>OY728131.1:1095098455-1096436669 GCA_963277665.1 Viscum album | reverse complement strand
TTGATTAAAAAACCTTTTTTCAGTTAAAATATAGTATTTTTCACTATTCACCCAAATATGAAAGTTATCAGAAAAGGTACAAAAATTTATTGAAACTATATTATTATGTCCCGATTCTAATGAAGAAGTTTATTCCATGAAATATAATACTTATAAGTTTCAAATATTGGATTTAAAATGGGTTCATCATTAAAAGGCGGTAAAAGTGCATTTTTTTTGAAATAAATACTTCTTTTATCTGAAAAAAATGAATTTGTTCTTAAATTATGTCTAAGAAACTCATAATATGGATTCTAAAATTATAAGTATTATATATAGTTCAATATTCAGTTAATACTATTCATAACTGCTTTTGAACGACTAGTTTGGTAATCTTGTGGTGCGCTTGAATCCGGTGTTGTGTGTAGTGCAAGTTATTGAATTACATTCAAGAAATAACGTACTATGAAATCTGGGGGTATTACATGGATACAGATAAACAATATATATATGATGTAAATAACCATTTTCAAATCACAAATTATATATTTATGAAATGAAATCTCTATCCCAAGAATATTTAGGTCATAAGAAATATTATGTCACGCTCTTTCATTTTTCCAAAATCCATAATATTTTTTTCTCTCAACATATCTTAATTTACATCCAGAATTCTAGTTTCATGTCATCAAATCATTATACACATAAATTCATATCCAAAAAAGACATAAATTGCTAGTCTTATATGTCATGATTAAAAAAATCATGTTGTGACTTCAACATTTACATAATGAGAAACTAGATGTTATAGATCTATTGCTCCTTCATCCACTGAACCATTCCCAAGCCTGATATAATCACCTTGACCACCAAAACAAATATAAATTTTTATAGAAGTCATAGAAATTTGAAAATAATTTTATGATATAGGATGTGTCAACTCCAGTTCATACACTATTTTTATATCAATAATATTGGATCGAGGTGGATGATAAATATATATAATAAATTACATTACACCATAAATATGGGTTAAGGTTAACTTATTTCATTGATATAGCTATATTATGTGATTAGAAATATAGAGGCATTTCAACGTCATCATAAGAATGTGAATACACGACAATTAATTAGGCATGTGAATCAATAAGAATATATGATATAATTTTATTATGATTATATATATTATTTTATCACATCCATACAATATAATTTTTTGGTGTATGAGTTACAATATCTATGGAGTATGGTGATTAATAAAAAGGTTATAATGTAAAATTTTTGATTCCACCATATATAACTAATTTGAGGTCTATATAATAGTGTTTTAATTAATTGATGTATTATAATTCACTTTTTGAGCCAAAGGACTATATTTTAAAACATTATGACTAGATTTTTGGGGTTTGGTTAGCCTTTATAAAGGCATAGCGAGATTGTTCCTATCTAATTATGATATTATAAAAAAATTATTTTTGGTTTCTGTGAAAATTATTGTTTAGTGAGTCTAATCATAGGAATTTATGTTTATCCTAATAATAATTATTGAAATTTAATTTAATAATTTATGAAGATGTGTTCTATTTATGAATTTTCACAACATTTTTCTTATTTATACATATAAACGCTAGTTATTTGGGTAGATGGATCACTGCATAAGATTACTCTTCATAACACTATTTCTCACCATTAAAATTATACATATTTTTTCTTCTATAATGTTTATAAAGAACATTAGACAAAAAATTTGGATGATATTGTAGTTTAAAGAAGGATGGTATAATTTGTAGTTGATAGGGTGTAGTATTCAACATTATGACCACATTCATGTTATCCATTTTCATGACTAAATCAATTCAATATGTGTTGTTTTGATATGAGGATTTTTTTAATAATTAGACATTGTATTGTTTATAGAACTATTATATGTATATGATATAATGAATTTTTTAATATTCATTTATATTTTTGTATATTTTCCTTTTAGGTATTAGGTCAAAAATATTATATTGATGATATTCCCCCATAATTTGACTACATTCCAAATTTATTTACTATAGTCAATGGTCTATTAAAGTTTGATCTAAATAGATAATTTAATAATATTATAAAATTATATATTAGTACGTATTCATTATCATTGAATTTTGAGCAAGAAAAATATGTTTAATGATTGAAATTTTTAAAATTAATTTTATATAGTGACCCCCTATCATGTTTTCCTAATAGAGAGTTTTACGATTATGGTGGGTGACTTCCATATTCTTGATAAATTCCATTATTAATGAAAAGTGCCTAGAAACCATTTTTTACAAGACCATGGGTGAATCATTGGGGAATTCATATCATTTAGATTAACATACCGATCACATGAATATGTTTTTTCATTATGTTATTGAAGGATTGTATGATCTATAAGGGATACAAATATTAAAGATCTATAAATATGTGTATCAACTTTTATCATCTCTGGACTGAGATGTTGCGATTCTGAATAAAAAATCATTAATTATGATATTGTATTCTGTGTTTGTTATTTTTATTGTGATTTGACAATTTATAGTATTATATAGGTTTTCTTTTATATCCTTTATCCATATTTGGGGAAAATTATAGAATGGTTATGAATTTTTACATAAAAGACAATAATAATTTTGGATCAATAATTCAAATGGTTTTATGATATTAGAAATACCTAAAGGCGATTTTTTGATATGATTATTGATGCTTGGAAGGTAAAATGGGTCTCCAGAAGATCTTTGGAGTCTTTATGTTATATTTTTTTTGAAAAGTATCAACATATTTTTCCAAGGAGAATAGTTATCAAGAAACCTTGTGACACCAAGTTGTTAGGATATTTTTAGTTAATTTTGAGTTACAAATGATATAATTAAATGGCTTGAGAATGGTTTGGGGTAAACCATGTGAGTAAAATTGAAAAACAATGTGATATTATGGATGGTTCTACTCATATATCATGACATTCACACACTTAAAAGAACCAATGATCATTTCTTTATAAAGGATAATGTGTGGAAATCACTACTGGGGTGTGTTCTGGAAAACCACATAGCCTATAAATTCTGATAATAGATGTTGATCTCTCAGTGGCACACTATTTTCGCATAGATTGGGAAAAAGTGTGTCCAAACAATTATACTTCCAATATATCATTAAAAAATATAAAGTTATCAAAATACCCATTAGGATATTTATCAACTCACCCCTCTTCCACCCGTATTCGGTGAGCATGAACTAGGTGAATTACAACTCCCTTCATCCTTCTTCCACCCTTTGATTTATAGTGTGTAAAGGGAGTTTTTTTGCTTTTGTGGTGATATTTCTCTTCATCCTCATTTCCTTACCCACATTTCATTGGAATTTTTTAATTTTTTATGACTGGGTTTTGAGATTTTATAAATATCCAAACATATATAGGTGGAATAATCAAGGATCATTATCCTTTTTGTTAGATTTTTTAGAGTATATCACAAGATAGATTTTGTACATATTTCTGTAGAGTTTAATTAAGTAATTTTTTATAGTGAATTCTATTAATATATTACTAATGGATTAAATTAATTAATTGTTTAAATGGTATATCCTTTTATGTATTTTTTTTTTCTGAGAATGGTTAAGTGAGTATATTAGGACCTCCCATCCTAGTTTGATGGTCTTTTAATATGATTTTGTCAACCTAGGGAGTTTTCCTACATTACATAATTTGGGCGTTAATTTTGAAATAAATTATATATGTTAAAATTAATTATTTTCTGTTTTTTAGTGTTTGAATAATACCACGACGGCTATGACAATATTAGTTGTGCTCTGAGGGGTTTGGAAAATGCTTGGATGAGGCTTATAAATGTCATTATGGTTCAGAAATTTTTTAAAATGATTTAGAAATGTCATTGGTGGTCTAAGAGATTTACCAATCATCTTTTTAGTATTATATCATGTTTATGGTGTATGTGTCTTAAATTCCATGTGAGGTGTTTTTTTAATTGATTAAATGGAATTTTTTAAGATTTTAATTGGTATCTTACATCTTCTATAGGCCACTTCGGATCCTTTTTTGTTTATATTAGCAAACATATGACCTCTTGTGTGGTGTTTCATTCCTAAAAAATTGTATGTTTATTTTTAAATTGGTTATGTATGTGGGTCACAATCATTACCCATTTATATTGAATTTCTTGTTTAATAAAATGATTAGAGAGAAGATGGAAAGAACCCAAAAATAGTGGTTATGATATGTAATGGAATAAAATGTTTTGTTTTATGGATTGATATTTATAAAATACATGTGGGTCACTTGAAATTATTTTAACTATGTACATTGAGTTTTTACTTGGTTTTGTGTGGCATATGAGGAAAAATATGTTTTGAAATGGCCCTTGTTTTTTAATGAGGGTTTGATCTCAATGTGGTTTATAAAACATGTTTTATAAATGAATTTAAAATTTTTATTTGAAATAAGTGAGTTGTTTCACTTTTTGTGGATTTATTGATGTATATTTTAATGATTTTATGGTACGATTGTCTATTGATCAGAATTTATATTCATGGTCTATAGGAAAATTTGAACGTGCTAATGGTTTATGAGGAATAATTGTTATTTTTTAATTATTTATAATGTTAATGGGTTGAAACAATGAGTTTGGGAAATTATTTTAATGAAATGGTTGAGATATTGAACTAATTATTCGGGATTGAGAAGTATAATATATGAATAAGGTGTCCAACTGAGGTTTTGGACACTGAAGGTATGATTTTTAGTCTATTTTTGAAACTGATGGTCTTGGAAATGCTGGTATACCATATGAAATATGTTCTTGGACTACTTATCATCATATTGGGGCTGCTACTGACTGATTCTCTAGGAAACATAGTTGTATGTATATATGAATTAAGGATTAATGCTATGATAACTACTATAATAATATATGATGTGTTGGTTTTACAAGACACACTGTATTATTTATAGAAGTTTTTGAAACTGTTTGGTGATGGATAGAAGTTCTATCCATTGTTAACATTTATGTCGATGTTTGATTTAGAATCCCAAAAAACATTTGGGGAACTGATAGCATGGGTATGCGACATAGGTACCATAAATTCATTTTTCATTCCTCCTCACGTTATGTGAAATGTGCATAGTATGTCTTTGATATGAAAAAATGTATCCTTCTATTCTATACTATAGATGACTAGTCTAGGTCGGCACATGTTTTGTTTTCTTTGGGGGTCACCTAAGACACGAGGACCAATTGGATACTAATAATATATTTTTTTATTTTTTTTATCTCATTTCAATTAATATTGATTGATCCCCCAGTTTATGTACATACACTTGTTCTGATACTAGTATTTTCTTTAGAATCTATTTTTGGTGTCCTATTGAGTTATACTCATACTTTCTTGGGGCCTCCACTTCACATGTGTACTAGAGATGCTCTTATATGTTTTTTTCTTTAACTTGTATTGGATAAGACCCATGTTTATTGTTTGATTATTTGGAATGTTAGGGAAAATTGTATTACAGTGTTTGAAACTGGATTAATTAATTGGCTTATATTTTTCAATTGATCTTAATGTATTCATTTTTAGTTTGTTTTTTCTATATGTCTGATTATCACTATTAGAGATCAACGTTGTATGTGTGGTACTACGTTTCAGGACTTAATACTATTTTAACATATCATACCATGATTATATTTATGTTTATTTATTATATACTATGATGTGTATGATTTTTATTATTTACATTTGGTTTGGCACTTTCATATTGGTATATAGTCTCCTCACACTTTACCATATAACAACATTGTTTTTAAATAGCCTCTGGAATATGAGGAGGTGGGATTGAGGTTATATTTCTCACCATCCTATGGTACCATCTTTATAGAATCTAGGATAGTATGTTATAATGTGGTATCAATGGTATTTAATTTCATTCGTATCTTACAACTTGGGACTTGGCACACTAAATATGTTGGAATGTGTCAAAGCTAGTGATGTATATTGGGTTGTTTCTTCATGAACACCTATTATGGTAGCAATTCCTTGTAATTATGAGCTGGGATTACTATTATAGTTTTAAATGTTATGATTTTTTATGTTTTTTATTAAATCAACATAGATATTAATTTTATTAGACGAATTCGGATAATTTTTTTGATCTTGAGCTATTTAAAATAATTTGATTGTTTGGTTTTGACTATTGTCCTATATAAGAAAGAGGATTCCCACAAATCATGTTAGAAATATAGGATCCACATGTTATATGTTTATTAGTATGCGATTTATGGATTTACCTCATATGGAAGGTTCTATGGATCTATGGTGGAATGTGTGATGATTATTATTATGGTGTTTCCCTTAGGCATGGTTGGTATAGTGACACTAGTTTGTACATATGGTATAATTATAAGATCACTAGACCCCTTGTGGGTGGGTTTGGTTTGGGATGAGTTATATTTCTGAGTACTCTATGGAGGGACCTATTGTGCAGATGCTTGGGGAGGATGATTTACCTAGTTATGGGAAGTTTGATGGTATATGAAAACCTTATCTAGTGATACCATATAGGAGGTAGACTTTTCTTGTGATGATGAAATAAAAAAAAGCTTGATACCCCATGAGCTGTGGTATTCTGTCAGTTTCCATAGAACTAAGGTAGTTAGACCATGTAATCTATTTGACATGAATCCAGTTTTGTAAGATGGTGTCATGTGACTCGTGATAGTGTTCATCTAGGTAATATTAGTTATTAGGAGTGTGAGGTAAATAGGGATGTTTTGGAGTTTTTAAAATTGTTGAAGAAGGTTTATCCTTGAATGAGGTTTTAGAAAATAAGATAACTTATTTTTTACCTGGGTGATAGTGTCTGAGACTTATAGTTTTTTACAAGAGATGAATGTTTATTCAGGTTTCTATCCATGTAAATAAAAGTTTAGGTGGGTTATTCTTATTGGTTATGAGTCATATTGGAATAAAAATAGGTGCTCAAGGAAATTATGATTCGCATGTGCGATTTTTCTTTGAGTGGTGACAGTCATTAATCGTTTTTTAGTATGAGGAACATTTTTGTGTTTGGTTTTCATAGGGATTGGAAGACCCGAAATTATAGATGTTTGGGTACCCCATGTGGATTTTAGGAGAAGGACCAATTAGGTTATTGGTATTATTAGTAGCAGATTTTTCCAAGAAAACTAGATGAGTATACATGAACGTATTCAAACTCTCATATATGTTCAGAACATGAGTGGTAGGGCAGGTGGTTTTTGATCATTAAGTTTACTTTAGTTTTTGGAAAAACCAATGGTACTCTACATTGGATTATATTGTCATGTGAGTGAGGCTTGACCTATGTATTAGGCTTGAGAGAAGAAGTTTCATGAAACATGACTCACTAGAGTTAGTGATTAGTTTTGTGTTTGGGTTACCCTAGGTATTGTAACACCTAAGAGATAATAGGATCATGGGGGAATGAGTATGCAGAGATATTATTTTTCATTTATCATATGGATCTTACTTCATAAGTGAATATAGCTTAGGTGTATGAGTTTTTAAGGAATCTAGGGGTGGGATCGGAAATGTATTTGGAGTCATGAGACTCTTGTAGGAATGGATTTTTGATGTCTTTGAATGATTTGGAAATATCCCTAGAGTAATACATGGAATCATAAATGGATATGTTTGAATGGTTTACATCAATGAAATATTTGTATTCTCATAGTTAGTGAAAATAATACAAAATGTCACAACCTCATCCATGTTATACTGAGGGATATTTGTCATTATGACCACATAGATTGTTTTTTTGGTATGATTTATTATATCTATGGAGGTTTTGATCATTGAAATGTGTGTTTGGAGTAATATGGTGGAATTTTACCAATAACTATCATTGAGTATTCCTTTTTTATGTACTGGATATTAGTGAAAACTGCAGGTACATTTCTCAATAGCCAAGAATGGGTGATAGTTTATATTTGTTTTGTTGATCTTGTATGAGTGATAAAACCACATCCAATTCATGTATTTTAAATTAATGGAGAATAGGATATAGATGTTTTTTTATTGATAGTGAAAATTATGATGACAGTCTAATATTGGGGAGTGATGTGTTGGTCACAGGGGTGTGACCCTCGTGTTTGAAAAGTCACATATGAATGGAAATTTGTATATATCATTCATAGTGGAAATGTAATTATAGTTAAAATCTATTGAGGAATGAGTTTCAATTAAATAGGTCATCCTAATGGGAAATTAGTTATGATGAATAATCAATCCAAGTGTTGTGTTTGAGAATGAGGTGGTTGAGAAAATTGGTTTGACATTGGTGTCACGACCCGTCCTTGGGAACCATGCCGTGACTACCCCAAGCCCGCCTTCCATAGGCCAGGGGGTGGCAACTAGCACCAAAGGCGTAAATCTCGATAAATGGGAAGGCATTTCCTTTATAAAAGTAACAAAACACCACAGAGTACAAGAGGAAGTAAAACACTATGTGTCAAGAGAAGTGTTGAAAGGTAAATGGGCCAGAATACAAACTCAAATGAAAGTACAACTACAACTGAACAAAGTACAACAGGAGAAGAAAATAGCTGGAAGAACGAAAGCAGCTCCTGGGTTGTCCTCCTCGGATCCTACCTGAAGGGTAGGTACAGATGGCGCAGCTCCTAGATCGTCCACCACAGATCCTACCTTAAGGGTAGGTACAGATAGCCTTCACAACGCTCTCACCCGTCAACCTCCTCCGAGTGTCGTCTCACTGTGAAGTCCGCCTCCAGATACTGACTCATCGTGTAGTCCACCTCTGGGTACTGTCTTGTCGTGTAGTCCACCTATGGGTACTGACTCGTCATGTAGTCCACCTCCGGGTACCGTCCAGTCCTTGAACACTCGGCCTCCGTCAGCACTGCCCATCGTCTGCAATCAACACAACAAGGTGCGGGCATAGCCCGTGTAGGGGTGAGTATAATGATACTCAGTAGGGACCCCGAGACCCTCAAGGTCTCACTAAACCAACAAGGATAACTACAAAGATGATCTCAACATATAACCTCTACTTAGATATATACCCATACATATACCTAAGTTATCAAGTAACCCATCTCAATCATGAGGAAACACAAGGATTGTGAAATCAATGGATAACCACTACCCAGGTATATGCCCATACATATACCTAAGTTATCATGTAACCCATATCAATCATGAGGAAACACAAAGGTCATAGACACAGCTCAAACCAGGATTTCATTATCGAAACCGTAACTACTGAAGAGCCCCGTCTCTGGAGTGTACAGTGGTCCTGTCACGACTCCGAGGTACTGCTCACTAACCTAAGACTGCTGAGGTACTCCTCCTGTCGAGTACTGTGGGTCTGCTACTACAACAAAGCGCTTCCCACCATGGGTCTGCCGCTAAACCAAGTGCTCCCCCTCATATCCTCAAGAGGTACTCCTTCTGTTGAGTACTGCAGGTCTGCCGCTACAACCAAGCGCTCATCCACCGTGGGTCTGCCGCTATAACCAAGCGCTCCCACATAGCCTCCAAAGGTACTCCTTTAGTTGAGTACCACGGGTCTGCCGCTACAACCAAATGCTCATCCGCCGTGGGTCTGCCGCTACAACCAAGCGCTCCCCATTGGGCTATCCGAAACACACCGAATCGATCGGTCAAGAAGTCGTCAGGACTCAGCTGGCTACACGGTCTCCATACTCCGCACGCTCGTCTCTAGGAGGGTCCGATCCATGATCTACTGGTCGATACCCCAAGTATCACAAATTCCCACGAAGAAGTGTCTCAAAGGACCGCCTCGTCACAGGGGTCTCAACACAACAGACAGTGCGTCAATCGGACGCCCGGTCTATGAGTTATAAGCCTTTTCGTCCCAAGGGCCCGGTTGGTCTCGTGTACGAACCAACCCGGCCGTATCTCAACTGTACCCCAACTCTCATAGGGTAAACATAAAGGCACCGTTTCTCAACGTGATCACCAACACCGCAGATGGTTCGTCAAACGGACGTCCTGTCTGAAAGATATCAGCTTTTCCGTTCCAGGGGACCGGTTGGATTTCAGGTGTGATCCAACCCGGACACTATCCAGCTATATACAAATATAGGGAGAAGTATTCCAAAAGTTCCGTCTCTTCAAGAGGAATTCAACGAAACAGACGGTGCGTCAATCGGACGCCCGGTCTGTGAGTAATTGGCTTTTTTTTGTTCCAGGGGCGCGGTTAATTTTGTGAGTGAACCAACCCGATCGCACTCTGTCGGAATCCAATACTCGAGCGGATTAAGCCAAAAGATTCATCTCACTTAGAGTAATCCATAAAAATCGACGGCACGTCAATCGGACATCCGGTGCTAGGGATATATTCGTTTCCGCTTTGAGGACCCGATTGGTTTTGTGTACGAACCAACCCGGCCGAACCCAAAGTTCTCCGAAACCTTGAGTGTAATATACCAAAACGACCGTCTCGTTCCAAGGATCTCTACGCAATTGACGGTGTATTGATCGAAGGTCCGTATCCCAAGATATGGGAATTTGACCGAAAGTAGTCCGAATCGGGGGGTCTGGGCCCGTGCTGACCCGGCCCGACCCGAACCGGGTCGACCTGACCCGGGTCCGACCCGGCTGGGCTCGGCCCGGCCTGGGCCGGCTCGGTCTGGCTCGGTCTGGCTTAGTTCGGCCCGACCAGCCAGCCGCGGCTCGGCCAGCGCGGTCGAGCCGGTGTCACAGAGTGGGGGGGGGGGGGGGGGGGTGCGCGGCTGCCCTCGCCGCTAATTGAGGCCGGCAGCGGATCCAACTACCGCCAACCCTCCGGCGGCGCGCCGCCACCGCCGGTCGCCGGCGCCGCCGCGCCGGCATGGCGCGCCGCCATCGCCATCCGCGGACCACCGGATGCGCTCCGGTGGTCCGTTTCTCCTGCCGTCTTTGCCAACGGTCCTCCCGGGACCCGACCTTCACTGCGAAGGAATTCAAACGCCATAACGGCCTGCTTCGTCGTCGTCCGTCGATCCTCACATTGATAAAAAAGCTGCGGAGGGTTGTCAGGCCATGTTTTTTTAGCCCACACCCTCTGTGTTAGGTGTTATCAATTGACAAATAATAACACATGATTTTAATCATTGACGAGGGTATAATTAATCCAAAATAAATTATACGACCACCTTGCAATCAAATACCCACGCACGAGGGTTTAAAAAAATTTGAATGTTTGGCGTGACGACGTCGCACATTCTTGCCGCTCGATCCCATGTGGCGTGACGATGTCGCACATCCTTACCGCTCTTTCCCACGCGGTGATACGGCACTGCGTCACTCTCCTTCGATCCGCAACGACAAGAAAGAATAAAAAGGGAGGAGGTTCGGCCGTGTTCGTGCAGTCTGG
This sequence comes from Viscum album, assembly GCA_963277665.1. Taxonomy (NCBI): domain Eukaryota; kingdom Viridiplantae; phylum Streptophyta; class Magnoliopsida; order Santalales; family Viscaceae; genus Viscum; species Viscum album. The sequence continues at coordinate 1,096,425,283 of OY728131.1, read as the reverse complement.
CCTCCTCCCGTTAAATGATAACAAGGGGTTCTCATTACTCATAGAATGTCAAAGATAGAATCAAGAAGAAAACGAAACAAACCCCTACCTTGATATTTGACGTCACACGTCGTGTATCGCGGAGAATGGAGTCGCGACGTTGGACGTAGATTCCGTGGACGTCGGGGTGCGTCTGAGGAGGAAACGACGTCTCCTCACTTGTTTCTATGATGAAGAAGGGAGGTACATTGTCATTGGCGATGATCACCATGGTCGGCGACTTCTCCCTTGTCATGGAGGAAGATGAAGACGAAAGAATCCAAGACGCCGAGTCTTCTAGGTCGTGGGGTCGATGTTCTTCGTCGGAGAAGAACCGTTCTTCACATTCTTCATCGAAGACGAAGAAGATCTTCATGTTTCTCAACGATTCTCCCAAAACTCCCAAGTAACAAAGAAACTAAACCCAAAATAAATTAATCCCACACTTAATTTATTAACACAACATAAACCTTTGAAATTCAATAGTTTGAATTTCAAAGACTCACATTAAACTCACTACATTAATGTCATAAGTTATAACTTAAGTTCACAACATTAATGGTGAGTTGAGGGGGTTAGAGGATATGAAGGGGTGGGGTTCGTGTGGGCCCCACCACCTTCTCAACCTCCCAAGGGAAGTTGGTTAGTTACCCAAATTCCATCCAATGGATAAAAACACTTAAGGAAAATAAAAATTGAAGTTAAATTTTTATTTTTAACTTTCACAATTTTTTAACAACTTCCCTCGTGTAAACGCAACTCCGGAATATGCGTTCCTAAGAAAATAACGGCACTGCGGTTCCATCGGTGCCCTCAGAATTTAATTCCGAGTATCAGTTCAAAAGTTAGAAATTCCCGCTCGTTCGTTCACTAAACATACCTGAGCTAAACTTCGGAAATTGATTCCGGGCACACCGGGCCTCGGAATTAGGCGCCGTCAGAAACTGCGTTCTTGTAAAATTCCAAAGAAAATTAAGAAAAAAATTTCCTTGAAATTTCCAGGTCTTTACAATTGGACTCCAGTGGGATTGTTTCGGTTTTGGTGGGATGACTCTGAGTGTGCGGGCATGATGATAAGGTCAGAAGAGGATGGAACGGTTATTGGGACCTAATTTTTTTTGTATGATTCACTTGAGGATATTCTATATGGTGTTATAAAATAATAGGTGTGGAATATTTCATGTTTTATCCCATGGGTCATTTTGGGAATGATAATTGTGTTATGGGTTTCTATTGGTCTTTAAAGAAAAATAAATTATGTTTATAGTTTGTACATGGAGTGTGGGTATCTATCCACTTCAATTAATATTTGATAAAGAGTATGGGTGTTGATGATGTTAAGAATTATCATAGGTTTTGGAGCATTTTATATTAAGATTCATGTTAGGTGCCTCGTGAGAGCACGAGTTAAGGATCTATTTGTCTATCCAAATGGTAGGGGTGTTATGTATCAGGTGTTTCTGGCTCTATAATGAATTATATAGTGGAGATAACTATATCTGTATGAATAAATGGGTGATTATATAATCAATTTTCCAATTTTATGGCTTTAGGTAGGAAACATAATGGTGTTTTAGTTTTATAAATGAGAATTATCATGGGGATTTAAATTTCAAAGGCACTTGAGGTGGAGTTTATGACATTTTACTATATTAGGATACTAAATCTTCAATGAGGATGTCAGATAATATCTATTGAATGTTGTAGTTCATATGGAGAACATAAATGACCATATACGTGCCTTGAGTATGAGAAGTTTTGTCGTGAAGATGTTATATGATATTTCATATCAATAGGTGAATTTATTTATAAGCTTTCTTGAATTTATCAGAATGGATGGGTTAAATTTTGGAACAATACTCAGAATGTGATTCCAACGGTTGGAATTCCTCATGGTAAAATTTTGAGACAACGAGTGGTTTTTGAGAGTAGGTTCGGTTATTCATATATTATTTGGAGTCTATACATTTTTTTAAATCGATTTAGGATTTTTTCCAATGTGAATAATTTTAAGGGAATTATTTAGGAGAAACATTGTTAAAAATTGATGCTGATTTGTTTTTTAGTTCAGTTTTAAATAGTCATATTTTGTTTTCAAGGTTCGAACACAGTTTTGGGTAAAAATTTTAAGGGTTAATAAGATAATTTAAATGTATGTGGAGGGTCAGTGGCATGGATTGTGGGGTTTTCATGGTTTTCGACAAACTATTATCCTGGTTGTGAAAGATAGGTATTGTTAATAGCATTGTTGAAACATGATTTTCCAAAATTTTCTACCTAAGGGTTTGGGACATTGTTGTTGGATAGTGTGGGGTGCAATGTTGTCACATATTTTGAACAATCCTGTGGCCAAAAAATACAGTCAACTAGATTTCATTTAATTGGAGGAAATGAAAAAAATATCCCCTCATTTTTTATCTAATCCGCCCCCTTCCTCACCAATTTAGTGCACACAAACTATAGAGTTTCCATGGTTCTTTCAAATTTTAGAATTTTTTTTGAGGGACTTGATTTCAATTCCACCATATAATGTTGGAATCATCCACTGATGATGGATATTATGGTTATTTTGGTCATAAGAGATCCTTATATTGATTCTGTATGTCATTGTGTGGTGTTTCATTAAGGAATTTCATCATAGTGAATTTTAATAAGATTATCCCAATTAATTAAACATATTATGTATTGAAATGGAATGAAATGTTATGTATTATTTCCATGAAATGTGTAAGGAGTATGTATAGACCTTTAATGATTGTTTCTTATATGTTTTAAAAGAGTTTATCAACCTGAGGATTTTTGTATCATTATTCCATGCTAGGGATTAATTTATTAACTAATAATGTATTTTTAAAATTAATTTATTTTGGTTACATGGCCTATTAAAATCCAAGGTAGTTTCTATGATCTCATTGGGTTTCTAAGTGGTTTAGAAAATACTTATAAGAGCATTATACAGGATAAAATCTATATAATGTTTTATAATGCTTTTGAAATGAGGTAGGTGATCTAAGTGCTTTACACATAGATTTGTTAAATTTTTATAATTATTATGTGGTGTATGTATTAAAACCAATTTGAAGTGTTATATTTCAGAGATTAATTTAACGTTTTTGGTAATTAAATTAGTTTCTTAGACCTTCTATGGATCACATAGGATATGATGGTGTTTATAAGACCAAATCTATGGCCCTATGTGGTGTGTCATTCCTTGAAAACAGTAAGTTGTTTTCATGGGGTAAAGTAGGTGGGTTATGATCACAACCTACTTAAACCATTGATTAACATAATCAAATTATTTGAGATAAATTTTTTGCATCTAGGTAATAAAAGTTTTCGATCTCTAGGAGACTATAATTTTAGTGTTTTATTGGTTTAGTTCTGTGAAATTCCTATGATTATATTAAAATTATATTAACCATGTACATTTGGACTTGTTTTGGTTTTTAGTGTCAAAGGAAGAATAAAATGATTTGAAATGAACAATATTTAAAAATAATGTGTTGAAATCTACATGGTATACAAAAAAATGTTTTAAATGAATTTGAAATGTTGAATTGATATGACTGTGTGGTTTTACTTTGGAAAAATTCCTTGATGTCTCTTTTAAGGGTTTGGTGAAAACAATTGTTGGAATTACATTGTTATTAATAGCATGTAAGGACCTTAATATTGTTATTTATTTAAAAAGGGTTATTGTGATATTCTATTGTTTTGTAGGGTTATGGCTTTCAAGCATGGTAATAGAGAAAGAAGTTAAATATAATGATTGAGGTGTAAAATTAATGCTCCATTATTGGGTATTATACTATATGTATTTATTGTTTGGTTATATTTCTAGACGCATATAGTATGCATCATGGATGAAGTGACATAATTTTAATCTAGTAAGAGATCATATACTATGTAGAAATGATGTTGGACTGATTATCCTCATAATTGGGTCAGAGACATACTGATTAAATAAAACCCATGTATGTTTATGTTTATATAAATGTTTTCATTGAGGTTTTTGGCACAACTATAATAATTTATAATTGTTTATTTTTGTGTGATATCCAGTATCGATAAAGATACATTTTTACATGGTTAGTTGATGGCCATAATTTTTAGTTATGATTTAAATTTATCTTGATGATTGATTTAGAATCCATTATGATGTTTTTAGAACATATATTAGGGGTACATGAGATATATAACCTGGATGTATGTTTTATTCCTAACATATTTGAGATAAAAGGGAACACCATTTCATTGATATTCATAGAATTTATCCTCCAACATTATTCATTGGATGAAAGGTCCATGTTGATATGGGATTGGTTACCCCCAGGGGGGTTACATTAGGAACTAATTGTTATTGCATTGAAAAATATATAGTGGGTTCTATTGTTTTATCTCCATTCTTTCATTTTTTATAGATTCCACTATTTTTATACTTAAACTATTTCTCAATATAGAATTTTTATTAGACACCATTGGTGTTGACCTACTGTGTTTTACACAGAAATTTTTTGAGATACCTGTGAATATGTGTACTCAAATGGATATCATATCATTATTGTAGGCATAGATATGGGATGATCCCCATGTTGAGTTGTGAGTGACTAGGAATGTCAGATTGTGTGGAATTATAGTGATGGAGACTGAGTATATGACATGGCTTGTAGTTGGATCAATAGCATGGTGTATTAATTTTATATTTTACATTTTTATTTGTGTCATCATCTCAGTGGGTGATTGATGATTTAGGTATTGTATGACAATTTGATCCTTTACTATATTTCATCTAATTATATAAATCTGCTGATTTAGTTTATATTTTTCATCAGGGTACTCTGATGTTTATCATATCGGTTGTTTATATCTAGTTCTTCACTTTAATATGGTGGTATAGTCTCCTAAATGTTCACCTTAGACCCCCACTACTAGATGGGATACTTTTCCTCACGAGGAAGTGTTATTGATTTCATTTGGCACATATGCTCAAGGCACGCATTCTGTGAAAATCATGATGGGATGTTACATTTTGGAGTAACATGAGATAGAGATTTTGGAGATATGGGAGTTGACTCTGATATTGTTCATTCTATAAAGGGTCACTAATTTCATACATGTCTATAGACAAATTCAATGTAATTTCATAAATTTCTCTCTTTATTAGGATTAATGTATATTATAATTTTTATTTCTTTATATATGGTATTTAAAAATTCATTGGTCTTATTCATGGAGGTGATAGTTAGTATAACTAAGTATGTAACAATTATATTGTCACGTTTTTATGATTAACACATGGTAAATATTGTGATATTTGAGTGGTATTGTGAATGAGTGGTGAAAATTTTTATGATTATATCATGGTGATATGTTATAAAATACTAGTATATTTAGTTCCAATAATAAAAAATACAGTCATAAAAAATATCTTTTTACTACATAAGTGTGATTAGTTATTAAGTATATGAAATTTTATGAAGGGCAAGTAAGTAATATTGTTATTGAGTATTTTAAAATGAAGGTAAATCACTAGAGATGTATTGTCGTGATTCATATTAAAGTAAATAGTTTTTTAATACGAATTGTAAAAATATATATAATTTACCATAAATATATTCATTTTCTTAGAAGATGATTAAAGTGTCATTAAGTAGTATTCAAGATGACTATATAATTATTTTAATGTTATTTTAGTTATTGAAGATGACTTATTGTGGTCATATATACATATAATGTGCCTTCATATTCAAACATAGCAATATGGGACATGTATTAATGATTGATAACATTTTATATGGTAAGATGAGATAAAATATGCTTTTTGAATATAAGAACTTAATGATAATAAATTCAGTAATAGAGGGATGATAAATATATGGGCTTATATTTTTACTGTTGATGAATTATTTATAGATCAAATATAGTGGTAATTAGTTTATTTTGATTGAAAAAATATATTACATAAAGGGTAATACGTGTATAAAGAGGTGGATATAGTATCTCACTATCAGGATGTTATAATTATTGATATTTTTATAATAAATAGTTTTTGGATGAGTAAAAGAAATGAAAGCCCCCGAGATTTTTTTAAAAATATATTTTTAAATGAAATTAGTATTTTGGATATTATTACCCATAAACAACACTAAGTGTAGCTTGTGTCACATAGAATATCAAGTTTATATTTCATTACGCACAACACCGAGGATAATTGAAATCTGAAATACTACGAAAAAATTATTATTTAATATAATATCTATCACCATTCTGTTGGAATTGAGAGTATGAATATTATTAATAAAAATATCAAAATATATGGATTAATGATGTATAAAAAATACATTATATTATGACTGTTTAATTAGAAATTAAAATTTTAACCTTCTGAAAAAAAAGAAAATCATTTTTTGTAATAATAATTTTAAGCACATAAACATGTTTTTACTCAATAAATTTATAAATCACTTTTGGTGGATGGTTCTAAAAATATGTATATATTATATTTTCATTAAACTATTTAACATTTATTTTATTTTATTTTGTGTAAATATTTGTTTATCCATAAATTTGTTATTAAAATTTAATTTTATAAAAATATGTTTTTTCACCTTTGGTGCCCAAATTTTATTATTAGTATTATATATTTTTTATAAATGTTTTATAAAAAAATAAACTTCATTTTTAAATATTGAATTTCAAAATTTTCTTATAGTTATATTTTAATTTTTTTCAAAATATTACATTTATTGATGAAAGGTAAAAAGAACATAAACTGTAATTAAAAAATATATTTTTGGTTTAAATCATTTTAAAAATTATATATTTTTTATATTAGTTTAAAATTAAAAATAGATCAAATATATATGTATATATATCCAATTTATTTAATTTTAATCTTTTAAATATTTTGATATAAAAATATTATAATCTTTTGAACATTTTCATTTTGATAACTCACCATCTCATCATGTCTGTAGGATAAATTTTATAATTATATTTTTTAGATATATGAATTTAATTTTAAAAAACAATTTTTTTAATTGAAATAATAAAAATTTATAATATCTAAAAATTTATCATAAATTTTTCAAGAAAATATATAAAAGAAAAATTAGAAATTATTTACCATTGTTAATGTAAAAACTGTTTACCTGGGGGTTAAACTATGAATATAAGCATTACAAAAGACCTAACAACCTTTCTAGTACCCATTCCATGGCCATATTTAGTCCTGATCTCTTATTGGATTTCTAATGGTCCAATTTTAAGACTTTTAAAATGTGAGTAACATTGGAAAACTTTGTTCTCTCAAAAAATGAAAAGTGTGACAATCTCCACACTTATAAAATGACATCATGCCTTATATTATCCAGAAATTCATTCCCATTTAGTCTAGAAAAACCCTATCTAGACCACATCCAAAAATACCTCCACTCATCTTAGATGTATTTTTCGGATATAATTATACCTAATAATTATTTTTGTCTAAACCTATAAAGGATACCCAGTAAAGAAGTAAGGTTCCTTAAAGGGAATTTGTATTTTAATTCTTCCGCAAAATTCTTCAATTATCATTAAATTTTTATTATATAATAAGATATGTTTATTAAATTATAATATATTTTTTATGTTATATTAATTACCAAAGACTATATTATATTCCATAAAATTTTTTATGAAATAATCATTTATGTGTACGGAGGACAATCGTCTCACAGAAAGATATCATATATTTTTCTAGTACCATATATCATGATTTTGTATGCAGATGGATTTAAATAATATATATTATATTATAGTGTAATTTAACTTATGGATTCATTAAATTATATATAAATTTTTTTCATTTAATTTTAATGGGGATACCATTACGTCAATCATGTGTAATGCTTACCTCAGCCTCACAAAGCGGTGTGTTTTTTTAAAAAAATTCATTAAATGGAATATAATAATGATAAATTTAACAAATATATATTATATAAATAAAATTTTTATGGTATTCATTTCATTTTTTTCAATATTGAATGATAATATATGATTTTTTCTTACCTACTCACTCACTAGATGATGAAAACATCGTTTCTGTACGCATGGTCTTCAAACATCACGATTCAATGTGACTCTCTCTTTTCATAAAAAAGGCACACATATGATATATTTATGTAAATTATAAATAATAATTTTTTTATTTAATATATAATTATAATTTTTTAGTTGTAAAATATTATATAACACATTTTCATAATGATTGTTGAAAAATTTAAGTAATACTCATGTGTAAGTATCACCTACCGTCTCCCTGATCATAACATACATCATTTCTCAACACAATATTTCATGATTGGTATTAAAAGTTTAATTTATGTATATATATGATAATTTTCTGCTGATTATTATTCTGGGTATGATGTAACCATGATCAATTTTAAAGGACTGAAAATAAAAAATCATAACATGTATAGATAATAAAACGTTTATTACCTGAAACTTGACTTTAACATTGAATTATTACTTATAGGGTAATAAATGGAAATAAGTAAATAATATATGGTATGATATATATAATTTTTCTTAATATCTTAGTAATAATCCTATATTTCTTAAATATAAGGTTTTAATGTTAACAATAGAAGACATGACATAATGTATTTGATTTCCATCCCACTTTTCACTTCCGAGAGACACATTTCGTGTTCAATACCTCTCTTTTTTCAGTTTCATATATACTGTAACACCTAGCCCTTACCTCATTGGATTGAGGATGCAGTGAGGTCTACTTGGCCTTAAGTGACGTTCCCAAGATGCCAAAGGATAACAATAAATGCTTAGGGCTTCACGATCAAGTTGTGGAACGATTTTACCTTAAGACAAAACCCACCAAACCATCCACTAACAACCACTATATGATGCATGTGAATTAAATTACCCATCCATGGATTCCCAAAAGACAACCAAGTTGTTCCAAATTACAACTCAAAACCAATAAAACCAACCATATTAGAGTACAAGAAGAAAACTAAACAACAAACACTACAAGCCATGACACCACCACAGCTCCACACCAAGCTCCAAGCTCCAAGCTCTACCAAGGAATCACAATGCTCCACTAATGGAGGGTGATGCCTTACCTTTTCCCATGTCACAATACACAACATCTGTAAAGACACCACAGTGCCAAAGCAGGGGGTGAGTACTAAATCTCAATAGGAATTCCCCAAATGACTTCCCTACACATGCCACTAGGATAAAACCGTTAGCACATTTATATAAAACAATTTATATAAAATAATCACAAGAGCTACCATTACCATAATCCAAACATGCCCTTACCAAGCCATCACACCCAACCCAAAAAACTAAGGGAAAGTAAACCAAACAAGCCACAACCATTCCAACATTTACAAGTTAGCACCATAATTTCCATCTTGCAAAACAATGCACAACAAAAAAACCATAACAACCAAATAGTGGGACTTCCGCCCAACCCGTTCACCCATTCACATCAAAACAACTAATACGGTGGGACTTTCACCCAACATGTTCACCCATTAACAAGTAGCAGTACTCCCCAAACACTACCCACATAATGGTTCTTCCGACCACTATCCATCACCTTCTATAGTGAGACTTCCCACCCACTTCCACACAACATTTCAATCAATCACAACCAATCATATAACCCACCAATGTCACAACACACGCAATCAACCAATTCCATTGTATGCCAATCCACTTCAATAAATCATCCATATATTGAAAACCATTTTCCATGAAAAACCACATTTCAATAAAACTACATCATTATTGAAGACCATTTTCCATAAAAAAATTTCCAAAACCAATCTCAACATCCCATTTTAAAATCCACAACCATAGAATTTCACCATAAAACCCCCTTTTTCTCAAAAATCCCCAAATGGATTTCCAACCAAGTTTTCATAACAAATCACAATTAATTTTCAGCACAAAAAATTAATTGTAACAAAGAACCACTAGTTCTAACCATGTGGAGTCAAGAGGGAAGCCACCTACCTTTAGGGTTCCCAAGAAATCAAACTACAAGCCACCACACCTCAAATTCAGCAAACGCGCCACCAAAAACTCTCTATATCCCTTCCCCTAGAATCTATATGCCTTAAAATCATCATTAAATTAAACCAAAACCCTATATCTACACAGAACGTATGTAGATCTAGAAAACCCATAAAGAGGGAAGAGAATATCAAGAGGAAAACACAAGAGCAACAAAAGGAGAGACTTACCCGGGAGAAAACATCTTCAATATGCCTTGAAACCCCTTTGAATCTCTTCAAAAATGAGTTGGAGAGCACCCTTAACCCCTGAGAACCCAAAATATTGAGTGAGGCTCGAGTGGGAGGAAGAGTGGAGTGAAATGAGGCAATCCCGAGTGAGCCCGGGTTTTAAAACCCTAACTTTAAGTGGCCGCACGGTTAGCCTGCACTGTTTGGAAAACCGTGCACTAACCGTGTGCATGATACTACCTCGAGAGCAAGGGTCCACACGGTTGGATTTCATGGCTTGGAAAACCGTGCGCAGACCGTATGAAGCCTACTGTCTCCCCTTTCACGGTTTCCTCTAACCTTGCTCAAACCGTGCATCCCTTTAAAAGCCTCCAAACTCATCCACAACCATTCCAAACTCTCCCAACCTCTTCCCAACTCATCCCATGCACTTCAAAAACATAAAAAATGCATAAAAATCCACATAACTCAAACAAAGGGTGATACATTCTACCCACCATTGGACTTTTCGTCCTTGGAAAGTAGTGAACCCGCCCTTTACCAAAAGAGATTGGGCCACTGCTTGACCATTTCCTTCTCCCGCTCCCAAGTCTCTTCTTGAATCTGAACATGTTTCCACAAAACACAAACTAAACTGATGCTTTTACCATGAAAGAATTTCTCTTTCCTATCCACAACCCGCACTGGCACGTGCATGAATGAAGCATCCGGTTCTAGCTCAACATGATCCCATTGAATCACATGGTCACGATCTGGCTAATACTTTTTCAAATGTGACACATGAAACACACTGTGCACTGCACTGAAACTATGTGGAAAATCCAAATGATAAGTCACCTCACCAACCCGCTCAAGAATCTCAAAAGGCCTAATATACCTTGGAGATAACTTTCCCTTCTTCCCAAACCGACGATGTCCCAACCTAGGAGAGATCCTCAAGAAAACATGATCACTCACCTTGGATGACAACGACCATCGACGATGATCCACATATGATCTATGACGACTATGAACCATCTCCATTCTCTTCCTGATTAACTTGATCTTCTCCATCGTCTCTTGGACAGGGCTCGGTCCAACCATCAAGGACTCGCCCGTTTCCACCCAACATAGTAGAGAACGACATGGCCTCCCATACAACGCTTCAAATAGAGCCATCTGTATGGATGACTGATCACTATTATTGTATGAGAACTCAACCAATGACAAGTACTCCTCCCATGAGCGACAAAAATCCATGACATAAGCCTACAACATATCCTCCAGAGTTTGTATCGTCCTCTCGGATTGACCATCCATCTGAGGGTGATACGCCGTACTCATCATCAACTGTGTCCCATGGGATTGCAGTAAGGATTTACAGAATCGATATGTAAGCCTCGAATCGCTGTCTGATACAATCGAAACTAGAACACCATGCCTCTTTACAACCTCCCGGATATAGATATTGGATAGATCCTCCACCGTATGAGATTCAAAAATCAGGATGAAATGGGCCAACTTCATTAGCCGATCCACTATCAACCAAATGGAATCGTGCATTTTGACTGTTCTTGGGAGACCTGTGACAAAATCCATCGCTATCTTCTCCCACTTCCAAACAGGGATTGTTAAAGACTGCAACATTCCTGCTGGCCTCTGATGCTCTACCTTGACCTGCTGACAAGTCAAGTATCTCAAAAGAAACACAACCACACTTCTTTTCATACCAGCCCACCATAACTGTGCTTTCAATGATTTATACATTTTCTGAATTTCAGGATGAACATCCCACCTAGAATGATGATACACCCTAAGAAGATCATCCTGACAAGAAACTGGTAAAACCATCCGATTCTAAAAACACAAAACTGAATCTCCATTTAGTTTACAATGCTCAATGGTATCCCAACCATTGAGTCTTGACCCCGTGGTCACACAATCAGAATCAGATATCTGTGCCTCTCTAACCAAGACAACAAAGTTAGGAATCAATAAAACTGGAAAGAAGACCACTCTATCACCCTGGTCCTCACATTCAAACCTTACATCAGATATAACTGACAACAACTGCCACTGATCCGATGTTTGTTTTACCACTTGAGCATATGATTTTCTACTTAATGCATCCGCCACCAAATTTCCTTTACCCGGTGTATACATCAAGTCAAAATCAAACATCTGGAGATATTCTATCCATCTCCTTTGCCTCAAGTTAAAATCCATTTGTGATAAAATATGTTTCAAGCTCTTGTGATCGGAATATACCATAAATTTCTCACCGAACAGATAATGACGCCATGCTTTCAATGCATGAACCACTACTGGCTGATCCAAATCATGAGTTGGGTAGTTCTTATCATGCACTCTCAATTTCCATGAGAAATATGAAACCACATGATTCCCTTGCATGAGAACACACCCCAACCCTAATCCCGATGCATCGCAATACACCACGTACCCTTTTCCTGATTTTGGAAAAACCAAGATTGGTGCTGATGTAAGATGACCCTTAAGCTCTTCGAAACACTACTGACACTCTTCATTCCACCAGAATGGAACATCCCTTCTTGTCAAAGCTATCATTTGCGAAGCCAAACATGAAAAATCACGAATAAAATGCCGATAATACCCAGCTAGACGAAGAAAAATCTGTATCTCAAAGACATTCATTGGAGGTTTCCTTGAGATAACGGCCTCAACCTTTTCTAGATCCACTGAAACACCTCTTTTAGAAATCGCATGGCCAAGAAAACAAACTTCCAATTTCCAAAAGTCACACTTTGACAATTTGGCATACAAACGATGATCCCTCAAGATCCCCAACACTGTCTCCAAGGGCTGCTCATTCTCCACCCTTTTCTTTGAATACACCAGAATATCATCGACAAACACCACCAAAAATGAATCAAGATATCTATGAAATTTCCGATTCACTAATTCCATAAACACCACTGGCACATTCGTTAGACTAAAGAGAATAACCACATATTCATAATGTCCAAATCTACTTCTGAATGCTGTTTTAGGAATATCCTCTTTCCTTACCCACAATTGATGATATCCTGACCTCAGGTCAATCTTGGAGAACCACTGAGCTCCCCTCAACTGGTCGAAAAAATAATCAATTCGTGGAAGTGGATATCTATTCTTTATCATAACATGGTTAAGTCTACGATAATCAACACAGAGCCTCAAAGTTCCATCCAACTTTTTCACAAACAACACCGGTGCCTCCCAGAGAGACGTGCTAGGCTGGATAAACCCTTTGTTTTCCAACTCTTCTAACTGGATTTTCAATTCCTGCAATTCAGCTGGTGCCATCCGATAAGACAGATGTGATATTGGACTGGTCCCCGGAAGGAGATCAATCGTAAACTCCACTTCTCTTATGGGAGGTAACCCAAAGGATTATTCAAGAAAAACTTCCATGAACTGATCCACCACTACTAGAAGAACACTCTGCTCAAGACTGTCTACCGATTCCAACAAAAATTCCGCCAACTGATACGATAATGTACCCACTGCTAGTAGAAACAAACCTGTTTCACCCTTCCTTTCATACCTCTCTCCTCTAAAGAGATGTCTAACACTATCGTGTGTCATAAAATCCACTGTCCATTCATTACAATCAATGTGGGCCTTAAACGCCAGCACCCAATCCATTCCCCTGATTACATCATAGCCATCCATCTCAATAACTAAGAAATTCCAAGTTATCTCAACCTCACCCACAACAATACAACATGCTCTACACAAGAAGTCTCGACACTCTCTTCTACCCAGAGGAGTTTGAAGTTTCAAAACCAAAGGCATCATTTCCACCCATAAACCCATCAAATCAACCACATGTGCAGCAATAAAAGAGTGTGAAGCACTCGTATCAAACAACACATGCATCAAGGTAGAATTTAATATAATAGTACCTCGCACCGTGGATGGTCCTGACTGATCATCCACCACCACCTGCTCAGCTCCAAACACATGTCTTCTTTCCACACTCTTCTTTTTATTGCTCTGCTGAGGCGTCGTGGTATTCCAAGAATCACCATGACCCACATTACTCTACTAAAGAGGGATGTGCTTCTATCCCCGTCTCGTTGAAGCATATGATGTCTGATATCCCTGAGGAGTGTCACGCACACCCGAACTTGAAGCATTCTGACTATAATGCTGAAGATGCCCCGTCTTATTACAATTATGACATGCTCAAGGTTGTGTCGTACAATACCGCTTGATGTGGCCTGTAGAACCACACTGAAAGCATCCTGGCTTGCTCTAGGGCATCAAAAGGAGATTTACCGATCCTACCATCAGATTATATTTCATATTCCAGCCCTGGGAATAAGTGTCCCTCTTTTGCTTGAACCTAGTGTTAGAGTTCCCACTATTCCCCATGGGTACCACCATGCTTCCTCCACCCGGAGTGCCCAACAGATCCCACTCAGCCACCAAGGCTCTATTCACCATCTCTGTGTAATCATCTATACACAACACTGCTATCTTTGAACAGATTTCTTGCCTCAACCCCACTTCAAAGATCCTTTACTTTAACGACGTGCTACCCGCCATCTTGGGCGCAAACAACACTAAGTTCATAAACCTAGCTGCATACTCCATCACAGACATAAGCTCTTGCTTTAATCAGAAGAAATTAGTCGTACGCTGAATTTTCAACGTATGTGGGTAGAATTTTTTGTTAAACAATTTCTCAAAGACTTCCCACATCATACCATGGTCCTTCCCCGCTTAGACTACCAACTCCCACCACTGAAGGGAAAGATCTTCTAACAAATATGTGGCCAACTTCACTTTTAACTCTACCGGTGTCCCCAAGAACTCGAAGATTTTGTTCATTCTATTCAACCATGCTTCTGCCCATTATGGCTCTGAATAACCCCTGACGATGGGTGGATTCTACTTTTGAAACTGAACCACATGATCCACATGCCTTTGTTCATCCACTTTGTTTCCACTTTCCAATGCTTGGAAAGCTTTCATTATGCTTTGCACTAACTGCTAGTTCACTTAAGGCTCAAGTGCTACCACATTCTCAACAGCCTTCTCTGGTTGGTCTCTACGACGCCTACCTAGTGCCATTTCTATAAACATAAAACAAACAACTATGAGTCTCACTTCCCTAGACATCAAAAAATCCCATTTCAAATCACATTACACAACACTTTAAAAACAAGGCTTTCCACTAGTTCACATTTACCACATGTTCCATGTTTCACTATTTTGAAAACCAAACCATTTTCAAAATACCAATTTATTCACATTAAAATTTCACACAAAAATAATTTCTCAATTTAGTCCATAGATCATTATACCCCAATGAAATATGCATCCTAGTGGGAAGTCATTTCTACCATGAATGTCATGCACATCTCATTGGCTACACCCACGACAATGAGATATCCAATGTCTATAAGTTTCTCCAAAACACTTATGTACCCAACTCCCTAGTAACCTGAATTTCATCATAAAAGGGTTATTTGTGTCCTTTTATGCTATACATTCCATGTTCTTACATTCGTACACCTTGCTACCATCCCGAATCAGATAATATACCACAACGAATGTCAACATCAAATCCGAGAACCAACTCCAAAGGACTGAGAAAGCTGATACCACTTGTAACACCCCGCCCCTACCTCATTGGATTGAGGAGGTGGTGAGGGCTACTTGGCCTTAAGGGACATTCCCAGGACACCAAAGGCTAGAAATAAATGTCGAGGGCTTCATGATCAAGTTGGGGAATGATTTTCCCTTAAGACAAAACCAACCAAACCATCCACTAATAGCCACTATATGATGCATGTCAATTAAGTTACCCAACCATGCATTCCCAAAAGACAACCAAGTTGTTTCACATTACAACTCAAAACCAATACAACCAACCATATCAGAGTATAAGCGTAAAACTAAAAAACCAACACTACAATCCATGACACCATCACAGCTCCACACCAAGCTCCAAGCTCCATGCTCTACCAATGAATCACAATGCTTCACTAAAAGAGGGTAATGCATTACCTTTTCCCACGTCACTATACACAACATCTGCAAAGACACCACAGTTCCAAAGCAGGGGGTGAGTATTAAAACTCAGTAGGATTTCCCCAAATGACTTCCCTACACACGCCACTAGTATAAAAACGTTAGCACATTTATATAAAACATTTTATATAAAATAATCACAAGTGCTACCATTACCATAATCCAAAAATGCCCTTACCAAGCCATCACACCCAAACCAAACAACCATGGTAAAACCAACCAAACAAGCCACAACCATTCCAACATTTACACGTTAGCACCATAACTTACATCTTGCAAAACAATTCACAACAAAAAAACCATAAAAACCAAACGGTGGGACTTCCCCCCATCCTGTTCACCCATTCACATCAAAAAAACCAATATGGTGGTACTTCTGCCCAACTCGTTCACCCATTCACAAGTTGCAGTACTACCCGACCACTACCCACATAGTGGTTCTTCCGACCACTATATATCACCTTCTATAGTGAGACTTCCCGCCCACTTCCACACAATATTTCGATCAATCACAACCAATCATATAACCCACCAATGTCACAACACATGCAATCCACCAATTCCATTGCATACCAATCCACTTCAATAATTCATCCATTTATTGAAAACCATTTTCCATGAAAAACCACATTTCAATAAAACTACATCTTTATTTAAAACCATTTTCCATCATACATTTTCCCAAACCAATGTCAACATCCCATTTTAAAATCTACATTAAAAAATCCACAATCATTTCATTTCACCATAAAAACCCCTTTTCCCCAAAAATCCCCAAATGGATGTCCAACCAACTTCGTATAACAAATCACAATTAGTTTTCATCAAAAAAAATTAATTGTAATAATGAACCACTAGTTCTAACAAACTCGAGTCAAGAGAGAAGCCACCAACCTTTAGGGTTCCTGAGAAATTGACCCATAAGCCACTGCACCTCAAATCCGGTGAACACACCACTGAAACCTCTCTAGATCTCTTCCCTTAGCATCCATAAGCCTTAAAATTATCATTCAAGTCAACCACAACCCTATATCTACACACAAAAAGTGTAGATCTAGGAAACCAAGAAAGAGGGAAGAGCAGATCTAGAGGAAAATAGAAGGGAAACAAGAGGAGAGACTTACCCGGGAGAAACCACCTTCAATATTCCTTGAAACCCCCTTGAATCGCTTCCAAAACGAGTGGGAGAGCACCCTTAACCGCTGAGAACCCAAAATCCAGAGTGAGGCTCGAGTGGGAGGAATATTGGAGTGAAATGAGGAAATCCCAAGTGAGCTCGGTTTTTAAAACCCAAACATTAAGTGGCCGCACGGTTAGCCTGCATAGTTTGGAAAATCGTGCGATAACCGTGCACACGCTACTACCTCGAGAGAAAGGGACCGCACGGTTGCCTCGTACGGTTTGGAAAACTATGTGCAGGCCGTGTGAAGCCTACTGTCTCCCCTTGCACAGTTTCCTGGGGAATCCGCACCGTTTCCACTAACCATGCTCAAACCGTGCACCCCTTTAAAAGCCTCCAAACTCATCTAAAACCATTCCAAACTCTCCCAACCTCTTCCCAACTCATCCCATGCACTTTAAACACATGAAAAAGGCACAAACAAAGGCCACATACCTCAAAAAGGGGGTTATGCATATACTTAACATGAATAAATTTTATTATAATTATATAAAAAATATATTTTTATTTACACATCCATTCCAGTATCCCCCTTTCATGTTGTTTATAGTTCATACTTTAGTAAGCATGTGTGTGTTTTTTTCTCAATTTTACTTCATTGAGACATATAGTTATGTTATGGACTTATATTCATTTAGGAGTAATATATACAACCAGTAGTAAATTTAATATCATTAATTTATTAATACTGAATGTATTTTAATTTACATTTAATGATATTCAATCCTGGGTATTTCATTTAAATGTAAACAAAGTGGTAATGATTTTGTGTTACAATCTCACTATTTATTGGGGTTGATTAAGATTGTGTTTATGATGATAGAATCTTATGATCCATATTTCATTATACTAGGGAAATTTCTTATCAAATGGGTTTCCATGAGAATTCATGCTTTCCATTACTTTTCATCTCTTTTTGAACTTGAGTTTTCAATAATAATATTTATATTAAAATTTTTATTTTTTGGTTGAAACCCCTTTTTCTTCTAAAACCATGTTTATTAAAAAAACATGATTTTTTTTCTTACCATCCAGTTTTTGAAACAGAGATTTATATACATGTTTTACATTCTTTAATAAATCTTCTAAAATAATCTTCATTTTCATTGAAAAAATATGCATGTTTTTATTTTAGTGCAAATTTTAAAGAATTCATTATTTTAATGTGTATTGAATGAATGAATCTTCTCATTATCATGACAATTATTTGTATTGAACCTTTTATTGTTTCAAAGTTATTTTCCATTTAATGTACCTCAAAACTAGTTTATATTTTGAAATGTGTTTATTTCATGTCCAAATGGATATTCTTCTTCTTAATTTTTAAAAATTATTTATTTAAAGCTTCCATTTCACAATTTCAAGGTTATTGTTAATGAAAAGGATTTATAAAATGTTTTATGAATTATTAGTTTTAAATGTGGGTTTCAAAGAAATATTATTTCCCTAAATA
Source organism: Viscum album (assembly GCA_963277665.1). Lineage (NCBI taxonomy): Eukaryota > Viridiplantae > Streptophyta > Magnoliopsida > Santalales > Viscaceae > Viscum > Viscum album. The sequence continues at coordinate 1,096,406,328 of OY728131.1, read as the reverse complement.
AATGTTCAATGTGATTTTTCATTACAAATAATTCTCTATGAATATGAAATACATTGTGGTTAATTATGTATTATGGGGTATATTCACATTGAATATCATACATGTTATTCCATTGAAGAGTTTATGTTTATGATTGCAATATTTTTATGATACTGGTTTCCCTTCCACTGGTTATACCATGATTTTTTTTTATGAAACTCATTTCTTTTGTATGGGTTATTTTATGATTCAATATTGATATGATTATGAAACATATTTATTTTCAACATGTTATTATAGGAAGAAATGAATTATGAAATCCATTTCTATTCAGGGTTTTTGATATGATAAATGAGCTATGATCTTTGGGAAAACAAATGTATGATTATGTGATGAGGGTGGCCTATATTACCCTCTAATCCATTCTATAATTGTTAATGTTATATGTGATCAATGGGTACATGGGAGGTTATCCAATAAAGAAATAGGGTACATATGAGGTAATTGTAATCCCAAAACCGGTACATCAGAGGTTATTACAATCCTAACATGTTATGAATATCCTGGTGTGTATCATTAACATAAGATTTTATATGTCTTATTCTCATTTTTTGATCTACTAACACATTTAATTTAATTTCCTTATGATTATTGTCTTATTAAATTACAATATTTTTTTAATGATTCATGATATTGATCTTCAATATGTAGGGAGTGGCTCTAATATTTTATTGAAATGTTTTCATACAGTTATTCATATATTATTATTATTTATATCCCATATTTACCATTACTAATAACTTAATATCACTATTTATTATGCTTATTTTCCATAGTATATGAATAGTAGTTTTATGTAGGTTATATCTGTGAAGAGTAATAAATGTGATGATCTTTGTGGGAAAGATTCAATATCTATCCCAATATTAGAATATTATATTCCAGGATTCCAAGGGAAATAAACTATTATGGACCTTAGGAATATTTTTGTCTAATTTAATGAATATTTATAAAAAGGATTAATTTTTTGTGTATGAAAATAGTGGTTCTATATAGATGATATCATAAGAATGTGTTACACAAATATTTAAAAATAGGATGAATAAACATTAGGTAAATCCATAGGTATATTTCTATTTAAATGTTTAGGGATTTCTCTTATGAAAAAGTAAATTATGAGTAAATATATAGAAAAATTTCTATGAATTTTTTTAAATGATATGGAAAATGGATTTCCATAAATTATATCCCCATATTGGTAATGTATGTATATGTGGATCTAGAAAAATTCAACATATAGATAATAACACTGAAATGGGAGCATTTTTTATGACATTATCATAACTAGGAGCATGATAATTACCATTCCACAAAATAGGATTGACACATCATGGGTATATTATTTAGAAATATACAAACTCTTTATAAACCATCATGAAATATTTTAATATATGATGATCATGGATGGCCAAATAAAGGGCTATGGTGTTATATATTTTGAAGATTGTGTCATGATTTAGACACCCTATAAGATTATTTTCTTGATTATGTGGTTTTTCACATTGATTAGTGTCCCAAATAATGATTTTTTTTGAAAATAGTGTGAACCAGAAGAAAATGTTTAAACATTGACTGTGATGGAAAATTTTCTAATGAGTACCCAAATGATCGGATAAATGTAGTGAAGGATGAAGTGATTATTCATAATCATTTATCAGGAAAATTTATTAACAATTTCCACCATATGTAACTCTTGGACTAACCACAGAAAAGAATGAAAAATTTCATTGAGAGTCCAGGTAATGGAGATCATGTAGGAAAGAAGATTCAATTTCTTATATATTGGGAATTAGGTAAGAAACTATATTTTGAATATCATGAGGATGAGAAGAAATATTGAGTATGGAAAAGAAGGACAATAATCATGTAATTGTGGAATAAAAAAATTTAGGTTAACACAAAATATGAGAATAATTCTATCACTAAGGTATCAATGATTATTAAATGTTTTAAATATTGAATATACGAGGATTATGAAAAATTTATTTCATAAGGGTAAATATCATGAAATTAATTAGAAATGTTATATGATTAATGGTATTAATGTTGATGATCAAGAGAATATGAGTGAAATATGAAAGGATCAAGGTATTAAGGAATAAGATTATTATGGATTATTAATAGATTAAAGAATATATGGAATTTTTTAGTATTAATGTATTCAAATACATGTATTATGTTATATAAATACTGAAACATATTTTTATATCCAGTATATATTTTTCCTTAAATATATCCAAGAATATTTTGAAAATTACTAATGAACATGAAATTATATATAATGGTAAGGTAATATTTCATGTTTTTAGAGATAATTCACAGTTCTATCATAGAAAATGGTGAATTTGTAGTATCATATTATCCAAGATCATACAACTCTTCCACTAGGGTTTAATGAAATGGATGTCAGCATAAAATATATTTAGTGAATCCTTCTTTCTGAAGGGTTGCATATTTTTTATGAATTATTTCATAACTACTACCTAATGTAAGGGATATCATCTCTTTATAAATATCACTCTATGATGACTACTGTCAAACCATAAATGAGATTTAATCTTTTTATAGGGGAACATATAGGCTCTACCACATGTGAGGGTTCAATTAATTTAACCATCATAAATTATCCAATCTTAATTTCTAAATTGTTTTTATCCAAATTCATGTTTCTAACTACCTATTATAAAATGTGTTTTACCTAAATACCACATACCTAGATTCAATCTATAACCGATGGGTAGAAAGATAAGACATCATAAAACCATTCGAGAAGCATATATATGGATCCTATTACAACAAATCAAGAAAACATAGCTTGAACATATACATATCATTCCCATTTATCCTTATTGGTCTATCCAGAATACCACAAAAAATAGACTAGTGGAACCCTCTTCCATTGAATAAAATTTCATGATGGTATACTATCAACACAGGATGCTCCTAATGTGTTGTGTAAGAATCATTCTCATTATCATCATAATTGACATCATGTGTATGGTTTGGTATATTATTTATATGATGTGGAACATGAAATACTTTTTTCATTCCTTAGTTCTAATTTGTATGGTCTATATGATACACCAATTCTCTCATACACTCAGTGATCATAAAATTCCAACAAAACAAGGATATAAATATCCCTACATCTTCTAACATTTTTTTTATAACTGGGCAGTCACTCTGAAGAAATATTGATCATCTATAATGAATATCAATGGTCTCCACGTAAAATAGAAATAATATATCAATTTTCTATGAGAAATGGTCAACATATTCTTAATCATATACACTCTTTGAGAGGCCTCATGAACATTGTTGGGGGCTAAAATACTTCTTCAATGAACTCATTCCAAAAAACTGGTGAATGAAATGACCTACCATAAAGATACACATTAGGAGAAATTTCATTCAAATTATGATATATGTTGTTGTTTCAAAACTCATTAAGTAACATTGATCATCCCGAGATCAACTAAATAATATCACTTAATTTTAACGCATATCCTCCAATATGTGTATATTTTTCACAGACACTGGTTCCATCAATGGATGGTATTCCATACTTAATAAAAATTGAGTCACTAGAACCCTATATAGACCCTAAAAAAACCATGATGTGAATCATATGTTTCTATACAAAATTTTTTAGGGTACTCTATGTTGTTGTAAAATCATAAAGACATTGAGCTTCTACAGCACCTAGAAAGAGTTAATATCTCTAAATATAAATATTTGAGCAATATTCATTAAAAGATAAAAAAGAACACACAATACATCATGATTATTTGGGTTCCTGGGTAACCCTATCACAAAGTAAATTATTAGATCATTCCACTTCCAAATTAGTATATGATGGGGTTGAAAAAGATTTCTATGCTGTTGGGTCTCATATTTAACCAATTAATAGGTAAGTCATCATGATATAAATCCAACAATACCTATCTTCATCCCTGGCCCCCAATAATGGAATCTAATTTCATGGTAACTCTTGGTCACACCAGGATATACTACTAATCAATAGGTGTTGTAGTCTCCCATCATTATGTCTATGATAAAAATAGGAACAACTACTCTCCCATACAATATGATCAAATCATCATCACTCAAGGACAACCCATGTATCAAATAAAATGTAACATTCTATTCTATCAGTACAACACACTCTAAGACTAAATCATGTCCTACTACTACTCATTCCACAAGATAATATATGACTACCAAGGGATCACAAGTCATAAATCCTCTATATAATGGTGTATCTATCTTCTAATTATCCAATAAGCTCATCAATCCCCATTTCACCTTAGAAGGTCAAACACCAACCAGCTGCCCCTCATGTATTATAAATCTAAGATAATTTTGAATTATATTACCCTAACATTCTTCATAATCCACATCAATATAAAATATCTACTGTTACTCAACCCAAAACTTATCTCCCATGTTTGGGTTACTCTTTGTGAAGATATATCAGAGGATATTGTTTTCCATATAAAAAATAAATTTATTATTGATGAGATAATGGGAATATCACATCATTTTTGAATAAAATAATCAATCTACATGTCATGTTTATAAGATTTACATTAATGGGGTCTTTATGGATGGGACCAATTGTATAATACTTTATCTCCATGAATCAGTACTGCTCTTAAAGAAATACCTATTTCCTCAAAGTATACTACAAAACCAATCCTATTACTGTAGATTTTCAACACATGTACTGTCTTTTAAATTCTATTTAAATCAATAAAAAAACATTACACTAGTTTTGTAACTATAACTTCAATTACTTCTTCACTGATGTTGTCATGGGTTCTAAATGCAGAGGGAATTTTAAATATACTATTGGTAATATCATGTTAGAACCAAATATCTCTTGACCTCTGAATAATTCTACAAAGGTTTGTAGAACATGAAAACATCAATATTATCTAGTTCTATTTATATAATCACCTTAGACACCAAATTTATTTGTGTCATTATCTCTTAAATCTTTAAGTCGCACTTTGATATCTTTGTTTAATTCTCATACTCTCTATGAATTATTATAAATTATCAAGGATTTTAAAATGTTACTCTACTATCAATGTGGTGAAGAGGAATTTTTTATTAACACTGTGATTAAAGAGGCCATGTCTGGGAGGGTGATCTTGTTCATGGGTAAAAATAATAAAGTGTTTGTGTTCAATTACCCAAAATATATCACTAAATAGTCATAAAATCCTTACATAACCATAAACACCAGTTCTAAATTTCACCCTATCTAACATGAAACTGATGATAACTTGATCAGTGCTCTATCATAGAGTTATTCTTTGCTCCCTATATTTGAATAAATATATCATCATTCCAATTTAAGGGATATCTTTTCATCACTATTATATAGTTCATATTCATGTAATTAACACTATAATGAATAATACCATCCACCTTCTTGGTGTATAACACAATAAAACCAGTTTATGAAGTTCCTAGTATAATTAAGTGATCCACACAAATTTATTGAAACTAGACAATGATTTCAACAATTTCATCTAGTTACATATCATAATGTGTTATAGAAATGGTATGCACACTAGTTACAAGCTCTATGTAAATGTGAAAACCTCTATCAGGTGGAAGTGATTAGAATTAACCTATAAAGTGGTCTTGATAGTGATCCACAACTAGAGGATAATATTAGCATGCATCATGAAATCTAACTGAAAGGGAAAACACCTCCATATATGATTTGATAGTCCTAAATGGACCCATGTCTTGTCTAGCTCCACATAATCTAATTGAAAACTATAATATCATCATGAACTTGTACCCAATTAAAAAATAGAACAACACATTCCTCTTGAATAAAACAATGTGACCTCAAAAGCTACATATCCTATAAATTCTGAATACCACATTGAAGGTTTTCACATTCAATATTATAATATCCCATTGATCTCCATTACTAGGGACAACTATAAGGAATTTTTTGCATCACTAGACATAGTCCAAATTCATTAAAAAATGGGTTTCTATGGAGACTAACTCATAAAAAATTTATCTGATTGGTCATGTCCAGTAACTACTTGCAAAACTACAATGCAAAGGGATTCCCTAGTATTGAATAAATTAATAGATATATTGGATGTCATTAATTCCATACCTATAAATATATATGGTTAATCTCCTACATCTAATAGATCCTAATCCACAATATAAACATGACCAATCATAGTCTTATTACTCAATCCTTTTGGAGAATTGAAAATTTGTTCAAACTTATGATAGCCTCATCATGAACTCTAATTCCATAATAGTGGATGGCTCCCCCTCCTAGAAAAAAATTATGGAGAAAAGAAATTATAGATATCATGTATACTAAAGTACAAAAACCAGGCTTGGGTTGTTGGGAATACTTGACTGTAGTGTCCAAGCATCTTATATTTAATGAAATATGGACTATCTCATGATGGATTAGAAAACTCTATAATATCCCCACTTTTATACCCCAATTTTTTTGTGAATCCTTTTTATTCCTTTACCTACTCACAAAAGAGGCACTCATGGTAGATAGTATATGTCCACTCGACTAATTGATAAGGGGTCAATGAATTCCATTAACTTGGAACTCATTGGTGATCTTATCTATAATCATTTACTTATAAAATAAATTCAGGTACTAAGAATGGTTGAAATTTTTCCAATTTTCCTATGGAAATGTTGTATGTTGATCCTAAAAATTTAATCCTTTCGTACCTCATTACAAGCTAAGAGATGTTGAAAATGTAAGATTTCATTATTACATGTGGAATTTACATATACTATAATAAAAAAATCCTAAAAATATATGAACTTATACACTCATTCAATCCTCAAGGTTTTAAGGATGAACACTTTGAAAAATAATTCATTAGTGGCCTACATTGGTACTGCATCACATTGTCTAACCAAACCCTTAACTCACAACCTACGCATAGTAGGTCACCATTGCATGAACACTTCTATCATCACATTTCTGTAAGATAATGTCCCAACATGGTCAATTGTAATCTCTATGGTTTCCACTAAATAATCAAAATCTTGTGTCACACCAATGCACTATTATTATGGGGGATGCTAAAGATATTAATCCCTAGTGTAGTCAACTATGAACTCTGGTGTTGGTTTGTAAGGAATCAATCCCTACAAAAATGTGGGTGGTACAAGATGGGGGTTTGGATCACAATCCCCCATTAGTGGTCCCATGAAAAAAATATTATTATTCATCAACTACAAAAAATGGAAAACTAGGATTACATCAAGTTTAATATAGTCTATGAGATCACACAATTATTTTATAGGAGTCTACTATTGACTCAAGGATTAAGCCTCTAATAACCAACCATTATTACTATCCTTGAATGATTATATAGTCATCATATATGTAATAACAGAGCATAAGTCATAGTTATATTAATAAATGATTATGAAGATATATCATGTAACATGGAATGGGAAAAATATGTCACCCCACCAATGATACAATCCCGAACAGATAACAGAAGTAGTGCAATATTTATTTAATGAAATAATTTGCACCAACACAATATATATATATATATATAAAATGTGAATCCACGTCCCTAGTCATTATTCTTGAATGTACCAAAAATATCATTATAACATATTATCTTCATGTGAATCCCCCAAGGTGATTTTAATTAAGGGTAACAACAAAATATAATTTCCATTTTTATGGAAACTCGGAGGTCCAATTTATAGAGCTTTCTAGTAACTGATATAATTTATTTTTTCAATTCCTATCCATCTATATACCTATAGATCCTTTAAAAAATTAATTTATAATAATTGATAATTTATGAGAAATGTATGTTGATTAGACACCACTTTGTGACACCCATTCCCGAAACTCATGGTCATAGTCGGTTGTTCAATGACCTAATTCACACATCCCCATCTGTAATAAGATGTCATTTAGCAGTGAGGGTTTATCTCTTCTAGTGGAGTGTATATAACCTATTTTTTATGTCATTATAAGAATTTAATAACTAATAAATAATTAATAACAATAAATAATTTGATTAATCATGAGGAATAATAAATATAGAATACAAGGAATATAAATAAGATCTCTAAAATTGTAAAGATATTTAAAATACTGAAAGAAGATAAACAAATAAACTACATGAGGGATTCTTTGGTGTCTATGTTGGTATTCTTTATATCCATGCTACACTAGCCCAACCATCCATGATCGGTATATTTCCCTACACTAGATCTCTTATAAAATCAATAAGCACACCAAAATTCTCTAGTAGTGTTTAATTAAAAGACACGGTAGGACACCAAAAATATTCCCATACCAGATGTTCTAAAGCATTATGCTTGTATTCTCATAATTATAATAAATTTATTATAAAAAGGCAATCAAATGATATATTTCTTTCATTAACAATGCCACTACATACCCCAGTGAAGGGTCACATATTCATGGTATAAGATCATATCTGGTTTTGGTTGTCTTATGATTTAGTGTGAACAAAAGGCAGACAATGTTAAATCTATTAAGAGGATCCACCTCATCTAAGGGTCAAAAATTAATGGAATAAGCTATTGGAAAATTTTCACATTGGGAGGTTGGTCTTATTTGTGTCACTTTCATAAAGTTAGTACTTCTACTGATCTACGACTGTGATGGGACGTGTTATAGAATATCACATAAAATCAACCCCACATGATTGGTACACTAATTTATTATAAATAAAAAAAGTCATTAATGATGAAGGGGGTAATCTGAATTCATGTTTTTAACTTCCTATTAACTAATTCCTTTTACCCAATGGCCACCAACCCAGATGATGTATTTAACAAACACATAGAAATACTCTACATCATTAGACAAATCTTGTTGTGCCACTTATAGTATTAAAGCTTATATTATGGTTTAATTTTTTAGGGGTAACTTTTACTACACAATTATTCTAAAATAAAAAAAATGTTTGGCCAATAATTTTATTCCATAAAATAATATGAAAATACGACATTAAAAGGTAAAATTAATAATTATAATAGAGTTACACCCCAAAAATCATTGATTGTAAATCACGCCATATGTCACGATATAACATATTAAGTTAATCATAAGACCATGGGAATATGGTTCAGTAAACATAGTCCATAAGAGAATAAAATAAGAATATAATTATCATAATATTATATCTAATCATGGTAAAAATTTATTGATATAGAAAAACAATAAGCATTGGAAAAAACATTGTAGAAAAAATATATACACTAATTCCCATGTAGGAAAATTCATTATGTACATGCCTAAAAATAAGAAAAAATCCAATATTCCCATTAATATGTGAACACACACAATATTTCCATTCTATACTATATTATGATATATATTTATTACAATGCATTGGAGTGTTATATATGTCCTCACCCATAACCATACAATGATACGTATTACATATAAAATTATATCACATTGAACACATAGAATTATAGTGTGTTTCATAGCCTTTTCATATGGAATCAAATGAATAAATGATTTTTTGTTTTATATATAATCTTAAAATGATATACAGATGAAAAATAAATAATTATCCAAAATTATTATTTAACATTCTAGTTAAATATATATTAATAAAGGTAAGAGAGAGTGTTGAATCTAACCAATGTAAATAAATTTCATATAGTTATGTCAATAATTTTCATAATTTATTGTTATATGAAATTTTTTGTGAAAGTAATTCAATCAAGGAAATGGAAAACAAGGTATTCACATAGAAAATTCATTACATGAAAATTAATCCCTGTCAATAATATTTGGTTAGTAATGAAAAAAGAATTCATGAATCATATATTAGATAGAAAAAAACATTACATACGAAATCCTAATAAATAATATGGATGGTAATATTTTGGTAATATTATTAAATTTGTTTTAATAATTATCAAAGGAAAATGTATAATATAGAAGAAACAGTTTAAGATATTTCTAAATTTTACCTTGTATATATGAAATGACCATGATTTTATAAATTAATTTTATGATTTTTTTAAAATTATGTTAAAATTAATTTATTTTATAAAATATGAAAACATTGAGGGAATTATTCATATAAAATGACATAGTTTTGGAAATATTGGGATAAAAAAGGTATATTGAAAACATTTTTAATATTATTGTAAATAATATAATTTAATTGGCCATCTTGAAAAATAAATTTATAAATGATGAAGTGAAAAAAGAAGATACATTTTCCTTTGAAAAGAAACATTAAAAATTTAACATTGATTACTCAAATGATATGTAAAAATGTATTGTGTAATATAACACCTTTCATTTTGAATATATGTAAAAAATTATTAATATTTTTAATTACCTATTCTGAGAACATGTATCATTGAATGTGTAACAAAAAAAATTGAAATCCAAAAAGGGAAATGTGAAATTTTCATAAGATAACAACAATTAGGTATCTTATTATATATGAAAAGATTTTATTTAATGAAAAAATAGATATGTAAGAAAATATTAATTTTTTAGAATGGAAGTTATTGTTAAAAATATAATACTTTTATTAAAATAATTATTAAAGTATTAGTTATTGACAACAAGAATTAATTAGAGTGGATAAAAATTAAGTACTAATGAAATAGGATAATGGAATGATAATTAATATCATGAAATGTATATGAGCATAATAAAGACAATTTCCCAATGAAACATAAATTGAGTAGATGAAACTCTTATGGAATTACTGACACAAGAATCAATGGATAATTAGGGGATATCATGAAATGAAAATTTATTTCTCCTGAAATGAATGATAGTTTTACAATTGAAAAAATTAGGTATTCAGTACACCAAATAAAATAATTTATGGTAAAATATAACAGTATTTTCTTATAGAATTTAAAATGAGATAATGTAACCATTACCTTGTTTCCACACAATATCAAATTATATTTATTATCCTCTATAAAAAATATCATTATCAATGATTTTAGAATATTTTCATAAATATAAAATTTCGTTAGATTCATTTCTTCTTAATCTCTTTATATCTATATGGTTATTATTATATATTTTAAATATTTTGTTTTAGTGATCTTGAACATTAGGGGATTTTTTAGTCACGATTATGTTGTTATTAATTGATAAACCAAATTATATAATTCCAAGATCATAATAAGTACTTTAATTGATTATTTTTAATATTTAGTAATTTTATAATTTCAAGAAATAATTATTTTTGTTCTTATTTGTGAAAATGAAGTTAGAAACAATATTGTTTAGGTAATTTAGAATGAAAATAATGATTTTTTATATTTTTTAATTTTTTAAATGTCTATATTACCATTCAAATAATTATTTAAAAATTAATATCCCATATTAGTTTTCTAATTCAGTCCTATATATAATTTCAAATAATTATCCATGTTGGTTATTAATATTACACATCAAGAACTTCCAACAATCTATGTGTTTGTAATTCTATAAAAGATATCCTTTTTTTATAATATCATTATAAGTAAAGTATAATTATATTGTTAATATGTTACTATGGTGATGAATCATAATGTTAATGATTTATAAGAAGATTTAAAATTTATTAGATGTTTTCACTAACAAATAATTTTTTTCCACTAGGTATGTCCGTTTAAAGGTGCTATTTTTCAAAAATGTTTTGTAACTAATATTACAGATAGAATTCATATTATAAATTAATATAATATAAATAAATAAATATATATATATAATATATTCTCATGAATCATTTAAATATTCTTCCATTATAGGCAGTGATAAAAAGTGAAATGTGTTGTTCAGAGAGGTGGTAGTTCACACTCATGGATGCATAATATTTTTATCATTCATATTGGATGGGAAAAAAATTGAAAAATTATATAACATAAATATTGTTACATTTAATACCTTATTTATAATTATTTAATTATATATATATTGTTAGAATGGATTTAGGGAAGTTGGATGGGATTGATAATTAAATTTTCTAAATGTATATGAAATACTTTCAGTGAGAATATTTTTTTTCTGTTGAAGAATTTATTAGAAATGAAAGAACCAATAAATTTTTTTGATGATTAATGAATCCAAAATATTATATGAGGTAAATAATGAAATAATTGGGATTATATTCAGGTTAATGTTTATCTACAATTTTTCCTTTAAATGAGAGGATGTGCCTCCTTTTATAGTCAGAAAAGATATAAATATTATTGGAAATGAATTTTAGGTGTGGGGTAAGAATTGAAATGCATGTTACATACGTGAGTTAGATGGATAAATAATTTTGAGAAATTTGGATATGATTTTAAACCCTTAATATATTATTTCATAAGGTTTAAGTGTTAAATTGATTATGTAAAATTCAGGAAAAATTAGTTAACCCATTTTAATAGTTATTAATATTGGTTAAATTTAAACCATGTTAGTTCTTTTGTTACAAATTATTTAATGAAAGAATAATTAAAAAATATAAACCTTATGATTATGAATTTGGACTCCATTCAATTTAATTTAATATATAAGTATGATAAAATTATATTTTAGATTAAAACATATACAGTGTTGAAAAATCATTTTATGTATATTATGTAGTTGTATTCATTAACTGTTCTTCATCATATTTCACATTTATTAAAAATTAAATAAATATTAATTTAATTTTTCGTTTTTTAATAATAATAAAATAGAATTTATCTAATATTAATCATTTTAATTTAAAATTAAAATGTATAAAAAAATAGTATTCATTAAAAAAACAGTTCTATCTTGAGAAATAATATTTTTCCTTGTATTATAATTTTATGCATGATAAATGAAATTAAAATAGTATATAATATTAATAATTTTATTTTAAATATTAAAATAATTTTATCATGTAATATATCTAAATATTATAAAATTTAATTTTAACATTAGCGCACATAACCCATAAAACGCCTTTTAAGAATGTATGCATTTAAACCTAATATTAATTTGTATGTTTTATTTGACAGCGTACTTTAATTTTATGATATAAATAGGATTATTATAAAAATATATGAGTTATTAGAATTTTTTACCATGATAAAATCTAATGTTAATATTAAAATTTATGTCTAAAAGAATGTTCTCAAAACCATTTATATTTAGAATAAAACATTGCAATTTTTTCAAAATGTAGAATAATTGTTTTCTTGGTTAAAAATGATATTTTAAAATCAATTAATAGTTTATATTAACTTTTATACTTTTTCCATATAGAAATTTTCATCAAAATTACAAGTTTTCTAAAAACATTAATTTTCACTTTTCATAAAGAAATTTTTAAAAAAATCCAAAAAACAATGTTATTATAATTTTGATAGGAAAATTTGAAAAAAGATTTCGTTTTACTATTATATAATTTTAAAAACCATAAATTATCATTTAGTTTAAGATAAAATATATATTTAAAAAATCATTTATTGATACATAGACTATTAAAAAATTATGTATTATAAATTCTAATTTTTATGAATTCTGTGTTTATAAAAATATTTCTATTTTAAAATGTATTTATTATTATTAAATTTTTATAATTATAATAATTTTCTATGTAACAGAACATTTCAATTTGACGCTACATGTGATGTATGATAGAAAACAAAATATTTATTACAGGGAAATGCATAGTAAAATCTAGGGACATTACATTCTTCTCAGAAATTAAATTATATTCATGAAATTTTAATTAATAATCTCTAAAAAATGTTAGGGACTATATGAATGATTATTTATTTTTAAAATATATATTATCCTTATGATATTAGGATCGACTATTAAAGACTTATATTCTCTTATAATTGGAATTTTACTACTGTTGATCTTTTCTATACCATTTTCTAATAAATACATAAAAATAATAGTCATAAATTTTCATAGGTTGTTTTTTAAATCCATTTTTCTAGGTGGACATGTATGGAATTTTAGATGTAATTTTCTTATCACATAAATTATCAAAGTTGGGAGAGAGAATGTGTGCCTACAATCACATATGATTTTACAAAAAAAAGCATAAATGGATTTGAATGATGAACATATCTATTTCATAAGATTCATGTACATGGGAAAAAATAATAAAAAAACTAGATATATTTATTAAAAATTAAAAATCTAGTCATTGTGGTGGTGATTTGATGTTCTTATCAATCATTCTAGGTAAAATTCAGTGCATTGAAAAAGATGAATTTACAAGACTCACAGTTTGTATATTGAAATATCAGTTCCATGAACAAAAAATATATTTTAAGAAATACTATAATACATTTGGATATAAAGGATCTCCATAATTCATTGAGAGTAGAAGTTATAGATTCTTATCATTCATTTTAATGCATTGATTAGGTATTTGTCTTTGATAATTACCTTGATCCTCACATTTATGATATTGAACTATTTATGGTACCTCTGGGATAAATATATCCCCATTTCCAATAAATTATTTAATTTTCCATAGAAAATAAATTATTTATACCCACCATTTAAATAAATATAAAATATCATACATCCTCTACGAAATTCAACTTTCTGATTCATAAAATATTTATTCCATGAAGGAATTTTAACATTAATTCCTTCATAAAATTTATACCCTAAGATTCCATTTTACTATTCCATTTTATTCATTTGTGGGTTAATTAATATAAAAATTTTCACATTATCAATAATTATTCCTATGACACATTAGACATAATAACAATTTTTTGTCACTAATGCTCTTATTCTATTAGGTTTCTCATTGATAGATTTTTTTCATTATCTATGGAATCTATTATTTCAATGGCTCAATTAGGATTCAACCATTACTAAAACAAAATATCTATATGATTATTTATGAGTTATAAAAACCATAATAGATTTACAATTAATTAATTAATAATTGTTAAACCAGGAAATGTATTAATATTAAAAACCATAATTTTTGTTTTCAGTTAAACATAAATCACACTTAGTATAGTTTATGTTTCAATATGTTGGATCCTCTCATAAATTATATATTAATTACATGAGATAATAAATCATTAATATTGGATTTAAAATTTAATGTGTCTCATTAAATAATATCCTTGGGATGTTTCAATCAACGTCTTACAATAGTCAACTTAATTGTGCACCATATAATAGTTGAGTTAATAATCAAAATAATATTTTTAGGGGTACAACCCCTAGTATGTATATTCTATATCATATTTCTAGAAGTAGTATAATATCAAGGATTTCATTTTTAGGAATAAAAAAAATATATACATTATTATTTTTTATTTTCCTTTACATGGACTTATCCCTTATTATTTTGGTGTTCTCTTATCATAATAAAAAATATTCATTATTACATAAAAAAACTAATAAGATATATATACCATTAAAATTATGACCAATCATAGTTTATGAACCCTTTTAAAATCCTAAAATAACATTCTAACATTTATAGATACCAAAAACCTTCAATGATACTAACATTGGAATCATAAATATGTGGAAACATAATTACATAATGCAATAAAAATGATTCATTAAAAATAATTTTCATGATCATTTGGGTTTTTTGATTAAGATAATTTAGAAAAATAATTATATTACCAAACCTAGGCCTCTTTAAATTGATGTAAAATTTTCCTACTATGTTAGGAAATATTTTATCCCTAACACCCCTTCAATAAATCCAAAAAAGTCTCCATAGAATGTACTTTGTTAGAAATATTTCATTTAGCGATATTTCTTTTAACCATGGGAAATGTAGACCTATGAAATTTATCTCATCAAATTATCATTAATGGACTATATAAGGGATAATAATCAATTATCAAAAGTGATCATAAAATTATAGAATGGATATAATTAAAACACATATGATATTTTTAGACAATAATAAATAGATCCCATATCATTTTATATGTTTATTAATAACATAATAAACTATTTAAAAGTGTTTCTAAAGATCAGTCTATATATATGATCCCTGTAAGAATAATATAGGAATTACAAAAATCATAATAATATAGAATACCTTGGAAACCCTCTATGAGATGTGGTACACATTAAACCATATAGGTATTTAGAAAAATCATTTTCTTCATTCCTATTTGAATTAAATCATTATGTCTACTTCAAAAAATGAGAGAAAACATAGTATGTCCATGGTTTTTGCAACAATATCATTATATACATCCCCGTATATATCATGAGATATAATCATAACTAATTTATTGAAGAGTGATATAGGACCCAACAATCATCATCTAAATATATGTGTTCACAAAATATAATATCATATATAACCCAAGGAATTAAAATGGGTTTTATAACCTTTTCATATAATATCATAAAAGGAAAAAATTTACAATTACATCATTTATCATATGATGATATATCCTTAAAAAATAAATTTTTATCCCTTATATTATGTAAATTTACATTAAAATTCAATTTAATCAAGATAATTGTGAATATGGTATTTATATAGTATCGAAAAAGGTTTTTAGGTTAATTTTATAATTTTCCTCAATTAATCTATATATGGAACCTAGAAGAACACCATTAAATTAATGAAAATCTATATAGGGTTTACACTATATAAAGTTGTTTAATAAATATTAATTCCACAAAAAAGTGGATGGGTGGGAATGAATGTTGTACTGATGCATTATAACATTGTTTTAAAAAAATATCTATATAAATTTATTTTGTGGTAATACACAAATAATATCTATGAATATATTATACTGTATATCAAAGGATAGAAACATTTGTGAAGAAAAATTTTAATACATTTATAAAAATAACATTCGAAATAAGATATGTTAATATATTTTAAAAAATTATATTAAAAAATTATTTAACTTGGGGTAAAATAAATATTTATATAACCAATAATAAAATAGATGGATGTTTTCAGATAAATTGACATAGGTGATGAAAACATGTATTCACTCGAAAAAACATTCAATTTCTATACAATAAAATTTTTATATTATTAAAATAACAAATTTACGAGTTATAATCATAATTTATATTTTCATAGTTAAAATGAAGGCATTGGAAACATTTAACAATTAATATGAAATGTTGAAAATAGATCCTATAATGAAAAAATAGTTATCAAGAAATGTAGAGCTGATGGTAAAACATATCAATACACATAAATGTAAAAACATTATATTATTTCAAATAACATTGTCAAAAACCAAAATCCGAATAAGATTAATATAATATACTTTAAATAAAAGAAAGGGTAAATATAAATTTCACCTTAGGTAACACATAAGTTGTTTTAAAATTATAGGTGTGAAAATTTTTTTAATGGAAAAACATTCATAAAATAAATAATTCATTGTAATGAATGAGAGTTATTTTGAACATTGGTATAAAATTATTTCATTAAAAATTGTATCAAATAAGAACTGTTTGACAATGTGAAGTAATTTTCTTAGAGAACAGAAGGAAACACCATATGAAATTGAATAATGGATGGATCAATGAAAATTTTAATATAATATTCAACTAAGAAAGACTATGACCTAATTAATTATAAATTAACTGATAAGACTCTTAATAAATCGATAATAAAATAATTAATCCATTACTATAAGATTATCAAAAAATTTACCAAATAATATCCTGAAATAATTTTTTTTTATTATAAGTGAAAGTTGATTGGAAATAAATACACCATATACAATTATTTCAGGTTCACATTATAAAATATTTCATACGATGTTGAAAATGAGGCAAAGAGCCCCTCAACATATTTTCCCTCTTTCTTAAATTCAAATAATGATACTATATAAAAACATAAAAATCACATTATCCAATTTATTAGCCATTTTCAAATACCTGTAATTTTATAAACAACATTTATAATTATTCTCCTCGCATATATTATTTAGTAATTTTGAAATAGTTTGGGTTTAGGAATATAATATTTTAACATTTAAGATTTTGTAGTATGAGACACAAATGATTTGAATATAGTCATGAGTTTTAGGGGTTTTTTTATGGATTTTAGTAGTGTCAAATGTGTTCGAGGGAATATGTCATGTCATGGTTATGTTGGTCACAACATGTACATTATAATGTATGTTGGTTATTCAGATGATAATTTTAGAGAAACAACCATCTTGGGAGCAAATACAACCTCAAGAAGGGTTTGACATGTATAACCTTTTTCCTAATGATACCTATGGATTATATAGAGAGAGTATAGTATTGATTCTATGGGGAGGTATTTGGTATGTCATTCCAAATCTGTAACCCTTATGTTGTGGAGTTATGATGCACTATATCACACTTGTTTAGTTGAATAGTTCACTAGCATGGTTTCTTTTGTTCTGATTCTAACATTCTCATGAATGAATTGGATCTATTGAGGTATATTTTTTATATCATATAAGACTATTATTTAATGGTGTCTATGAAATATAGAGTGTCCAAATACTATATACCCTCATAAATCAATCCATTCTACAATGTGGTGGGGGTATCTAACACTATAGTATGAACAAATGTAGCAGAATCTGATAGGTTTTGTCATTTTAATCTAATTTACTGCATGCTTAAAAATATTCAAAACCCATGAATCCAAACATTTTTCTATTTCTATCTCTAACTATTCATATGGTGATGTGTCTTTCATGTCCTTTAAGCTCATCCTTAATGAGTATCCACCCCCAATATTGGTTTTTTTATTATTATTTTTATCTCCATTCATATGGATATTATATCTATAAAGACCATCCAAGTAATAGAAAACATGATTTTTTTAATGAATTACTGGGTTTGTGTTGTTAAAAATTTGTATTTTATATCAATGTGGATGATATTCATGAAATATATATTTCTAAATGGAAATTAGTTCAAATTGATTTTGATTTTGAAGTGGTTTTATAATCATATGAGTGGTAAGTCTTTACTGTGAAAATTACTTATAAAATGTGGTCATGGTTTTCAATTGTTTATTGAATAATTTAGAAAATTGGGAAAATTGAGTGAATTAAGATGTTGAAATTCTACTTTAATGTCTGTGTAATTTCACTATTGGTAGTGATATTGATAAATTACTAATTTAATATGTGTTAGTTGTATACAACATATACCCAATATAGAAAATTCTATATATAGTATGTATTATCATAGTATATATCCCTATTCTAGTTAATTTTTTTTATATAGGTTTGATGCATGATGGTATATTTCAAGGTTTTTTTTCTCATTTGTTTATCTTTTGGTTTGTCAATGGGGTGTTTTTTTCCCACCCTCCATATTAGAATACATAGAATGTACTTATTTTATTAGGATACAAAAATAATTTATTCATGAAAAAGGGATAATTAATAAAAAAATCTGTTATTCATGAAATGATTTATAAATTGTTTTTTAAAATATTGAAATAATATTTTATTGAAATCATTATTTTAAATTTTTTTTTGTTAAAGCACATTGTAGTTTTTTATTACAAAATACATAATCCATTATATTTTTTAGATGTGTTTTTAGGTCACCATTAAAGGTAAGGTTGTCATGTATATAGTTGTCTTCTCATGAGTGTCAACATCTTTAAAAGGGGATAGTCAGTGATAATAGATGATCAAGTAGAATTTTTTCATTATGTTACCTGGTTTTCTTTTTTGTATTATAATTTTGGAATTAGATTTTGTGCCTCATGAATATGTTATTTTACTCCACTGTTTATGTTGGCTATTAATGTATTATAATTAATATTGTTTTTGTTGTGTATTGATGTTCACCTTATAGTTGAAAAAATTTGGAGATGTCTGTGATCAACCTAGGACAGTTCATTAAAAAATTATATCAATGTTTAGTACCCAAAAAAATTGTCGTGAAACATCCTAGCTATGGTTAGGGTTCATTGGTAAATAAGAGTTTGAACCATCATTATTACAATAGTAAGTGACGGGGTGCATGACTACCTCACATATGTTTATAACTCGTGTTACTAAGGGTGGTATGTGATTTTTTCTAATATTAATAATTAGTGATTGAGGTTATTTGAATAAAATGGATTTTTGGTTTATAAAAATGACTATTTTCTCCCCAAAATATCTCTATTTCATTCATATAATCCATTATTTAATTAGATTCCTATTATTTAATGTTGTTTTCATAGATTTGTTAATTTATTCTATTGATTTAGAAAACAACCACTCTTAAGATGACTGGTTTTTGTCTTGTATTTATTATAAAATTAATTAATTAATATATCTTCTGAAGAAGGATTACGAAGTTATGATACATGTATTATAGGTGTGTCCTCTAGTGGAAAATAACTTGGTGATGTTGAATTCTTCACTATTCAATCTCTAGGTAGATTGGGTGTACGACAATAGGGTTGAGTAGTAGATTATGAATCGTAATTTACTAAGAATATTCTACACATCGTTCAAGGTGATAAGGGACGCAAGGAATCCAAATATTGTCTTGAGAAGATTAAAAAGATCATTAATTTTTTTTAAACAATTAATAAATCTATGGTCAGTTTTACAACATATATGCTTAAGGTATAGGGGAGGATATGGTGGGGCTATATCATACAAGCTTTATTGAGGAGTATCACACCTTGAATTATATCAATAAAATATTCAACCAAATGATTTACCCTATGATGTTGTGAGTGGTGAAAATTCATGAATTTTTTACTTTGGAGTGTGGAAGTGTGGGGTTTCTGTGTATTCCACCCATTTTAATAAGATAGTGAACTTATCACCCATGGAATTTTAACAAATGATTACATAAATTCAGTAAAATTAATGACTAGTATTTGTGTTGATATTTCATTGCTATATATTGTCTTATTCATTCTATACATAGTTTATTTGGATGAAAATTAATATATTATTGAGTTAGTCATTTTTGGGAGAATCATTTTAGGTGAAGCATAAACTCATTTAGCTACTATACATGGAGTATTTTGTTTACATAAAAGAAAAAAAGGGTGATCAATTCTCTATACAATAAATTATATAGGACATGTCAAAACAACAACAAGTTGTTTTTTATTAGCATAGTATTTTTGGTTATACATTGAATAATATTATTAAATCACCCAAAAACATTTTATAATTTTAGACAATTTTCCCATATCAAGTTTTTTTGGAAGGATACCACATGGATGTATTGATAGAACCACACTCACCAAGGGTTCATAGGTTAATTATTAATTATTAATTATACAATGGTGTAAGGTTTTATCCTCTGTCCATAGGAAATGTTCACAATACTATTATTTTGTAATGAGGATATGTGACTCAACATATTTACAAAGTTAAATATGCACTTTTGGAATATGTGGCAGGGCCAACTACTTATAATGGGAAAGTTATTATTTTATCTACTATGGTATTAAAATTATTTTATATATGAGATAGTCATTATTTCATATATAAAATTTAATGTGGAATAGTGTCTCTGGTTTATGACTTAAAATGTCATTTATGGATCATTCCATGCCTTAGTGAATATTATTTGAACAATTTTTCAGATTTCCCTCATAATGGATGATGATAGATAAATTCAAATCAATAGGGGATGCGATGGTTCTTTATAATAATATCATGTACCTATTTAATTTTATGGGATGGATGATTAGTTTAATGTCCCATATTTATAGTAATCATTATTGAGTCAAATTTCTATATCCCAATAATGTCACTCATGCAATTTAAGGTGAGTGGGATTATAGGTCTTAGAGATTGAGGAATATTGTACCTTATGTTGGAGAGATACCATTCCCATAATTGGGGATGTTTCATACTTACATTGACTCTTTCTTGTGTATTCTATATCCCACTATGGTGAATATGTACCTTTTGGTCATTCATGCTGAATTATATGCATTATCATATGGATAGAGTGCAAGTATACTATTCAATTTTACCATGGTATAATGACCAAATCTATTTTGTCCAACCACAGAGAACCTAGTATGTTCATTAAACAAAAACCCAACTTGTGTCCCTTTAGTATAAATGATTTATTCAACCCCAAATTACAACATATTTTTTCCTTTTCAATCCTCTGTGATATAGGACCGAAATCCTTAGTATTATTATTTATTATCCGAAGCTAATTTGGGTGACTATTAATAATGAATATCCCATTTGAAAATTCTTGTTCTCATTGATCAAATCAGAGGGGATCATTGGTTTTTAATGATTGATATTTTTCCAGGATACCACCAGTTGATGGTTTGAGAATAGTATATACTAAGACAATGTTTATATTATGTGATAGGATTTATCGGATTTTGAATATGTTCTTTGGTATTAATAATACTTCAGTGGATTTTAATTTTTCAAAGTACTAAATCCATAAATAGTTATTTTACTTTTCTATATTCATGTTCATGGATGATATGATGGTGTACTCCATAATATATAAGGATCACCAAGTTAATTTTGTTTTCATCCATTTAACATTGAGAGAACATGGTATGTATAGTAATCGTTCAAGTGTGACATTTAGATCCATACCATCAATGTTTTGGGGCATGTTATATATGAAATGATTTTCATATATGATCAGGAATGGATTCATGTAATATTGTATTGGTATAACATAGGAATTGTGTTTTTTGTTTATAATTTATTGGTCTTATATAGTTATTATAGGTGGGTATTTTTTGATTTTTATAGGATTTCATATCTAATTACAACTTTTACTTTTTAGGGGTTGAATTTTTAGTGGAATGATATATTTCATAGATAATTCGAGGATCTGATGGTGAGGTTGAAATTGGATATGGGTTTTATTATTCTAAAACTAGGTTCAAGATATTTGTATTTCTATGATTCTTCTTATACATGATTTGGTTTTGTCTTGAGGGATGAAAATCTGGCGGTGGCCTATGAATCTTTTAAATTATTCCAACATGATAAGAACTAGCGTAAATATAATTTTGAGTTTGATACTTTCATTAATGAACTCAAATTATTATGTTAAAATATCTTATGGGATATGTTTATGGTTTATTCTATTTATAAGAGTTTTATGTGAGTTTTCACTTAGTGGTAAATGACATGTGACTGAGACACTAGGTAGAGTATATCAAGAAATTTTATTTTTTATTGATTCTACATCTGTGAAATGGAATGTGTTTACTAATGCATTAAAATAAAAATTACCAGTTCATAGCTTGTTAGAATCAATAGATTAGTGGTCTCAATGTAATTATATTATATGATGATCATAGGAATGTAAAAGGATGGTGGATAGGTGTTCTTATATTCGGTAATTTTTTAAAACTAATTCAATGATTTGATTATTATTGAGAATATTTGGAACACTGATTTATAGTTATTTAATAAGTTATATATTGTGGGCTAATCTCTATATAGTCTTTAAATTCTTTTGATTGTTCCTTGTCCATCCAGGATAGGTTGCATGTCCCAACATCATTATAGAATGAGGTGATTGCAGTTTAAAAAACCAATTGATGGTAGGTGAACAATTTTACTACCAATATGTATCATTAATATATAAATTGATACTGGTGGTCTGGGATTAGGTAGTCAATAGCGATATTCATTTCAATGTTCGTAATGTGTCTGGGGATTAAGTCTGAGCACCAGAGACCTATAGGTTTTTTGTAATGTTTACCCCTTCCTATATGGATGTTGGATGATATTTCTAGGGATGCAATTATTATTTTACCTTTAAATCATATTAGGAGATATACTATTCTTGTTATCTTTGATTGACAATTGAAATTGGCTCATTTTTACCTATAAAGGATGCAATATTCATTGAAATTCATGGTTAGCTATATATAAGAGATATTTTGAGACTTAATAGGGCTCCATCCATGATTATTTTTTATAGAGACCAAATGATTACATATTGGTTTTTCAAGATTTTGAAGAAGGTGAGGTGTTATATGTTCATATTTATCATATCATATCATCTAGAGATGGATGGGTAGACCGAGAAATCTATTATGATTCATGAGAATATTCTTCGAGCATGTGTGGATGACATTATTGGTTCATGGTAAAATAATCTTCCTAAGGTCAAATTTAAATATAAATATAGGTATAAAGATACGATTTAAATGGAACTCATTGAAGAATTAAATGAGTGGCAATGTTTATCTCCTATATATTGGGAAGAGTTGATAGAGATATCCTTGGTTTAATAGAGCCCTATTCATGAGATGATAACACAGGTATATTTGATCAAAAAAATATTTTTCATTGAAAAAAATATTCATAATTATAATTCAAGAAGTCCTCATCTACCACGATAGTTTTTTTATTAAGTATCAGTATTTTCTCAGAGTATCACCTCCCATAGGACACCATTAGTTCGATATACACGGTATGTTGACACTTAGGTTTGACAGACCTTTTAAATCAATGTAAGAATTCGAATTGTGTTGTATAGTTTTAACTTACCCTCTCATTTTACAATTAGTTATGATGTGTTTCACATTTTACATCTAAGGTGGTATCGATAGGACCCCTCCCTTTAATTTATGTTGATGATAACGATCAATATCTAGACACCACTATGGTTTAAAAACCAATATTTTTATAGATCACTTTTATAATTTATTGTGAAGTAAAATGATTTGATTTTAAATTTATTTTGGTAGTGTTAATGGGATTGCAGTGAAATGTTAGAATAGTAATAATTGGTGATCTAGAAGTGGCATAACCTTTTCATATGACTAGGATTATTAGAACATTATGGGGATATAATTAATTTATGTTAAGGATAATTATGATACCGTTTGGGTTTAGGTAGAAACTATTTCAATTTTTTATTACCTTAGTATGAGACCTGTATGTTGTTTATGTGATCTTGAGTTTTTTGGTAATTTTTATGGATATTATAGGGTATATTCCAAGGTATGTCGACAATTTTTGTTGTTTCATCGATTTGGCGGTGGCATTATGTACCCATAGGTGAATTTCAGGGGCCACATCAAATTTGAGTATTGTTACTCAATTGATAATGTGTTGAAATATATTCTATAAGACCTAGTGACCACTACGATATGAAGAGGGAGTCATAGATATAGTGTCTAAGATGAAGGATTTAGTCGATTCTTCCAAAGATGAAACCCATATGTCATGAATCCATGTTGAACTATACCCTTGTTCTTCAGAGGAATGGTGCCATGATTTTATGTCTTTGGTTGTGATGTAGCCTTTTAATAATATAATATGATTTTAAATGTTTGGAGGCATGTATATCAGTTATTATATTGGTGGAGGCTAGTTGTATCCTTGAAATGGGGTTATATAATTTCGTCTCTCCTACATAACACCACCCTACAATGTGGTAAGCGTATCCTAAACCATAGTGTTCAGGGTTTTTGTGTGTCCAAAAATGATATGTTGAGCTATTTTATTTCATTCATTCATAAAAATATTCCAATCCGCTGAGATACATGTCATAATCCTTAATTATCTATAGATTATTATACAACAGAAGGATTGTTTGGAAGGCTATGAATCCCCTTTAATTAAGATCATCCCCTAGAATTTGGATATAAATTAGTTTTTTCTCTTAATTCATGTGTTAGTTGTCAATATTAAATGATAATAGTTATTGAAAAAACATTACACACTTATTTAAATCAAGAGTTCAAATTAAAAAATATTATATTTCATATCATAGTGGATGTTATCCATGATGAATAATATTTTAAATCGACTAATATTTTTTTAAAAATTATAGTAAAATTATTTTTAAGAATCTTAGTGTAAATTAATCACTTTGAAATTTATTTATAAAATGTGAGAATATTTTTCAATTGGTATTTGAAAACAATACTCCATGGTTTCCATGGGTGCATCGGTAAATATACATGTCATGTTAGAGTTTCATAACACTTCTAGAGGTTCTGATATCAAAATGATGTTGTAGTAAATTATGTTTTTTTGATATAAAAAATTTTAGATTTAGGACTAGTTGTTAGGAATTTATTCTGATAGGATAGAGCCAAAATGGTTTTCTCTTAAATTGTTATTTGGTTTCACATGTGAATTTATATTTAATGATTATTTTTTCACATCTAAATCATATGGTATGTTAATTGTTTTTTTTTCTTATACTTTCTCACTTTTTTCTAGTATATGTCATATTCTTGGATTATAAGGATACATAATTAATTAAGGAAATAGAAAATGTTTTTTATAAAATAAATTATATTATGAAAATTCACTATAAAATAGTTTTTTAATGCTATAAATAATTTTTCATTTTTATTTGACATTGTATTGTTTCTTTAGATAAATATTACAAGAAACTATGAATACACCCTACATTGTCCTTTGTTTATTTGTAAATGTGGTTTTTTAGAAAATTTTAGAGGGAAGTGAATCATATATTGAGAATGAGTCTCCAAAGTTTCTTTATCTTCATTGAGGGATAGTTTGGGGAAGATAGATGATCACTTGGAGTTTCAACAATGGTATCTTTTTTCATGTTAGGAACATCCATTTTTATTTACTTGGAATGTCTCAGGATTATGTTCATTTCTTCTTTTTTGATTGTTAATTCATCTTCATTTATGAGTTAGATTTTTTTGGTTGATTATTGATGCTCACATTGTTTCAAACCAACTCAGGTGATATGTTTGATCAACCAGTTATAGTTTATTAGTTTTAATATTTTTTTTTAAAATATCATGTGTGTAATATTGATCATTATAAACAGGTTTTCTAATTGCTGTCTTTTTTTCATTGTTATCCCAATTACAATCATGACTAGATCAATAATTGTATACAAATTAATTTTCTTTTTAATTTTTTATAATTTTATAATTTAATTTCATAAGTATTGTACTTATTATTTTTGACGTAGATGTATGTAACAATCTTCCTTCATTAATTTATAAAGAATTAATAATTTTGTATTAATTATTCACTTAAATTTTTACATTACCATTCCAAAAAACAATAATTTTATTTAATTACTAGTATTAAATATTATTTCTCAAAATTGATCCTTAATAGAAATATATATATATATATATATATATATATATTATTTTCTGTCTTGAATTGATCCAATAAGAATATGTTACAATCAAATTTTTTAATATGGATATAGAAGAGTTCATATTGTTATAATATCATTAACAAAACAATATAATTATATTTTTTAGATTTTATTTTTGTAAATAATCAAAAAAAATTAATGGTTATATGAATACGTTTGTTGAAAATATGGTTTCTATATATTTATAAATAAGTTTTCATATTGGGTTTCTTATTTTTGGTCGTTAGTATACCAACGGTCTCTTATTTCAAATATTTCATTTAGATAAAAAAACTATAATTACAGAATATAAATGATGATACAAATAAAATATCTGTTAAAATATCCATTTTCATAACATTAATTGAATGTTGGACGTGAGATAAAAAACTTTTCAGTCATGGACGTAGTTGTCTAAACACATGTGTGAGCAACATTCTCTTTTTGATGATTGAATAAAAGGGGAAATATAATTGTTATACCATATATATAGTAACATTTTAATATATTAATTACACTTATTGAATTATATACACATTTTTTCAATGGGTTTTAGGATGCTGTATGGTATTAATATTGATTTAATGTAAGAGATTATGTAATACATATGTTAAAAGTTCAGATATTATCTTGTTGTATCCATTACAAATGTAGGACATGAGATATATTCTTTGAGACTAGAGAGTGCTAAAATTATGGGGAATATATCAGAAATAAAATGGTAATATTTTAATTGTAATTTTTTAATATAAGTGTGGAGTGAAAACGGTGAATGTGAGATAACATTATAGGTGGAAAATACGGACAAATCATTAGGAAAAATTAAGGATTGGGGAAACAATTGAATTTAATGAGAATTATTTGATATAGATGGAGAAATTATTTTGTAATATTAAGGAATGTATTTATAAACTGATAATGTTATTCTAGAATATCTATGTGTAAACATTATTTTTCAATATTCAAGCAACATTATATTACCCATTATAACCCTTATTAGTCATGATTAACTTTTAACCATTGTAGATATTTTAAGAAATAAAATGTAAGATAACCCATCACTAAGAATTTTTAAATAATTAATATGAATATAGACACTATTTATCAATATAAATGTCTAAATATGAGTAGAATAACATCTAACTTAAAAAATATAATGCGTTGAATACTCATTTTTTTGAAAAAATCGATATTAATAATTATTTGTTCTTAATCATATTTAAAATTTATTACATATTAAATGAAATTTAATTCATACAAAGATATATATATATATATATATTCTTAATCATTATATTATAATTATGAATTAAAATTTTCCAATTTAATTTTAAATATTTTTTTAAAATAGATTCATTCATTGAAAATTAATTGTTTTATTATGGAAAATAATAATTACTTTAATAAATTATTTTGTGGTCAAAAATTGAAAAAAAACATAATCAAAAAAGATAAAATATTTATATAAATTAAAAAATTAATTTAATAACTAAAAACCTCTAATGTTTGGAAAAACTAATTTCAAAATTATAGAATATAAGCCAAAAAATCATTTTCAGAAGAAGTGAATTTTTAATCTTATAATTTTTGTTTCACATATATTTTTCAATGTAATTATAATCATGTTATGAATAGGTTAATTATAAATCTAACAATATTTATGAGGCTTCCATAGCATGGAAAAATAGAATATTACCACAAAATGGTGAATCTAAAATAATTATTTAAAGAATTTATCATGTTAGAGTGAAATGTTACTTAAATTTATAATATATACCATAGGTTTTATAATATTAAATTTATATCCAATTATACCAAGATTTATCCATTATATATATAATTTATTAAATTAAAAAATTATAAACATATAGGTTTTTATCTTATATTAACAAATTCGTCAAATTTACAGTTTTTGTAAAACATTTAGTTTTATATATTCCCTTAAAAATAAAATATTTCATAAAAATAATGTAAAGACCCGTAAATTTCAAGGAATTTTTTCTTCTTCTTAATTTTCTTTGGGATTTTACATGAACTCAGTTTCTGACGACACTTGATTCTGAGGCCCAGTGTGCCCAGAATTTCTATACAAAGTTTAGCTCGGGTACATTCAGTGAACGAACGAGCAGGTTTTCCTATCTTTTGAACTGGTGCTCAGAATCAAATTCCGAGGGCACCGATGGAACCGTAGCGCCGGTAATTGCTTATGAACGCCATTTCCGGAGTTGCGTTTGCATGAGAGAAGATGATAAAAATTGTGGAAGTTTAATTTATAATTAAACTACAATTTTTATTTTCTTTTAGTGGTTTAAGGCTTTGGGTGGATGTTGGGTAACTACCCAGCATCCCAAGGGAGGTCATGATGGTGGTGGGGCCCACATGAACCCCAACCCTTCATATTCTTCAACCCCCCTCAACTCACCATTAATATTTGACAACTTATGTTATTAATTAAGTGTGTAAAGAGTGGATGTTTAAATTTTCAAAAGCCTTGTTGAGTTAATAAAATAAGGGAGGTACTTATTTTATTTGGGAATTTGTTGCTTGAGAGGTTTGGGGAGAAAAGCTAAGGGAAGCTAGAAGTTCTTCATCTTCTTCATCGAAGAACACGATGAACACGAAGAACGCGAAGAACGCATCGAACTCCGTCGAAGAACGTTGAGTCCTCGGAGACCGACTACGCGACGCCGTATACCGCGACGGTTCTTCCGCGACGCCTTCTTCCGCGACGTCTCCTTCCGCAAAATCTCCTTCCGTGACGTCTTTTTCCATGACGAATCCTCGTTTGACGAACCTACGTTCAAGCTCGCACAAGGTAGGGGTTTATTTATTTTATTTTGTTCATGAATCCTACTTTGTCGTTCTTCGTGAAAATATGACCATTTGCTATCGACTAATGAGAGGGGGCCGGACCACACAAACACGACCGATCCTCATCCATTATTGATGTTGTTTTTATTGTGGATTGGAACGGAATGGCGTGGTGCCGTCGCACCGCATGGGATCGTGTAGAAAGTAATGTGCGGCGCCGTCGCGCCGCGCTGTGAAATTGAACCAAGTCGCGGTGCCGTCGCTCCGCACTAGAGAACTGAAAAAACACCGCGGCCAGAGCGGGGCCACGGTAGAGGAATGCGGCGCCGTCGCGCCGCACCAGAAAAATCAAGGCCGCGGCCAGTTCCGGGCCGCGGCGGAGCAAGGAGACCGACGGTCGGTTCCGGGCTGCCGGCGTCGGAGCAGTGGGGACCGGCCATCGCCGGTCCCGTGGAGGCAGAAACCGGTCGTCCGGGGCGGGCCGACCGGATAGGAGAGCAGCCGAGGTTTCAAACCGTCGGCCGGCCAGCACAACGGCCCCCTTAATGGGGGGTTGCGGTTACAACAAGGCAGGCAGGCACCCCCACTCTAAACGGATTGGCCATTTGGCCGAGCGAATGGCCAGTGCGCTAGGCGCGCTGTGCCCAGGCCGGGCCATGCCAAACCTGGCCGTGCCCCGGCCGGGCCGGACCGTGCCCAAGAGGGCCGGACCCGGACCCGGTTCGGGTCGACCCTGGGGGTATCGGGTCTGGTCGGACCAGGCCCGAACCCCTGAATACCGAATATTTTCTGGTCGGACGCCCATATCCTGAGCTACAGACCTCCGATCGACGCACCGTCAGTTGCGATGCGATCCTTGGATCAAGTTGGTCATTTCGTTATATCGCACTCAAGGTTTCAGAATACCTTGGGTCCAGCCGGGTTGGTTCGTACACGAAACCAACCGGGCCCTCGGAGAAAAAACGCTCATATCTTAAGCTCCGGACATCCGATTGACGTGCCGTCAACTTTTTCGGATTACTCTTAGTGAGGCGGATCTTTTGGCTTACTCTGCCAGAGGTTTGGATGCAGGTGGAGTACAGTCGGGTTGGTTTTTCCTGAAAAACCAACCGGGCCCCTGGGACGAAAAAGCCAATTACTCTCAGACCGGGCATCCGATTGACGCGCCGTCTGCGACGTTGAGTTTCTGTTGACGATACGAAACTTTTGGATACATCAACTCTGGACTATGTGTCAGTTGATGTATCAGCCTCTCAGCTCGTGGAGCGGACCCTTCCGAACGAGCTTGCTATGTGCGGGAACCCTAGAGCTGCCTGCGTTGCGACTGTTATGACGACGACGACTGTACAGAAATCTTCACTGGATTCAATGACGACAACTACAACAGTCAGCGATCCTATGTGGATCAGTGCTACCAATCCTGTGTGGGTCCGATCCATTGTGGGTCAGCGCTCAGCGGTTCTGTGTGAGCAAGCGCCTACAGATCCTGTGTGGGTCCGATCCTGTGTGGGTCATTGCGGGGGTTAGTTATTTATCGATCCTTTGTGGGTCAGATCCTATGTGGGTCATTTTGGGGGTTAGTACCTATCGATCCTTTGTGGGCATGACAGCTTAGATGAATCAGTGGAAATATCTGATCATCTCTATCATCATATGAAGAAGTATACATGTGTGAGATGAATCCTGTTTTGCTTTCCTATGTTGATTGTGTTGTGATATCCTGTGTGGATTTACGTTTTTCTTTCCTGTGTGGACTGGGTTGTACTTGGGTTCGGATGTTGGAGTCGAACGACAATGGATGACATAGGTATATGTATGGGTATATACCTAAGCAGTGTTAGATGTTACTTTGTGATTGTATCTTTCCTTTGTGGATTATCCTTTGTGGATTCTAGGAGACCTTTGGGGGTCTCGGGGTCCCTACTGAGTAGCTTATACTCACCCCTGCACGGGCTATGCCTGCACTACGTTGTGTTGGTTGTAGACGACGGACGGCGCTGATCGTGGCTGAGGCTTGCGGAGCAGGACGGTACCTGGAGGTGGACCACTAGATGGGACGTACTCGGAGCGGTCGGCTGGACCCGAGGAGCAGAGGAGGCTATCTGTTCTCACCCTTCAAGAGGGATTTATAGTGGACAACTCAGTGTTGCGGCTTTACTTTACAGTTTTTCTTTTCCCCTTCCAGTTGTACTTTACTTTCTATTTGTGTTTGTATACTGGCCCACTTACTTTGCCGCACTTACTCTTGTACCAGCTTTTACTTAGTGTTACTTCTACTGCTTGTTTTCTCTGTGGTGTTTGTTTACTTTACAAAGGAAATGCCTTCCCTTTTTACCGGGATTTATGCCTTGGTGCTAGTCACCAGCCCCTGGCCTATGGAAGGCGGGCTTGGGGTAGTCACGGCACGACCCCCGAGGAAGGGTCGTGACAAATTGGTATCAGAGGAGTTCGGTTCTACCGCAGAACTTGGGACCCTAATCTTTTTCTATGTGAAGCAATAGTGTTAAGCGTATTGGGTGTGGTTATCAGTCCAGGGAGTCCAGTGTTGGTGCGGCAGCCGACGTATCCGTACACTAGGACCCTGACTTCTGATTTCCGACTTAATGCACCAAAACATTGATTGCATGTATGTTTCAAGTTTTCTTTGTGATTACATTGTGTTAGCCCACCAGGTATACTGTTCTGATTGTGGCGCACCTGTTTCCTTTTCAGGATGGCCCCGCGACAGCAGCCAGCTAGGGTACTGAGAGTTGAGCATGACGACAGCCCACCGAGCGACGAGGCCTCGGTGCAGGGACCTTTATTAGTAGTGACACCGGCGGTAGCTCTACCCGCCGAGCCACCGATGATTCCAGCCCCAGCTGCTGACGATGCACGTCACCTTAGTGCACTACATGAGTTCCAGCGCCAGTGATCGCCCAGGTTCCGTGGAGAGACGGAACCCCAGGCATCCGAGGACTGGCTGGAGGCAGTGGTACGAGTTTTTCGGTTAGTGAGGACACCGGCAGACCTCATGGTGATCCTTGCAGTGAGCCTACAGCACGCGGCAGTGGGCCGATGTTGGAGCTTGATTCTCCAGGTGAACGATGAGGCATCTCTTCTCTGGACGGACTTTGATAGCCTTTTCCGCTCGGAGTTCGTCCTAGACACCCTTCGTGCGGTACGCATCCAGGAGTTTCTTCAGCTGCGGCAGGTCAGCTTGATGGTCGCCCAATACTCGACGAGATTTACCGATCTCTCGTGCTACTCGACAGACATGGTATGGGACCCATTCTTCCGGGCCCGGACCATTGATAAGGGATTGAGACATGAGATCAGGGCATCGCTGATCTCCCTCATCATTCCGACTCAGGCAGAAGTACTGGAGTGAGCCCTTTTGATCGAGAGCTTCCTTGTTGAGCCTTCATCAGCAGCGAGACCTACTGCGGGGTGGTACGTAGCAGAGTCTTCTGCAGAAGGCAGTTGATGGATGACTCTGGGGTCCTGGAAGACCATACCCTCATGCAGACGACCTCAGGACACTGGCTCAGCAGTGCGGGTCACATAGCATGGAGCGAGTCTTTTGAGAGGCAGGCAGTGCTACTCGTGCGGCGGGCAGGGCCACATGGCTCGTGACTGCCTGACCTGCCGTGCCAAAGAGCAGCAGACGGTTGAGGGACCACCCAGGCAGAGGCAAAGGGTCGACCGTGGCGGTCCGCAGGGAGCAGGCGGAAAAGGCAGAGGAGCTGACCGAGTAGCAGGTGGTGGACAACGCTTTGAGGCTCTACCACCACCACACTAGGAGGTCCACCCCGACCACAGGGAGCTGGCGGGCAGAGACAGGCACAACTCCAGGAAGCGGAGTCCTAAGACCACGGCGCGCCCGAGATGATTTGAGGTACTATCTATGTCTATTCCACACTTGCTACAGTTCTTATAGACACAAGGGCGAGTCACTCTTTTATAGTCGCTGCCCTTGTTCAGAGCTCAGATATTCTGATAGAGTCGTTAGCTCGATCCTTACAGCTAGAGACTCCTACGGGAGAAGACTCGATGATTACGCACTGGTGCTGACAGTGTGAGATTACTCTAGGAGGCGAGAGCTTTGGTTGGGATCTTCTTGTAGCGGCGTCGAGGCCTTACGACGTCATCTTGGGCTTGGATTGGTTGTCTACATTCCATGCACATATTGACTGTATTAGGTGCAAGGTGCAATGTGTACGAATCGATGGGAGCAGGTTAACCTTCATCGGTGAGAAGGGAGCCTTTGCAGCACATGATGGACTTCTGCGGAGGAGAGGACAACCCATCACTCACCAGTTGGCTAGCTTCATCCTAGGAGCATTTGACGTGCGAAGTCCTGGTTTTCCTGTAGTGGTGGATCAGTATGCGGACGTTTTCCCCAATGACGTTCTAGGGCTACCTCCTCGCAGATAGGTAGACTATTATATTGACCTATACCCCAGGACAACCCCGATATTGACTCGAGCATATCAGATGTCCCCCGCTGAGCTTCGAGAGCTACGGGTACAGTTGGAGGACTTGCAGGGCAAGGGGTTCATCCGACCTAGTGTTTCACCCTGGGCTTCCCCGATTTTGTTTGCCAAGAAGGAGGACGGGAGCTTGCGACTCTGTGTCGACTATCATCGCCTGAACCAGGTGACAGTGAGGAACAAGTATCCGCTACTGAGGATTGATGACCTCTTCGATCAGCTCAAGGGGGCACGGTGGTTCTAAAAGATAGACCTCAGGTCAGGCTATCATCAGCTCAGAGTTCGGGACGAGGACATGTAGAAGACGGCCTTCAGATGTTGGTGTGGCCACTATGAGTTCTTGGTTATGCCATTCGGCATAACCAATGCTCCAGTAGTGTTCATGGCCCTCATGAACAGGATATTTCAGCCATACCTCAATCTATTTGTCGTGGTCTTCATCGACGACATTTTGATATACTCGACGACTGATGAGAAGCACGTCTACCACTTGCGGGTTGTACTAGACACACTCCGAGAGCACCAACTTTATGGTAAGATCTTGAAGTGCCAGTTCTGGATATATGAGGTCCACTTCTTGGGACACGTCATCTCTGAGGCGGGAGTTGCAGTGGATCTTGCTAAGATCAAGGCAGTTCTAGCTTGGGAGCCACCCAGGAGTATGACAGAGGTGAAGAGTTTCTTGGGACTAGCTGGATACTACCGGAGATTTGTTCCATACTTCTCCAGAGTTGCGGCACCACTCTCATCATTGACGAAGAAGGGGAAACCCTTTGTGTTGTCAGACAGATGTCAGCAGAGCTTTTAGGAGCTGAGACAGAGATTGACCAGTGCACCTATCTTGAGGTTTCCTTAGGAGGGAGTAGGGTACGTAATATACTACGATGCATCAGGGACCAGACTTGCATGTGTCCTGATGCAGGAGAGGTCCGTGATCACCTATGGATCACATCAGTTGAGGCCGCATGAGCAGAACTACACTACCCATGACCTGGAGTTAGAAGCAGTGGTCTTCGCTCTGAAGACATGGCGACACTACCTGATGGACGAGCACTTTACAGTCTTTTCTGACCATCAGAGTCTCAGATACATCTTCTCTGAGAAGGACCTGAATCTGAGACAGCGGCAATGGGTCAAGTTCCTCCAGGACTATGACATTTAGATAGTCTATACTCCTGGGAAGGGGAATGTAGTAGCCGATGCTCTCAGTAAGAGGACGGGCATTCAGATACTTGAGGAGGCAACAGAGCAGCTGGCCTCTTTGCAGATATCCATCATGTATAGAGATGGAGAAACCTTCCTTCAGTCTCTCACAGTCACTCCTCCACTACTGCAGCGGGTCAGAGAGGCAAAACTTGGGGATTCTGACTATGAGACGCAGCGTGCACAGATATCCTCAGGACAGACACCTGATGGTTTCTCCTTTAGAGAAGAGCATGATGTCCTTTTCAGAAGACGTACCTTGGTACCAGTTGCTTTACGGGAGGAGGTTCTGAGAGAGTTTCACACTTCTCCTTTGGCGGTACATCCTAGAGTGGCAAATATGTACCAGGATCTCAGACGATAGCACTGGTGGCCAGGCATGAAGAAGGCTGTGGCAGAGTTCGTTTCCCGATGCCTCAACTGGCAACAGGTGAAGGCAGAGCATCAGGTACCAGCAGGCTTGGTACA
The DNA here is from genome assembly GCA_963277665.1 of Viscum album. Taxonomy (NCBI): domain Eukaryota; kingdom Viridiplantae; phylum Streptophyta; class Magnoliopsida; order Santalales; family Viscaceae; genus Viscum; species Viscum album. The sequence goes on along the minus strand of OY728131.1, from coordinate 1,096,370,280 downwards.
ACCCTTGGAGGTCCCGGAGTGGAAGTGAGATGGGATATCTATGGACTTCATGACTTCACTTCCACGCACTTCCAGAGGTCACGACTCCATTTGGGAGATTGTCGACCGACTCACCAAGTCGGCTCACTTCTTACCCATCAGAGAGCAAGGCTCAATGGAGAGCTTGGGACGTCTCTACGTTTAGGAGATTGTACGGATTCATGGCGTGCCATCATCTATCGTCTCCGATCGAGATGCTCGCTTTACTTTCTAGCTTTGGAAGGGGTTGCAGGAGGCGTTCGGGACACAGCTACGTCTGAGCACCGTCTTTCACCCTCAGACGGATGGTCAGATGGAGAGGACCATTCAGAAACTCGAGGACATGCTCCGCGCATGTGTCCTCGACTTTGGTCGCAGCTGGGAGGACCACCTACCCTTGGTGGAGTTCACGTACAACAACAGCTACCACTCCACCATCGGGATGGAACCATACGAGGCATTGTATGACCGACCTTGCAGATCTCCTTTATGCTGGACAGACCCTGGGGAGTCAGCACTTGTGGGACCAGAGATGGTCCAGGCCACGACAGAGAAGGTCCAGGTCATCCAGGAGCAGATGAGGACAGCTCAGAGCCAGCAGAAGTCTTATGCTCACAGGGGGTGGAGGCCACTAGAGTTCGAGGATGGCGACCACATCTTCTTGCGTGTCTCACCGCGACGTGGATTACAGAGATTTGGCCAAGGTGGCAAGTTATCTCCACGCTTCATCGAACCATTCCAGGTCCTCAGCAGGATTGGCGAGGTAGCTTATCGCCTGGCTCTACCACCTCAGTTGCACCGGGTGCACGACGTCTTCCACGTATCTCAGCTAAGGAGATACATGCACGACCTGATGCATATCATTGACCATGGGGAGCTTGACGTTGATAACGGGGATACTTTTGCAGAGGTTACAGTAGAGATCGAGGATTGACAGGAGCGGGTCCTATGTGGACATTCGATTCCTCTAGTGTGCATCAGATGGTAGTACGGGAACCTCCATAAGAGAACTTGGGAGCGGGAGGCTCAGATGCAGGCTCTGTACCCACATTTGTTTCCTTAGCTTATGATGTATCTTTACGGGGACATAAATCCCTGAGTTGGGAGTAATGTAAAGACCCATCAAATTCAAGGAATTTTTTTTTCTTAATTTTCTTTGAGATTTCACATGAACGTAGTTTCTGACGACACTTGATTCTGAGGCCCGGTGTGCCCGGAATTTCTATCCAAAGTATAGCTCGGGTACGTTCAGTGAACGAACGAGCGAGTTTTCCTATATTTTGAACCGTTGCTCGGAATCGAATTCCAAGGGCACCGATGGAACCATAGCGCCGTTAATTTCATATGAACGCCATTTCTGGAGTTGTGTTTGCACGAGAGATGATGATAAAAATTGTGGAAGTTTAATTTATAATTAAACAACAATTTTTATTTTCTTTTAGTGGTTTAAGGCTTTGGGTGGAAGTTGGGTTACTACCCAACTTCCCAAGGGAGGTTATGAGGGTGGTGGGGCCCACACGAACCCCACCCCTTCATATTCTTCAACCCCCCTCAACTCAGCATTAATATTTGACAACTTATGTTATTAATTAAGTGAGTTAAGAGTGGGTGTTTGAATTTTCAAAAGCCTTGTTGAGTTAATAAAATAAGGGAGATACTTATTTTATTTGGGAATTTGTTGCTTGAGAGGTTTGGGGAGAAAAACTAAGGGAAGCTAGAAGTTCTTCATCTTCTTCGTTGAAGAACACGAAGAACACGAAGAACGCGAAGAACGCATAGAACTCCGTCGAAGAACACCGAGTCCTCGGAGACCGACTACGCGACGCCGTATACCGCGACAGTTCTTCCGCGACGTCTTCTTCTGCAACGTCTCCTTCCGCAACATCTCCTTCCGTGACGAATCCTCGTTCGACGAACCTACGTTCAAGCTGGCATGAGTTAGGGGTTTATTTATTTTATTTTGTTCGTGAATCCTACCTTGTCGTTCTTCGTGAAAATACGACCATTTGCTATCGACTAACGAGAGGGGGCCAGACCGCACAAACACGGCCGACCCTCCTCCATTATTGATGTTGTTTTTATTGCGGATTGGAATGGAATGATGTGGTGCCGTCGCACCACATGGGATCGTGTGGCAAGTAATGCGCGGCGCCGTCGCGCCGCGCCGTGAAATTGAACCAAGTCGCGGAGCCATCGCACCGTGCCGGAGAACTGCAAAAACACCGCGGCTGGAGCGGGTCCGCGGCGGAGGGATGCGGCGCCGTCGTGCTGCACCAGACGAATCAAGGTCGCGGCCGGTTCCGGGCCGCAGTGGAGCAAGGTGACTGGCGGCCGGTTCCGGGCCGCCAGTGTCGGAGCAGGGGGGACCGATCATCACCGGTCCCGTGGAGGCAGAAACCGGCCGACTGGGGTGGGCCGGCCAGACAGGAGAGTAGCCGGGGGTTCAAACCCCCGGCCGACCAGCACAACAGCCCCTTTAATGGGGGGCTGTGGTTACAACCAGGGGGGTAGGCACCCCCCACTCCAAACAGCTCAGCCATTTGGCCGAGCACTTGGCCAGTGGGCTGCGCCCAGGCCGGGCTGGTCCGCGCCCAAGCGGGTCGGACCCAGACCCGGTGCGGGTCGACCCTGGTGTTATTGGGCCGGGTTGGACCGGGCCCGAACCCCTTAATACCGAATCTTTTCTGGTCGGACAACCATATCTTGAGATACAATCCTCTGATCGACACACCATCAGTTGCGATGCGATCCTAGGATAGAGACGGTCATTTCAGTATATTGCACTCAAGGTTTAGGAATACTTTGGGTTTGGCCGGGTTGGTTCGTACACGAAACCAACCGGGCCCTCGGAGCGGAAACACTCATATCATAAGCTCCGGACGTCCGATTGATATGCCGTCAACTTTGTCGGATTACTCTTAGTGAGACGGATCTTTTGGCTTACTCTGCCCGAGGTTTGGACGCAGGTGGAGTATGGTCGGGTTGATTTTGCCTTAAAAATCAACCGGGCACCTGGGACGAAAAAACCAATAACTCTCAGACCGGGCGTCCGATTGACGCGCCGTCTGCGACGTTGAGTTCCTGTTGACGATACAGAACTTTTGGATACATCAACACTAGACTATGTGTCAGTTGATGTATCAGCCTCTCGGCTCATGGAGCGGACCCTCCCGAACGAGCTTGCTGTGTGCAGGAACCCTAGAGCTGGCTGCGTTGCGACTGTGACAACGACGACGACTATACATAAATCCTCAGTGGATTCGACGGCGACGACTACAGCACTCAGCAATCCTATGTGGATCAGTGCTACCGATCTTGTGTGGGTCTGATTGTAACGAACCATTTTTTTGAGCGGATAAAATGCGAAGGTTTTTGAACTTTTCTTTTATCAGCGGGTCGGTTTTAAAAAAACGAGCTTCGGAACGAGGTCCCGAGTTCTGGAGCCGTTTTAAGCGGCGATATCGGACCACGCGCGGTAGGTTTAACTGTGCGGGTCAGCCGTGCGGGGTACCCCGGGTATCCGGTTGCAGGCGCGCGGGCTGCACACGGTGTTTCTGACGGTGCGGATAAAACCGTGTTGGTTAGGTGTGTTTTAATTTTTGTTTAAAATTAAAATCAAAGAAAATAAAATAAAATTAAAATTAAAACCTAAACTAGACACCTCCCTCACCCTCACTCAACCTGCGACACCCCCTCCCTTCTCCCCCGGCGCGCCGCGCGCGACCCCCCCTCCACGGCGCCGCCTCCTTCCCCCGTTTTCTCCCGGTTTTTGGCGATTTCACTCGCCGAATCACCATGGTGAGTCCGTCCCTCCCTTCTCCTCCCTGTTCCCGGTTTCTTTTCAACCTAATCGGCGCCCGGTGAGGTTCGGACGAACCCTAGGTTGGGGTTAGTTTTTGATTTTGTTCCTTTTTCTTATTTTGGCTGCTCTAGGGTTATGCGGAAGGTCTCTCGGGACATCGTGGGTGCGCGTTTGGTGTCCGCCGCCGAAGGCGAGGCGGTTTGCGGTGATTTCGGTCCGCCGGTTGGTTTCCGAGGTAATGTTTCTACTGGTTTTTGGTTTTCTCAGCCTCTAAATTAATTTATTAGGTTGTTTTAGAGGTTCCTGGTTGGTTTGGTTTAGTCCGTTCGAGTTTTGGAATGGTTTCGGGGTGAGGTTTTCACCTTTTCCTTTGTTTTGCACTTGTTAAATTTGGGGATTTTGATATTTATGAGTCCCTGTTTTGTTGTTGGCATTGCGTTGAGCTTGCGGTGTGGGTTCGCCTTCGTTTTGGTTTGTCGCCAACACCCGAGGTAAGGATTTAATACCGTTGGTTGGTCTTGCCTCACTTAAATTGGTTTATCTTTGTGTCCTAAGGTTTGTAGTGGTTGTCTTATAGTGCGTTGGAGGTTTCAGTATGATTTCGGGTTGCCGGAGATTAGGCGACTCACCTGCGCAGGCATAGGTACGTATTTATATGTACGTGGGTTCCCTCGGCGTGCGTATATTTGTCCATGGCAGCGAATATACAGACGTACGGGGCTAGTTGTCCCCATTACATATATAAAAAGTGCCTGTGCAGGTGAGTGGAGACAGGCTTATGTGTATAAGCATATGTGTAAGGATCCTCTTGCGCACGCTCATGGCCATGCAGAGCGTGTGCATAGAGGCTAGGTGTCCTTATACGTATGTGAAATCACATATGCCTCGTGGGGGAGCAGCTGCGATAGCTTTAGTTAGAAAGCACAAAGAGCCGGAGTGGATGGATGGATCCACCTTTAGGTAGGGTCCCTCTCCTTGCCCTTTAAATTTAAGTAAAGTAATAGCAAGTTTAATATTTCACTTAGTATTTTAATTATGCAAGTTTAGTTCCGATTAAATGCTTCTGTGCAAATCGTGTGAATTGAAGGAATAAGATAAAATAGGTTGTTTGGTCACTAAACTAACGATTTAATAATAAAACCCCTCTTTCGAGGTGCGCTGCCTTCAATCTAAAAATGTAGCAATAGAATTTTATGATTGCATTTCCTACTGTTTGGCTTCTTAACTTTGTTAAGTGTTGAATGAGTTTTAAAGAAAATTCTAAATATCACTAAATGAATTGTTTGATAAAGTAATGACATGTTTTCTAATAAAACTCCTCCAATGGAGGTGAGCTGCCTTCAAAAATAAACGCATAGTAGTAGATTTCCTTTTTTGTGATTGCTTTCTTAAAAGTCTTATGACACTTTATGCTTGACATTATACTTTATCAATGGTGTGCTTGTAATTGTACCATCTAATGTCATTAATCACCTAACATAGAGGCATGTTGGTGCCATATGCTTTTTTTTACCTTCAATTGCTCGTGCAAGTTCCAGAATATTGAGCAAGGATAGTTAATTATTAGAATTGATTATAAAAAGTTGAGATCTGATTTGGATAACTAAATGTGAAGAATTAATCATGAAATGAGAATTGTGTCGATTGATTAATTAAGTGATAAATGAATGAGATTTTGGGTCCTAGACATGGCGTTCTAGATCGACTTAAAATCTGGGGTTTGGACATGGCGTTCCTCCCCAATGGTACTTGACACCAAGAGAATGATAATAATGGTTTATGAAAAGAATGAGAGACGTGGGTAAAACCCGAGTGAATTGTGATCGAATAAAGAAAGGCAAGAATGAGTGGATTTCCAGTCTGAGTTGAAATGATAAGTGAATAAATAGAGTAAGTGAGCAAAATGATAAAAAGTGTTTTTATGCTTGAACCAAATTTACTTGTGTTGTTTTAAACAGGTTTTCATCCCGGCTATGGGCTGAAGTAGGTAGTGCCGCTAGGTGCCCTTTCTGGAACCTGGTCGGGCGTTTATTGTTTGCATTGTGTCGTTATTGTTCGAAAATACCAGCACTCTTTTTAATTATATTTTCATGGTCTAGAGTGGGCTAGACCCCGGTGGTTCCGGCCTACTGAGATATATATATCTCACACCCTACTCGGGCCGCCATTGCACTGGGGTACCCGAGTAGATTACATTTGGTTCCAGGACCATGTTGTTGATGTTCCTTGTACTTGGAGTTAGGAGCAAAGGACCGAGTTGGGGCTCGGGATGCTCATGGAGATCGCCCTCAGGGCTGGAGACTTTTGTTAATTTACTTCTGCATTGATGTGTACGTATGTCGCGTGATTTAATGCTTTCATTGTATCATTATCATGTCATGCATGCATCTCTTATATAAATTGTCGTTCGCCAAATTTATTCAAACCTTATAAATGAAGAATGTTTTCCGCTGTATTCTTATTATTATTTACACTACTTCTGTTGCTGTATTTTTTTTCCCTTTGTTCCACTTTGATAAGAGGGTATAGTCTCCCCCCCTGACTTACCTTACACCCTCGCCGCTAGTCGGCAACCTCTGGCGTAAGGGGAGACGCGCTTGAGGCCATGTTGCGGGCCGACTCCGGTGACCCGGGTGTCCGGTTTGGGGTCGACTTGAGTCGGTTCATGACAAAATGGTATCAAAGGAGGTTTCTTTCTTTTCATTGCCTTACTGTTTTGGGATTGGTAGATAGGAGACTAGGAATGTGTCGGCGCTTGGGTTAATAGTCGTGCTTGGGACTGATCACCCCATGTACGGGAAATGACCAAGTGGCCAGGGCTGGGAATTGATGTTCATGTTGTTTGCTGTTACAGTTGATGTGATTTCACCTTGGGTGAATGTTGTACTTTCCACTGCTTATTTGTTTTTGAAGAGGTTTTGAAATTTTTTTTGGCCCGATATGGCCAGGAAATTGCATTGCATGCATCATATTAGACACTTATAGATTCACATGTCATGCATATGTGCCTTGCCATGTAGTTGCATTAGTAGGATGCCTGCTGATTTTGATTGTGTGCCTTGGAAATATGTCATGTCTGAATTTATTTGGCACGTCTCTTTAGAAATCATGTTTCGGTGATAATTAACATGTTTGGGTGATAACATGTCATGTTTTCTATCTTGCTTGTGTGTCATGCTCTGTGTTATAGCATGTTTTAGTGATTTCAGCTTGTTAGTTTGTTGCCTTGTGTTAGCTGTTTGTAGTGGCTTGTTAGCTTGCTAGTAAAAGCTTGGTTGCTTTGGCTGAATTTGTTGGTTGCGATTACGACGGAGCCAGTTTTCCATTTTAAGGTGTATGGGCGCTTTATAATTGGGAAAAGGGTAAACTGTGGTTTCAACCCTTTAAAAGAGGGCTGCTAAGTTAAAATGTTAAATGAAAAAAAAGTGATTTGATAAATGGGAGCCAAATGCCAACGGTAAGGTGTATGGGCGCCTTATCGATTGGTAGGTGGCCACCCATGTGACTGAACCTTGTTAGACCATAGTGTGTTTGATAATGATTATTAATGTAAAACTATTGCATTTTGATTGAGATAGTTTGGTGTGCTTTAAACATTCTCAACTAGACCCGAGGAGGCCAGTTGGGGCACGTCCATATGGAATGAACTGATATGTGGTTGCTTTTGAAGAACCCGAATTGAATAAATGGGACCCTCGGGGTCACCTCTTTGTTAAAAAGGAATTTAGATGCTAAATTACCTGTTTATTCTTGGATAACATTATGTGTTAATTTTTTTTTAAAGAGGAAGTTGGTTATAGCTTGTCTGTTTTTCCATGGGGCGTTGTCTGAAAACCAGGTAATTAGTTTTGAAATAGTAATTGTGGGTTGATTAAAATTCCTTAAATGTTTTAAAGGTTGAAAGGAAATACTGAAGTGGATAAAACGGAAAGGGGTTTTTGAGCCTAGTAATCCTTGTTTTGCGTGACCAAGAGTTAAGGTCGATGTGTGTGATTCGTAAGGGACTAGCCCGTGCTAGGTAGTACCCTTAGAGCTTGAGTTGCCTTGTTTTCGGTGTGATCTTGTGATGTGGTGATCGTAGTTCGAGGAACGCCACCCGTGCGTTAAAGTGTTTCAAAAATAGCGTGCCGGTGAGCGGCTAGTTCTTACGACGACATGGACACTCCTAAGGTAGGTAGTGTCGCATGAGTTTCTGTTTTCATGTCGGTGCTTGCATGGCAGCACGACTGTGATAAGGTTGGCTGTGTGCGCAACGCTTTAGAAACTCCGTTAGTGCGGGAAGAGTTTCAGTGGTAAAGCTTGGACGAATACGAATTCCTCGGGTGGTATAGGCATCAGAGTTTGGTCCGATTGATCTTCTCAGCGACCTTGGTTTAATCTTAGTGTACTCTGTTGGATGAGATGAGCATGTCCCCCATCTTGACGTCGTCTTGGATACACTAAGATAGTGTCGTTTATACGCCGCGCTAAAGTTTAAAAGTTGTTGAGTTGTTTCGTAATCTCTCTCTGGTTGTGTGTGGGATGCACAGTTTCTTGGAGTTACACTTCGTGATGAGGCACGATAGTTTTATAATAGTCCTGTGATGGCTTGACTTGCGAATGTCACCAAAGGTCGTGTAAGGACTTCAGTGCACGCGTAGTTGATAACGGAATAGTTTTAAAAGCATGTCGTCGGTTTAAGGGTGAGTGTGAATCTCGGGTCGACGATGTCTTTTGAGGAAATCTTGTGTGACCAATTTTAGTTGGTCGATCGTGATTCAACCGTTTTCATGGGTTGAGGTCCCTATAATGGCCTCGGATGTAAGTTCTGCTTTGATGTTTCAGTTTTAACGTGAGCGTTGACTCGAGTTGTAAAGGCTTAAGTGCAGTTTTCTTAGAATGTGCTTAAAGGTTCATTGGGCGTTGGAAACGCAATGCGACCGGTTGAATGCAACTTCACGACCCTTGTAGGTCGGGTGATGTTTTCGTTGTTTTCCGAAGTCTTCTCGGGGACGAGAAGTTTTTTTTGGTGGGTAGTTTGTAACGAACCGTTTTTTTTTGAGCGGATAAAATGCGAAGGTTTTTGAACTTTTCTTTTATCAGCGGGTCGGTTTTAAAAAAACGAGCTTCGGAACGAGGTCCCGAGTTCTGGAGCCATTTTAAGCGGCGATATCGGACCACGCGCGGTAGGTTTAACCGTGCGGGTCAGCCGTGCGGGGTACCCCGGGTATTCGGTTGCAGGCACGCGGGCTGCACACGGTGTTTCTGACGGTGCGGATAAAACCGTGTGGGTTAGGTGTGTTTTAATTTTTGTTTAAAATTAAAATCAAAGAAAATAAAATAAAATTAAAATTAAAACCTAAACTAGACACCTCCCTCACCCTCACTCAACCCGCGACACCCCTCCCTTCTCCCCCGGCGAGCCGCACGCGACCCCCCCTCCACGGCGCCGCCTCCTTCCCCCGTTTTCTCCCGGTTTTTGGCGATTTCACTCGCCGAATCACCATGGTGAGTCCGTCCCTCCCTTCTCCTCCCTGTTTCCGGTTTCTTTTCAACCGAATCGGCGCCCGGTGAGGTTCGGCCGAACCCTAGGTTGGGGTTAGTTTTTGATTTTGTTCCTTTTTCTTGTTTCGGCTGCTCTAGGGTTATGCGGAAGGTCTCTCGAGACATCGTGGGTGCGCGTTTGGTGTCCGCCGCCGAAGGCGAGGCGGTTTGCGGTGATTTCGGTCCGCCGGTTGGTTTCCGAGGTAATGTTTCTACCGGTTTTTGGTTTTCGCAGCCTCTAAATTAATTTATTAGGTTGTTTTAGAGGTTCCTGGTTGGTTTGGTTTAGTCCGTTCGAGTTTTGGAATGGTTTTGGGGTGAGGTTTTCACCTTTTCCTTTGTTTTGAACTTGTTAAATTTGGGGCTTTTGATATTTATGAGTCCCTGTTTTGTTGTTGGCAGTGCGTTGAGCTTGCGGTGTGGGTTCGCCTTCGTTTTGGTTTGTCGCCAACACCCGAGGTAAGGATTTAATACCGTTGGTTGGTCTTGCCTCACTTAAATTGGTTTATCTTTGTGTCCTAAGGTTTGTAGTGGTTGTCTTATAGTGCGTTGGAGGTTTCAGTATGATTTCGGGTTGCTGGAGTTTAGGCGACTCACCTGCGCAGGCATAGGTACGTATTTATATGTACGTGGGTTCACTTGGCGTGCGTATATTTGTCCATGGCAGCGAATATACACACGTATGAGGCTAGTTGTCCCCATTACATATATAAAAAGTGCCTGTGCAGGTGAGTGGAGATAGGCTTATGTGTATAAGCATATGTGTAAGGATCCTCTTGCGCACGCTCATGGCCATGCGGAGCGTGTGCATAGAGGCTAGGTGTCCTTATACGTATGTGAAATCACATATGCCTCGTGGGGGAGCAGCTGCGATAGCTTTAGTTAGAAAGCGCAAAGAGCTGGAGTGGACGGATGGATCCACCTTGAGGTAGGGTCCCTCTCCTTGCCCTTTAAATTTAAGTAAAGTAATAGAAAGTTTAATATTGCACTTAGTATTTGAATTATGCAAGTTTAGTTCCGATTAAATGCTTCTGTGCAAATCGTGTGAATTGCAGGAATAAGATAAAATAGGTTGTTTGGTCACTTAACTAACGATTTAATAATAAAACCCCTCTTTCGAGGTGCGCTGCCTTCAATCTAAAAATGTAGCAATATAATTTTATGATTGCCTTTCCTACTGTTTGGCTTCTTAACTTTGTTAAGTGTTGAATGAGTTTTAAATAAAATGCTAAATATCAGTAAATGAATTGGTTGATAAAGTAATGACATTTTTTCTAATAAAACTCCTCCAATGGAGGTGATCTACCTTCAAAAATAAACGTGTAGTAGTAGATTTCCTTTTTTGTGATTGCTTTCTTAAAAGTCTTATGACACTTTATGCTTGACATTATACTTTATCAATAGCGTGCTTGTACTTGTACCATCTAATGTCATTAATCACCTAACATAGAGGCATGTTGGTTCCATATGCTTTTGTTTACCTTCAATTGCTCGTGCAAGTTCCAGAATGTTGAGCAAGGATAGTTAATTATGAGAATTGATTATAAAAAAGTTGAGATCTGATTTGGATAACTAAATGTGAAGAATTAATCATGAAATGAGAATTGTGTCGATTGATTAATTAAGTGATAAATGAATGAGATTTTGCGTCCTAGACATGGCGTTCTAGATCGACTTAAAATCTAGGTTTGGACATGGCGTTCCTCCCCAATGGTTATCCAAGCTTGTGATATAGGGTGTTAGACATGACGATCTACACTGAATGAGATTTTGGGTCCTAGACATGGCGTTCTAGATCGACTTAAAATCTGGGTTTGGACATGGCGTTCCTCCCCAATGGTTATCCAAGCTTGTGATATAGGGTGTTAGACATGACGATCTACACTGATTGAGATTTTGGGTCCTAGACATGGCGTTCTAGATCGACTTAAAATCTGGGTTTGGACATGGCGTTCCTCCCCAATGGTTATCCAAGCTTGTGATATAGGGTGTTAGACATGACGATCTACACCGAATGAGATTTTGGGTCCTAGACATGGCGTTCTAGATCGACTTAAAATCTGGGGTTTGGACATGGCGTTCCTCCCCAATGGTACTTGACACCAAGCGAATGATAATAATGGTTTATGAAAAGAATGAGAGATGTGGGTAAAACCCGAGTGAATTGTGATCGAATAAAGAAAGGCAAGAATGAGTGGATTTCCAGTCTGAGTTGAAATGATAAGTGAATAAATAGAGTAAGTGAGAAAAATGATAAAAAGTTTTTTTATGCTTGAACCAAATTTACTTGTGTTGTTTTAAACAGGTTTTCATCCCGGCTATGGGCTGAAGCGGGTAGTGCCGCCAGGTGCCCTTTCTGGAACCTGGTCGGGCGTTTATTGTTTGCATTGTGTCGTTATTGTTCGAAAATACCAGCACTCTGTTTAATTATATTTTCATGGTCTAGAGTGGGCTAGACCCCCGTGGTTCCGGCCTACTGAGATATATATATCTCACACCCTACTCGGGCCGCCAATGCACTGGGGTACCCGAGTAGATTCCATTTGGTTGCAGGACCGTGTTGTTGCTGTTCCTTGTACTTGGAGTTAGGAGCAAAGGACAGAGTTGGGGCTCAGGATGCTCATGGAGATCGCCCTCAGGGCTGGAGACTTTTGTTAATTTACTTCTGCATTGATGTGTAAGTATGTCGGGTGATTTAATGCTTTCATTGTATCATTAGCATGTCATGCATGCATCTCTTATATAAATTGTCGTTCGCCAAATTTATTCAAACCTTATAAATGAAGAATGTTTTCTGCTGTTTTCTTATTATTATTTAAACTACTTCCGTTTCTGTATTTTTTTTGTCCCTTTGTTCCACTTTGATAAGATGGTATAGTCTCCCCCCTGACTTACCTTACACCCTCGCCGCTAGTCGGCAACCTCTGGCGTAAGGGGAGACGCACTTGAGGCCATGTCGCGGGCCGACTCCGGTGACCCGGGTGTCCGGTTTGGGGTCGACTTGAGTCGGTTCGTGACACAGATCTTGTGTGGGTCAGCGCTCAACGGTTCTGTGTGAGCTAGCGCCTACAGATCCTGTGTGGGTCCGATCCTGTGTGGGTCATTACAGGGGTTAGTTACCTATCGATCCTTTGTGGGTCAGATCCTATGTGGGTCATTGCGGGGGTTAGTACCTATCTATCCTTTGTGGGTCCGACTACTTAGATGAATCAGTGGAAATATCTGATCATCTCTATCGCCATACGAAGAAGTATACCTATGTGAGATGAATCCTGTTTTGGTTTTCTATGTGGATTGTGTTGTGCTATCCTGTGTGGATTTATGTTTTTCTTTCCTATGTGGACTGGGTTGTACTTGGTTTCAGATGTTGGAGCTGAACGAGAATTGATGACTTAGGTATATGTATGGGAATATACCTAAGTAGTGTCGGATGTTACTTCATGATTGTATCTTTCCTTTGTGGATTATCCTTTGTGGATTCTGGAGACCTTCGGGGGTCTTGGGGTCCCTATTGAGTAGCTTATACTCACCCCTGCACGGGCTATGCTCGCACTACGTTGTGTTAGTTATAGACAACAAACAACGCTGATCGTGGTTGAGGCTTGCGGAGCAGGATGGTACCTAGAGGTGGACCACCGGACGATACGTACTCGGAGCGGTCGAGTGGACCTGAGGAGCAGAGGAGGCTATCTGTTCTCACCCTTTAGGAGGGATTTCTAGTGGACAGCTCAGCGTTGCAGATTTACTTTATAGTTGCTATTTCCCCCTTCCAGTTGTACTTTACTTTCAGTTTGGGTTTGTATACTGGCCCACTTACTTTTCTGCACTTACTCTTGTACCAGATTTTACTTAGTGTTTACTTATACTGCTTGTTTGCTCTGCGGTGTTTTTTTACTTTACAAAGGAAATTCCTTCCCTTTTTACCAAGATTTACGCATTGGTGCTAGTCGCCAGCCCTTGTCCTATGGAAGGCGGGCTTGGGGTAGTCACGGTACGGGCCCCGAGGACAGGTCGTGACAAATAAATAAAAATAATATAAGGAAAAATATGATATTTTAAATTGATAAATAAAATTATATTTAGTTCTACAAATTTAAAATATTTAAAAATTTATCATTGAGAGGGAAAAAATATATGTGGAAAAGAATATTTTCTTAGAAATGAAATTTTAAAGTATTAGGACATTGTATTACTATTTTTATTATGAATTTTGAATTGGCTAAAATATTATTATATAATATATATTTAATTTTACATAAATTTATTTAATTTTATTCATATAACATTCCATGGATGAATGTAGTTCTTTTTTGAATGATATGCAAGCCATCAAACACCATATTTATTTAAGGAAAATACAATTATAAATATCAAGCCATTACAACTTAATTACCAAATAACATATTCATATACCCAGAGTTATATATGTGATAAAATATATGATCCCCAAAATTTAATATGTTTTTTCCCAATAAACAATAATTAAATTAATATCATTGATCCAATTAATAATAATGTCTCAAAATTTATATATATAAATTTCTCTTTTAATAATATATGTCTATCATATTAGGTAATATAAAGACTAAAAAATAATTGATTAATATCATTAATTAAATTCCAATTTTTTACCATTATAATAGTATCCTTCCTATTTGAATAAAATAATAAAATATTCTATAATAATAATAATAATTTCATTTGATGCTTTTAAATAGATCATTTTAGAAATTTTTTCATATTATCAATTTTAAAACATTAATATATGACTAATTCTTATCCCACATAGAAATTGAATCTAATATAAATTCATTCATTTTAAATTTCAAAAAATCCACATTATCAAATAATTAGCTTTTTGGATCTTCCTAAAACAATTGATATTGAGGTAAATAATGAAAGATACCATTTTTAATAAAACTATAATGGTTAAATATTTTTCATGATGTATGTATTAAAAAAATAATTTATTTGATTTATTTTGCTGAAAATATATTTTGCAAGTAAAAATTATTAATTAAAAAATTACTCTATTTAATTATGAATGAAGAGGATTATCTTTAATCTAAATAAAAATCATTCTATTTGGATAATATTTTTTCATATTATTATTTTAGTTAAATATTTAAAATGTTCAATGTGGGGTTGTCATGAATTGAATGCAATATTAACCTCTATTTGTTAATAATAAATTAATTTATTTCATAAAAAAACATTCATAATTTCTTCCCATGGTCAGTTTTTTCATATAAATAATTTATCTAAATAAACATGTTTTTAATGTGTTAAAAATGTATTAATATTTATTTTATTTTTTCATCATTAAAAATTCTATTAAATAAAAAATATTTGAAATATTCATTTAGTAGGTAAAAAATATCTATCTATTTCCATTTCATTTTGTGAAATATACCATTAATTACTTATTTAGAAATTAGTTACATTTTTTAATGTAAATTAAATTAAATAGGGATTAATCATGGATAATAAACTTAATAAGGTTTAAATGATGTTATTAAATTAGTTTATTTATGAGGTGTTAAGAATTCCTCATCCACATAAAAATTCTTGCATTCTTGGATGCTTTTCAGAAATGAATAATTGAATAGTATTTTATGTTATTACAAAAATTTCACTCCTCTCACATATAAAAACCACTCTTAACTGCCCCATTTTCAAGATCATTCTAATGATATAAATCAAAATATTATTTCTTAATCTATAATCAACCCATTGATCATGTAACAGAATCCAATATCATGAAATTGACCAAGAAAAGAAGCCTTATTGTGTTACCCATGTAGTAAAATCTAAAGGGCTATGAAAATTTTCCCTCGAAATTCCAGAAATTTATTTATTATGTTACACTATAAAATATTCCCTACCCATGAAAGTTTGATAAAAATAGAATTATTAAAATTATGAAATTTAATTTTACACATGGTATATCCATTTCTTACATTATTTAGAAAAAATTTCTAAAATTTATACATTGTCATGTGTATGTCAGGAATACCACCTCTACGAACGTCGTCTTCTAATTTTCGTTAATATCATGCATGGATGTAAAAAATGGTTATTTAATTAAAAAAATAAGATATTTATAAAATTATTTTTTAAAGTGATAAATTATTTAATTTTGTACCCAATTCCTTTTTGTTGAAAATAAATGTGTCATCTATCTGTATGTGTAGACTATCACCTGAATATATACTAAATATTTCATTTTTTACATCACTTCCTAATATGAATTTATTTAAAATTTTATTTAATTTAAAATAATTTATTTTTAAATAGTAAATATTCACTTTAAATAATATTATATATTCTATATGTGATATTAATAATTAAAAGTTATATTAAAATTAACTATTGTAAATTAACATACCATTCCACATTTCTTAATTTGACTTGTTTTTGGGTTATCATAAAAAACTATATTTTTTTTCAAAATTAATAATTAAATAAATAAGCTTCTAAAATACTTAATATTATTATGTAATTTTAGAACACATTTTATCATAATCATTTGACCAAGATTTCTTCATATAAATTGAAATAACATCCACTAATAATTGAAATAATTGAAAACTATTTAGTAAATGAATTACACATGATAATAAATAAACCATAGAAATTAAAATATACATAAAAATTATCCCTAACAATGGTTTTTATAATCCTAATTATACTTTTTTATAATTTTAATCATACTGGATATTATAATCATAACCATGTGTAAGGGTTCATCCTAACCCCCTTTTACTTTTGGGATACACATTCACATTATTTCACCCTAGATTCCTCAATATTATACTCATGTAAATCATCGATATATTGGATATATCTTCGATATAAATATACAATTCTAATTTTTATTGCTTAGTTATTATAATTCATATTTTAGGTTCCCATCAGATTTTAGTTATTTAAGTAGACCACATATAATGGAACATCCAAATATGTTTTTTAATGTCTTGTAACACCCCCATAAAATGACATATAACCATGGATAATTTTTTAAAATACTAATACATAAATTATTTTATAAAATTAGATATTTACCCTTTATTTATATTGTAAATAATTTAATCATTACACAAGTAATCACCTGTGTGGTTATTTTTAATTCACACATCTCAAATCATTCTCATGAATTAAATATATTGGATCTCAATGATTAATACCCATATTTCCTTTTTAAAATATGAACTTCAAAAATAACATAATTCCTTATTCACTTATGAATTTATATGATATAGCCTTTGGTTATTCCATGAGATGAGACTATAAAACCCACATCCTTCTCATGTTTTTTTTTATCATTATTAATATTTATGAGTGATTTTTTTCATCCATTGAACATAAATTCATATACATGTTATTAGTATTAAGGGCTCACCGTTATAATTAACATATGAATTTTTTAATGTTTTCTTATTATGAGATTCAATGCATAGTGCACATATATTTTTTCTAGGCACTCTATGTTTTTTTCATGGAGATAATCCTTAATCCATGTTTATAAATTCATTCACTATATTTGATTGAAATATTTATGAATTTGTAGAGTATGTATATAATTAACCTATTCCGTGTTTCCATTATTAATATCATTATCTTTAGTATTTCGTGATATTTTACATATCATATATATTTTTTCTTACTATCATGAATTAATCTAATTATTCTCTTATCTGGCTCTCTAGCTCAACCATTACCATTATATATTTTCTAGTTTTTTCATAAGATATTTTATAAGACCTATGAGAGTGTGAATAACTATGTGTAATTTTAAATAATGTTTATGTAATATAAGTTTTATTAAATGTATTTATTTGTGTAATCTCCCAAATACACAAGAACTCTAGATCCTTGTATTGCCTTTTTTTGCTAAAATGTGATAAAAATCATTAAATTAAATGTTTCTAAGCTTCTAGTTTCAATATTCGGTATCAAATAATGTTACATTATTTTTTTGAAATAGTACTAATTAGACAAAACTATTCTTATAATTTTGAGGAAATAATCATTTTTTTAAGGATGTATAGAGTATGTGGTTTCCTTGAATTTACATACGTGTATAGATATTTGCAAGTAGATTTGGATGAATTGGAGATGAAACTATGGGTAATCACAATGATAAAGTCTTATTTTATGTCAACTCGATGTTCTATAGGTTCATGATGAGTATGACTAAGACTGAACATTTGGATATACACTCCCCAGGGGACGAGCCTTTCATAAATCATAATCTATTTATAATTTTTTTCAAAGGTTTTTAATATTATTTAATTCTAGATAGCATAATTTTAATAGACCATGTAGAATCTATATTTAATCCTCAAAATTTACAACATATTTAACATATGTCATATTGGGTTATTCCTTCTATGTTCATTGATTTTCCTTATATATTAATTTTAAAATAATTATACTAATCCCTAATATGGGTTTATTATAAAAAATATATTCATCATAAAGGATCCATGAAAAAAAACATAAATGGATAATGTGATGATTTAAATTAATAAATAAATCCCCTAAGTGGAAATACATTGTTAATGGTTTTGTTGAAATTGTTGAGAAAATCTAGTTAAAAATATTAATCATGATTTTCTATCATATGTTTTTAAAATTCAATAGATTGATATTTACTAGTTAAGTATTTAATCAACTCTACAAAAATTTAGTATGGTGTTATCTATAAATGAGCATCATCATAGTATGGATAATCTAGAAGGTATTCAAATTTTGCATCAAGTGGTGGAAAATAATTTTTATGTTTTCCTTAAATTGATGATTCATCTAAATATGACAAAGGAAAAAGTTTTTCAAAACATAAAAAAATTAATGAATATTATATTTTTATAAACATAAACTCATTTATTCACCTAGTAAATATATATGGAGGATTCACAAAGGAATATATTTTCATGCTAAAGTAAAGTATAATTCATTGATTTTCTGTGATATAAAAATGTTACATCCATTGATAGTAGAAAAAAATGAACTATCATTAAGTGTTAGCTACACAAATAAAAATAAAATTACTCTCTTATATAAAGTGTCCAACTTTTATAGAATAATCAGGCTCTAAATTCAGGTTTGTATCTTTTGAAGGAACTTCGTCCATGAAAAATCTTCATGCATATCAATTTCACTATGAAAAAATACATGAAATTCATAAAGGAATGATGATTCATAAAATTTATGAATTTAATGAAAAATATAAACATTTCAGAAAAGTTGGAAGGATAATAAAATTTTTATTTTTTTAAAAATGTTTGCAATTTTTTAGTAAGGTTTGAAAATGTTGTCCAAAATAATAAATTGTTTGAAATTATAAATAATTACACCAAAACCAATACTATATCTTGTAATTAATAGTTCTAATTAATTTGGGTGTTAATGTATCCATTATTATTGGGTAAAAAAATTATTCATGGAATCAAATGATACCCACAAATCCAATTGTTATTAATCATTAGTATATAGGGAAATGAAATTTCAACAATTTAATGGTATTAAACTAGAAGGTAGAGTGATTGTAGTCAAAAAATCAATGGTAAGGTGATGTAATGTATTATGAATCATGGAAGAATGCATTTCTATTATCTTTATAGTAGATAAATTAAGGGTAAACCATGTTAAATTTTTATGTCTCATGCATCTTTTCATCCTAATTATTAAATCACTATGGGAAGGGGAGGGAAGATATTTTTTAACAAAAAAACTATCCATGTATGGAGTGTTTTCCATATTTCATACCCTGATTGACCACTAAACTCACATTGTATTTAACAAAGTAGTGAAAATGATATTTTTGAATCAAAGGGTAAATTGTGTGATTCTATCTCTGTTGAATACATGGTAGTCATCTATCCAAAATAGATCATGATCATTGAGGGAAACAATTTAAAACTGTATAATAATCAGATGTATTATTACATATGATATTTAGGAATGGATGTGTATATGGATCTATTTAATGGGATATCAGCCATTTTGGATTGAGAGGATTCTACGGATTTTGAATTAAGTGAATTAGATTCAAATTGTTATTTAATTAATTCTTTAGTGAGAGATTTATCAAACAAAATCTATATTTAATTAATGTTGTTTAAATCCTCTATTTCTATTTTGAATTGTTATTAATGAACTAGGAAATTGATTCAAATTTTTATAAAGTAATGCAAAATTTTCTATTGAATAAATATAAGGACATGAGGATACAACCTAATGATTATATTGAGGAATTATTTGATTAATATGGATGTGATTTTAGAGGAAACATGTGGTCCTTGTGAAATCCTTGATGATATAAAGAATAAAAAAATGCAACATGATAATATTTTTAACCCATTTCTATATAAAAGTCTCTCTATTTGAAGATAAATATCTAAATTAGATAACTGTTTATTATTTTTATAGAAATATTTTAATATATGAGATGAATAATTATGATAAAAAGCCTGTGTAAATGTGATAGTCTAATCTGGAATTATTCAAGTCCATAAAAAATCTCTCCAAAATAGATATAAATGAAGAACATTGAGTAGTTAATATTAGGTTGTTACCATATTGAAATCATATAAGTGGAACCAAAAATTTTAATGGTAACATACACTAATTTTTATCTATTTGGAAATGTTGGGCACCCTACCTTAAATATTACCAAAAAAATTAATATCATAGTAAGGATGATGAATTTTCAAGGAATTATTCTTGATCCAATGTGAATGGTAGAAAAGGCACTATGAAAAATTACATCATCATGAAGAACCTAAATTAAATATAAAATGATTTTTTAGAATATTCTGAGGTGGAATAAATTAAAGATTACAAAAACCATAAAGAAAATAAAATAGTGCATACAATAAAAGATTCTATTAAAAGGGAAGAAAAAGATGGTATAAAATATGAATGGGAAGAAAGAGTTGATATCCAAGTCAATCTTGAGGTTTTTAATGAGGAATAATATTTTTAAACAGAAAAACAACAAAATTCATAGTGGTTCACGAACATAAATTATTTATGAATCTTTAAAATGAAGAGAAGAATATGATAAAGAAAGAAATTGGGAATCTCATATATGAAAATCTATAAAAATAAAATAAGTTCATTGAATAAATTCTTAAATTTTATGCTAAACATTTTATTATTGAAAATTTTACAAAAACAATGAAATATTGGGAGAATTATTTAAATTAATTTAAAAAGAAGATTTTATCCTATAAAATATGTTGATGATATTGTAAGATATTTTAATTTTTATTTGACAATGGTGATGTAGATTATATATCTTATAGAAAATCTGAATGCGGGGCCCAAAAATATAGTCAAATAAGAAATAAACCATTAGTAGATGAAAAATCATATAATAATTGAAGGGATAGTCTTGTCCATGACCCTAAACTAAATGTTATAATTATGAATGAGGGACCACAAGTATCGACTATGAGGATGAAATTTGATTGGGGTTTGTATTATAATATTTAGAGACCTTAAAGGAAAAATAGGTGTTTTAGAAATGGAACACATGAATACTCCATGAATTAGGTTTTATTATTTATCAAATATGAGACATTCCTAAAAAAATTAATTCTATATAAAATATGTACAAAAGTGTAAAGTGGAACCAAATACAGTCAGACACAGTTCAATGTTTACACATTTCTTTTGATAGTCATAATTGGTAGTTGGAATGAATCATATAGACTTACAAATATTTCTCATCAACAATGTTTAGGAATTTTCTAGAGAATAAAAAAGTGTCCATACACAACAACTCAAGGAATCATTAAGTGAGTTTAGAATAAAAGGATAATTATAATATTTTGAAGATGATTTTAGTGAAACATACATTGAAGAATAAAATGCATGACAATGGAAACTTGGTGTGAATCCAAAGACATAGATTATGTAGGAAAATTATGTGTATTTATTGGTATCAATGATTTCCAAGAAATAATTATATTGTATTGGTATATGGTTTACTAACAATTAATGAAACTGCTACATCACGAGGAAGAGGGATCATATAAAAATAATCAATAATGAAATAGAAAGTTTCAACAAATTTTTAAATGAGGAGTACCAAATTATTATTTGCATTAGGGAATCCAAAATTGGAATCATAAATATGATATGGACATATTTTAGGGTTTTTTACTTTCTTTATAAAACCATTATTATGGTAAGAACACTCTTGGACATAGGGCATGCAATAATATTTTCTATGATGTTTTATATTTTCAAGGGAAAATTGATTTTAGTGGTGATTTATTGAAACCTGTATCATACTTGATTTTTTTGTTAAAATATATTTTATAAAGGACACCACATAAATTTAAATCATATAGAGAACATTTCATTTAAAAAAATATATCGACTCAAAAATTGATACAATGACATATTATTACAATTCGGGTCATACACCTATTTAAGGAAAAATTAATCATAAAAAAATCATTAGTAAAAAAAAGTGGAAAACAGATGAAAAACATAATAACTAAAAAATTATATCCCACAACATTATAATCATTTATTGGAATAAATATTCCAATGTGAAAAAACTAAGAATATAGAGTAGTTCGATAATATGGATAATATTTTTAAATAATAATTCTAAAATACATAGTGTTTTATTTATTAATGTTACAATTTTGTAGGGAACATATTGAATTTAGGGGATGAGTAGTGATAAAATACCCATTAAAAACTTTTGACAAGTAATTCAATTTTTTAAAATATATTTTTTAGTTATAAATTTTAATTTTAATTTTATAGAGTAATATAGTTTTTATTATTTTTAAATACATAAATTTATAATTAAATGTTTTAATTACAATAGCTTTATAACATTAAGAGGTCAAAATTAATATATATATATATATATATATATCCATATTAAACTATAACAAAAGTTTACATTATAATCAGTTTATATAATTAAGAATTTATAAATTCAAAATTATGAACCTAGCCATCCATGGTCTTTTTACCCACTAAATATGTTGTCCATTAAGTCACCCAAGCTATCAATGGGAAGAAGGTGTTAGTGTTCATGCATAACACCCTCTAGGTGTGCCCAACCCTACGCATCGTGGGAGCATAGATCACGTTCAGATTGTGGGGGGGGGAGTAGGTGTTGGTGTTATCTATGAGGGAGTGTCTAAGTCATGTTTCATGTTTTAATCCTTTGGTTTCATTACATGATAAGATATATGAAATGTTTTTTATATATTGATGTGTGGGAACAAATGAATCGTTGATGAGGGATTCAGTTTTGTGGGTATTGTTCTTCCAATATAAAAGCATACATTTATATCATATCTATCTTATTATATAAACATGATCACTTAAATCAAACCAAGACTTCATCTTATACCTCCCACATAAATACAAGTATTTTTAACACATATTTTACAATAATTAGGAATATAGATTTTATATATAGTATCTATACATCAAATAATGCTATGCGACTTCACTTTTCAGAAAGGAATGATCCAGAAATGCATGATAAACCATAAAAATGACTATATTAGTTGAATATTTTTCCTCCTAGTTATTATTGGTTTTATTGTAAATTATATCTTTATATAAATATATATTTATATTTTTTGTCATTTCATTTTATTTCAAAATAATGGGATCTTTATATAATCGGCAAAGATTTTTGTATTCCTTCCTTCTCATCTTCTCCATTTTGCATAATTTCCATAAAAAATATCTAAGAGCTCATATATAACATTAATTTCTCACATGAAAATTGTCTTGAAAATTATAAAAGATAATAATGGAGGATGAAACCAAAATATAAACATGTATTTTTTTTCTCTTCACTATGTTATGAAATCTAGAAGGATCTAGAAACTATAACTTCTTCTTCATTAGATACAAAAACAAATTATATATATATATAAATATATATATATTCTCAACCCATATTTAATTAAAATTAGAAATATATTGGATTATAAATAACCTCAATGCTTTATAAATTTATTTTCATGTATTAACAAATAGATAAAAGTTTATCTCAATCTTAACGACAATGTTTTTTCATATGATTCATTATATTAATATAAATTTAAATAAGCAATTATACTTGGACGATGATTATTAAAAATATAATAATATTATTTAAGACTTAATGAACAATGAATAATATATCTATATAGGGAGTTTTCTTTATATTATAGTCTATATCTAATACCCTTTATAAAAACTTGTAGTGAATTTATCTTGAAGTGTAAGAATGAAAATAAGTACAAGGAATCCACCAAGTTGAAGAATAAATGAGAAGAGAATTATGGTATTGGTAAATTATATTTTTAATTCCAATTTTTAATTATTTGAATACCTATTTTTAAAAGAAATTACTATTTTTTCTAAAACACCAATTCCATGTTAAAAAAAAACCCATTTTCAAGGGACATTTATTTTTAGAACCTACAATTTTATGGATTAAAAACTACAGTTATGGGGGATGCTTTTTTATTTTCAATGCCTCTTTATACAAAATTATATTTTTAATAATATTACATACAAAAATAACAAGCTAATTTTAAAAAGTTTATATTAAAATTTTATAAAGAATATTTTTCTTAATTTTTTAATTTAAATCAAAATTATTTTTCCAGATATACTAAATAATCATTTTTGAAATTTAATCTATATATATAACATTATATATAAAAATTATTCATTCACAATGGATATTTTTATATTATTTTTTAGATATTTTTGTTTTCTCAAAATCATATTCAATGAATTTTGTTTTATTAAAGAATGTTTTTAAAAAAGTGTACATGATAAAAAATTATTTTCCTCTTGAATATAATTTAATTATTTTTAAAAATATGATTCAGATTAAATAAATAATATATCACAATAAAAAATTATATGAAACATGGAATTTTTGTATCGAATGTGATGGGGGAGGAATGGTGGTTAATCCCTCTTCCTGAATGTAGATAATCCCTTAAAATTGATACTTCTAGTGGCCTCATGAATTTAATAATGGATTCATGGTATCATTTGATCACATAAATATTAATTTTATTAATTTAAACATTTTTTGAGATGAAATTCATATATTATTTCATTGGATAATTTATTTTTAAATGAAACGGGGTTTCAATTTTATATATATTTATAATGTTTTCTGATAGTAATTAATATGGTTATATTATTAAAACTTTAAAGTTATTTTTTGGAAACTTTTTATTATATCCAATTACATATATTTGAAAAAAAATAATGATGTTTTTTATGTTTTTTATGTTTTTATAACATGATTCAACCCTATTTTTAAAAACCCTTAATGAGAAATTCTCTCCTCAATATCTATTGAAAATTTCATTCATGGGATAATTATAAGTTCTAAGGGTGCTTGGGATTGTTTAAAGATATAGGTTGAGTGAATTTAGATGTCATTTTTATGATTTTATGTTAACAATCTAATATTTTTAAGTCATTTATTAAATGTTCAAAACCTAGATTTAAAATATCTTTGTGGTTTAGAGGCATTTATATATTTTTTAATATTATTATAATTATTCAAAAAAATTTAGTATAAAATATGTGATTTCGGATCTCAGGATTTCAAAGTTGGTATTAGATGAGCATTGTAGACATATATGAGGATTATGAGGTTTTTTAGAATAAATAATTAATTAGAATATTTCATTTGAGGTTCTTAGAAATCTAAATTATATACGATTATTATTTTCATTGAAATTTAAACAATTGTAGGTTTACTAATTTTGAAAAAGGAAATTAAGAATTTCATTATATTCGATCAATGAATTTTATGGGTGTAATTAATTTGAGGGGTTGGAGAGAGAATTTATCATCTCATAATGGTAGTTTATAAATATCGTATACATAAATATTCTAAAATAATCAATGAAAATTAAAATTTGGATCTGGTATATTTAATTTTAAAAAAGGTAGTGAACCATACATTGATATGAGAGCACTTCATTTCCCTAAATGATCCTATAACCAAATAAGAAAAAATTAAACATTCAACAATAATTACTAAAAAAATGGGAATAGAGATGAGAATATTGATTAATCCAAAATCATAGAACATATAACTATGATCATCCATGAAACAATATACACCGAATAAAAAGATAGTACGAAGACATAAAAGTATGGGAATAATGATCTTTATGGCATGAAATAATACTGAAATACATATAGATTAGTTCTTTTAAATATAATTTAAGTAGTGTATTTATAACATAAAAAGGGTTATGTTTGATGAACTATAAATTTTAAACATAGTGAAATATGAATCAATTTAAAAATATTTATATCACTTAATTAAAATTTTAAATTTTGATTTTCAAAATTTTCATATTTCATATTAGGATAATATAAATAAATACATAATTGAAATTGGTTAATACAATGTTAATAAGACCTTATAATGTAAAAATGAATAAAATTAATTTTATAAAAATTATATAATCTATAGAAAAGAGTTATAATAATTTTTCAATTAATACATTTATGTAATTCAGAATTTACATATAACAAACGACCAGACTTGGCCAGTCAAAGATCTGTACACCCCTACTTATTTTGAAAATTAGGTTAACCTATCCTTCCATGAGTGGCATGTTTGAGTGGGAATGCATAGTTCCTAATTGGTTCAACATACTATTTACATGGTGAATAAATTGAGCATGCCAGAATACAAATTGTCCAGTTCATGGAGGTGTGGCCTGAGAGGGAGTATATAAGTAGTGTTATAGGTGCTGATCCACTGGTTCTTTGGCATGAAGAGTTGTTGGGGCTGGTAATCATATATGGAATTATGATATTGAATTAATGTTTTATATTGGATTTAGTTATGTAAGTATTATTCATATGACATAAAAACATACAATTAGATCATATGCACTTGATCCAATTGCATATTTATCTTCTATCTCTTGTATGGAAATTACATTTTTAACCCATTTTCAGCATTTTAAAGAATAAAAATTATATATAATTATTTACTCTATGAAAATATAACATGATACTACATTTGAAAGAAATTAATGTTCCAATAATTCATTAAAACCACTAAAAGTTGACAAAATAAGTCTCATGTTATTCTTCCCACGCTCTATTGGATTGTAATATATATATATATATATATCTATGTGTGTGTCATTTTTTCTAACAATATTGCATATCAAAATAGTTATATATTTACTTAATCATTATTGATTCATCCGAATCATTCATATCATATTCCTCCTCATCCGTAATATTTTGGGAAATAATGAACATAATATATTTATATTATTTATAGTTTCTTTTTTCATGAAAAATAGAAATGTTATTAATTGAAAATGGGATAAAAATGAACAATTGTGCCTGTTATTCTCTTCACCATAGTCCACAAACGTAATGTCTATCGAACTCCTTGAGTTTAATTCAATATTAGAAACAATATATATATATATATATATATATATATATATTATATTTTCTCAATCTATATTTAAACTCATTATGTAATATAATAGAAACCTATCAAGCTAAAATCATTATAATTTCATGTATCCAAAATATTAAATAGATTAAATCATAAATCAATCTCAAAAATTATATTTTATTCAAGAATTATAGTATATATACTTATTTAAATATTTTTTTATAATAAAATTAGGATTCATCAATATAAATTCATATTATTTTAAAATGATTAAACAATAACTATCAGGGATATATAAGGAGATTCAATTAAGAATTTACTCCCTTATAAATACCCTATGTAATAACAATTATAACATCATATTAATGTGTGAAGAATAATAAAAATAAGATATTTCTTCCAATGGGAATAATGTTCTCTAAAAGAAGGTGAGGGGGAATTTTGTTTTTAAATTCCGTGTCTTTTTTTGGAAAAACACTTTTATATGATTTTTTTGAAGACCCTAGTTCTTTTTTTAGAAAAGTACACATTATAATAGATAATAGGTTTTATAAGATAATAGTTTATGGATTCCACAAACCTAGTTAAGGGGAAAAATTATTTAATTGTCAATCCCTCTCTCTAGGAATTCTTATTTTCAATATTTGTCCATAAAAAATTCACATGTCAATTATAATGTGTAAATATTATCATTTTATGTGTATAATAATCATCAAAATATATAAATTTTACACATGATCATAGGTATATCCATAATCTATGATTACTCTTAAAATCTCAAGCATGTGTTTAAATGCAAATGAATAATATCAATTAATCCATTATAGGGATTATTTTCAATTTATTATTAATGAATTATATATTTCAACAAATATTTATGGATGAATCATTTTTTGTTAAAGATATATATTTACAATGTGTATATGATATAAAACGTTTTCCAACTTGATAATATTTTTTATATTTTTGAATGTATTTTTTGTGGAAATTAAATTTTAAGATAAAAAATGAAAAACGTTTTTATTTAAATCATGCAATGCTTGTATTGAATATGAGGATGAAGAATGAGGAGTAATCCCTTGACCTCAAATGGGACATTTAATGAAAAGTGTTTTTTCTATGGGATTAATTGATTTAATAAGTTTTATCAAGTAATAATTACTTCCATTAAATGTAAATATTTTTAATGAAATTAATTTTTAAGGAGAAATCCAATTATTTTTTAAATTAAATTTGGGTTTCAAATTGATATGTATTTCTAATGGTTTTATATAGTAATTCCTAAGATTATTTTTTGAAAAAACTAAATAAATATTTCTTAAAATGTATTTATTTTAATTTTTTATATATCATAATATATATTTTGATGATTTTTATGGAATTAGTATGATTATTATAATAATTATTGTAAAAATATATACTGCTGAATTTTATTCCCAAATTATTTTTTAAAATTAATTGCAGTGGATCACTAAACATGCAAGAGTTTTTGGTTTTTTTTAATATATAGCTTGATTGAAGCCAAATTGTTGTTCATTTATATTTTTAAAATTTATGATATGTTTTAAGGATATTCCTAATCACCCAAAACAATTTCCTAAAATATAACTAGGTATTTAAAAGAATTTATATTTTTTAGTTACATTTTATAAAAAAAATTACAATTTTTTTAGCACCAAATCAACGGGTGTGGTTCTCAAGTAGTTTCAAATCATCTAGATAGAATATATAAACCTTGTGACTAGAGAGCATATTATTTAATTTATATCCAAGGAGTAATATAATAGGTTTGAAAACAAATATATTTTTCATTTTGGAAAACCATTCTTAGAGGATCTGGTGAAATTTTATAATGCATAATAACTCCCTAATATATTATGTGATCATACAAACATGTGTGAATAATTACAACAAGGGATGATTACTCGAAAGGTATATAGGAAAATAGAATGAATGTTGGCAATAGTGATATATTTGGTGCACATTGATTTATTAAGACATATATTTCGATGATACAGAAAAGGGAAGATGTGTTATGATCATTTCATTAAGGAAAATAAAATAATTAATTGCATTCACATCATTCCCCACAAGGATAATAACATTAGTTATATTATTCAATATTGGGGAGAGACTAAATGGATTCATAGAAAAAAATTATACACATTCGAACATGTATTGGTATAGGTTTTTCAATCATACATCATGAAGATTATTTCAAGATGCCTGTGATAATATACTCAGTATCTATAGGGATAACTCATTAAAAAAAATTTATGGTTAATTAGAGAAACTATATCATAAAAATTATAGATAAAATAATCATTATAATGAAATAAAATCCCTAGATGTTTCAAAAGAAGTATTTTTTTCAATGGTCTAAATTTATAACATATCAATATTTTCTATTAGGTAAGAGACTACTCTATATGATATGTGTTTTGAAAACAATATAAAATTAAAGTAATTTTGAGTCTTCAGAAGAATATGATATATTCATAATAAGGATAAAAAAATAAATTGAATGTAGTACAGATGATATATTATTCTTCAACTTACAAGGATAAATAAATGAATATAAATTGTCATGGCCCCTCTATCTTAAGATGCCCCTACTATGACAGAGTTGAAGGAAGAGAGATAATGTCCAATGAGTCCCACCAACTGTATGCCCCAAGGTGTAGACTATCACTAGGGGTATAAAGATCTCACAATATGAGAGGCATTACCCTCTATAAAAAACAAGATTGGAAGATAAGATGTGTAAAACTCAAAACATCTCCCATACACACACACACACACACACACATATAATAAATCAAAAATCCATACCACATGAATGTTTAAAATATAAATATTACAAATACAATAAAAACTACAAGGTAAATACCCAAAATTAAATCTTAGTAGAGATATTGAAATTGTCCCAATGTTCGAGCAAGTAATTCCTAGCAAGATCCCCATAGTGCTCCAAGAAATCTGAAAGTAGTTTTATAATTTATAGTGAGCATACAAGTATACGTAGTATAAAGTACCAATCCTCTCATGCTTAAGTGGGATAAGCATACTAATTCTCCTGTGAGAAAACAGAAGAACCAATGATAGCTAACAAGGTATTCTTTCCATATCTACCTTACCAAGGCTTTCTCACCACATAACACAAGTTAGGTAAAGTAACATTGTTAGAACATCAATAATAGGGTACCCCACACCACTTTCCCACCGATTGGAATATCTCACATGCTAAAAACAAATTTCATGGTGTTCCCCCCTCTTCTAAAATAACCACATCACAACCCACCCACACACAATTGGGCCTTAGAACTGCATCTCTCCCTTAGACTCATCGGTAACATACCGCATCACATCCCACCCTCACACACCTGGGAATCATAACTATGTATTTCCCGCAGACACTTGGGTCACATACCACATCACATCCTAAAGACACATGGGAACACTACACATCTCATCCTGGAGACACTTGGGAAACAAAACATGCTCGTACACACCTGGGACTCAAAAATCAAAACATGTTTGATGAAATTGGGTTATGATCACCTAGAAGGAGCATGGAATATATGGTGGCCATCCACCCATCCTCCAACCATGATGATTAGTAAAGACACCCTCCCCTATGACAATGGGGGTGTTCAAAACATAGTGCTCCACTAGGATGGGGGTGTGTATAGAAATCACAAATGAAAATTACTAGAATAAACATATTGACACCAAAAAATCAACACAACATATGGGTTTTGAAACAACCAACCACCACATAACACTACCAATATTTCTAATACCTCTAAATTCACAACCACACAACAAGATACAACCCTCATCTAATTAAATTAAACAATTATCATTTTTTATTAACTATTAATTTATTCATTCCATCATGACCTGAACAACTAATTAGCACAATTAGAAACAAAAAACACATTTAAATGTTCAACACTGCTAGAGTCATTTCAGAAGATGAAGAGCCTGATTATTTAATTCACTGCACATCTACTCTTCAATTTACACCCATTCATTCTATAAAAACATACCAATCATGATACATAGGTTAAAGCTTTCTACATGTTACTCATAGAGAAAATTCGTTTGAATTTCCCACACCAGCCACTTCCATCATTATTATTCATATCCATTCTCCCCAATCCATCATCTCACCAACAACAAAACCCCAACTCAGAAACACACCTAGAAAAACATAATATAACAACCATTCTCAGCAGACCTACCACACAACACTTCCCATCCCTTCCACAATTAATCAATATCTCAAGATAATAATCCATTACATCACCCAAACCACCCCAAATATCATAGTCATCCCCATAACCCAATTCCAACACATGTTAAACAAAAACCACATACATCACACCAGTACACGTACCCAATAATGTCATATTAATATTTAATAGGTCATTCCCCACTCAATTTCCACTTGTTATTTCAGGGGTTATCAAAAAAAACAATTGATCATGGGGAATTCATTTATTAAGTTAGCATACGTGATTAATCAATTCCCTATAAATAATCATTCAGAAAAATATCAATAATAATAATTCACAATCCATCACATGTGAAAATACAAATACCACCAATGATCATGATTTTCAATAGGATTATAGCCCATATAATCACAACATCAATAGACAAAAAAGGACGTATGTCACTTTTTCCCCGCCCCTCATGTTGATCTTATGTTGATTCAATTATATTTATTTATTTTGAATTTAGATATCTTTTTAAGGAGACATTAATACACCCACCTCGCAAAATACACAAAAAATAGAGATAAAGTAGAACCTACCTCGATGAATATAAGATATTTACTTCCTCATTGCACCAAAACAGGGGGTGTGCATGTAGAAGGATGAACCTCTAGGGAAAATGTGATCCAAGGGCTACAATACAAAGCACGACTCCTAGAGGAAGAACGGTTTGGACACATCAAGATAAAACATGAGCACACAAGGAATATGGGATATCAGTTTTAGGAATGGCATATCTTAAATCAATGGATCTAATAGTTGTTAAAGGCCATTAAAGGTGGATCTTGACCAAGGCCACCTTGTTTGGAAGGTCAAAGGAAGATTTGTGTTTTTAGAAGATATATACGATTCTAAATGGATCCAAAAAACATTTAATTTGGTAATAAACTTATTTAGTTTTTATGGAAATGTCAAAGGGGATAGACTATAAAATATAGAGAATATTAGAATAATTAAAATGACTTATAATTAAGTGAGTCACCACTAGGAGTCACTAGTGTGATTCACCAGTGGATGAGTCCCTGGTGTGAGCTACTGATGGATGAGTCACCATATGATGGATCACTATTTCATGAGCTACCAGGGGATGTGTCATTATTGGATGACTTACCATTGGGAGATTCACCATCCAAATACTCAATTTTGGGAGAGTTACCATTAGAAGACTCACTGCTTGCGACCTACTATTAGTGACTCGTTGTTGTGGGCCACCAGTGAGACTCATAGTTTTAACACATCAGCCCTTAGTCAATTATCTCAAATAACCATTGAAAGTAAAAATTGTGACCAATTGTCAGCACTTATAAGGGGATGAATCATAATTAAACGATCTACCATTAGAAAAATGGATTTTTGGAAGACTTTTGATATGAGACACACTAACCTCCTAAAACACCTCAAACACTAGTTTTTCATAAAGTAATTGATCAGATAGGTCTAGAAAACTACGTAAAATACATCTCAAACTATTCTCAACCTTATGAAATCAAAACCAAACTCAGAAGGAACATAGGGGTCCAAAAAACCAGCCCATGAGATACCTCTCAAGGACCTCACTACATTTAAAACACCGCAACTGAAATCAAGGTTCTTCAATAAACCACCTCATGTTGTTCAAAGACTAGAGTGGAAATCTCAACATTTAAGAACTCCTCCCATGAAATTTGCTAACCCTACCAACCAGAAGACACACCAAACAATCACAACATCCAGGCAGTCTAAATTCACAAATCAGAGAATCTCATCCTCTATGTCAAGATACAATCCACTCTGGTCAGTACTGACTCACTAACATGTGTTTAATTACATCACAATTAATGAATATTTATTAAAAATATATTCTTCATTTTTCACATGTGTAGACATTATCACACATCATGGAACTAGTAAACAACTCATCTCATAACAAACAAGGTTCAAACACCACATTACAAAATTAAAAATAACAAAGAAAAAAACAGAACAACTCTAGGTACTGGCCACACATCTACACATATCGCTCCCAAGTACACTCCTCCGGTCCATCGTGCCTCCACAACACATGAACTAAGGGAATGGTTTACACACACAACACATTCTCTCGATGATCCAAGATCTATTCTAGCCACTCTATATACATCACATCATATCAGATATCCAACTCTCCCCAATTAATGACATGGGAGTCATCATGAAGATACCCTCAAAACTGAGCAACGTGAAAGAAATTTTAGATCATCCCCATCTATTGTGGTAAAACAAACCTATATGACACTTCACCAACTTTTCCCAATACCTTAAAGGTTCCAGTGAACCTGGGAGAAATATTTCTCCCTTTTTTAAAACCTCAGCATCCCACATGAATGGAAAACATTCATGAATACATGGTCCCAAATATTGAACTCCAGGAGCCTCCTCCTATTATTGGCATACGACTTATACTAGTCCTATGTTGCCTTCATCCTCTCATGAATGAGATGAAAATTATCTATCATGTTCTGCACAACCTCAAGACCGAGAATAGTTGTCTCCCAAAATACTGTACAGTACAAAGGTGAACAACCCAGTCTTCTATACAAAGCTTCATACAGAGCCACACCAATGGAACAGAGGTCGTTTTTATTGTAAGAATAATATTCCTAGGGAAAGAATCATACCCAATATCCTCAAAGATACAAGACACATGTTCACAATATATCCTCCAGTGTCTAGATAGTCTGTTCTGTCTGACCATATGTCTGAGGGTGGAAGGTAGTGTAGAGGCACAACTGATTTATAAAAGAATGTTGTAATCCCTTCCAGATTTGTGAGGTAAAACATGTATCCCGATCTAAGAAATAGGATATAAAAAATCCATGCAGCCAAAACACATCATCAACAGATCTCTTTTCCAAGGCATCCACTCTACCCGACTACATGATCGTTAAGAAATGAGCCGATTTTTTTAGTTGATTTACTACTATCAAGATTTAATCATAACCTCCATGAGATATGGGTAACCACATGAAAAAATCCATTGGGATCTCATCATATTTAGAGTCTAAGACACTTAAAGGACACATTAAACAACATGGAAGATGGTGCTCAACCTTTACCTACTGGCACAATAAGAACAGTTTCACAAACTATGTTCCTACTCATTTCATCCTAGGCCACCAAAACAGCATCATCAATCCACAATAAATCTTGGAAACTTCTGGTTGTACTGTTAAGGGTGAGATATGAATCTCATGGAGGACTCCCTCACACATATCCACTATAACAAATAGCCTTCCAAAGAAAAAAAATCCAATTTGGAACATCCCCCAACTATGTTTTTAGAGCCTCACCATGGTCAACGCGATCGTGCATCACCCTTTCTTTTGAGTATCCCCACTAAGACTCCTCCACCTACTAGATCCGAGAATACATCACTATCATCTGAAACAAAAAACCTCTTCAACCATCTATAATTGTATCTAAATAAAGATTTTTTATCTCCTCTATTACCTTCCAAGTGTCATCATATTCCCAAACTGCCTACTTCAATGGATTCTTTCTCAAGGAATCGTCCTAGAAAATCCCACTTCCTAAGGTGTAGATTGTTTAAAAATTATATACCTAAAGAAACTACAACCACCTCTACAGTCAAATGTTCAGATCTCACTAGTAAATGAAATACCTCAATCTCTTGTGATTCGTGAATAATACAAAGTGCTCACCACTGAGGTAATGTTTTCACAAATTCAGTGAAAACATGACCATTGCTATCTCTAGATCATGGGTGGTATAGTTATGTTCATGGGGGAATAATTTTCTAGACCCATAAGTGATAAATCCATGATGATACATCAGCACACATCCCAACCCATATGGGAAGAATAAGAAAATACCTCAAATATAACTCCCTCCTCTTGAAACTGAAGTTACTAGAGCACCGACCATATTCAACTTCAAAGAGACGAAAAATTCCTAGCCCTACTCTCTATACATTAAATCGTAGTAATTTCTAGTCATATATTTTAAACAAACTACAAATTGAGAGAAATATTGTACAAACCTCTAGTAACAGTCTACAAGAACAAGAAAATTGTGAACCTCTACCACATTCCTAGGTGCTACCCAATAATCAAATGCTTCACCCTTTTAGGGTTCCATTGTACACCTTTTTGGGACACTACATATCCAATTAAATTCACCTCTTGAGTCCATAACATTCAGTTTTGTAGATTTTCGTTGAGCTGGTGGTGTCAAAGGACCTGTAAGAGAGACATGAGATTCCCAATATGTTCCTCCAATGACTTCTTGTAGATTATGATTTCATCAATGAATATGATGATGAACTGGTCTAGGAACTCATAGAATATGTAGTTAATAAGCCCCATAAACATGGATGGTACATTCATAACTCCAAACGTCATGAATAAAAACTCAATGTTCACATAACTGCATCTAAAAGTAAAATTATGGATACCACCCTCATTTCTGCTGAACTAGTGATATCCAAATTGCAGATCGATCATAGAATACCAACTTCCTCCCCTCAGTTGGTAAAAAAATATTGTATATCCTTGGGAAAGGCTAATGTTTATTTAGGTTCACCTGATTCAATCTCTGATATCCTATGTACAAACTCATACCACTATATTCCTTATTTACAAACAACACCGAAGCACCCCCCTGCAGTGATACACTTGGCTGGATAAAGACATTCTTCATCAGTTCAACTATCTAGATCCTAAAATCACAACACATAGAAGGTTCCATCTGGTATGAATCCATTGAAATTAGAGAACCACCAGGATATAGTTCTTTCCCAAAATCAACATCACGTTGAGGGGGTAGAGTCCCAACCACCTCAGTAGAAACATCCCAGAACTCCCTAACAACCCTAGGGACTTTGGTTTCTACTACTTCCACTGATAGCTCAACCAACAAGGAAAGAAGATCCTCCACACACAGACTACCCAACTATTAGCTCTACTCACTGTCAAAATCCACATACATACCATCCAATTCTAAAAACATGAATCTACTTCAGAATTAATTGATAATGGAATGCATGGAATACATAATATTGATGCTAAGAATTATATCATATGGATTCATATATGGAATAGAAATATCACCATGGGACTGATGTCATCCCATCATTAGTATACGTCCCTAGCACACATCTAACAAGCTAGTCTTGGCTTCTATTAGTGTACTCAAAACTAGTGGCATGTGAAGCCTCTATACCTATACTCCTAGAGCATGGGAAAGATTGGGTACAATAAAAGAGTGTGAAGTTTCTGAATAAAATAAGACACAAGAAAGCGTACTAAAAAAGATGATCATACATCGGATGACCTATCCCCCTATTAGAACTTCTACCTCTACTACATGTATGTTACCATTCCCATATCATCTTCTATTTTACTGGAAACTGCCTCCAAGGCCATACCCTGGTTGAGGTCACTAGGGAACACCCTGAGATCGGCCTCTACCTGCTCTGTGTCCCCTCGTTGGATCATGAGCCTTCTATCCCTGCTACTAAAACGACATTGCTAGAAACAGCTACTGAGGCTGGCACAGAACATAACCTCCTCCCCCATACGGAGATCAAACAACTGCTAGAATCTAGTTCTGAATATTTCCATGGAATGAAGAGATGAAACACATCATCCCCAAACCCACAGAAAAGGTACAAGGACCAGAAGTTCAAAATGGAAACTAATGTGGTTGACTCCCCACTGGTCGAAACCTTGATGTCACTGGAGCCTGAAACATGATACTGGTAACCCGACCTCTTGAAGAACCATCGATCACCCCCACTCATAGTATACCTCCCATCAAGTGGATCTCTCAAATACATCTATCTTCTTCTGAACCTCATAGTACATCAGCAATTTAAATGGATGACCGCATACTAGATATAAGGAAGAAGTGACTCCTATTGATGTCTCAAATGAGAATCCCCATATAGAAAGTGATCTTGGGGAAAATGAAGGATATCATCAAAATTAATCCCCATCACTTGTACCAACATACTCTCCAACTGGAGGGAGAGTAACTTATGCCTCTTCTCAGTCTCCATGGTCGATGAAAGAAATTCTCCTCAAAAATCCTCAAAATCGACCCACAAAACAAAAACTTCCTTAATCTACCCTATGTATGTCATACACCATTGATGTGTAGCTCCCCACATTTAGTTCATAGCCAAAGGAAACTAGTACTCCATCGGAGCTCAGATCAAACTAATGGTGATCACAATCTCCTCAAGCCAGCTCTCTATATCCTTGTCTAAAAAACTGCCCTTGTACTTTCCCAAGGCCTTCCGCAAGAAATAATGACATGTTATCTTCCATTGGAAGTACTTCTACCAATGATTAACCTTCCAACTATCAACTAGATTGGCCTATTGGGCGTCATCTACCTGAGCCACATGTGTGCAACAACCATGTTCCATAAATGAAAAAAATAAACAAGGAACTCCTAAGCCTAAGTAGTATGAAATTTTTTACAGTTCATTTTAAATTATTTAAATCATGTTGTTATCCATTTAAAATTTCCACATACACCCCAATTCATATAATAACACAAGTTATTATTATGCATGTACCTTTACTAGGGTCTCTACCCTGAAATGATGTGGCCAGAATTGGTCGTTTGGTAGCCTCAGATTCCTCACATCTAATCACAGGGGGACCTAAAATCTAGTGTCTAAGCTTGATTCCCTTACCCATATCATGTAACAAGATCACCTCAGACTTTTACCTAAAATCCTAGGCAATTTTCACTATTTCTAACTCAAAACACTTTCATATCTCTCAACTATCACCCTTTGATACCATTCTTTCATGGCCCCTCCCTCCAAATATTCCCTTCCTAAACTAGTAATGAAGGAAGAGATATAATGACCCCCTCAGACCCACCTCCAGTAGGCCCTGGGGTGGCGAATATCACAATGGGTACAAGGATATCACAATATGTGCGACATTACCCTATATAAGAAACCCAAATTAGGGGATATGATTTATCAACCTAAAAAAAACCAAGACATATATATATATATATATAAATCCAAAATCCATCCCCCATGTATGTTTAAAATAAAATTCTTATAAATATAATAAAAACTCTAAGGTAAACACCCAAAAGTAAATATAAGTAGATACACAACAATTGTCCCAAAATCTAAGCTAGTAACACCATATATTATTCCAGTAGTCCTCCTAGAAACCTCAAAGTAGATTTATAACCTTGGGTGAGCATACAAGTATTCTCAGTATGAAAAACGAAAGTCTATCATGCACAAGTGGGAGAAGTATACTGATTATTCTCTAAGAAAATTAAACAACCAACAACACCTAACAAGGTATTCTATCCATCCCCATCTCAACAAGGAATTCTCACCATGTAACAAAAATCAAGTAAAGTAATATATTATGAAAATCGTTATTAGTGTACCCCATAAAACATTCCAAATGATTATACACTCTTACACCGTAATAAAAAAATGTCATAGAGCTCCTACATCTCCAAAAAACCACATCACAACCTTCCCACACACTCCTGGGTATCACAATCACATCATTCCCAATGAAAATTGGGCCACATAACACGTCACATCCTGCCCGCATACACATGAGCCTCAAAACTATTCTCATCTGCATAAAA
This sequence comes from Viscum album, assembly GCA_963277665.1. Classification (NCBI taxonomy): domain Eukaryota; kingdom Viridiplantae; phylum Streptophyta; class Magnoliopsida; order Santalales; family Viscaceae; genus Viscum; species Viscum album. The sequence continues at coordinate 1,096,331,582 of OY728131.1, read as the reverse complement.
CTAGGCCACATACCATATCACATCCCAAAGATACTTCGAAAAAAAAACAAATCATCCCAATAACATATGGGAAACACAAAAAATCTTATCCCAAAGACACCTAGGAAACACAACTCATCGGCACACACATAGTCTTAATAAATCACTAAATTCATAAACAATCTTAGGCTACCACCACCTATAAGAAGGTGCATATAAGAGAAGGTGACCAGCCATCCATCCTCCCACCTGAATGTTAGGGAAATAAACTCTCCCTCATAGAAATTGGGGTGTTCGACACACAGTTCTCAACTAGGGCCGGGTGCGTATTAAATTAACAGAGTAATAAATTTAAGGGTATACATATAAATACCAAACAATCAGCCCCACCTATGGGTTTCTAACTTCCAACCATCTCATAACACTTCCACCTTTGCTTCTACCTCTAAATTCACAACCACAACAAACCAAAAATGTAAATTATACACCTAGACAATTCAATTAACCAATTACCATTATTTGTAAACAATTAATTTATTCATTACATCACTACCCAAGAAATATACTAAGAACCAATGGAAACCAGTAATGCAAGAAAATGGTCAACACCAGCACATTCATTTCAGAAGGTGAATAGACTGATAGTTTAAAAAACTTCACATTTAATCTCTGTTTAACACCCATTCATAATATAAAAAAATACTAATCTCGAGACATGAGGTGAATCATTATTCATACTAATCATGTTTAAACTTTGGGTGAGTTACCCACACTAACCAATCCCATCATCATTCTTCAAATTCATTCAACCCAATCCATCATGTCAACCCAAAACCCACCAAATCTTAACCACACATAGAAACACATCACATCGCAAGCATTCTCAGTAGCCCCGCTGCACAAAAATTTCCCATCCAATCCACAATCAATAAATATCTCAACATGTTATTCCATTACGTCACTTGAACCACCCCATATATCACAACCATGCCCATAACCCCAATACATGACGTATCATAACAAAACCACACACATTACACCACCGCACAAACCCAATCAAGGAATATTCCAATTTAATAGGGCATTACTCACTCAATTTCCACATGTTAATTCAAGGGTTATCACAAAAAGTGTTTATATTAGGGAATCTATTTTGTAGCTTTCTATAAATGGATAATCAATTCCATATAGATAGTCTTTCGATAGAAGATAAAAAACATGAATTCACAATCTATCATAGGAGACCAAACAAATAACACTAATAACCATGATTTTTAGTAGGTATATAGAATATATAATCACAAAATAAATATATAACCTAGTAGAACATAAGTCACTTTTTTCTACTCCCATATATTGATCTTATATCAATTAAATTATCATTGTTTATTTATTTTTTTATCTTCATAAGTAAACATTCATACAACCACCCCACATTATATGAAAATAAAATAGAGATAAAGGAAAACCTATCTCGAAGAATAGATGATCAACACATCCTTATTGCACTAAAATAGGCGGTGCAGATGCAATAGGAAGAACCTATATAGAGAAAATGATCTAGGGTCTACAACACAATGCATGATTCATTTGGGTATTAAGGTTTTGGGTGCACCAAGATAATATGGTAGAGCCCAAAGAAGAGAGGACCTCAGATTAAGAAAGGTCATATCCTAAAATAATGGAAGGAATTGTTTTTGAAGGCCATTAAAGGTAGATATTGAACAAAACCCCATGGTTTGGAAGGTCAATGGAAGATTGAAGTTTTTAGGAGATATATACAATTCTAATCATCTCCAAAAAACCATTAAATATGTTTTTAAACACATCTAGGACTAAGGAAAACATCAAAGGTATGAAACTGAAAAACAGAATAATTATGGAAAAGGAAAAGGAATCACCATTAGATGAGTTCCCATTGGGAGTCATCAGTGCGAGTCACTAATGGATGAGTCATTGTTGCATGCTACCAGTGAAGAGATACTAGTGGATGACTCACTATTCAGTGACTCACCATTGAATGAGCTACTTGAGGATGAGTCACAATTAGGTGACTAACGATTGGATGAGTCACCATCGGAAGACTCATATTTGGGTGAGTTACCATCAGAAGACTCATTGGTGGAGACCTACCATTTTGTACTACCATTAGTAACTCAACATTATGAGTCATTATTGTGTGTCACCATTATGAATCACTGGTCATGAATCACCAGTCCTTACTCACTGGTACTTACTCACCAATCCTAACTCACTACTCCTGACTCCCCTATCCTGACTCAATGGTATAGAAACACCATTGTGTGTCACCATTAATTATCACCTCATATCGGTGGAGGAATCCCTGTCAAACAATATAAAATTCTATAACTGGTTTTTTAAACACTTCAAACGAGACACCATGATCTCCTAAAACACTTCAAACACCACATTTTCACAAAATAATGGACCAAAGAGGTACGATCCATTAAATAAATATTTCATTAAGTGAACTAAAATATTTATATATATACCTAATGATATTTTGTTTTAATTTTGATAGAATCATCAAGAACTCAGTGAAGTAATTTTAGATAAAATTTATTAGGAAATAAAAAACTCTAGGGGGTGTGAATGTACCAAAGTTGATTCAATGTAAAACAATTATGGATAGGAAGATGAATTTAGATCTGATACAAAACTAAATATTATGTGTAGGGGTAAAATCATTAAAAATATTTCCATCAGTTATAAGTCATTGATAGTGTAGGAAAGTAGAATTATGTATCTACATCAATCATATTTTCTATCACATAATTGTTTTAAAGAAGCTATAAAATATAATAATTTGGTTCTTGTGCTGAATGTCATTCTTGATCAAATCACAGATAATCAAACTTGGAAGATTATATCGTGGAGGGTTGATAATAATTTCAATCATTTGAAAGCGATCATCCTAAAAAGACCAAATGATGAATAAATATTAAATCAAAGAATATTTACTATTGTTTAATAGATAATCAGATATCAAGGTTAATGATATTGATGATACATTTTCATAGATGGTGTGAAAGGAGAAATTCATCTATTTTTATCCATAGGAGATCAATTGTAGTTCAGTGTATTATATTTATTATTCATGTCATCCTTTATAAATGGTTTTATATAATATTACATGTAAATCCATTATACATACATTTCTCTTATTCATGAATATGAGAGAAAACAATTTACCAAAAGGGACTCTTTTTGTGATTCTTAAGGAACTGAGAGAATTATATTCAAGACAAGATCAATTATTTTAGAGACATTATACAAATAATTTTTTCAGATTATTTAAATCTCTATTTTAACATTGTGAGAAATATAAGAATTTTGAAATTGGAAAATATCATGGAAATAACATTTTATAGGGCTATGTCGAGCTTAATATAACAATTTTTTGGAGGTAATGTATTAGGAGTTCAAAATGTTAAATATTTTTTATACTTACTTTGTATACATGTGTTACAATCTATGAATATAATAATTATATTGCATTTAAAATATTACAAGAAGATTCTAATGTTATTTGGAACTAAGGATTCCATGTACAGTAAAAATATTGTTTCTATACATATGGAATTGTAAAGGGGTAATGAAGGAAAATCATTCAATATCATAGAATATAGAAAAATCACCACAATAATGTTGTAAATAAAAGTGTAAAAATGTTAAATTATGTTTTCTACATTCCCAAATCCATGAAATCAATATAATACAAAGGAAATAAACTTTCAAACCGAGAAAATAATTTTCTAGAATATATAGGGATTGATGGATTTTGGCCTTTTTTATAGAAAACAAAAACATTAATAGTTATTAGGATATATAAATCTATATTGGGGTTGTTAAATAAATTATGTTATTTAAGCATCAGGATGTGTATTTTATCATGGTAGGTTATGAATTTCTTGTCCTAGTAAGAAACAAGATCATATTTCTATAAGCACTATTTGGGATGAAAACATTGTATCTATACATGAATGCTCACTATTATTGTACATGGGCAAGAAACATGATTATAAGGGTGTGAAAGTGGATTTTAGGATTGAAATATACTGAAATAATACTTGTATTATAAATATTAGTGAACATTGAGTCCATTAGATGAGGATAGATAAAATTATAATCTTGTATCATATTGTTAATGATAATGTGGTTCATGGGTTTGTAAAGATGAAGTATGTAACTAAAAACATTTTTTTAAAATAATATGACAATGGCCTTATAGAAGGAATAATTTTAAAGGCATCAACTTTCTCTTGGAGACCATTAAAAACGCACACATAATTAATGTTTATATAGAACCTATTGTCCCAAATTTATGATATGTTTTACATAAATGCTAATATATTTAAATTAACATGATGTTGAATGAAATGGGGTGACCCTTTTATCATTGAATAAATAGAGAAAATTCATGTTCATGAAAATGTGGAGAAGGTACTAAAGGAAATTTACATTTGGGATATTTTTAAAATATGATGATGTTGGTTATGTTTCAAAAATGAAAATATATAATTAATGGAATAATTATGGGTTCATTATAAATGATAATATATAATGGTGTTGAATAAGTGGTATTCTAAAGAGTTATACTATGTATTATGTTGACCAAACAAATTATATATAAATCCATTATTGATGGAAAAAGTATATTCTTAAGTTTAAAAATATTCTAGCTTTCTTTTTATATCGACAAAATTTTTTATTGTTGAAAATTAATTTCATTTAAAAAATTTACTCGATTCTCATTTAACTCACATAAAGAGTGTGTCATGTTGGATTTGAGTCTGTTTTGAGTACAAATTTTAAAAATATATGTCATTGTGGTTGAAGAGTAAACTATGAATTTTTCTTTTCATAAGAAGAAAAAATAAGGGATTATGTAGTTTCAATGGGGGGCGAGTTTAAAATAAAACGAATGGAAATATTCATAGTAAAAATAAATAAAGGATGCATTTTTTGTGTTTTTTGGGTATTATACTATTAGAAGAATGATATTTGTAAATTTTAGTCATAAATTTAGTGTGTGGTTGTTGAAAAATTTATTAACCATGCTCATGGATGGTGGAGAGTTGTATGAGATCAAACATTATATACATAGACATAGGTAAATGATATTCAATATATAGGATTATTGAGTAATTGAAGAACTAGATGTTTATTTGGATGATACATTTTTAATGTTGTAGTATTCCATACTATTTACTAAATGTTTTGGGTAATAAATTTAGAGGATGGAGATTCTTTCCTTAAAGAAAATGATATTTTATCACAGAAGATAAAAATTTATGAAAAAATATAAATTATTTTTATGATGTTGTGTGATGTGGAATATCCAAGGATACCTCATTGAAATATATAAAAATAAATTGTTACATAAAACTATGCTTATATTGAATAACTAGTGTCTTGAAATTCACATAATGTTTTTTTCAACATGGTAAATATATATTGTCCTTTTGAAATCATAGATAGTTGTGTTCTAGTAGTGATGTAAAATCATTTATTCTAGATGAATTTGGTATATTTCACAATAGATATGTGAATAAATTGGTTTTTTAAGTTTTAAATCCCTCTATAAATTAGTAGTTACCCCCATCTTATGAAGTGTTCAACCCATAGAGAATATTAGGGATCTGAATTCATGTATGTGTTTTGTAAAGGTACATCATGGATGAAGTATCAAAAAGAACATTAGTCACATTGATAAAATATGGTTATGTCTATATGACCTATAAATATTCACAATAGTCAGAATTTGTGTGAAATATTTTATTTTTATGACAATAATAAATGTTGTGTAAATGTTGGGATTCCATGTAAAAATTAATTATGAATGGAACTGTGGGAATTTATTAAGGAGGCTAATAAAAATAGTTGAAATTATAATTTATGAAAACAAGTAATGAATTACCTATTAGTACATTTCTAATATGTAATTAATTATTCTTATGAAATAAGAACATCCTTAAAAATCATTTACAATTTTAACAATACATATTCAGGAAATAAATTGATATCTACAATACGAAAAAATAAAAAACATTTGTAGAGAGAGTAATGATATCTCATCTAGTGAATAAATGTAAACTTGTTTACATTGTGAGTATTCACCCAAAATTTTAATAGTATTTATTTATAGTGGATTTGGTATATTGGGATACATCCTTTTTATACTGTTTGGAATTTCTCATATTATAATGAACTATTAAAATTATCATGACTTGATGATTTATTCAGATTAATAATGGATGGAATGAGAATATAGTTTTTTAACAATGAAACATGATCCATAAGGGGAAGTGTTTTAATCACTCAAAACAAGATTTTGTACCACTTCTCACGGGTTTTATCATATTAGTTGATCTTTGGATCACATATTTATGAAAAAATAGATCAACTCACTATACATTCTATTCCTTATCCATAAATTCTACGAAAAAGAGAAGGTTGTACAATTCATTTTTAAACTTTAGGTAGATGTAAGTTAGATGTGTAAAATTATCACGTATATTAATACCAGGGAATAAAAATAAGAAATAGGTTGGGTTTAATTTCATAAAATATTTATTGGTAAATACATTCCTCTGACTATTTATCTTAAACTAGAGAGGAAATTCTATTCATAGAATAAATAAAAGGATGATTTTATCATGTCTTATTAGGTGAAAATCACATGGGATACATGTTATGACATTGGTTCATCATTAATGATGAAAGTAATAACAACAAAATCATATTTATACCAAATCCATGTCTATGACGAGTATTGGAATTTAAAGACTTCGATGTACATGTGGATATTTTCAGATGTTCCCTCATTATTAATAAGGATATTGGTGTTTCAATGTCATATCAAGGAAGTATTGAAAAAATGAATAATGTAGTATAATTCTTAGGGATCAATAGATTAATATCATTATGTTTTGAAGATCCAATATCCATAATGAGAAAAGTGTGGGATGAAGAATCCTAGATATTATCTCAAGGGTACTATGAAATGTTTTATGTTTCGATACAAGGGACATCGGGATAAAGAATATAAAAGTATGTTAATGAATATTCCATTAATAAGAAGTAATGAAATTTCATTATCAGCCCTTATCATATGTTATAATGTTTCAACTACAATGAACATGGACACTATATAAATGGGTGCACTAATACAAATATTTTCAAGGAAAACCAAAGAAAATAACCTCCATGTCCAAGAGAGTAAATGAGGGATTATTATTCCACCAATGGTCATGCTGATAAAGAGAATGACATGGTGATATATATACTATTTATTCATTCAAGAATATAAAACATACTATTTTATTTTAGTTCACTAAATTACATCATATCAAGTATCTTTAGTAAATCATTTTAAAACCACCACCATCATATATGTTGAATTATCAACGAATCTAAAAAATTGTAGAATTGTTTTATATCAAGATGATGACTCATCCATAGTGAACCTTTGTGAGAATAATCTCACATCTAACCATATCATGCTTTAATAAATTTAATTTGATGGTATACCATGAATAGTCAAACTGCCCTTATAAATAGAAAATATTATTAACATAGAGAATGAAGTCACATTTAATATCATATGTTATCCTAAAACTCTACACAATTATAAATAGAACTGACCTCATTTGGAATCCACATCAAGAACAATGTAGTTTTTCTTTATAAGAAATCATATATAGAGAAAAAATATTATAGGGGTTTTCTCCCCCATGTCACTACTATATTTTTTAGGATTTGGGATGATCTATAGTGAGAATCCTCTACCAGAAACTCTATTTAAATATTCCTTATGGGATGGGAAAGAGGTTAGTTCCCCATGTGTGTTCATGAAGTCTTTGGGTGAAGATTCCAAGAATCACTCCTCTTCACTTGAGAATTTCATTCCTTCACAAACAATACCTATTGAATCATATTCCATAGAGGATTTTATGAAAATTTTTTATCAAGGTAATACTTCAGATCTGTATTGATGGATATTCTGAAATCCTCAAGATGACATCTCGAGATTGATCTTCAAAAAATGTGAATCTACTCGTTTCTTCATGTATAATGATAGAGTCTTAGAACGTATTTTTCTATATAGTCACTCCATTAACAGGTGAGTTGTGACATCCAAAAGGTAGAAACCTTGGAATCATGATGATCTGGTATGGAATTTTTATTTTATTTATGATTTTATTTTATATAGTTTTATCATAGAAGGATTTGATTTCTTTAACAAGATGTTTTAGAATTTAGATAATACGAAGAGGGAATATGGATTTAGTTTTATACCTCAGAAGTTATGTACTCTATGAATTCTTTAATTGAATTCAGGCATCAATTCTTTTGAGTTTAGCTAATTATTTTCTTAAATATAGTCTTGAATGTATGGTCTTAATAGGAAATATTAGAGACCTATGATCTTGTTTTATTTTGAATCTTAAATTGGAGTTACAATTAAAATTGATAAGAACACTGAGTATTCTAGCTTTGGATACTTTTCTATTATATTAGTGGAAACTGATTTGAGATAAATTCTTACTAAGAGATCGGTTTTTTCCCACCAAACAATAAATTCAATATACATGTTGGTCAATAGAACCTACTTTTTTTATTTTCTTGGGTGGATATTTTCCATAATAGATGTTCATGTAAGATTGTTGTAACCAGATCAACCTATCTTAATAGTGGTCATAAAACATCTATGTGTTAAAAATGTTTGTCTAAACCTGAAAAAAATGTTGAGTGTGATGATGAGCCTTTTCATAATAGGAATGTATATAAATCCTCTACCAGTTATAAGAAATAAAATTAATCAGGGAAGAAGTATTCTTCATTTCTTGATGGTCTTATTTAGGTATCTTTTGGTCAACATGGTTTTCTCAAAGTTAAGGATGCTTACTTAGTGATGGGGATGGATGAGGATGAATGATAATGGGTAAATTCAAATTAGGTGTGTTTGTTATAGAGTGTATTTATGGTGAAGAGAAAATGGAGTCCAAGTTTCATTTTTCTGATAGTCCCCCTCGAACAGAAGAAGGTAAATCAGTGGAGAAGAGTTTTGTTATGATTTTACATATAGTTTGTAGTGAGGTTTGTCTTTAGAAAAGGACTAGAATGATGATAGAAAAGGATTCTTCCTTACTTCTTCATATTTACTCTTAGAATGAGAATGCGGGTATTCATAAGGGTGATCCAAGGTAGGAATGTTTCTCCAATGTTGAGCCCACTGGAGTTGATTTCACCCATGTGTAAGAGAATCAGTAAACTAATTTCGATCATTCAATTAATTAGGTAATCAATTCTTTAAAAATACCAAGTAAATAGAGATGTATTGACACAGATAAAGATAATAAGAATCAAGAAAATAATATTTCATAAAAATATATAATGCTCTATTTAAGGAGGATGGATGAAAAAGAGTATTTCATACTCCTAGGATGAATAGTAGGCTGAGAATGGATTACTACAAGCTCAAGCTTATGATGAGAACCAAGAATACTCCATTGGAAACAAAGACTATGGATCACTCCAAAAAGTTTATCCCATTGAATAATGACTCTAACTAGTATTAATATGGTGTTGATTATTTTTATAATTGTGATTTCTATTATTTTGATTCATTGTACCTTTCTTATGGTCATTTATTTTTAGTTGATGGTAGGAATACTTTTTCTGACTCCTCCATCATTTTCCCCATCCTTCTCACTAGTCTTTTACTTTTTGTTAATAATAGGGGCTTTAACCCGAATATTTTCATCGAGGAAATATTTGGATTTATTCACTAATGATTTGACCAGTCTTCTTCTTTATTAAGAGGATTATTTTTCAATTGAGACTATACATGGATCCATTTTAATATCAAATAATCTTTATAAAAAATTATCCATTGAATATTAGGGTTACAGTGTTAAAATACATGATAATATGGACCAAGGTTTCATATATCCATGTGTTTTACTATGGGGTCCAATGATCCTATTTTAAAAGAATAAGGATGGGTTGATGCACCACTATTTTGACTATCATGAACCAAACAAGATGATGATGATGAACTTGTTTCCCGTTAAATGGATTTATTACTTGTTTAATCAGTAATTAATGTCTTAGTACTTCACTAAATCAAATCATCACTCTTAATATCATCAGTTAATGGTGATGTTAGATCATAATTCCTAAAGAAATTTTTATTCAAAGAACATGAATGATGAGTATATTTTTAATCCTATAGAACCCATGAGTTATCTATAAATATTCTTTGAACTAATGAATATTGTCCTTATATATTACCCCCAAAATGTGTTTTATTATTTATATATGCTATTATTATATGCTCAAAAAAAATGAAAAAAATAAGATCATTTAAAAAATGTACAGATTAAATTGAAGATGGGAGAGTTATGATGAGATTATATAAAATGATAGTTTTTTGATGTAAAATTTATAATTATTAGAGGATGTTGTAATGAATTAGGTGAAAATATAGATCAGTCAAAGAACAATATTGATAATGAATTTCTAGAAAATCATCTATAATAGAAATCCATATGTAAATCTTATTATATTTTTATTATCTATGATTTGTGAGAAACATATCAAGACTATCAAACACACTAACTAGGTTGTTTCCAAAGAGAGTGATGTATGTATGGATTGATAAATGTGAAGACATATTCCTGGAACTCACGAAGAGTGTAACAAAAATTCAATTACTCACACTTCTATGAAGTGGGAAATTGTTTTTAATTTGTTGTGATGCATCAAAAGAATAGTTTTGGTTGTGTGCTCATATTAAATCAAATATTGATAGCCAATTGATAAAGAAAGTTGATGGTCTATAAAAAATATCTAACATGTGCAATGTATGTAGCATCAATAATCATCATTTAAATTATTTGGAATAATTATGTTCAAAAAGAGAGGAGTGATATATACAAAGACCACGTAGATCATAAAATATATCTTCTCAAAGAAGGAGAAAATTATGTTCCAATATTTATTGATAGAAATATTCATGGGATAAGATATCTCAATCCAAAACCATTATTGAAAAGTGAATAATGTGGATGATGTTCAGAAGTGTAAAATATTTTGTAACCTTGTATCTTATGAGGATTGAGAATAACTAGTCCTAGTAGACAAGAAAGGGATAGACCTATAAGTCACAAAAGAAGTAACATCAACCTATCTATCTTAAATGATTTCCCAGTCATACCCTCTATATAAAATTAATAAATATAAATTGAAAAATTTAGAGATATAAGAGAATTTAGATAATATGGTGTTACAATGAATGAGGTGAGTATAACACTCATTAGTATTTACTGAAATAATTCATGTTACATGAAACTAGGAAATGAAACATTTAACACAGTTTAATAAAATATGAGAACATAATATAATATAAAAAAGACCAAAAATCAGAATAAATTATTAAATAAAACATCAATATAATTATTTTGTAAACATTTCATTTCCATTGGAATTATCAACCCATTACACACCCACTCGCACAAAAAATATATTAAAAAATTGAATCATATATACTAAAATGTTGTGATTCATCCTATCAATAATACATCACCAGGTGAGTAACTTGATTATGGTACTTCTCACCATGATCTTTCCCAAATTATTATTATTTTATGGTGGTACTTTTGACCATTAAATATTAATAATTATTCTTATATGATGGTTTTAGTTCTTAAAATTAACCATCCCACATGAACATGAACACCAAAAAAACCGTAATTCTAAAATTGGTAACAAAACATTTATTTAACAAAGTACAATAATTCAAAACCCACCCTTTTGAAATTTGATCACTGGGGGTTTTTAGTCAATTTCAGAAGTGATTTCTAACAGAACATTACTATGATTTAAAAAAGATCCTCAAATCATGTTAAATAAATGTAGAGTGGGAGATAATATTCCTACCTAGATAATATGTGTGAAAATGATCAAAAATAATTCTATATATTAACCTTTTTTGTCATAATCATTTACGAAAAAACAAATAATATCTCATAAAAAATCTGAAAACATAGATATGACTATTATAAAACTGATATATATAGTTCAAATCAATCCAACATCAGATAATTCAATATGATATGGGAGAATGGAACTATATCTATTCATCCAACCAAGGATTTCCCAAATATTCTTTGTCACAAAATTACTAACATAGAAAACTATCTGAATTATCCTATGAAGGCCCTAGGAGTTGATAGGAAAAACAATGTGACTTGTGAGAAAAAAATATATTTTGGTTGTAATATAACGTATCAGGTAAGGTAATTTACATTATATGTAACTTATATACACATCATGTATTTTTTAATTCTACATAGGATTAATATAGAGTCTCCATGGTTTTAGTTTCCATAAAAAACCTATTACATGATGTATAATGTTTACAGAATGTGGATTTGTTTAATTGGATTTTCTAGAACCCAACCCACATGTTCACAAATTTAATTAAAATAAATTTGGTGCACATGACGAAAATTCATTAATTAATGACATACCTCAAACTGAGGGTCCTACATTCTTCCCACAATTTTTGATTTCCATCCTCAAGAAGACAGAATAAATGAGGCAATAGGTGACACATATAATTTTTCATTTTCCATGTTCCCTCTTAAACATGGTCATTCATCTATAACACTCACTCAAAGAAAAAATATCAGAATTGGAGGATATTATCATTTAGATATAGAACCCATACCATTTCATGAATAAAAGTTGCATCTAGATCTAGAGTAACATAATCCTATAAAATCACATACTGGTGATCTTGGCGATAAATTTTCATTTATGAATAACAGATGATGTTATGGATATAGCTTAATCATTATGGTAGTGATAATTATACACAATAGTAAAAATACATTCTATAACATTGAATAATACTATATACTTTGGATCTAGTTTCCCTAAGAATCGATGACTATGTCTCATAGACACTTTCATGAAAACATGGTCACATCCATCCGATGATTTGAGAAGTGACGACTGAATATATATGAATTCTTTCTACATTGTATTGTATCCATCCGTTTTGGAATGACTCTAATTTTTTTGTAGAGTCTCATGTAGAATACGTTATCAAATCATGGATAATTCTCATGTTTCCACCCAATATTAAGGTAAATGACCAGGCCGGTCATTAAAATCCCCAAACGGTTGAATTAGAATTGTTTCATGATAACTTTTTTATATAAAAAAATTAACCCAAGACATATGATCCTCGCATGAATAACTGTTGTTCAGATCACCTTCTCTAATCATATATTCTAATTTTTGAATAGTTCATTGTTACTGTCCATCCTCTAATGGCTGATATTCTATGATCAAATTCATTTGACTTCAGAGATGCTATTTTAATGAATTAAAAAAATAAATATTTAAGCTTGAATGTCTATGAGATATAATAATCTTTTGTACACCATGTAACCTAGCCACCTCATGAATACGTACCTTTCATAAATTCTCTACTGTTGTTGTTTCTATGATAGGGTTAAACTGTTCATATGTAGTAATTTGATCCAATACCGTCCATGTTGCATCATATTTTAATAATATAATTGGTATTTCTATAAAAAAATAAATCACTTCCTACTACCACTTTCATAAAGTTATAGCCATATACTATGACATACTATCATGACTTTGATGATATTATATTACATATTAGAGTGTTAATCATTTCATTACATACTCTTTGATCTCATGTTTCATCCCTACTAACAAAACTTGTTCTTTTATTACCTTGTACATTTTCTAAACCCTGGATTGAATTCCCCATTTTTAATGTTTATATGATAAAAGATATTGTCACTTAAAAAATTGAGAAACAAGGATCCCTTTCTAAAAGTATAAAAACGAGTTCTCATCCATTTCAAAATTATCCAGAGTCTCTAAAACATTTAGGATTGACCTTATAGTGATGTTGTAAAAGTCAGATATTTTTGTTTCCTTTACAAAATTTATAAATTCTAGAATAATACTAATGAAAACCATATATTCATCCCATAGAGAACAATATAAATGTATATATGAAATTATGATCATCAATTGTTATCGGTCATGAATATCTCATACCACTACTCTAAATTTTTTTCTAATAAATGCATAATCCAAAACAAATTCTCTTTACCAAGTGTGTGTATCAAGTTGAAATCGAACCTCTAGGGGTGCTCCATTTAAAGTTGTTACCACATGTTCAAGTCTTGTAGATAAAAAATGTATTTAAAACTCTTATAATCAGTTGAAACCATGAAATATTCTTTAAATAGATAGTCCCTCCATGTAGTATAGGTATGGATAATCACAGCTAATTCTAGGTCATGTGTGGTATAATTACCCACATGTACTCATAACTGCATTGTACCATTAGTGAAAACATGGTGTCATTACTTGAGAACACAACCAAAGACTAGATCCAAAGACATTAAAATACACCATAGAGGTGTTACCTTGTTATGGAAATATTAGGATGGGTTTTAAAATTAGACGAGTCTTAAGTTCCAAAAAAACATTCCTTGCATTCATCATTCTATACAAATAGAACAAATTTCTATGTCAGAATTGTATTGGGAGAAGAAATTATATATATATCATGAACATAGAGGTGATCGTAACCTGAAAATACCTAAAAAAACTAATAACCTCAAAAAACAAATATTGGCGTTTTCCAGGAGACTACTACTTTTATCTTTTTAGGATCAATAAATATTCCTTCTTTAGAATTGACATATCAAGGGAAATAAAAATCTCTTAACTAGATGTTGAACTTAGTTAACATAGCATATAGAGATTTTATCACAATATACTCATCACATTCTCTATGTTCTTTTCATGGACATTACTGCTTCTAAAATGAACTATAATAACATCAAAAAACACTATGAATAAAAAATAGTGGAACCTATAGAGGATATGGTTCATTAAATCTTGGAAAACTGCCACTGTGTTCATTAGAAAAAAAGGAATGATGGAATATTCGTAATTTCCACAGAGACTCAAAAATGATGTTTTCACAATATCCTCTATTTTTTCACCAATTTGATGATATCTTAAGATTAGATTAATATTAGGAACTATTTTGATTCTTCAATTGGTCAAATATGTTATCAAATCAAGTAAGAAGATATCAATTTGTTATCAATGATCGATTCAATTTTTTTGTTTAAATATATGACTAGAGAGTATAATCTTTTTTCTTATTGAACAAAATACTGGGATAATGTTATATACTAGCTCTGTTAAAGATTATAACAACTCTTTATGTTGATAAATTAGCTCTCAGAATTCTTATGGAGCCATTTTGTAAGACAGTAAATAAATAATAGGTGTTCCTTAGTATAGTTCAATAGAAAATTTGATTTCATGCTCGGATGGATACCCAAATAAATAATTTAGAGAAACATACAGTTATCGATACACTAAGAATGTAAGATTATAATTCCTTATTGTTTCATCAGATTCAATGGTCATTGACTCTAACTGGAATGATATTTCTCTATCTCTAGTCACTAGTGGTAACATTATACATTCATTTATATCCAAATCACCATTGAATAAATTTATAGATCCAAGCAGTCCATATAATTATATATATGATTCAAAGAAAGAAATCAATTCCATACCAAAGATCAAATCAAATCTGTTAATATCCAAGACCGTAAACTCCTACAGAAACTACAATGCAACAATGGTAATAAATAAATTTGAGCATTTAAATCCTCTTCAATACTGTTCTCCTTATATTTCCCTCGTATTCATGACATAAGACATCATTTCCTATAAAATACCAATTTTTCCATAGATGAATAAATGAAATAATGAGATGTTATAGTATCAATCAATACATTCATAACATTGGATATTAGATTAATGGTACCTCGCATCATAGGGGGACCTGGTTTCTCTCTTACAATAGCCTTCTCTACTACATAATGTTATCACTCATATGTCATGGGATTTCTCTTTCTTCTGTCTTGAGGTTTCTATTGAACAACCAATGTGTTCCTTGAAATGTCCTAGTTTATCTATGTAGACAGATGTCGACTATTCTAATTGTACTATTCCTTATTATAATACAAAGTATTAGGATTTTTAAAGCCTAACTAACATGATATTCTTATAATTTTATGATAATACTTCCTCATATGGCCTTTCTGGACACAATGGTGGAAATTCTCTGTCAGTACAATACATTCCTTCCTCTCGTGAGTCAACAAACTGCATTGGAAATAGAATAGATTGTTATCATATCTTGGGGGAATGTTAAATAATTATGTATACTAATTCTAGGGTATACTAACTCCATTATAATATACACCACTTATTCTATTATTTCTATAATAAGAGTTTAAGTATATCACCATGGTTATTAATAGACCACCTCCCTTATAATTTCTATCAAGACACCTTTCATCCATTGTTGCACTATTGACCATATCTGTATAATCCTTAATATAGATAATGACATTTTTGATCAAATTTCTAGTCATAATCCCAACTCAATGATGCATGCCTTCAAGGATATAGTAGCAACTATAGCTACCTATAGAGTTAAATGAACCAAGATCATAACATTTTTTACATACACTGTCACCAAGTGGTTTTAATTTTTTAAGCTATAGAAATATTTGTTTCTTTTTGCTTGGAAAGTGTTGGGATAATTTTTTTTATAAAAAAATTCATCAAATTCCACGATCATCTTTGGCTTAAACAACTATATCCCACCGTTGAACAGAATGATCATCCATAATTTAGTTTTCCAACATAATATTTATATCTAATGATTTACAATCAAAATAAAAACATCTACTTATTAATTTTATGTTCACTTATGCGTTTTCAGGTTTGTAATCCCCTCAAAACTCAAGTGGTTATTACATACTATACTATAGTAAATGATTTAGTTTATTTGGATCTTAATTTTGATTTTCCTTATCATTAGATTGAATAACTATCACAACAATCTATATAAATTACTATTTCACTTGTGGTTCAGGTGGAAACACATTTTAATCTGCATATTCCTTATGGTTTCTATGAGATCTTCCTAGTGCCTTTCTTATAATAAAAACAAAACACTATTTAGTATACTTATCTCTTGTAACTCATATCTTGAATAAATTCCAAATCATCATAAAAATTATCATTATCATAGGTAATAATTAGTGGAACTAAAATTTCAAATATAAACCATATTAATTTTTATTCATAAATATTTTTAATACGAGATGAATAATGAAATTATAATGGGAGGTCTTGTCATTATTCATGATATGAAACACTCATCAGATAAACCCATAATGATGATATTAAAAAATATTCTATAAGTGTTTTATTACATTTTTATACCAAAACAACCATGGTAATTTGATGTTCAATATAAAAAGGTTGTCTATGTATTTTTATACTATTCAACTCAAGTAATGACAATCCTATTTCTTAATACCATCCCATCTTAAGGATTAAACAAAAGTAGTATCATTTAAATCTCATGTATTGAAAAAAAATAGTTACCATTTTTCCCTAAAATATTTTTTTATTGACCAAGACCAATACCAATTGTAAAACCCCACCCCTAATCTTTGTCTTGAGAATAGGTTAATTGTTACTATCCTTAGGTGACGTATCTAGGTCCCCAAAGGATGGAAATAAATTTCAACAGAAATAGTGGGTATTATGGGATGAATAGTCTTAGTGAACAAACAATCTATCAATATGTAATATCCAAGATACATTGAATGATGAATATAAATAAAGAATATATCTTAATACAAAAACAAAATACAAAAATTTAATAGTAAAGTGGACATTAAATGAAAGTTAATGGATAATATTTTATGTATAATGAAATTGTTACCATATTGGCAATGTCACAGACTAGGATACAGACACACCCATTAAAAAACTTTAGAAACCAAACCATGATTCCATGGAAAACTACTATAGAAGAATGACACCTACCATTTCCTTATATATTAGTTGATGACATATCAAAATGAAAATAAGTTCCCAAGACTAGGGTTAGTATAAAACTTTTAGTTCTTCTCCAAAGACTTACCATCACACACCACTATGAAAATAACAGTTTTTCCCATGTAATAATGAGAAATAAAAGAAATCATAAAAACCATGAAAATATAAAAACAACTATAACATAATACAAAATCAAGATAAATAATTAGTAACCATTACATTAAAATTTTAATAATAAATGAATTTCACACACATGTACAAGCACAATGCATAAAAAAATGGAACCCCAATACTCCTAAGTGGAAAGTTATCATATCATATAGTTGTCACCTGGTGATCAACATGAAGGTGGTTCTTCTAACCATTATGTGTCCAAAATTATCATTATTTGTTGGTGGTACTTATATACATTACATATATGAAATTATTCTTTATTTATGTTTTTACACACACTCATTACCCATTCCACATAAACATGAACACACATGATACTATTATGTAAAAATTTACAATAAAACATTCAATTAGAAAAAACCATCTTTCAAAATTGACCATTTTGAAATTGCATCAGTATGGGTTTTGTAGTAAATTTCCTAAGATATTACCATAAAAACATAAACATGAATTAGAAAATATCAAGAAAACAAATTCAAAAATGGTGTAGTGGGAGAAGAGCCACCTAAATCAATAATATTAGTGAAAATGATGCAAGAAGATTTTGTGGATTACGATTTTGTCTCCCAGACCTTTAAAAAACCAATATGATCTCCCATGAACAAATAAAAACACATAGATTTAGTGATAACTATAATGATACGTGGTTTCACTCATGAAATAACAGTAAGATCCATCACAAAAAGGTAATATAGAACCCTGAACTTTTATTCCACCAATGACCATTCAAAGATTTGATGTCACTGTAGCTTAGGTGCCAAAATTTCTAGAATATACCTATAGAAATCCTAGGAGTCAAGAGGGAGAAGAATATAATGTGTGATAATCAAATACATGCAGGATGAAAAATAACTTGATGGGTGAGTGAATTTACATGACATGTAACTTATATTCATGGCATGTATTTTCTCATAGACTCATAAACCAATAAGTGCATAACCTCGATTTTATTTTATGGATAACCAATTACCTAATGTGTAAGATAATGTGCACGGTATTTTTTGTTCTAGTTTTTTCAATAGCCAAAACATGATTTTACACTTATAATTATAACAAACCAATCCCCCATTAAAATGAAAATGCATTAAATGACGTCATACCTCAAACTGGGGATGAAAAATAAATGGATCATTTGGTCAAACACCATACAAAATCAAATAATTAGAAAAATGTATGAGGTGATAATTAAAAATGAGTAAAAACTAACCTCATATCTCTCCCAGTCACTATTTGAACATTAAAAATGTCATTACCTGAGATCCAAATAAAATTTATTACAATCCAGAATCTAAATTATGATAATATTACTATGAATATAAAAATACACAATAGGAAACCAATAGCTATTCCACATACCAAAATTTTAACTAAAAACCCATTTAAAATCCATTTCAAACATAATTTAAAAAGCAACGTTCGTGCATAATAACTGAATAAATTTCAATCTCAATTCCATTTCAAAAAATATCTTCTAAATTTTTTAAAGATGAATAAATGAATTATAAATCCATTTAATGTCCCACTACCCCTTTTAATCATAACGATAGTTTCATATCCATTTTGAAGGAAACTTCATAAATATCCTTTAGAAAAATATATTAAAATATTTAAATAATATGTGATAAATATATAATAAATAATAAATATTCCCCCTTGAAACACATAGTGAATCTTGTAATTTAGTTTGATTCCCTAAATTCTAATCAATCTGTAGAATGATACAAAAAAATGATCTCCAGTGAGATTTGTTTGTTAATAATGGGAAATTAGTAATCATGTTGACTGGAAACTCTAGATATACACTAGTTGAAATAATATATCATTTAATAAATTCATTTATGTGTCTATAAGCTTCTTAAGTTATCCTAACAAGACTCAACTGTGCAACAACCATGTATGGTTTCTTATAGTATAGGGGACCTAGTCCATCTCCTTAATACCAGATAAAAATGTCTCTTATATATAACTATGGAAACTATGTTCCACATTAATTTCCATCAATTATATGTGAGAAACCATCAATTTAAAAAAGAATATAATTAAAAAAAACATCATGTCCCCTCTTATAGAAGTAATAAATATCCAAGATCATAAATCATCCAAGTCATAAGAATTATATAACAATAATAACCATTAAGACAAAATAATTATCGCATAAATAAACCACATCAACTGCTATGGTTATGATATTAAAAGTTTCTATAGTGTGTTTCAAAAACACAATATCAATTTAAATAACCATAAAAATAATTGAACATTCCTTCCAAAAATATGGAATCATAATACCAATATACTCATTATATCATTTGAAATTCCCTTTGAAAAAATTCATGAAAATTATATAATAATATTATCTAAAGAATCATAGATATGAATATTTATAAATTCCATTAATTAATCTACAAATTTTCATTAAAAATATTCCAAAATCTAATCCATGCCATTTAATTTATATCACATCCCAAACTAGTTCACATAATTTTGAATCCTAACTTTTTATACAAAATAATTCCTAAAAAAAATTCAATACATGGTTTTTCATATTCAAAATGATATGTATGTATTAAGTTTTATGGAACAATTTTAAACCCCAAAACACATTTAAATATTTGGAATAATATTTTAGGATGTCTTTTAATAAATTTAGTAACAATCGGTGGGATTATTTTAATAAAATCAAATTGTGTCCATTTTTCACATTAGAAGACCCCCCACTTTTCTAGGAAACTATATTAAAACAAAAATTACTCTAGGGAAACTCATCAAGTAGAAATTAATAAAATCATTCATTAATTCATATCACCAATTATACACCTAGTAAATTAAAAAATGAATAGTTAAATGATTTAAAAATGGAAAACCATTCTAAAATAAATGGTGGATGGATTTAAATGTTAAAATGGGATAAAAATTGTCTACTTATGACATCAAAAACCCAAAAAATAACAACTAGAATCAAATCCAAACCAAAACCTACATATAGGCCATAAATTAGAGAATTGAAAAATTTAAAGAGAAAGAATTAACTGGTAATGTAGAAGGGAATGATTAAGATACCAATCATCGAATATTTTACCATGACTAATAAAGAAACAAAGTTGAAATTTCCATTAATGGTGGGAGAACCAAGAAGGGAGGTACACACAATGGGTATTATATAGGGGGTCACACTATAGTGTTGGATAAGGGAATGTATATTATTGTAATTATAGAACAATTTCAACATCACAATTTTCAAAAACTAAAAAACACAGTCCGTACATGGTTTTCCAAAACATTCTACCATAAATTATAGTAGATGTATTGTTTATACCCTGAACGTAGTATGTTAGAGAAGATGACTTATTTTTTTAAAAATAACCTAAGATATAAGGAATCACATCTTGAAGGATTAAATATTTATTAGTATTTTAAAATTAGTTAAAAATAAAAAATTCATATTTATCATTAAAAAAATTAATTAATTTACATTTATAATTCCATTATTCTTCATAGAGTATCCCTTACATCAATCACAAATCAATTCCCTATATCCTAAGGAAAATAAACCATAATAATTGTATTAACTATGATGGTTAGTATGGGTAATCCTATATATGAAGCTATGAATAAAATACATAATTGATATGGAATGGTAAACAAATAAAAATATAACATGAGAATAATACCGAAGGAATATATGATGATCAAATAATGTAACATTTCATGATTTTAAAAGAAAACACCCTGTTAAATATCATTCATGATACTCCATAAAAATCATTAAAAAATACTAAATATTATTATTTAAATGTAATATTTATCACATAGATTTTGGAATAGTGTATATTAATGAGATGAACTAAATTATGAAAACATATTTCACACGTGTTTATGAAATTACTTAGTTGGTTACCATTTAATTATAAAGGAAAAAACTAATTGAATATTATGGAAATGTTTTTATAAAAAATAATTTCTATAAACAAAATGGAGGTTTATCAAAATAAATTAAATTAATCACTATTAGTGAAGGATTGTAATGAAATTTATATTTTAAATATTCAATGATTTTTATAAAAATCATAAAATATGAATGATAGGCTTAAGATAAGAATGAATCCAATTTTAATCACGAAAAATATATATTTTTTAAAAAATAATTTTTCCACCTTTTGTTGTCACACTTTTTTAAAAAAAATATTTATAAACATTAATAAAATTTAATTTAAAAAAAATTAACAATGTATTTTAACAAATGATATCAAAATTATCTTAGGCTGGTTTTTTTAAATTTTTCAGAGAAATTTAATTTTGTGATGAATAATAAAAAATAATGAATTTTAATTGAAACTTTTTTCCTCAAATAATATTATTATATAGTGAAATTATATTTTAAAATTTAATTTGTGTATAATTATATCAGATAGAAGCCAATAAAAACCAATTTATTTCATTGTAATTAATTTCATAATGAAATTGGATATGAAACATTTCATGCTTTTTATCTTTTTCACAAAGAAAAAGATTTCTCACTGCATATGATGAATTAATATTATACATTATCTTGAAAATTAAGTGAATTAAATAAGTTAAAATGGATTTAAAATTTTTTATATGAATTTCCATTTTATTTACTTAGGTCATTTACATTTTTTGGCTTAAAAATTTATTGTCCTAAAAATGAATATTTATCATAATATAGGTAAAATAATACAACATGTTACAATTAAAGGGTTAATGATTAAAAAAACCTAAAAATTACAAAAATTAATTTTTTTTATGTTTTTATAGACCATAAAAATCCATTTTGAAATTAATTATCATCCAAATTCTTTAGAAAAAATTCCCCCTCAATGTTGTTGCCTTTTAATATAAAATATTCATTATTTAATCACTTGAATCCACTCCTCCTTAAGTATAGATAACAATAGATACCACTAAATGTCTCCAAAAAAAATTATAATACCTAAAATATATTCCAAACCATATTATCCTCCTCTCATCATGTCTATGTGCTTCTTGTTTCATCCAAAGACCATTTACAAGGTCGTTAATGGATCGTTCAAGATGGGATATTCAAGTGATAACTTTCTAAAAACACCCCTCTTAAGTTCTTTTCTTATTCTTATTTCTCTTTTACTGCTTAATATGTCATGGAAATATAAATATATCATCTTTTAAATAATTATTTTTTATGTTTCTAAATGAATATATCATATCCATTTCATTTTTTATCTTCTCTTATTCAATGAAACAAAATTGTTGTCCTAATTATGGCTATTTGTCCTCTCCATGATTACAGAATATTGGTTAACTGTTTCCACCTTCATGGAGGGTAATAAAAGTATTATTTGTAGTCATATTATATTTTAATAGGTATATATTAACCTAATTTAGATTCTTTAAAAAACATATAAGAATAATATTAAATAAAATGAAACTAGTGTGTGATAATCCAAAAAAGCTGACCAAAATAATCTAAACATTTATCATTGACATTTGTTTAAATGAATCATCCTCATTAAATAATTAAAAATTATTTATAGGAGAATTAATAATTTTTGATGTTCTTTAACACTATTTCATTTCACTTCTGGATTTATAATCTCATTTCACCACAACAACAATAATTATATACAAATGAATTGGTCATGAAACCACGAAATGAATGCACCCTAAAGCATGGAAATTATAAAATATTTTTAATGAATGTGTCAGAAGATGATAAAAAATCATAAAATAAGGCATTTAAATTTTGAATATACTTATGGAATAAGTTAATAACATTATTTGAACCATTATAAATGAGTTTTCAGCACATTTAAATTAATTTTTAACTAAGGTAAGGGACATCGTCTCAATCTCCTTTAACTAAGGCATAATTAGAAGTTATAACCCAACCTTATTTTATGTTGTTTGTATAAAATATGGTTGGAATATCATATCATGAATATATTTATCCTAATTTTATATATGTTTCATTGAATTTTATTCCTTCATGTGGTTTATGATTCAAATAATTCAAAGTTTTATGGGTCATATTGATTTAAAAATATCTTTTTAATATTTAAATATTTGATTTCAAAATATTTTCATCCTTGTAAATATTTGTGAAATTATTTATATGATCATTTATATGAAAATAAAAGGATTATAAAAGAAATTTTATGTATATATTGACTTTCATTAAGTTGATTTCAAAAGGAATATTTTTTACATGTTTTTATATGGAACATTTTAAAAAACGACGAAAGTAATATTTTGTTTTTAACATACACAACAACACTAAAATTTCCTCCACCAGGACTATTATTTAATTTCTAGAATAAATTTAAAGATTACATGTTATCTTAAATGAATTATTTTATAACCTAATTTTATTTATTTATTAATTGATGATGGGTTTTCAGGAAAATGGTTTCTTGGTATTTAAAATGGGTTTTTAAAAGGAAATATGAAAGTGCTTTTCGTATGGGATTAAAAGAGATTTTCAATGAATTTATTGATGATATCATTTTATTCACAAAATGGAACATTCAATTTATTTTAGAAATAGGTGATCCAAATATATCTTATATGAAGGGTTGATCCCTATAAAATCTCATGTGTTATTCCTATATAGCATATGCAATGGGTTGAGCCCCATTGTAGATCAGGAGAATCAGGTGAGCTCGATTTAAATTATATAAATTATTGAGCTACATTATATCTCACATGTGAGGAAAATATAGTTTATCTAAATGTTTATAGACATTATAGATCAATAATGCATTTCATGATAATAATTATGGAATTTGGATGTCTTGTTGTTTCAATTTAAGGGTTTCAAAAGGGTTTCTAGTAAATGATTTTCTATGTCACCTAAAAGAGTTTTAAATTTCATGATATTAGTTTTAAAAGCTTTTATCGAGAAATTTTTTTCTTTTTTCCTGTGAATTTTTTTTGTTTTATTTTTGAAAAATAACTTTTAATGGGTTTTTATATTTTTCACTAGACTAATTTTAAAGACCAAGAATTTTCATGTAATTTTATTTAATTAAATGGGAATTTTACGGGTCTGCGAAATCTGATGGCATGTGATTCTGAGGCCCGGAGTGTCCAGAATTATCTATCAATGTTTTTGGTAAGATTAAGTTATAGCGCGTAATAAATTTTCATTTAAAAGGGGGATAAATATTAAACGGTAACTCGGATCAGAAATCTGAGGGCACTGTTGCGCTCAAGATGGTGGGTTTACCCTTGGCGCCACTTAAGATTAGTCGCCATGTGCCTCCTATGTGGAAACCCAAAAATTTCATAATCGTAAATAAAATAATTAAATAAATTATTTTATTATTCAAATGCATATAACTCACAAATGGTAACTCAGATTAAAAATCTGAGATCACCAATGAGCTCGTGAGTGTATGCTTTCTTTAAACATATACTAACTTTGGCTGGTGTGGGCCACCAGAGAAAGTTAGTTTTCAGCCATAAATATAATAATTAAATGGAAATTATTTTGTTGTAAAATTCATAAATTCAAAATGGTAACTCGGATTGAAAATTCGAGAGTATGGTTGGGTTTTTTTGGGCGTGTTTCACCTATGCAGAGACCAACCTTGACCGGCACGAGTCGAGGGTGACTGATAATAATTTTCCAAACATTTTTTTCATGTACGTTTAGTAAATGCGTGGGCAGTGTTTTGTAACTTTTTGAACCCGTGCTCGGAATTGAAATCTGAGGGCACCGTTGAACTTGCAGCGCCGATATTCTCTTAAGAAGAATTTCATCTTGACAGAAATTGCATGAGAATAATAGTACGTTTTTTTGCTTTTTATAAAAAAAATAATCATATAATGTGTACAACACATTATTTTATTTTAAGATTCCATGTGAGTGATTGTTGGTTAGAACCTCCACTTGAGAGTTGGAGGTGGGACCGCCACTCCCTAACCTCCCATGAGAGGTTATGGTGGTGGGGCCCACCCAATCATAACCTCCCGTGAGAGGTTATGACGTGAGGACCACACCTGGATTAACCCCCCAATTAATGGGGAGAGAGAGGAAACCTATCAACCCCCACAATTAATTTTATGTGTCGACGTAAAATTAATTGCTTCCAATTTAATTTTATGTGTCAACATGAAATTAAATGCTTCCAATTATTTTTATGTGTCCACGTAAAATTAATTGCTATCAAATTCATTTTATGTGTCAATATAAAATTAATGCTATCAATTATTTTTATTTGTCAACATAAATTTAATTACTGTCAATAAATTTTATGTGTCAACATAAAATTAAATCATTCAAATTGTTTTGTTTTGGCTTTTTCTTTCCCTGGTGGTGGAATTGGGGAAAGGCTTGCTTTAGAGAACTGGGAGGAGCTCTAGGAGAAAACCTCTCCAACAAAGAACGCTTCCTCCATGACGAACACGAAAAACGCCGATAGAGATTCCTTCTTCGACTTCCTTCCTCAAATCCTACCGACATGGAGTGTCGTCAACGAGCAGACACAGCTCGGGATTTGAGACGTGCGGCGGACGCGACGAACAACGACTGACGAATCAATGGTAGGGGGTCTATTTCTTAATGATGTTATTCCCATCACCTTGTCTTCTTCCTTAGAAAAAAGGGATTGTTGTGGACATGTTGTTGATCATCTTCTATTCTTTATTAGACAATTGATACCTCCCTAAACACGGAGGGTGCGGGCCAACCTAACATGGCCCGACACCCTTCATCGAGTTTTCTTTCTTGGTGTTGTACAACATGGTGATGAGGCAATGCCGACGATGGCTGCAACAACGAAGGACATGCTACCTGAAGCCTCCATGAATCGCGCCGTCCCCACGGCGCACCGCTGATTCCAGTCGAACGCCGCCGGCCCGGGCGGTGCTCGACCCCCCTACCCGCAGCTTCCCAGTGCACTGCCTGACGCGCGACTGGCTTTCTCAGGGCCTCCCGACGCCTGCCCGGCACGCGGACCACCTGCCCGCGGCTTCCCATCACCTAGTTCGGTGCATGGCCTGCCTATCCGCGGCCCCTGCACCCTGCTCGGTGCCCCCGTGGCCTGCCCGGAACCCCCACGCCCTAATCGGCCGCTCCCGCACCCTACCAGCACACCCACGACCTTCCCATCATCCAGCCGGCGTGATCGTGCTTCGCGCGCTCTTCCCGCGGCCTGCCCTTGCTCCGTGAGGCCTGCCCGCTGGCCTCATGACCAGCTCAACCTCCCGGGTTGGGTCGGCCGAGCCGCACCCCACACAGCGCTTGCCGAACCGGCCCAAGCCATCGGGCGGAGTCTCCTATGTGGCGACCTCCAGGCCGAACCACCATCGAAATCCATTGGGTTGGGCCCAGTAGACCAGGCCAAACTTAGCGGGCTGACTGGGTCGACCTAGACCAGGTTGGCCCAGACCAGGTTGGACCGAGTTGGTCCGACCGAGTCAGACCGGACCCGGGCCCACTACTGACCGCATACCTTCTTGGGCCATAACATTGGCACTAGAAGACCGTTTGATGAACCGTAAGAGGCACTGGTATTCTTGGTACACAAAGGTTCCTTTTAGTATACCCCACCAGAGTTCGAGGTAATTTTGAGTTACGGTCAGGTTGGATCATACATGAATCCAACTAGGCCTTCAGGACTAAAAGACTAATAACAAACAGACCGGGCGTCCGATCGATGCGCTGTCTGTTGCGTTGAGACCCCTATGACGCGGCATACCTTTGAGATACTTCTTCGTGGGAATTTGTGGTAGTAGACCTATTGACTCTGGGATTGAGAAGAACAACCTCCTAGAATCAAGCACACTTGTAGAAACCCTACGGCTGGCTGCGCTTTGACGATTTTTCCTGGATCCTGTGTGGGTCCGACTAATCTAACTTCTATTCTTGGATTTAGTGTGGGTCCGACGAAATAGCTGGTCTTGGATCCTGTGTGGGTCTGACAGCTTAGCTGGTCCTGGATCCTATGTGGGTCTGAAAACTCCAACTACTGCTTCTGGATCCTGTGTGGTCCGATAGTTCCAGCAGTTGGTCCTGGATTCTGTGTGGGTCTGATAGCGTAGTAGGTCCTGGATCATGTGTGGGTCCAACAGCTTTGACTACTATTCCTAGATCATGTGTGGGTTCGACCGTTCCAACTACTGGTCCTGGATCTTTTGTGGGTTCGACAGCTTAGTTGAATCAGGGACTACATCTGATCATATCTATCACTCTACAAAAGTTGTATATCTGTGTGAGCTGAGTCAGAAACACTTGTGTTTCATCGTGAATGAGATAGATTACATGATAACATAGGTATATGTATGGTAATATACCTAAGTAATGGCTATCCGTTCATTTCTTACTTTGTGGTTTATCCTTGTTGGATTTTGTGAGCCCTTGAGGTTCTCGGGGTCCCTACTGAGTATCATTATTCTCACCCATGCATGGGCTATGCCCACACCTCATTGTGTTGGTTGTAGACGACGGACGACGCTGACTGAGGATCTGAGTAGTAGGAATGGATGGTACCTGGAGGTGGACCTTATGATGAGTCAGTACAAGGAGGAGACTAACAGACGTGGAGTGATAAAGAGGCTATCTGTACCTACCCTTCAGGTAGGAATCCTTGGAGGATGACCCAGTTGCTGCTTTACCTTTTCTTTAGTTGTACTTGTTATTCAGTTGTACTTGTACTTTCCTCTTAGGCTTGTATTTATGGTTCCTTTTACTTTTCAACACTTCTTTGTATACAGTTTTTCTTAGTGTTTTACTTCCAGCTCATACTCTGTTGTGTTTGGTTATAGTATAAAGGTAATTCTTTTCCAGTTTATGGATTTATGCCTTTGGTGCTAGTCTCCAGCCCCTAGCCTATATAAGGCAAGCATGGGGTAGTCACAGCACGGGCCCTGGGGTACGGGTCGTGATAAATTGGTATCAGTGGTTTCAGTTCTACTGCAGAACTTAGGACTGTGATATTTCTTTTATGTGAGGTAATTGTGTTTAGAGTACTGAGTGTGGTTTTCAGTCCAGGGAGTCCAGTGTTGGTTCGACGGACGACGTATCCATACACCAGGACCTTGACTTCTGATTTTTGACTCAGTGCACGAAAACACTTATTGCGAGTGTGTTTTAAAGAGTCTTCTTTTTGAACTCTTTGATTCAACTCACTAGGTATAACTTATTGATCATGTCTCACCTGTTCCTTATCAGGATGTTGCTGCATAGACATCTAGCTAGGGTTTCCAAGAGATTACATGATGACGACCCACTGAGCGATGATGCTATCGTGTAGGGCCCTCTTACTAAGTTGAAACCTTCGGGTGGTGTACCAGCAGCACCACCACCTGTTGGGAAGAACATTCCACCAGCCGCACTGGGGGACGGTGCACGCTGACTTAGCGTGTTGCACAAGTTCCAGTGGCAATGGCCTCTAAGGTTATGAGGTGAGAAAGATTCCCAGGCAGCAGAGGACTGGTTCGAGGTGATTGCTAGAGTTTTCTGCCTAGTTGAGACACCAGTAGAGCATATGGTGATCTTGGCTACTAGTCTTTTTAAGTGAGTGACCATGAGGTTGGTCTGCATAGTGATGAGGCCTCGGTACATGGACCATTACCCGAGATAGTATCTCCGGGTAGTGTGGCAGCTATATCACTGCCTGTTGGTTAGCAGTTGCAACCGGCAGTACCGGTAGAGGTCCTTTGTAGGCTTAGTGCCTTACACA
Organism: Viscum album; assembly: GCA_963277665.1. NCBI lineage: Eukaryota > Viridiplantae > Streptophyta > Magnoliopsida > Santalales > Viscaceae > Viscum > Viscum album. The sequence continues at coordinate 1,096,301,718 of OY728131.1, read as the reverse complement.
TGATTCAACATCAGATACACCTCCGGTTCTGAGGTGAGCTTGACTCATAGGCGGCTAAGGACTACCTTGAGGAGGTGATTGAGAGTACCCTAGAACTTCGACAGCTTCGGCAAGATGATGTGTCGGTAGCTGAGTATTCATCGAGGTATACCGATATTTCCAGGTACTCGATAAATATGGTATGATTAGTGCTTTATGGATCAAACTTCTAAGGGAGGTGTGTTTAAAGGACATCTGAGCCAGCACTATTCTTATATGAATTCCTAATTATTCTAGGGTTCTAGAGAGAACCTTTGTGGTTGAATGTTATTTGGCTAATCAGATACATCCAGTGAATGTTAGTAGTGGGAAAGCATGAAAATGGTGCCATTCTCAGAGACTTGAGTGTGTAAAATGACTTGAGAAGAGGAAGTGTTAAGGACAGATGAATCTACAGGGCAATAGATGTGGAAGTAGATCTAGGAGAGCATCATGAGGTGTTGTACATTTCAACATGTTACAACCACCTGCCTCCTGCCAGGCTTAGGGAGCCAGAGGGCAGGGGAAGAGAGTAGATGCATGCACTCAAGGAGTGTGACCCAAAAGCCCTGAGAATGATTCAAGGTACGGTCTGTGTCTACTACTAGCTTTCGTAACAATATAAATAGGTACCAATAATTCCTTCCTTCCATGAATCTTGTCCAATACCTAGAGTTTCAGGTTAAACTGTTGACTTGACCCTCACATTTGGAGACACCTTTGGGTGGAGACTCGATAATCACGCTTTTGCCAATGGTGTGATCTGAAACGTGAGGTGAGAGTTTCGATTGGATCCTCTTGGTGGAAGTGTCGAGGCCTTAAGACATTAGTTTTGGTTTGGACTTGACATCCACAGTTCACACTCAGATTGACTATTTTAGGCAAAAAGGTTATGGTTTATCTAAAATGTTGGGACGTGGTTTTCCATAGTCGGCGAAAAAGGAAACCCAGGAATCATAGGTTAAACTCATGCATAGGAGGGTACAACTGATCACACTTGAGTCGGCCAACCTTACACTCATGGCAGTAGGAGTTTTTAGTTTTTAGTTCCAAACTAGAGTGACAGAACATGGGGACATCTTTTTAAAAGATGTTTCAAAGAATACCCCCCCCCCCAATGGGGAGAGACGTCTGCTTTAGCTGGATAATACTGGAGGATCATTCCAGACTTCACTAGAGTTGCAGCACCACTATCATCCTTGACAAAGAAGGGGAAATCCTTTGTGTGGTTGGAGAGATGCGAAAAGAGATTTTAGGAGCTGAGGCATAGACTAACCAGTGCCCCCCATCTTGAGGCTTCCGGTGGAAGGCGTAGGGTTTGTAGTCTACTGCAACGCATTAGGGATTAGACTCGAGTGTGTCCTGATGCAGGAGTGAGCAGTGTTCACATATGGTTCTCGGTAGTCGAGACTGCATGGGCAGAACTATGCTATCCATGACCTAGAGTAAACAGCAGTGGTCTTCTCCTTGATGATGTGGTGAAACACTCTTATGGGAGAACATTTTACCGTGTACTCTGATCACAAGAGTCTCAGGTTTATCTTCTCTTAGAAGGACATGAACCTGAGACAATGATGATGGCTTGAGTTCCTCTAGGACTATGAATTCGACATGGTCTATAATCCTGGGGAGGGGAACGTTGTTACGGATTCTCTCAGCAGGAGATCTGGTACACATATACTAGGAGGGGTGACAGATTAGCTAGCTGCCTTACTGTTATCTTGTGGGTAGGGATGGACCAACCTTTCTAAAATATCTCACATTAACTCCCCCACTTCTTCAACAAGTTAGGGAATCACATCGTGGAGACACTAACTACGAGACACGACATGGTCATATATCCACAGGGCAGACACCATATGGATTTTCTAAAGGTGGGGAGCATGTCATCCTCTTCATTGGATGTACCATGGTGCCAATGTCACTTCAGGAGGAAGTGTCTAGGGAGTTTCACACATCCCCTCTAGCGGTACATCACGGAGTAGCGAAGATGTACAAGGACTATTGACGACATCACTGGTGGCTAGGTATGAATAAGGCACTAGAATTGTTTGTGTTTTGATGCCTCACTTGTTAGCATGTGAAGGCAGAGCATCAGGTACCAACAAGCTTGGTTTAGCCTTTAGAAGTACCAAAGTGGAAGAGGGATGAGATATCCATAGACTTCGTGATGGGTCTTCCACGTACGTCTAGGGGACATGACTCTATTTGGGTGATCGTCGACTGACTCACCAAATCATCCCACTTCCTACTTACCAGAGATGGTATGAGCTACCACAGAGAAGGTGCCTGTCATCCAGGATGGGATGAAGACTGTACAGAGCAAATATGAGTTATATTCTATGTAAAGACCCAAAGCTTGACGTACATAGACATTACATTACTTTTTTTGAATATCTAATACATAACAAAAATAGACACCAAAGGACTGTAATAGTTTAGTGTCTTTGGAAACTCGTAATATAATTTTCTAATCTTGGTGAGAGATCTTTAACATCTCCCATAATGTTATTCTTTTTTTTCTTACCTAAAACCTTTCTTTATATCATGGGAAAAATAAAACATATAAAGGGTGAGATCAAATGCTTAGTAAGGGTAATAATTGAGAAAATAAAACAAACCATATACATTTGAACTTCAAAAATGAACATAATATTTAAACATCAAAATCTTGAGCAATGACATAAAATATGGCAGTACGTAAGGCATAGATCATAAAGAAACATTAATAAAGATAAAATAGCATGGGAATAAAACATTTAATTTTGGAAACCATTAAGCACATGTTATGATTTCTATAGTAGCCAATGCATTGCTTCCAAGACCATCTTAGTGGAAAAAGTCCCTTTCTGAATCGAGTTCACTCCTCATTCCAGTCCTGTACCAATGAACCAGATTAACTTACCATTCCAGCCATGTCTATCTCATGAGATATAAATCTTTACCCAATGAATTGGAGGGAGATATAGGTCCCACCCATCTTATAATTAAATCATTCTTATGTATGGCACAACATAAATATAAATCATTCATCATAACCCAAAGAATAAAATGGGTTTCATAAACATCATCCCATCATAACATAATCCATATAAAACAAATGGATATCATTTCATCATAAGAAAAGTGAAACCATGTAAATCATAGAGACATTATACTTGAAACATACACATATGAAATAATTTCATCTTATATGGAAAATGGTTTTGATAAAACACTTGAAATGAAATTCTTGAGTAAAATATCCTTTCTTCCTAAAAATCAATTTTCTTTTCAAAAAATTACATGAAATTTTAAAAGAAAAGGATTTTGTTGAAAATAGTCATGAAATATTGTAGAGTATGCTTCATGAAAATAAGGCGTTATAAAACCTAAAAAATCTGTTAATGCCATATAAGTTAAAAAAACATTCTCCTCGTACTTTTTTCGGAAAATTAAAAATGTTCAAAAAGTAAGATTCCTTTCATAACATGTGGTAAATTTCAAAATTGGGTAAAAATGATTTTAAAAATACATGATTTTTTTAGAAAACATGGGCATGGATGATAACAATAACCCCAGTAAATACTTATGAATAAACAATCTCGGATAAAAACAAGATTGGAAAAGTTATCCCTTACCATAGGTCCGACATACTACGTATGTATTTTAACCTCCTGTATAATGATATAAATAATGTCATTTACTTATTAATTGTTATGAAATCATATATGGTTCACTTATGACTTTATATTACCCATTCTTTTGTAAATTCCATGTTAAAGCAGCGTTTTGGGTAAAATCGGTTTATTTATCGTACGTGTTTGGACTTGATGTCCTTGATATTATTATTACTTATATCATGATTTAATTACTTCCAGAATGTAAATAATGATTTATATATCATATATATTCAGTATATATATATTTATAATAGATAGATAAATGAAATGAAATACACCGTTCATGGAAACGGTAGGTCGTACGTACGCATGAACATTGTTTTCTTTTCCTTATTGACTTGAATGAAAGTAAGTAGATGACATATATATATATATATATAAATCCAGTATCTTTATCATGTTATATATTTATTTATTATTCATTATATACACTTTATAATCATTTTATAGTGGTTAACATGGAGAATGAATCTCATTGCGTCATGGAGAAGGTAATCCGTATGTACGCACGAGCGATGATATCATTCGTAGAATTATTGAATTGAATTGGAGTAGATAATTTAATATCTCAGAATCAATATGATGTTATAATAACTATTTATAGTTATTATTTACACCATTATACCCATCCAAGTATGGTGGTGGTGGAAAAACATATTACACCATGGTGTGGAGACGGTATTCCGTACGTACGCACGCGTGATGATTTCATTTTTCATAGGATGGATAGAAGGTGAAATAGGGTTTTTTAATATTTATAATAATATATCAGTATATGAGTGATACTGATGTTATTAATTTATTATGAAACAAATAAATAAGAATATGTGGAAGAAGAAAGAAACTTGATAGAACCTATAAAAGAGGTTACCTCTTCTTTGATGCACCCCTTTTAAGCTTCCTCTTAAGGCACCAGAGTTGGACTTTTTAGGAGACCAGAACCTAAATAATGTTTCCAGGGATGTGGAGAAGATAAATGTTCAGGGGTTGGCCAAGATTGAAGGCTAAAAATTGTGTAAAGAGAAGAGGGAGGAGGTGCCCTTTTATAAGGGAGAAGAGGGGCACCTTAAGAAAATATAAAATATTATTTTATGATAAAGTCATATTCGGTTTATAATAGCTCAAAATTGATTTATTTAGAAGCTAAAGTGGTTATGGGTCGAAATAATCTCAAAAAATAGGTTTTAGACAAGTTTATGTTACTATTTTAACATTATCATTTAGATTTAACTCTAAGTTAAATAATTTAACTTTTATCATGTCTTCTTGTTTTCTTACACTATATGGTTAATAAACATACTATAACAAGTCAAACAAACCCCATGTGGTTCATTATTAATATATATAACCTTATCTAAGTCATTTTTACGGACTTTAGATTTTTTGGAATATAATAACAATTAATAATATAAATTTTTTTAAAAAATTATTTTATGTCAATTTTGACACTATTTGGTAATTGATTTTTGTGAAAATCATAACAGCATGATTAGTTCAAGAAAAGTTAATTAAATCATAAAAAACATGTCATATTAACCAAGAAAATTATTGGAATTCATAAAAATCCTCAAATTACATTTATTTGGGTATATATAACATCAATTATGTTAATATTTCATTAATAAGGTAATTACTGCATCATCATTTTGTCATTAATAAATAAAATTATTTAATTTAAAAAAATTATATATAAAAAACCATTATGTATGAAATTTTTTTTATCTTTATAATGAATATTTATAGTCTAGTTTATCTTATGTATAACCCTATATTAAAAATGTTTTAGTTATTAAACTTTGATTTTAACTATTTTAACTATTCTTAAAATAAAATAATAATAAATGTCCTAATCTAATCCAAGTAGACCAAAAGGGTAATATTTTATTTCTAAGGTTGTTTTTGGTTGAATTACACTTATCCAATAGAATTAAGACATGTTTTAGGGTAGTAATAATATCATTTTTACCATTAATTACCCTATTTACTTTTAACTGTGGTAAATAAAAGTAAAAAGTTACTATTCAGCAAAAATAATTTTTATCTTATTGAACCAAATTTTAATCCTTGATATTAACCATGTCTCTGTGATTTCCAAAATTACACTCACAGAAGCAGTAAATTTATGTTTTATGTAAATTTTCAAATTCTGGTAGGAGGTGGGTGAAGGACGGTGAAAAGTTCAATAAATTTTTTATATATCTAAAATTATTATAAAATAACACCAATGAATTACATTGAACTTATATAGGTATTATGCATCAATTATTACCTAAAATAAATTTAAATTAAATAAATAATTATTTAAATAAAAAGTCGGTTTTTTAATAGTAACCCAGTGTTTTAACTATTCATAAAAAATTGAACGTTTTCTGAAAAACACCAAAAATTCACCCTAGGCTAATTTCGACATTCAGAATACAAAAATGAAGTCCATCTGGAAATAAAAAATTTATAAAATATTAAAAAGTGGGTATTACTATTCATAACGGCTAGTTCATAATAATATTATAATAATATCTCATTTAGTGAAACTCAGTATTGCGTACTTCAAATGCTATCGAGGAAGGTCTTGATTGTATGTAATGCAAGCCATGTCCGGGCTGCGTATAGTGAAAGCTTAATTTGGTGTTGCGTATAACATAATCACAACTTATTTCATTAAAAAAAATCTATACTTAATGTTGCGTAGAATAATTTCCACAAAAGGAACTTGAAATTGTGTGTAACATGAGCCAAGAATAGTGTTGTGTATACTGCAAGCTAATATGGTGCTTCATATAGTATAAGCTAATCATGGTGTAGTGTATAATAGAAGACATCAAAGAAATTGAAAATAATATATCTCAAAAAATCTCAGGGTGTTACATTCTACCCCCCTTAAAATGAATTTTTCCCTCGAAATTCGTCGGGGTTATAAATCGTTTACTACTTGAAAGTTTCATTCGTAAAAACTCACATCGTAAAAGTAATACTAAAAATTAATTTTAAAATGTATAGTAAGAAATGTAATGGTTACTCAGATTAACTCATCACTGAGTTTCCACATAGGAGAACATAGGTGGAAATATGGATATGGAAGAGAAATATAACCATCAACTTCTGATTAAGAGTGGTAGAGGACATGGCTATGAAAAATCCAACAATCACAAAGCCATAAATTTGTGATGATCTAAGGTGCCATCTAATTCATCAGATATAAGTGCACTAGGACAACATTTATAGTTTTCAAGATCATTTCCCTAAAGTTGAAGAAAATGGAATTAAAAGAAATACTTTCTTGATTTTGGTACAATCTCACCGTTTGTCGTTACTTGCACAATTTCCACTTCATATCTTAAAGAAATGAATTTTAATTTTTCATTCATGAAGTGTTAGCAGATCATGTGATAGAATGATGGGTCATTCCATCTCTCTCAAACAAAAGGTTAGAAAAAGTTATCAAATATACATACGTCCATCTATAGTGAGATTAATCATATATGCTTCTTAAAAAGGACTTATACTTCATATATCATACTACTTAATATAATAAAATTAGTTTCTACTAACCAGGGACTTCTTGTAGGCCAGTGGTAAGTGATAAAGGCATCTCGTACTTCGGTTGTGGGTTTGATTCCCACATCCTTGTCCAACACGACGAGTTGCCGCCCATCCTAAAGGTTATACTTTTTCTAAAACTACATTATTATAAAATTCCATGAAGAATATCGAAAAATTTCTAGCCTTAAACAATACTAAATTATGTCAAACATAATCCATTCCAATCTTTAGGCTTATCCAAAATAATTCTGTCTAAGATCATAGTATAAAGAAAACAATTACTAGAAATGTCATCTACTGAGCATGTGAATACTATCATTTATCCCCCATATATCATAGGATATATCTTGTTGGTCACATTCCAGATACGTGAATACCTTAATCATGTATTCTCTAGAAAAATTAATACCCATTGATACTTAGTGAAAACATGAATACTGTCAAAATTTAACACTTTCCAAATACCAAAATCCCAAAATTTCTATATAATAAAACCATGATATAACTTTTTCCTTATATCAGTCATGAGCTCATTTCATTTTTTTATTTATCCCTTCATTATTCTTATATCATCTTCTTTCCAAAAATATTTCAATCACTTTTCATTGTTATCGGTACCATATAATTATTGAAAACCAATACATAGATATTCCAAAATTCCACAATACCATAAATGATATTCCGTGATACTATTTTGAAATCCCATTACATAAAAACATAATCATTTCAAAACATCATTTTCATACTCAACATAACAAATAGTGATCGCATGTGACTTCCCTTTATCCTTAGGCTTAAGAGGTTGCTCACATTGATCATCATTAACCCTTGGATTAGGGCATTGATTAACATAATGCCCCATTTCCTTGCACTTGAAACATTGAAGTGTTGGTGGTGTGTTCTCTGCAGTCTTTTCTTTATTCACATCATTAGAAACCCTTTTTCCATTAATTCGATGCTCAGATACTTGAGGAACTTCTTTTCCACACTTAAAACATTTTCTAGTCCCTTTATGACAATCTCCACCATACTTCTTTCCACACTTTGAGCATAAAGAAACATTCATCTACTTTTCACCATTATAATGAGATTTCTCCTTGAACTCCATCTTTCATTTCTTGTCAAATCCATGAGATGGATATGTAACAAAAACTTCCATTTCTACCTTGATAGCACAACACACAATTTATTCATAGCTACTGAAGTCTCTTATAGCTAATTCCCTTCGAAGACTTGGTTTTAATCCACTGAAGAATCGATCAACTTTACCTTCATCTTGGATGATAAAGCCAGATGAAAACCTTGAAAGCCTTTTAAAATTCGCTTCGTATATACCAATAGATTCATCATCCTTTTTCTTAAGCTCATGGAAATCATTTTCTATCTTTTTTCAAAGAATATGAGGGAAGTACGTATTGAAAAATAAGTTCTTGAACTCATCCAATTCCAAAGATTTAATTTCATCTTGTAGACTCGTATTATTAATTAGAGTCCACCATTGATCTGCTTCACCTTCGAAATGGTAAATAGCTAGAATGAATTTTTCATGTTCCGAATAGCGATGTATGGAAAATATCTTTTCAATGGTACTGATCCGTTGTTCAAGAACAAGTGGACTAGAAGACCCAATGAAAGAAGGTGGACGTTGCCTCATGAAGTAATCAATAGAATGTTGTTCCATTCTCTGCTCATTTGGAAGTCCAGAATGATTCGTAGCTTGTGTAAGTATAGCAATAAGATTCTTCACTCCATCTCCCATAAAAATGGTCTGGTTAGGAGGAAAATCATTGCATTTTCCATTACATTGATCAACACGGTTCCTTCGGGTTCCAACCATCATCTAAAACCCAAAAACATTAGTGTGAGAGGAAAAAATCATGCTAGGGAATACAACATAATAAAGGGGGAGTACCTTCAATATATAACATCTTAGGGTTAAATCTAAGATTGTTACCATAATTATAGGACTATAACATATACTTATACTAAACGTTAGGGACATCCCAAGACATACCTTAGAAATATCTCTAGGAATCTCACTAAAGTTTTCGCATCCTAGTTTCCAAAGTTTAACTAAACCTTTCCTCTAATACCAACTGTAGATACCCAAAGCATGATGTACATAGACATTACATTACTTTTGTGGAATATCTAATACATAAAAAAATAGGCACCAAAGGACCGTAATAGTTTAGTGTCTTTGGAAACTTGGAATATAATCTTCTAATCTTGGTGAAAGATCTTCAACATCTCCCATAAAGGTCTTCCTTTTTTTTCTTACCTAAAACTTTTCTTTATATCCTGGGGAAAATAAAACATATAAAGGGTGAGCTCAAATTCTTAGTAAGGGTAAGCATGGAGAAAATAAAAAAACCATATACATTTGAACTTAAAAACATGAACATAATATTTAAACATCAAAATCTCGAGCAATGACATAAAACATGGCATTACGTAAGGAATAGATCATAAAGAAACATTAATCATGATAAAATATCATGGGAATAAAACATGTAATTGTGGAAACCATTAAGTACATGTTATGATTTCCATAGTAGCCAAGTAATTTCTGCCAAGACCATCTTAGTGGAAAAAGTCCCTTTCTGAATCAAGTTCACTCCTCGTTACTGAATCGGATTAACTTACCATTCCAGCCATGTCTATATCATGAGATATAAATATTTACCCAATGAATTGGAGTGATATATAGGTCCCACCCATCTCATAATTAAATCATTCTTACGTGTGCCACAACATAAACATAAATCATTCATAATAACCCAAAGAATAAAATGGGTTTCGTAAACATCATCCCATCATAAAATAATCCATATAAAAAAATGGATATCATTTCATAATAAGAAAAGAGAAACCATGTAATTCTTAGATACATTATACTTGAAACATACACATACGAAATAATGTCATCTTAGATGGAAAATGGTTTTGATAAAACACTTGAAATGAAATTCTTGAGGAAAATATCCTTTCTTCTTCAAAATAAATTTTATTTTCACAAAATTCCATGAAATTTTAAAAGAAAAGGATTTTGTGAAAAATATTCATGAAATCTTGTAGAGTAAGCATTATAAAAATAATGAGTTATAAAACCGTAAAAATCCGTTCATGTCGTATAAGATAAAAAAACATTCTCCTCATACTTTTTTTTGGAAAAGTCAAAAAGTTCCAAAAGGAAGATTCCTTTCATAACATGTGGTAAATTTAAAAATTGTGTAAAATGGACTTTAAATGTAACGAACCGTTTTTTTAGAGCGGATAAAATGCGTAGGTTTTTGAACTTTTTCTTTTATCAGCGGGTCGGTTTTAAAACCGAGCTTCGGAACGAGGTCCCGAGTTCTGGAGCTATTTTAAGCGGTGACACTCGGACCGCGCACGGTAGGTTTAACCGTGCGGGTGGGTGCGTGTTAGTTTTTTTTTAGAATTAAAATAAATGAAAATAAAATAAAAGAAAAGAAAAAAAACCTAAACAAATCCCTCCCCCTCTCTCGGCCAGGACCCCAGCACACCCCCTCCTCTCGCCTTAGTCGCGCGCACGAACCCCCCTCCCCCCTCCACGGCGCCTCCACCTTCCCCGACCTCTCCCATTTGTCGATTTCCACCGGATCTCCACTGGTTTCCGGTTTGAATCGACATGGTAAGCTATTTTCTCCTTTCTCCTCCCTGTTTCTGGATTCTTTTCAACCTAATCGGCGCCCGGTGAGGTGCGGCCGAACCCTAGGGCTTAGAGGTGATCCGGTTTTTCATCTTTCTCTTGTTCTAGGTTGGCGCGGAAGGTCCGTTGGGACTCCTTGGCGCGCATTCCGGCAACCTCCGCCGAAGGCGAAGCGGTTCGGGTGGTTTCGGATCGTCAGAATGGTTTTGGGGTGAGGTTTTCACCTTTCCCTTTGTTTTGCACTTGTTAAATTTGGGGATTTTGATGGTTATGAGCCCCGACTTGATGTTGGCAGTGCGTTGAGCTCGCGGTGTGGGTTCGCCTTAGTTTTGGTTTGTCGCCAACACCCGATGTAAGGGTTTATTATTTCTGGTTGGTTTTTCCTGGCCTAAATTGGTTTATCTTTGTGTTTTAAGGTTCGTAGTGGTTGTCTTATAGTGCGTTGGAGGTTTCGATATGTTTTCGGGTTGCTGGAGTTTAGGCGACTCACCTGCGCAGGCATAGGTATGTATTTATATGTACGTGGGTTCCCCCGGCGTGCGTATATTTGTCCATGGCAGCGAATATACACACGTATGGGGCTAGTTGTCCCCATTACATAAATAAAAAGTGCCTGTGCAGGTGAGCGGAGACAGGATTATGTGTATAAGCATTTGTGTAAGGATCCTCTTGAACACGCTCATGGCCATGCGGAGCGTGTTCATAGAGGCTAGGTGTCCTTATACGTATGTGAAATCACATATTCCTCGTGGGGGAGCAGCTGCGGCAGCTTTAGTTAGAAAGCACCAAGAGCCGGAGTGGACGGATGGATCCACCTTGAGGTAGGGTCCCTCTCCTTGCCCTTTAAATTTAAGTAAAGTAATAGTGAGTTTAATATTGCACTTTGCATTTTAATAATGCAAGTTTAGTTCTAATTAAACGCTTTTGTGCAAATCGTGTGAATTGCAGGAATAAGATAAATGTGTTTGCTTGGTCACTAAACTAATGATTTAATAATAAAACCCCTCTTTCGAGCTGCGCTGCCTTCAATCTAAAAATGTAGCAATAGAATTTCATGATTTCCTTCCTTACTATTTGGCTTCTTAACTTTGTTATGTATTGAATGAGTTTTAAAGTAAATGCAAAATATCTCTAAATGAATTGTTTGATGAAGTAATGACATGTTTTCTAATAAAACTCCTCCAATGGAGGTGAGCTTCCTTCAAAATAAACGTGTAGTAGTAGATTTACTTTTTTGTGATTGCTTACTTAAAAGTCTTATGACTCATTATGCTTGACATTATACTTGATAAATGACATGCTTGTACTTGTACCTTACTGGTTACCTCAAATGACGTTGCTTCTTGAGAAATAATAAACGAGCCATGACACCTCCTAAGTTCATGGCTTAACATGTAATTAGAACTTTTAGGGTAGGGTGTTTACCCCCTTTCCTTTACTTCGGCGCTTATGTCATGCCACGTCTTGTGTTGCTTGTCGCAACCTTCCGGCAATGCCTCTTTATTTATTATTGAAATTCTTGGGTGGTTCGCTCATGCTCATTGTGGCCCTCGTTTATGGTAAAGTCCACCCTAGGTGCTCGCCTTGCCTCTTGGCCACCCCTTTGGGGGTGCCCCGCCTAAATGCCCCTTTTTCCTTGTTCTTTAAGTTATAAATTTAATGTAATAGTATGAAATGAATTTCTTGCTTGAGAAAGTTTGTTATCTTGTACCATTTAATGTCATTAATCACCTAACATAGAGGCATGTTGATGCCATATGCTTTTGTTTACCTTCTATTGCTCGTGCAAGTTCCAGAATGTTGAACAATGATAATTAATTATGAGAATTGATTATAAAAAGTTGAGATCTGATTTGGATGACCAAATATGATACGAGGTGTTAGACATGGCGATCTACACCGAATTATTATCTAGGTGTTAGACATGGCGATCAACACCAAACGTGATATGGGGTGTTAGACATGGCGATCTACACCGAACGATTATCTAGGTGTTAGACATGGCGATCTACACCAAACGTGATACGGGGTGTTAGAGATGGCGACCTACACCGAACGATTATCTAGGTGTTTGACATGGAGATCTACACCAAATGTGATACGGGGTGTTAGACATGGCGATCTACACCGAACGAATTATAATAATGATTTATGAAAATAATGAGAGATGTGGGTAAAACCCGAGTGATCTGTGATCAAATAAAGAAAGGTAAGAATGAGTGGGTTTCCAGTCTGAGTTGAAATGATAAGTGAATAAATAGAGTAAGTGAGCAAAATGATAAAAAGTGTTTTTATGCTTGAACCAAATTTACTTGTGTTGTTTTAAACAGGTTCTCATCCCGGCTATGGGCCGAAGCAGGTAGTGCCACCAGGTGTCCTTTCTGGAACCTGGACGGGCGTTTATTGTTTGTATTGTGTCATTATTGTTCGAAAATACCAGCACTTTGTTTGTTTATATTTCATGGTCTAGAGTGGGCTAGACCCCGATGGTTCCGGCCTACTGAGATATATATCTCACACCCTACTCGGGCCACCATTGCACTGGGGTACCCGAGTAGATTCCATTTGGTTGAAGGACCTTGTTGTTGCTGTTTCTTGTACTTGGAGTTAGGAGAAAAGGGCCGAGTTTGGGCTTGGGATACTCATGGAGATCGCCCTCGGGGCTTGAGACTTTTGTTCATTTACTTCTGCATTGATGTGTAAGTATGTCGCGTGATTTAATGCTTTCATTGTATCCTTAGCATGTCATGCATGCATCTCTTATATAAACTGCTGTTCGCCAAATTTATTCAAACCTTATAAATGAAAAATGTTTTCCACTGTTTTCTTATTATTATTTGCACTACTTCCATTGCTGTATTTTTGGTCCCTTTGTTCCACTTTGATAAGAGGGTATAGTCTCCCCCCTGACTTACCTTACACCCTCACCGCTAGTCGGCAACCTCTGGCGTAAGGGGAGACGCGCTTGAGGCCATGTCGCGGGCCGGCTCAGGTGACCTCGGTGTCCGGTTCAGGGTCGACCTGGGTTGGTTCGTGAAAAAATGGTATCAGAGGAGGTTTCATTCTTTTCCTTTGTCTTACTGTTTCGGGGATGGTAGACAGGAGACTTGGAATGTGTCGGCGCTTGGGTTAATAGACGTGCTTGGGACTGATCACCCCATGTACGGGAAATGACCAAGTGGCCAGGGCTGGGAATTGATGTTCATGTTGTTTGCTGTTATAGTTGATGTGATTTCACCTTGGGTGAATGTTGTACTTTACACTGCTTATTTGTTTATGAATAGGTTTTGAAAATTTTCCTTGCCCTGATATGGCCAGGGAATTTCATTGCATGCATCATATTAGACACTTATAGATTCACATGTCATGCATATGTGCCATGCCATGTAGTTGCATTAGTAGGATGCCTGCTGATTTTGATTGTGTGCCTTGGAAATATGTCAAGTCTGGATTTATTTATCACGCCTCTTTAAAATCATATTTCGGTGATAGTTAACATGTTTGGGTGATAATATGTCATGTTTTCTATCTTGCTTGTGTGTCATGCCCTGTGTTATAGCATGTTTTAGTGATTCTTTCTTGTTGCTTTGTGTTAGCTGTTTGTAGTGGCTTGTTAGCTTGCTGGCAAGCGCTTGGTTGCTTTGCCTAAAATTGTTGGTTGCGATTACGATGGAACCAATTTTCCATTATAAGGTGTATGGGCGCCTTATAATTGGGAAAAGGGTAAATCATGTTTTCAAACTTTTTAAATGATGGCTGCTGAAGTTTAAATGTTAAATGGAAAAATTTATCTGATAAATGGGAACCAAATTTTAGTGGTAAGGTGTATGGTCACCTTATCGATTGGTAGGTGGCCACCCATTTGATTGAACCTTGTTTAACCATTTCATGTGGAAAATGGTTATAAATGTAAAACTGTTGAGTTTTGATTGAAATTTTGGTGTAATTTTAAACATGCTCAACTGGACTGAGTGGGTTAGTTGGGGCATGTTTTATTGAAATGAACTGTGATATGGTTTCTTTTTGATGAACCTAGTTTGAATGAATGGGACCTTATGGGGTTGCCTCTTTGTTAAAAGGAATTTAGATGCTAAATTTTCTGTTTATGATTGGATAACATTAAATAGTAAATGTTGAAGAGGAAGTTTGTTACAACTTTCCTATTTTGCCCAAGGGGCGTTGCTTGAAAACCAAGTACTTTGTCGTGAAATAGTACTTTTGGGTTTGTTAAAATCTTCTTTCAAATGATTAAAGGTTGAAATGAATTAATGAAATGGATAAAACGGAAAGGGGTTTTGAGCCTAGTAATCCTTGTTTTGCATGACCAAGAGTTAGGGTCGACGTGTGTGCTTCGTAAGGGACTAGCCCGTGCTAGGTAGTACCCTTATAGCTTGAGTTGCCTTGTTTTCGGTGTGAGCTTATGATGTGGTGATCGTAGTTCAAGGAACGTCACCCGTGCGTTAAAGTGTTTCAAAATAGCATGCCAGTGAGCAGCTAGTTCTCACGACGACATGGACACTCCTAAGGTGGGTAGTGTCGCATGAGTTTCAGTTTTCATGTTGGTGCTTGCTTGGCTGCATGACTTTGATAAGGTTGGCAGTGTGCGCCATGCTTTAGAAACTCTGTTAGTGCGGGAAGAGTTTCAGTGGTTAATCTTGGACGAATACGAATGGCTCGGGTGGAATAGGCATCAGAGTTTGGTCCGATTGATCTTCTCAGCGACCTTGGATTAATCTTAGTGTACTCTGATGGATGAGATGAGCATGTCCCCCATCTTGACGTCATCTTAGATACACCAAGATAGTGTCAGTTGTACGTCGCGCTAAAGTTTAAAAGTTGTTGGTTTGTTTCGTGATCTCTCTCTGGTTGTGCGTGGGATGCACAGTTTCTTGGAGTTACACTTTGTGATGAGGAACGATAGTTTTATGATAGTCTTGTGATGGCTTGACTTGAGAATATCACCGAACGTCATGTAAGGACTTCGGTGCACATGTGGTTGATAACAGAAAAGTTTTAAAAGCATGTCTTTGGTTTAAGGGCGAGTATGAATCTCCGGTCGGCGATGTCTTTCGAGGAAATCTTGCGTGACCAATTTTAGTTGGTTTATCGTGATTCAACCGTTTTCTTGGGTTGAGGTCCCTATAATGGCCTCATATGTAAGCTCTGCTTTGATGTTTCAGTTGTAACATGAGCATTGGCTCGAGTTGTAAAGGATTAAGTGCCGTCTTCTTAGAAAATGCTTAAAGGTGCATTGGGTGTTGGAAACACAATACGACCGGTTGAATGAAACTTCAAGACCCTTGTAGGTCGGGTGATGTTTTCGTTGTTTTCTGAAGGCTTCTCGGGGACGAGAAGTTTTTTTAGGTGGGTAGTTTGTAACGAACAGTTTTTTAGAGAAGAAAAAATGCGTAGGTTTTTGAACTTTTTCTTTTATCAGCGGGTCGGTTTTAAAACCAAGCTTCGGAACGAGGTCCCGAGTTCTGGAGCTGTTTTGAGCGGTGACACTCGGACTGCGCGCGGTAGGTTTAACCGTGCGAGTGGGTGCGTTTTAGTTTTTGTTTATAATTAAAATAAATGAAAATAAAAGAAAAGAAAAAAAAACCTAAACACCTCCCTCCCCCTCTCTCGGCAAGGACCCCCGCACACCCCCTCCTCTCCCATTAGCCGCGCGCGTGACCCCCCCTCCAAGGCACCGCCTCCTTCCCCAACCTCTCCCATTTGTCGATTTCCACCGGATCTCCACCGGTTTCTGGTTCGAATCGCCACGGTAAGCTATTTTCTCCTTTCTCCACCTTGTTTCTGGCTTCTTTTCGACCTAATCGGCGCCCGGTGAGGTGCAGCCGAACCCTAGGTCTTAGAGGTGATCCGGTTTTTCGTCTTGCTCTTGTTCTAGGTCGGCGCGGAAGGTCCGTTGGGACTCCTTGGCGCGCGTTTCGGCAATCGCCGCCGAAGGCGAAACAGTTCGGGTGGTTTCGGATCGTCGGAAGGGTTTCGGGGTGAGGTTTTCACCTTTCCCTTTGTTTTTCACTTGTTAAATTTGGGGCTTTTGATGGTTATGAGCCCCGACTTGATGTTGGAAGTGCGTTGAGCTCGCGGTGTGGGTTCGCCTTCGTTTTGGTTTGTCGCCAACACCCGAGGTAAGGGTTTATTATTTCTGGTTGGTTTTTCTTGGCCTAAATTGGTTTATCTTTGTGTCTTAAGGTTCGTAGTGGTTGACTTATAGTGCATTGGAGGTTTCGGTATGTTTTCGGGTTGCCGGAGTTTAGGCGACTCACCTGCGCAGGCATAGGTACGTATTTATATGTACGTGGGTTCCCCCGGCGTGCGTATATTTGTCCATGGCAGTGAATATACACACGTATCGGGCTAGTTGTCCCCATTACATATATAAAAAGTTCCTATGCAGGTGATCGGAGACAGGCTTATGTGTATAAGAATATGTGTAAGGATCCTCTTGCACACGCTCATGGCTATGCAGAGCGTGTGCATAGAGGCTAGGTTTCCTTATATGTATGTGAAATCACATATTCCTCATGGGGGAGCAGCTACGGCAGCATTAGTTAGAAAGTGCCAAGAACCAAAGTGGACGGATGGATCCACCTTGAGGTAGGGTCCCTCTCCTTGCCCTTTAAATTTAAGTAAAGTAATAGTGAGTTTAATATTGCACTTAGCATTTTAATTATGCATGTTTAGTTCCGATTAAATGATTCTGTGCAAATCGTGTGAATTTCAGGAATAAGATAAAAGTGGTTGCTTGGTCACTAAACTAACGATTTAATAATAAAACCTCTCTTTCGAGGTGCGCTGCCTTTAATCTAAAAATGTAGCAATAGAATTTCATGATTGCCTTCCTTACTGTTTGGATTCTTAACTTTGTTAAGTATTGAATGAGTTTTAAGGTAAATGCTAAATATCTCTAAATGAATTGTTTGATGAAGTAAAGATATGTTTTCTAATGAAACTCCTCCAATGGAGGTGAGCTGCCTTCAAAATAAACGTGTAGTAGTAGATTTCCTTTTTTGTGATTGCTTGCTTAAAAGTCTTATGACTCTTTATGATTGACATTATACTTGATAAATGACATGCTTGTACTTGTACCTCACTGGTTACCTCGAATGACGTTTCTTCATGAGAAATAATAAACGATCCATGACACCTCCTAAGTTCATGACTTAACATGTAATTAGAACTTTTAGGGTAGGGTGTTTACCCCCTTCCCTTTACTTCGGCGCTTATGTCATGCCACGTCTTGTGTCGCTTGTCGCAACCTTCCGACAATGCCTCTTTATTTATTATTGAAATGATTGGGTGGTTCCCTCATGCTCATTGTGGCCCTCGTTTATGGTAAAGTCCACCCTAGGTGCTCGCCTTGCCTCTTGGCCACCCCTTTGGGTGTGCCCCGCCTAAATGCCCCTTTTTCCTTGTTCTTTAAGTTATAAATTTAATGTAATAGTTTGAATTGAATGTATTGCTTGAGAAAGTTTGTTAGCTTATACCATTTAATGTCATTAATCACCTAACATAGAGGCATGTTGATGCCATATGCTTTTGTTTACCTTCTATTGCTCGTGCAAGTTCCAGAATGTTGAAAAAGGATAACTAATTATGAGAATTGATTATAAAAAGTTGAGACCTGATTTGGATAACCAAATGTGATACGGGGTGTTGGACATGGCGATCTACACCGAACGATTATCTAGGTGTTAGACATGGCGATCTACACCAAACGTGATACAGGGTGTTAGACATGGCGATCTACACCGAACGATTATCTAGGTGTTAGACATGGCGATCTACACCAAACGTGATACGCGGTGTTAGACATGGTGATCTACACCGAACGATTATCTAGGTGTTAGACATGAATATATACACCAAATGTGATACGGAGTGTTAGACATGGCGATCTACACCGAACGAATGATAATAATGATTTATGAAAAGAATGAGAGATGTGGGTAAAACCCGAGTGATCTGTGATCAAATAAAGAATGGTAATAATGAGTGGGTTTCTAGTCTGAGTTGAAATGATAAGTGAATAAATAGAGTAAGTGAGAAAAATGATAAAACGTGTTTTTATTCTTGAACCAAATTTACTTGTGTTGTTTTAAACAGGTTCTCATCCCGGCTATGGGCCGAAGTAGGTAGTACCGCCAGGTTTCCTTTCTGGAACCTGGAAGGGCGTTTATTGTTTGTATTGTGTCGTTATTGTTCGAAAATACCAACACTTTGTTTAATTATATTTCATGGTCTAGAGTGGGCTAGACCCCGGTAGTTCCGGCCTACTGAGATATATATCTCACACCCTACTCGGGCCGCCATTGCACTGGGGTACCCGAGTAGATTCCATTTGGTTTCAAGACCTTGTTGTTGCTATTTCTTGTACTTGGAGTTAGGAGAAAAGGACCGAGTTGGGGCTCGGGAAGCTCATGGAGATCGCTCTTGGGGCTTGAGACTTTTGTTCATTTACTTCTGCATTGATGTGTAAGTATGTCGCATGATTTAATGCTTTCATTGTATCATTAGCATGTCATGCATGCATCTCTTATATAAACTGCCCTTCGCCAAATTTATTCAAACATTATAAATGAAAAATGTTTTCCACTATTTTCTTATTATTATTTACACTACATCCGTTGCTGTATTTTTGGTCCCTTTGTTCCACTTTGATAAGAGGGTATAGTCTCCCCCCTGACTTACCTTACACCCTCGCCGCTAGTCGGCAACCTCTGGCGTAAGGGGAGACGCGCTTGAGGCCATGTCGCGGGCCGGCTCAGGTGACCTGGGTGTCCGGTTCAGGGTCGACCTGGGTTGGTTCGTGACATTAAACATACATGAAAACATTTTTATAAAACATTGGCATGGATGATAACAATAACCCTAGTAAATACTTACGAATAAATAATCTCGGATAAAAACGAGATTGAAAAAGTTATCCCTTACATTAGGTCTGATATGCTTCATACGTATTTGAACCTCCTATATATTGATTTAAATAATTTCATTGACTTATTATAGAATCATATTAATTATTATGATATCATATATGGTTCACTTATGACATTATATTACCCGTTCCTTTGTAAATTCCATGTAAAAGCGACATTTTGGGAAAAATCGTTTTATTTATCGTACGTGTTTGGACTTGTTGTTCTTGATATTACTATTAATTATATCATGATTTAATTACTTCCATAATGTAAATAATTATTTATATATCATATATATTCAGTATATATATATATATATAATAGATAGATAAATGAAATGAAATACACCGTTCACGGAGACGGTAGGCCGTACGTACGCACGAACATTGTTTTCTTTTCCTTATTTACTTGAATGGATGTAAGTAGATGACATATATATATATATAATTCTAGTAGCTTTATCATGTCATATATTTTATTATTATTCATTATATATACTTTATAATCATTCTTGAGTGGTTAACATGGAGAATGAATCTCATCGCGTCGTGGAGACGGTAATCCGTACGTACCCACAAGCGATGATATCATTCCCATAATTATTGAATTGAATTGTAGTGGATGATATAATATCTCAGAATCAGTATGATGTTATAATAAATATATTTAGTTATTATTTACACCATTATACCCATCCAATTAAGGTGGTGGTGGAAAAACAGATTAAACCACGGCGTGGAGACGGTATTCCGTACGTACGCACGTGCGATGATTTCATTTTTCGTAGGATGGATAGAAGGTGAAATAGGGTTTTTTCATATTTATAATAACATATCAGTAAATTATTGATACTGATGTTATTAATTTATGATTAAAAAAATAAATAAGAAGAAGTTGAAGAAGAATGAAATTTGAAAGAATCTGTAGAAGATATTACCTCTTCTTTGACACACCCTATTTAAGCTTCCTCTTAAGGGACTAGAGTTGGTATTTTGAGGAGAAAAGAACCTCTATAATGTTTCTAGGGAAGTGGAGAAGTGAAATGGTCAGGGGTTGGCCGAGGTTTAAGGCTCAAAATTGTGTAAAGAGAAGAGGGAGGAGGTGACCTTTTATAAGGGAGGAGAGGGGCACCTTAGGAAATCTTAAAATATTATTTTATAATAAAGTAATATTCGGTTTATAATAGCTCAAAATTGATTTATTTCAAAGATAAAGTGGAAATGGGTAGAAATAATCTCAACCAATACGTTTTAGATAAGTTTAGGTAACTATTTTATCCTTATCATTTAGATTTAAATCTAAGTTAAAGAATTTAACTTTTGCTGTGTCTTCTTATTTTCTTACACTATATGGTTAATAAACATACTATAAAAATCCAAATAAACCCCAAGTGGTTAATTATTAATATATATAACCTTATCTAAGTTATTTGGCCGAAACTTAGATTTTTAGGAATAGAATAACAATTAATAATATAATATTTGTTTAAAAAAATATTTTATGTCAATTTTGACACTATTTGGTAATTGATTTTTTTGAAAATCATAACAGAATTATTAGTTCGAAAAAAGTTATTTAAATCAATACTAACATGTCATATTAAACTATAAAATTAGTTTAATTTATAAAAAGTCTCAAATTACATTTATTTGGGTATTTATAACATCAATTATGTTAATATTTCATTAATAAGGTAATTACTGCATCACCATTATGTCATAAATAAATTAAATTATTTAATGTCTAAAAATTATAAATAAAATAAAATTATGTAGGAAATAATTTATCTTTATAATGAATATTTATAGTCTAATTTATCTTATGTATTACCCTATATTAGAAATGTTTTAGTTATTAAACAATGATTTTAACTATTTTAACTCTTCTTTAAATAAAATAATAATAAAGGTCCTAATCTAATACAAGTGGACCTAAAGGGTAATATTTTATTTCTAATGTTTTTTGGTCGAATTAAACTTATCCAATAGAATTAGGACATGTGTTAGGGTAATAATAATATCATTTTTACCCTTAATTACCCTATTTACTTTTAATCGTGGTAAATAAAAGTAAAAAGTTACTATTCACCAAATATTATTTTTATCTTATTGAACCACATGTAAATCCTTTATATTAACCGTGTCTCTAGGATTTTCGAAATCCCACTCATAGAAGCATTAAAATTATGTTTTACGTAAATTTTCAAATTCTTCTAGGAGGTGGGTAAAAGACTGTGGAAAGTTAAATAAAATTTTTATATATCTAAAATTATTATAAAATGAGTCCAATGAATTAAATTGAACTTATATAGATATTATGTATCAATTTTGATCTAAATTAAATTCAAATAAAATAAATAATTATTTAAATAAAAAGTCAGTTTTTAAATAGTAACCTAGTGTTTTCACTATTCATCAAAAATTGATAGTTTTCATAAAAATACCAAAAAATCACACTAGGATAATTTTGATTTTGAGAATCCAAAAATAAAGTCCATTTTGAAAGATAAAATTTATAAAATTTAAAAAAGTGGGTATTACTATTCATAACAGCTACTTCATAATAATATTATAATAATATCTCGTTTAGTGAAACTTGGTATTGCGTACTACACACGCTATCGAGGAAGGTCTTGATTGCGTGTAATGAAAGCCAAGTCAGGGCTGCGTGTAGTGAAAGCTCCGTTTGGTGTTGCGTATAACATAATAAAAACTTATTTCATTAAACAAAATCTATACTTAATGTTGTGTAGAATAATTTCCACAAAACGAACATGAAATTATGTGTAACACGAGCCATGAATAGTGTTGCATATACTGCAAGCTAATACGGTGTTGCGTATAGTACAAGCTAATCTTGGTGTAGTGTATAATAGAAGACATCAAAGAAATTAAAAATAATATATCTCATAAAATCTCAGGGTGTTACATGCTGACAGGATACTGAGACCTCTGGAGTTCGAGGATGGCAACCACGTCTTTCTACAGGTCTCACCTCGAAGAGGTCTACGGAGATTTGGCAAAGGAGGAAAGTTATCTTTGAGATTCATCAGACCTTTTCAGGTCCTCAATAGAGTTGGAGAGGTGGCATACTGCTTAGATCTTCCAACTCAGTTGCATTGGGTGCACAACGTCTTCCATGTATCCCAGTTGAGGAGATACGTGCACGACCCTTCCCACATCATCTACCATGGTGAGCTGGACATTGATGAAGGGGAAACTTTTACGAAGGTTCCAGTAGAGATTGAGGATCGACATGAGCGGGTCCTTCGTGGATGATTGATACCTCTAGTGTGCGTTTTCTAGTAGCAAAATAACCTCCAGGAGAGCACATGGGGAGCGGGAGTCTTAGATGCATGCTCAATACCCCCCCATGTTCCCTTAGTTGTGAGTTGTGGCTTATGGGGATGTAGAGCCCTGAGGTGGGGATAATGTAAAGACCCTTAATTTCCATGTAATTTTTTAAATTAAATGGGAATTTTACGGGTCCGCAAAATCTGACGATGCACAATTTCGAGGACCGGAGTGCCAGGAATGATCCGTCGATGATTTTGTTAAGCATAAGTTAGCGTACATAAGAAATTTTACTAAAAAATGGAATAAATCATAAACAGTAACTTGGATAATAAATCAGAGGGCACCGTTGTGCTCAGGATGGCAGGTTTACCCTTGGCGTGACTTAGGATTAGTCGGCGCGGGCCTCCTATGAGGAAACCCAGAAATGACATAATCGTAAATCAAATAATTAAATAAATTATTTTATTTTTCAAATTCTTATAACTCCCAAATGGTAACTCCGATTAAAAAACCGAGACCACCATTGAACTTTTGATTGTATGATTTCTTTAAGATTATACTAACTTTGGCCGGCGCAGGCCACCAGAGAAATTTAGTTTTTGGCCGAAAATAATATAATTAGGAGGAAATTAATTTATTATAAAATTACTAAATTCTAAATGGTAACATGGATTATAAATCATAGATTATAGTTGGGTTTTTTGGGGCGTGTTTCACCTAGGAAAAGCCAAACCTCGACTTGCGCGAGCCGAGGGTGATTGACAATAATTTTCTGAACATTTTTTCAGGTATATTTATGAAACGCGCGAGCAGTATTTTGTAACATTTGAAATGGTTCTCAGAATTGAAATCTGAGGGCACTGTTGAACCTGTAGCACCAGTATTCTCTTAACAAGACTTTCACCTTGACGGAAGTTGGTCGAAAATAAAATATAGTTTTTGGCGTTTTATAAAAATAATAATAAACTAAAGTGTACAACACTTTATTTTATTTTAAGCTCCCATGTGAGTAATTGTGGGTTAGAATCTCCACTTGGGAGTTGGAGGTGGGACCGCCACACCCTAACCTCCCATGAGAGGTTATGGTGGTAGGGCCCACCTGAGCATAACCTCCCATGAGAGTTTATAACGTGAGGACCACACGAGGCTTAACCCCCCAATTAATGGGGAGGGAGAGGAAACCTTTCAACCCCACCCAATTAATTTTATGTGTCGACGTAAAATTAATTGCTTCCAATTTAATATTATGTGTCAATGTAAAATTAAATGCTTCTAATTAATTTTATGTGTCAACATAAAATTAAATATATCAATTTAATTTATGTGTCAACATAAAGTTAATTTCTCTCAATTAATTTTATGTGTCCACATAAAATTAAATCATGCCAATTGTTTTGTTTTGGATATTTCTTTTCCCTGGTGGTGGTATTGGGGAAAGGCTTGGATTTATAGAATTGGGAGGAGATTTAGGAGAAAGCCTCTCCAACGAAGAACGATTCCTCCATGAAGAACGCGAAGAATGCCGATGACGTTTCCTTCATTGACTTCCTCCCTCAAATCCTATCGACATGGTGCATCATCAACGAGCCGACGCAGCTCGAGATTTGAGACGTGTGGCAGATGCAATGAACGACAACCGAAAAATCAAATGCAGGGGGTTTATTGCTTGATGATTTTATACCTTTCATCTTATCTTTTTGATTGGATAAAAAAGGATTGTTGTGGACGTGTTGTTGATCATCTGCTATTCTTGATGAAACAATTGATAGCTCCCTAAACACGGAGGGTGTGGGCTATCCTAACATGGCCCGACACCCTCCATCGATTTTTCTGTCTTGGTGTTCTTTGGCATGGCGATGACGCGACAATGATAAAGGTGACAACGACGAAGGACGCGCTACCCGCGGCCTCCATGAATTGCGACACCCCCACAACACACCGATGCTTCCGGCCGAACAACGCCTGCCTGGGCGGCGGCCAACTCGCCTATCCGCGGACTCCCGCCACCCTACCCGGCGCGAGACCCGCCTACCCGTAGGCTGCCAAGGCCCTGCCGGGCACACGGCCCGCCCGCCAAGGGCCTCCCAGCACCCTTCCCGGTGCACGACCCACCTCCCCGCGACACCCACGCCCTACCCGACGCCCTAGTGCCCTGCCCGACACCCTTTTGGCGCCCCCGTGGCCTACTCGACTGCTGTCTCACCCATTCTGGTGCCCCCACGGCCCGACCGGCCGCTGCCGTGCCCTACCGGCACACACACTGCCTTCCCGACATCCAGCCGGCCTACCCGTGCCCCGTACACAATGCCCGCGCCCTTCCCATTCTCCACGCGGCGTATCCGCTGGCCTCCTGACCGGCCCGACCTCCCGTGATAAGTCACCTGAGTCGCGCCCCTTGCGGCACTAGCCAAACCGGACTAGTCCTTCGACCTGAGTCGCCTACATGGCGACCTCCGGGCCAAACCGCCCTCGCAGTCCGCTAGGCCGGGCCCAGCGGACTGGGCCGGGCTCAGCGGACTGGGCCAAACATAGTGGCTGACCGGGTTGACCCAGACTGGGTTTGGCCAAGTCAGTCCGACCGGGTCAGACCGGACCTGGGCCCACTACTGACCTCATACCTTCTTGGGCTATAACTTTGGCACCGGACGACCGTTTGATGAACTTCTAGTGGCGCTAGTATTCTTGGAGCACGATGGTCCCTTTGATTATACCCGACCATAGTTCGGAATATTTTTGAGTTACGGTCAGGATGGATCGTACATGAATCCAACTGGGCCCTCAGAACTAAAAGGATAACAACTAACAGACCGGTCGTCCGATTGACACACCGTCTGTTGCATTGAGACCCCTATGACGTGGAGAACCTTTGAGATACTTCTTTGTGGGACTTTGTGGCCTTTGATGTATCAAATAATGGATTAATGAGAGTACCCTCCTAGAATGAAGCACGATTGTAGAAACCCTACGGCTAGATTTGCTTTGACGACTGTTCTTGGATCTTGTGTGGTTCTGACAGTTCTGACTTCTTTTCCTGGATCCTATGTGGGTCTGTAAGGACCCGACCCCAGTTGCCCAGAGTCGGTGCCTTGTTTGATTACATTGGCATACATTTAAGGAATATTAATCCTGAAGGACCGAGCAATTTAGTATTATTGGAAACAAGTTACACACATAATTTTATCATTACAATATGAAGGAAAAAACAACACTAATTTATTCCACTGGAAACATCATATCTCTTAGATTATTCTTCCATTTCATTAATAATTTACTTCTTCATATCCAAAGAAAAATGAAACATAATAAATGGGTGAGCTCAAATGCTCAATAAGAGTAAGCAATACAGCAGAAGATAATATAATCATCAGACATGGTGAATAATTGAAAACACTTTCATTTAATTATAAAGATGAACACATTATGGCAAGAAATCTAGTTGAGTAAATAATGTCATAATAAAACATTATCAAGGGTATTCTACTAGTCGAATAACCACATGAACTTTCAATTACTAGTGACATGATGGGGGAATTGCATATGCCAGACATTCTGAAACATTTTTTCATGGCCTCAACCAAGACATCTAATGATTAAGGCCTCGGCCAAAATCCATATCACATTGGGAAAGGCCTCGGCCAATTCCACGTCTATTTGTCTCATGATACCTACCGATGCATCGAGGGGATATAGTGGGCCCCACCCATCACATAATAATACCAATGCATTGATCATATGAGAGGGGATAAAAATAAACAACATATACATTCATATTGAAACTATCATATGAAATGTAACTATCTTTCCCCAATCATTTAACATAAAACACTAACCATTCCGAGTAATATGGTGAATAGAGTTAGGATAAATCATTCAAAATAGAGTTAGTCATAAACCATTATATAAAATATTTTATATGACATCATAAATGATTAAACCCAATAATGCAATGGAATTAACAAGAGCATCAAACAAAAATACTCTTATGAAATCATTAAGCAATTTTGAGATAAATGGTCTTTTATTTTGAAAAGAAGAGTTCTTTTGTAAAATCTTTGTATAAAACCAGAAGTGAAGTAAGATAGTATTTTCATAATAAATTGAGTATTTTTAGAAATATAATGGTTTCTAAATCATATTATAGAGTTCCTTTGTAAATAGATATGAATTGGAGAAATTCCCTTGAATTAGTCTTGTATTTTGGAAACAATTTTGAAAGTTCCATTTAAAACGTGTAAATATACATAAAATAAAGAAGTATTCTGGTTTGAGTACATATATAGAATAATCACACAGAATTTATGAGGAGTACATATCAATACATAAGAATTTCATCGATGAATTTAGACAATAATAGTAACTCGAATGAAAATGTAAGTTCGGGTGGAAAACCCTTACCTTAACTCCAAATGTGTTCCTCTCTTGTACTTAAGCTCCTGGAATATGAAATTATACTTGTTAATAACTTATTTAAAAACCTATTAGAAATGTATTTAGTTTACCATAATTCTGGTTAGTTCATTTATGTTTTTATTGATAAGTTTTTTGTATTGAATTTTGTCATTCTAGAGAGTTCGTTTCCTTTATTTTCATATTCGGTTCACCTGTTTTTAAGTAATGAAGTTCATGTGGAATGGTTATAAATATCCATGATTATAATTATATATTATTAATGAACATAAATAATTTATAATGGTCATTTATATCATTTGGTTACATGGAATGAGGATGAATCAGTAGATGACAACCACTTTGATTATTCTGTGGTATTTGCAATATTATTAACTACTTTGGTCATATAACTAAATTATACGTACATATTATGGCTTCTGAATATTAATTAGGTTATAAAACATATATTATAGTCTGGTTCAACCATGAATATGGTTTCATGAACAGTAATGAAGAATAAATTGAAGAAAGAAACATCGTCGTCCATGAAGATTATAAATCGGAACCTTATGGACACCGATTTCGTTTATAAAATAAAAGGAAGGTAGTAAGAATATTTATGATGGATATTCCATTAAAATGATATAAATACAGTATAAAAATTTTACTGGAGTTACCATGATCATTTTGATAGAGGATGTGAGGAAGAAAAAATAAAAGAGATGAAATTGAAAATAAAAGAAAAGTTAAGAGATCCCTTATGAAAATTCGGCAGCCTAACAGTGTCACTTAAAATTTCATATAATCAAATGATGAGAACAAAAGGTTATCTAATAATATTGAAATCAAAAGTAAAGTAATAAGAATAAATAAAATCAAACCCTAACATATGAGAATGGTATTTCAAATATCTAACATAAAAGAAGTGTCGACTTAAAGAAGAGAATGAAGGATTCCCTTACCTTGTAGAATAACTCCTAGATCTTGAAGGATGGGACCTTGGGGGATTAGGGAAACATTGGGAGGACTCATAGAGAGGTAAAACCACCAGAGATTTGAGTATGAGGGATTTGGAATGAAATAAAATGAATGGATGAGTGGGTATTTATAGAAAAAGAGAGGTCATTTTTTAATAATTTCAAAGTGACACCTCATTAGTAGTTTTTTCCAAACCATGGGCTTGCCCATGGTATTTGCCAATGGATTAAGCCACTTGGGAGACCTTCTGTCATAAGTTACTATACAAAAGTCAACCATACTTTTATAATTAATTATTACATCATTATGATGTCATTAATCTACCGAAATCTCAAAATAGTTTTTTTACTATTCATGAAAAATTCATATATTTTAGAAAAATCCAAAAAATTCACCCATAATATTTTCCAAAGTGTAGAATTCAAAAGTGAAATCCATTTTTCAAAAATATTTTTCGAAATATTTTTAATTTAATTTTTAAATAAATGCATACTTAATTAAAAAATTAACAGTTCTAATTCAACAACTACTTCTTTATCACAATGAAAACTTAACTGAGATGTTATTATCTTCTAGACTTAAGAAAATAAAATAATAATAAAATTTACTATTCAATATGGTCATATTACTATTCATATTAGTATTCATAAGGGTATGTTACTACTCACTAAAAAAATCAAGTTTGTTCTATCGGAATCCAAATGACTTACTGAACAGAACTCTAGATGACAATTTTTTGAAATTCAAAGTATTGAAGAGGAAAAGATTTATTTTAATGGATATGTTATAAAATTTCATTCTATATTTATTTTCAAAAACTTCGGGTGTCACATTATCCCCTCCTTACAAAAATTTAATCCTCGAAATTCCCAGAATATTACCTTAAAAGATTCGGGTATGTCTTTAACATAAGCTCCTCAGGCTCCCATGTTGCTTCCTCTATCTTATGATTCCTCCATAGGACCTTCACTAGAAGAGTCGTCTGATTTCTCAATACTTGTTCTCCAGTATCAAGAATCTTGATAGGCTCTTCACATTAAGATAGATCGGGCTCAAATTCCACTTCTTCATAAGTGATTACATATGTAGGGTCTGGCATGTACTTTCTTAACATTGACACGTGGAACACATTGTGAACCTTGGAGAGACTTGGCGGCATTGCCAAACGGTAAGATAAGGTTCCAATTCGGTCCAGAATTTCAAAAGGTCTGATATACCTGGGACTTAACTTCCCCTTCTTACCGAATCATATAATTCACTTCCATAGAGATACATTTATGAAAATGTTATCACCTTATTGAAACTCCAAATCCTTCCTTTGGTTATATACACATCTCTTTTGCCTACTTTGAGCTATTTTTATATGATTCTAGATAATCATCACCTTTTCCATTGTTTCTTCAACAAGTTCTGGTCCCACGAGCTTTCTTTCACCATCATCATCCCATTAAGTTGGTGTATGACATCTCCTCCCATATAATTCTTCAAAGGGTGCCATATGAATACCTGAATGGAAGATTTTATTGTAGGAAAATTCTACGAGAGGTAAATACTGATCCCACATGCCTTGAAAAACAACTGAACAAGACCTCAACATCTCTTCCAATGTTTTAATTGTCCGTTCCAATTGTCCATCAGTTTGTGGGTGGTAGGCAATGCTCAAACAAATATTAGTATCTAGGGCCTTCTGAAGACTTTTCCAGAATCTTGATATAGAATGTGGATCACAATCAGAAAAATCGATAGGGGTACCCCATGAAGTCTCACAACTTCATTAATATATAATCTTGCTAGACGTTCAAGTGGTAGATCTTCTCTTATAGCAGAAAAATGTGCTGACCTGGTAAGACAATCAACGATGACCCATATTGCATTGTTCCTTCTAGGATTCTTTGGTAGTCCCATGACAATGTCCATCGTGATATTATCTCATTTCCACTCAGGTATGTGAAGAGGTTGTAATAATCCTCCAGGATGTTTCCTTCCATCTTTCACTTGTTGACAAACCATACATCATGCCACAAAATCAGCAATCTTCCTCTTCATGATGTCACAAAAAAATGTTCCTTCAAATCTCTATACATCTTAGTGCAGCCAGGGAGTATAGAGAAATTGGAACTATGAGCATCATCCAACAATTCCCTTTTTA
Source organism: Viscum album (assembly GCA_963277665.1). NCBI lineage: Eukaryota > Viridiplantae > Streptophyta > Magnoliopsida > Santalales > Viscaceae > Viscum > Viscum album. The sequence continues at coordinate 1,096,271,083 of OY728131.1, read as the reverse complement.
GATCAGGTATATCGGGAACACAAATCTCTTCCCAAATTTCAAAATTACATCTTCATATATGAAGTCACTCAATCTCCCATCATTGACAGCTTTAATCTTCTTTTGATACTCCAAAACATCAGCCTGAGAACTTTTTATCCTTTCTAGTAAAGATTTTTTGGTAACCATTTGAAAAAGAGTTGATGTTTCACCTTCCATGGTTATTCCCATATCCATCATTACTAGATCCATGAAAATAGGATCCCTTTCAACTCTCATCTTGTTCAAAAATCTACGATCCTTTATTCTAAAAGCATATGCCACCTTATTTTCCTTCCTCAGGTGGTAGTGTATCGTGTAATCATAATCCTTGAGTAGTTCAAGCCATCTCATTTGCTTCATGTTGAGTTATTTCTATGAGAAAATATACTTCAAACTCTTGTGATTAGTATAAATCTAACATTTTCACTATAGAGATAATGTCTCCATATCTTCAAATAAAATATTACAGTATCTAACTCAAGGTAATGATTATGATAGTTTTTCTCATGAATTTTTAGTTGTCGTGATGCATAAGCAATAACCCTATCATTTTGCAAAAAAACACAACAAAGTCCTTTCTTTGAAGCATCACTATAAATAACAAACTCATCATTCCCTGATGGTAGATTCAATATAGGAGCATTGACTAATATTCTCTTAAGTTCTTCAAATAATTCTTTACAATATTTTGTCCAAACAAATTTAACCCCTTTACATGTGAGTTTTGTTAGCGGGTTAGTCGGTCGGGTAAAATTCTACAATAAATATTGATAATAACCTACTAAGCCAATAAAAATACGTACCTCAGTTATGTTTTTTGGCATGGGCCAATCTTGGATTGCCTTTGTCTTCATAAGATCAAGTAGGATTCCATCCTTAGAGACACTATGTCTAAGAAAATAAATCTCTTGAATCCATAATTCACACTTGCTAAATTTACCATATAATTCATGTCTTCTAAGAGTCTTCAGGATAATGCGAAAGTTATTTTGATGATCTTCATAGCTTTTGGATTATACCAAGATATCATCAATAAATACCACTACAAAATCATCGAGATATTCCTTGAAAATTCTATTCATTAGATCCACGAAGATAGAGGGTTCATTAGTCAATCCAAAAGGCATTACTGTAAACTCGTAATTCCCGTACCTGGCACGAAATGCTGTCATTGGAATATCTTCCTTACTCATATGCAACTGATGATATCTGAATCGAAGATCAATCTTTGAAAAGTATTAAGCTCCATGCAGTTGGTCAAATAAATCATCAACGTGATGTAGATGATACTTGTTCTTTGGGGTTATAGCATTGATCTCCCTTTAGTCGATACATAACCTCATAGATCCATCTTTTTTCTTGACAAAAAGGACAGTGGATACCCATGGGGAAACACTAGGGTGAATAAATCCCTTATTACTCAATTCCTCTAGCTGTTTCTTTAGTTCCACTAATTCCACAATGGCCATTCTATAAGGGGTCTTTGATATGGGCTTTGAACCAAGAATTAAATCAATGGAAAACTCAATTTCTCATTCTGGAGGATGTCCAGGTAAATCTTCAAGAAACACATAAATATATTCTATCACAATAGGTACATACTATATTTGAACATTCCTTTACTCACCCATAGTTATTTCATTCTATTCCTCCCCAATAATTGAATTTCGTTGAGCTATTGGGGGTGGATCTAGATAAGAATTAGGTGGTGATGATTCATCTCTAATGATAAGTTGTTCTTTATCATCATCATCAAAAATCGTAACCTCGTTCTTCTTACAATATTTTTTTGCATCATGGTCCGATAGCCAATCCACACCGAGGATTATATCATATTCAATCATGGGTATGGAGATGAGAGCAGCAGATAAAGAACATTTATAAGCCCTAATGGGAACTGATTCATAGAACTTTGTAGCAAGGATACTTCCCTTAGGAGTTTTTACTGAGAACTCCCTTGTTAAATAAAATTGGAAATATCTAATTTTCATAGCAAACTGGGAAGATATGAAACAATGCGACGATCAGGAATCAAATAACGCATTGGCTAAACTTGAGGAAACTATTAATGTACCTACCACCACATCATTAGGAACTTCAACCTCTGCAGTTGTGATTTCATAATCTTGTCCATGATCCCTTTCCCTATTCTGTTGCATATTTTGTTGACATTTTGGACAATAATTAGCATAGTGTCCGATCTCTCGACAACTATAGCATTAAACATCACTAGCTTCCTTATTCCCTTTACAATCACCAGCAAGATGTCCTTTTTAAACATATTTGTAACATACTCCTTTTCCTTTTAATCATGCACCAAGGTGTTTCCTTCCACGATTGTCACATGGTTGAAATTCAACTCTTACCTTCTTCCCCGTTTCCTTATCTCCTTTCCCAGGTTTTTCAGTAGCCCTCTTCTTTAATTAATTTCCCTTAAATTCATAAGACTTAGAGAATTATTTTTTGGTCTCCATGGCACACAAAACTATATCCTCATATGATGAAAAACTTTGGGAGACCAGTTCCCGTCGGAGGAATGGCTTTAGGCCATCAAATAATCGATCAATTTGGCTCTTTGGATTTTGTATGTAGTCTAAACCATGTCTTTCTAATCTTGTGAAGTTTGCTTCATACCTTTCAACATTATCATCTTCCTTCTACCTCAGATTAAAGAATTTTCTCTCTATATCTACTCGATGCTCATGAGTTAAATATTTTTCTATGAAGATTTCCTTAAAATCCCTCTATTCCATATCTTATATCTCTTCCTCCTCCTTTGTGTTTTGGATTAATGACCACCACTAATCCGTATCTCCTGATAGATGATATACTTCCATGAAAACTTTCTCTCTTTCATTACATCCCAAAGCAAGAAATATCTTTTCAAGGGAAAATATCCACTTCTCTACTACAAATAGGATTGTACTCTCGTTGAATGATGGAGGTTGTTGTCGCATAAAGAGATCTAGCATGGATCCTCCACCTGGTGGATCCGAATGCTCCATAAAGGTAAGGTTATTATTCATAACGTGAGTATGTTGTCCTAGTATACTTATGAGTTTCTCAGCACCAGTCAGAGCACCAGAGCCAACATCATTTTCCTGCATCAGAGGAAAATCCCTATAGGGAACACGTGCATTTGTGCGATTTCCATTCCTCCACTAGGTGCCTTATCTAGACAATGGAACACACTATATTAGGTTATGAATCATAATTTATAGTCTTAACTTAAAAATACTAGGGAAAAAAATTGAGATCCTATGCATGGTTAATCCCACATTTACAAAAATGGTTTCTTTGAAGAATATTAACATTAAACTCTTTCATAATATCTTGTAAAGAAAATGTGAATTATCCTAAGCATATCCCCCATGAGTGTCGTAACCAAGAGTGCAGTAAGGCCCATTGTCGTTCACCAGTTCCCATTTGAGTCTAGGTTAGAGCGATGTTTTTGGGTTTTACCCCTAGATACATCTGTGCCAGAGCTGCCTCTACATACTCGTATCCAAACAGGGATGTATTGCTTGAAATATCAACATAATATATTCCTTACCAAAATACTAGGACATTATTGTATGTTTATCCTCAAAGACTATCTTAGAGACTCTTCCCTAATTCGTTTTTTTATAAATCTAGTTTCCAAGTATTCTACTAAAGTTCCTCTGATACCAACTATAAGGACCCAACCCCAGTTACCTGGAGTCGGTGCCTTGTTTGATTACATTGGAATACATTCAAGGAATACAAATCCTGAAGGATCAAAGAGTTTAGTATTATTGGAAACAAGTTACAGAAATAATTTTATCATTACAATATGAAGGGAAAAACAACACTAATTTATTCCACTAGCAACATCATGTCTCCTAGATTATTCTTGCATGTAATTCATAATTTACTTCTTCATATCCTGAGAAAAATGAAACATAAGAAATGGGTGATCTCAAATGATCATAAGTGTAAGCAATACAGTGGAAGATAAAATAATCATTAGACATGGTGAATAATTGAAAACACATGCCTTTAATAATAAACATGAACACATTATGGCAGGAAATCGAGATGAGTAAATAATTCAATAATAAAACATAATCAAGGGTATTCTACTAGTCGAATAACCACATGAACTTTCAATTACTATCTTGATGATGAGGGAAGTGCATATTATGGACATTCTAAAACATTTTTTCATGGCCTTGGCCAAGACATCTAATGATTAAGGCCTCGGCCAAAATCCATATCACATTGGAAAAGGCCCCGACCAATTCCATGTCTATTTGTCTCATGAGACCTACTGATGCATAGAGGGGATATAGTGGGCCCCACCCATCACATAATAAGTCCAATGCATTCCTCATATGAGAGGGAATACACATAAACAACATATACATTCATATTGAAACTATCATATGAAATGTAACTATCTTTCCCCAATCATTAAACATAAAACACCAACCATTTTGAGTAATATGGTGAATGGTTTTAGGATAGATCTTCCACGATAGAGTCAATAATTAACCATTAAATAAAATATGGTATATGACTTCATAAATTATTAAACCCAATAATACAATGGAATCAACAAGAGCATCAAATGAAAATATTCTTATAAAATCATTAATCAATTTTGAGATAAATACTTTTTTATTTTGAAAAGAAGAGTTCTTTTAGAAAATATTTGTATAAAACTAGAAGTGAAGTAAGATACTATTTTCATAATAAAAGGAGTATTTTTAGAAAGATAATTTTTTCCATAAAAATATTATAGATTTCCCTTGTAAAATGATATTAATTGGAGAAATTACCTTGAATCAGGCTTGTATTTTTGAAACAATTTTGAAAGTTACTTTTAAAACATGTAACTATAAATAAAATAAGGAAGGATTATGGTAGGTTTCAATATATATAATAATCAGACAAAATTTATGAGGATTAAATAGCAATACATAAGAATTTCATTGAGAAATTTAGACAAAAAAGTAACCCGAATGAAAATGGATGTTCGGGTGGAAAACCCTTACCTTAACTCCAAATGTGTACCTCTATCCTACTTATGCTCTAGTAATATGAAATTATAATTTTTAATAACTTATTTCAGAAACTATTAGAAATGTATTTAGTTTATCATAATTCTGGTTAGTTTATTTATGTCTTTATTAATAAATTATTGTATTGAATTTCATTGTTCTGGAGTGTTTGTTTCCTTTATTTTCATATTCAGTTCACTTGTTTTTAAGTAATGAAGTTCATGTAGAATGGTTATAAATCTCTAGGATTGAAATTATATATTATTAATGAACGTAAAGAATTTATAATGGTCATTTATATCATTTGGTTACATGGAATGAGGATGAATAATTAGATGCCAACCACTTTAATTATTCGCCAGTATTTGGAATATTATGAACTACTTTGGTCATATAACTTAATTATGAGTTCATATTATGGTTCCTGAATATTAATTAGGTTATAACACATATATTATAGTCTATTTCAACCATGAATATGGTTTCATGACTAGTAATGAAGATGAAATTGAGGAACGAAACTTCTTCGTCCACGAAGGTTATAAATCAGAACCTTATGGACGTCGATTTCGTTTATAAAATAAAAGGGAAGGAGTAATAATATTTATGATGGTTTTAACATTCACATGATATAAATCTAGTATATAGATGTTACTGAAGTTACCATGACCTTTTCGAAAAAGGAGGTGAGGAGAGAAAAATAAAAGAGATGAAATTGAAAATAAAAGAAAAGTTAAGAGATCACTTATGAAAATTCGGCAGCCTACCGGCGTCATTTAAAATTTCATAAAATCAAATGGTGAGAACAAAATGGTATCTCATCATATTGAAATCAAAAGAACAGTTAGAATAATAAATAAAATCAAACCCCAACATATGCGAATGGAATTTCAAATAGAAAACATAAAAGAAGTGTCGACTTAAAGAAGAGAATGAAGGATTCCCTTACCATATAGAATAACTCCTAGATCTTGAAGGATGGGACCTTGGGGGATTAGGGACACCTTGGGAGGACTCTTAAAGATGTAAAACCACCAGATCATCGAGGAAGAGGGATTTTTAATGAAATAAAGCGAATGGATGAGTGGGTATTTATTGAAAAAGGGAGGTAATTTTTTAATAATTTCAAAGGGACACCTCATTAGTGGTTTTTTCAAAAACATGGGATTTCCCATGGTATTTTCCCATGGTTTAAGTCACTTGGGAAACCTTAGGTCATAAGTTACTATACACAATTTGACCATACTTTTATATTTAATTATTACATCATTATGATGTCATTAATCTAGCGGAAACTCAAACTGTATTTTTACTATTCATGAAAAATTCATGTATTTTAGAAAAATAAAAAAAATCACCCTACTATTTTATGACGTGTATAATTAAAAAGTGAAATCCATTTTTCAAAAATAATTTTCTAAATATTATTAATTTAATTTTTAAATAAAATCATACTTAATTAAAAAATTAACAGTTCTAATTCTACCACTACTTCTTTATCACAGTGAAAACTTAACTAATATGTTATTATCTTCTAGCCTTAAGAAAATAAAATAATAATAAAATTTACTATTCATTAGGGTCAAATTATTATTCCTATTACTATTCATAAGGGTATGATACTATTCACTAAAAAACAATTTTGTTCTATCGGACTCCAAATGACATACTGAACAAAACTCTAGATGACCATTTTTCAAAATTCAATGAATTGAAGAGGAAAAGTTGTGTTTTAATGGCTATATTATAAAATTTCATTTTATATTAATTTTGAAAACCATGGGGTGTTACAGGGTCCGATAGAATAGCTGGTCCTGGATCCTGTGTGGTTCCGACAGGTTAGCTGGTCTTGGATCCTCTGTGGGTTCGACAGCTCCGACTACTGTTGCTGGATCCTGTGTGGGTCCGACAGTTCAAACTGCTGGTCCTGGATCCTGTGTGGGTCCGACAGCTCCGACTACTATTCCTAGATCTGGTGGGGGTCAAACAGTTCCAACTGATGGTCCTTGATCATGTGTGGGTCCGAGAGCATAGATGAATAAGTGAGTACATCTGATCATCTCTATTACTCTATAAAAGTTGTATACCTGTGTGAGCTAAGTGAGAAACTCTTCTGTTTCCTCGTGAACAATATGGATTTCTTGATTTCTTAGGTATATGTTTGGGAATATACCTATGTAATGTCTATCTGTTGATTTCATACATTGTGGTTTATCATTGTTGGATTTTGTGAGACCTTGAGGGTCTTGGGGTCCCTATTGAGTATCGTTATACTCACCCTTGCATGGGCTATGCCTGCACCTCATTGTGTTGGTTGCAAATGACTAACAACACTGACTAATGATCAGAGTAGCAGGACTGGATGGTACCCGAAGGTGGACCTTACGACTACTTGGTACATGGAGGAGACTGAAAAACGTGGAGTGATGAAGAGTCTATCTGTATATACCCTTCTGGTAGAAATCCCCAGAGGACGACCCAGTAGCTGCTTTACCTTTTCTTTAGTTGTACTTGTTATTCAGTTGAACTTGTACTTTCCTGTTGGGCTTATATTTCTATCCCCTTTTACATTTCTTCACTCCATTGTATATAGTTTCTCTTAGTGTTTTACTTCCAGCTCGTACTCTGTTGTGTTTTGTTATAGTTATAAAGGTAATGCCTTCCCAATTCGTCGCCAGCCCCTAGCCTTTGGAAGGTGGGCTTGGGGTAGTCACGGCATGGGCCCCGGGGGAAGGTTCATGACACTAATGGTTTCCATTATTTTGATACCTTGCTGATATTTTTGTACTCATACCATGTATTAAAAAAAATTAATAGGTTTTTAATAATATTAAGGAAAATGATGAGATCAGGGGGAAAATGGTTAATATTTTTCATAAAGAAGAACCATGTTTTATTTTAATGTTTTTTGTTTTATGGAAAAAACAGATACTCTGTATATGAATCCACTTGTAATGCTTGTGATTAAATTTCAACAGTTTTCAAAATTCTCTAAAAATCAAAACCAAAATATACTAAAATGTAAATTCTAGTTCATAAAAACTATAAGTAATTTTTATATCCATGTCCTCGTAGTTGGTATTAGAGGATAGTTTATACAACTTTAGAGGTTATAATATTATTAATAGCATTCACTTAGAATATTTTACTATATGGTTAAAGTAAAATAATGTAGTGTATTAAGAAAAACGTTTTCTCTTCATACAAATAATGTTTTCATGTAATTTTTTTACATATAATAAACAATTAAGATGTTGTAGGAAGGCACTGAGAAGAAAATATCCTTCCAAATCAGCATCATTGTATCATTGTAATTGCAAGATAAAATCTTTTTGATTTAATTTATTAGTGGAAACAAGCTATAAATAGTGGTGGTATCCATGCTAAATTGGAACCCAATGTACCAAAAAAATTATATAGTGGGCCATTTAATTTAGAAACATCGCCCATTATTTGGTGGATCATCTCAAACAATGGTAGGTGAAGGATGGATAAATTCCCTAGAGAAGATTTTTTAAGTTATATGTTATTTAGAACATCAAAAGGTCACTCTTTCCATTTATAATTTTGAAGGTGAAACAAATAAATTGTGGTTAAGAATACAAGATAGAAATATAACATTGATTTCATATAGTGGAAATCATTTAACTATCTCTTCCTTTTGAAATATTTTACTAAGGTTGTTTGAATTCCTAAGAAGATAAATTATTAGAATTAATGAAAAAGTATAAAGATTCAGTGGTTTCGTTTGAAGAAAACATCACATGATTGGGAATGTATATTCTGAATTTTATTCATTTCATTGATAGTATAATTAATGGATTTTACTCAAGACATAAAAAATGTTAATAAATATCTTTGGCCTCATTAGATTTTAAATGGTATGAGAAAGTGGTTTTTTGTGATGTAAAAGTTGATATAGATTTTTAAAACACATATTTTCCATGAGATGATAATGGTAAGATACAATTAATATGGTATTAAATGGAGAATTGAACCCGATAAATTCTAGAGATAATCATAAAACCTGTCCTAGGGGTGATAAAATATATTTTCATGAATCCATTTCTTGATCTGAAATCTGTTATCGGTGTGGTACGTTTTCTCACAGGTGTTGTGACTTCAAAGACAAAGGTCATGAAAAATCAAGGAATTAGTTGATTGATAACTACATAATAGTTATATGTTTCAGATTTAATGAGTTTGTTCATTATTATAGTACTTGCCCAAATTTAGTTACACATGTTATAAATAAATAGCATCAGAAATAGAAAGGTATAATAAAGATATTTACTACTACTATAGTTGATGTTGGAAAATATGGAGAAGCGATGAATTCCGAAGGAAGCCAAATTTTTTTCAAAGGATGATCATATGTTTGAAGTCATTGGAACCCATCCTTTTATGTATTTAGTAATTCATAAACATAGGGTTTAATTTAATGTTTTTTGATATATGTTTAATGTACAAGTTACATTTATAGTTATGATATGAAATAGTTTATTTGGGGAATAATGCATTTATTTTTGTGGAGATAATTTGAAAAATATGGATAAAAATTGGGGTTTATATAATCATTGATTTTGATAAACTTTTGGGATGTTTACTTTTATGATCAACAATAAAAAGTACGAGATATCCTATAAGGTTAAATAAATCTACAACGTTAAATATATTTATGTCATATTGAGGTTTTTATCATCTTTTTTGGAATGTAATAAAAATTATATAGTATTTTAAAAAGGATAACTCATTAACTATGTAAAGACCCCTCACATATAGAAAGTATGCAAGAATTTAACCCACAACCGATGGGGGGAAGGGGTATCACGTACCCATGGCCTATATAAATTCTAAATTAATATAAATTTTCATTTAAATTAAAATAATTTAGGGATGAAGAATAATTTTATTTTGGAAAAATATTTTTATCGAATAGATGACTATGGCATTGGAAAATTATTTAGGGATCATGTGAATAATGTCATATCAGAGAACATTCTCTATTTTGGGAATAATATAATATTAAATTCAACAGAATACTATGAGATTTTATTTTACAAATAAAGGATGAATTATCTTTTAGAATCATATATTATTTATGGTGATTCGGGTTATTTATGAAAATAATTTTATAGTTAGATAAATTAAAATTTAGTATGATACTTTAAGATTTATTGGTATTTATTGAATATGAATATTAAATTTATCTAAATAGATTTCTGGATCAAATCCATCTGATTTTGTGTTTCAATTTTAGTCTCAAATATTTTTATTATCTTTAAGGATAGATATTTGTTAAATGATATATGTTGAACTGCGAGTTTTACAATAGAATCTTGGAAATCAAAGTAGTTTTTCATCATATAATATTTTATTAATTTAATAAGATAATACCTTTTACTAGCCATTTTGGTTTTGTTTACATGAAGAATAAGTAGTTATACTTTTATGGATTTTGTGGTTCTTATAAGATAATTATAATGTTCAGGTTTGAAAATAAATCAAGAATACTCATCATTTCGAGAAAAGATGATATTGTGTTTGAATTTAATTAAATTATGTAATTATAATTTAATGTTATATAGTATTCCAGTTTTATTAGTATTGTATGTAAATTAATTGATTAATATTAGGAAAAGGATTTGGAAACTAAATGTTTTATCTAACACTTTTATCAATGGAATTTTAACCCATCATATGTTTATAGTTTTGTGATGGATAAACATCCAATGATCATGTTATATATCAATCATTATTAGTCCATGAGAGCTAGTTTTCTTTTCCATGCCTATGTTTTCCTATATTGAATCATAAAATGTGTTATATCAAGTGAAAATTATACATTCCTTTCCATCTTTTCAAATGGATTCATTTTTGAGCCCTGTTATGATGTGGGATTTCAACATAAGTATTTTGAAATGTCAAACCCCAAGTTCTTATATATCGAGTTGAAATTTCTGTTAAAAAATTTATTAAATTGGGGGATAATTTAACATAATGGTATTTTAAAATGAAACACTATGTTAATATCATACAATATACTCTGCATCGAGCTTAAAAAAATGAATAAATATTATTATTTAAATTTAATAGTTGTCATATAGTTTTATGAATTGTGGGAATGAATGAGACAATCAAAATTAAGGAAATTTTCTATAAATTTTTTATAAAATTAAAAATTTGGTTACTTATTAATCATTAATTAAAATAAAAACAAATTTAATAAAAATTATATTTCTCTATAATTTTTTTTTAACTGCATTGGAATTATGTCATAATACATTAAATTTTTCACTATTAGTGAAATATATTAACTAAATTTATATATTTCATATTTTTTAAACAAATCATTCATTATTCTTGAAAGACATCAGACTTATATAAATCTAATTCTAATCATGAAATTAAATATTTGTCTATAGAATGTTTTGATGCATTTTTATGGTGATGTTTTTTGGAAACCTAATTTTTACGCATTTATAAATTTTAATTAAAAATTGTAAATTATTTTTTGAAATATTAATATCAAAATTGTCTTAGACTGAAATTTTTGGTATTTTTTTGAGAAGTTTCATTTTATGACAATCGATGAAAACTAGTGAGTATTAATTGAAAACTACTTTTTAGTCTTATTTATGTTTATATACAAATTGTATTTTAAATTGATTGATAGTATTTTTTTTAATTATACTTCAATAAGACAAATTCAAGTAATTGGAAACAATTTTTCATTGAAAATGGATATCCAAACATTACAATCCTCTGAACTTGTTCCCTTAAAAAACACGCATTCCCGTTGTGTCTACAAGATTAATATGAAATAAAAATTTTAAAATTGTGTGAGTTGAAACTATTCCGTTACACTTCTAGAGTTTTATCCCATTTTGAATGACCATATATAATTATACATAAATTAACCGATCATGAAACAATGAAACGAATGCCCCTAAAAATATGAAAGTAATTTAAAATTATCAATTAATGGGTCATAATATTTATAAAATCATCAAATCATTTATAAAAAATATGAATATAATTATTTATTTGCTTAATTAAATTATTTAAACCATTATATATATGGTTATAACACATTTTAACATAGTCTAAAGTAAGGTAAGGGGCTTTATTTTGATCTCCTTTCATTGAGGCATGTTTTGATGATATAAACCCACCTCCATTAATGAGGTTTATTTATAGACGGTTTGACATATCATATCACGATTTTATTTATTCTCATTTTATTTATTTCTTTGTTAAATTATATTCTTTCATAGGGTTTATGATTCAAATAATTCAATTTGGTATATGTTAATTTGATATAAAAATATTTTCCCAAATGTTTAATGTTTTAATTAAAAAATCTTCTCATCCTTGTAAATTTTAACAAAATTATTGAATTTGATCATTTTATATAGATAGAAAATGATTATAAAGAAACATTAATGTAATGTTTTAATTTCATTGAGTTGTTTTCAAATTAGACATTTTTATGTGTTTTATATTAACTATTTTGAAAAAAAATTAACATTATATTCTTAACTTACAGCGTGATAATTAATTTTCCACCACTATGACTATTATCTAATTTCTAGATTCCATTTCAAGATTAATTTTGTTATTTGGAATAACTTATTTTATTTTTTGGGTATTTTGATATTTTATATGGCTTTTCATGGAATCTGGTGTTTTTGTATTCAAATCAATTTTTTTAAAAAAATTGTATTAGTTATGAAATTTTTAATCATATGGGATTAAAAGTGTTTTTAAAAGTGCTTTATGATGAATGTAGTTTTTATTCATGAAATGATACATAAGCATTATATGTCAAATAGGTGATCCCAAAACATCAAATACAAATGTTTGAGCCCCATTATAGCTCATGGTGAGCCCTATTTAGATTATAAAAAGGTTTGATCCCCTTTTTAGCTCATATGAAACATGTGATCCCAATGTAGATTGTATGAATGGTTGACCCCCTTCGACCACAAAGTTGAGACTGATATATATTATATAATGGGTGAACCCAATTATTGATATTCATCAAATTAGGTAATAATATTATTATTGTATGGATATAATGTCATTCCAATTGATGATTGTTGAATTATTTTTATGTAAATGACTATAAACGTCACTTATACGAGTTTTAAATTGATTTTACTTTTGTTTAGAAGGATTTATTTGAGAAAAATATTTTTGTTTCTGTCATGTAAAAATGTTTCGTTTCATTTTCAAAAAATAACCTTAAAATGGTTTTTATTTTATTTTATAGGATTAATGGTATCCTTTATTTTAAATCCCATTCTATGCTTTTGGTTCTCATTATAAGCATTAATATGTTTTCCAAAAGGTTTATGTAAGATTAAGAATAATGATGAGATCAATGAGAACATTATGAACATTTTATCATAAATATAATCCATGTTTTATTTTATATATTTATGTTTTATGGAAAAAATGGATATTATGTATATGTATTCACTTGTAATGTATTTGTTTGCATTGCAAGAGATTTTTCAAATTATATATAATACTAAACCGAAAGATCATCAGATGTGAAATCTAGTTCAAAAACAGTAAAACAAGTAATGTTTATGGTTGGGTTATTACAAATAATGAAATATAAATAATCACATGAGATTGAGAAAATAACCATGGATATTGTCACTAATCAACTAATTACATCGATTGTTCATAACATGATTCAAAATTATTAAAATAAAGATTATAGACATTTAAAACATACCATCAAAGCGTTATTTGAAGACATCTTAAATCATTGAAGAGTTATACCAAGATATCTATACAGATGTGTAATCCTTAAAAAAACACAATACAGTCTCTTTCATGAGAAATACTGATGTATGGGGGTCCTATTTATGGAAACACAATAACAAACTATATCCAATCAATTCTAATATCGAATTGAATAAACATAAAAAATTAATTTTTATTAAAAAAATAATATGAAATATTAATACATACCTCAATAAATGAAGCTGAATTAAAAATCATTTAGAGTATTGTGGTTAAATATAAAAAGATTGAACATCATCAATCAAACTAATCTTAAAACAACCAAAGAAATAATAAGTATTATATCAATAAAAAATCTATAATTACACCTATATAAAATATATGGTTGATAATATTTTTTAATAGAAAATATCAAAAATGACTTTAATAGCATCATTCGAAGAAAATAACCTTTTCCTGGGAAAATAATTTTTAAAAATAAATAATCAAAAAATATTTTTAAAATTAATTTATTTTAAAATACCCTTTGAAACATTCAATGGTTCTTTAAAACATTGAGTTCTCATGATGGTAGAAAATTACATACATTCTAAGTACATTAAAATAATGATTCCTTTTACATTTTTTGAAAAAATCCAAACCTAACATGTTTCAAAAACCACAAAAATATTCAATTACATAAATTCTTTATAAAGTAAAAAATGATTAAAAATTTACATTACAAATTATTTTCAAAAGGTCTACACACATTTATAAGTTATTTTAGAAAACCTAGGGTTTGATAAAAAAATATTTATGGAGAGTGATAAATTTTGATCATATTTAAATCGTACTCTTAATCAATTTATGTACCAAATAGAGTAAATATGTCCATATTACTTTAAAACAGTCATGAATAACCATATAAAATGATTATATTATTAAATAACCCCCTACCACGTTCGTAACATTGGAATCTTAATCCCCATGAATGAAAAAAATTAAAATAAAAAATAAATCTACATTATGATATATTAATTCATTATAAAACATAGAAATATGTAGCTATATACACAACAAAAAATAAATAAGTTGTGAATATGGTGTACGTTTCACCGATTTAAATATTAGATGGTAAACCCTCACATTCAGTTTGACTTATCACATTCATTATTTATATCCCAAAATAATGAAATTTTGCTATTTATTTTCATTGTTACGATTTTTTTTGAAGTTCATTACGCCTTTTATCTATATTATTACATTATGATTACTTAGTCAGTAAAATATATATCATATGTTTCAATGATACATGGTTTATGAGTCAAAAATAACTTCGGTATGTTGACTGTGGTCGATGATATTATTATTAAAATTTCTCAAAAAATTTAATAAAAAATATTTGACATATTTATTTCAATTACACTTTTAAAATTAATCATTAAATAGAGTTATGAAAAATGAAATGTGTCACAATCACGGAGATGATGGGTCGAACATACGAATGAGTAATGTTTCAATTTTTTAGTTATCATAATGGGTAGAAGGGTTTAAATGTTTTATCCTTACAAAATGAACATAATATCATATATACCATATTTTTTTAAAATATACTCATATATATCAACCATATTGGTGGTTATGAAATGATATTCACATCTGTTTTTATGGAAGTCGTCCAAAAATACATGAACGACATTATCATTTTTCAATGTAATAAATTAAGTGATATAATATAATTTTATAATGAAAATATATAGTTAATATCATTATTATGTAATTTATATATCATATATTTATTATCTTTAAAATTTTTACATTACATTTTATGTGGTAATGATTAATGAAACACGTAGCTTCGTGAGGTGGTATTATTCCAAATACACAAGTGACATTATCATATCCCCAACAAAATGAAATTAAAAATATATATAAGATATAATGAATTTATAGTTATAATTATTTTATGAATTTCATATATACACTTTAGATCCATCAGCATTCCCAAATCTATGAGGTATTAATGGAAAACTGAATGACATCAGTTCATGAGTCGGTAGTCCACCATACACATGAATGATGATTTTGTAACCCATTTGATTGATGCCGAGATGGTTGTAATTCACACCCTTAACAAAAAAACATATTATAAAATTTAACATACATATGATATTATATCAACATGGTTTAATAATAATTTAATATGTCAAGGAAGAAATACAACAAAAATGTTCGATGAAGAATATTGCATCTTCCTCTGGTAGTCTCATCGAGTTTTCACCAAAACACAATGAAGGATGGATTTATGACCAATGTAAGGATTCATGGATTGGAATATTTTGATATTTTTTTTCTATATTTCGTGACCATATATAAAATATTTATCTTGTGAAGAATAGAATATATGTGACATCTTTTATAAGTGAGGTGAGTTTCACACCTATAATGATTGAAAAGAAAATGGTGTTCCCACATTCTTCATATGAAATAAGAGTCAAATTAGTGTAATAAAGAATTTTAGACAAGATAAGGTTGATATAAAACCATCAAATATATTCTATATATGTATTTAGGTCATTATAACTACTATAAATTAGCTTCAATGCCCAAAAAAACCATTTTTTCCTTAACTATGTTAAATATTTTTTTTTCAATTTTTACAATTCCTTATAATAAAAAAATATGTTTAAATTAATAAATATTTTAAATTATACGGATTAAAAATATAGTATCCATTTTTTTTACATTCACTTAATATCAGTAGAATATTTTTACTTAAAATTAATATTAGCGACATAATGATAAAGAAAGTTTTCCAAGAGAAAATGTTACAATGATTAAAAAGTTTTTATATAAAAATTAAATATGTAAACAATTAAAATCAAAGAAATTATATTTATTGATATAAAATTTAACTAATTTTAATTAAAACCAAATTTAAAATGAAATTTATATATCTAAATAAATGAAAAAAAAATTTATTTTTCAATTAGAATTCCATATTTTTAAATATTCCACAAAAAAAATTCATAAAAATAACATAATATATACCTCATATAATTTTGATATACTAGTTTCATAAATGAATTTACATTATTACGGAATATTTCTAAATTTTTTAATAATTAATAAAAAATTATGTGCACTTAGTTTGACACAACTGCCTTTTAGAAATGTATATGTTTTCAAAAAACATTTCTTTAACCTTTAAAGGAATCATATTTTATTTATAATGAATATTTATCCATTGAATTATTTTTACACATGTCCAAGACATAAAATTTGCATAATTTAGTTATTAATATTTATTCCCACCCACATAAGGTATCATTTAGAATTTTAATGTTTGAATATAAATATTTTAATATATTATCATGTTTTGTTCAAACACAAGGTTGGGTGCATATCAATCTACCAAAGAGATTAACATGACATAAAAATAAATTTATTTTAAAGTATCATGATGTTATATTGCCTAAGATTATTTTTTCATGCCATACACCCTACCAAATATTTTATTAATATTTTAAAATCTCAAGGTGTTACATTCGAACCTGCTTCAATTAATTCCATTCTCACAATGCAATATAAATCTCAATAATTAAGGGTGAGTAATTTAAAAATACCCTCCTAAAAGCTCCAAATCACATGAATGGAGAGTGAAAAAACCTATTTATAAGACATAAATAAAGGTACCAAACATCATATGGAATAACAAATAACTAGGTTTATTTTTTTGAGAAAATTGGTGGAATGTAAGGATTTGTACATTCCAGAAAATCATAAATAATTATAGAGGGTGATAATGGTCATTGATTATAAGGTAGTGAATGATAATTAAATTGTTAAGGACATCAAAACCATTAATTTTTGATGATTTAAAACTTTATATTAATCATCATATATTAAGGTAATGTTATAAAAATTTTGTTTCTAGATTATTTTTTAATGATGAATAACTATTTTAATATTCAAAATTATTATGAAATAAAATTATATTGTTTGTTTCTATTTCATAAGAAAAAAATCCCTCCTTTGTTTTTGTGTCAATAAATTTACAATTCAACACCTACCACAAGAAATTAATATCCAAAAAATAATTTTTTTACATGAAGTACAAAAATAATCATTTATTATATTGTAATATCCATAATAAAATGATAAGTAAATCCTTAGATCTCTAGAGATAATTTTGTAAAATTGTTAGAAAATGTCACTAAATATTCATAAATATTAGTATTGGGGAGAAAATTTGTAATATGTAACTTCTCATGTAATCTTCAACTAAATCCATTCCTAAATGATTAACCTTATTATCTTTGAAAAAAATTAAGATCCAAAACATTGTAAATAGTGTCATTGAATTTACAAAATGAACATATCTCAAGTCCCATAAACGCCCTAAAGCATCAATTATATAAAATAATTATTTGAATACCTTCATAATGTATTATATTTAAAGACAGTTAGAACCTATATTACCATAAAACCTTATTAAATACATGAATTCTACCTTAACACTTAAGTAAAACATATATTATTTGTTATTATAATTAAATCCAAAAATGATGTAAACTCCATTAGGGATATCATAATACACTTTTCCAATAAATCATTAATCAATTACAAAGTTGTTAATACAATCCATCTTAATTTACTGATATCAATCATCTCATTATCCCTGTATAATCATCTCAATGTGAAGAATATAATAAGATATATCTTTACCTAAATCATGTGTTTTACATTCAGTATTAATTACCATTGAATAATGGTTTGTATTCATTAGTACCATACACCACACATTTTAGAATCCTGAATTTAAAAGTAATGAAGTATAGACCTTACACATTTCATAACTCTTATAATAATTATATCATTACTAATACTCTAAAATGACACAATTTATGAATCCAATAACAATAATGTTAATAATTACCTTTATTTTATGGCAATAACGTAATCTTGATCAAGATCTATTGAATTATTTTGGGATATATTAGTTGGAGTCTTGGTGAATTTGTTTTTGTAGTTCCATATCTCAACACAGTTGAAACATTGAGAATTTAAAACTTTTTTCATTCCCATTAGATCACGATAATAGGGTAGTTTATATCTAATAATATATAAATCTCTCATTCCCTTTAAGAATATAACATGGTGTTTCCTTCCACAAATATCATGGGTAGGAAAAATTTTCTTTACAAGCTTCCCATTACAATTTTTTCTTCAATTCATTCTCTTATTTTCATTATTCCATTAAAAACTATATTACTTAGGTAATTTATTCTCTATCGTATTTGAACATGTTATAATTTTTTCATATGATTTGAATGTTTGGGGGACTTTTTTGTTTTGAAATATTGGAATAATCACTTAAGATAAATGTCCTTATGTTCACTTAGAGCATTGTTGCAACTCCCATTCCAAATGCTAGGTTCCATTCCTAAATATTGTAATACAATACATTTAATGATATCATTAGGAAATATAATTGATTATAAGAAAATACTAAAATAATTAAAATTTATTCAAAATTCTATTCATAGATAATCTCAAAATCATAAACATGGTTTATATGATGATATCACTATTTTAAATTCCATTATAATGGTTATTAAATAAAATGTGATTTATCATAAGAACATTCTATAGGATTTTCAATCCATTTTCATAGTAAGGAGTTTATTCATGAACTATATGATTATAAATTCATTACCAGTCTTACCTTTTTACATTAATTACCCCTAGGTACAAATTTTTTTGACCCACATCCCCTTTTTGATTCCAGACTGTCAAAACCTAAAAAACTATCATAGAGTTATGTTCACTAATCTATGTTTTATAAAATATGGACATGAATTTCTATAGTAAAATTCATATGAAGATAAAAATTGGGACCCTAGCCTTAGAATCCTTGAGTTGGTGTATGCTTTATTACATTGGTATATGATTCAAGGAATTGAATATTAAAATATAAGAAATTATATATTTCTTGATAGAAAAGTAACATTAAAAAAATTACCATTACATTTTAAAAAATAAAATTTGAAAATAATTTTCTTTGATAACTCAATTATTTTCTTTAGTGTATGCCTACATCTAATTACAATATAAATTTCAGTATCCTTTGGTACATAAAACATAATAAATAGGTGAGATTAGATGCTCTATAAGGGTAAGAGTATAGTTAATGCTATGAATTAATAATGCAAATTCATTGTGGGAAGGTAAAAAAAATAAAATATGTACTATTTATTAAATAAAATATGAATTATATTACTGTACAAAATGATGATCAAATAATTCCATTAAAATAATCACATGATATTAAAAAAACCGTGTATAATATATTGAATTTAATTATCACATAGAATAAAAATAACTAAATTCATAAGGATTTATATCATAATTATATACATATTAAACATACCATCCTGGACTTATTCCAGTAAATCAAATAGTAATGAGGTCTTGTACCCTGACATCTATATAAATGGGTAAGGATCTGGCTGATATCCAATCTAGAATTCCCCACGAGACCTATTGATGAATGGAGTTTCAATTGTGGGCCCCATAACTCACATGATAAGTCCAATTCATTCCACATATGAATGGGGTGAAACTTAATAAACATAAACATTTGTATTTAAAAATGATCATTTCATTGTTAATATCTACTCCCAATCCATTATATATAATCTTAAACCATTGAGAATAATATTGTGAATGGTAATAAGATTTTACATAATCGGAAGAACTAATAATAAACTATCAAGATAATGATTAAGTATGATATAAAAAAACATATCTCAATATGATTATAATTATAATAAATGGATGATCCCGTTGAGGAATTGAAATACAATAAATAATTCATTTAAAAATTATTTTCTATAATATAACCTATTCACATTAAAAATAATTTTAAAAATAAAAATTCATTAAATAAAATGAAAATAATATTAATTAACGATAACCTATGAAAAATATAATTTATATTCAGAACACTAATTTTTATTGATGGTTGGAAATTGTTTACATGTCGATTATAATAAAATACTCATTAATTTCAAATCTTTAAGAAAACCTTAAATTTATTTTGTTTAATGACATGAAGATTTCTAAAAAACTGTACAAACACATAATTCATAAAACTATATTTTATAAATCGTTTTCTTATGTTTAAAAAAACATTTAGAAAATCTTATTATAAATCATAGGTTTTAATGTAAATGGACTTCTCACCGTAGCGAGAATTATAGTATGATTTTCATGAAACATTTTATTGATCATTTAATGTAACTAAGTATGTATGAAACGGTACTATTATATGAAAATGTTAATGAAAAAACCATCTAATTATAATATATATTTATTTTATGATAGAAATATCCAATAAATCTCCCAAGGGGGACTTAAAAAAGAAATCTCTAGTAATGAAAATATTGTGAAATAAACCCTTTCCACATTGGAAAGGTTTGAATAATAAACCCCATGAATTAAATAAATTTAAATGAAACATCCAAAAACATGAAAATAATCTGAATTATTATATAACATTAAAAATTGGTATTATACAATTCATAAAAAATAAAAAAGTGTTGAATATATCATATGTATCATGGAAGTAAAAGTTAGATGAGATACCCATACATTGAGTGTGACTAATGACATACATTCATAATCTTCTTAAATGATAAAATGAATTTATTTATTCAATTTTTAAGAAAAATAGTTTTTTTTATATTTCCTTTATTTCACTTATTATCATATGATTTCTTAGTCAATATGTTTACATCAAATATTTTTGACAATATTTGTCTTATGTGTGAAAAATGAATTTGGTGGGATGAATATAGATAAATAGTTTATTATTTAAACATATTAAGAATAATAATATTGTGATAATATTATATGTTAAATTAAATTATAATTTTAAAATAAATCATCAAGAAAAATTTATGAAAAAAGTACATTGTTTCAATTATGGTGAAAGTAGACCATATGCAAGCAGGAGTGAAATTTCTATTTATCAATTGTAAAGAAATAGAAATTCTATATATTTTTTTAAAATTATTTGGGATTATTGAGAGTATGTAAAAATTAAAGGCCCTTGATTCTGAGGCCCGGTGTTCCTGGAATGGATTTTTGATCTTTTTTAATGGTACATTCAGTAAATGTGTGGGCGACCTTTTCTCTCTTTTGAACTGATTCTCAGAATTTAAATTTGAGGGTACCGTTGAACTCACAGTGCCAGGATTAAATTAAGGGAGGATTAACCTCAACCATAGTAGGTCATGAGAAAAAGTTAGTTTTGCAGACATTTTAACAAATTATAAAATTACATAAAATTGTTATTTTATTATTTTACCAATAGTTGAGCAATGGTGGTGAGACCAAGGAGTTGTGAAGCCATTTAATGGATTGACTCTTCTATTTTGTAACCACTCCTCATCAATTTTTTGCGGTTCATTAATTTAACCAATTAATGAAACCATTAATTGAAAGGAGAGTTAAACTCTTAACTACTCCATTTAATTACTTCCATTATTGGAATGCAGGGGGGATTGGTGATATTGTGGGAGAACTCCAACGAAATGCCGACGAACTTCCCTCCAATGATGAATGGTGGATCGAATGACGTCATTGGAGGAATCGATCCGAGACCGACGAACATCAGAATCTTCATCATGTTTCGATTATTCATCCACTACTACGATTCTTCTTGAAATCTGAGGTAGGGGTTGTTATTAAATTCATGTAATCTTTTGATTAAATTCTCTATTATTGAAAAGCATGAAGAATGTGGATCAACCAATATGAGTTTATCCGCGAATCGTATGATATTGCGGGTGGTTATTGCGGGACATTTGAACATGGATTAATCAATAACAATGTGATGTTTTTATTTAATACTTTCTTGTTATGATGCTAATGCAGAGGGCGCGGACCAAACGAATAGGGCCTAGACCCTTCGCCGCTTCGGTTTTTATCGCGTTCTACATGGGTGATGTCTGAACTCAGCATAAAAATAAATCTAGGAGCCACAAAGTGACAGAAGAATCCCGAGATCCTGTAGGAATGTTCGGAAGAGAAAACAGACCAATGGAAATCACTCGGTGGCCCATGGATGTTTCACCAGCTGCAGCCAGCATCAGCCTGTCGTGCTGGCAGCAGGCAGTGTGATGTCGCGTATCGTGGAGCGAAGCCGCGACATCAAGCAGCGGCGGTGAGCAGGGACAGTTTTCCATTTCTCTTCTGTATTGGTGGAAGACTCCACATTGTTGTGCCCCACATTGAGGAGGCTCCGGCTTTGAAGATGTGGTGAGGAGGCTGCGACTTCGAAGCCGTGATGAAGGCAACTCGGGCCCCATGGGTCCCGTTGATAGGGTGTCAGGGCCATGTGGCGCCGATGTTGCATAAAGGCGAATGTATTTTCATCCATTAAAGAAGGGGGAGAAACCAACCCCCCCCCCCCCCCCCCCACACAAGCCTCCCACTAGGGGGTCATGCCAGCCAGTGGGTCTGGCCGCTCGGCGGGCCAAGCACAGCTGAGGCGAGCCGGGCCGGTGTGCGGCCCAACGGACCGAGCCTGTAACCCCGCCCATCCAGATTAGGCACGGTCAGGTTGGACCCAAGTCAGACCCAGATTGGGTCAGGTTGACCTAAACCAGGTCAAGTCGGACCAGGTCATGGTGGGTTACGTCGGCCCAATCAGGTCAGACTAGACCCAGGCCCTTTTCGGCACAGATACGCTTAAAAGGCCGTATCTCACAAACCACACTTCAGTTTGATGAACCATTAGTGGAGCTAGAAATCATTGAACGAGAAGGTACTTTTGAGATAATCGTCCTGAGTTTCGGATAATGTTGGAGTATGAACAAGTTGGATCAAACCCATACCCAACCTATCCCTCAGTACTAAAATGCTTATAACTCACAGACCGGGAGTCCGATTGATGTGATGTCTATTGTGTTGGGACCCTTATGACATGGCAGTATTTTTGGTTACTCATTTTTAGAACATCGTCGATGTTGAGGCACAACTGATATCTTGAGGAGAAGAAACTATGGAACTCAAACGCACCGGGTGTGGGGAATCATGTGGAATGATTTCAATTGAAGAGCGACCCTATGCGGATTGGCATAATAGCAACCCTATGTGGATCAAAATCATAGTGACCCTATGCGGATTTGAATTATAGAGACCCTTTGTGGATCAGCATAATAGATACCATGTGTGGATCATCATCAAAGTGACCCTGTGTGGATCAGCATTCTGACGACCATGTGTGGATCATTAGTTCATGACCCGACAAGGACAAACCATAGAGAGGCCCATCGAGGATCAGTGAGAAACAACCCTGTGTGGATCGAAAATGGAACAACGTATTCATGTTTAAGTTGTGGAAATTTATAATGGAATAAAATGATATATCTTAAGACTAATCATCTTTATTTCGGATCTTTGAGTTCTATACCTTGTTTGAGATTAGTCTTTTGTTTTGTGCTTTGAGATTGAGTACATTATTTGTGGTTTTCCTATGTGAAATTCTAAGATACATTCATGGGTCTTTGGTTCCCTATTGGGTATTGTTATACCCACCCCTGCATGGTCTTCGCCCACATATTTTTGTGTCTTGTGCAGACGATGATAAGCTCATATTAGACTATAGGAGCGGGGACCAGGCGGTACACGGAAGAGACTGGTTGATGTGGAGAGTTGTGGAGATGAGTTGTACCTACCCTTCAGGTAGGATCCTTGGTGGACAATCTCGGGATCTATTTTTTATTTTCTATTGTATTGTTTATTTTAGTTGGGCTTATATTATAGCCCCTTTACTTTCATTACACACTTTTACTATTGTAGTTTTAAATCATGGTTGCATCTTGTTGTTTTCTTGGACTATGTATTTGTACAGGTCTAAAGGAAATGACTTCCCTATTTAGGGATATTACATTCCAGTTCTAGTCTTCAACCCCTAGACTATTGACGGCGAGAAAGGGGTAGTCATGACATGGACCTTGGGGGACAGGTCGTGACAAAGTGGTATCAGAGGTGTCTATTATACCGAAGAAATAGAACTCTTATATTTCTAATGGAGAAATAGTGTTAAGTGTTTAGAGTGTGTCATTCATTTTTGGGAGTCTAGTGTTGGTGTGGCGGTTGACGTATCCATAAACCGGGACCCTGAAATCAGATTTCCAACTAGATGCACGAAAATACATATTGCATGGGTTTTGGAAATGTTTTAGTTTTGGTCTCTTTTGATTCCACTCACAAGGTATAACTTTTTGACCTTGGTGCACCTGTTTCTTTACAGGAATCCACTACATAGAAATCCATTCATGAATACAGAGAGAGTTTATGATGATGGCCCACTGAGCGATGAGGCTTTGGGGTAGGGACCTCTAAAAGCGATAGCACCCTCAGGTGGTGCACCAGTAGTACCACCACACATTGGGAAGCAGTTTCCACCTTCCCCACCTGCGAACAGTGCATGCTGACTGGGCACATTGCATGACTTCTAGTGTTAGAGGCCTATTAAGATTTGAGGTGAGATAGATCCCTAGGATGCTACAGAATTTAGGGAGGATGTGGCACAAGTTTTTCGCTTAGTTGACACACTGGAAGAGAAGATGGTGATCCGATATTCTAGAGTCTTCTAGGGAACAGTAGGGAGATAGTGGATCCTGACGCTCTAGTTACATAATGAGGAGACCCTCACCTGGATGGACTTCAAGATCCTTTTCAATTTGGAGTTCATTCTAATTAATCTATGCTCTGTGCATATTCAAGAGTTCTTATACATACAGTAGGGAATCCTTACAGTAGCCCAGCACTAGGTAAGGTCCATTGACCTCTCGCACTACTCCTCCAACATGGTATGTGACCCTTTATTTAGGGATCAAACCTTTGAGTAGGGTCTCCGACGTGAGATCAGAGTATCGATGATATCGCTCAATTTCCAAATGCTAGTTGTAGTGCTTGAGAAAGAATTATTGGTGGATAGATTATTAGCTGAGTAGTAACCAGCAGTGAGCGACACCATGAGACGACAGGTAATTGAGTCATCTGTAGTAGGCAGTCTGTAGATGACGTAGATGTCCAAGTGAGCCAGACCTTCTAAAGGACAACCCGAGGATGTAGGGTTAGAGGTGCAGAGCTCACGAGGTAGAGCAGGATATCTGAGGAGTAGAATACACTTTACGTGTAGTGGGCAGGGCCACATGGATCGTGACTACCCGAACCACCGTACTGAAAATCAGCAGACATGTGAGGGACCGTCAAGGTAGATGTAGAGATTCAAGCAAGGAGGTCTGTAGGGCTGTGTAAGTGGCAGATGCGCTGGCCATGAAATAGGCGGTGGGCAGTGATTTGAGGTTTTTCCACCACCACCTCCAGGTTTTCCACCCCGACCTCAGGGAGCAGGCATACATGGACAAGTACAGCTTCTGGAAGGTGAGGCCTACAACCAGGTGCTCTAGAAGGGATTCAAGGTACGTTCAATGTCTACTTCATGCTATGATGCAATACTTATAGACATAGGTTCCTGTCACTCTTTCATTTACACTACTCTCATTTGGAGATCGGAGATTCTGTTAGAGCCATTGGCTCATTCCCTATGATTAAATACTCATACAGGTGAGGATTCGACGATTACACACTAGTTTCTATAGTGTGAGATTACTCCAGGAGGAGAAAGATTCGGCTGGGATCTCCTAGAAGTAGCGTCGAGTCCTTACGATGTCTTCATGAATATGGAATGGTTATCCATAGTCCATGCTCATATTGACTGTTTTAGGCGATATGTGGGGTGTGTCTGTTAA
This sequence comes from Viscum album, assembly GCA_963277665.1. Classification (NCBI taxonomy): domain Eukaryota; kingdom Viridiplantae; phylum Streptophyta; class Magnoliopsida; order Santalales; family Viscaceae; genus Viscum; species Viscum album. Next base: position 1,096,244,466 of record OY728131.1, on the reverse strand, counting down.
AATGGTATCAGGTTTTCCTTCACTGGTGAGAAGGGATCCTTTTCAACACATGATAGACATTATTATAGGAGGATGAAGCCTATCACTCATCAGTTAGATAGGCATACCCTTAGAGTAGTTTATGTGAGGAGTCCGAGTTATCCTGTAGTAGTGGAAAAATATGCAGATTTATTTCTTGATGATGTTCTGGGACTAAATACATGTAGAGAAGTAGGTTTCTACATTGACTTGTACCCTAGGAGGACACCTATATCTATACCATCTTATTGGATGGCTCCTGCGGAGCTTGATGAGTTGTGTGTCCAATTAGAGGGCTTGTAGAGGAAGTTGTTCATAAGGCTTAGTGTTTCACCATGGGTATCCCTGATTTTGTTTTCCATAAAGGCATATGGTAGTTTGAGGCTTTATGTTGACTATCGGCACCTGAACCTGGGAACCGTGAAGGAAAATTATCCACTCCTGAGGATTGATAATCTCTTCGACCATCTAAAGGGTGCACGGTGGTTTTCGAAGATATACCTTAGGTTAAGAAATCATATACTCAGGGTATGGGATGAGGATGTATAGAAGACAGCCTTTGGATGTTGGTGTGACTATTAGGAGTTCTTCGTAATGCCCATCAGTGTGACCAATGCTCCGACAGTGTTCACGGGTCTCATGAACAGAATCTTCCAGCCTCACCTTGATAGATTTGTGGTCGTATTCATTGATGACATCTTGATATACTCAGCTTCAGAGGGGGAGCTTGCCACGCACCTAAAAATAGTTCTAGATACACTTCAAGAGCACCACATTTGTGGAAAGATCTCAAAGTTACAATTATAGATACAAAAAGTCCACTTTAGGGGGGCACATTATCTCTAAGGATAGAGTGGAAGTGGATCTGGAGAAGATATAGGCAATGATTTCTTGGGAGCCACTCAGGGGTGTGACTGAGGTGCAGAGTTTCCTAGGATTGGCAGGGTACTATCAGAGATTTGTACCTGAATTTTCTAGATTTGTGAAACCCTTTTCATCATTAACAAAGAATGGACAACCCATCGTATGGATAAACAGATGCTAAGAGAGTTTTCTCGAACTAAGGTAGAGACTGGCCACTGCCCCCATTTTGAGGCTACCAAAAGCGGGCGTTGAGTATGTAGTTTACTATGACCTATCAGGTAACAGATTAGGTTGTGTCCTAATGTAGGAGTGAGATGTTATCACCTATGGATCACAGTAGTTGAAACAGAATATGAATAACTATGCTACCCATGACCTGGAGTTAGAATTAGTGGACTTTGGGATGAAGATGAGCCAAAACTACATGACAAGTGAACGTTTTACAGTCTAATCTGATCACAATAGTCTCAGGTATATCTTCTCACAAAAAGACTTGAACCTGAGGCAACAAAGATAAATATTGTTCCTATAGGACCATGACTTTTAGATAGTCTACACTCTTGGGAAGGGGAATGTAGTAGTAGATGCACTCATCATGAGGTCTGGTCTACAGTTGCTGAGTGTGGTGACAGAGCAGCTTTCCACGTTGCAGTTATCCTTCATTGAAAGTGATCGATCATTTTACCTATAGTTTATGATAGTTTCTCCCCCACTCCTTCAGTGATTCAGGGAGGCTTAGCTTGGGGACATAGACTTTGAGGCCTGAAATGCTCAAATATCCTCAGGATAGGCTCATGATGGATTTCTTGAAGGTGGGGAGCACGTCATCTTCTTCAGAAGACGCACCATGGTGCTAGTGACGCTACGAGAGGAGGTATTGAGTTATTTCTACACATCCCTTCTGGTGGTATGTACTAGAGTGGCGAAGATGTACCATGACCTCTAACATCACTACTGGTGTCTAGCGATGAAGAAAGCGATGGTGGAGTTCGTTTCATGATGTATCACTTGTTTGAAAGTGAAGGCTGAGAATCAGGTTCCACCAGGCTTAGCACCACCACTTGAGGAACTAGAGTGGAATTGTGATGGTATGTCCATGGAATTCGTGACAAGGCAACCACGTACTAATAGGGGCCACAATTCCATCTGGGTGATCATTGACAGACTCACCATGTCGGCCCACTTTATACCCATTCGAGAGTAGGGATTAATAGAGAGATTGTGACATCTTTACAAATAATAGATTATAATGACTCACAATGATCCATCAATCATCGACTCAGATTGTGATGCACATTTTACATATTTCTTGTGGAATGGATTAGAGGAGGAGTTCAGGACTCACCTAAGTTTGAGCAATACCTTCCATCGTCAGATAGATTTTCAAATGGAGCAGACCATACAGACACTCAAGTACATGATTCATGCTTGTGTCCTTGAATTTGGTTATAGTTGGGAAGACCACCTACCACTAGTGGAGTTCTTTTACAAAAACAGTTATCACTCCACCATTATCATGGCTTCATTTGAGGACCTATACGTGTGACCTAGAAGATCACCTCTATACTAGATAGAACCAGGGTAGTTACCACTTATGCGTCTAGAGATGGTACATTATACCACTAAGAAGGTACAGATCATCCATAATTAGATGAAGACTGCACAAAAAGGGCAACAGTCTTATCCCGATAGGAGTTGGAGACCCTAGGAGTTCAAGTATGGTGACCATGTCTTCCTACGGGTCTCACCCCGGTGATGATTATGGAGGTTTGTCCAGGGCGTCAAGCTATATCTAAGGTTCCTCAGACTTTTCTAGATCCTCATAAGAGTAGGTGAGGTGTTTTACTGTCTATTTACTCCCCCACAGATGTACCAGATGTATAATTGTTTCATTGTGTCACATATGAGGTGGTATGTGCATGATCCATCACACGTTATAGACTGGGCCGAGCTGGAAGTCAACGATGGGTAGACTTTTGTGGAGTTCTAGATGGAGATAGAGGATCGACAGGAGTGGTTACTTTGTGGGTGGTCTATTCCTCGGGTGTGAGTTTGTTCCCAGAACAAGAACCTCCAAGAGAGCACTTGGGAGAGGGTTTCTCAGATACATTCCCAGTACCCCCATTTGTTACCCTACTTTTATTGTAGCTTTCGAGGATGAAAATCTCTAAGGTGGGAAGAATTAAAATTCCCATAAATTCCATATATTTTTTTAAATATTATTTTGTATTATTATAAGTCTGCTAAAATTGATGGTACTTGATTCCAAGGCCTGGTATTCCCAGAATGGATTTGTGAACATTTTTTAATATATGTTTAGTAAATATGTCGGTGGGGTTCTCTATCATTTGAACCAGTGCTTAGAATTGAAATCTAAGGGCACCGTTGGACTCACATTTCTAGGATTCACTTAATGGGGGATTAACTTCTACCGCAGTAGGTCAGGATAAAAAGTTAATTTTTCAAACTCTTAAATAATAATAAAATAACATAAAATTTTTCTTTTATTATTTACCATCTGTTGAGTGGTGATGGTAGGACCGCTGAGTTTTCAATCCATTTACTGGTTTGAATCTCTTATTTTGTAACAACTCCTCATCTAATTATTTTTTGTTCATTAATTTCGATGAGTGATTTCATTGGGGTTTAAGTGATTGTACAATCATCCCATGTCAGCTACGATGTCCTCATATCATCTCAAATGGGTTTATTCTTAGAGGTTGAAACACCTAATGAACCTATTGTTCATGATTTGTTGACATTCATTCCAAAGGTAGGCTCTTGTTGGATGACGATTTGGCCAAAGGATCTTAAAGACTCACATTTGTCAAGAGGATGGTAACTCGGGCTCATTACACCTTATTGGTGAGAAATATTACCTATTTTAGGACTCTCTTAAACATCTAATGTATGTTCATTTGATCATTAATCATTCGTTCATTCATAAGAATGGGTCCACAAATTACTCCTATGTCACATGATCAACCAATAATATGCATTGGTTTAGAATCAAATATATGTATCTATGGTTCTCTATTGATGAAGACATTTGTATGTATCAAAGGTTTTTTGTCAATGTTACCCTTTTATAGATACATTAGGTATTCTAAAGTCTTTAACAAAGAAAATGATGATTTAATTCGTATAATGAGGCACTCCAGAGTTTATCATCAACCCGGGGGAAGGAGACTGTTTTGATGTTGGGGTCGAACCCATAATATGGGCTTCCTATGTATCCTTGTGGGAGGAATCCGAGACCATGTAGTTCAGTACCACTTATTTGGACACAAATCCGTTTAAGGGTGCATGAAGAGGTCCCATCCATGTAGTGTAAAGTCATGTGGCCAGAATATCTAGGTGGAAGGGGCCTAGTCATTCTTTGGTGTGGAACTTACACCATGGTAGCCCGAAGTACCTAGAAGAGATTAATTATTCAGTGTAAAGGGTTACCTTTTCTAGAATATGGCCTTGAAAATTTTAAAGAAAGTTTCAATGATTGGGTTTGACCATGAGGAGGCTTCCTACGCATCCTAGTTTATTGGGACACAAATCCCTCATAGTATGTATGATGGGGATTACAAATAGAATATTCCAAAAAAGTAGGCATGATTTGAGGCCTACATAGACTAATATAAACCCTTTTAAATCAGAGTTTGGAATTACATAGTAAAGGAGGCCTCCGTGAATTGGAGTTTATTATTGTGATTATACTTTGAGAATGACTCCCTTTAAGCTCAGGCATTAGAAATGGATCCAACGTATCCCAGTTATGGATGGAATTTGAGGTCACATAGTTCATTTGGGGAAGTGGGTTGTGTGGGCATTGTGATCATCACTAGCCTCTATGCCACTAATTCATGCTATGTGTATGAAAAAAGACAATTTGAAAGATTCAATAAGCCACACATGTTCTCTTCTCTACTAATGGAAATGGAGGAGGATAACGACAGAGGTTGGGGTGAGATCATCACCTCCTATGGTCAAAATGGATTAATCATGGAGGGATTTAATGTGATGTTTATATGAGGTATACTATATTTTAATATCATATATCTTGGTTGATGGAATCAAAGATTAATATCATGTTACTAGGAAAATACCATGTATTTTAACATCATGTGTTATGGATGAGTTCCATATAGTTTAACATCTTGTTGACAAGACAATATGTGGTCTTGTAGTTTATGGTCATACAACGAGGAACAATTATTATAGAAACCATGTTTAACTAGAGTATAATCATTTTGGGACATTCCAATGTGCCTCAAACATGAAAGGGATGGAACGTTTAATCAATGATTCTGCAGGATCTCATATCAGAAAAAATGATAAGAGGCGTGGAAGCCATTATGGAAAACATAGGTTGGAAAATCATATCCTATTGAAGAATTTGTATCTGGTTCATAGTCGATTTGTGTGGTAGACATATGAAAAGATACTATAGAATTATGTTCATAGTAAAAAAATGTTTCCTTAGGATACTAGACTTCTATTTTTGATGGCTCAGGATGTTTATGATGATCTGAAATTTCCTGATATACAACATTTTAAATTCATATAGATTGGATAATGACATCATATATTAGTGGAATTGTTCAAGTACTAATACCATAATTTTTAATTTCATTTGGTAATTATGATTTAGGGTCTTGATGTTTAAAGTCATTCAATGAGGACCACATGTTATATAAACCATGATTAATTGGAGGATAATCATGTTAAGATTTTCAAAAATGCCTCGAACATGACATGGTTGGAATATGTAAACCATGATTCTGGTTGATATCAAATCAAAAGAAATGAAATGAGTAATGGAATCCATAATGGAATAGATATTTAGGAAAATCCCATCTTGAGGATTAATTTTTCTCAAGTTGACATTCCATTTGTGTGGGGGATATATTCAATGTCGTCGAGCAATTGTGTGTATATACAAATGAAGGATTCCTAAAGACACTGGCCTTCCATTTTTGATGGTCAAGGATGTTTATGAATATAAAAAATCACCCAGTATACTACATTTTTACAATCATATAGCTTGGATGATGTCATCATAGCTTAATTTTATGTTGTCGGTACTAATATTACATAGTTTAATGTCACATGGTAAAGAATGTTTGGGGTCTTGTAGTTTAAGGTCTTACAGTGGGGACCCCTTGATTTAGAAACAGTTATTAACTAGAGGATAATCATGTTGGGATGTTCTGAAATGCCTGAAACATGAAGGGGATGGAACCTATAAACCATGATTCTGAATGATATCATATTATCAGAAATGATACGAGGCATGGAATTCATTATGGCGTATAGAGCTTGGAAAAGCCAATCCTGAGGAATAATTTTTCTCTGGTTGACATTGCGTTTGTGTGGGAAACATATTCAATGTTGTTGGGACATTGTGTGGAGATTGAAACAATGTATTCCTCAGGACCCTAGCCTTCCATTTTCAATAGCTAGGGTTGTCTATAAAGATCTCAAATTTCCCATTATAATGTAGATTAAAGTAATATAGATTGGATGATTACATAACATTTTAATTTTTTGTTGTATTAAATAATACCATAAAATTTAATTTCATGTCGTAAGAATGATTAATGGACTTTTTGTTTAAGCACATATGATAAGGAAAACTTTTTATTAAATCCATGACTAACTATTTGATAATCAGGATTGTATGTTTTGACATACATCGAACATGAGAGGGAAGGAATGTGTAAACCTTATTTATATGGGTTCTCAGATAAGGAAAGATCATACGAGTCATGGAATCCATTATTTCATATAGAGGTTGTAAAATCCCCTCATTAATACTAATTTGACTCTGGTTGAAAGACCTTTTTTGGGATACATTTGTAGAGACATCATGGAATTGTGTATATAGTCATGAAGAGGTTTCATCAAGACACTGGTCTTCCATTATAAATGGATGGGGATTTTTATGAATATTAGAAATTTCTCAGGATGAAGAGTTTGATGACTATAAAGGATGTGTCTAGGCATGTAAATGAAACATTCATACCATGATTGTTTGTGGTGTTCTAGATCAACCTCGCATAGATTGCATGTGATGTGGATTTAGGAGTCTTATGAAGAGTGGCCTGACTCATTGAATTATGGGATGTTTGTTGGGGTGGAATAGATAATTCTGTTGAGTCGGCATGAAATGTTCTCCATGAAACTCTCCATTTTTCATAGGGGTAGTGACAGAAGGGATGGGATCAGCCTGATCGGTATGTACCGAAGCCTAGGTGTGATACCGAGTGGGTGTGTGGGGGAACAACCCCCTTGGTATGGACTAGTGGGTGCATAATGTTTTTTCATAGGGATACATCTTTTTAAGACATGGTTGCATAGGGGAGTTCACGAAGGAGGTTCTACAATGGAGCTGGTTATGTAGAAGATGGATGCTTAGGAGCTGGACTTAAAGGTTTGCATGTGTATTGTTTCTTGAAATGTGTTGTCTGTGAACTATTTCCTACAAAGGGTCGTCTGTGTACCATGTGGTATGTATAAGAGAATCTGCAAACCATTTTCTACCAAGGTATTTCCACTAACCATTTCCCACAAAGGTTCACCAGTGAAAATTTTTCCAGTAAGGGTAATCTAAGAGTTGTTCCTTTTACTCATTTGTGGGGTTATAAAATGGCACGTCCATTCTACAGATGAAACTGCCTACTCATATTTTCTATTATGAAGGGTCTTCCACATATGTTATGTAGGGTGGTGTTTCATAAAGGGCCACCCATATATGGTTGGTAGGATGGATTCCATGAACTGATTTAGGTGCGAGAGGGATTTCTACCTCACCCTATATATTTTTATCTATGTTTAATCCATTTTTTCATCTGAGTGAGTGAGATATATTTCAATCCCCCTTCGGGTTTATTTATACAGGATTGAGTGGGCCCTATAACATCTTTTGCAGAATCCCATAATGGACTTCTTCATCAAGGGTCTTCATTTTTTGGGGCTAGAGATGCCTCATTATTTCATTAAAAAAATAGTTCAAGGAATATCTTAATTTGAGGGAGGTTAAATCACCACCTCAACTCCACAAATGTCTTTTTTTTGCGGGATTCTATTTTCTTCACCTTTCCCACATACTATTTGAGTCTGCAGAAAATTTTGTGCATGGGGAAAATGTTTCCAACTACATCATGCGAATAAGAGTGGCCACGGAGATAATACCATTATCTTCTTCCAATAAACTACATTGTTTGTGGATGACCCATGATTTATTGGGTCTCCATGCGGAGTAAAAATCCATGAAGGAACTTGCAGATCACAATATTTTTTCTTCCATTGAATATTTTACTTCAATCTTATCCTAGATTTTATTTCTTTTCCTTTTCATGTTTGATGTAATTTTATTCATCATGAATGTGGAATATTAATGACCCAATAATTATGATTATATAACCGTGTCTTTTATTTCCATATTCTATTTTATTACATAATTATTAAAATGTATCAATAAATATTATTTATATAATTTTTTAAATGAAATAAAATTATATAAAATTAATAATTCTATATAATAGTTCAAACCTCCATTATTATAATCAATTGAATTTATTAAATAATTTTAACCATTTATATTTTTACCAACACATATGCATATAATTATAATTTATAAATCTACGAATATATCAAATTTTACATGGTAGTATGTATTTACAATCTCTTTTTCCGTGTTCCCTAGATCACAAGTTATTGAATAAATAGAATTATTTTTAAATGAAAATATATCCTAATATCATTGTTTATTCCATAAGGAAATCTTGCAGGGTAAAATTTTATAAGTAGAAAAATTAATCCAAGATTATATTTAATCATTGTATCATAATTGATCTCATATATTCACTTCTTTAAATACATAAACTATTAAAATTATTCTATATATATCAAAATATTTTAAATGATATTTTATCATCTTTAGGTGTTGTTTTTTCGTTGGATGTTGATACATATATTGATTTTGTGGTATGATATGTTCAACTCTACTCAAGAAGCCATATCACAATATGTCATTAAGAATGATCATGTAACCTTGCCAAAATTATGAACAATTATACAATTTCCAAATTACTCCCTATTAATGGATTTTTTCTCCCCACGGATGGACCGATTCCTTAAACAGATACCAATCTCCCTCCAAGAAAATTCCTCAAGTGGTGTTTCTCTAATATATACTTTCTTCATCTAACATATCATTTTTTCAATTAATATACACAGAATAATACCTACTAGGAAATTATTTGAAGAATAAAAAGTGTCAAATATGTATCTGAATTATTCAAGGATATTATGTATTTATTTGATTCATTATAGAATATGGATGGAATGGGAGGAGTCTTTAGTTGAACCTCTACCATATGGGAAATTTCAATTATTAATATTGCTGAACATATAGTGTGAATTATTCATTCATTATTTGTTAATACCATCTTATTAAACATGGATATTTTGAGTCTATTTGGACTTCATAATTCTTTGTAAACTATTATCCAGATTATATACTTATGTTTGTTAGTCAGTGGTGGTTCAGAACAAATACATTTCATCTACCACATGTGAAATTTGGAATAAGTCTCTATTAGATTTAATAATGTGGGAGTATATATGTCCTCTGTGGGATGTATGAAATTTTTTTGACAATATTATGTTCTCCATAAAATAATGAGTATACACTTTTTCATCAAATTTATATATCAATTCTTGTTATATAAATGATTAAGGAATAAATATATTCACATATGAATTTCCAGTTTAGAATTTTTAACTAGATATGTTAAAATTCACATGGATCAACACCCAAGAGTAAAGGTAAATCATTAATAGTGGAATCACATTTATCATTACATATATGAGTGAATATTTCTATAAAATTATTTGAGACACTTTACTAAGTGATTTGTAAAGTTCAAAAAAAGATAAAATCCACCAATCACATGTATAATACAAAATTATTTAACGGTTTTATAGTGGTATATTTCAGTTTTTTTGTAAAAAAATAATTAACCCATCAATATGATAATATCCATAAATTGCTATTGATTATGGGTATCTACAAAATATTCATGTATGTCCAAGCCTATGTCCATGTAGTAGAGAGTAGTTAAAAATTATTACTCCATCAGTATTAAAAACTCATAAAATTAATTGAGACTACTAGTCTAGATGTGATATATGACTACATTCATAAAGTATTACTATTGGATGGGTTAATCAAAAATAGGGTTTATCGTGTCTCCATTTTTATTAAAAAATTTCAAATCAATATTGATGTAAATTTATGTGAATCCATGTGGCATTGTTAACTCTATTTCATAGGGTGTGTGATTAGACACACACAATTTCCATGCAGTAGGTTTTTTAGGAAATCATACATATATATTTGTATATGACTAAATATACCATTCTTAATGATCTATTTTCACTATACATCAAATCATCTTAATTAGGGATTAAATATTATAATGGTATTATTTTTATATGAATGACCTCATTAACACATGCAACAACTATAATGGTGAGGAGTCTATGAAGAACTAGATACAAAATATGATATCATATAACTATATTCTATTAGAGATAAAGAAGTTTGATTTATATTTATTTTATTTTATTAGATTATGTGAATATAAAAAAGATACCCAAAAAACTCCAAAAAAGGTATTTCCACCAAAATTTCAACGAAATCCTTTTCAGTTTGGATTCTTTATAGGGGCCCCCTCTTAATGAAAAATCCTTGGATTTAATGTTAAATTCTTATTTATAAACACTATATAAATTTTAGTAAAAATAAAATTATCCTTGAGTAAATTATACTTCTATAAGTAAAAGTAATTTTTCATGTCAATGTTATCTCTATGAACTAATGAACACCTAAAAGTTAATTAAAAATTTATCATTATTTATTATATCATATATCCATATCTCATAAGGTGGTAAAGTTGGATTTAATCCATTATATTTTTATACTAATATTTTTCTTTGAATGAAAATAAGTTTACACTATCAACCATAAAATCATAGGATTCCAAGTAAAATTAAATATCAAGTAATTGATCTCCATTCGTTAAAAAGAAAAAACTATCATGTGGAGTCTATGGAGTTGGATATTAATGTTCTAAAGCTATAAAATATTGATTAATTGAAATTTTTGATTATATAGATATTGAAAAAATGTAAATATTGAAATATGAGGTCAAATAGTAGTAATTATTGGTAATTTGCATGAATTATAGTAAAAATAGAGATTTTCATGAAGAAAAATCATGAAATAGTCCCAAAGATCGAATAAAAAAACTGTTAGGTGGTATTGATGCTACCATGTGAGTAAATATCAAATAATAAATTGATACATCCAAACTAACATTGGATGATTTATTTTACTTATGTAGTTATATCTTTTCATATCCCTTTTCATTTTTGTCAATTAAGTTCTACTCATATTGTCAGTGGGGCTCTTCCTTACGTATTTTGTTTCCACTATTATTAATGAATGAAACAAATTTCTTTCATGAACTATTTTCAATTTCATGAAGTCATAAATTTTAATTATTTTTTATTCATGATAGTATTTTAATTTTATATTGATTTATATCTTAAAAATAGAACTCACTTTAGTATTGCATCAAAATATTTTTAGTAATTAAAATTCCTGAATACACTTGTGTTAGTTATGTAATGTCTAAATCAGTCAATTTTTTAAGGTCATGTACCCATTGATGGATATATGTTATTTAGATATAGAGAAAATAATACCTTCACCGAAATTCATGGAATGTCTATGAGATAATTTATTGTAATGTTTGAATCTAGTTGAATATATACTCATTATACTTTCTAGAATGGAAAGATATGTGGTGTAATTAAAATAAGCATAATATAATGAGACACAATTCAAATATATGGGAGTTGAATGTCCTATCATAATTAAAATTATAATCAGGGTCTTCATGCAGACATTAATTATAAAATGTAAATAAAAATAGGGATTTTATATACTTATTTATTTTGTAAATATCATATGACCCAAAATATGTGAGGAATATAAAGATTCACTAACATTTTCATTGGATGAAGGAAGAAGAGAATATATATTTATATTTGCAGGGTTTAATAATGGTTCTAAAAATTTTATTGTATTACCACTTTAACCTAACCTTTTAAGAATTCCATGAAATGAGAGAGTCATTACAAGCATGAAATTGGTTGTTTTATATCCTCCATTTTTATGTTTGTTATTTGACTACAATTTTTTATTTTCCTTTATAATAAAATTTCATAATTTTTAATAAGCTATATAAGGTGTGGTATTAGTAATAGTTTAATCAATACTTTTCCATGATTCACCTTTCATATTTTTCACCTATAAACTACCACGTCTCATTCATTTGGCAGTTTATTATCTTAAAATCCAAACAAATAAATATGATTGTTATGCTTAAAATATTTTGAAAAGAAAACATTTCAATGATTTAATAGTGTATATCATTAAATAAAAATGGGATGAGGTCAAATGTCTGGAATACAGAAAAAACCAGCCTATTATTAATTAATATTCCATAAATAGTGAAAAATAACCATTAATTTATAAAAATTAATTATTTTAATGTTTTCATTCTCTATAAAAGTTTAGTTAGTTTAATATTATATAGTTGAATCATAACAACCCTATTGAATGATAAATATTCCAAATTTCTATAGATATCCTATTTTAGAGGTTTAGGAATTTCCATACCTTTTTTTGAAAAGTTATAGGGATGGTCAATGTCATATAGCTATGAAGAAAATAAGATATTGTTTAGGGTAATATATAACTAACTAGATAGAATGGTTTAGTTATATGTCTAACATAGTAATAAAATCAATTCAACATGAATAAATGGGGGACCCTTATAATATATAAATTCTTGGGGGAATATTAATGTAGTTTACTCCAATAAATCTTGGTCCAATACTGGAATAAGATTATTGAAAAACATCTTTAACAGATATTGGGGTTTCATGTCAGTTGGTAAGATTGTAATGTCTCAACATAAAAGATGATCCCAACACTAAAATTATAATAATTAGGAGGGAAAGTTTTTATATATTGTTTCATAATATTGCATAGAATTAATTTTTATGTGGTATAATAACTCAAATTATTCTTAAAAGATTTTATTTCTTCAAAAATATTGTACATGGAATTTGAATGATGAAAAACAATGAGTTATTTGAATTTGGGAATAGTGAAATGATAAAATAATTTAAAATTTGTTCAATGAAAAAAATTGACTAATAGGGACCAATATAAAACTATTCATGGAATCTAAGATCAAATTTTATTATACATAACATTAAAACCCTCATTTGTTTTCTTGAAATAAAAAGGTACAACATAGATATTTTGTATCCATGTTGAGAAGTCCATTTGGAATCTGATACACTTGTTACCAAAATCTATAAAATTTTGATTGTCAATAAATCACTTAACGTATAAAGTGTTTAATATGTGTAGATGATTTGATATGTGATTATAACCCATTATTACATAATTAACCGTGGTTTGGAATTTTTTAAATGTGTAGAAATTGAAATGGATGATGATTATAGTCATTTCACACAATAGATGTTTTAGATGTCACTATGGATATATTAATAATAAGATTTGTTCTATAGAAAGTTCATTGAAATAGTATATGATATTATATAGTTCATGAATAAGGGTAATCAAACAAGATTCATCTAATTGTAAGGTTTTTTATGAAGTCAACATGAAAGTGAGATCCTAAACACTTCGATATAGGGTGATAGATGTCAATGGGATATATGATTTAACCTTGGTTGAAAAAAGTGTGTGTCACTACATATCATTATGTAAGATTCAATCCAAAAAAAAATTATATTATTAGTATGGAAATTTATCATCATAGATCTATATTACTAAGGGAAGCCATAATTTTATTTAAAGGATCCATGATTTTTGTTAGTGGAAAAAATTTGATAGAAAATTAATATGTATATGACTTTGAGGTGGTAGATATGGATGTCAATAAATTCCTTGAATTAATTGTATTGAATAATAATATAGTTATTTGATGTTATACTCCCAGTAGTAAACCATGTTTTTGGGACCATGAAGTGAAATAGATGATTTTACTTTTATTATATGGAATGAAAATCGTAGTGGATGAGGTCTCAACACCTTGAAAAAACAAATGTTTCAATCCCAATTCATGGTAATGGATAATCTTATTAAGGATAAACTGAAGTAAAAACATTATGATATATAAAATGATTGAAATTAGTAGGTATTATTTATTGATATTGGTTCTAAACCACATAAGTCAATATTTATACAATAAATAAATTGAAATTAGTCCATGTGTAGTTATTAATAAGTTAATTTTTCGAGAGTAAGATTATAACAGGATGTGGGACCTATGATTAAGAGCACGATAATAGACTCATTTTCCTTTATAAAATTTCATATATTCAGGATAATGTAGATAAGACATCATTGATTAGAAAAATCACATTTTCCAATGAATAATATCATTGGAATTAATGTAAATACCTAACATAAGAAATGTAGGAATTAGTTACTATAATAAAATAATAGGGATCATCAAACAGGTTGTTTTTGTGAGTATCCATTAATATGTTTTTCACATGTTAATGAGAAATATAAAATGTTTTTAACCAAATAATTTTTTTAGAATAAATGATGTGAATTTTTAAACTTAGACACTATATTTTTTTTGTACATTTGAATTATGTGTAATAGAATAAGGTCATATAAAATGGATCACTCCATGTTATTTAGTTTTCTTGTATGTTGGACCATATTCCATATTTTTTGTCTTCATTTGATATGGAATCAGTAATTTTGAATTTTATTTATCAAATGAATAGGTCGAATATGTCATATATTTTATAGTCAAATTTCATAAACTATAACAATGTAGATTAAAATAATGTGAAAATGGAGTATCACTATTTTCATGATTTATCCAACTAGCCTAATTTGATATAACAGAACAGTTTTAGATTGATATGTGCTATAGGTGAAATCATGGAGTTTTTTCATAATGATGAGGTTCTCTCTACCTTAAATGTACCTAATGGGGACTTCCTCAATGCCTTATTTGTATAGGAACTTAGGGGAATTAGAACCTTTCCAAAGGAATAAATTTTGTGCATGTTGATGAATCTATTCTTTTATGGATTAATACAGAGGAAAATTACCACATTAATTTATGCTACTCTGAGAAACATCTATGCAATTGTTAATTTAGTTGTTGAAAGCGACAAATATATTTATCCAAATGTTTATTAATTTTAATAATTTCTGATTTATATTTACTAAAAAATACAGAGATCACCATGTCATATATGAAACGAGTAAAATTATTTTCCTAATATGGATATCCCAATGATGTTGATACAATATCCACTTCCTCTACCTAGAATATCTGAAAATAAGAGAGAGAGATAGAGTTTTCTATGAGAGTAATTGATCTATCATGACTTAATAATATTCAAGATATAGATTCAATTAGTATTTCATGATTTTTATCCACATATTAATTTAATTGATTATTAACACTTATTCACCCATATTTTTTAATTGGGTATCTGATACATTAATGTAAATTTCAACCCATTAATGGGGTACATATATTCAACAAGATTATTTGAATGTACCTCTAATATAAGTAAGGGGTAAAACAAAAATACTTTTTGTTGAGAGATAAGTAAAACCCCAAATACAACTGTAAATAACATAAGGATTTCTATTCATCTACAGGTTGAAATTATATAATAATAATAATAAAATTATATCTCTTTTTTCATAAATTGGTTCATGGATGGAAAATAATTCTTTATCTTGGAGTTTTTTGTCAAATGGGGACATTTCTGAGATAGGGTGCACTATAATGGAAGTTAATAATGGATTCCACATGATTGACTCCATAGAGAGATATTGCATATAAATTACTATTTATTATCTACTTTTTATTCATGAAATATATTTAGAATCATATAAATTAGGATAAATTTAATTTGGTTAACATGAAATCCTTGGAGGACCTCATTATGATTTAAATATTGGTTTAGTTTTAGGACTATGATATCCAATGTATGGATGTTCATCTTGATATCATAATGATGAGTATCAAAATGGAAAATTGTCATTCTAAAATAATACTGACTATTTTACTAGTTTATAGTAGTCTTTTTAGAATGAAATAAATTGAGTTATAATTTTATGATATCCACATAATGTACTATGTGTATTCCTGTATTCGGTGGAATCATGATTGAAGGGGAAAATGTATTATATGAGATCATTAATGATTACTTAAAAATACATATTACATTGATAGGTAATATGTTTTCCTGAAACCCTTTTAAGGTAAAAACTTATTTTTTAGGTTATCTATAAAGAATGTGGTATAAGATATGTAACCCTAATTTCAACTGAATTCATTAAGGTATTGAGTGGGTATCATATAATGTTTCACATTTATCAATTCAAGGTAAAAATTTATTTTATTATGAAGTTCCATAATAATGTTTAATTTTCTTATTATTACCTAAAAAATATTTTATTGTAATTATCTTCATTTTTTAATAATATAATTTATTAAAATAATATTTATTTTTTTCATGATAAATTAATCAGTATTTTCAATTTTACGATCGGATCATTCATATATAATTGAATGATCTTCTAAAAAATGCATTGAAACTATAGTTCGTGGATTATTGGTAGGTAGAAAAAATATTCATTAAGATAATGGAAATTAATTAGTAAAATTATAAACCTCTGAATTACCTAATGGATGTAACATACACATCTTTTTAGTCTATCTTGATTTTCTTATAATAAGAATAAAAATCCATAAATGAGTGGGATAGAAATATAACATTACATCAATCAACAATAACACGATCCGGATAAGGAAATCAACATTCCAAAAAAATATTCTTTATATCCCTAATGTAAATGTAAAGTAATATTTCCACCATATTGTTCACTAATAGTCATTATTTACCTATATTTACTATGGTTAATTTCACAATATATGTTTGAATTCATTACTTTATAAAAATTAGATTCCATATTAGAAGCATGTCTTAGATTAATTATCCTTTCTACCATCATATAGTGTTGAAATTTATATGAAAGACAAAAATACTGGGTAGCTACATGTGTATCCACCATATAAAATTTAATGTAATTATATGAAAACAAATAATAATATTACTTAAATTAAGGGTTATATTTCTCCTACTATTTAGGGGATATTGTGTACCTAGTTATTATAGGCTTCATATATTTTCCTATAAAATTATTCTAATATGTATGCTCATCAATTTTGTTTGACACTAATTTGTAAAAAAATATTAGGGGATTCTTTTTTTCATCCTTTTTAACTTCACTTTTTTTAGATTTAGAAAATTACTATCACATTGACATCATGAAGATAACATAAGGGCCTTAATATTTCCATCATCATTACATAATTTGATGGAATGGTTGGTTTTTTAATCTGAAACTAACTCCCTATAAATACAATTTATTATATCAATATTTTTTGTGTATGATATAATTATCATAATTAGTTAATTAAAGGCACTTTGACTATGTCAAAAGAATATAATTCCAAATGAAATTACGATAGAGATTCTCAAGGGATATATTAATAGACATATATTTCATGGGGATCATGTAATATATTGAATGATGTTACAAATCATAAATGCACAACTCAACATTGTATGGGAGATAAGTGACAAAAGTATACTATTCATGAGGTAGAATAGTTTGATGGCTCTCTAGTTCAAGATATTTCACCTTTAAATCATTATTCAAAATAAAGAAATAATCATGAAATTGTATCTATATATTAAAAATCCTATTTATAGAACACAATAGAAGTACAATATGTTTCAATGTTTTTAATTTTTTTTTCTTCCCTATCCTTTTATAATAACATGAATCTCCATACTGAGATTTTTAGGACTCAAAAAAGTTCAATACTGATTAATTTAATACTCTCATAAATATATTATTTTGGTTGGATGATATATGATGAGGTAACTAAATGTGTATATCGATCCACAATATCTAATGAATGATTTTGAATTCCATATGTGGAAAAAAACCCGAAATTATGAATCCAATTTGAGATACGTTGATTGGGTTTCCAACTTATTTATTATATTTGGTATGTTCACACATTTTTCATACCACTGAATAGTTTTATTGGTTGAAGATAATCCAAGTTAACTATGTCCCATATTTAAAATGGTCTAGATTTGGGTGTGTTCTTTTCTAGATTTTTTTATCAATGTGGTAATGATTAATATTTATATCATCAATCTTGATATGTATATGTAATATTTTTTCCCTTATATGTGTATTTTCTTGTATTGCTCAATTAATGAAAAAAAACATATGATGGTTCAGGGAAGAAATATATCCATATAATATCACGATTGAAACATATTTAGTTTCAAATTATTAGGTTACTAAATGAGCCTTAATAAGAACATACCTTGTTTATTTTAAAATGAGATGGCCATCCAAGATTGGTTTTTTTAGGATAATAGATAAATCCATTAGAAAACATTTCTTATGAGATAAGGGCCTATACAAATTTCAATGTGTGTTTTCCATGGATTTAGGATTGAGGAAAAATAATAATACTGATAGTAACTTATTCATTTGAATATAATTTGGAGTTTTCATTGTTAATTATATTTCAGGTTAATCTCACATAACTAAGTATATTTATTTATTAGAAAAATATTTTATGATAATCATTTAAACTGTATGATTGGAGTAGATGGATCCATAGACAATTTCAGAATAAATAATTTTCTATCTAATTTCCTGGAATTAATTATCTTTTAGTCCATATTTTATGTATGTATTAATCAGAGGGAAACATGAAAATGAGGGTCCACCATTAAATCAAATTACCTAGAAACTATAAAATCATCACTAAATATTTATGGTTAAATTTTCTCCCTATATGTCCCCCTCATTAGAAAACAGGATTATCATGTGGATGAAATTAAAGTATCCCTCAAAAAATTACATATCAAAATAAAATTTAACATTATGTGGGTATTAAAAATAATCCCAATGATTAGTTTTTGAAATCAAGTTCATTATAGACTGGAAAGGGGTCATGTGAAGGATCTTTATTCTATGATTTTTTTCTAAGGACATAATTTTATTTGAATCTAGATTTATTATGATGCTATATATTTCTACTCATATATCAAAGAGGTAATTATATTATTAATTTATATATTATGTCATGTGTTGATAAGTTTATGTACCATGTTGATCAACATTCATATTATCCAGCAACTAAATTTCAATATAAATATGTTTTTGAATTCTAGAAATTCATCATCTTAATTTTATAATGATATAGAAGATATATTTTTTTCCAGATCTAGGGAAGTACTTAAAAACACATTAATGATTGAAATATTATTTTGGAGCACGTATTGATGATGAAACATTCATTGATAATATACCCAAATATATAATATAAAGGGAACTAATATATGTGACCATTAAGACTAGTTTCATTGGTTCTCCTAATCTAAAATAATTTAACAAAATTAGTCACCTAATATATAACGATAAATCCTAAAACCTACAGTTTTCATACTTAATCGGTCATAGTATTTCTATTATTTATGTTTTTGTGATATTTATCCTTCCATTTATCCCAATGATTATTTTTTAAGGTCATTTGTTCTTATGATGTCACTACACATGATAGTTAGTGAGACTGGTTTTTGGAACTGTAAATTGGACTAATATGTTCTTGATGGTTGTATTTTATGATTTAAAAATATTTTTCCATTCTATTAATGATATTATCTATGATTTGGATTTTTAGGTACAATGGAATATTCGAGTAATTGTGATATTACTAAAATATCAAAGTATTCATCTATTTATTTCAATATTATGAACAATGCATCCATTATATATGAATGTATCTAGAAACTACCCTACAAAATATTTATATTTTACGAATTCACTAAACCATTTTACCAAGAGGTAGTATCTTAAACCATACCACTTTTACTTTTTTTTGTTATTTTATTGGTCAAGGATAGTTTTCTCTATCATTAAAGAGACTAACTAGTAAAAGTAAAAACATAAGAGATCATTTTAATTGGTGATAGATCCAGAATGTACACTAATACAATATAGATATTATATACCTTTGAGAGGTTTCATGGACCGAACTATTTTATCAATTCACCTGACGATATTTTTTCTACCATGGTGTTGTATAAAGAATAAAAATGAATTTTTTGTTACATATGATATCTCAAAAAAATGAATATTAGGAATGTCAGATTCCCAATATTGGGTGGGGGAGTAGTCAATCATATCCACATAAGATATAGATTCCACTATGGAAACACTAATATGTGTATCCTTATCATGTATTCAATCTGTTAAGTAATAGAATGAGTGGATTAAAGGAGTTCTAGTGTCACTATAACCATTGATGACACTAAATTAATGGTGGTAGGCAGGTCTTAATATGTTCACCTTATTGCTTCATTATGTTTCTAACCAGCACGACCTAGTAATGGGGGAATCTCATTATATGGATTCATTTCTTCCATAGTAAATGAAGAAAATGATAATCCATGACTTCTAGACATATGTAGAGTAATTTTTTAGTCTTTATAATGATTATTTGACTGAACCTCTCACTTATTTGTTTTGAATTTTAATCTCGTTTAATGAAATTATTTTGAAGAGATATATTATCCTCATACTCTAGGCTATATTCATTATGTATACCATATCTAAGTAATTATATAATATGTAAGAACATATTATCATAATCAACATCATAAAATAAGTCTTATACTAATTATAAATTATAGTGATCCATAAATTTCATTTGTAGATACTAAATTTGTATAATAAAATATTCATTACATGAAATTTTATTCAATGGAAGAATCAGTTTGTTTTTGAGTCATTGGAAACTTTAAAAGATAAACAAATTTTTCCTAAAATATATTAATATTATCCCACATAGTTATTCATAACTAGGACCCTTCATAGAAATATAATAAATAATACCATTCTTCCTAACCTAGTTAAAGGTTACAAAAGAAATGGTGATCTATGTTTCTGAATAATGGTAAACATGGGTGACATCAATAATCATAAAATCATAACATGAGAATACAATTATAAGAATGTGATATTATTGTCTACAAACCATACAGTCCATATTAATGACCATAATCAAAATTCATGTAGGAAATCATGGTAGTTCATGAGACATTAATTATAAAGGAATCAAAGAACATGAACTCTGTGATCATAATATAGGCAGAATACATTGAATTATTCCATACAAATAGGTATAGAAAAATATATCCTCATTAGTAAAGTGTAACATCCTAGGTAAATAAATAAATAATAAATTTTCATTTTAATTAATATTTTTTGAATTAAATATTTATTTTAATTTAAAGGGGATCCTATGTTTGATGGCGTACCCGATATGCAACAATGTGTATCTTTGAAATATTACGTTGCACAATAATAAAATAATATTATTATTTTAAATAGTAGTTAATGCCTAGAAATTTTATTGGTGATAATGAACATAAATAACTACAATATGAATATACATGTTTGTTAAATGTTTTTACAGTTATCCAATAAATGTTAGAGGCTTAAAATGTGAATTAATCTAATTTTAAGCATAAATACTCTAATATACTTTAAAAGGTCGATTTACTGCCTTTTAATGGAGAACCATCTTTAAATATAATTTTGGTCACTTTTATATATTATATTTGATAAAATATAATTATTCTTTTGAATCGGGATATCAAAAAAATTGGGTAATTTTTTTTTAATTTTTCTCATAAAATTTATTTTTTAATGAATAATGAAAATATTGTATTTTAATTAAAAACGAATTTTAATATAATTTCTTGATTTGATTAGATTATCTTTTAAGTTATTTTTAAAGTCTAATTAGATTATATTTTTACAATTTCATCCAATTTATGTCACTGGATTTAATTTGACATTGAAATTGGACAAAAACAAGTGTCAATCTTCTGATAGTTATTATATCATAAAATCACACTTTTTTCTTTTGAAAACAGTAATAAATTTTAAATTAATTAATGAAAATTATATTTATTGAATTTGATAAAATAGAAATCATTTTTTAATTCATAATATCAAATTTAGCTTAGGATTAATTTTTGGTATTTTTCTAAAAACATCAATTTTTTATGAATAGTGAAAACACTGAGTAGTAGTTAAAAAGCCAACATTTTCATTTAAATGAAAGGTTACCACTTATGTGAATTGAATTTTGAAAATTCTAAATATATGATTTTTATTATTAAGTAAAATGTGGTTCAACAAGACAAAAATATTTTTTGGTGAAAAGTACCTTTTGACTTTTATTTACCACGGTGAAAGGTAAATTGGGTAATTCAAGGTGAAAAGAATATAATAATAATATCAAATTACCTTAAAACTTGTACTAACCTTATTGTATGTGTAATGGCTGACCCATAAAATCCTTGGGCGGGGCTTTTAGCCTTTAAAAGTCACTTGAGTAAGATAATGATATTAATAACTTTTTATTTAATGTAAAAAATAAAAATATCCTAACCTTGTATTGTTTTCCTAAAACATTTTTAATGTGAGGTTATAAAATTTATATATTTATCTATAAATATTAATTATAAAGATAAAAATATTTCCTACATTATGGTATTTTTTTATAATTTTTATACATCAAATAAATTAAATTATTTATGACCTAATAATGATGTAGTGTTTAATGAATTGATAAATGTTTTAAATAAATAATATTATAAAGATTAAATTAATTTCCCAAACCTATAAAATTTTTATTGGATAATTTTATTTCAACCATGAGTTATCTTATCTTCATCTTTAATACGTTTTTGACATTTATAAACTAAAAATCATTATATAATAAAATAATATTTTCACACTTTTCTAAAGAACCCCTCCTCCCCCTTATAAAAAGTCCTCACCTCTAACCCATTACTCACACCTCTCAAGCCCCTTGTATCATCAAAAATATTCTTAAATAAGCTCTCACGATACCTCTCCTCCCCCCTATAATCCTTAACTTAAGAAGAAGGCACTAAAAGAAACCCTTTTGGTTCCAACCAAAGGGAGTTACCTGATGTAAAGGTTACGTCTTCTCTTAAGTTCTTTTGATTTATTTTAATTCTCCAAAACCCTAAACTCTTATATTATTTACATTTGTAAAAAAATATACTCAATATTCTAGGTTGTTTTTATGAGAAGGATTTGAACTACACTTACACACACCTCCATCTAATGGGTAAAGAACATACTGTTTTTGTGGAAGACAAACTAACGCCTCACGAAACGATGATTGTTCAATCTTCTCCTACCACCTATTTTGGTTTCAATTATGATGTAAATGTATTTATACATGATATATATTATAATTATATTGTTTCTATTATTTTCTTTTTTATTTATAGAATACCATTATTTATTCCATAGTAGGTATATACGACAATCTCATTTGAGGAAGTACGAACTATCACCACCTCAATGTGATATGACCCATTCATACCATATGTGAAATGAATAAAGGATGGACTTAATGAGATTATATATATGATATTATAATGGAATTATAATATACCTATGTATCATTATGTTTTAATTCCATTAAAATAAGAAATAGAAATGAAATTAGGGTTCATGCGTACGTACCGCTTACCGTCTCCATTAATGGTGCATTACATTTATTACCTACTAATGTTATGAAATATTTTAAATACATGTATATACTGGATATATATGATATATATGATATCTAAATCATGAATATCATTCTAGATATAATGAAATTTTGACCACATTAACAATTTTAATGATAAGAAGTCCATTTTTGACTCAAGTACAAAATATAAACAAAACGACTATTATTAACTTAAATGATTACATAATGTTTATATAATGGTAATAAGTGATTTAAAATAAATGGTAATCATGAAAAGGGTTCTTATGCAAGTAGAAATTAACTTTATTTTATTATTCAGAAGATTAATGAACGAATGGGTCAAATTGGTCATTAGGTAAGGGATTACGTCTCAATATCCTTTCATAGAGGCATATTTTGTTTTATACGCGACTATCTTTTATACAGTGAATAAACACCCTTTACTTTTCATTTCATTAAAATGGAATATTTTTCTACAAATCGTTTTACTAAACAAAAAAAAAGGAATGTTTCTTTTTAATGTAATTGTTAACAACGACCTTTCCGCCGCCATGAGTATTATTTGATCTTTGTCTTCCTTAACAATCCATAATGTTTTTAAAAGGAAAATAAATACCATATACTATTTTATGTATTTTGGTATTGAAAATGGTTTTGATAATGTATTTATTTTGTCAATATATTTAAATGATATATTGTGATTGAAATGTGGAAATGCTATCTTTACTTTATATTTGTTTTATATGTTATGAATATGTTATGGTTATTGGGAATTGTTTACGTATATGGGTGGTTATGTGATAAAACTTTGGCGGGTGAGCCTGAGATAGATCTCTAATTCATTGGGTACCGTGACAGAGGTAAATGTGAATGTTTCTCCTAAGATATTTGGTAATATACTGTGATGGGTATTCCAAATGTAACTCCCTATGTTGTTGTGATTTCTTCAATGTAAGTATGATATGGATTCCACAAGTTAACTTTATGATTTATGGTTAATATGTGTGATTCATAAAAATAATTATTTCATAAGGTATGTTAAAGAGCTTTTTTATGTATGTAATGACGAACTAATGTTTTCTTTCATTTTTTATAACCCTTGCTGAGATTTTTATGCGCATCCCATGTTTTGAAATGTTATTTTTAAGACTTAATGATGAATAAGGTCAAGGATGGGATCAAGGAAAAGTCATTCTGTAAAAAACATGGGACTATACAAGGCTCTTTTTTAAGAGTTTTTATTTTTTGAAAAAATTGAAACTGAGTTGAAGTGTCTACTTTGTAACTTTTGAGATGTAATGTAATAGCTATGACCTAACTCCAAAAATCTCCAAACCTAAAAAGATCCTCAATGTGAATTATTCATTTCATTCAAGATTATGTAATTTTAAAGGTCAGGTCCTTATAATGGGTATAAGTGGTTGGTTTAGATAACTTTAGATATTGTTAAATTAATGTTCATAAATCAATTTATGGTATGATTGAGGTGATATAGCATTTAAATATTACTATGTTGCTTCACCTAGGATATATCTGTGTTCAGAATAGTTTTCTATAGAGGAAATAGGACAGCTATATTGGGATGACATCAGGAGGAGGAAAACCCTCCCAATCAGTATCCTGAGATGGTCATAATCGGTACCGAACAGTTTGTTGCGGTGATGGAACAGTTGACTCACTATAAATGGTGGTGGTATCAATGCATGAGATTAGCCAGATCAACCACCTAGGAACATATCAGTAGTGGAGAATTTCATGAGGCAATATCCTATATATTTTAGAGGATCATCTGACCCTATGCTAGTTGAAGGGTGGATTAAAGCACTGGAGAAGATTTTCGATGTTATGGGGTGTTCAAAACATCAAAAGGTTAGTCTTGCTATTTACCATTTTGAAGGTGAAGCAGATCAGTGGTGGTTGATGGTGAAAAATATCCGGGATAGTAAAGAGATTGATGATCTTGATTAGGATGAATTCAAAGGTATGTTTCTAGATAAATTTTTTCCTAAGGTTTTTCGTCTTAGGATGGAAAAACAATTCCTGGAATTGTGCTAGGAGGATGACTCATTATCTGGTTATGAAGAAAAATTCACTTGACTTGCAAAGTATCCTCCAAATTTCTTAAGAGATTTTAACAGTAAAATCATCAATATTTACTCCGGAATAAAGCAAAATTATTGAAGGGATTTATCTTCTTGAGAGTTCAAAAGTTATGAATAACTTGTTCGATGTTCGGAGAATGTGTAAATGGTGTTTTTAGATAGTCAGGTCTTCTTTAAAAAACAACAGAATAAGAGGTCGAGGTGGTAGACGAAAGGGAAGAACTCTTCAAAAAAATTTGATGTTAAGAAAATTAAATTTACATTTTGTGAAAATTGTGGTAAAAATAATGTTGGGGGATGTCTTATGACTTCTGGTAAGTTCTACCGATGTGTTAAAATGAGATATAAAGCTCATAATTGCACCGAAAAAGATCAGGGTAATGGTAAGACAAAATCTAATTTACATTTTGTAAAATGTTTTAAGTGTAATGAAATGGGTCATTATGAAAATAAGTATCCAATGAAGAACTAAACAAAGGGTAAGAAAACAGACTACAAGCAGAAATGGGTGGTGAAATCATTTTCAACTACTTTAGTAGATGTTGTGCCATCAAATGAAGTAGTATCAGGTACACTGTTTGTTTGGTCAGATTATGCCAATGTGTTGTTTGATTCGGGGTCTACACATTCGTTCATTTCTAATAAGTTCTCTAGTAAATTTGTAATTCTATCTCAAGATATGAATCTTGAACTTATGGTAAAAACACCGAGGGGAAATGTTGAGAAAAAAGATATTATAAGAACCTTTGTATCCTTGTGTGCTGAAAGAATCTACCTGCAAACCATATTTTTTTCCTCTTGTAGAGTGTGATGTTCTTTTGGGTATGGAATAGAATTATATTTATCATGATAATACTGAATGCAGAGCTAAAGAGGTTTCTTTTTCAAAATATTTTTAGTTTTTGTACAAGAATAAACCCTTACTTATGATAAAATATCAGGAATCTGAGAAACTAGTAAAAGATGAAAATGAATGTTACCTTGCACAAATTGTTGAAAACTAAGTAACTATTCAGATTAATAATGTGCAAGTGGTAGATGAGTACCTTGATATTTTTCCCGATGAGTTTCCTAGTATTATACCAGATCGTGAGGTTGAATTTATTGTTGACATAGTTCCTGATTCAAATCCAATTTCAAAAACCCTTATAGAATAGCTCAAACTGAACTTTTAGAGTTAAATAAGCAGTTAAAAGAGTTTTTACATAAATATTTCATTTGACGTAGCACATCACCATGTGGTGCTACAAACTTATTTGTTAAAAAGAATGATGGTTCAATGAGACTTTTCATTGATTATAGAGCATTGAATAACGTCTTTGTTTAGAACAAGTATCATTTACCTCATATCAATGATTTGTTTGATTATCTCTAGGGAGCTCAGTATTTTTTGAATATTAAATTGAGTTCAGGGTACCATCAGTTGAAAGTAAAGGAAGCATACATTCCGAAGACTACATTTCGTACTAGATATGGCCATTAAAAATTTGTAGTTATGCCTTTTGGGTTAACTAATGCACCTTTTGTACTCATAGATCTCACGAATAGAATTTTCCGTGAGTTCTTGGATAGGTTTGTGGTGGTGTTAATTGGTTATATTTTGGTTTATTCTAAAATTAAATAGGAGCACGAAAGTCATTTAAGGGTTGTCTTGCAAACATTAAATTAAAAGAAACTTTTTGGGAAATTGAGAAAGTGTGAGTTTTGGTTACAACAAATTTCATTCCTTGGTCACATTGTTTCAAAAAATAGCATAGCTGTTGATCCTGCTAAAATAAAAGTTGTTAATGAATGGCCACGACCCACGAATATAATTTAGACCCATAGTTTTCTTGTTTTGGCAGGTTATTAATAGAGGCTTGTGGAGGATTTTTCATAGTTTTCTAGCCCACATACTAAGTTAACTCAAAAAGGTGTTTTGTTCATTTGGAAAAAAGAATGTTATAATTGTTTTGAAGAATTGAAAATAATATTGGTAAATGATGCAATTTTAGCACTACCTCCCCGAAATGGTGAGTTTGTTATTTAAAGTGATAATTTATATAAAGGACTTGGATGTGTCCTTATGCCGAATGATTAGGTAATTTCTTATGATTCATGTCAGTTCAAACCTTATGAGTAAAATTACTCTACACATGATTTGGAATTAGCTGTTGTTTTTTTTGATTTTAAAGTTTTGAGGCATCATTTGTATGGAGTAAAATTTGAAATATATACTAACCACAAAAGTTTGAAGTATATATTAACTCATATTGAATTAAACATGAGATAGAGGACATGGTTAGAATTAATCAAGGATTAAGATTACATGATCCTTTACCCTCTGGGAAAGCAAATAAAATGGTTGATGCTTTGAGTCGAAAAAGTCATGCTTCATTAAATATGCTACATTTGGAATGAGATCCTTTGAATTTTTATTTGATTAAATTTGGAATAGAAGTTGTTGGTGCAGGAAATTATTATATTTTGTTTTAGGTATCAGTGAAATCACCTCTATTAGACCGAATAAAGCATGCACAAAAGGAAGATAGTGAGTTGCAGAAAAAGGTAGAGTTGGTTCAGAAGGGTAAGTTGCCTAAATTTAACATTGATAATGACTGTTTTTTGATATTTGGAAATAGATTATATGTTCCTTGTGTTTCACAGTTGAAGAATGAGTTGTTATGTGAAGCTCATAGTTCCTTGTTTTCAGTTCATCCTTGCAGTACTAAGATGTACAGAGATCTTCAGGAGTATTACTGGTGGGATGGAATGAAATGAGATATTTCTGATTTTACTGTGATGTATTTGACTTGTCAAAAGGTTAATGTAGAGTTGCAGTTACCGAAAGGGATGCTTTAGTCCATACTGGTGAAGGAGTTGTAATGGGAAAATATATCCATAGACTTCGTTGCGGGATTACCAAAGACATATCAAGGTAATAATTAAATCTGGGTTATTCTTGATCGATTAGATAAATCTGCTCATTTTATTCTTATTCGAGATACTTTGTCTCTAGATAAAATTTCTCAGTTGTATATTAAAGATATGGTCAAGTTGCATGGTTTTCCACTCTCTAATGTATTTGATCACGATCCTAGGATTACCTATAACTTTTAAAAAGGCCTTCAAAATTATTTGGGTGCGGAATTAAATTTTATTACAGCTTTTCATCCACAATTAGATAGGAATTCAGAACTAACAATTCAGTCCGTGGAGGATATTCTACATACTTGTTCACTAGATTACCATGGTTGTTGGTTCCAACATATTATTTTGGTTTAATTTTCTAATAATAACAGTTTTCATTCCAGTATACAAATGGCTATATTTGAGGAATTATATAGAAAGCATTGTTTGAACTCCAAAATTTTGGGATGAAGTAGGTGAAAGGAATATGATGGGACCAGAATTGGAAGAAGTGATTACAGAAAATGTTGAATTGATTCAGAATCACATGAGAACAGCTTAGAGCAGGCAGAAAATTTATGCGGATAATCGGAGGAAGGATCTTTCTTTTAAGGTAAGTGATCATGTCTTTCTCAAAGTTCCTCCACGGAAAAGTGTGATGTGTTTTGGTAAGAATGGAATGTTGAGTCCAAGGTTCATTGGACCTTATGAAATTCTGAATAATGTTGGATCAGTTTTGTATAGAGTGGCTTTACCTCCAATTTAATCCCTGGTAAACATTGTTTTTCATGTTTCAATGTTGAGAACATATATGCTCGATCCATCTCATGTTTTAAGTCGACAGCTAGTTTAGTTAGAAGAGAATCTCTTTTTTGAGGAATATCTAGTCCAGATTCTTGGAGAAATTGTTGTGGAATAATGTAATTTACCATGTAAAGGTTTTATGGAAAAACAATATGGTTGAAGAGGCAATGTGGGAATCTGAAAATGCTATGATGGATAAATACCCCCATTTATTTGATATGTGAATAAAATTGTGAGGATGCAATTTCCAAAATGGGGGAACGATGTAACATCCTAGGTAAATAATGAAATAATAAATTTTCATTTTAATTAATATTTTTTGAAATGTATATAAATTTTACTTTAAAGGGGTTGATATGTTCGATGGCGTACCCATTACGCAATAAAGGTTTTCTTTGAAATCTTACGTTCCACTATAATAATATAATATAATTATTTTAAATTGTTGTTAGTTTCTTGCCATTGTATTGTAGAAAAATGAACAAAACTAACTAAAATATTATTATACGTGTTTTTAAATGTCTTTACATTTATCCAATAAAAGTTAGAGGCTTAAAATGTGAATTAATCTAATTTTAAGCACACATACTCTAATATTCTTTAAAAGTTCTATTTATCAACTTTTAGTGGATAACCCACTTTAAATTTAGTTTTGGTCACTTTTATATATTCTATTTAACAATATAATATTATTATTTAGAATCGGGGCATCAAAATTTACTTTGGGTAAATTTTTGGTATTTTTTTGATAAAATTAATTTTTAATGAATTGTGAAAAATATTGTATTTTAATTCAGAACTACCTTTTAATATAATATATTTATAAGGTTATATTATTTCTTGAATTTTTATTAAAGTATAATTTGATTATATTTTTACCATTTCATCCAATTTTGGTCATTGGATGTAATTTCACTTTGAAATTGGACATAAACAAGTGCTAAACATTTGATAGTTATTATTTCTTGAAAAACACGCTTTTTGTTTTGATAACAAAAATTAATTTAAATAAATTAATGCAATATTATGTATTGAATTTGGTAAAATAGACATCATTTTTGAATTCGGAATATCAAATAAATCTTATGCTTAATTTTTGGTATTTTCTGATAAACATCAATTTTTGATGAATAGTGAAAACACTATGTAGTAGTTAAAAAGCCGAATTTTTCTATTAAATAAACTTTTACTACTTATGTTAATTTAATTTTGAAAATCCAGCATACATGGTTGTTATTATTAAGTAAAATTTGGTTCAATAAGTTTAAAATATTTTTTGGTGAATATTAACTTTTGACTTTTATTTATCACGGTTAAAGGTAAATAAGGTAATTCAAGGTAAAAAAATATTATAATAATAAAGAATTACCATAACACCTTTCCTAACCTTATTGAATGAGTAATTTCCAACCATGAAAATCCATGGGTGAGACTATTGGCCTTTGAAAGCCAAATGAGTAAGATAATGACATTAATAACTTCTTATTTAAAGTAAAAATAAAAATATCATAAACATGTATTGTTTTGCTAAAACACTTTTAATTTTTGGTTATATAATTGATATATTTGAATATAAATATTAATTATATAAATATAAATATTTCCAACATTATGGTATTTTTTTTTAATTTTAAGACATCAAATAAATTAAATTATTTATGACATAATAATGATGCAGTGTTTACCTCATTAATAAATGATTTAAATAAATTAGATTATAAATATTAAAATAATATCCAAAACTTATCCAATTCTAATTGGTTGATTTTATTTCTAAAATTAGTCATCTTATTTTTTAATTTAATATGTTTTGGACATTTAGAAACTGAAAATCATAATATAATAAAAAAATATTTTCCCACTTTCCTAAATAGCCCCTCATCCCCCTTATAAAAAGCCCTCACATCTAACCCATCACTCACACCTCTCAAGCCCCATGTCTCATCCAATCTCTGCTCAAATAAGCTCTCAAGATCCCCCTCTTCTTACTGGAATCCTAACCTTAGGCAGAAGGCACTTCAAGAAACCCTTTTAGATCAAACCAATGGGAGTTACCCAGTTTAAAGGTAACATCATCTCTTAAGTTATTTTGTTTTATTTTACTTCTCCAACTACCTAAAATCTTTTTATTCGTTTATATTAAAACAAAAAAAAATATCATCAATATATTAGGTTTTTTTATGAGAAGGATTCGGACTACACATACACACACTTCCATCTAATGGGTAAAGATCATATTGTTTCTGTGGATGGAAAACTAACACCTCATGAAATCATGATTGTTCAATATTCTCCTACCACCTCTTATGGTGGCCATTATGACGGAACTATATTTATATATAATATAATATATATTTATATTATTTCTATGCTTTTGTTTTTTCATTTACATAATTCCATTATTGATTCCATAGTAGGTAATACGATAATCTCCTTAGAGGAAGTGTGGACTACCACCCCCTCAAAGTGATATAAATCGTTCATTCCATACATGGAACATATAAAATCTGGAGTAACTGAGATTATATATGTTATATTATTCTAGAATTATAATATATCTATTTATCAATATGTTTTAATTCCATTAAAATAAAAAATATAACTGAAAGTAGCGTTCATGCGTACGTATGACTTACCGTCTCCAGGAACGGTGCATTTCATTTCTTACCTACAAATGTTATGAACTATTATAAATACAGGTATATACTGGATATATATGATATATATTATATCTAAATCATGAATATTATTCTTGATATAATTAAATTTTGACCACATGAACAACATGTAATGAGAAGAAGTCCATTTTTGACTCAAGTACCAAATATCGACAAAACGACCATTATTAACTTAAATGATTACATAATGTTTATAACATGGTAACAAGTTATTTTAAAGGAATTTTAAACTATAAAATGGTACTTAAGAAAGTATAAATGAACATTATTTTATTATTCAGAAGATTAAAGAATGAACGGGTCAAGTCGGGCATGATGTAAGGGACTTCGTCTCAATCTCCTTTCATTGAGGTATATTTTGTTTTATACACGACATTCTTTTATACGGTGTATAAACACCTTTTACTTTTCATTTCATCAAAATGGAATCGTTCTATACAAAGAATTTTACATAACAAAATAAAAGGAATGTTTCTTTTTAATGTAAGCGGTGACAATGACCTTTTCACCGTCGCGATTATTATTCGATCTTTGGCTTCCTTAACAAGCCATAATGTTTTTTAATGGAAACAATTACCATATACACTTTTACGTATTTTGGTATTGAAAATGGTTTTGATAATGGATTTTTTATGTCAATACATTTAAATGATATATTGTGATTGAAATGCGGAATTTTTATCTTTCTTTTATTTTTGTTTTATGTGTTATGAATATGTTATTGTTCTTGGGAATTGTTTTTTTATACAGGTGGTTCCGTGACAATCCTAGGGAGGGTGAGCTTGAGATAGCTCTATAATTAATTGGGTAATGTGATAGATGTAAACGTGAATGTTTCTCCTAAGTGATTTATGGAATATACAATGATGGTTATTCCAAATGTAACTCCCTACGTAGCTGCGATAACTACAATGAAAGTATCTTATAGATGCCACAAGTTACCTTTATGATTTATGATTTCTATGTGTTATTCACAAATCTTATGATTTCATGAGGTATGTTAAAGAGCTAATTTTATGTATGTAATCATGAACTAATGTTTTCTTTCTTTGTTTTAAAACCCTTACTGATATTTTCATGCTCATCCCAAGTTTTGAAATGTTTTTCACAGGACTTAAAGATGAATAGGGTCAAGGATGGGATCAAGGAAAATTCATGTTGTCTAAAACATAGAACTAGACATGTCACTTTTTTTAAGAGTTTTTATTTTGTGATGAAATGGGAACTAAGTAGAAGTGTCTACATTGTATATTTTGAGATGTAATGTAATAGTTATGACCTAATTCTCTAAAACACTAAACTTAAGAAGATCTTCAATGTGAATTATTCATTTAATTCAAGATTATGTAATTTTTAAGGCTGGGTTCTTATATAAAGGCTCGTTACTGTGGATATCACAGTGGAGTACGTTCACTCCCCGAACTGTTATAGTAATAATGGTTAACTCTTAGGACTATAATAGTTTGAATAATTTCATACTGAACTGGGTTCACTCTTCCAAACATTCTTCATTATCTCCTGAGATATTAATCTTTACCCAATAAATTTGAGGGATATATTTGTCTCACCCATAAATAATGAAAATCGTATATATGTGTGACACGATATCATAAACCATTCATAATATCAGCACCTAATGAATTGAAATTTATTTCATTGTGATTTCATCAAAACATAACATATTGAAAAAAATAGTTTTATAAACATTTAATTCTAACATAACCATGGAAGTGAAATGGGCTTTGTACCCATATAATATTTTAGTCATAAGAATAATCCATATATATATAGAATAAATAAGGAATATATGGAACATATCCCTAGTAATTTATAAGTAACTTCAATGAATTTCATTTGAGAGTTTGAAAATGAATTTCAAAGAATAGTTAGAATTACTCATTAGTAAAACAGCCCTTCCATTTGAAAAAAAATTATTTTTGAAATGATATGAAATTATGAATGGAAATTTTTTGTCTCATAGGATATATGTAAAATTGTAATGAAATAAATAATGAAAAATTTATTAATGAAAGTATAAAAACCGTACTACTTTGTATAAGATAAAAAATAATACATAGATATTTTTGTGAAAAATTCATAAATTACCATATTTTGAAAAAGAAAAAATATTCCATTCAAACCATTTCTAAAAAATAATAAATGTACAATATAAATTAAAAAACTCATATTAAAATGGAGAAAAAATTGAATTTATTTTCTAAATAAATGATATGAAAGAGAAATATTACCTAGGGATACATAAACATAACCCTAAATGTTGATGAGATTGTGAAAGAAATATATACGTCGAGTTAACCTTTTATAAAAATCATTATAGAATCCTATATAAAGAATTTATATCTTTATAAATCTAAAAAAATTAATTCAATTTTTTTAATATCATGTATTATCTCTATAAAACACTTTAACACTTCATTTTGTTAATAAGTCATTACTGAATTTGTTTTTCCTTGGTCATAATTTTTTTATTTATCATGAGTATATTAGTTAAATAGTTAAGATCCTTTTATATTTATCATTTTTTATTATATAAAGAATATTTATCATTATATTAATATTATATATATTACTTATGTATATATTTAGAGTCATACATAAAATATTGACATAAAAAATTAATTACACTATTCGTGGAGATGGTACTCCATACGTATGCAAGAACTCTATTTTCATTTTCCAATTTATGGAACAAATGAAATTAAAATATTTATTAATTATTATATGTTAAATAATATATTATAAATATTACATATATTATTCAAATATTTCCTCATTACCATCAATGTAAAATATAATTGAAAAATGAATTACATCGCTTCATGGTAGTGACTGTCTACATATTTGTGTGAATGAAATTATTTCTTCCCCAATAATATAACGGTAAGTAGGTAGATGGGATATTGTAATTGTAGAATTTAAATTATTACATTAATATATCATATAAATATTAAACCTATTATAAAACCCATATTTCAATGATGGCCATAAAAAATGAATCGTATCACAATGTAAAGACGGTAATTCATATGTAAGCATGAGTGCTAATATCAATTCTCCTTTTATAGAAAATAGGGTGCATAATAGTGTTTTCATAATCATAATAATACTTAATAATATTTAGGATAAAAATTATATTATTTATTTAGAAATATTGTATATCTATAGGAGTAAAAGACGAGCATAAAAGAATGTGCTGTGTCTGGGAGGTTACAACTTCTATGGAATGACTTATTTAGATGTCCTCTTAAATACTATTGGGTTGATTTTATAGGAATACCAAAACCTATATATTGTGTATATTGATGTTGATAATCAAAATTGGTTGATTTTATTCAAGAAAAAATACTCAATTCACTCTGTAAAGGGAGGTTGGAGGTTCCATTTTATAATTAAGGTGATTGGTACATTTGGAAAATATCAAAAGATTGAATTATAATAAATACATTCTTAGTTAAAATGAATCAAAATGGCCATTTATTACAGTATAAGATAATATAGGGTTTTAATAACATAATGAAACTTAAATTATACAATCATCAGTGAAATTTTTAACATTATCATTTTGATAATGTATTTATTAACTAGTATAGATTGTAACTATGGTAACCAATTTTACAACATTATTATGTAGTAATATTTTAATATAAGGTGAATATTAGTAAAAAAATGGTCAAATTTGGAAATATTTTAATGTATCATAATCACAATGACTTATTTATTGAATTTTATAATTTTCATATAATTTAGTAAACTATTTTCTTGATGAAATAACATTAATGTCAATTTTGACATTATTCATTTAATTTAATTGTAAATTCCTCCGGAATAATTTGGAAATTGATTAGAATTCTTTTAATCCTCCCTCATATTTTTTAATGATCAATAAAATTCATGTATCACTTTAAAAAATTCACATTATAACACATCTAATATTTTAATATCATAAGTTATATTCTCACTGTGGAGAAAAATTGCATACGTAAGGAAAAAATAATTAAGTTTATTAAAAGATTAATAAAAATTTAATATATATATATATATATCCAAAAAAAATATAAATCTCAAAATAGACACATATATTCGATCATAAATTTTTTTCCATAATATCGACACAAGAAGCCATATTAAAAACAAAAAGAGTTTTATTATTTAAGTTTGTTTGATTTAAATAATATATAAGTCATTTTCAATGACAAGTGTCCATTAAAAACTCATTTTTGTTTATAAGGTTTAAAGTATATAATTAAATTAAAGAAACATCAATCATTAATAATAAATATTATCTTATAAAATATTTTATTCGAGATTGACCCGATTTACACTTTACCAAAGTTATAAATTTTACCATTGTTACTATTCATATTGATCAAAAATAAAATAGACCTAATTATTAAATTTGAAACTCATAATTGTAAATTATTATTTTATTTTATTTATATACATGATTATAAATGATGTAAATTAATTTGAATGTAATTATGAAATATGTGATAAAAATAATTTAAAAAATACATTTATATATATAAAATCTGATCTATTATTATCTAATGATTAAAAAATATGTATTGTTTTTTTTAATAATTTGATCAAAAAATTAATATATAAATATAATTAAAATAATTCACCAATGTTGTTAAATTTTATTTAGTATGTTATAAATACAATACCCACAAAAAATTGATCATAAGAAACAAATTTTTTTCTTTGAAATGATTTATATTTTTAATTATTGTCAATTAATAATAATTGAATTGATTTTATACATTTATAACCATATATTTTTTATAATTTTCTTAGTTTTATTCTTTCCCTCCAACCCAATGGATTGGAAATTACTTTAATTTAAATAATAATAATTTTATAGTATACCATGGTTTATTTAAACTCATTGTTGCATATAACACAAGCTGTCGAATAAATTAAATTATTTAAAGAGAATATTTTCATAAAAATAATGAAGTATTACATTATATTCACCATAATTGTTTTTCTCCCTAATAATTCCTCACTCAAATACAAACAGATGAGGATACATATACCTCATTAAATCCTTAGGTTCCCAAGTATCATCCTTAAATTAGTGGTTTCTCCCCAAAATAATGAATTGGAAAGTGGAAATTTTTTATAATATATGTCATATAATCTATAAATATAGCTATTCATAATAAATAACATTATCCATATATATGACTTGTATTTTTTTACATGTGAATGATCATGCATGTAGTTCTTTATGAGATATACATAGAACAAATCATAAAATTGGAATAGATTTATTGGAAATTCCAATCAATAATATAACATCATGATGTAATCAAGAATTTAAGAAAATGAGATACCTAATTCTTATTCTTCCATTATTTCCAATTATCATCACTCTCTTCCTAGTAAATATTCTTTAGAACACATTTTCATTAACTTTAAAATCCTTATCTTTAAGAAAAATTTCCACAAAACTAATTTATAGATTCTGAACCTCTCTTATATGATATTGAATACCCCTAATATTCTATATCATTTCCTCAGTTAGATCAAATAAAAATATCCTTACTTATCCATTCTATCATGTTGAAGTTCTGAATATCCTTCCATAGACAAATTAATATAGATGCATTTTAATGTAAGAGTGAAGGCATTTGTTTGATGAAAATTCCACCGAAGGATAGTGTTGATCCCAACATCCTTTGAAATATATATATTAAGATATAAATATATATTTTTTAGTTTTAATAGTCTTCATAGATAGATCGAATATGTGAAGATTTTAATAAGTGTTAAAACATAATTATTTATTTTTTCCCCACTAAAGACAACTCCAAAATGCTGAGGAAAACCACATAAAATATGTAAAACTGTAAAAACAATTACCTTTGGTAACTTCATATCATTACATGGTTAATTTGTTTCATAGACCATCAATTTTCCCAAGGCATAATATATCTATATTTTAATTCAAGACGAAACATTTAATTCATTTCATTGATGCATAACTACATATTACAATCATTTATCCAATGTAGTGCAGTGTAAGCATAATTGAACAAACCGGCCTTATATAGGGCACCATGATATATTCCTCACATCCATCCATCCAATAAAACATGGATACATTATATTATAACATGTTTAGTGGATTCGAGAACCATTAAAATTTCTTCAAAATGAACTATAATATCTATATAAACCATGAAAACTATAGATCTCAATCACAGTGGTCAGAATATTCCAATGTTAAATAACTATTCTATATGAAGGGTCCACTGGTATAAACTGAAATAAGAATATATTATCCATGAATAAAACATTTCAAATCCAAAATTCATACATAGAAAATGTTTCATAGAGATTCTCTTAACTCAGCATCTTTATAAAAAATTTCAAATGATCTCCATGATCTTCCATGCACTTTGAATAAATAATAACATCATCTATAAATACTACAAAAAATTTATCTTTCTAATCTATAATATATCTTTTAATTAAATCAAATAATATAATGGGTGTATTAAAAATTCATAGAGGCATCACTATAAATACACTTTTCCAATGCCTTATACAGATGGGCATCATTGGTATATCCTCATTCTTGACCCTCAATTGATGATATCGAAAATAAATATCAACATTGAAATATAAATTTAACACACATACTAGATGAAACATTTCATTAATATAGGGTAGAAGATACTTTTTATTGATTGTGATCTTGATATGTTCCCAATGATCAATGAAAAAACTCATGTGAGGGAATCACAATTCCTGATTCTTGGAGAGTATGTTCCCCAATTATTACAACTAAATAGTATCAACTCAATCTAAATTATTGTAAATATTATAATAATTATGTATCAATTATATTTAAAAATCAAATACCATATTTAGTGGAAGACTATGAATCTATTTTAGAAGTACATCAACAAAATCCCACACAATAGGCATACCATCATTGCTATGTGTCTCCCCAAAAAATATGAGAAAAATCCTCCATTTATTATTATTATTAATGACTTTTCAAATGGATATAATTTCCATGGGAATTTCATTTTTTTCATCACACTAGAAGATTATCTTAGGATTTTTTGGAATATCCAACGTAACATCACTTCCTTTGAAATTGATGTGTGGTTTTTGTATGGAAATTCAATCCATTCAAAAAGTAATATAAAATTTAATAATTGAAATAATGAGACGTTTTTATTGAAATATATTTCCAAAAAAATCATAAAGAGAAGAGACATATACTTGGAATGTGATCATAATCCACTTTGGTTTTATTTCTACTAAATAAACATCTAATTTTTGAGGCTTTTAATTAAATTTCCCATAATATTATCCAAATATTAAAGAATTAATATAATTATTCTCAAATATTTTACTTCAATATTTTATCAAACATATTAATAACTCAACTTCATCATTATACAATAAATATCATTCTAAAAAAAATTATTTTTTCTATAAAGTGACATTAATAAAATAGACCAATGATGAAAAATCATTAACCTGATGTCAAAATCATGACACCTTCTAAATCTATATCACCTTATGTTAACCCAAGGATATTTGGGATATTTAAAAAAAATTATGATTTTATCCAACACATGTACATATCTCTATAGTTCATATAAAATATTTCTCATCCTATTTTAGAAAGGATTAATAAAGCATTATTGGATTCCAACAATTGAGGTCCAAATTTTTATCACATAGATATTACATCTTAATAGAAGAATTTATATCATATAACTTTTTTATCCATTCCTAAATCATTTAGGTAAAGAATATCTGGAATCATTGAAACATAAAACACAACTTAATTAAAAATATGTAACACAAACCACTTATTTATTCATAAATAGAACCCTTCATAGACATATCTTACTTATTACTATTAATCATGACATGGGGAAAGGAATAATAATAATGTGTTATCTCTGATGCGCAATATGGATAAAAAAGTGATATAACAATTATCATATAATCATAACATGAGAATAAGGGTATAGGAACATGATATTAATTTTTAAATCCATAGTGCATATATCATTGATAATAATCTTGTGTGA
Source organism: Viscum album (assembly GCA_963277665.1). Taxonomy (NCBI): domain Eukaryota; kingdom Viridiplantae; phylum Streptophyta; class Magnoliopsida; order Santalales; family Viscaceae; genus Viscum; species Viscum album. Next base: position 1,096,204,192 of record OY728131.1, on the reverse strand, counting down.
TGTCTTAAATCATGGAATTTCAGAATACACGAATCCTAATTGAATCAATTTCCATTATCATAACCCATCCTAGTGGGTCATGTATCTGGACTCCCCACACCCACCTCCAATAGGATAGAGGTTGGTGACTAGCACTGAGTAGGAATATCAGTAACATGGGAGGTCATTCCTATATTCTAATACCCGCACAAATCTCCAGGCCCACAAAATGATCAAATGTAAAAACAACTAAACAACCAATTTTTAAAAACATTTATATCCCAAAACCAAAGTACAACATGAAGTAAAAAAAAACTAAAATGAAAAAAATACAATCCCACCCCAAAGAGTCTATCACACAAGTCCAACCTATAAGAAAAATGATTCGGGATAATTGTCTAAAATATGTACGAATAGACCTCAGTCTATCTAGTTTCACTATGAAGTGTCTGGTCCTCATCAGCCTAGGAATCTATCAAATGGTTGATCATCTGCACAAGACATGACACGTGTGGGTAATTCCTGTTCAGGGGTGAGTATAACAATACTTATTAAGACACCCCAAAACCACAAATCTTAAAATAATGAAAATTACAGTCAACTCTACATAGGTATATCTCTACACCACATATAATAATAATATCCAAATATACTAAATAAAAACACATAGTATAGGAGTATACCATCACCATATTATATCATCCATAGGAATTCAGTTTGATGATTCTACAAAAAAACTCACCCATGAGAACAAACTATTGATTCTGATAGCACTACTAATGTCTATCTGAGAGGTATTGCTCATCAGGTCTCACATCAATAGAGACATACAGATAGATATAAAGAGAAAGTGAAAGAAATATTACGATCACATTGAAGGAAATGGGGTGATACCAACAACTAAATCTAGACTACCCCACTAAGTAGAGGATCAGTGCTCATGTAGTATTGGTCATGATGATAGCATGAAGTCCACCTAGGGTAGGAAGTTAAATAGAGGATACCACTCTAGGCCTCTGGGGGGATTCCAAAAACTTTATCCAGGAATTCTTATTAATGGGATTGTAGTCCTAGGTGTAGGAAATGATTCATACAAACCTTATGTGAAATCAAAAAGGGAATAAACAACAACAAAACATGTCCAAGATAAGGAGTAAAAGAGATATTATTCATGTAAAAAGGGGTACATGACATGTATTAAGGGTACATGTCATGTCCCTTGAACCCAGGTATTGACCATGTAAAATGACTTGTTTCATTCAACTTGTGTCAGGTATAATAGTACACAAAAAGTGGAGAGGTTTCACAACATGTCTTTGTTTCCGGGGGTCTGCATGTATACTCTATCCTTGTATCGGTGGTTCACGCCCAAATTTACCCAAGAGAAGAAGGGTAGAATGGTCCTTGTAGTGTAGCTTGGGTTGTCGATTCCACAGAGACCTAAGAAGATACCTAAGATACACAATCTAAGGGATGGATTTTTGGCTATGAAGTGGCCATCTTGGATTGATTTTGGATTAGTTTTAAAGATATCTAATAGATTTAAGTTGATTCAAATTAAAAGAATGAGTTGATCCTAGGTTATCGCTCGGGGTGGATTGGAAGTATTTTCTTTTTAATGATTTCAATTTCTTAAATTTGAGATGGGTTCATTTAAGGAGATAAAACAACATCATCACTTACTGGTTTAATGCCTACACCCTCTAATACTAATCACCTATACACCTGAAGGATCAAAGTTTTGAGCACTTCAAGGTAAAGGATCGTATTAGTACTTGAAGTGTGTGGCCTTAAATTCAACAAGGACGATGGAGTTTAAAAATCATCAAATAAAAATCCCAATTAAAGAAGTGATTATACATTAATTATGTGATAAATAACATCCAATCCAGCCCCTTGCTACTCACTTGGATCAACCCATAAGTGGGTTATCCCTCCATTGATCCCATGGTTTCAATGGAAGCGGAAAGTAGACTAATGAGGGAGGAAATGGAGAAGTAAAGAAAACAACAAAAATAAAATGATCACTCCACCGTTGTGTGAATAATTTCACAAGGGTTGGTGTGAATAAATTCATACCTTGATCCAACGGTATCAAAGTGATATTAAGAACAACAGAATAATAGTATAAGAAGAACTTTTATTAAGAAACTAAAGTGAATTGAACAACTTACATGTGAAAGACAAAATTGAGGCAACAAAAATGCAGCATAACATTACAATTGAACAAAGCATCCAAGATCCCAAACTCATTCACCAACACTGCCTTAAATAAGCATTTTGGGAGCCTTGGGTAGAGCCTCAAACAGTACAAAGCATCTCAATTAATTTTGGTAGGCCATAGGTGGTGGAAAGCTTGTGGAATTTGAACTTTTCCACATTTGACCCGAGGTGGCAGCCAGCTTTCCTTCACCGAACAGACGCATCTGGAAGACCTTCTAGACGGCCGAATCAGAGTGGGCCATAGAAGAAGTAAATGGATCTCCGTATGTCTTCTAACCTCCTGTAAAGGTTGGGCCCATTTTGAGTTACGGATTCCGAGATATGATGAAATTAGTGGACTGTTTGTATGGGCCGCAGAATCAGGCCCAGAATTGTATATCTAACTTGGGACGCTTTAATGACCACCATATAGGCTGAATTAGCATTAGTGCATGAAGCGTTATTTGTTCCTCTGAATGTATTCTAGAATACCAAAAAATTGGGGATGCATTGGGCCTGTATGTTGGTCCCCACAGTCTCATCAGTGGGCTAGTGTCCAATCTGCCTTCTCTAGAATTGCTTCCTTTCATCACAAAATATCCCCATCTTCTTCCGTGAATTCTCCATTGATCCCTGAATGAAAAATGTTCACATTTAAGTTTAGATAATGATCCCAAAATATCAAATTAAAAAAATTGATAATTACATTCCTTAGAATCAGATGACTCATTGGGCCTAAATTGGTGTATATTAGGCATGAAGTGCACAAATGATGAGAATGGATGTTCATAATGAAAATGCACTAACTCAGGCCCATAAGATAAAAAATGAACATTTAATACCATTAAAATGTAATTAAAATATATGTTTTTATTGGATAATCACACCCCCCAACTTGAGATTTGCTAGTCCCGAGAAAATAATTCAATGATTTTATTGAATTCCTTTCTTCAAACACATTATAACAAACAGTGCTCACAATGTAAACTGCACACAAATATATTTTTATAACCTATCAAGATAATTTAAAACAAGATGAATTTAAAAGCAGATCCCAATCTCAAGCCCATTCCTTTGATCAAATCCATCATCATACTTCATCTAACTCAATTAGATGTAATGATGTGTTGTGTATCACAATAGATATGGGGGTTCATTTTCATTCAAGGGGGAAATCATGGAAGCGCTAGGTGGAATAAAATTTAATCCTAATATGAGTATTCTTCATTCTTTTTTTTGATTTGTTTTGCAATATTTCTATAGTAATTGAGATTGCAGTTAATCAAATTAACCCATGTAGCAAGACTTTGCCGATGACTCCCAGACTCAAAGGCCTTAGGGCACCAAGTGAAGCCCACATACTCGGGCATCATCTCGAGTTAACTTAATCAAAAACAAAGTCATATTACTATAAATAGAGATATATTGAAAAAATCAGGGCTAGAAAACTCTGGAGTCACGATCCCCAAGTGCCGAAAGCCTCGCATTTTATCAATCCATTGCTCTACATGCAAATTTTTTATTTTTTTATTTTTTTTAATTTTTTTAATTTTTTTTAATTTTTTTATTTTTTAATAATTTTTTTAGTTTTTTTTGAATACTCATATTATTCATAAAAATAAAACCAGCCTATTCTATTTATTATGGGACCCCAAAAATTCAAATTAGTTCCCCACAATCTAGAGGACGTGCATTGTGGCATTTTTTTATTTGGATGAAAATATAAATGATGAAATATCACATTGGACGGCCACACTTTCGAAAATCTATGCTTTTACACTTAATCATCAATTAAATTAAGAGTCAAGGAAATAATAATTATTTGATATGTAGTTTTTATGTGATCAAAGATGTTATTATATGAATGATAATTGAATTTTACTTCTTTTTGTTATCATTGTTTTTTTTAAACAACCGTTTTGTTTCCACACCCCCCAACTTAGAATGAAACTGTCCCTAGTTTCATAAAAACAAAATTTAGAATGGGGTAGAGGAATAAAAAGGGGAGTTCAATAAGGAAATTGAAATATGAGGATCATGGAATGAAGTCACCTGGTGGTTGAAGTTTGAAGTTCTTGCTTCTCGAATTTATTCTTTTGATATCCATGTCGCTTGCAAAGTTCACTAGTGGAAAAAGGAAAAACAAAACAAACAAAACAAACAAACAAAAACAATATATATATATATTTATTTATTTATATAATAAAGGAAGTAAAATATAAGAATATATATAAAAATTATAGAATAAGAAAGCACAAGAATCCACAGGTCAGTGGTAAGCGCGCGCCCCTGTCTCCCTTCGGTCCCGGGTTTGAGTCCACGCGGCTTCGCCGGTTGTGACGGGGTTTGCCCCATGGCCTATGGCGTGGAATTTTTTTATTAATATTTTATTTTTATTTTTATCTTAACCTATAAAATAATAAAAATAAATCAAAATAAACTGATGATACATTGTCTTCTTTTTAAATTTCTGTGTAAGGTATTACTCAAGGATCACACCACATGACACGGATGAATATGGTGCTCCCCTTTCGTACCCATCCATACTCATTATAGAAGAATAGGTCAATAGTTTATTTTTTTTTCAAAATATCAAAATGTATCATTAACCCTATTTAAAATATAAAGTTGATTAAAACAACAAAATTATTGGAAACTTGAAAACCATGGGTTGCCTCCCATTCAGCGCTTTGTTTAACATCGTTAGCCCGACATGGACCCTAAATCTATTAATTTGTTCCGTGTTCATAGGTTGGCTCAGTTAACTCAACCTCTATTTCCTGTTTATTTAATGATTCAATGAATGGTTTTAACCTTTGACCATTGACCTTGAAAATGTAACCACTTGTGGGATCTTGAATCTCTATTGCCCCATGGGGGAATACATGATGCACTATGAAAGGTCCTGACCATCTAGACCTTAACTTTCTCGGATGTAAATGAAGTTTTTAACTATACAAGAGCACAAGTTTTCCTGGTTCAAAATGTTTGACCTTGATATTCCTAGATTGGTAGGCTTGAACTCTATTTTTATTGATCATTGAATTTTCATAAACCTCCATCCTTAGTTCCTCCAGTTCATTGAGATCTAATTTCATTTTTGTTCCAGCCAATGAGAGATCATAATCCATTTTCTTAATTGCCCAAAAGGCCTTATGTTCAATCTCCACAGGAAAATGGCATGCTTTACCATAAACCAACCTATATGGGGACATTACTAATATGGTTTTATATGCGGTTCTATAGGCCCAAAGAGCATCTAAGAGTTTCTCAGACCAATCTTTCCTAGAGGGGTTGACAGTTTTTCAAGAATTTGCTTAATTTCACGATTGGCTAACTCAGCTTGACCATTGGTCTGTGGGTGGTAAGCAGTGGACACTTTGTGAGAAATTCCATATTTTTCCATGAGTGATGAGAATGTACGATTGCAAAAATGAGTTCCACGGTCACTTATGATAGCCCTAGGAATTCCAAATCTATAGAATATGTTTTCTTTTAGGAATCTAATCATAGTTTTATGATCATTGGATTTTGTGGGAATGGCCTCAACCCATTTTGAGACATAATCAATAGCTAAGAGTATGTAGAGGTATCCCCGAGAGTTTGGGAAGGGACCCATGAAATCAATTCCCCAACAGTGAAAGATTTCAACCACTAAGATGGGAGTGAGTGGCATTTGATTCCTTTTTGTGATGGACCCTACTTGTTGACACCTAGGACAACTTTGACAAAATGTGTAGGAGTCCCTTGAGAGGGTGGGCCAGAAAAGACCACATTGAAGAATCTTAGCAGATGTTTTCTTAGAGGAAAAGTGACCTCCACATGCCTCACTATGACAGAATATAAGGATGGACTCTTGTTCAGATTCTGGAAAACACCTCCTAATGACCTGGTCAGGGCAGAACTTATAGAGGTATGGATCATCAAACACATAGTGTCTAACATCAGAAAGGAATTTCCTTCGATCTTGATTCCCTAAGAATTTTGGAAGGACTCTTGTCACTAAGAAATTTTCTATGTCAGCATACCAAGGGCAGTCACTCACAGAGTATAAGTGTTCATCAGGAAATAAATCAGACACATAAATGTGATTTGAGTTTTCTTTGAATTCCATCCTAGGGAGGTGATCAGCTACAACATTTTCAACTCCCTTTTTATCCTTGATTTTGAGGTCAAATTCTTGTAAGAGAAGGACCCACCTAATCAGTCTAGCCTTAGCATCTTGTTTTTGGAAGAGGTATTTTAGTGAATAATGGTCAGTGAACACAGTGATGGGTGATCCTAAGAGGTAGGACCTAAACTTATCTAAGGAAAACACAATAGCAAGTAACTCCTTTTCATTGGTGGTGTAGTTGATTTGGGCATCATTTAAGGATTTGCTTTCATAAGCAATGACATAATGAGTTTTATCACAACGTTGTCCTAAGACAGCTCCAACAGCAAAGTCACTGTAATCACACATATGTTCAAAAGGAAGGTTCCAATTTGGAGATTTCATAATGGGAGGAGAGGTGAGAGAGGAGTTGAGGGTTGAGAATGAACCCTCACAGCTTTCTGTCCAAACAAATGGAGCATCCTTTACTAAGAGAGCACTAAGGGGACGGGATATTGAACTAAAGTCCTTGATGAATCTTCTATAGAAACCAGCATGTCCTAAGAAAGACCTCACTTCCTTGACAGTTTTGGGTGATGGAAGGTGAGGAATGATGTCAACCTTTTCTTTATCAACTTCAATCCCCCTACTCAAGACCAGATGGCCTAGAACAAGTCCCTCTTTAACCATGAAATGGCATTTTTCCCAGTTTAGGACCAGATTTTTATCTTCACTTCTTTACAAGACTCTCTCCACATTCGGAAGACATCCCTCAAAAGTATCCCCAAACACAGAGAAGTCATCCATGAAGACCTCAAGAAAATCCCCTACCATGTCTGAGAAGATTCCCATCATGCACCGCTGGAAGGTTCCAGGGGCATTGCATAACCCGAAGGGCATGCGTTTGAAGGCAAAGGTACTGAAAGGACATGTGAATGTAGTCTTCCCTTGATCCTCTAGGGAGACCTCAATTTGATTGTACCCCGAGTACCCATCTATGAAACAGTAGAAGGCATGACCTGCCACTCTCTCAAGGACTTGGTCAATGAATGGTAAGGGGAAATGGTCCTTCTTGGTGAATGAGTTTAGTTTCCTATAGTCAATGCAGACCCTCCATCCACTACTCACCCTTGTTGGAAAAATCTCTCCATCCTCATTGGTTATCACAGTGATTCCAGCCTTTTTTGGAACCACTTGGATTGGGCTCACCCATTCACTCTCAGCTATGGGATATATGATACCTGCTTTCAACAATTTCAGAAGTTCCTTCCTTACTACCTCCATGAGATTAGGATTGAGTCACCATTGAGGTTGACGACATGGCTTTGAATCAGATTCCAGAACAATCCTATGAGTCCCGATAAGTGGGCTAATCCCAGGAATATCAGAAAGGGTCCAACCAATGGCTTTCTTATGCTTCCTAAGGACATCTAGAAGCATCCTATCATGATTGGCTTCAAGAGAAGAAGAAATGACAATAGGATGTGTTTGATTTTCCCCTAGGAAGGCATACTTTAGTGCATCATGAAGTTCCTTCAATTCAAGATCAGGTTGGTTCAGAATTTCAGCAGAAGATTGGGACATTGGATCAAGATCAATTTCTTTTTTTAGAGGTTCAGATTGGATTGATTCCTCACATGTAGAAATTTCAGCTATTAGATTGGCTTGATCAGATTTAGGGAATGAATTTAGAGGGGTCTCTATGAAATTGGTTTCTTGAAAGGTTTCACTGATTGTTGGACCTAAGACTTCATCATACGAGCAATTTGAAAATGATTCAATCCAAGGAGATAAACTTCCTTTATATGAACAAAAGAAATCAATCTCATTCTGACTTAAACATTCATCAAATATTCCTTGATGTTCCATGGATTCATTATCAATGCTTCATATCATGTTTACTTCATGAATATCCTCTTCATCCCCTATTTGTGAGCTTGCATTATAGATGTTCAAGTCTAGACTCATGTTCCCAAAGGTGATGGTAATGTTCCCATTTCGGACTCGGATAACAGAGTTGATTGTTGCAAGGAAAGGATGACCAAGGATGATTGGGGTTTGTTCCTTATTTCCTAAATTTGGATGGTTGTCAAGGACAATGAAATCAGCAGGGTAAATGAAGTTTTCAACCTTTACCAGAACGTCCTTTAAAATCCCCTTTGGAACCCTAATGCTACGATCAGCAAGCTAAAGTGTGACAGATGTGGGTTGGAGCTCTTCTAGGCCTAACTGGCAGTACACAACATATGGGATGAGATTGACACTAGAACCTAGGTCACACAAGGCCTTGACAACATTGCTTTCTCTTAGTTCAACATTGATGTAAGGGAAACCTGGGTCTTTCAACGTAGGAGGAATGGTCTCTTGAATGGTGGTACTCACATTAGCAGCCAAAAGGACTTCGTTTTTATGTCAAAATTTTCATTTAAAAGTGCACAAGTCCTTAAGGTACTTTGAGTAGGCAGGTATGGTTTGTATGGCATCGAGAAGAGGAATGTTCAACTTGACTTGTGAGAAGATTTCCCTCAATGTTTCACTCAGTTCAGGCTTGTTTTTCCCCCTCATGCGTTGAGGAAATGGTGCAGGTTGTGGGGTTGTTTGTTGAAGAGTTGTTTGCTTGACAATGTTATCAGTTTCCTCAGTTTGATCTTGTGGTTCATTTGAATTTTCCTCCAAGTTTGAATCTTCAGGTGGGTTCTGAATTATTTGTTCAGGTTTCTCAATTTATTTCCCACTTGTTAAAACAGTCACAACCTTTAGTTGTTCATGAGTTGTTTGAGAACAACTTGACTCTCCCCTTGAAGTTGAGGATGGAACCGCCTGAGTAGGCATGGGTGCCTTTCCAGTTTTGATGGTTTGAAGTTCTTGTTTTGGGGAAGATACTTCTGAGTTCATCCTCTCCATTTGTTTGCACAGTTGTTCTAGTAGGCTTTGTGGAACAGTTTGGGTTGGTGCTTGAGTAGATTGGTTTAGCCCAGGGGGATATTTTGGAGGTGGGATGGTTTGTTGAAAATGGACTGGTGGCTATTGGTATTGGATAGGTTGGGTTTGGAAGTGGTTATGGGTTTGGTAGTTCTGTTGAGGGTAAGTAATTTGCCCTTGTGGTTGGCTATGTTGTTGGTTATCCATCCATCGGAAGCCTGGGTGGTCATTGTACCTTGCATTAAAGGTGTTTTGGTATTGGGGCTTTTGAAAGTTTAGGGCATTGACTTCCGCTGGGGGTCCTCCTAGAAGAACATCCTTGATGGATTGAATGGTTGGGCAGTTGTCTGTTTTATGGTCATGTTTTTCACAAATTGTGCAAACAAGGTCTACATTTTGGATTTCATGGACTTTCCTAAGGTCTATCTCTTCAACCTTCTTAGAGAGTGCTGCAAGTTTAGCCCTAAGGCTTTCCTCTTCTCTCAGTGTATGAATTCCAGTGGTTCTTTGTGGCTTTCCAGAATAAGGTGAAGTTCCCCAGGTTTGGTTTTGTTCAGCCAGACTTTCTAGATACTCGTAAGCATCATTTGGGGCCTTGTTTTTAAAAGTTCCATTACACATCATGTCAATGAATTGTTTATTACTCGGACCCAACCCTTCATAGAAAATTCTCACTTGTTTAGGTATGGAAAACCCATGGTGTGGAACCTTGTTTAGGGTGTCTTCGAACCTCTCCCATGTTTCATAAAATGACTCTCCCTCTTTTTCAAAAAAGTTTTGGATGCTCTTTTTAAGTGCAATTGTTTTGTGATGAGGGAAGTATTTTTTGTAGAATTCTCTTTGCAGTTGGTCCCAAGAGTGGATTGATGCAGTTCTCAAGTTGTTTAGCCAATTTTTAGCTCGGTCATTTAATGAAAAAGAAAATATCCTCATCTTAGCGGATTCTAGTTGATGTGGGGGACACATGGTTTCAACAATGTCATTGAACTCTTTGACATGAAGGTATGACATTTCTGACTCCATCCCATGAAAGGTTGGAAGGTGGTTTAGGACATGGGGTTTGAATATGTAGTTGGTGTCTCCTATGGAATTGTGTCTAATGCATGAGGGGGAATTGGTCCAAGCTGGAGTGAGGTAGTCGTTCATGGTTTGATCAACTACATTCCCTAAGTTTGGAGCTTCTTGGTTTTGGTTTCCCATTTGATTCCCCCCAGGGTTTACAATTTGATTGTGTGGATGACCCTCCATTGGACTTGTTTCAAGTTCTGACTTTGGGGTTTCAAGAATATTTTAATCTGATTTAAACAATCCCTTAGGTTCACTTGACTCCCCTATCCTAGGACATTCCACCCTAACTAGTCTGTTTGAGAAATCGCGGGTGTAGGCGGACATGCACCCAAAAAAAAGCGAGAAAGGGACAAGATAAGAGATCTTGGGTGAGAGTAGAATAATGGAGGTGTGGAAAGAAGGTTTTTTTGGATCTAAGGTACTTACTTGGTCTCCGGCAACGGCGCCAAAATTTGGTTCACGCCCAAATTCACCCAAGAGAAGAAGGGTAGAACGGTCCTTGTAGTGTAGCTTGGGTTGTCGATTCCACAGAGACCTAAGAAGATACCTAAGATACACAACCTATGGGATGGATTTTTGGCTATAAAGTGGCCAACATGGATTGATTTTGGATGGGTTTTAAAGATATCTAATAGATTTAATTGGATTCAAATTAAAATAATGATTTGATCCTAGGTTATTGCTCGGGGTGGATTGGACGTATTTGTTTTTAATGATTTCAATTTCTTAAATTTGAGATGGGTTCATTTAAGGAGATAAAACAACATCATCACTTACTGGTTTAATGCCTAAACACTCTAATAATAATCACCTATACAATTTAAGGATCAAAGTTTTGAGCACTTCAAGGTAAAGGATCGTATTAGTACTTGAAGTGTCTGGGCTTAAATTCATCAAGGACGATGGAGTTTAAAAATCATCAAATAAAAATCCCAATTAAAGAAGTGATTATACATTAATTAGGTGATAAATAACATCCAATCCAGCCCCTTACTACTCCCTTGGATCAACCCATAAGTGGGTTATCCCTCCATTGATCCCATGGTTTCAATGGAAGTGGAAAGTAGACTCATGAGGGAAGAAATGAGGAAGTAAAGAAAACAACAAAAATAAAAATATCACTCCACCGTTGTGTGAATAATTTCACAAGGGTTGGTGTGAATAAATTCACAACTTGATTCAACAGTATCAAAGTGATATTAAGAAAAACAGAATACGAGTAGAAGAAGAACTTTTATTAAGAAACTAAAGTGAATTGAACAACTTACATGTGAAAGACAAAATTGAGGCAATAAAAATGCAGCATAACATTACAATTGAACAAAGCATCCAAGATTCCCAACTCCTTCACCACAACTACCTTAAATAGGCATTTTGGGATCCTTGGGTCGAGCCTCAAACAGTAAAAAGCATCTCAATTAATTTTGGTAGGCCATAAGTGGTGGAAAGCTTGTGGAATTTGAACTTTTCCACATTTGACCCGAGGTGGCAGCCAGCTTTCCTTCACCGAACAGACGCGTCTGGAAGACCTTCTAGACGGTCGAATAAGAGTGGTACATAGATGAAGAAAATGGAGCACCGGATGCCTTCTAATTTCCTGTAAAATTGGGGCCCATTTTGAGTTACGTATTCCGAGATATGATGAAATTCGTGGACTGTTTTTCTGGGCCGCAGAATCTGGCCCAGATTTGTATCTCTAATTTGGGCCGCTTTAAGGACCACTAAAGAGGCAGAATTAGCATTGGCTCATGCAGCTTTATTTGTTCTTCTGAATGTCTTCTAGCTTCCCACAAAATTTGGGATTCATTGGGCCTGTATGTTGGTCCCCACAGTCTCATCAGTGGGCTAGTGTCCAATCTGCCTTCTCTAGAATTGCTTCCTTTCATCACAAAATATCCTCATCTTCTTTCGTGAATTCTCTATCGATCCCTGAATGAAAAATGTTCACATTTAAGTTTAGATAATGTTACCAAAATATAAAATTAAAAAAAATTAATAATTACATTCCTTAGAATCAGATGACTCATTGGGCCTAAATTGGTGTATATTAGGCATGAAGTGCACAAATGATGGGAATGGATGTTCATAATGAAAATGCACTAACTCAGGCCCATAAGATCAAAAACAATCATTTAATACCATTAAAATGTAATTAAAATATATGTTTTTATTGGATAATCAATCGGTACATAGCTTTATCCCATGTTTATGTTCCCACGTACCAGTACATGGGATAGCCCATGTATAAGGTCCAGTCCATGCCATGTGGGTTAGTAAATGCTGCCTAGGAAACCCTTATACTCCAATGCATGTCCAGGTAGTCAATTAGGTACACATTGAGTATTTAAAGGGGGGATACACACCATTTAGTTAAGGGATACACATCGTGTGTATCAGGTTTTTTCTAGAACTCATCTTCTTCCTCCTTCTCACACCAAGCGATCTTCTAGCATCCATTCTAGTGGTTGGTTCACCATGGAACTCAAGATCCAAGGATATTTTATCATTTAATCTCCAAATCAATGTGTTTCATCTTCTGATCCATCCATAAAATGGATTAAAGCAACGCCTTTCATTCCACATTAAAGAATTCCAAAGAATATTAATTCATGGATCCATCTTATTTGAATCACATTATATCTATCATTATACATATTTCATACAATTATTTTCCGATATCAGTGATATATGATCAATTTACCAAGAATCAGTTGTGCAATGGTCTATTTACCCAGATGGGTTGAGTCGTGGGCCAAGCGAAGAACACCCATGAACAACGACGAACAATGTGAAAAATTAAAACAATCAAAAAGAAGAATGAACCTTGATCGATGATCATATAGATCTAGATCTGTATCCATTAAAATTAAAATAAAATAATGAAATATTCAAAAAGATTAATCTCCCCTAAAAAAACTCATAAAAATAACCCATCCCACTAATACTATCGAACTATAGATCAATATTTTTCGATGGTTGGTCCATGTTCTTCCTAGAATTCATGAATGGAAAAAATAAAATCAAAATCACATTACCTACCATGATTTGGATTGATCACTGGTGAATAATGAAGTTGTGTTCCTTATTTGGTGAGATCCTTCAGAATCAGTGGGAATTGATCATTGATCTATGATTATGTCCTCATTCATCGGAAATGATTCTCTAAAGGTCTCTCTCTCACTCTTAAGACTCTACAAGTTATAGAGTGATGAGAATAACAATGGAATTATAACACATGGATACATTTGATGAATAATTAAGCCACCATGTCAACATAAGAGATTAAAATAATGTTATTAAATTATTTTATTCATGTTTTTATCATGAAAAATTTTCCCAAAATGACATGCACCAACCAAATTTAGTTCACCCAAGGGTAAAACTACCATTCTGAATTCCATATTCCCCATAGATTTCATATTTTGGAACCATTATAGAAGATATTCCACATTTTCATTAAAACCTCATCCACATGCTATTTAATATATTGATATTTCTCAGAAAGTTAGTCTAGGAAAACTTGTACTTGGAATTAAATGATATCTCATTGTCTAGTCATATAATTTACCCATATAATATTTGAAAATAATAAAAATAAAAATCTGATAGATTATATTTTTTACACCATGGGGATTTACATCCCCAAAAATCCATAATAATATTGCTACTTAAAAAAATGTGGGTATTTTAGAATGAATCAATGCCTCCCTCTACTATGTTCCCTTTTGAAGATTCCCATGAAGCCTAAAGAAATGCACCAAAGGAATCGATCACCGATAAAGTATCATCTCCTGTCGATCTTCGATCTCCTCTGGATACTCAGTAAAAGGCATTCAATCCCCGATGTCTATCTCACCCCATATGATAAGGTGTGATTTTCCATTCACATACCTAATCATCTATTACAAATGGAATACATCATGTATTAGGTCTAAATTAATGGGAAAATCTAAGTGGTACACCACCTCACAAACTCTACACAGTATTTGAACAGGGTCGAGGATCCTTAGAGATAACTTGACTCCATAAAAAATCATTGTAATCCACATCGAGGTAAAACCCATAGGAACAAATGGCCTCTATCCTAGAACTCCAAAGGCCTCCATCACCTATTAGAATAAGACATCTGATGGCTCTCTTAGATCTTCATCCACTCTTGGATGATCTACACCATCTATGTTGTAGCTCGTACCAACTTTGGACCCATGATCGATGACTCCCTTGGTTCAGTCCAACAAAGTGGGGAACTATAGGGTCCCCCATACAAAGCCTCTAATGGTTCCATAACGATAGTTTAATTTTAGAAGTTGTTTAATGGAAACTCATACAGTGTTTGGTGATCCTACTAATTACAGCCAATGTCAAACATGTAATCTCACAGAATGTCCTCCAGAACCATTATTCTCTGCTTAGTCTTGCTATATGTTTGTGGGTGAAACACTATTCTTAAGCATAACTTGATCCAAAGTGCATCCAAAAATCTGATTAAAACTCAGGATTTTTTGTGAGCATCATAATCATACACAATAATCGATGTAACTCCATGTATTCAAACTATATCTTGATAGTAGATGTGCCTAAAACTCTCTATTAAACTCAAATATCAGATAATAAGTAATTGATATGACATGGTGAGTCTGTCAACTATCACCCATATGGAATTGTGTCTCCTAGATATATGTGGCAATCCCATTAAAAAGTCCATAGATATCATATCCCATATCCATTTTATAACCTCAAGGGGTTGAGATAAAACCCATAGTAACATGGTGCTCAGCCTTCACCATCTGACAAGTAAGGTACAAATATACAAAATCTGCAACTCCTTTCGTCATCTCGAGCTACCAAAATAGACATCAGATTTCCTGGAACACATTTACCACACCCATATGTACTTAAAAATGGGTACGTATGAAATTCCTCAGAACCTCCTCCCACAATGTCATAGTTACCATCATGCATCCTTTGAAATGAATGGCGTGGATTCCACCCTTTTATTGTCCACTAGGAGGAAACCATGTGGATCTCTAAGGATGTAGGGTCTCACAGTCAGTATCCCCAATATGCGACTCCCTGACTCATTTTCACAGTAGATGGGTGACAACCATCACCTAGAGGTGAGATGATCCATCTCCATAGACATAGGATAACTGCAACTTGGTTAATTGCTCTAATGCCTCATTCCGCAACTGCAAACTAGGTCTCTTATTGAGATTATCTGCTACAACATACCCCTTACTAGGATTTTAGACTACATATAAGTCAAAATCATAGAATAAATCTATCTGTCCCCATTATCTCATGTTGTGATCCTTATGAGAGAATATATAATTAAGATTAATGTGATCAGAGTAGACGATAAAACACTCCCCATATGGTAGTGTCACTAAATTTTCAAAGAGAAGACTACCACTTCTTACTCATTACTAGGGGTCATGTTATTCTATTAATGTGGTCTCAAATAGAATGAATAGTAGGAAATAATTTCTTGCCTCTACATCCGAACACAACTAAGAGGGGTTTCAGATGCATCGGAGAAAACTACAGACTCAACACCTTCCTCCGATAGTCACAATATCAGAGCACTTGTCAAGATCTATCTTAACTGCTGAAATGCATTATGGAATCCTTCCATCTAGGAAAAATGCATCCCCTTTTAAGGATAAAATTTCATGGGTTATCATATCCTTGATAAAACAATTATAAATCTCAGGTAATATATTTCCAAACCAAGCAACCCTTACACATTTTCCATGATCTTAGGTGCCTCCCATGCTAACACTACATCAAACTTGATTGGGACAACAACTTCTCCATCCACTAAGATAATGTGTCCTAAAAAGTAGACCACCTGAATCTAGAAATAGAACTTCAAGAACTTTTTCTAATACAAGTTCCCTCTGAGTATGTCTAGAACTATCCTTATGTTCGCGCATGCTCCTCCTCGGACTCCGAGTACACATGGATATAATGGATAAAGAATACCATGAACTGCTCAATGTATGGCTGGAATACAGATTCATGAGTCCCATGAACACTATTGGGGATTTTTTCCTTACCAAAGTCATAGCCATGTACTCATAGTGATCAAAGAGAAATTGAAATTCCAACTTAGGTATACCATCATCCTGTACCCAAAACAGGTGATAGCATGATCTGATTTCAACCTTGGAGAACCATAATCCCCACCTAAAATAATCAAATAGTTCATTTTTCCTTGGTAGTGGATACGTTTTCTATATAGTCACCTATTTCAAGCACTATCAGTCCACACACAACCTCAATCTCCCATTTTCCGTCTCGGGAAATAAAATGTGGGATGCCGAAGGTGAAAAACTAGGTCTCTATATCCCTTCATTTCTAGTCCTCTAACTACATCCTTAGCTCAAGAAGCTCTATGGGGGCCTTCTGATATGCTAGAGTAGATATTGTTTTTTCCCTAGGTGAAAATAAATACATAATTATTTCTATTGGTGGGGAGGTAAATGTTAAACATATTTCGGATAGATTTCCTCATACTCCATCACCACTGTAGGGATTGATAACTTAGAAAATCCAC
This sequence comes from Viscum album, assembly GCA_963277665.1. Taxonomy (NCBI): domain Eukaryota; kingdom Viridiplantae; phylum Streptophyta; class Magnoliopsida; order Santalales; family Viscaceae; genus Viscum; species Viscum album. The sequence goes on along the minus strand of OY728131.1, from coordinate 1,096,187,369 downwards.
TGCACCAAGTGTTAGTCTGGAAAAGTGATGACTAATTGGACACTCCCTCTGATAGATTATTCCATCCTGGGATTCCAAGTTTTCAATTTCACTCAAAATGGAAAACCTGGTTCCGTCAATGTTGACACACCACACCCATTTCTTAAAACAGTCATTTAGGGAAAGAACTATAGAAAAGCAATCCATTCAAAGAAAGATGTCATAAGGACTCGACGCTTCTACCAATAGATTCCAATAGAAAATACCACCTCAGAGAGTCAAGATATATTGTCAGTATAAGTGTTTGATCTCTGATTATTCACTATTATGAGTCTCCAAGCATAAGGGTCAAGTTAATACTTCAATTGGAATCTATAAATCATATTCAAGGTATGTTTCAAAAAAAATGTCTAGCTTCTATGTCTATCAGTAATGAATATAATTTTTAAAATACACAAAATAAACCATGAATAATTCATGGATCTCTTAGGTTATAATCCTTGACTGACTACAGCTATTGCTGTCCCTATCATTCAACTCCATTAGACTAGTGTGGGACACCAGGAGGTGGTGGTAGTAATAAATAAAAAAAATAGACCACATCCTGCTACTTTATCAACTCTTCTCCCATGTACACCACCCTGAAGATCTACCTGCTCCTACCACTATCTATATATCGGTGGTCCATCAACAATATCCCTATCAGTAATATGATAGGTTATAAAATCTTGAGTGATATTTTCCCTAATTTCATGTGAAATGAACCACCTTTCTTGAGGATGACTGCACCCGCACTTTGAGAAATTAACAATAGATACTACATTATAGGACATCCTCCAAAATTTTCTCCCACATAAATTTTCCTAAGACTGAATTCAACTCCCTGCTGTCGAGGTCTATGCCCCAAATTGCACACTACATACTATTACTAGTTGAATATTTTCATCCAATAAGCCTTCAACAAATAATTCCTAATCAATCACCCTCAGAAAAAGTAGGATAGGCCTGAAAAATAATTTTTTATTATCAAACACTTTTAAAGGGAAGTGAGAACCCAAGTCAGTACAAAATAGAGAACATTAAATAGAAATAGATATAGAAGAAACACTGAAATCAAGTTTAAGTATATTTGATGCATTATTCCTAGAAAGTTTCCAGAGAAGTTTGTTTACCTCGAAATCTGGATCATCTTTGATAAGGTCCACTAACCAAAATGCAAAATTGTCCCACATCTGTACAAATTACTCCATATTTAACTTCCCTGCAATAAATCTTCTTTGCATGATACACTCTTGCTTGTTGATCCACTTAGTCTGCACCTGGGTAGTAGCCACATGAAGTGATCTCTCAGACATCTTATCACCATCCTCTTTCGAGGCGTTGAATGAAATCGATTTCGCCAGCATTTCTTCCTCAGAATGGACAATAAGTTCCCATAGCTCCTCTTTAGGTTGCTGTCTAGGAGGTTATGCGGCCTCCCTCACCTACTCCATGACCTCAAAATGAAAAGGTGTCTCCCTGAACAGAACCTCCAACCACTCATCAGCATCCCCCAAAGGGTTCTCCAAAACATCCCCGTTGTCCTCTACCTTTGGAACCTCCATTCCATGATTTGGAAACCTGTATTCTACATTCTGAACATCCTCTCCAACTACTTGAACCTCATGTTCTTTGATTTTCCACCTTTCTTGGCTGATCGTGTCTCCATTGGCCTAGGAAGATGGGAGTATTCTTTGCGACCCTTTGGTTTCTGCTTCATGGATACAATGCAACTGCCTGGATCCCTGTTTTCCTTACTACCCTTCTTCCTCCTTGGATTATACATTCCTTTATTGATCTATCATATAACATTGTCATCTGAGGTTTGTCCTTCTCCATCATAATCAACTTCTGGGTGATAGGAGGAGTTCCAATCAACCCCTCCATTGGACCATAAACACTCAAACCATTTGTATACAGGCTTGAGTATTCCTCGGATTGGGTCTCTGTTTGGGGCTCAGCTACCTGCTTACTCCTAGCTAAGAAGCCTCTAACTCCTGAACATCCATAGGGTTGCCACTGCCAGATGGATGGATCACCTTTCCAGGGTTGTTGCAACTTCCTGCACACACAGCCATAGTGTAGGTGCTGGAACATAGGAACACCTCTCTCTTAGAAGTTAAAACCTCAACTCCAACTAAATCCACTGGAGTTGGTACTTTAGCCTTGAGCCTATCCAAATTAACATCTTCCATTGCACTAGGAAGAGCTTCCCCTGCAATCATGTTGATGCCTAGAGGACTTTCAAGGTGTCTTCTCAACCTGCATAAAATTCCAACAACACTCGGCTCAGGAGTTAATACCTTAACATGCTTTTGCTTCACTGCATCACCCAAACAGACTGTACCAACATTCATACTAGGATCTCAAACAAATAACTCACTATCATCAATAGACTTATCGTTGTTCATATCCATGCTCTTTCCAGAAACATCAGAAGAAACACTTAGGGCCTTGTTCACCTCAGATTTATGATGAGCCAAATACTTAATCCTGAAACGTAAATCGTTTGGTGAGTGTCCCAAATCAATACACGATGAGAAGTAGTTGCACTAGGCCTCGGACACCACTTCCTGGTGAACTCTTAGTTCTTCATCCACCTCAATCCAGACAGAGTACACTAGAGGCTTATAAACATTAATTTCCACACAGATGCGAGGAGAAATGGGGTGGAACAAAGAACGCAAATGGTTATTAAAAGATATAAAACGTCTGATGAGATTGCCTAACATTTGGAGGATATAAGGGTTTTGAATGGGGAGGGGTATTCTTGGGAAACTTACCCAAAGCGCCATGGTTGGAGGATCTCGATTCTAGTGAAATTTGTAGCCCCATCTACACATGTACAAGTGAGATCTCTCGCATGCCTTCTCTCCCTTAGACCAAGCATCGGCTAGGTCATCCTCATTTGCCAAACGAAGAAGTAAGTGTCGAGGATCTAGAATCCCGACAATGAATCACTCCTTCAGATACCAGGCTTCGTTAACGAATCTGTCAAATCCATCTAGTGGGGGGCGTCTCCGACCGAAATGATCAACCAGGGAGAGGCCAAAGAGGGCCAATGCCTCAGAGAATTTTCCGAGGGAAATGGGATGCGAGGGCGCCCTGAGGTTATGCAAGGGGACCTTCGGGCCAAGGTGGATGCCGGGAAAATCTAGGAGAAATGTAGGGTTTGTAAAGGGCGAAAAATAAGTAGGAGAACTCTCTCTATACTCTAAGACCTGATACACTAATCTTGAACCATATCCATTGAGTAACTGGAATGGTTAGTGAACCTCGCTGAATAATAGTCCACTAACATGCTTCCCTATTGGAGCTTAAGAATATATTGGATACACACAACCCTCTGAATATTTATTGAGAACTCTTCTCTAAAGAAGTGCTTGAAATATTTCCCAGAAGGTGTCACATTATTTATGTCTCGTTAACCAAAATCGACCAAAATCCTATTGATCCATAAAAAATGACGAGTTCCCAACCCAACATCTCATGTACTAATTTCCAAACTATATAGAAAAAATGAGTTACCACCTCATGCCATTCCTCAAATTCATGTGGTTCAGGTTCTTCTCAAAACATGAGGATTCTCTACCACTGAAAATCATGAAGTATTCTCACCTTGAACACCTCATGCACAAGTATTGTAGCTACCACGTGCTACTCTACAGGTGGTAGTATGGATTGGGAACCACCTAGAGGTAACATCCCAAGATCTAGTCCTTGTATTGATGCCTCATCACTGAGGAGGTCATCCTCAGTATCAAGCTACTGAATCCTATATGGAATACATCAAAGAGGCATCTAGATAGTAAACAATATATATGATAGTCAATGAGAATATCCAGAGATCAGACTCAAGAAGGACATTGAAACCAAAACCCATGCTTATATTTTCCACGGTCCATTATGTTCCCTTTAACCAATGTTCTCATGTACCAAGTCTAAAATTGGGTGATTAGAGTCTTAGTTTATGGATACATCAGTCGGAAAACCAAAACTGGAGTCCCTATCTGGAAAGGTGATTTCAAAACACTTAACATTGTTTCCCCTTACCAACCTCACATATTCTAGGTGATAAAGTAGAATCTAACTTTTTATTAATACTACTCTTTCACAACCCTTCCCCATGGGGTTCATGCCATAACTCCCCATGCCCACCTCTAATAGGTCAGGGGATGTTGAGTATAATAGAGTATGTGTATAACAAACATTGGAGGCCTTGCCTATGTACATAGACAAACACACAAACATATCTCAACCCACAAGATACTTAAATGTAATGAAACTAAGAAACCAATGCATTCAAACATATATATCCCAAAATATAGTAATATATGATGTTTAGGAATGTAAAATATAAAAAAAAGACCACCACAAAGAGTGTGTAACACAAGTCCAAACTATAAGAAAAATGTATTGAAATTTCTATCTGAAAGCTGCTGGAACACACCTCTCTCTTTCTGGTCTCACTAAGCACAATTTGGTCCTGGTCTATCAAGGACTCCATCAAAAGGTTTATCATCTGCACAAAACATGACATGTGTGGGGGAAGCCCAGGTAGGGGTGAGTATAACAATACTCTGTAACACACAAGAATACCACACATCATATGAAAACGAATAGTACATTCAACTCTACATATGTATATTCTAACACACATATAACAATAATATCTAGATATAATCAATAACGATACACAATCTAGAAGTACACCACAACCATAGTATACTTGATTTAAAATTTCAGTTCTAAGATTCTACGAAGCACTCATCCATGAGAACTCACTCTATAGTATGACATCACTAATGACATCGGTCTGAGAGGTAATGTTCATAGGGTCTCACCATTAGAGAGGTATACTGATAGATCTGAAAAGAAAACAATACATATATTAGGATCATAGCCAAGGTCATGGGGTGATTCCAATAACTCAATCAGTATTAACCCTCTTTGTAGAATATTGGCACCAATGTAGTGTTTTTCAACTAAGTACCAAGAACTCCACCAAGGGAATGATGATAAATTGAGGATCCCACTCTGGGATTCTCAACGGGGGATGGAAACAATATCATATACATAGTCCTACTGAATGGATATTTGTCCAAGGAGAAGGAAATTATTTGTACTAGCATTCTGGTAAAATATAAAAGGAATGAATGATATTAAAATTATTCTAATATACAATGGAAAAGAGATCCAAGCCAAGCCGAAAGGGGTACCTATCATGTAATAAGGGTACACATTGTGTCCCTTGACCCTGAGTACTTCCAGTGTAAAATGACCCATGTAATTCAACTCATATCGTGTATTAGAGTAAACATCATGTGGAAGGTTTACACGTAGTGTCTATGTATTTGAGGGTGAGTTTTTGTACTCCAGATGTATACTAGTACATGGTGGAATTCCGTATATCAGTTCCCATGTACCGGTACATGGGCTAGCCCATGTAAATGGAACATGCCATATCGTGTGGGAAGTACACACTTTGTAGGAAACCTATGCACTTCACCCTATATCAGTGTACTCCTATAGGCACAAACTGAGTCACTCAAAGGGGGGAACACACAGTGTAGTCAAAAACTGCATGCCGTGTCTATCTAGTTTTTCTAGAACCCATCTTCTTTATCTTTCTCATGAATTTTTTTTCTAGCTTTCATTACAATGGTTATTTCCCATAAAAAATCAATATCCAAGGTCATTGAGTCATCCGATTTCCAAATATTCATGTTTCATTTTCCGATCTTGCCATAAAACAGATTAAATCACCATTCTTCACTTTTCACCAAAGAATGATAATGAACATGAATTCAGGGATTCACCATTGTAAAAATCACTATGTCTTAGTTTTCTCACCTCTGTCATGCCATACTGATCCCAGATATGGTATGTTGTATCCTTTCATCTTAAATTGGGTTAACAATGATCTATTTAATGGGATGTGTCGAGTCATGGGCCAAGAAAATAATTCTTGCGACGAATGATGAACTGGGTGAAAAAATCACCAGAACTAAAGAGAAGAATAATCTTCAATCTATAGTCATTTTGATCTCAATTTGTAACATTTTAAATGATAATCAAATAAATAAATAATAATAATTTCAATCTCCTATGAAAACCCTTTAAAAAATGACTTATCCTGTAAACGTGTTTGAACCATGGATCAATCTATTCATTGATTGGTCCATATTCATCATGGAAATCAAGAATTTTGGAAATAAAATCCAAATAAAATGGAATAGATCCATTTTTTTATCCCTGGTAATGATTTAAGCTATATTAAATTCATTGGAGAGATCCTCCAGAATCTGTGTGGGTCGATCGTCGATCTGTGATACAATCGTCATTTTTCTGAATGGATTCTCTAGAGCTCCCTCACTCTCTAATCCACCAGAAGTTTTAAGGTTATGAAAATAAACCATAAATTATGAAACATGTTCACATTTAATGGATTTTTATGCATGAACATAATGGATTTATTTTTTTATTAAATTATTTAACTAATTTTACAGATGCGAAAACGTTTCCACAAACGACCCGCGCCAGCCATTGTTAGGTCATGCCTATGATAAAACCACCATTCTAAATTCAATGGTGAACTCAAATTTCTAATCTAAGAACCTATATTTATGATATTCCACTTCATTAGGAAAACAATTTTCATGTTTTATTTAATATTTTAATATTATAAAAACATTTTTTCTGTGAACAGAAGACGTCAAAATCGCCTGTCGTCTTCGTGCGTGATCTAAAAATTAATCCATATAATACTAAAAAATAAATCATAGTAATATCAGAGGAAATATAACTATAAACCATAATATAAAATAATAATAATAATAATTAATGAAATTATGTCACGTATATATGCATTGAAAATCTTTTCATTACATGTAAAGGATCGTTTTCATAGTGATCATAGTGGAATGATTTCCCTCCACAAACCATCTTAGTGGTCAAGGTCCACTTTAAATAATACCATATAAGATATAGTACCTTAATTATCTTAGTTCACTATCCATTCTATTCCCATTTATATCATTAATTATTAACCATTATAAAATGAATTGATAGGATGTATAGGTCCCACTTATCACATAATGAAAATCATTCATATTTATTCCACATGGTCATAATTAATTCATCATATCTGAACACATGAGATAAAAATGGTTTCATAAACCTTTCATCATAATAGAACAAATGTAAATTAATTTGGTTTCAAGAACATTTCATCATAACATATGTCGTTGAAATGAAATGGGTTTCATAAATATTTCATCTTTTCAAAACAAACATAAACCATATATAAAAAGAATAAAAACGGGGTCCATGGACGGTACACACTATAAATAATATATAGTGAAATTGAAGGTAATTTTATATTGAAAAATTATTTGAAATATCATATGTAATAATTCGCCATGAAAATAATATTATCATTTGAAAATATTTTCTTTATAAAGAGATGTAAAATTTTAAATGACAAAATTTTTTTATGAAATGATCATTTTGAACAAATAAAATAAGATTAATTGTTATAATTAGTCATAGAATTAGGAAAAAATGGTCATATCATGTAATTTAAAAAATCACTTCCATAATATTATTAAAAAAACAAAAAAGTATCATGTTTCAAAAATTATATCAAGATTATATTGAAAATATTTCTTAAAGTTGAACATGTGTAAAAATATATTTATAAAAATCATAGGGCAATTGAAAAATATAATTGAAATAAATTTTATGAACAAGGATATGAAATGTAAATATTCCCAATAGGAGAGTTAAATATAAATAATCACAAATGTTGATGATATTGTGAAATAAAACCTTAACTCAATTTCCCCTTCCATCGAAATCACTCTAACCTCCTATATAGTAAATTTATATATAATATAATTATATATAATATCCATGTTCATATTTTTTTATATCATATATGATCTCTTTATAACATTTCAAAAACAAATATTTTAGTAATTATTTGTTAAAATTGTTATTTTTATGTGTCAACTATTTTACTTACACTGAGTATATCAGATAGGTTATATCCTTGTTTATTGTTTCAGGGTTACATCATCTCCAAAATATTTATCATTAAATAATATAATATATATTAAGAATATTTAGATTTATTTTTATAAATAAAATTTATAAAGAAAAAAATGATTTACACCATTAATAGAGATAGTAGATCGTACATATGCATGAATTCTCTTTTTGTTTTTCAATGGGTAGAATAAATAAATGTCAATATAATTTAAATTTTAAAGGATAATTATTATATCATATATATTAAACATATTCATAAAATTATTTTTTATTACCATCCTTGATAAATATAAATAAAAAAATAATGACCTTGCTTCATGGAGGTGGTATTCTACATGTATGGATGAATTATGTTATTATCCCCACAATGATTGGATTTTTTATAGGTATATGTGATATTATAATTCCAAAAGAGTCATTTTCTCAAAAATAACAAATATAAACATTAATCTTATTATAATGACCACCTTTAAAATATGGTTATGAAAAATGAATTGAATCGCAACGTGGAGACAGTAAGCCGTACATACACATGAGAAATACATTCACTTCCATTTTATGGGAATGAGAGAATTTAAGAGAGTGTTCCTAAATATAATAAAAAAAATTATGAAAATAAATTTATTATTTTATTTTAATTACCAGATGTTTATAGTATGTAAATAAGAGTACAGAAGAAAGTGATCAGTAGGGGAAAATTCCACTTCTTTGGAATAAAACATTTACATATCTCTTAATGGGAACTAGGGTTGGTATTTTGGGAAGAAAAAAATAAATACAATTCTTATAATAAATTTGAGAAGGTAAATGAAGTTTTTTTATGATAGAAGGCTAAGTGTGGGGTAAATAATTGAGGGAGGATGTGTCCCTTTATAATTGTGGGGAGGGTAACTTTTAAAATTTCTGAAATGGTTAAGTCATTATTAATTAAACCTAAATATAAATACCTCCAATCTAAATTTGGTAAATATATTATATAGTATTGGGTTGTAATCCCTTCAAGTAAAACCTGTAAAAATTTAATATAGTATCTTTTATTCAACAGCATGTATGACATGCAACTAAAATAGTTTAAAGGAATATTAACACATGATACTTTAATAAATATGTGGTATTTAATGTAAAAAAATTCTATATATTTTAAATCATGATGAAATGGGTCATATTATCTTACAAACAAGAACAACATTGTTCTATAGTTTATGTCACACACAATAAAAGAGTTTTACTGAAAATCAATATATTATTATGATTTTATTATTCAATATAATTAGAGAAAACCTAAATGTAAATTTTTTTATGGATAAGAATATATAATATATAAATATTTGTTTCCATTCATTAGTTATCCAAAAAATATAAATGAATATCAAATAAATTGAATAAATTGGAATTTTTTTATAACGTACTATTTTATACATTCAAAGTCCTTTTCTCATAATAAACTAAATTAATTACTATTATTGAATTATATTAATAATATATTATTTTTATCATTAAATTAAGTTTTATATTCATCCAATATATTTGATACACCTATGATAGTAATAAATACAGTTTTATACTTAAAAATTATATTTTTATTAAAGGAATTTTTTTTCGCCATTTAAGTGTGCACCTATTTTAAAATTTAATATCAACACTATTATAATATTTATTTTTCAAAATAAAATATTTTTTAAAATGGAATGTGAAAATTAAATTTGGGTGAATTTTTGGTATTTCCCTAAGAAGTTTCATATTTTGATGAACTGTAAAAACAATGATTTTTAATTGAAAACTGGAATTTTCTGTAATTTATTTATATAGTTCAATTATGTTTTTATTTGGTATTAAAGTGTATTTATTTCACTTATAAATAAACTAATCCAATTTATTTTATTATAATAAAATTCAAATTGAAATTGGATAAAACAATTAAATTATTCAACATTTTTACTTTAAAACCCCACTTTGTCACCCCGTATGCGGGATTAAATTTAAATTAATTCATGAAACTATAATAATTGAAATTTAAAAAACTGGATTCAATATTTGGAATAATAATAATTTATAATTCCTATTGTAGTAAACATAGTTTACTTCCAAAAATATTAGTGAATATATTTAAAATTAATTACAATGATTACGGTAAAATTAAGCATAATAAGGGAATGAACCTTAATAAAAAGTCCCAAAATGTTATTAAAACATGAAATTAACCTATTGTATGGCCATATTTCAACAATAAACTACTTTTTTTAGATTTTTTTTCTTATTATTATTACATTTTTTAACGGAGACCTCTAAATAATGATTACCATTTTATATTTACAGGAAAGTCATTTCTCCTACACTATAAAAAGGCAATCCGGCCTCCCATTTATTAAAATCTCTCAAAGCATTTTTCTCATCCACAACCTGAAAAATAAGTTACTAAAATATTTTACCTAAACATATAATCCAAAATTTTGGTAGAAATAAATCCATGGAAGTCATTTGGTGAAATCCAAAAGAAGTTACCTGAAAAAGAGTTCACATTCTAAAAAAATATCTCTTTTTATTTCTTTATAAACTCATTAAATTATTATTATTATATAATTATATACTAAAATAAGTATTAAAAATATAATAATATGTTTTTATGGTATGGTTTTGACCTATAACTACACAAACATTCTTTAAATGGTTAATGATTTCACCATTAATGTGTAAGATGGATTATCATCTTGTGAGAAGATTTGATTTGATTTCCATTACCACCATTCATGGTTTGGAATTATGATGTAAATTCTATTTTTATATATTATATATATTTTATTTTGGATGTATTTACTCTAATATAATTTTTATTTGAAACATAAGATTATGATTTCCATTTTGTGGGAACACGATAACATCGTTTGTGGATGTGTGGACTACTACCACTTCAAAATGATGTGATTCATTCAGACTATAAATGGAATGTATTAAGGATGTTTTTAATAAAAATTTGTGAAATATATAGTGTACATTAATTATAATATAAATATATATAATTTAATTTTAATTAATTTAAATGCAAAAACAAATTTTAGTAGTGTTCATATGTACGTACGATCGACCATATTCAAGAACGATGCATTACATTTCCTATAACAAAATAATATTTAATGTTTTAAATTAAATATATAATGATTGTATATATTAACTAAATAATTTTTTACATATTCTTGTTAACTAAATAATGTTTTATTTAATAGTAACAACAAATAACAAGTCCAAATGTACTCGACAAACCATCCAATTAAAACACGAAAAAGTAAAACCAGTGAAATACTACTAACAAAGCGGTAATAAAATATTATAAGAACATGAAATATGATAACATAAACATTAATATATTTATTTAATAAGTTATTATAATTATTAAAAAAATTATACATTTGGTTAATAGATGTTCACATAAATTGAAACATGAAGTAAGGGATTCTTGTCTCACTTTTCTTTCCATAAGGCATACATTCACTACCACAAAACAGGGTTTCCACTGCACCACCCTTCCATAGCGCTAAAAAACTGCTCATAAAGGGGGTCCATTATCAGTGAAAAAAAGGGCTGATAAAGGACACTTTTAACAACACTAAAAAATCACTACTAAAAGTGACACTTTATCAGCACTTTTTTGGCACTGATAAAGGCCCCCCCTTTATCGGTGTTTTTTTGCATTCTTAAAGGGGACCCCTTTATCAGCATTTTTTTAGTAGCGCTGATAATGGGGGGATTTATTATCACTTTTCCTAGCATTAATAATGTTTATATTTTGAAAAAAAATCATAAAAAATAATATATCATTATGTAAGTATATTTATATTGATATAAATATAATATATATTTTTTAAATATATTTTAGTTAATTATTAATAGACTATTACATTTAATATATAAGAAATTTACTCAAAATGGCCTTAAAATATTTTAAGAAATATTATTAATTAATAATTTTCTAATTATCATCAAATAATAATCATTTAATAAAAATTTAACGACATAAAAAAATAAAAAAAACTCAATAAAAGATCTAAAATAAGTTGAAAATGTAACTCCAACATCAACCGACCATAAATTTTGATCTGGGTGTCTGTTTGAGCTCTACATCACATCAAATCAAATCTTGTGACGATCTCTGTGTGATAGGGTCCAAAGGAATGCTCTGGTAAAAACTTATTAGGCCCAAAATGGCCTAAAAGTCCTCCAAAACTGAGTTTTTAGTTGGGATGCCCCAACTTTTTAACATTCAAATAAGTATAACATTCGATCCAGATGTTTGGTAGGCCGGTACTAAATATAATATCAAATATTGTTTCATTTTATTTGATTTGACTGGTTTTGGAGTTGAAACAGAAATTTGGATTAGAAGTTATGGTCATTTTAACATTCTGTTGCCTTTCAAACCCACGTATATATGTATTTATTCATTCTTATATATGTGTGTGTGTTTTATATATGTATGTATGTATGTATTTATTTATTTATAACCACACATAAAACATATTTTATAAATGTATTTAAAACTAATCTTATAAATATATATTAATATACTAATATATATATGGATAAAAAATTATAATTAAATATATATATATATATATATATATAAATCAATATACAAATATATATATACTAATATATAATAAAATTTATATGTATTAATATAACTAAATATATTTATTTTAATATGAATCTATATTAATATATGAATAAATATAACTATATATACATATATAAACCTATATAAATATATATTAATATATGACTATATATACATATATATCAATATGTGGATAAAAATATAAGTATTAATATAACTAAATATATTTATATTAATATGAATCTATATTAATATATGAATAAATATAACTATATATATATAAATAAATAAATATAAATATTTATTATTATACTAATAAATATATATGAATATTAATATATGAATACATATATATGTATTAATATAACTAAATATATTTATATTTATATGAATCTATATTAATTTATGAATAAATATAACCATATATATATAAATTAATTGATATATCATTAAATAGAGAAAAAATAAAATGGATTAGTGGTAAAGGTGTAAGAGCGCAAGGGGGAGGTCGCGAGTTCGACATCAGGTGGAGGCAAGGAGGGCAGCGCAGGTATGTGGGGGATGGCTCAGGAAAGGGTAGTGCGCAGGATAGTGCAAAGGGGTCTACTTAGCGCATATAAGGGGGGGGGGGGGTCAAGTGCTGTCAGACGATCCCTCCCATAATATATATTCTTTTTAACTTTTTGTTTTAAAAAAAATTGACTTTTATCGGTGCTTAAAAAAATCGCTCATAAAAGGTGTATTTTATTAGTGCTTAAAAAAAGAGCTGATAAAAGACCTTTTTATCAGCGCTCTTTTTTAGGGACGATAAACGCACATTTTATCAGTGTTTTTTTATCAATGATAAAAGGGGCCTTTATCGGTGCTTTTCTAAGAACTGATAAAAGGGACCCCCTATATTCGCCTCGATTAGCATCTCTTTGTTTTGCACTATTAATCCCCTTTTCTATCACTGATAAAGGCCATATTTATAGTAGTGATTGTTTTCACAAGTTATTTATTTTTTGTTGTGTATATACATCCCATGACTGTATTCTATAAAAAGTATTATAAAATTTATGGATATCAACCTATCAATTATATTTTTTATATTTCATAGATTTTATAGTTTCAATGTTTCCAAAGTAGTAACAGATCTTTTTCACAAGTTTCTTCTATGAGATGTTTGTTATGCTATACACCTATCTTATTATATGAGGTGTATATAAATATTATTTAAAATTATATTTAATTAATATAATTATTATAATGATATTATATGTCTCATTTAATTTTTTTATTTATGGGAGTTATGATTCAAATGTTTCAAATTTGTATGAGACACTTTGGGATGTTTAATGATTGTTTTCCTCAAGAATGTTTTTAATGATCATCTTTTATTTCATAAATTACTACAACCATTATTAATAATTCAATAGGGATATTTCATATTGATACAATTATTTTTTATTATATCTATGAATTATAATTATTGTTTCCAAGGATATTATAAACATTCAATTCCGTGAATCATTTTTGTATTCATTTACTAAACGTTGAACTATTCATCTTCTTGTGAATATTGGGATTTAAATTCTCACCAAAATATTAAATTTTTTATAATTGATATGAATATTTCCAAAAACATGTACCTTTTCACATGATGTTAATTTTATTAATAAGGAAATATTTATAAATCCATATCTTTTACTCAATACAGATATTTGATAAGGCACATTGTTAAATCAGTTATTTTATATACAAGTACTTATTTTGAAAGGTAACAAACGGGTGGGGACTGATCATAGATATCCCCTCAATGCATTGGTAGTTTCATGGGATGAGTTATTTTTCTTTCCTTAGTGGGGTTTTCATCCAGTATTTTTTAAACTATCTTATCAATGGTCTTGAATGTAAAGGTATTATGCACATAGGAGAAATGGAATCCAATAATTAATCACATAATTAATTATTATTTATTTACTATTATAGATGCGATTTTTAATTTGAAAAAAAATATGGATGAATTTTATTCATAGTTTATTGATTAAATGTAATTATTTACAATTATTTAAATTTCTATAATTTTTATGTCTTATCCAGTTATTTTAAATGGAATGTATGTTTAGTAATTTACCTTTCCATATTGTTTACACACTCCCCCTCATTTTTTTAATTAAATGGAATGTCTGTTTAGTCATTACATTTCCATATTTTTTATTCTCATTGATTCATTATTTATTCTGTTGTACGTTACCCTTACTAACCATTTTAGCACACACATTTAACTATTTACCCATGAATTTAAGAAGTTTAATATGAAAGGTATGAAAATTTATTCTTCATGAAATTAATTTATTAAAGAAAAAAATAAGGTCATAATTGGTATATTAATTTATAATACCACACTCATGTTTTAATCTAGGTTAACAAGAATACTAAAATCTTTGTTCCGTAGATATTTGATTATTTGTAATCATGTTAATGTCATGGTTGTAGACCCCAACACCACGATTCTGGGGTCGCAGCGCTATAGTTTGTATCAGATAATGCTTAGTAGGATCCTTGGAAACATGAATTAGAAAAACATAGATTATTGAACATAAACATAACATATAATTTGAGGAAATTTATAGAATAACATCCTATAATTTTATTAATGTAGATATTATGTGGGTATTCCTAGAAATACACCCTTGTCTGGATACTACAAGTGGAAATCGTTCTAGAACAAATGTACCTTGGGAGATAACTCTGAAAATGTGCATCACGCCTTACTCCAACATAACCTGGTACACAATAATGGCCCTTATTATGAACATAGTTTGAAATTACCGAGGGATATGATTAGGATTATTAACATTTTCTAAACAGACCAATATGAATGATTTGAATAGATAATGACAATGAATGACCTAGGTTATACTTGAGTTGTTTTAGAGAATATATATCTTATATTGAAAACCATAGAGAAATCTGTATTTAATGATTATATTTCATTGATGCCCATAATATTAATTTTTAAAAATATATTAATATAGTTCTAGAAAAAGTAAAACCTAAAACGCGATAGGACTTGAACCCATGATAGAAGGTCATTAAGGGTTTCACACCTACCACTGGCCTACACAAGGTCCTAGTTACTGTGTAATTACTTTTTAGTAAAACAATTTTATGGATAAATGATAATTATGAAGTAGTGGTATCATTTTTTAGGTTCGAAGATTAATGTATGATCTATATTAATTTTTTAGAATTGTCATATAGAAACCTAGAGACTTATTATTTAGATCATATGATCAATTAAAAAATATTGCACCAAGAATATGATTTTTTTAATATTCATTTCTTAAAGTGATGGATGAATTAGAAATTGATATAATCACAAAAGTAAATTTTTTCTTAATAAATTAAAAAAGCACAATAAATATATTTACCTATATTCATGGTCAATAAAATAATTCTTCAATAGTATAAAAAGGATCCTATAAAAATTTTATCCTAATACCTTAATTTTTCTTAAACAAATGGTCTTTAAAATAAACATAAATTTATGGATTTGAGCCCCTTAAATTTCTATTGATCATTAACATGTTTTTTTCAATGACCTTAATCACCCCAATAAATATTAATAGATTTTCCTTGTGTGTATATCTACTTTCTACTAATGCTATCATATGTATAAAAATTATTATATGTTATATCATGATGCCTTTTTACATTTCATTATATCATATTAAAATGATATTTTATAAACAATTTTACGATATTGGTTTTTGAATAACACAATTTTCATGTATTAACACCTAGAATACTGAGATAAATATTAAGATTTGATAACACAATTTAATTATGGTGTAGAAAATATAAGACACTAAAAATTATTATAGAGTAGATTTTATTTGATCGAATTTAAGAAACAAAATGATACTAGTAGAAATAAATATAACCTCATAATATATTAAAAAATATATAATATTTTATATAATATATTCTATAACTTGTAATGAACGCAATAATTATTTATCATGAACTACATATAAGAATTACCTTTTTGATAGTTTATGTTACACATAATTCTATTTTTTTAGAAATATGGAGGACAAATCTCTTTAATTATATACAATAAATAGAAAGAAACCCAAAAGAGTATGAAAAAACGTTGAAAAATACACAAAGAAAAGAGCTAGATACCTATCATTTTCATCTATCATTCAATTATCTTTATTTCTTCTTCTCATAGTCTATAAAATTCCTAAATTCTACGACCATGCCCCTAACCTCTTGATATCCCCTACTTGAAAGAATATATTTAATCCCTTCATGTAATTTCTCAAAATTAGTGCTTTTAGAATCAAAGTTATCCTCATTTTTCTCCTTGAAATTTCAAGAGATGGGTCTCTAATCACGGGAGTCATCATCCCCTCGACCTATATTGCATCTGTTGGAGTAATATTCAAATAGTGATTTGTCTCCAGAGATCTGATAATTGTAGCATGCATCTTAATGGCACCATCACTATTTTGATCAAAGTGGGGTAGGGTTGGTCGATCGGAATGGCTCGAAGGCCATCTTTTTCTTTATTATTTTGATAATCCACCTTTCAAGGGGTGAGGTGGAACCCTTACAAGGCCCAAAGACTTAGAGATAATTACATGACCCGTAAGTCCTAGAGGGAATCACCGAGACATGACAACTTTGAACTGCTCCTTCCCAGCATATGTCATGATGTCATCACTCCACCTTCGTAGTGCTGGTCGGCTAGCTATCTTATGCAAAGTTGCACAGGACAAGTACTGATGGAAAAGCCATACCCTCTCATTTTTTTAAATCTGGTTACCTATTATCTTGTGAATGCGCCTGCCTTGAACCCTCATTTGAAGCTTTGTTCCTTGTAGTGAAACTGGTGCATCTGAATTCAAGTGTCCTGAAGGCATTGGGGTGACCCTAAGGCCTTAAGGTAGCCTAAATGCCTTGAGAATCAACTGGCCCTAAGTCCTTGGGTGGCCCGAAAGCCTCACAGGACCTGAGACCCAAACAGGTGGCCCAAAGACCCAAATGGATTAATAGGTATGGCTGCTACTGTATTGAAAAATATCTGTTATAGTGCTACTCTGTACTGCTACAGTACTTCTACAATAACTTGGATACAATATGAAAGCCCTAATTATCCATAATGGGTTTCAAAGAAGCATGTAAAATTTTAAAAATAACTAGAGAGTCCGGTTCTAAAATTTACTTACCCTTTTATTACATGAGGAAGCCTACCTTTCATGACACACAAGACTGTTTTTTATCAAACATAAATATATTATTATGATATTATTATTTAATATAATAAAATAGAACATAAATATTGAATTTATGCTTATAAATATCAATAAATTATTTATAAATATATTACTGATTTAATTGGTTTATAACTAAATATAATGGAATATCAAATCCAATTTAAAATATAGGAAATGTTTTTATAAAAAAATATTTGTATGCTTCTAAAGGAGGATTGTCATAATAAATTAAATTAATTACTATTAGTGAATGATAGTAATGAAATATATATACTTTCAATAAAATATTTTTTTATTCATTAAATTTATTTTATATTAATGAGATATAAATAAATCAAGTGTTATGCTTAAAAAATAATTTTTCTAAAAAGGTTATTTTGACACTTTTTAATGGCGTAAATATTTTAAAAATAAATTTTGACACTTTTTTCATTTTTATTTTTCAAAATAAACATCATTTTTTCATTTTTAGTATAAATATTAACTTTGGGTAAATTTTTGGTATTTTTATGTGAAGTTTCATATTTTGATGAATGGTAAAAAACAATGATTTTTACTTCATAATTGGATTTTTATCTAATTTATATATATAGTTAAAATATTTTTTAATATGTTTTTAAATTATTTTTAGGTAAATAAAAAATCATTTAATATTATTTAAGTCATTTCATTCAATATCACATTTTAATTGGATAATTAATCATTTCATACTTCTCAACATTTTTACTTTAAATACCCTCATTGTCATCCCATCTATGGGATTTAACTAAATTAAATATCTTCTAATTATGTAATTATATTTTGGAAAAAATAAATTTCATATTTGAAGTCAGAATAATTTATAATTTCTATTATGTTCAACAATATTTTTGTAAATAAATATTACTAAATGAAATTAAAATTATTTATAGTGATTAAGGTAATAATAAGCTTAAAAGGGTCTAAACCATATTCCTAAAGGAAAAAATGACCTACACATGTGTAAAACCCCTATTTTTATGGGTATTTATGATAATATAATTACTTGTACCTATTTTTGTCATTATTTTAATTATATGATGTAAGGGAAACCACTCAATTGTGTTTACCTTTTTTATTTACAAGAATTCCACTCCTCCTCCACTATAAAAAGGCATTGCCCCATCCTATATATTCACACCCTCAAGTCATTTGAATAATCCAACCCAAACACAAATAAAATCCCAAAATTCCTACCATAAAACTAGAATCATCAATTTGGAAATAAATCAATCCAAGGAAGTCCTTTGGTGAAAACCGAAAAGAGTTACCCAAAATGAGGTACCATTCTTCAACAATAAATTTAGTTTTATTTCATTCCAAATCCATTACATAATTCTCATTAACTAATTATATAATAAAAAAATTATCATAAATATACTAATTTTTTTTTATTTTTCTGTTTTTACCTACACCTAAATAAACTTCCATCAAGCAGATAATGAACTTATCGTTCATGTCTACGTCAGATGATCACCTCACGAAACAATGTTGTTTATTTTTACATTAACTCTTATAATGTTGAGGAATTATGATTGAAAACTATATTTTTCTATATTATATATATTATATTTCCGATTTATTTTTTATTTATTTCATTTTTATATAACACATACCATTATTATTTCCAATTTTTAGTAATACGATAACATTATATGTGGACCTGTAGACTATCGCCTCCTCAAAGAAATGTGAATTGTTAACACTATACATGCAATGTATTAATGATGATTTTAATAAAAATATGTGACCTATATGAAAAAATATTATATTTTTATTATAATACACAAATATATCATTTTATTTTATTTATTTGAAATATAAAGAATAAATGGATGTAGCATTCTTTCATACGTACGACCTACCGTCTCCACAAATGGTGCATTACATTTATAATATCCAAATATTATGGATTATTATAAATATGAATATAATATATATGTTATATTTAAATTATGGTTTTATTTATGTATATAATGAAATCATTATCTATGTAATAGCAACAACATATAATATGTCAAACCATACTTGAGAAACTAGGAAATTAACAATGAACATATTAACATAATGAAATATTACTAAAGAATGGTTAATAAGATATCATAAGAAGATAATATATGATGTCATAAATATTCATATGGCTATGTAATAATTTCTTAACATTCTTGAAACCATTTTAAATAAGTCTAAATAACATTCAAAAATATGTAATTGCAAGGTAAGTGATTCTTGTCTCACTTTTCTTTTCATGAGGCAAACACAGTTTTCCCCCCATATTTTATTTGTGTGGTGTCTAAAATACCAATGAATTTATTCTAAAAAATTAATTATTAAATTTATATGTATTTACATATAAATTATATGGTCTCTATTTCATTGGGTTTGTGGTTTCAATGTTACCAAATTGGTAAAATATTTTTGTCACAATTTTCCTTCTTTGAGATGTTTTTTAAGTTATACACGATATTATTATCCTTTGATAACTTAAATAATTTATATCCTTATTTTATTAATATTATAATCATCACATAATGTTATTACTTAATAAGACATATGATTTTAATGTTTCAAACTGGTATGTAATGTTTTTAGATGTCTAAATATTAGTTTCATTAACAATGTTTTTATGTTATTCTTTTATTTAATCAATTGAAGAAACCCTTTTTCTTAATACAATGGTTATATGTCTTATTGATAAAATAATTTTTATTTCACTATATGAATTATGATTTTTTTCTCCATGGATTGTATATACATTCAATTCCTTTAATCATTTTTTTCATCGTTATCACCCCATGAATTATTCACCTTACGATGACCATTGAACATTAAATTTACCTTAACCATCCATATAATTTATCATGTATATGATTATTTCCTAAATTGTATATAATTTAAACATAAGGTGTGTACTTAAAATTTATTGGATTAAGTAAGAAATATTAAAAAATATGTATATTTTAATCGATATAGATATTTTATAACGCATAATTTTCGTTTGATTATTCGATATATAAGGAATGATTTGGATTGGTAGGTTACAGTTGGGACCAAGTTATAGGTATCCCCTCCATGCAATTATAGTCTCAATGGAAAAGTCAGTTGGCTAGCTTTAGTGTGGTTTTCAACCAATATGTTTTTATCTCTTTTGTGAAAGGTCATGACTGTAAAAGTATCATATACCTTGGAAAATGGATTCCAATAATTAATCATTTCCTTATTTTATTTTTTAGTTATTATTATAGATGACATTTTCACTATAAAAAGTATATGTATGCATTTCATTATCACATTATTGATTAAATGGAACTGATTTGTGTTATTTAACTTATCGTATTGATTATTCCTTATCGAGTTATTTTAAATTTAATGTGTGTTTTGTTATTTATCTTTCCATATTTTTTACACACTTTACATCAGTTTATTGATTACCTGAATGTGTGTTCAGTTAATAACTTTCAATATCGATGATTATAATTGATTCATTACTTGTTCTTCAATATTTAACCCTTATATAACATTTGAGAACACCCTTATTTTTTTCCTTAGGATTTCAAGAAGTGTACTAAGAATGATATGCAAGGATAATTGAAAATTATTATGTTATTATCTAATATATATTTGGATTTAATTAGTTAATTCATTTTTAATACAAGACTCGTATATCTATCCAGTTTCACAATACTACTAAGCAATTTGTTCGTTCAATATCTGATTCATTATAATCTACCCAATATAATGGTAATATCCACCAACTCCAAAATTCTGGGTTAGAGGTTCTAAATTTCATCGAATATAATTTTTATATTTTTTGGGCTTAATCATTTAATTTTTTAGTAAACCATAGTTAATAAATTTTATTTTTTTACTACAGTAACTCGTTATTCAATATTAAAAGGATGCAGTGCTTACTTATAAGGAGAAAAATAGATCATAAATGGTATATCTATGATATTTAACACTATATGATAACCACCATGACATATGTAATGTTTTTTGTATTTATTAAATAATATAATAAAATATTATTTTAATAACATACCATTCATTCCTAATCTTGACACTATTAAATTAATTCAATTTTAAATACCTCTAGTTATAGGAGGAATTATAATATAATACAATAACAACACACTAATATTCTATATACAAAAAGAAAATTCAATTGTTATAATAACTCAATCATGTTATATCACATTTAATATTTTAGATATTTTTTATTATATTTTTAAAATATATAAATAAATTATATCTATTTTTTATGAAATTAAGGTCATTATATAATTATTAAAAAAATGTAATTTATGTCATGAGAATATATTTATTATGATCAGTATAAATTTTTTTATTCATTTATAACTAAAATTTTCCATTATGTGTACACATAACACATATTAGAAACAAAGAGAGATTCCTTTTTTAATTTTCCATGATTTAAATTATATATAATACATTTTCCTGTAAAAGATTCCATTAATTAATGTAATTTACATCCTATAGTTTTATGGGTAAAATTAACATCATCCAATAAGAATTATGATTAATAAATATAAACTTATAAATTATTTTCTAATCTATATTAACATGATTTTCCCTTTATCAAGGTGGTAATATTTAACCCTCTTACTATTCATATTTCCCAAAAAATAAAATAGTTCTAATTAAAAAATTTGGACCTCATGATTCTAAATATTTCACTAAATTTATCTAATTAAAAGCTTTTAAATTAAGGAACTTAATTTTAAAGTAACTTTACAACAAGTAATTAAAACATATTTTTGGAAAAATATATTTTTAAAATTTTTTTGGAGTTAATCTTATCCTATACACAAAAAAATATTCTTTCAAATATTAGACCATGAAAATAAGATATCATTTTCATTAAAAATAATTCACTATTTAGAATATCATTTATTTATTATTATAAAAATACTTTACACATATTAAAATAGATTTTTTGAAGAAAAAAATTTATTTTTCTTTGAATTGATTTTTATTTTCCTTTTTTATCAATTGATAACATATGATTTAATTTATATATATATGTATAAATTTTTCATATTTTAGTAATTATTATTTATACCTTCCAATATAACATATATGTTTTAACTAAAATTTTAAATAATAATATTATTGTAATATATCATGGTTCTTTTATCAAATAAATAAAATTATTGATAGATAAAAATTACATAAAAATATGGGGTTTTTTAGAAATGTAATCATATTTTTCACATAGTGGGTTTCCCTTGAATGCATCTACATGATTCCCATAATCCATAGATAAATTTCACATATAGGTTGTAGAAGAATATTTCTTAGAGGGCCTAAATAATGATTGTATCTATGATAGTGGATGTTTTTCCCTTTTTCATGTATTTTCTTTTAAAAAATATAATTGAAATATTCTCATTTTATTCATATCCTTTAATGCCATTCTTACCATTATCTAAGGTTATAAGTAATGAATATTCATTAATTTTCATAATCAATGTAAATTTAGATCCTTGTCCATGATATAATAGAAATGATGTTTAATACCCTCTTTATATACATTGATTAATAAAACATAATCCTCCTTGATTTTTATATTTTGAGAGAAAATATTTCTAATTAAATCACCATTGAAGTTTCTCTATATCACCTAGATATTCTATTATACTAGGTTATTGTAGTATTATCATGATAAAATCTATTAGAGTATCTGTTAAATCATTATTAATTAAATAGATGAATTGTGAAATGTTAGTGAAGGGAATTATAAAGTAAAAAATTGTTAATTTTTCCCTAGTATGGAAAAGATCAACATCATTGAAGTTAGTGATGGAAAAAATGCTTCATACATATGAGTGAGGGAAATCCCATCCACGTTACAATAATAAAAATGATATACTATAGTTTTCTTTTTTCATCTTTTGTTGGTGGCGGTCAAAATATCCCCATCCATGGATATTAAGTCCCTAGTTGTACTATAATTATGGGTGCATACACATACTTATTACCCATTTAGTATATTATCATTTCATTAATTGTATTTAGTATATTATTTTATATTAGAAGATCTTTTTTCAATGGTATCTCTTATATTAATAGTTTAACTATCCTTAAAGAGAAGAGTTATTTTACCTTCTTTATATACTGATGAAAAATATTGTTAATTGGTCACTCTCATTGAGTTTTCCTTTTTTGTTTTAAGGATTGGATATAATTCTTTGAATGAATCTTTTTCCATATATATAGCTCTGAATAATAACTTGTAATTATATGATATAATTATAGGAATCTTTCAAATACAAATATTTCTTGAGTATGTTTATGTAAAAATGTATTGTTATATATACCACACCCTAAGATATACAATTATAGTTGGGGTATTGATAACTATTTAATATATTTCCATAAAAATACTGAGGCATCCATGTTTAAAAAACTCATTCTAATTTCCAAATTTAACATTTTTATCACCTAAAAAGGAATCCATGTCAACATAGTTGAAAAGTTAATCATACAACATTAAGTAATTAATTTACACCCTATACATATACTTCATATTCGTTAGATTTTATAGAATCTACCAGAGTTTCATGTGATTATATGGTATGAATTACTTATTCAATCTCTCAGTAATTTATTAGTGAGGAGTGTACATGGGTTATAATATAACCAATATTCTATGTTTGGTATGTTATTTTTCTATAAAATTTTATTTTTTTATCCCCCTTGAGTAGTTATTAAACATGATCAAATCATGAATGAGGTTTCTAATATTTTTTATTGAGATTAGTGGGACCATTCTGAATTTTTGTAATCACATCCAAGTTTTCATGATCTAGTGGTGGAAAATAAAATTATTATTTACTAAAATTGTGAAATATTTGTCATTACACCCCACAAATTATTGAATAGGAATATTATATAAATATCCTTGTCTTCTTAAGTACCTCTTGATATGAGGTAAAAATACTATCAATATTAACACAACTATGGACTTATTTTGCTGAATATTTTGCATTTAAGTTATTCCCATCATATTGAGTATCATGTGGTGGATCTATTTAGTCTAATCTTGATTCCCCATTATAGGTAGGAAAATAATTTATTTATAATTAATTATCACATAGAGGAACTTGAAAAAAATTCACCTTGGCATGGAAAACTTGTTATTAATTCAGTTACAAATGATAGAGCCCCCATCATTACTTATTTTTTGGGATCCCTTATAAGGATGACCATCGTGTTGTATATTTTATATTTTTGTGGAGGGATTATACTGTATGTTCCATAGTAAGGACCTACATAATTAATAAAATGTGACCAAAGAGAGGTAATTAATTATTAATGACTTTTGATGAGATATTTAGTGGATTAATTCTTTTTTATCAATCATTTTACTGCATGTATAACCACGAGATCTACTATCAAGAAGATGAACTTTATAATTGGTGTATGTATTAATGCATATATGACCCCCATATTGGGGTGTTCTGGTGAGGTCTTTCAAATATTATCAATTCAACTTATCCACAAGAATGAAATCTATAGAATATGATTGTTGATATTCTAATATAATGATGTACTTTTTATTTGATAAGGTAAATTTCACAGGGGGTACATCTATGAAAAAGTATTATTAATAAGTCCTATATAGTTACTTATTATGGAAATATAGTGGGGTACATCACAAAAAATTATTTGGAGAGTACCTATTGATATTTATACTATAATAATTTTTGGAGGAAATGAACAGACATGATTAAACTCACTTGTTTCTGATTAGTTTGTGAATTAAGGAATTAATGTTTAAATCATTATTATTTGGTCACACTTCAAAGCAGTTGCACAATAAGATCCTTCATGCACATTTGGAATATTTTGACATTCCTCGGTTATTGTAGGGTCCACTATGGAGGGACATAATATTGGATTTTATCTATGTATTTCCATAAAAAAATCCATTAATTAAAATTATTGTGATCAGGTGACTGAGTTTAGATCCTCTATCATGATTGGGTAACTATAGTTGAGGGAATTAACATCTTCTATATGATATATTTTAGGTGTATCCTTAAATATCACTGTTATATATCAAAAGGATTCATCTATGTATATTATAATTTGTGAGAGGAAACATTTTTTAGTGTCTATAGTCAAACTTCCCACAATGATCCCTCACATAGGTTTCATGGTCTACATTATGTGGGAAAAATCATTGAGGTCTATTATGAATTTTTTTTTCTATTTATGGGGTCATGCAATGGTGTGGATAATGATGATTGATAGGATCCATCCTGAGAATCTCCAAAAATTTTATACTTATGTAGCTAATTTCCTCCTCATACACAGTAGGATTTGGTAAATATGTTTTATTTAACTATATGGATAGATTCTTATTTTGAGTGGCTATGAATATAGAGGAAAATTATTTTAGAGGTCTATAATTAGTGAGATATAATTTTATTATTCATCTCATGGATAATAATGTATTCTTCCACAATGGTTCAGATAGATCCATTGATGTTTTCTTCCTTAACAGGACATCCAAAACCTAAAAATATAGGTCACTAGTCAGTGAGAGTGTCTTATGGGACTATATGGACATGACCATCATTACAGTTCTAACATATGTTTGGGGTACCCCTTGAAATTAATGAATCAAAAAATAGGGTAAATTTTTTATTCCCTAATCCTATCCTAGGAATTAGAAATTAGTTGGTGTATTTTTTGATGATTCTTGTTTTATTTTAGAGAGATTATGATGAGTAAAACAATAGAGAGAACACAATATGGAAAAACTTGGTTAAAAATTGTATTGTTATTGTATTAATTTCAGAAGAAAATTATTTCTTTTTGAATTTAAATTTTTATTACCTCATTAATTCACATCTAATTACTATTTCTCTATGTTACTTCTTCCCAAAGGTAGGCTATTATGTGGATACTCTAATAAAACATTAAATTCCACTAGAGGTCAAGTGGATGGAAAATAATATCATCCCATAATATTAATATATACTAATCTAGAGATATATTATATATTTTTTATATATTTGAAAAAACAATTATCAATATATATAATATGTTACCTTGTAATAAATTTGATTGATTGTTACCCTATATTGATGTTAGTATCATTATGTATTAGAGGTTCTACACCATTCCGTGTTATTTTTTCATACATTATTTTGTATTGTCACATAACTCTAAACACTGAAATCATCCTCCATCCAATAAGGTGGTATGTGTTATAGAGTTTGGATTAGTCCAATGATAGTATCTCAAAATATATTACTATAAAGGGAATCAATTACCACATTTTTCATCTTCATTTAACAGGACATGGTTTACCTTTTTGCTTCATGTTTCCAGGAACATTGTTCTTCCTTTTAAGTTCATTCTTCAATAACAAAATGATGTTCCTTTAATGGTTATCTATTCTTGAAAATTGGGGATCCTTTTGTGGTTGTTCATCAAGGAAAACTATGTGTTGAATATTAATGTTATTTGACTATCATATCTTTATTTCAAAACATTGTTTCAGATATAAATTACCCATTATGAAGAGTTTAAATTCATGAGGAATGGAATATTTTGTGAGAGGAAACTAGTAATTGTTTATTAGGTCATACACTATAACATACCTAGATTCCCATATTGATTGATGGAAGTAATAAATTTTAGATTATATATTGGTAATACACCTAGTATGGGGACCATTGTATGTGTATCCAATTTTTTTAATAGGTAAGAGATCATAAATGGTAAAATTTTCAAAGAATACAAAAAATAGGATTCCCATGTTTTCACCTCAAGATATATCTTTTAGTAACTATACAAGGAAGGATAATTATACTCCATGATCATATAAACCAGTTTATCGGACTTGGGACTTACACTAGATAATAACCAAATATTTCATGTGGCCTATATGATGTTAGATACCAATGTAGAAGAGGCTTGGATATATTTAACTTTCTGGTAGGTTTATTCTTAATAAAAAGTTTTCATACAATATTTTGATAAATTCATACACAAATATTAAAAAAACACTCAAATGGATCACCTAGGTGGGTTTGTAACCCCCCAAGCTTCCCTGGTACGTTTCCTGTTAAATAATGCAATAGCTTGCACTATACGCCACTTCAAGATTCTAACACACTAAAACCAATCAAACTAGTCATTCTGATTAGTAATAACCACTTTTTGAAATTCTATAAATTTTATCTTTCAAAATTGACTTCATTATTGGATTTGAAATATTAAAATTAGCTTAGGGTAAATTTTCGGTATTTTTCTGAAAACATTCAATTTTTGATGAATAGTGGAAAACACATTGTTAACGGTTAAAACAATCTTTTTATTTAAATAATTATTTATTTTATTTATATTTATTTTGAGTCAAAATATATATATAAACCTATATAAGTTCAATTTAATTCATTTTATTCATTTTATAATAAGCATAGATATATAAAAATTTTATTGAACTTTTTACTGTCTTTTACCCACCTCCTAGGAGTAGTTGCAAATTTAAAAGAAACAAAATTTCACCACTTATGTGAGTTTAATTTGAAACAAATTTAGAGAAATAGTTAATATATTTATGTAAAATGTGTTTCAATAAGTTGAAAATATTTTTTGGTGAATAGTAACGTATGACTTTTATTTACCACTCTTAAAACTAAATAGGGTAATTAAGGGTAAAAATGATATCATAATTACCCTAACACATGTCTTAATTCTATTGGAAAAGTTTATTTCAACAGAAAATACCTTAGTAATAATATATGAACCCCTTTGGTATGCTTTGATTTGATTAAGACATTTATTATTATTTTATTTAAAAAAGAGTTAAAAGAGTTAAAATCAATTTTTAGTAACTAAACAATTTTTAATATTGGGTTACGCACAATATGAATTCGACAATAAATTTTCATTAGAAAAATAAAAATATTTCCTACATAATCGTATTTTATATATAATTTTTTGAAATTAAATAAATTAATTTATTTATGACAAAATGATGATGCAATAATTACCTTATTAAAGAAAGATTAAAATAATTAATATTATAAATATCCAAATAAATGTAATTAGAGAATTTTAAGGAATTAACCTAACTTTATAGGTTAATATGAAATGTTAGAGTTTATTAAATAATTTTTTTGAAGTAATAATGATGTATGGATTTTCACAAGAATCTAATACTAAATAGTGTCAAAATTAACATAATTGATACTTTAAAAAAAATAATATGTTATTAATGGATATAATATTCCTAAAAATATAAGGTTTGGCAGAAGGACTTATATTAGGTTATATATATTAATAATGAACCACATGGGGTTTTCTTGTCTTGTTATAGTATGTGTATTAACCATATAATATGAAAATACAAAGAGACGTGGTAAATGTCAAACTATTTAACTAAGAGTTAAATATAAAAGATAACGTTAAAATGATAACTTATACCTTTCTAAAACCTATTGGTTGAGATTTTTTTGACCCATCCCCACCATATACTTTAAATAATTTATTTTGGAGCCATTATAAACTGAATATTATTTTATTATAAAATAATATTTATTGCTTTTCCTAAGGTGACCCTCACCTCTCTTATAAAATAAAACATCCCCTTCTCTTACTTTTACACCTACAAAGCCTTTTAGATCGGCCAAACCCTGACCAAATACCCTCCCAACTTTCCTACCTCCATCTTAGAGGCCTTCCTTCAGTCAGAAAGACAACCTAAAGAGCCATTTTGATCCAATCAATAGGAAGAACCTGAAGAAGAGGTAAATATTTCATCACCTCTTTCAAGTTTTCTTCTTCTTACACATCCACTTTCTTTATTGTTTCCATTATAAAATAATAACTCTAGTATATTTTATATACATAGATGTTATAAAAAAAATGGTACAACCATATTTATTATTCTATCCATCCTATAAATGAAAAAGTCACCATACGTGCTTACGTAAGGATTATTGTCTCCACGTCGTGGTGTAGTTTGTTATTCAAACACTTTATTATTTGTATGGGTATAATAATGAGTATAACTATTGTAAACAATAAATATAAAATGTTAATGATTCTGTATATATGATATAACATCCAATTACATATGATTTCTCCAACAATAGAATGATATTGTCGCTCGTGCATACGTACGGATTATCGTCTCCACGAACGTGATGAGATTCATTCCCCATCATAATGATTCAAGAATAATTTTTATTTTATGATTAAAAATAATATTTATTAAAATAATATCATCCTATAAATGAATCAAATACATCATATCCCAAAAAACATGGATTACTTAACCAAGCATAAAAAAGAAAATGAATCAGTTAACACCTGAAATGATGATACTACTAAAATATTATTAGCCAAGAAATATTATATGATATTATAAGCTATCATATTTATGTACAAAGTTCTATTAATATTTAATAACAATGTTTTAACTATTATACAAGATTTTAACATACCATCGACAAAGGAAAAGTACAAGGTAAGGGTTAATTTCACAATCTCTTTATTATCTGAGGTTGTTTTTATATAAGTATCTACTGGGACCTCTTTATCTTCTAAATATTTGTTTTCATAAAAATTTATTTTAAAAAAAATTTATTATTTACTATACAATGGTTTAAAGTAATTTATACCCTTATTTGACCTTTTATATTTTTAAAGGAATCATTCCGTCTTTTTTCCAAACAAGGTACTTTATGTTATGTTTAAACCTTTCCATATAAGGATTGCATTGGACTTAGTAAGTGACAGGTGGAGCCTGCTATAGCTCCTCGATGCATTGGTAGGTCTCATGAGACAAAATAGTGTCTTGGAACAAGGCCTTGATGGAATCTTATTTGTAGTCTTGGCACAAGGCTTTGACTATGTGGT
Source organism: Viscum album (assembly GCA_963277665.1). Lineage (NCBI taxonomy): Eukaryota > Viridiplantae > Streptophyta > Magnoliopsida > Santalales > Viscaceae > Viscum > Viscum album. The sequence goes on along the minus strand of OY728131.1, from coordinate 1,096,156,496 downwards.
TATGAAGTCCGGCATTATGCATTCCATCATTATGAAAGTGGCTATTGATATTTCATGTGATTATTTGACTAGTAGAATATCAATGTGAATAATAAATGGAATTATTTGATTTTTTCTTTGCCATATTATTCTGAAGTTTAAGCTTAAAAGACTTTCGTTTTAGTCTTATACATTACCTTAAATGTTTATTCTTATTTATGAATGTTTCCTCTATATTGTTATCCTTACTGAGCTTCTAAGAACACCAATTTCTATGTTTTATTTTTCATAGGATGTGAAGAAGTATTTTATGGTTGACCTATAGGGATAGTCTAAGGATATAAGTGTGTTCAAAAGGGTACAAAATTTTGTTTATGTTTTTATTTCAAGATGAAATGTAAAAATTATGAATGTATCTAGTACTTCCAAGGCTAATAAACTGATCAATATTTCAGGATTTGATCCCTTGTGATCATGACAATGCTATATAATAATGCACCGACTCTTGGTAACTGGGGGTGGGGCATTAATTTTTGTATCATAGGAAGTTTATTACAAACCATGGAAGCTAGATTTAGAAAAACATTGATTAAAACATTACCCAAAGATAGTCTTTGAGGATTAGTATAGAATAACTTCCTTGAATTTTGGGATTGTAGAGATTTTGTGAGTTTTCCAAGCAATACATCCATGTCTATATATGAGTAGGTAGATGAGGCTCTAGCATAGATGTACGTAGGGATAAAACCTGAAAACACCACTTTGAGCTAGACTCGAATGGGTACTGGTGCACAACAACGGGCCTTGCTACACTCTTGGTTACGACACTCATGGGGGATATGCTGAGGATAATTCCCATTTTCCTTAAAAACCATTATGAAGGGTTTATGAGTATATACTTCCTCAAAGAAAACATTTTTATGATTATGTAGTATATCTATAAATTGTTTAATTTATGTTAAGTGTTTACAAGTTTGGAATTATGTATTGCAGTTCATAAACTAATCTAGTGTATGTCATTGTTTAAAAATGGCCCCTAGTGGAATGGAAACCATATCAAAGCACGTAATATATGTAGGGGTTTTCCACCTACTCAAGATAATTATAGTGGAGCTAGTGAATTAACTGGTGCTGATCACCTCATCGCCATACTGGGAAAACCCACTCCGGTTATGAATAATAACCTTACCCGTATGGAGCGCCCTAATCCACAACGTGGAGGATCAATGTTAGACCGATTCATGAGGCAACAACCACCAACATTCAATGGGACTACAAATCCATTTTTAGCAAAGAAATGGATAAGTACCTTAGAGAAAATATTTCATGCATTCAGGAGTAGCGAAGGTGGAAAAAGTTATCATGACAGTTTTTCACCTCACGGGAGATGCAGATCAATGGTGGTCAGTAATCCAAAACACAAAATAAGATAAAGAAGTATCAAACATGGAATGGAGGGAGTTTAAAGATATTTTCTTGGAAAAATAATTTTCTCATTACCATCAAGCGTATATGGAATGACACTTTTTGAGTCCGAGACAAAAAGAGGATGAGAATGTCGCAAAATATGAGGCTAGCATTACAAGGTAATCAAGGCATACTGCAGATTATATACGTAACCAAATGAGTAAGATTGATCAATTCTTTGATCGGTTCAAACCATTTCTCTAGTGATAATTTGTATCACAGTCCTTCTTAACATACGAATATATTGTCTCCTGTGCTATCAAGAGAGAAAAATAATTCTCTATGTCTTACAACATTAAAGAAAAATAGGAGAAGAAGAGATCTGTTGAAAACTCTAGAAATAGAAATAAGGAGAAGAAGGGAAAATTTAAATATACATCCTATAGTAAATGTGGGATGAAATGCCCCTGTACTTGCCTGAAGGGAATGGGAGTCTGTTACAAGTGTGGTAAAAACGCCCCCAAGCTCATGATTGCAAGGGGATGAAAGAGGCTGTAATTGTTTAATGCTAAAATTTTAATGAGAAGGGGAATTATGCAAATGAATGCCCAACCCACCAAGGAAACTTACCCCAGAAAAGACCAATGGAGAAAGGCCAAGATTATGCAATCAATATTGCTGAGGTTGAAGCTATGAATGTTGTTGTGGAAGGTAATTTAATGGTTTCCTCAAGTTTATCCAATGTTTTATTTGATTCTGGATCATTACATTGTTTCATATCTTCCCAGTTTTCTAAGGAAATTATATATTTTCAATTTTATTTAAGAAAGGATTTGTTAGTCGAAACACCTAAGGGGACTATCATCGCCACAATGTTTAGTGAATCAGTTCCCATTAAGGCATATAAATGTTCTTTATCCGCTGATCTCATCATCATACCCATGATTGAATTAGATATAATCCTTGGTATGGACTGGATTTCAGACCATGATTTGAAAATTTATTGTAAAAAAAGGATGTTATAATTCATGATGTTGATAAGGACTACCGTGTCTTTAGATCAGAAAAGTCACAACCGATTCTTATCTAGATCCACCCCTAGTAGCTCAACTAAATTAAATTATTGGGGAAGAATAGAATGAAATAACTATAGGTGAGGAAAAGAATGATTGAATAGAGGAAGTACCTATTGTGCAAGAATATGTTGATGTGTTTCTAGTGGATTTACCTAGACATCCTATAGAATAAGAAATTGAGTTTTCCATTGACTTAATTCCTTGTTCAAGGCCCATATCAAATACCCTGTATAGAGAGGACACTATGGAATTAGTAGAACTAAAGAAACAAGTAGAGGAATTGAGTAATAAGAGATTTATTCACCATAGTGTTTCTCCATGGGGAGCACCTATTCTTTTTGTTAAAAATAAAGATGGATCAATGAGTTTCTACATTGACTATAGGGAGATAAATGATATAACAATAAAGAAAAAGTACACCCTACCTTGCATTGATGATTTATTCGACAAAATTCATGGAGATCAATATTTTTCAAAGATTGAACTTTGGTCTGGATATCATCAGTTGTGTGGGAAGAAGGAAGACATTCCGAAAATAGTATTTTGAACGAGGTATGAGCATTACAATTTTACAGTAAAGCCTTTTGGATTGACTAATGATCCCTCTATCTTCATGGATCAAATGAATAGAGTTTTTATGGAAGACATTGATGACATTGTAGTTGTATTTATTGATGATATTTTGGTATACTCAAAAAGCTACGAAGATCATGAAAATCTATCGCGCATTATCCTACGGACTCTTAGAAGAAATAGATTATTTGGGAAATTTAGAAAGTGTGAATTTTGGCTTCAGGAGGTTTATTTTCTTGGCTATATTGTCTCTAAGGATGGAATCTCTGTTGATCCATAAAAGACCAAGTCAATCCATGAATGGCCAGCACCAACAAGTATAACTGAGGTATATAGTTTTATTGGTTTAGCAGGTTATTATCGACGTTTCATCCAGAATTTTGCCCAGTTGGCTAACCCATTAACCAAGCTCAAATGTAATGGGGTTAAATTTGTTTGGAAAAAAGAGTATGAAGAATGTTTTGAATAACTTAAGAGAATATTATTCAATTCTCTTATCTTGAATCTACCATCAGGGAATGATGGGTTTGTTATTTATTATGATTCTTCAAAGAAAGTACTACGTTGTGTCCTTATAAATAATGATAGAGTTATTGTTTATGCATTGAGAAAGCTAAAAATTTATGAAAAAAACTATCCCACTCATAATATTGAGTTTGCAGTTGTAATATTTTCTCTGAAATTATGGTGAAACTATATCTATGGTGAAAAATATGAGATTTATACTAATGAAAAGAGTTTGAAGTATATTTTCTCATAAGAAGAACTCAAAATGAGGCAAAAGAGATGGCTTGAACTACTCAAGGATTATGATTTCACTACCCGGGGAATGAAAATAAGGTGGCAGATGTTTTGAGAAGAAATGATCATGGAGTTTTGAACAAGATGAGAGTTGAAAAGGATCCTATATACATAGATCTAGAAAATATAGATATGAGAATAACCATGTAAGGTAAAACATTAATGATTTTTCAAATGGGTATCAAAACATCTTTATTATAAAGGATAAAAATTTCTCAGACTGATGATGGGGAATATCAAAAGAATATTAAAGCTATGAATGATGGGAGATTCAGTGACTTCATGTATGAAGATGGAATTTTGAAATTTGGGAAGAGAATTTTTGTTCCTAACATACCTGATATAAAAAGGGAATTATTGGATGATGCTCATAGCTCCAATTTCTCTACACACCCAGGGAGTGCCAAGATGTATAGTGATTTGAAGGAACATTATTGGAGGGATAACATGAAGAGGGAGATTGCTGATTTTATGTCAAGATGTATAGTTTCTCAACAAGGGAAAGCTGGAAGGAAACAACCTGGTGGAGTCATGCAACCTATTCCCATACTTGAGTGGAAACGGGATAATATTACAATGTACTTTGTCATGGGGATACCAAAGACTCCTTGATGGAATGATGCAATATGAGTCATTGTTGATTGTCTTACCAGGTCAGCACATTTTCATGCTATAAGAGAAGAGTTACCACTTGAACGTATAGAAAGACTATATATTAATGAATTAGTAAGACTTCATGGATTACCCCTATCGATTGTTTCTGATCATGATCCCATTTTACATCAAGATTCTGGAAAAGTCTTCAGAAGGCCCTAGATACTGAACGTTGTTTGAGCACTGCCTACTACCCTCAAACCAATAGACAATCAGAAGGGACTATTAAATCCTTAAAAGACATGTTGAGATCTTTCTCACTTGACTTTCATGGTATGTGGGATAAATATTTACCTCTGGTAGAATTTTCTTATAACAATAGCTTCTATTCAAGTATTCATATGGCACTATATAAAGCTTTATATGGCAACAGATGTCTCACACCAACTTTTTGGGATGATGCTAGTGAAATAAAACTCATAGACCTAGAACTTGTTGAGGAAATAATAGAAAAGGTGAAGGTTATCACATCCCACATCAAAGTATCCCAAAGTATATAACAGAGCTATGCCGATAACCGAAGGAAGGATTTGGAATTTCAATTATAAATCCATGATTTCTTGAAGGTATCTCCATGGAAGGGTGTTATAAGTTTTGGTAAGAAGGGTAAACTGAGTCCCAGGTACATAAGCCCTTTTGAAATTATAGAACAAATTGGAGTTCTAGCTTATCGTTTGAAAATGCCTCCAAGTCTCTCCAAAGTTCATGATGTATTCCATTTATCACTATTGAGAAAATACATGCCTAACGCTATGCATGTACTCAGCTATGAGGAAATTGAAATGGAACCTGATCTTTCTTATTGTGAAGAGCCTGTTAAAATTCTTCATACTAGAGAACAAGTGCTAAGAAACCAGATGACTTGTCTGGTAAAAGTTCTATAGAGAAACGATAAGATAGAGGAGGAAACGTGGGAACCCGAGAAACTTATGATGAAGAACCACCCAAATCTTTTTATGTATTAATATTCTAGAGAATTTGAGGATGAAATTATTTTAAGGAGAGAGAATTTAACACCCCAATCTTTCATGGTATGTTCCCCTTGGAATAATGCAATAGCTTGCATTGTACGTAACTTCGAGATTCTAACACACGACAACCAATCAAACTAGCTGTTACAAATATTAATAACCAATTTTTGAAATTTTCTAAATTTTATTTTACAAAATGGACTTCATTTTTGGATTATTAATATCAAAATTATCTTAGGGTGAATTTTTTGTATTTTTCTGAAAACATTCAATTTATGATGAATAGTGAAAAACACTGCATTATTGGTTAAAACAAACTTCTTATTTAAGTAATTATTTATTTTATTTACATTTATTTTAGGTCAAAATAGATACATAATACTTATATAAGTTCAATGTAATTCATTGGATTTATTTTATAATAAACTTAGATATATAACAATGTTATTGAACAATTAACCGTCTTTTACCCACCTACTAGAAGCATTTTAAAATTTGCATAAAACGTAAATTTACCACTTCTATGAGTTGAATTTCAAAAAAATTAGAGACAAAATTATTATCATTAAGTAAAATGTGGTTCAAAATGATGAATATAATTTTTTATGAATAGTAACTTTTGACTTTTATTTACCATGTTTAAAAGTAAAAAGGGAAATTAAGGGTAAAAATGATATCATAATTACCCTAACACATGTCTTAATTCTATTGTATAATTGTAATTAGAACAAAAAACACTTATGAATAAAATATGATCCCATTTGGTCCACTTGAATTAGATTAGACATTTATTATTATTTTATTTAAAAAGAGTTAAAAGAGTTAAATTCAATAATTAATAACAAAACCATTTCTAATATAGGGATACACACAATATAAATTCTACAATAAATATTCATTACAAATGTAAAAATATTTTCCTAAATAATTGTATATTATATAAAAAAATTAGATATTTAATAATTTAATTTTTTTACACAATGATGATGAAATAATTATCTTATTAAAGAATGATTGAAATAATTGATATTATAAATATCTCAAAAAATGTAATTTGAAAGTTTTTATGAATTCAAATAATTTTATAGGTTAATATGAAAAGCTAGGGTTGATTAAATATTTTTTGTTCCAACTAATAATGCTTTTATAATTTTCACAAAAATAAAATACTAAATAGTGTCAAAATTGACATAATTGAGTTTTTAAAACAATTAGTATATTATTAATGGATATAATATTTTTAAAAATATAAGGATCATCCAAAGGACATAGATAAAATTATATATGTTAATAATGAACCACATGGGGTTCGAATAGCTTGTTATATTATATTTATTAACCATATAATAAAAAAAAGAGAAATGGTAGATTTCAAACTATTTAACTAAGAGTTAAATCAATATGATAAGGTTAATATGATTCCCTAAACCTATTTAAAACCTATTTATTGAGAATTTTTTGACTCATACCCACCTTATCCTTTAAATAAATCATTTTTGAGCCATTAGAAACCAAAACTGATTTTATTATAAAATAATATTTCATGTTTTTCCTAAAGCAACCCTCACCTCTCTTATTAAAGGGAACTTCCCCTTCTCTTAATTTCACACCTCTAAAGCCTTTTGTCTCGGCCAACCCCTTCCCAAATATCCTCCCAACTTTCATCCCTTCATCCTATAGGCCTTACTTTGGTTCAGAATCCAACCTACGGAGCCCTTTTGATCAAATTGAATGGAAGAACCTGAAGAAGAGGTAAATATTTCCTCACCTCTTTCAACTTCATTTCTTCATCCACTTTCTCTATCTTTACTATTTTCATTATAAAATAATAACTCTAGTATCTTCTATATAATGATATTTTATTATAAAATTTGTACAATGATATTCATTATTCTATCAATCCTATAAATGACAAAGTCACCGTACGTGTGTACGTTCAGATTACCGTCTCCACACCGTGGTATAGTTTTTATTGAATCACTTCATTATTTGGATGGGTATAATAATGTGCATAACTGATTTAAATAATAAATATAACATTTAAATGATTATGTATATATGATATAACATCCAATTACTTACGATTTTTCCATCAATATAATGATATTGTCTCTCATATGTGCGTATGGATTACCATCATCACGAACTTGATGAGATTCATTCTCCATCATAATCATTCAAGAATTATTTTCATTTTATGATTAAAAATGATATTTATGAACATAATATAATTCTGTTTATGAATCAAATACATCCAATCCATAACAAACATGGATTATGTAACCAATCATATAATGCAAAACGAATCAGTTCACACCCGGAACGATAATACCACTAAAATATTATTAACAAAGAAATATTATAAGATCATATATGATATTATAGATTGGTATATAGTTCTTGTATAAATTAATAACAATGTTATAACTATTATACCAAAGTTTAATATACCATAGACTAAGGAAAAGTACAAGGTAAGGGTTAAATTTACAATTTCTTTATTATTCGAGGTTGTTTTTACGTAAGTATCTACTGGGATATCTTTTTCATCTACATCCGTGTTTTAATAAATATGTATTTCAAAATATTTTTAATATTTACTAGACAATGGTTTAATTTCATTTATACAATTATTTGACCTTATAGGTTCTGAAAGGAATCTTTATGTCATTTTTCAAACAAGGTACTTTATGTTATGTTCAAACCTTTTCATATGACAAATGCATTTGACTTTGTAAGTGGCGGGTAGAGCCCGCTATAGCTCTTATATGCATCAGTAGGTCTCATGAGACAAACTAGTGTCTTGTAACAAGGCCTTGAAAAAATCTTATTTTTAGTATTGGCACAAGTCCTTGACTAAGTGGTTATGATGTCTGGCATTATGAATTACATAATTATGAAAGTGGCTATTTATATACATGTGATTATTTGACTAGAAGAATATCCATGTGAATAAGTAAATGGAATTATTTGATTTTATCTTTGCCTTATTATGTTGAAGCTTAGGTTTAAAATTCTTTTTTTAAATCTTATACATTGCCTTAAATTTTTATTCTTATTTATGAAAGTTTACGTTATATTTTTATCCTTACTGAGCATCTGAGATCTCCCCTTTCTATGTTTTATTTTTTCCAGGATGTGAAGAATTATTTTATGGTTGACCTGCAGTGATAGGCTAAGGATATAAGTGTGTTCAAAAGGGGAAATTTTTGTTGTTGTTTTTATTTCATGTTATAATGTTAAACATTTGAATGTATCTAGTACGTCCAAGGATACTAAACTGATCGGTCTTTCGGGATTTGATCCCTTGTGATCATGCCAATGTTATGTAATAATGCGCCGACATTGGGTAACTGGGGTCGGGGTCATTACATGGTTTCATGAAAGACATTTTTCTATACGTCAATGTGCCACTTAATATAGGACCCTGGTGATGGGGTACTTTTTAGTTAAATAAGGAATATAGAATCTTGATATATTATTTTGGAAGAATGGGATTTAATTAATTTTCATGGGAATTAAATTAGTGATAATAACTATGGTACTATATTTTCAAGGTATTAAGGTTTTTATGTCACTCATTATTGGTAAGCAGAGTGAATGGTAACTCTGTACAGTAACCCATTATAATTCTGTGAAAATAAATTATTGGGAACATGTAACAATCCATTACTTGTGGGACAGGGAGTGAAGATACAATACACTAGTTTCTCAGGGGATCCTCTCAAGAGAGTTCTTTCACCATGTTAAAAGTTATTTGCATGGTGATGTGACCATATAATGAATATAATAGTAAAAGAAGAAAATACCCATAATATATATTTTTTCAAAGATATTGGATATTAAAATAATCTAAAAGAGAAGCATAAAATGATTATGAATGTTCTTTGTGTGATTAAAAGTGATTTATAATTATACTCCTTATGTAGTCTTGATAATTTCTAGTTATGGGTGAAATATATTTTCAAGGGAATTTAGGAACACAAATAACCAATTTTATCCAAAATGTGTGCTTAGAGCCATTTAAAAGAATAAATGACCTGGGTTTTAGGGTAATAGATCAGATAAGCTATTGGAAGTCATGGAACATGATATCTTTTAATGTAGGTTGTGAGAGAACATTATGAAACTAATTGTAATTGATTGATTACCCAATTGTATTCTTCAGGCACAATTGTTTAGATCAACACAATGAGTTGGTGGGATTATTCCTATATTAAAATTATAGAAATAACTATCTTTATATGAATGTAATGAAACATGTTTATTAAATTTATTTGGGTGATTTTATTTATATTTTATAGAGAATATTTGATTCCTTTAATGATTTTTTTAAATTAATGTAACTTATTGATTGGTATTTATTTTATTAATATTCTATAATTTATCCTATATATCTATAAATCCATTGAACTAGTGAATATGACAATTTTGAATAGTTATTGGATATAATTTTATACGTTTCCTATGTCACGTGATACTTTTGATCACATACTTTTGATTAGTGTAATTAAATATCCTAGAGAGCAAAATTTTGATATGGTTATCTTGGGTAATCCATGTAATCACAGCTTATTAAATCCATCTATAATGTAGATAATAATATTTTTATGAGGGAAATGAATGAGGCTTGTAATGATATTCCATGTTAATTTTTTTGACATGTGGGTATCCCTATGGTATACAACAATGGTCTCGGTAAAAGGAAGGTATTTGGAGAATCATTTGTGGTCTATATTTTCAAATTGAATGTTTTGTTATAACCATGAGGAAACCCTAAACTAACGTCATATTTAGTGATAATTTTTATTTTCTCTATTATTAATAATTGATGAATAAACCAATTATATATATATATTATATTATAGAATTTGATTTTTTGAAGGGGCAATGATACATATGGTTCACCCGTAATGATAATTAATGTGGGAAAATATATTATAAGTACAATTTTATTATTAATAATTACGGTTTGACATATTTATGTTTTTATTTGACTGAATATAAAATTTATATTATTTATTTAAATAAAATTCATGAAATAGTTTATTTATATGGATTAAATTAGTATGGGTGTCAATTAGCTATGATGGCAATTACAATTTTTATAATGAAACATAATTTTTGAAAAAAATAAACAACCATAAAACTATTAAAGGTTTTAATTGTGATATTTAATATAATTTTAAAGGAAATATTAAATAATTATAAATATGAAAATATAGTGGTATTACATTAATGAAATGGAAGTGTGGTAAATTATAGTTTTCAAATTAATGAGGATATATCATTTTATTAATAGAAAATGATGTGAATGATTAAAATAATTATGATGATAATAAATAACATAAGAGAAATAGATATTTCTAATTATGAAAAATTAAATATTTAAAAATACTTGGTGATCATAATTTTTTAATTGAAGAGTAAATTTAATGTTCACAACATAAAGAAATATATATAATCATTTTACATATGAAAATAACCAAATTCTTATAATGTTGATAAATTAATGAAATCTATAAAAGAATAAATTTTTTTGAATAAAAATCTCTTAAAATGATGGATTTAATATTATTAAGAAAATTTATGGAAAATATATTGAATCTATAGAAATATTTTCTTCAAATTTTATTGTTTACATGTAATTTTAAGAAATGATATGTATAATAATAACATAATTATTAATAAATATAGATTGGAATTTACAATAGACTGAGATGTAGATATAATATGTTAATTATGGAAAGTATAATAAAGGTAATTTTAGTTATTTAAAATGATATTTACATATTTAATGATGAAAATGTTAATGGTTGTGTTTTAGATGAGTTTAGATAAATTATATATCTTCAAAATTTTGTTCAATAATAGATTCTAATTATCTAAGGATATGAAAAATTGTGGTTGTAAATATTGTACAATATTTCATTGTTTTAAAATATTGTACCTAAGTTGGGGATATCACTAAAACACTTTTTTTCTTCGATAGGGGGATAAGGAAATCAAGATAGTCATTTAATTTATAGATCACAATAAACCCAATCTTATATTAAGACAATATTGACCTAGTTTCAAAAGGGAGTCTGTTAGTATGACCCTAACAGTTATGAATTAGATGCATATTCATTGATAGTATCATATGATTGGTCTCAAATCACTTTTTACAATACAATTCATATAAACACTATGATTCTATCATTGAATTATGATTTATTCATTAAACATACCAAAATACATTTGTTTGACTGGTTTCCATAAAGCTGATGATATAATCAAAAAAATAATTTAATTTGAAATTTTGATATATCATATTTTATCTATATATTAATTAATTTTTAATTATTTTTTATTTTAAAACCTCATAGTTGGGAAATTTAGAATTTATCACCATCTTAGGAGGTGACATGAGTTGTGGAGTTAGGATTGGGCCCAGGACATGGGCTTCCTATATATCCATGTGAATGAAATCATAACCTCACTAGTTCAATTAAACATAACTTAAAACTTTTTCCAATTTCAATTTATGTGATGGGTAAAATTTTAGTTCATTTTATGGTATTATATTTATAACCATGTGAATATCCATTACAGGTCATGTTTTTAAACCCTTGGGTATTGGGATTGAACTACAAATAGGTATCATATATACCTTGTTAACTTGAATAAGATTCCAAGTAATGTTTTTAGTATATTGTGTTCTTGTTATAGGATCAGACGTTGTATTATTGATTTAGGTGGTGAGAACTTATGTTATCTAGTTTAATGATTTGTAGTTCAAAATATTTGGAGAAGGATTCCAATAATGGTTTGTCTTAAACTTATTTTTTGAATTCAATTTTTTATTCATTGTAATTATTAACAACAAATATATATAATAAAAAACTATAAGTGAGTAATATATTCATTTTAGGGATGATGACTCCATGAGAATATTTCCAAATGAGAATGATATCTCATTAGGAATGTGGAAATTCGATAATGTTAGAATAATATGAATACTATCATTGAGGAAGTTCTCTTTCATGGAATATAAATATTTACAAGGATATCTTGTATGGAATATAATCCATTCAGTAAGGTTTATAATAGACAATATTTTCTATTTAGTTAGATACCATGTAGGTAATAACTCCCTTTGAGTTCAGTTTTATAGCGAAATATGTCCTCCTTAGTTTGAGTGTGGTTTTATGCCTGGGAGATCATTATATATGAATTACTCACAAATGAGTCAAAGGGATAAGATCATTGATTATGGAATTATTTGGTATTTCACTTAATAAAATTCCCCATCATTTCTTAATTCTATTAACGATATGTGGGGTCTCACATGTATATTTCTGATATATGTATAAACATTCCTCCAAATAAGGGTTCGGATCAAAAAGCATGACTGGATTATTGGGATATGTGGACCATGTGTATTTGATTAGGTATTACTCATAGGATAATAATAATATGGATAAAATAAATAATTATAGCTTTCACCCAATCCCTTTATCTCTCCTAAGATCATAGAATAGTTCAACATGATAGCTAACACAATACATGGAATCTAAGATAAGTATCATGATCCATGTAAGGTTTCACATTTTTAATCATAATATATACTCTTATTTTAAATGTTATTCATGAGTTTTTTGTAATAAACCAGACCCTAGTAACTACAGATAGTGTACTTATTATAATGTTTGAATAAGATACAAGTAATCACATATTGAAGGACCAAATAGTTTGCTATAACAGAAAAACTATATACCAACATGAATCCCATATTACATTTGAAGACACATTTTACAATTTTATTGATAATTACCTTATTCACTCTATAATATACTTATATATCAATCATGGTATACATAATGGATTTCATGGAAGGAAAAGAATAATGGTGAGATCAAATTCTCATTAAGGGTTTAGTACAATGGAATATATATTGAATTGATAAGAATTATCAAAATTCGATGTCAAATTACTAAAACCACTTCCCATTAAGTCAATAAAATGATAAGGAAATTCATTTATTGATAATATCATTTTTAAAATATCATGGATAATAATATATGGAACAAAAAATTTATAAAAGTAAATAACTAAAAACACATAACATTTAATAAGTAAACAAGGAATTCAATGCATCCAAAGACAATTTAATTGTTAAAATTTAATTTATAATAATATATGATGTCTTTATTAAATAAAGGATTAATTTTTATATCTCAAGATCTCATAAATCATTATTACTCTACGGTCAAGACCTTTCACAAGAGAGTATAATCGTAAACAAAAAAACTATTTAATGATTGATATATTATTTGACCCATGAAACCTACCAATGCCTCGATGGAATATATAATTCTTGGAAACAAATATCACTAAAATTATAATTAATTGACCACATATTTGGTGATTTATTTAATTCATGAATCAATATTCCTTATCATCAATTATCTACATGGATTAAATAATATGGATTTATCATCATTTCTCAAGTATTCATATATCTTTAAATATATACACCATATGTTGAAATGGAATATGATATAGTAAATAATAAAATCCATTATACAATGATTATGGATAATTATGATAAATTAAATTTAAAAAGATCTCATGAGAGTTATTATTTTAATGGAATGTTAAAGGCTATAAAAAATGAATCAAGAAAGTAAATTCCCATACATTCCATGGAAATAATTATCAAAGTCCATCCATTGAATGAAAAAATATAGTATAAATAAAATATATACAAATATGATTAAAAATATTTTTTTCCCTTTATTGAATATAAATTCTCTCAAAATTATATTGAATATAATCACGAGAAAAATATCCTTTTCATTTTGAAAATAGCCTTTCAAAAACCAAAATGTAGAAGAATTGCTTGAAAATAGATTTTTTGGAAAAAAAATTGAGACATAGAAATGATGAGTTAACATATATTATCATTATAGCTACATGTAATTCTATAAATTATATATATGTAATAAAATACCATTCACATTTTTTAGAAAAGAAAAAGATGCATTGTTTTGAAGAAGACGTAAAGATTCTTACAAAAAATTTGAAAATAGTAAAAATTGGTCAAAATTAATTTTATAAATAATTTCGAATTTTTTTTATAACATTTTAAAAATAATTTAAAATAAAGATTTGATATAAAATTCCATTCCAACTGAAGTAAAGATTGATTTCCTAATTTCATAATATACAATCTCATTTATTTTAAGTAAAAGGAATGGAAATTGGCACTATTACATAAAAATATAATGAATTTCCATGGGAGATGAAAATAAAATGGGGTTATTATGAAATCGGGAAATAATTGCTATCATCTTAAAATCAAGAATAAATTATCTCTATTTGAATGAGTTTTGCAAAATAAACATCTATAATGATCATAACATTGAAATTTGAATTAACTAATGAATCTATTAAATTTATAAAATGTAAATCCTTATAAAAATTTGGGAAAACATAATATATTTTAAAATTTTATTACAATAATAATTATAGTATATTAAATACAATAAAGGTGTTATATAACCTAATTAAGCGAACTTCAGTTATAAAATACCTTTTCACTTTGAATTTTTCAATTAAATTTCCATTTAATGAAATACTAAATATTAAAACTTAAAATATGATGAATTATTATGTAATCATGATATTACATGTATAAGGGTATTATATACAATATATACTCAAATTATGTGCATAACATTACAATATGTCTCAATGAAGGGAAACAGAGAAAAATTACCTTACCAAAGTGTAATATTGAATAAAAATCCAATTAGATGAAATAATAAAAACAGAGAAATATAAAATAATAATTTGTGAATTATTTATGATATTACAGGTGAAATTTGAATTGTATACACCATTTAAAATAAATGTGTATTTATCATAAAAATGTTCCATAATGAAAGGTAATTCAGATAGATTTCATCAAATCATGATTTCTTTTGGTTCAACATGATTTAACAACCATTATACTGATTAAAAATGTGTTATTAACTTATTATAGAAAAAAATAAATATTTATAGTTGTATATAATATCCTATTATAACATCCTATCACACAATAATTAATAATATTTCATTGTTTCATTATTTTGGGTGTTATTTTCCTAGTTTTATAAATCATGATTTGACTAGGATGTTCATATTCATGTGATTATTATATATTTCCATAATCTAAATAATTATAATCATATTAAAATTATACTATTTTATTCATTAATTATACTTATAAATAACAATTTTAAAATAGGTTAGGAAATATGAACAATGTTATAATCATGGAGACAATATGTTATCAATATAAATGGGTAACAATTACTTTTTCCAATGGTCATCATAGAAATAAGATAAGTAATATTTTATCATTATATAATTATCATAATATAACTGATATCATATTATTTCATTAAATATAATTATATGTCATCCATGTGGTGTTGTGATGAAAAGATTGTCACCTCGCTTTCTGAAGGATAGAGTCCTCTAGTATATGAATAATGTTATTATATTTGATTTTAATAAATATATTGATAATTAACATTTATAATAATGATTATTATTATGTAATTAATATAATAATTAATTCGTTTATATAACATATATTAATTAAATTCATCCTTATTAACCTCTATGTGATGCGTTACTGAAAAATGAATCACATTGCTTTGTGAGGCGGTAGTCTGATGTACACACGAGTAATGTTAATTTAAAAACTAAGGAATCCAATGTAAAAAATTTATAATTAATATAAAAAATCCAAATGTATTATTATGTTTTAAATATAATATATATATTTTATATATGTCATCATACCAAATCATGAGGGAAGGTGTTGGAAAAACGAAATCCATCTGTTTGTGAGATGGTTGTCCACCGTACACACTAATGATGACTTCGTATGAAATTTTATGAAAGTGGATATGGTTTGAGAGAAATGAAATAATATAAAAGCATAAAAAAAATATAAGGTATTTTTTTAATATATCATCTTGGATTAATATGAATTAAAAGAGGTGGATAATGAAATAAAATAAAAAACACTCGTTGAAGAATGTTACCTATTCTTATTGTATCCTCCTTATGTTTGTAGCAAAATCAATCCTTGGTTAAATTCATATAGAAAATACGGCTCATAGTATTAAATTAGGGAATTATGAATTTAATTTGTGTATTGAATGGATGAACCAAAATAGTTTAATGGGGGGAAGTAGATAGGAGAGTGTATGTCCTTTTATAAGTGATGTGAGTTGAACACTTGTAATTTTTGAAATGAAAAAGGTGTACACACATTTTTCACAATTAAAAATGTTCCATAATGGACTACATTGAATAATTATACATTATAATTTAAATATATTACATTAAAATGTATTTTATTAATCATTTTTAGGTTATTTTAATCCTTATCTATTTATTTTAACACAGTGATAAACTCATTTTTACGTTAAACAACCCGCATAACTTTTTTTGAAACATAATTTTGGAAAAATTTAGTTTAACTTTTTATATAAAATAATTTATTCTAATTCAAAATATGAAATCCATTTTTTCAAATTACATTAACATATTTAAAATTTTTCATTTTAAAATTACTCTCATATACGCGATAAGATATTGGATTTTTAAATAGGAATTGTTCAAAAATATACAATGTTTTAATATCAATATTAAAAATGAAAATTATTCCAAAAAAATAAATTAGAATAAAGTATATGTAATTGAAATAATTCTTCCCTAAAATTAATTCAAAATATTATTTACAGGTATATATAATTTACATTAAAACACGATTTTCAATTAAAATTTGGTATTTCGCACTACTCATTAAAATGAATTTTTTTAGAAAAATCTATATAATTCACCCTAATATAATTTTGAAATTTATATTTAAAAAAATATCCAAAAATTTATAAAAGTTGGAAAAATTAAATTTAAATTAAGATGAAAAGTGCGACTAATCCATCTTTTTAAAAAATACAGTTCCTAAGAAAATGTGTCTTTTTATTTTCAATGATTATTATTTAATATCATATTAATATATGAAATTGATTTTTTTACATGTAAAATCCATATTGTCTATATTAATACTCATACCCACCATTTTAATTACATGTTTACAATGATATAATATATTATTGATTGTTTACACTCGGGGTTTTTTGTTCTGCAAGCACTCAAATATATTAAATTTAAATAGGTATATATCACAGGATGTTTGATATTAGTGATGCATATTTTATACTCTATTAAAAACATTTTTTGTCTTTTATAATCAATTGTATTACCATTATATTAACCTATATAAATTGATTTATTGCAATTGATACATGATCTCATTAATCAATGGTTTGATATTTGAAAAAACCATTGTTTAAAAAACCACTTCATAAAAGGGTTAATGTAATATCCTATTAATAATATATAATGGGAAGTGAAAAGGAAATATGAAATAAAACATAAAATGATGTCTTAATAGTATATAATTAGTGGCATGTGATGATATGGAAATTAAAGAAAAAAAATATATTTATAGGTATTGATAGATGTCATTGATCACGATAAATGTAATGATAAATCGAATGTTTAGGACCCCAAAACCATAAATATGGGATTATCAGAATGACCATTGGTTCAACATTAATGATGGTAATAAGATAATTTTTTTGATTCAAGTTCAATTCAATAAATATGAGGAATTATTTTTCTATCCATGGATATAATGAAATTTACTTTATTAATATGGTTTTATTTAATATGAAAAATTTCAATCTTTGTTTTTTCATTAATAATTTTCAAATTTATAACTTAATTATAGAAATGAATATAAATATATGAATACATTATTACTAAATAAATAAAAATCACTTTTAAGCGATTTTATGATCCTAAAATTAGGGAAGTGTCAGTCCATGCCTCTCTAACTACATTCCCAAGGAAACATGCATACCAAAAGTTATACAATAACACATCAATCTCTAAACCTTAATCATAACACCACTGGTTCATAATTTATATTTATACAGAAAATCATTAAACTAAAAAATTACATATTATCAAGGGCATCCCATAGGCCACTCGGAGGCATTAAATCCTTATCAACATTTGTTTTTTGTTCCAATCCATGTGTCCTTGTATGACATGATAATATTTCACTCAGCATATCGATTATCCTTTTCAAAAACTATATTAATATAATTCCCTTAAAAATCCAAGAAAAATGATGTAAATACATGAAATAAAATAAATAATTACATATAAATTTTAATAAATTTTTCAATATAACTTTTTCCCCATGAAGTCAAATAATCTTATTTTAATATTATTACAATGTAAATATTGATCATATTAACCCTATATTTTATCAATAATATGAAGAATGTTT
This sequence comes from Viscum album, assembly GCA_963277665.1. Taxonomy (NCBI): domain Eukaryota; kingdom Viridiplantae; phylum Streptophyta; class Magnoliopsida; order Santalales; family Viscaceae; genus Viscum; species Viscum album. The sequence goes on along the minus strand of OY728131.1, from coordinate 1,096,137,627 downwards.
CTATAAAATGAAAATGGATTATTCCTCAAAAAAAAATTCACTAAAATTTTAATAAATGAATATATAGTATTTACTTATATTTCTCCCAAAATATTCTTAATATTGGTATAATATCATCACATAAAAACTAATCATAGTGTTTAAGATAGTGATATTATAATCAATCATAAACATCCAATTGCAAGATTGTATCCATAACTCTTAAGGTAGTTCAAAAAAATATTATTTTTAAATTTTAATCAATCTATAGATGTTTCAAGATTATTGTTACTAAATTACCTTTCATAAATACTTATAAAATATAAATTAGAAATCCCAATACATGAATACTTTATCCATTTTATCTTGACATATGTTCTTCATTGGACAATGGGATACCATTTACAATAGGGAAATTCTGCTGATAATTTTGCAGTTCTGAACATTTATGACAATGAAATATAAATTGATCCTAAGGATGGGATTCATTTTATTCTATTATACTACTTTTTTATAAGAAATTATTTTCATTAAAATATTCTTCTACATAAATATTTATTTTTACCATTAATTTTAGACACATTTATGGGTTTATCTTTCCATATTTCTTATGTGAAGGGATTAAAACCTTATTTCCAATATTTTCTCCATCACTCAATATCTTACCAAAATCCATAATTATTTTATTTATAGAGTTTGAGTGTTGTATATGTAAGAGTTTATTATTCATTTTTCAAGATATCAATTTTTTATAATTAATATATCATTCAATCCAGTCATCAATGCCTTTGGTTTTCATAGTAATCCCATTTTCCTTCATGTTTAATTTTCTCAAGATTCCTTTGGGTGTTGAACAATGAGTAAATCCAAAAGGTATATTTTAATCAACACTAATTGATTGGGAAAAGCATATAATAATTTATTTAATGTTTAAATTTATGAATATATTTTTTCTATCTAATGCAATAAAAGAGTAACCTTAGACACTCATTTTAAATAACTATTTAAATCTTTAAAAAACGGGGTGTAATAAAATTCTGAATTATACTTAGAATATCCTACAAAATTTTAATACGAGCTGAAAAATCAAGTCACATTTCATGGACCAGTTTATGATTATGTTAAACCCAATTCTCCATTTTCAAAGTTATTATTACTATATAAAACACTTCCATAACTATAATAACACAAGTACTTATAAAATAACTTCTTTTTATTTTGGAAATAAATATTTAAATTTATTATAAATTTATAATGAAATATATAATATTTTTCGAAATTAATCAATTTACACTTATGGAATAGTAACTTGACCATAGAAAATTTAAAATAACCATTAAGAATAGTAAATTTGGAAAATAGAATTGTATCCTCACCTATGAGAGTATAAATAAAAAAATTATATTATAATTGTAATCATGATATATTTATATCTTGCAATAAGTTGATAAATTTTTTAGAAATGACAAATTAAGTTTTGGTATTTTATTAAGTCAAATATATTTAATTACTATTTTATAAATAATTTGATTATATAAAATAAATTTTTTTTCCATAAAACCAAATAATAATTTAATATTTTATTTTATTTTGATTATAATACAATTTTATGAAACCTTAATTAATTTTTCAAAGATTTATAAAATTAGTTATAACTTTATAATTGGTATTTTTTAAATAAATTATTATTTTAAGTAATAATTAAATTTATAATATATAGAAATGTATTTTGATAAAAAAAATTTTTTGAATTCTACAAGTCCAAAAATGGTTGGGGTGTATTTTTGGGATTATTTTGAAATGCATGAATTTTTTATGAATAGTGAAATACGGTAATTTACAATATATATACATTGTAAGTTAAATAAAATATTCATAAAATCATGAAATATGTAAGAAGAACAATCTATAGCTCCCCTTTATTATTTTAATATATTTTATGATAATTCTCAAACTATTTAAAGTCTTCATCCAAATTAATAAACTAATGAATATAATATTCCAAAAACCAACCTCTCCCCCAAAATAAATACCACCACTCAACCCCAGTTATACTCAATCATATAAATCTTTTATCATTACCCAAATTATTTCTTGTACTCATCCTAGACCTCTTACCCACGTCTAAGACATATTGGAGTCACCAAAAGGCCAAAACCAAGGGTCTTAAGGAGGTTCTGAAGGAGGATAATTCAAGAGGTAAAAATTCTCTTTCATTTTAATTTTTTTATTTTTAATTATTTTTCTTTAATTATGCTCTCTTAACATCCCCTTATCAAAGAGAAATGAAAACTATATTATCTTATATATACCCTAATTTTATTATGTTTATAAAAAAACATCATTATACCATTTCTCTTCTCCCTTTTATTCTAAATATCAAAAAATCATCAGTGATGTGTGAAATTACCAACCTCATTGACATTGTGATTTAAATTTACATAACTGACTTCATGTACGGTCATAAACCCATTTCCATGGTTGAAATATATTTAAATTTTTATTCTATATCATATTTTACATTTTGGATTTAACAAATATACATAATATTAAATTATATAATGAAACGAGTTTGTGGTAGTCAAAGAACCTCCAAAATGATCTAAATGAATATCATTAATGATTTATCTAATGATTAAACATAATATCTAAAAACAAAATGTTTTATCTATAATTTAATATTTTGGAAATATATAAATACTCTTCCATTCCACTTATGGAGTTTCTCTTCCATCCGATAAGTAAATCCTTTACGATCTGACGAATGAATCCAAGTAAAGAATACACATGAAACAATGTAAATAACCTTATATTACTAATAAATTGGTAGAATTATGTTATAAAATGATAATATAAGTTGTTATTAATATTAATATGTTTCTTTATAATATTAATAACACTATTTAAACCATTATATCGACGTTTAAGCTCATTTTATGTAAGACATGCCTGAGGTAAGAGAATTTTTCACTCAATTTCAATTATTTGGGTTAGACTTCTACATAAATAATTATGTGATACTAAGATTGTTTTTAAAATTAACATTTATTATATTATGTTTTATTTTGTTTATTTGTAGTTTATGTACATATTCCTTTTGTCCTATTATTTCCCTCTTCAATTATATGATATTTGTAAGGGACATTTCATTTAAAATCCCATTTTAAACTTCTATTTTTACAAAATTCGAAAGGAATGTTTTTATAAAAATTTCATTCCTTTATGATTTTGATATGGATATTGGGAATTTATTATTATAATGTTTGTTACAAATATATCCCTCCAATTCATTGGGTATGATTAATATGGAGGTCACACATATGGTTACTCCAACTGTAACTGTGGTTGTTACAATCTAAGGTTGCAATGAGGGTTACATTTTAAGGTAGTTGTAAGGGTTAGAAGCCCTAAGTAATCTGAAAGGGTTACAATATTGTGTATGTAATTCCACATTTTTAAATATTTGTGTTTATTTTTGTTTTTATTGTTTTGTGGAAATCTATTTTTTTCTTAAAGTAAGTAAATGATACATTATGGGTGAGAAGTATATCATTATGAAAATGATTTCATATAATTATAAGTATTCACGAAATTATGGTATATATCATTATTTTTATATCCCTTGTCGATATTCTTGTGCTCATCCCATGGTTTCAAGTGAATTTAATAGTGATTAAGTATGTGTAAAAGAAAAAGGAGAATCCATGAGGAAGGATTTGAAGCCTTTTATGAAAATATTGTAGGTTTTTATTTGAAAATTTTGTATTATGATAAAAATAATATTGTCTTAAGTTTTAACCATTTTGTAATATTATTCATATATATGTATGAATTATATCTTAACATTATAAAACCCTAAAATGAATATATCATTGGGAATGGAAATAAGTGTATTCTAAAATAATTTTCTAGATTATTTAATGTTTATGGATGGGTCCTTATAGTTGGTATCAAAGCACAGTTTAGATAACATTAGGGGTTATGATGATGTTAGTAGAATATAATTAATGTTTTTTTACCTTATGTATATGTTGAAATTATATAGCATTTTAGGATTACCATATTTCTTCATCAAATATATGTCTGTTCAAAATGGTTTTCTATAGTAGTAAGGAAGCTGAAATTAAAAGGAACTGAGAGGCTAATATCTTTCTGAATCCGCAACGTGGAATAGTAGGGAATGGAACTAAAAAATTTATGATTGTATTAGTTCAAATGAAACATACAATAATTGGTGGTGCAATAAATTCTTGTGAACAACCAAAACTATTGCGAAGGAACAAGACGATAATGGAACCTTTAAAAAGGAAAAACCATCCTATTTTTAGTGGATCTTATAACCCACTGGAGGTTGAGGGGTGGATTAAATCCCATGAAGATATATTCAATGTCATGGAGTGTTCAAATAATCAAAAGTTTAGTCTTTTCATTTATTATTTTCATGGTGAGGCTGACCTTTGGTGGTCACCGGTCAATAGTATCAAGGATAGTAATGAGATTAATTACTTCGAATAGGTGGCATTAAAAAATGTCCATGAAAAATATTTTTCTTAAATTTGTTCAAAATAGGATGGAAAAAAATTTATATGAATTGAAACAGATGTTGGACTATTCAGTGGTCATATATGAAGAAAAATTATCTATATTTTCAAAGGTAGAATCCAAATATTATTTAGGATAATGATAAAAAAATCAATCACTTTTACCCAGGTTTCAAGTCAATATATCGAATGGAATTAACCTCCCATGAATTTAAAATTTATGTGAAAATATGACGACATGCTAAGATGGTAAAAAGAGAGTTTGTATATGATAATGTGTACTTTGAAAATAACAAGAAAAATATTTCCAAAAGGCATGTGATGGGAATGAATCAATCAATAATATATTAAAGTATGAATACTTAGTTTCTCGTTTGTGAAACGTGTGGTAAAAAACAAGAAGGGGAATGCCTTAACAAAACTCGGAAGTGTTTTCAATGTGGTAAGTTTGGAAATGTGGCCCAAAATTGTAATCAAAATGAAATTATGATCAATTATAATAAGAAATCTATAAATCATTTCAAATGTAGTGATATGGTTTGTTATGAAAATTCCTACCCAAAGAATGATCTGAAAGATGGAAATTAGTCAAATTATAAGCAGAAAGGTGTAGTGATATCCTTTACAACTACTTCAGTAGTTTTCAGTCCATCCAACGAATTTTTATTAGGTTTTTTGTTTGCTTACTCATATTTTTCTAATGTCTTGTTTGATACATAGTAAAAACAATCCTTTTTTTCTAAGAAATGTTCTGGTAAATTTGAAATTTCACCTTAATAAATGATACTAGAACTTATGGTTAAAACTCTAGAGGAAAATATTACAGGAAAAATGTAATTACAATAATATTTCTATTGTTATATGTGGAAAAACAATTACCATAAAACTATTTTTTTCACTTAGTGGTCTATTATATCATTTTGGGTATAGATTGAAATTTTGTTTATCATGCTAAGATTGATTCAACAGATAATTTAGATGTTTTTCAAAAATCATTTCGGTTTGTATATAAGAATGAACCCATAGAATTGATAACATATCATGAAGCTAAGAAACTGTTAAAATATATAGGTGAAGGTTTTCTTGCTCAAATTTTTTAAAATAAGGGAACTGTTTAAATTAATGAGTTCTAGTGGTAAATGAATTCATGGATGTTTTTCTGATGAGTTTCATGGTTTTATATGTGATCATGAAGTTGAATTTACCATTTACTTTGTTCCTGATGCTAGGAAAATGTAAAAAACCCCTTATCAAAAGGATAATTTAGAACCTCTTGAATTAAAAAATTATTTATAATAGTTTCTTGATAGAGGAATCCTTCATTATATCCTTTCACCACGGGGTGACCTTATAGTGTTCATTAAAAAGAAAGATGGTAACATGATACATTTCATTGATTATAAAACATTTAATATCTTTGTTCTAAATAATAAGTATCATTTTCCTCATATTTATAACCTATTTGATCAGCTTAAGGGAGCTCAGTAATTTTCCAAGAATGGCATAAGATCTGGTTACCATCAGTTGAATTTGAAAGAGGACGACATCCCAAAAACAACATTTTGTATTAGATATGGGAATTATGAGTTTTTTGTTATGAGATTCAGTTTTATAAATTCCCTAATTATATTCATGGTTCTTATGAATAAAATATTTTGGGAATATTTGGATATGATTTTTTATTGATGACATTTTCGTCTTTTCAAAAAAAATTGGAGGATTATAAAAAAATTATGCATTATAATGAAAATACTCAAAGAAAATAAGTTATATAGAGAGTTCAGGAAATGTGAATTTTTGTTAAAAATATTTATTTTATTTGGTAAATTGTAAATAAGGACGGAATAATAGTTGACCCATCCAAATCAATAGTGGTTGATGAATGGATAAGACCTAAAATTTTGATATAGATTCATAGTTTATTTGGTTTAGTATGTTACTACTGAAGGTTTGTTAAAAACATTGCACGATTATCTATCCCACTAACCATGTTTACATGAAAAGTGGTTAAATATATACTTTATAGAGGAGTGTGATGCTTTTTTGGAACTGACTAAGAGATTGGTGAATTGTCCAGTTTCAGCCCAACCAAACAAAAATGTTTACCTTTTCATATATACTAATTCTTCTTTGAAGGGACTTTGTTGTTTTCTAATGCAGAATGATCAGGTAATTTCTTATACTTCAAGAAAACTAAAACATCAATAGTTAAATTATCCTACTCGTGATTTCTAATTAGATTATGTGGTTTTTTTTATTTGAAAATTTAGAGGACCCATTTAGATGGATCCAGATATGAAATATATACTAACCGAAAATGTGTGAAGTATATATTCTTTTTGAAGGAACTAAACATGAGGAAGAAAAGATGGATTGAACTGATAAAAGATTACGATTTCATGATCAATTACCACCATGTAAAATCAAACAAATATTATAGGATGCCTTGAGTAGAAAACATCATTCATCATGAACAATATATCATTTGGAAAAGACTCCATGATTAATGATTTGAAAAATTTTGAATTAGAAGTTGTGAGTGAAAGAAATTCCTCCATTTTTTCAAATTCTAGTTCAATCATATCTATTAGGTAGAATTAATAAGGAATGGAAGGAGTATCATAATATATATGTAATTTTATAATTTTTATAAAATGGAATGTTTCTAGAATTTAACATTGATAAATATTGTGTTTTACGATTTGGAATGAGATTAGTTGTGCCTTGTGATTCCCAGATGAAAGAATAATTATAGTCTAAAGCTTATAGTTCCCCATTTTTAGTTTATACAGGAATTACTAATATGTATGTATAATTTAAAGATTATTACTGGTGGGATAGAAGAAAAAAAGATATTGCAAATTTTACTATGAAATGTTCGACATGACAACTGGTTATAGAGGAGTGACAACTACTAAAGAGGATGCTTCATCCATTTCTAGTTCTAGAGTGGAAATGGTAAAACATATCCATGGAATTCATGTTTGGAATATCAAATAAATCTCTAGGTAATAATGTGGTTTGGGTTATTTTTGTCCAAATGAGTAAATATTAACATTTTCATACTATTCTAGATACAATGTCTTTAGCATAGATTTTTCGACTATACCTAAAATGATTTTCAGGTTACATTGTGTTTTTATTTTCATTAAATCTGGATATGATACTAAATTCACTTATATCTTTTGGAAAGGCCTTCAAAATCCATTGGGTATATGATTAAATTTCAACACAATGCTTCATCCTCAATTTTTTGGACATACTTAGAGAATAACTCAGTTATTGGAAGATGTAATTGAGCTTACTCAATGCACTACCAATGAAGTTAGATTGAATATATTTCTTTAGGTTAGTATTCATATAATAATAGTTTTCATTCTATAATACCAATTGAACCTTTTAAAATATTATATAGAAAGCATTGCCAAACTCAAGATTTTTGTGATGAAGTTTGGGAAAGGAATTGATGGGTTCAGAATTAGTAGGGTATGTAATTGAGAATTTTAACATTCTCCAACAACACATGAGGATAACTTAGAGAAGGAATAAAACATATGTAGATAATTGGAGGAAAGACATCTCTTTCAAGGTAGGTGATCGTGTTTTTTTAAATATCTCCATGGAAAAGTCTAATGAATTTTTTTAAGAATGGAAAGATAAGTGCACATTTGATTAGAAATTATGAAATCCAAAAAAAGTTGGAACACTAGCCTATTAAGTATATTTTCCTCTAAGTTTAACTCAAGTGAACAATGTTTTTCATTTTTTAATGTTGAGAAATTAATTTCCAGATCTATCTTATGATTTGAGCCCATAAATAGTTCAGCTATAATTAAAGCTTTCTTATAAATAAAAACTTGTGTTTGATTCTTTATTATAGAAACGAAGTAGCACTAGTGCAGAAAACATTTTTAATGTCACCATTTTTGACGTTGGTTATATATAACGGATATGAAAATCTATGATACATGGTATTTTACATCGATTATTTTATAACTGATGTAAAAAATACAGATAGTAAATTTTTTATGTCGGTTATTTTCATAACCGACGTCAAAAAGGCGGCCTCTGAGGCCGTTTTGACATCCGTTATCAAATTACCGATGTAAAAAAACCCAAATCGCTGAATTTTTCAGGTCGGTTATATTATAACCAACGTCAAAAACTAACACCTGATAGTTTTTACATTGGCTATAAAATAACTGATGTAAAAACTGTGGTTTCTGATTTGTTTTTTAAGTCGGTTATAAAATAACCGACATAAAAAATGTGTTATCTGATACATTTATAAGGCCAGTTATTATAATAATCGACGTTATAAATGTTATAAAAATATTTTATAACATCAGTTATTAAATAATCGACGTTATAAAAAATTTAAATATTTAACACACCCCGTGGATTGTCATTTATGATTTTTCGATCGACAGACCGATGACTAGTCTCTCTCGTGCGGAAGACCCTAATCGAATCTTTGATCTCATTTGGTTAAACTCGTTTTTCTATCATTTTTTATCATCTTTACTCTCCTCGGATCTATCATCTCCACTCGCAACACTCAGGTAATCCTCCCATGACTTCATTTCATTTGTTTTTTTTCTAGATAGTCTATATTTACATTTTGTGATTTTTTTGTTTAAACTAGGTATGATTATTCGATTTGGAACCCTATTACCTCATTTTTCCATTATGATCATATTTATTATAACTAAATCTATTATATTGACTCACAATATTCAAGTAAGCCCCACCTACTTCTATTTCATTTGTTTTTTTCACGGATGCCTGACATTGATGGTAATTTTTGTTGTCATTGACAACTAATGATATCATTCACCTATATTACTGAAATTTGTATGTAAATCATTGTTATACACCCATTCCGTGTACCAGTGTGATTTATTTTATAAGTATATATGGTTTTTCATGGTGGAATGTTTGTTTTGTATCCTTGGTTGTTTCTATTTTGGGTATCACTATTTGTTGTTCCATATTTTATTTACGTTGCTTATTTTTGTGGACTATTATAAGTCTTAATATGCAATTAAAACCCGATTCATTGCACAATTGAGCATTTTAGACTAGTAGGAGATACAGTTCAGGGTTCCCATTTTGAATAATGGAATGATACCAAAACTAGTAGCTTGAGGTTAAAATCCCTAGATATGCCAAAACAAGTAGCTTGAGGTTAAAATCCCATGGTTTTGGGGTGCTGTCAAGAGGGTTTGTGGCTGTCTAGGGGGTTGGGGTGTCCAGAGGGTTGGGGCTGTCGAGGGTGTCCATGGAGGTGGGGGGGGGGGGTGGGTAGTCTAGGGGTGTGGGGGGGGGGGCAAGGGGGTGGGGGTGTCGAAGGGGGTGGGGGTGTCGAAGGGGGTGGGGGATGTCCAAAGGGGTGGGTGGGGGGGGCTTTCCAATGGGTGGAGGCCTGTCCAGTGGGTTTGGGGGTTTGTCCGGGGGTGGGGGGTTATCCAGAGGGTTGGGGGTGTCCAGGAGGTAGGGGGTGGGGGTGGTGTCCAGGAGGGGTGGGGGTGTTGTCGAGAGGGGTGGGGGCTGTCCAGGGGGTGGGGGGATGTCCAGAGGGGTGGGGGCTCTCCAAGGGGGTGGTGGTGTCAATGGGGTATCCAAGGGAGTGGGGGTGGTGTTCAGAGGGTTCAGGGGGATTTCTAGATGGTTGGGGTGTCCATAGTGGTCGCGGGGGGGGGGGGGGGGGGGTGGCAGTCTAGGGGTGTGGGGGTCCAAGGGGGTGGGGTGTCGAAGGGGGTGGGGGTGCTGTCCAAGGGGGTGGTTGGGGGTGCTTTCCAAGGGTGTGGGGGCCTGTACAGATGGTTTGGGGGGTTGTTCGGGGGGGGGGGGGGGTGTGGGGGGTATCTAGAGGGTTGGGGGTGTTTAGGGGGGGTGTCCAAGGGGGTAGTGGTGGGGATAGTGTGCAGGTGGGGTGGGCGATGCTGTTTAGAGGGGTGGGGGCTATCCAGGGGGTGGGGGCTGCCCAGAGGGTTAGGGGATGTCTAGAGGTTTGGGGGTTGTCTAGGTGGTGTTGAAGGGTGTAGGGTGAAACTGGAAGGAATGTCATCTGATTTTTCATGTTTTTTACTCTGAGTTACAGCCCTTGGATTTGGCATGGTGAAACTGGATGGAATGTCATAGATGATGATGATTCACAAGATGGTAACTCCGATGGAATTGAAGAAATGATTTGCAATATTGTAGCAGAACAAATTGAGAAAGAACCGGCAGTAGCGCATCTATATGGTGATGCTGAAAACCCATTATATCCTGGTAGTACAGATTTTACAGTTTTTTCGGCAGTGTTAAGATTGATTAACCTGACGGCGAAACATGGATGGAGTGATAGAAGATTTATAGAGCTGCTATAATTGATGAAAGACATTCTTCCAAAAGATAATGATCTTGCATATTCACATTATAAGGCCAAGAAAATATTATGCCTGAAGGGATTGGGATACAATAAAATACATGCCTGTCCGAATGATTGTATTATATTTAGGAAGGAATATGAATTTCTGTAAGAGTGTCCAAAATGTGGGACATCACGGTATAAGTTGAAAGAAAAATCACAAGCTGATGTATAGATTACAAAGATCCCTTCGAAGACATTTTGGTATCTTCATATAATTCATCGTTTCAAATGTTTATTTTCTAATTCACATGATTCAAAAAGGATAAGATGGAATGAATATGAGCGGTTATGTGATGGAAAAATACGTCATCCAGCTGATTGTTCAAAATGGATGAAAACTGATGAGTAGTATTCTACATTTGGAAATGAAATTAGAAATCTCAGACTAGGGTTGTGCATAGATGGAATGAATCCTTACCTAACCCTTAGTAGCACACATAGTTCATGGCCTATTTTCTTGGTAATTTATAACCTCTCTCCTGAAGTTTGTATGAAGCACAAATATGTCATGTTGAGTATAATGATCTCTGGTTTAAAGTAAGCCGGCAATGATACTGATGTTTACTTGTCATCATTGATTGATGATTTGAATCTTTTATGGGTTGATGGTATTAGGGTGTATGATTCTTATAAAATTGAATATTTTCAAATCTATTCAGTGATTTTGTTCACTATAAATGACTTCCCAACATATGGAAATTTGTCTCGATACAGTGTTAAATGGCATAAAGAATGTCCAATTTGTGAACAATAGACGTTATATTGTCAATTTCATCATGGGAGGAAAACAGTGTACATGGGTCATCGAATTTTTTGCATATGGATCACCCTTCTAGAAGACTAAAAAAGGAATTCAATGGCTCACAAGAATTTTATATTTCTCCAAAACCTTTATCCCCTAATCTGTATTTTGAGAGGGTGAAGAACCTTGATTTGACATTGGGAAAGACACTGAAATTTGGTAATGATAGACATATTTGGAAGAAAAGATCAATATTTTTTGAGCTACCATATTGGAGATATCATGAAGTTAAACATAATATTGATGTCACGCACGTTGAGAAGAATATATATGATTGTTTTATTAGAACACTGTTAGATATTAAATTAAAGACATAAGATGGGTTAAATGCAAGATTAGACTTACTATCAACGGGAATACGTTTGGAGTTAGCTCCCACTCCTGAAGGAAGATGAACATTTCTTCCCCCGGCTTGTCATAAATTATGTAAGATGGTGAAAATTAGCTTTTTTCAGTGTCATCAAGAAATCAATGTGCCTCAAGGTTATTCTTCAAATGTAAAAAATTTTGTCTCCTAGAAGGACTTGAAGTTGATTGGTATGAAATCACATGATTCTCACGTCATGATGCAACAAATTCTACAAGTTGCATTGTGTGGAATATTGCCCATCCGTTTCAGAAAGACTATAATGAAGTTGTGTTAATTTTTCTATTCAATTTGTAATAATTCAATTGATGTGAATGATTTTAACATTTTGGAAAAGGATGCAATTTTTATACTTTGTCAATTGTTAATGTATTTTCTACTAACTTTTTTTGATATAATGGTGCATTTAATGATTCATCTGGTTTGAGAAATAATGCTTTGTGGACTGGTATATCTTCGTTGGATGCATCCATTTGAAAGGTATATGAAATTATTAAAGGGGTATGTTAAGAATCCATATCGACCTGAAGCCTCCGTTATTAAAAATTATTTTTCTGAGGAGGTTTCATAGTTTTGTACGAGCTACACGGCTGCGGCGCATCACATAGGTTTGCCTCCATCTCACCATGAACGAGTTAATAATGAGGGAAAGGGGATTCCTGGATTTAGAGTAAAATCATTGTCAGCTAAACAGATGAAGAAGTTAAAATCATACATCTTTAATAACATATATGATGCTCAACCGTATATCACATTTCATATTAATGAGTTGAAACAATGCCATCCAAAGAAGAATGAAATGTGGATTTTGAATGAGCATAACAAAACATTTTTTTCATGGTTTAAAAAGACCTTACTTGGTAGATTAGATGTATCAGAGACATTAAAATGGATAGTGGGTGGTCCATGTTTAAATGTGATAACATTGTCCGGTTATGACATTAATGGCTATACATTTCATATGAATGCTCAAGACAACAGAAGTGTAGTTCAGAATAATGGTGTATTGGTGTTTGCAGAAGCGATGCATTTTTTGAGTGTTAAGTACAAAAACACAATTTCTAAATCAAGTACATATTATGGAGTGATTGAAGACATATGTTGGGTTGATTACATTAAAATTAACGTTCCTATTTTTAACTATAAATGGTTTATCGGTAACAACAGTATCAGACACGATGAATTTGGAATGACACTTGTGAATATGAATAGATTGGAAGGCACAACTGATTCTTTTATAATGGAAACACATGAAAAAAATTTCTATTTAGTAGATCAATCATATTTGTAGTGGGCTGTTGTTTTATAAGGGAAAAACAATATTTTGGTGAGGATGAACTCGATGATGATGCTGATTTATGTGATATCCCTACTTATATGGAAATATTAACAGAACATAATGATGAGCATGTTCATGATAAGGTTTATTCCATAAGGAACGATCACGAAGAAGTAAATTGGGAACACAATTCATTTGTACACTCTTAAAATTATAGGTAACATATGTTTATTTCTTGTTTATATTTGCTTTTTTCATAAAATTTTAGATATTATAACTTTATTATTTATTAAAACATGTATTAAAACAAAATAATTATAAGTTTTTGTTTGTTTTAAGTTTGTTTATATTACTTTATCATGTTTACCATTACATGAATTATATATCAATTATTTTTTCTTAGTGACAATTACTTTACCATGTTTACCAGGTTTACCATGTTTACCATGTTTACCATCTTGACCATCTTGACCATTTTTACCATTTTTTAACATGTTTACCATATTAGAAATGTTTACTATTACATAACTTATTAAAATTATCTATTTTCTGATTACAATAGTATTAAAATATTTGAATTTGTATATTTGTGAACTAATGTTTGTTTCTTTGATATGAACTATAATGACAAATCATTCAATTTATTAACCGCATGATTTTGGAGATGAGAATATTGGTCATACCCTTGGGGAGGAACATTCACATGCTCTTCTTGATGTTCCCCAATCATCCTCATGTGCTCATATTACGACAAAGAGTAAAAGAGTTGGTAAACGTGGGTGCACACGTTTACCAAAATTAGCACTTGCCTGTATGAAGGATCAGAGGATACTCATTGAGTTTTATGATGATGATATTCCTAGAGGTCCAAATGCAAAAGATTTAAAGAGTTTTGTATCAACTCAGGATAAGAACAAAATAATAATTTTTTATGATGATTGTAGAAGTGTGGATAAAGCGATAATATCTCAGTTGTTGGAGACGATTTTGGTAAGATCTTTTTCTATTGTTTGACTATTCCTTAAATTTTTCTAGTATCTACAATATGTTTAACCTCTTCTTCATCAGATGACATTTGATATTCCTGACACTGGAGGAGTCTGGAAGAAATGAATATCAATGGCTTCCTGGAGATTGAGGGATTTCAAATCAACCCTCTCGTCTAATTTCATTTTTGGTCATAGGTGTCTTGAAAATTCATGTCATATATACCCTTTTATTGATGAAGACACATGAAGACAGTTTGTTGAAAGTAGATGAAAAGAGTCCTTTTTGGTAAGGGAAATGTAAACTTTTATAAGTTTTCTTATATAAATTATCTTATTAATGTTTTGTTAATGATTTCTTATTCTTAATTTACAGAAAACAAGGAAATCTCATCAAGGGATCCAATCTAAAAATGTATACCCTCATAGTTTATCTCGGGGAGGGTATGCATTTTTGGAAGAACAAATGATGACGGAAATTTTCAAAAACTTAGAGCTGAGACTAGAAACTCTGGAGAGGTAGCCTCTCCATCCCCTCCATCTAGACATGAAAAATGGAAGAGAGCTCAGATGCGCAAAAAATGGCAATATCTTTCAAAAGAATCTATAATCGTAGCTGAGAGGATTTTAAGATATCTATTTTATTTATTTAAGTTAACTATTTTCTGCATAGAATTTAAATCATTACAGAAATGTTTAATTAATTAATACAGGACTCTATTGAGGAGCTGAGCTCACAGGGGGTATTTACAGCTACTGGGAGGCAAGATATTTTATCTATAGCATTGAGAAAGCCCTAATATCTTGGTCGTGTAAGAGGATATCTGGCAGGTGTATCAGTAAGAAAAGTGTTTCCATGTTCTTCAACTTCTAACGTTGAGGGTGTTTATAAAAAAATAGAATCCATGGAGGCTGAATTTCATAATATTAACGCGAAGATAGAGGAAAAGATTAGAGCATTGGTACAGTCTATGTTTGCAGACATGCAAACACAATTTCATACTACAGCTCCCACTCCTCCACCTCCCCCTACAGACCCCATTATTTATCCTCCACCTCCACCAGTAGCTCCCATTCCCCCAACACAGCCTGCGGACCACATTTTTTATCCTACTCATCCACCACAACATCTTACTTATTGAGAGTTGTATGTAGATGATCCTCAACATCATATAGTTTCCTATGGGTTGGTATATTTTATAGGAGATACAGTTCATCATCAATAATTAGAGGTAGTGAATCATTGGGTCACTATACATGATATTATAGATAGATCAGCTCGAGTACCATTACCTACAAATGAGGTGACAACAGTTGGACATATTATCAGCCATTTTTTAATTTGGCCATCAAGACTTCTTCGAATCATTACCATAGAGGTATGAATGTTATATCTTTTATTTTATTTTATTATTAATGTTTTTTTTCATTTGAAAAATAATATATTTTTCTCTTTATTTTTACAGGAATACTTCAAAGGTAAATAAATACTGTATAGACAACAACAAAGAAAAATGGATATGACATCAAATATAGATTATAGTAGTATTGAAAAATTGTCCAGATATTCAAATATGTTTGCGGGTCATTATGAGTTTCCAATGGATGATCATGTTTGTGGACGTGCAATAACTGTGGGGATTACGAAAACTGATATCATGGAGCTTGTTACTGGAGATAAGTTGGACATCAACGTGGTGATATTTTTTTCCATGTAAGCCTTAAGACCTTTTCCCTACATTATATTTTTTAAAAATGTATACTTATGTCTGTTTTTATTAGGTATCTTTATAACACTTGTGAGAGGAATGAGCTGACAGATGTATAT
Source organism: Viscum album (assembly GCA_963277665.1). NCBI lineage: Eukaryota > Viridiplantae > Streptophyta > Magnoliopsida > Santalales > Viscaceae > Viscum > Viscum album. The sequence continues at coordinate 1,096,121,427 of OY728131.1, read as the reverse complement.
GGATTCATGGACCCGCAATTGATTTCCCCTGAAGCATGTGCATTGGATGAGGGACAAAGAATGCTTTATATTGCTGAAATATTTGCACAGAATATATTCATACAATGTTGGATGATGCCTTTTTGTGAGATCTATGAAACAAATATCTCTCAAAGAGTTCATTATCATTTGACATAAAAACCACTACCCTTAAATTTTCTTTTATCACTGATCATTGAATGTTAGGGGTTTTTTTCCCAAGGGACAAAACACTTTATTGGATATGCTCTGTCCATTATGATGTGTGGGAAAGTTTTATGAATATATTGTAAAAGTAAGTTTCAATTTCTCAATAGTTTTATATATTATAATAAATTTAAAATTTACCCAATTCGTATTATTTTCTAACAGAGCATGGGTCAACTTTCGAAAAAACACACAGAAAAGGAGTGAAAAGATCAAATATGTAAATGAAAAGGTAAATATCCATTTATAAATTTTACTTTTTGATTTATTACATAATAATAATATATTGAATTTACACTCATTCAAACAGAATTTTCATGAACAAAAAGGCATCATCGAATGCAGATATTATATGTTAAGATTTATGTATGAAATAATAACAACTTAGACAGTTGTGAACATTGACAAGGTAATATTTCCTTTTAATCTTTTCCATAATATTTCTATTTGATCTATTCATTATACATGTTAAATACTATCCTTTTCATTTGTAGCTATTTGATGACCCTCAACCATATACTGCTCAAGACATCAAACACTTACAAGTGGAGTGGTCAAATTATTTTACAGGTTTGATTGAATTTTAGTTGTTTGTAGTGTAAAATGTAATTTTGAATATTGTCATTGTAATTGTGTATTTGGTATTTATTTGGGTTGGATTTAGTTTTTTTTTTGAAGTTGACATTGTAAGTTTTGAATTTTATATATGTGAATGTTTAATTTTCTCTACATCTTGTTTTGGTCTACTTGTGATGGTTTTTCTGGGATGGATTCTAGTCTGGGGGGAGGGGTTCCAAGGGTGTGGGGGGGGGGGGGTCAGTGGGGTGGGGGTGTACAGGGGTGTTGGAGGGTTGTCCAGTGGGGGGGGGGGTCCTGGGTGTCTATGAGAGTGGGGGGTAGTCCAGGGGGTGGGAGCATTTCCATGAGGGTGGAAGGGCTGTCCAAGGGAGTGGAGGTTGTCCATGGGGTGTCCATGGGTGTGGGGTTGTCCTGTGGGGTGAGGGGGGTTTCTAGGGGTGTGGGAGGGCTTTCCAATGGGGTGGGGGGGGGGGGGGGGTGATGTCTAGTGGGGGGGGGGGGTCCAGGGTGTCCATGGGGATGGGGGAGGGGGCAGTCCAGGGGGGTTGGAGAGGAGGTTCCGCCAACCCTCAGGGGGGCTGAACTCTGATGGAAGGTATTCATCACTCCCACATGTGAAAATTTTGAGAGCTCAAGCTTCGCATGTGGGAGTGATGAGTACCTTCAAGCGGCGTGCCCCCTGAGGGGGTGTCCAGGAGGGTGGGGGGGGGGTCGAGTGGGTGTCCAGGAGGGTGGGGGCAGTCCTAGGGGTGGGGGGAAGTCCAGGGGTCTGGGGGTGTCCAGGAGGGTGGGTGGTAGTCTTGGGGGTGTGTGAAGTCCAGGGGAGTGGGGGGGGGGCAGGAGGGTGGGGTCGTCCAGGGGTGTGGGGGCTATCCAAGGGGTAAGGGGAAGCCCAGCGGTGGGGGTGTCTAGGAGGGTGGGGGGGTTGTCTACGGGGTGGGGGTGTCCAGGGGTGTGGTGGGGGCAGTCCAGTGGGGTGAGGGGGTTCTGGTCTGTTTTTGGTAATTTTTTTGGTCTGTTTCAGGGGTGTGGGAGGGCTGTCTAGGGGTGTGGGAGTGTTGTCCAGGGGGTGGGGGTATACAAGAGGGTGGGGGATTGTCTAGGGTTGTGGGGGGCTTTCCAAGGGGTAGTGGGGATGTCCAGGGGTGTGGTGGGCTGTCCAGGGGGTCGGGGCAGTCCAGGGGTGTGGGGGTTCCAGGGGTGTGGTGGAGGCTATCTAGTGGGGTGAGGGGGGTTTTCCCGGGGGTGGTGGGGTACTCCAAGAGGATGGAAGGGTTGTCTAGGGTTGTTGGGGGCTGTCCATGGGGTGGGGGTAGTCTAGGGGTGTGGGGGTGTCCAGGGGTGTGGGGGGCTATCGAGGGGATGGTGGGGAAACCTAGGGGTGGGGGTCTCCAGGGGGTGGATGGTTTTCTAGGGGTGGTAGGGGCTATCCACGGGGAGGGGGTGTCCAAGGGTGTGGTGGGGTGTCCATGCGTGTGGTGGGGTGGGGGCTGTCTAGCGGGTTGAGGGGGTTCTGGTATGGTTTTTGTAACTTTTTGGTCTGTTTCAGGGGTGTGGCAGGGCTGTCCAAGGGTGTGGGAGTGTTGTCCTAGGGGTGGGTAGGTATACAACATGGTGGGGGGATTTCTAGTGGGTGGTGATGTCCAGGGGTGTCGGGGGGTGTCCAGTATTGTGGTGGGGGCATTCTAGTCGGGTGAAGGGGTTCTGGTTTGTTTTTGGTAACTTTTTGGTATGTTTCAGGGGTGTGGGAGGGTTGTCTAGGGGTGTGGGAGTGTTGTCCAAGGGGTGGGGGTATACATGAGGGTGGGGTGGGGGGGGGGTTGTCCAGGGGTGTTTGGGGCTGTCCAGGGGGTCGGGGGTTGTCCAGGGGTGTGGTGGGGGCTGTCCAGTGGGGTGGGGGGAGGGATGTCCAGGGGTGTGGGGGTGCTGTTCCTGGGTGTGGGGGTATACATGAGGGTGGGGGGTTGTCTCGGGGTGTTTTGGGCTATCTAGGGAGTCGGTGGGTAGTCCATGGGTGTGGTGGGGGCTTTCCAGTGGGGTGAGGGGGGGGGGACTGTTCAGGGGGTGGTGGGGGGCTGTCCAGTGGGGTAAGTTTTAAATTTTATCAATGTAAATGCTTAATTTTGCTTTGGTTATTATATTGGTCTACTTCTGTTTTTGTGGTACAAATTCTTTATTTGGTTTCTGGTTGTTTCTTGGGAGAGCAGTGGACTGCATTCCATTTAAAAAACAATTGGTCTTCCACGTGAGTTATTTTATAACCGACGTGATAAAGGAATGGGGAAGGGTTTATCACGTCGGTTATTTGAATAAACAACGTGCTAAATACCTGTGGAATGGTTTATCACGTCGGTTATTTAATAACTGACGTGACAACCCCCCGAACTGGTTTATCACGTCGGTTATATAATAACCAACTTGATAAACCATTTCCCAGGCCTTTTATCACACCGGTTATTAAATAATCGACCTGATAAACATCCCCCGCACTGTTTTACCATGTCGGTTATATAATAACTGACGTGATAACCCCCCCCCCCCCGGTTTATCACGTCAGATATGTAATAACCGACGTGATAAAGGTCGGGGAAATGGTTTATCACGTCTGTTATTATATAACTGACATGATAAACACCCCCGCACTGTTTTACCATTTCAGTTATATAATAACCGATGTGATAAACCCTCCCCCCTGGTTTTTGCATGTCGGTTAGTTAATAACCGATGTGATAAACACCGCGATGTTATGTTTTTTACGTCGGTTTTTAAATAAATGACGTAAAAAACAATATTTATAACATCTTCTGTCTTAACATCGGCTAAAAACCGAAGTAAAAAATGAAAAATAACCGACGTAAAATTTTTTTTCTGCACTTGTGTAGTATGAAATAAATTAATCCACTAGGTTATGGTTTTGTGGTGAAACAATATGTTTGATAAAGAAACATGGGAATAAAAAAATTAATTGAGGGAAAGGCACCCACACTTGTTTAATAAGTATATAACAAATTATATGGATGAAAATTCTAGAAAGCGGAGGGAATGAAAAAACCCAGGTATTTATAAAATAATTTTGTGTCACTTTATAATTAATTATTTAAATTCATTATAAATATTTAAGGAAATAATTGATATTTATTGAAATTATTGAATTTATACTCATGGAATAGTAACTTGATCTTTAGAATCGTAAAATGAACATTAGTAATATTAATTTTGGCTAATATAATAATAACCTCACCTACAAGATTATAAATAAATTTTTTATCTTATAGTGAAATCATGATATATTTATTCTATGGAATAATTAAATAAATGTTTTGGAAAAGATAAATTAAGTTTTGGTATTTTTTAAAATCATAAATATTTAATTATAATTTTCTAATTAATTTAGTGATATAAAAGAAAATTTCTTTTCAAAATATTTAAGTACAAATTAATATTTTATTTTCTTATGGTTATTATATAATTTTATTAGACCATTATTAAAGTTTCATAGTGTTATGAAATTATTTATAGTTTTAGAATTGTTATTTTTATGAATAAATTATAAGTTTAACAAAAAATTTATTTATCATATTTAGAAAATCATTTTAAAAAAATTGAGTTCATTTTTTATTTCTACACATCTTAAAATGGTTGGGGTGAATTTTTAGCATTTTTCTAAAACACATGATTTTTTGGTGAAAAGTGAAATACGATAATCTCTAATACCAATACATTATAAGTTAAATACAATATTCCTAACATCATGATAAATGTAAGAAACATAATCTCTAACTTCCATTGATTATTTTAATATATTAGATGAAAATTAGAAAACTATTTATATCCTTGAGAAAAATTAATAAACTAATGAATAAAATAATAATAAAAACTGTAATATCCTCCACTATAAATACCATCGCTCACCCCCTCTTCTACTCACACCTCTCATGCTTTTGTAATATTCAAAATTCTGTCCAATACTCATTCAAGACATCTTTTACATGTCCAATACTTGATGGTCTTACCAAAAGGCCCAAACTAAAGGCCTTTTGGAGGTTCTCAAGAAAGATAATTCAAGTGGTAAAAATCCTCATTCATTTTATTTTATATTCTATTCAATTATTTTACTTTGCATATAATCTCTTAACATAGTCGTATAAAAGGTGAATTAAAACTCTAGTATATTATATATAATTTAGTTTTATAATGTTTATGGAAAAATTCTTCTCCATACTTTTTCTCATGTCCCTTTAATTCTAAAAAAACCCTCATCTGTGATGTGTCGAATTAACAACATCCTGGATTATGTGTTTTCAATTTCCATTATCTCCTTCATGGATTCTCACAAAACCATTTTAAAAGTTAAAACAAATTTTAATGTTTTTTATATAACCTCTTTAGGTTCTGTAATTAACATATATACATAATATTAAAAGATATAATGAAACGAGTTTTTGATTATCGAAGAACCACAAAAATGATCTAAATGAATACCATTAATGTTTTATCAAAAGTTTTATCATAGTATCCTAAAAAATGATTTCAGTTATAATTTAATATTTTATATGTTTATTAATACCATTTTATAGCACTTATAGATTTTCTCTTCCTTTCAACAAGGAAAGTCATCACAAACAGACTAGGAAACCATGTAAAGAATTCACTTGAAACAATAGAAATAAAAAAATATTATTAACAAACAGGTGGAATGATGTTATTAGATTATCATATTAGGTGTTATAAAATTAATATTTTTGTGTAAAATAGTAATAAAATTATTTTAACCATTATACATGGGTTTTCAACACATTTATGTAAGATGAGCCCGAGGTAAGGTAATTCTTAACCCAATTTATATTCTATGGGTTATCCTTCTACATCATTATTTAAGTGGTATTAAGATTGTTTTTGAAATAAACATTGATTATATTATGTTTTATTATTGGTAATTACTGTGTATATACATATTAATTTCATTCTATTAATTCTCACGTCAATTTTATGATATTTGGAAGGGAATTTTATTTTAAAATTGTTTTTAAATTTCTATATTTATAAAATTAAAAAATGAATGCTTTTATGAAAATTTTATTCTATTTTGATTATGATATGGTTGTTGGGAATTTTTTATAATAAATGGAGGGACCAATATATCCATCCAATGCATTTTTATGTTTACATTGGAGATCATATGTATGGTTACTTCAAGTGTAACTGTGATTGTTACACCATAAGGTCCTTATGAGGGTTAAATTGTATGGTATCCATAAGGGTTCCAAACCAAAAGGTATTCGTGATAGTTATAATATTATGTAATAAATTCCCTATGTTTACCTAAATGGATTTAATTATGTTATCTATATTTTATGTAAATATCATGTTTCACAAAGTAAGTACATGATACTTTATGTTTGAGAAGTATGTCTTTGTGAGAAATATTCCATATGTTTATAAGTATTCATGGAAAATGGTTTGTATCCTTCTTTTTATATCTATTACATAATTTTTTTTTTCTCATCCCAATTTTTAAAAAAAAATTATAGGGCTTTAGGATTTGTAAGAGTATAAAGATATTCCATGACGAATGTTGCGAATAGTTTTTATGAAATGATTTTATATATTTTTTATAAACATGTGTATTTTGAGAAAATGGATATTGTTTTAAGTTGTAACCACTTTTTATACTTATGGGATGATATCAATGAATTATGTCATAATGTTTGTAATATATAAAATTAAAATTTATTTGGGATGGTAAAGAAGTGAATTCAAAATGAATTTTCTAGATAATTTAATATTTAAGGTTGAGTCCTTATAAGAACCACATCCTCTTGTTGCATCCATACAGGATGAATTTCTCAAAAAACCCCATAATATCTTATTTACAAAAATATTATTATGTTCATTTATATATATACTCAATATCTATAATAGGTTTATGTTCCCTAATATATATTCTCCTAAATCAAGTTTCCAATGTTCCTACAAAACATTCTTTTATTCCACCTGTATCTACCCCAACCCCAATAACCCGGAGTTCTATCTTCGTTATTACATTGACATAACATACAAGGAATCACATCACAAAGGACTAAATAGTTTGTTATCTTGTGAAGCAGGATACATAAATGTTTCATATGTTACATTTGAAAACAAAAATTATAAAAATACTCTTTTTCGATAATAACATTATTCCCTATGGAATATAATTACATAAAAAAATAATCATACACATCATGGAATCATGTGAAAGGAAACATAATAAGGGACAGATCAAATTCTAAATATGGGTTTCGTACAATGGACACTATCATGAATGAATAATCATAATCAACCTATAAAGGTATATAGCTTATTATATTAGACATTTAATGAATAAATTGAATATAAAATGCATCGATATATAATAACATTATAAAAATTTCATCCATAATAAGAAAATTAATATTCAATATATATGAAAATAACTAAAAGCATGTTCCATTTAATCAATATACTTAGAATGAAATATATCTTGATATAATAACATTTTGAAAATATCATGGAAAATAGTAATAGATTTTTTAGTGAAGTAAATTCTTCAATATTTTTTTGAAATGATCTCATGAATCATTATACCCCTACTAATAAAACTTTTATCTAAAATATTCAATTGTATATGTAAAAATAATAATTCTAGTTTACTGATTTTTCATTTGAGTGTGGTTCATGAATCATGGGACTTTATAATTTCATAACTTATCCATCAGTACATGTACATTGAATTATTAATTTATTGAATGACCTATTTAAATCATAAATAAAAATTTATTATCAAAAACTACTTGTATTGAGTTAGGGATACATGTTTCATAATATTATTTAGTTTGATATATACAATTTAATGTGAAATACATTTGTATATGTTGTATATGGTTTAAAAAATAATCATATCCATGATAAAAATAGTATGGACATTAATGATAAATGAATTTTATAATGTTTATAAGATATTGATTGTTTAAACGTAATATAAATGGCTACAAAAAAATAATACAAATTGGATGTTATTAATTTCCTTGGCCAAAGTGATCGTAAACCATTGATATAAAAAATAAGGATGGTATTAACGAAAATAATAATCATTGGAGTAAATGTAATGGGTTTTTTTATTATTATTATAAATATGATAAAAATATATTTAAAAATGTTAATAAGGGAAATAACATTCCCTTTTTGAAAATAATTTTCTGACAACAAAAATATTAAAAAAAATACTTTTGAAAATAATTTTCATTGAAAATAATCATTGATTCCTATAATGGATGATTTAAAACATTATGAGTCCATGTTCTTTGGAAACCTTATACATGAATAGTATGTTGAATCAGTGATTCTATTTTCATTTTCTGTAAAACGTGAATGAGAATTTTTTTGAAAATGAAATGAAGATTACTTTTAAATACATTTAAAAATAATTTTTTTAAATATTTATTTAATAAGTAATTTTTAAATGGGTTAAAATTATTTTTTAAATATTTTCATAAAAAGGTTTTGTTAGAAAAAGGTATTCAAAATAATGGGGGAAATGAATTCAGATTTTTTTAAATCATTTTTTAAATTATTTTATGTACCACTGAGTTAAAAAAGGTATTATTCCATTATAATATCATGAATAACTATAAAAGGAAAAAATGAGTTTATTATAAAATGATCAAATAATTTCCATCTTGTGAAACTCGTGAATAAATAATCTTCACTATTATGAGATTGTGTAATACACTCTTATAATAGTCATAACATTGAATTTATAATTTTCCAATTAATTGATTATGTTTATCAATTTAAGTTCTTCAAAAAAACAATAAATAGATTAATATATAGTCAAAATTAATTTTACACCAAATCCTAGAATATCAAATACAATGATGTAGTGATTTATCTCAATGCAACAAAATTTAGTTATGAAATTATTTTCCACATGGTAGTTTTCATTTAAATTCCAATTAAAAGAAATGATTAAAATTAAGAAATATTTTTTAGTAAATTTTTAATGAATAATTATTTACATGTAAATGGGTATTATATACACCATATAATAGAAATATGGTGTGTAGAGTTATAGTATGCCACAATGAAGGGAAATTGAAATGAATTCCATTACCCCATGATAATATTAAATCTCAATCCCCTTGAATTAAATATTAGAATGTAATGCATAAAATACAATGATGAATGAAGTAATCATGAAATTACATGTGAAATAGGCAGTGTATATATCATATAAATGAAATTGGGGCACAATATAAAAATGTTCCTCAATGAACAGAATTTAGGACATATTCTATTGTATCGCAAATTTCTTTTTGTCAGTCATGATTTATCCTCTAGTATAATGTATCTAAAAATTTTACTATATTATAATAGGACCATATAAATATTTATCATATCATATATTATTATTTTTTAACATATTATCACAATTTCATTAATAATAATAGATTTTTTATTGTTCTAGGTGTCAGTTGCCTTGTTGTTTCATTTTTAGTTAGTCATGAGAGTTATGATACAGTGTATATTATATATTTCCATCATCTATAAAATAGTAACAATTTCATAATTTTCATAATTTTGGACCAATAATACTTTTATTGAAAATTAAGGAATGAGGTTATAAAAAATGAACTATGTAACAATTATTGAGATGGTATGTCCTACATATACATGAGTAATGTTATCATTTTCAATTGATCATTATAAAATAAAGATCAATATTATTTTATCACTAAGGAATTATAATAATATCTTATATAAAACATTATTTATTTAATATATATATAAATATATCATCTCTTGTGGTTGGGTGATGAATAGAGAGTTGTATCACACTGTGGGGGCAGCAGTGCACACGTACACAAATGATGCTCTCATTTTTCAGTGTAGGAATGAAAATGATATATAATTATTAATAAATTATAAAAATATCATTAATATAATAATTATTTATTAGTTATTACATATATTTTAAAAAATTATGAATATTATCTTACATGTAAAACATTAGTGGAAATAAATTCACATTTCTCTATAAGGAGTTAGTCATCTGGGCACATAAGCAGTGCTATTGAATCCTATACAGAATGAAAAGTAATAATATATATATAAAATTTAATTAAAATACAGATATTAATATGATAAAAAGTATAATATATATATTTATATACATATATTCATACCCAACTATGATAATTGGTAAGGGAAAAAAAGAATGACATCGGTTCACGAGGATATAGTTTGTCGTACACACAATTGATGATTTTTTTGAAAATTTTATCAATGTAGAGATGGTTTAAATTAATTACCCTAAAATAAAAAATATATATTTATATTTAAAGAACTTATGATATTTTATTTCAATGGATTGATTCGAAATAAATGAGGTGGTGGAAGAAATAAATTAAGAAGACTCATTGAATAACATTACTATTTATTTGGGTAACATCCTTAGGATTATTGTAAAATCCTTGCTAGTTCTTCTTTCATCCAAAAATATATATTATAGTATTATAGGGGATATTTTGTAATGTCATAGTGGTAGGTATTTGACTATAAAAATGGTATTATGTTGTGAATAAGGGAGGATAAGATGTGCCCTTTTATAAGCGAGGTGAGTGTCACACTTGTAAGTTTTGAAATGATCTAGTTTTACCCATGTTTTTCACAATAAAAAATGGTCTAAAATGGATTATAATAAAGAATTATAATTGATAACGTGTAAATAAATCTATAAATATTCATTTAGATAAGAATTTAGTACATTTTTATACTTATATTTTTTTACTATAACCCCCGATAAATCTATTTTACTTTAACTATGGTAAATATATTTTATTATTTAGTATTATTTTTTGTAAAAAAATTATATTTACCTTATTTTATAATATAAAAAATATTTTCCCAAATATATAATAATTCTGTTAATGTTAAATTTATATATGTGGAAAATTTTAATTTTAATTTTATCCCACAGACGTGATGAGAACACTAATTTGGTAAGAGAAAATGTTCAAATGTTTTCAATGTTTTGATATCAAAATTCAAAATGAAATTGAAACCAAATACATAAATTTAATATTTATATATATATTATTTATCTAATGTTTCTTTAAAATCAAATAAAAATTTAATTTATGATAATAAATAATTTGAATTAAATTTATTTTTTTAATTAAAAATATATACATTTACAATTCATGAAAAATGAAACCATTCAAAAAAGTATGAAAATTTTACCATAAGATAAATTTGATATTATTATTTTTGAAATTAAGATTTTAATATTAAATAAATTTTAAAAAATTCGTAAAATTTATTTTTAAACCACCTGAGAAAAATAATATTTAACAGTATTTTTGAAAAAAAAAGTTTTTTAAAAGATATATATTTTTCTATTAAATTATTCTTATTTTATATTTAATAAATAGTTTTACAATGATTTTGACCAAACGTATAATTTTTATACATTTTCTATTACTATACATTGATTCCAATTTAATGGAATGATATAAAGTTATACTATATTAAATTTCATTTAGATTTGATGTTATGTATTCTCCATGATATAGAAGAGATTAAATTTAATGATATATATTTCATTATTTTTATAATATTCGTGTTTCATGCCACATAATAAATAGAAAAATAATTTCTTCTTCTACACTCATTTTGTGTTTTATGTAAACTCATTAATAACCCTATCACTGGTGGATGGAAATAATGATATGAATTTGTCAAAGTAAAACATGATATATTGGGTGGACACTGGTGTTCACAGCCTGGTAACATATTCTCAAAGGATATATAGTGGCCTTAGTGAATAAGATACTTGGAAGGGGGCCTTAGTGAATATGGTGTCTAAGAGTATAGACTACATGAGGGTGGAACCAAACTAGGAGACCAGGTGAAAGGGGTTGTCATGGGTGGATACCTTTTCACAATTTCACCCATGTGGGGTACCTAGAATAATACGAGAGCCTCAAATTTCATATGGTGAAATATATTTACTAGTATATGGTACACAAAAGTGGTCTCACTACTAAGGAATTATGGGTGAGCTACCACCAAATTCCGTAGACCTATGGGGAGGTTTTCTATAGTGATATTTTCTAAGGTGAGTATAGTCCCACTTTAAGGGTATGTTTAATTGATATCCCTAGTAGATGGGTATATGAGAAGGTTCTAACTAGTTTGGAGAGAAGGTAGAAGCTTCACCCACTAAATAAATTATGGTGAATATGGATACCTATAATTAAGAGTTTATTGGTGTTCTACCTATTAATGTGAGGAATAGTAAATGAAGTTCACTGTTACAGGAAGAGAAAAGTTTTCTCCCTGGTAGTGATGTAAGTGTTATTCCAAACTGGAGACTCTAGTGAGGTGTCACCATAATGAAGATATTTTGATGATTTATCTCATTAGTGAAGGTTATTTAGGTTAATATACATCACTATAGTCTCGTGAAATCATTGTGATGATTATTTAGTTAATCATTCGATATTATAGGAAAAAAATTTATCTAAGTTAAATTAACTTCCATTAAATTTACATTTATTTTATTATTATGTAAAACATGTGAAGGGGGTTTTAAAATGAAATTCATGTAGTGAACTTTAGGAATCTATTTTTCTTGAAAATTAAAAATATGATTATAAAACAGAGAGATCCAACTGTTCTATTTATATATAAATATAGGGATTTGGTAACATATTTATTGTGTGTGTAAGTTAGTTTGTAGTTGTGTTTTAGGTATGATATATAATCATTCAAGTGTTTTCAAATAACAAGACCACACAATTATGGGAGGTTTTATGATGGAACTAAAGACTGTTAGTTGTCTGATGGATCTATGTACACTGATGGAGATCATCCAGCTGTTTTGTAAAAAAGACGTGGTCTCACTATTGAATTCTTAAATATATACCCATGTGTAGTCTCTATTTTATATTGAGAGGTATAAGATAATTTCCCTATAATAATATCATAGGACTTTGGTGAAGTGACTTTTGGAGATCACATGGATTATATAATATGATATAGGTCAACATGAGAAGGGAGAATAAACATTGGTTCATGTAACAAGGTGAATTTATGGACATAAAAAAATATTTTTATCTAAATCTATCATCAAATTATCATAACATCTGATCTTAAATATTTCTTTCTCTACATGTAGTAAAATCAATATAAGTGGAATGAAATGATCCTCTCCCTATATAGATTCATAATAAAAAATTTCATTGAGGATAATAATTTCATAGAAGTCCCCCGAAAACAATATGGTTTTGAAATCAATTTTTATCAACAATATATGAAATACATGTCCTAATACAAGTATAATGTCTCATTATAAAGATTCCATACTAGGTAATGTATTTCACTAATATTCATCCATCAGCGTGTGATTAATCGTATAGCACAAGGATATCCCATTACCATCTTATTACTGTATTAGGATAATATTTAACCTATAATTGAATTTTTTTATCTGAGTGTGGATATTATCATGGATTTAATATCGATGTTCATGGAATGTATTTTCAACTCATACTACATTGTTATGTAGTATATAGAATGTTTCAAGAATCCAATAGATTGAAGACTGATTTTGTGATGTGATTGATTTTCATGTTCTAATTTTTTGATGAGTGGATTAGTCCAGTGAACTGTGGATTTCGATGTATACATTTTACTACATATATTAAACTAATACTCACCCACCCACATTACAGAAGGTTACATGAAGATATCTAATTAATTCTTCATCTAAAAATAATTTTTTATATAGAAATGTGATGAATTATACCTATATTTGTTCTTAGTCATCTATAGTTAATTGTTTTAATCTATTGAAAATATAAGAGGTTGTCATAATTGATATTAAATATGAGTGGGTATAATACTTTTATAATAAACTTTATGGATTTTGGATGATAATAATTCTTCAATTAATAAAATAACATTTATCCATGCCATTTGGTCAAGGTAGATGATTTGTATAACTATAGTGATTTTTGAGATTTAAAATAGATACCTATTTCAAAATCATTTCATTAAATTCTACCCATAATTATTCTTCTAGTGGGTTAAAAAATTATAGGTTGAGTGATTATATTATTATTTTTATATAAATTAATTCATTAAAAGATAAAAATATATAAGTTAGGTGGAAGAGGTCCAACAACAAAAGAGGGAGGGATTCTGAGAATCCATGGATGACTATAGTTTTATAAAAATTAGTCCTATCTTGAAAAAATGGGGTTCTTTTGAAACTAAGTTTTGATTGGAGAATGTTTATTATTACTCCTCTTTAAGAGATATAGGTTTACAATATATAATATTAATGATTGAAGGTTTTATTATATTTTTACTCAATTTTTTTAAATTCATGAGGGATATTTGTGTAATGAAAATCATAAAATGATATTGTGAGTATATATGTATATACACAATAACATTAAATGTGTAAATATTATGAGTTATTAGTAACATGAATTAAAATTTATTTTAAATATTATTTTCATTAATAGTGATGATTTGTTTATTTGGTTTTTTAAACAGTTTTTTTACTATTGGTAAACATAGATCTATCATGGGATCATCTCGCTACTCCGATTACTATAATGTTTGTTTTTTTAACAAAAATTCATATACACACATCCAATAATGGTATTATTTTCATGAAAATAAAATGATATTTAATTTTAATAATCCTGAAGACCCTCAATAAGCATAATAAGTGATATATTTTAATGTCGACTATTCATTATGAAAGGGAAACTAATGTCATCTTTTTTAGGATAACATCTATGAACAATTTTTATGTTGTATCTGGAAGAGGGTTTAATTAGGTTACATTTGTAAAATAATTTATATATATAAATATTTGTGTGTGTTTTTGTGTCTGTAATACTAAAAGGTTTAATATAAATATATATTATGGTGCATATTATTTCATTATACCATGTGGTAAATTATTTTTGAGGAGCTGAATATATATAAAAATGGAACTAATGAATAGACCAAGGCTTGGTGAAGGTCCCCAAAAAAATATTATCATTTGGTTATGGTGTATAACACCATGTTGTGGTGAATGTGAGATTGGCATGAGATATAATTTTTCCAATTCTTGTAATTTTATTATTACATGTTTGGATGTTTTAAGAGACTATTTGATGATGTGAAAATTATATATTAATGTTAAAAGAAATTTAACGTTTTTATTAATCAAGGAAGTGGGACACAAATTGTAACACCCCAAGCTTCCACGGTACGTTTCCCTTCGAATAATGCGATAGCGTGTGTTGTACGCAACCTCGAGTTCTAACACACACCACAACTAATTAAACTAGCCGTTGTGAATAGTAATACCAACTTTTTGAAATCATATATATTTTATATTTCAAAATGGACTTCATTTTTGGATTCTGAATATTGAAATTAGCCTAGGGTGAAATTTTGGTACTTTTCGGATAACTTTTATATTTTGATGAATAATGAAAATTACTAAATTTTAATTAAAAACAACTTTTTTAATCAAAATAATTAATATTGTTAAATTATAAATTTGAGTGGTTTTAAAGTATATTTAGAATATATTTTTACCATTTAATTTAATGTTTGTCATTGGACATAATTTCACAATTAAATCAGACATAAACAAGTGTCAATCTTTTGATAGTTATTATCTCTTAAAAACACGTTTTTTATTTTAACAACGGGAATTAATTTTAAATTAATTTCTGCCACTTCTGTGTTTTGAATTTGGAAAAATGGATTACATATTTGGAATCAGGATGTCCAAATTATGTAAATAGGTAACTTTTATTTTTACACATTTTGAATAATTACTGCGGTAAATATTTTATTTACCATGGTTAAAGGGTAAATCCGGTAAATAAGGGTTAAAAAATAATATTATAATAATACAAAATTACCCTAAAACGTGTCCTAACCTTATTTGTGGACACATACCCGACCATGGGCATCATTGGGTTGATTTGGGGACCCCTTGGAGCCACATGTATGTGGTAGGGACACATTATATTAATAAAGTTAAAATAAAAATAAAATGGCATAAGCTTACATCTTTTAGAAGAACAATTTTTACATAGGGTTATACATGTTGGATTTTCGATTATAAATATTCATTAGAAATCTAAAACGATTTCCTACATAAAGATATTTTATTTATAATTTTTAGACATCAAATAATTTAAATTATTAATGACACAATAATGATGTAATGTTTACCTCATTAATAAATCATTTCAATAAATAAGATTATAATGATTAAAATATTATCTAAAACCTGTCCAATTCTTATTGGTTGATGTTATTTAGAATATGCGTCATCTTATCTTCGACATCAATTATTTTTGGACCATTATAAACCGAATTTAATTATATTATAAAGTAATACTTTCACTCTTTCCTAAAGAGCCCCTCCTCTCCCTTATAAAAGAAGACCACTTCTACTCATTCCTCACACCTCTCAAGCCACTTGGCTCGGCCAAAATCTGCCCACATACTCTCCCAACTTCCCTCACTACAACCTAGAGGCCTTAGTTTGATCAGAAAGCCAACCTAAGGAGCCCTTTTGATCAAATCAAAAGGAAGAACCCGAAGAAGAGGTAATGTTTTCACCACCCATTTTCAAGTTCCTTTCTTCTTCCAATTCTTCTTTCTTTGTTCTTACCATTATAAAATAATAACTTTAGTATCTCACATATACTGTGATGTTATTATAAATATGGTACAACCATATTCAGTATTCTATCCACCCTTTGAATAACATGTCACCATACGTGCGTACGTACGGCTTACCGTCTCCACGTCGTGGTGTAATTGTTATTCAATATATTATTATTTAGGTGGGTATAATAATGATATTTAATTCATGTAAATAATAAATATAACATGATAATAATTCTGTATATATGATATACTATCCAATTATATATTATTTTAATATCAAAATAATGATATTGTCGCTCGTGAGTACGTACGGACTACCGTCTCCACGAACGCGATGAGATTAATTCTCCATCGTATCCATCCAAGTATAATTATCATTTGATGATTTAAAAATAATGTTTAGGGACATGATATCATTCTGTATATGAATAAGTTACAACCTATCCATGAAAAACACGACTTATGTAACAAAACATATAAAAGAAAACGAGTAAGTTAACACCCGAAAAAAACGATAAATCTAAGATATTGTTAACAAAGCAATGTTAAAAGATCATATATGATATCATATGAATTTATATGATTCTTGTATAATTTAATAACAATTATTTCACCATTATACAGGAGTTTAACCTACCCCAACCAAGGAAAAGTACAAGGTAAGGGTTATTTCACAATCTCTTCATTATCCGAGGTTGTTTATACGTAATAATCTACAGGGATCTCGTTATCATCCACATCCATGTTTCTTCAAAATGTATTTCAAAAAATTTTTACAAGAATATGGGTTAAAGTCATTTATACCCTTTTTTGACTTTTTATAAGAGGAATCTTTCCGTCGTTTTCCAAACAAGGTGCTTTTTTACCTTTTCGACAGAATTAAGATAAGAATGTTTTTTTAACTTATACGGCGGGTGCGGTTATTTTCCGCCGTTATAAAATCATCAAAGCTTCCCTTACAAGCTTATAAGAATATTTTCAAAGAAAATGTTTTATTTTATAAATATATGTCTCTTAAATGATTTCAAAATAGAAAGAGATATTTCTTTAAAAAAGAGTTTTGATTTCATCTATGTCAACATCCTTTAATGGATTTTACGCTTATTTGAGGATGATATATTATGATACAAAACTTTTATATTGTATTTAAGGTTTTGTGATATGTTTGACTATGGATGTGCTATTTTTTTTATATACCATTCATGGATTATGGTGAAAGTATTGACATTTCATATGCTAGTTTTTATTATGAATGTTTATGTTATGTTTAAACCTTTTCATATGGGAATGCATTGGACTTAATATGTGACGGGTAGAGCCCACTATAGCTCCTCGATGCATCGGTAGGTCTCATGAGACAAACTAGTGTCTTGGCACAAGGCCTTGGAAAAATCTTATTTGTAGTCTTGGAACGAGGCCTTGACTATGTGGTTATGATAGTCTGGCATTATGCATTCCAACATTATGAAAGTGGTTTTTGATTTTTGCATGTGATTATTCGATTAGTAGAATATCCATGTGAATAAGTAAATGGAATTATTTCATTTTACTTTTTCCATACTATGTTGAAGTTCAAGTTTAAAAGGCTTTTGTTTTAGTAATGCATTGCCTTAAATGTTTATGCTTATTTTGAATGTTCCGCTATATTGTTATCCTTACTGGGCATTTGAGCTCACCCCTTTTCTATGTTTTATTTTTCCCAGGATGTGAAGAAGTATGTTATGAATGACCTGTAGGGATATTATGAGGGGATAATAGTGTGGATTGTGGAAACAGTATGTTGTTGTATTAGTTTTTCATTTTATGATGTAATGTAAAACTTATGAATATATCTAGTTTTTTCAAGGCTACTAAACCAATCGGTCTTTCGAGATTTGATCTTTCTTGTGATCATTCCAATGTTATGTAATAATGCACCGACTCTGGGTAACTAGGGTCGGGGCGTTACAGTTGGTATTAGAGGAAGTTTAGTACAAACCTTGGAAGTTAGATTTAGATAAACTCTGATTTGAGCACGTAGACCTAAGATAAACTTTGAGGATTAGTATAGAAGAACTTCCTAGAATTTTGGTATTTTAGAGATTTTGTGAGTTTTCCGAGCAATACATCCCTGTCTGGATACGAGCAGGTAGAGGCGGCTCTGGCACAGATGTACCTAGGGGTAAAACCCGAAAACACCGCTTTGAGCTAAACTCGAACGGTAACTGGTGCACGACAACGGGCCTTGCTGCACTCTTGGTTACGACACTCCCGTGGGATATGCTTAGGATAACTCTCATTTTCTTTACAAATCATTATGGAGGGTTTATGAGTATATACTTCCTCAAAGAAAACATTTTTATGATTATGGATTATATCCATAAATAGTTCAATTTTTGATAAGTGTTTTATAAGTATGGGATTTTTTATTTTGATTCATAAACTGATCTAGTTTATGCCATTGTTTAGAAATGGCGCCTAGTGGAAGAAATGGAAACAGTATCAATGCACGCACTCCATGTAGGGATTGCCCTCCTGCTCAAGATAATTATAGTGGGGCTGGTGATGCAACTAGTGTCGATCAGCTAATCACCATACTGGGACAACTTACTCAGGTTATGAATAATAACCTTACCCGTATGGAGCACCCTGATCCGCAGCGTGGAGGATAAATGTTAGATCGATTCATGAGGAAACAACCACAAACGTTCAATGGGAGTACAAATCCCTTAGTAGCTGAGCAATGGATAAATTCCCTAGAGAAAATATTTCAGGCTTTGGGGAGCAGTGAAAGGGAAAAAGTTATCATGACAGTTTACCGCCTCACTGGAGATGCTGATCAATGGTGGTCATTGATTCAAAACATGAAGGAAGATGATGAATTATCAAATATGGAATGGAGGGAGTTCAAAGATCTGTTTTTAGAAAAATACTTCCCTCGCGACCATCGAGCTGATATGGAAAGGCAATTTCTATGTCTGAGACAGAAGGAGGATGAGAATGTCGCAAAGTATGAGGCTAACTTTACAAGGTTAGCAAGGTACGCTGGTGATTATATACGTAACCAAAGAAGTAAGATTGATCGTTTCTTTGATGGGTTAAAACCATTTCTCCGTCGAGCATTAGTCTCACAATCCTTTTCATCGTACGAAGACATTGTCTCATGTGCTATCAAGACCGAAAAGGAATTCTCTAAGTCTTATGACTTTAAAGCAAAGCAAGAGAAGAAGAGACCTTCTGATCAATCTGGGAATGGAAATAAGGGGAAGAAGGGAAAGGTTGAATATCCATCCTGTGGTAAATGCGGGAAGAAACACCCTGGTACTTGCTTGAAGGGAATGGGAGTCTGTTACAAGTGTGGTGAAAAAGGCCACCAAGCTCGTGATTGCAAGGGGAAGAAGGAAGCCACCAACGTTCAGTGCTACAATTGCAGGGAGATGGGGCATTATGCAAATGAATTTCCTAAGCGTCAGGAGAACTTACCTCAGAAAAGGCCAAGGGATCAAGGCCAGGCTTATGCTATCACTACTGCTGAGGTAGAAGCTCCGAAAGAAGTGGTGGCAGGTAATTTAATGGTTTCCTCAAGTTTAGGAAATGCATTATTTGATTCTGGATCATCACATTGTTTCATATCTTCCCAGTTTTCTAAGAAAATTAGATATTTCCAATTTGATTTAATAAGGGAGTAGTCGGTTAAAACTCCTAAGGGAAGTATCATTGCAACAATGTTTTGTGAATCCGTCCCCATTAGAGCACATAAATTTTCTTTATCTGCTGATCTCATCGTCATACCTATGATTGAGTTTGATATAATCCTCAGTATGGACTGGCTTTCGGACTATGATGCGAAGATTTATTGTAAGAAGAAAGAGGTTAGGATTCTTGATGATAATGATAAGGAACACCTTATTTTTAGAGCAGAATCGTCACCACCTAATTCTTATTTAGATCCACCCCCAGTAGCTCAACTTAATTAAATTATTGGGGAGGAAGAGAATGAAATAACTGTCAGTGAGGAAAGGAATGTTCAAATAGAGGATGTACCTGTTGTGAAAGAATTTGTAGATGTATTTCCGGAAGATTTACCTGGGCATCCTCCAGAACGAGAAGTTGAGTTTTCCATTGATTTGATTCCTGGATCAAGGCCTATATCGAAGACCCCTTATAGAATGGCAACTGTAGAATTAGTCGAACTAAAGAAAAAACTAGAGGAATTGATTAATAAGGGATTTATTCGCCCAAGTGTTTCTCCATGGGGAGCCCCTGTTCTTTTTGTTAAAAAGAAAGATGGATCTATGAGGTTATGTATCGACTACAGGGAGATCAATGCTATAACGATAATGAACAAGTATCCCCTACCTCATATTGATGATTTATTTGACCAACTACATGGAGCTCAATAATTTTCAAAGATTGACCTTCGATCTGGATACCATCAGTTGTGTGTGAAGAAGGAAGACATTCCGAAGACAGCATTTCGAACCTGGTACGGGCATTATGAGTTTACCGTAATGCCATTTGGATTGACTAATGCACCCTCTGTATTCATGGATCTGATGAATAGAGTTTTCAAGGAGTATCTCGATGAATTTTTGGTGGTATTTATTGATGATATCTTGGTATACTCCAAATCCTACGAAGATCATGAAAATCACTTGCGCATTATCTTGAAGACTCTGAGGAGGCATGAATTATATTGGAAGTTTAGCAAGTGTGAATTCTGGCTTCAGGAGATATCTTTTCTTGGCCATATTGTCTCTAAATATGGAATCTATGTTGATCCTTCTATGACCAAGGAAATCCAAGAATGGCCAGCACCTACGAGTATAACTGAGGTACGTAGTTTTATTGGTTTGGCAGGTTATTATTGACATTTCTTCTAGAATTTTGCCCGATTGGCTAACCCATTAACGAAGCTCACACGTAAAGGGGTTAAATTTGTTTGGACAAAAGAATGTGAAGAATGTTTTGAAGAACTGAAGAAAAGATTAGTCAATGCTCCAATATTGACTCTACCATCGGGGAATGATGGGTTCGTTATTTATAGTGATGCATCAAAGAAAGGACTTGGCTGTGTCCTTATGCAGAATGATAGAGTTATTGCCTATGCATCACGACAGTTGAAAATTCATGAACAAAACTATCCTACTCATGATCTTGAGTTAGCAGCTGTGATCTTTTCATTGAAGATATGGAGACACTACCTCTATGGTGAAAAATGTGAGATTTATACCGATCACAAGAGTTTGAAGTATATTTTCTCACAAAAATAACTCAACATGAGGCAAAGGAGATGGCTTGAATTACTCAAGGATTATGATTGTACGATACACTACCACCCGGGGAAGGAAAACAGGGTGGCAGATGCTTTGAGTAGAAAGCACCATGGAGTTTTGAACAATATGAGAATTGAAAGGGATCCAATTTTCATGGATCTAGTGAAGATGGACATGGGAATAACCAGGGAAGGTGAAACATCAATGCTTTTTCAAATGGTTTCTAAACCATCTTTACTAGAAAGGATTAAGAGTTCTCAGACCGATGATGAAGAATTTCAGAAGAAGATTAAAGCTGTGAATGATGGGAGATTGAGAGACTTTGTGTATGAAGATGGAATTTTGAAATTCGGGAAGAGACTTTGTGTTCCCGATTTACCTGATCTGAAAAGGGAATTTCTGGATGATGCTCATAGTTCCAATTTCTCTATACACCCTGGGAGCACCAAAATGTATAGAGATTTGAAGGAACATTTTTGGCGGGACAACATGAAGAGGGAGATTGCTGATTTTGTGTCAAGATGTATGGTTTGTCAACAAGTGAAAGCTGGAAGGCAACAGCCTGGAGGAGTCATGCAACCTCTTCCCATACCGGAGTGGAAATGGGACAATATTACGATGGACTTTGTCATGGGGCTACCAAAGACTCCTTGAAGGAACGATGCAATATGGGTTATTGTTGATCGTCTTACCAAGTCAGCACATTTTCTTGCTATAAGAGAAGATCTACCCCTGGAACGTCTAGAGAGACTATACATTAATGATGTTGTGAGACTTCATGGAGTACCCCTATCGATTGTTTTTGATCGTGATCCCCGTTTTACTTCAAGATTTTGGAAAAGTCATCAGAAATCTCTGGATACTGAACTTCATTTAAGCATTGCTTACCACCCTCAGACAGATGGACAATCAGAACGGACTATTCAAACCCTAGAATACATGTTGAGATCTTGCTCACTTTACTTTCAGGGTATGTGGGATCAATATTTACCACTGGTAGAATTTTCCTATAACAATAGCTTCCATTCGAGTATACAGATGGCACCATATGAAGCGTTATACGGAAAGAGATGTCGTACACCAACCTGTTGGGATGACATTGGTGAAAGAAAACTTGTAGGCCCAGAACTGGTGGAGGAAACGGTGGAAAATGTGAAAGTAATCCAAAATCACATCAAAGCAGCTCAAAGTAGGCAGAAGAGCTATGCCGATAATCGAAGGAAGGATTTGGAATTTCAAGTCAGTGAACATGTTTTCCTGAAGGTAACTCCGTGGAAGGGAGTATTACGTTTTGGTAAGAATGGTAAATTGAGTCCCAGGTACATCGGACCATTCGAAATTCTAGAACGAATTGGGGCTGTAGCTTACCGATTGGCAATGCCGCCAAGTCTCTCCAAAGTTCAAGATGTGTTCCACGTATCTCTGTTGAGAAAATACATGCCTGACCCAATGCATGTACTCACCTATGAGGAATAAGAACTGGAACCCGATCTGTCTTATTGTGAAGAGCCTGTCAGGATTCTTGATACAAGAGAACAATTACTGAGAAACCGGACGACGCGTCTGGTAAAGGTTTTGTGGAGAAATTATAAGTTGGAAGAGGCAACGTGGAAAACCGAGGAACTTATGATGAAGAACCACCCGAGTATTTTTATGCAGTAATACCCTAGAAATTGCGAGGACGCAATTATTTGAAGGAGGGTAGAATGTAACATCCCAAGCTTCCACGGTACGTTTCCCTTCGAATAATGTGATAGCGTGTGTTGTACGCAACCTCGAGTTCTAACACACACCACAACTAATTAAATTAGCCGTTGTGAATAGTAATACCTAATTTTTGAAATCATATATATTTTATATTTCAAAATGGACTTCATTTTTGGATTCGGAATATTGAAATTAGCCTAGGGTAAAATTTTGGTACTTTTCAGATAACTTTTATATTTTTATGAATAGTGAAAATTACTAAATTTTAATTAAAAACAACTTTTTTTAATCAAAATAATTAATATTGATAAATTATGAATTTGAGTGGTTTTAAAGTATATTTAGAATATATTTTCACCATTTAATTTAATGTTTGTCATTGGACATAATTTGACAATTAAATCAGACATAAACAAGTGTCAATCTTTTGATAGTTATTATCCCTTAAAAACACGCTTTTTATTTTAACAACGGGAATTAATTTTAAATTAATTTCTGCCACTTCTTTGTTTTTAATTTGGAAAAATGGATTACATATTTTGAATCAGGATTTCCAAATTATGTAAATAGGTAACTTTTATTTTTACACATTTTGAATAATTACTGCGGTAAATATTTTATTTACCATGGTTAAAGGGTAAATCCGGTAAATAAGGGTTAAAAAATAATATTATAATAATAAAAAATTACCTTAAAACGTGTCCTAACATTATTGGTGGACACATACCAGACCATGGGCATCCTTGGGTCGATTTGGGGACCCCTTGGAGCCACTTGTATGTGGTAGGGACACATTATATTAATAAAGTTAAAATAAAAATAAAAATGGCATAAGCTTACATCTTTTAGAAGAACAATTTTTACATAGGGTTATACATGTTGGATTTTCGATTATAAATATTCATTAGAAAGATAAAAGGATTTCATACATAATGATATTTTATTTATAATTTTTAGACATCAAATAATTTAAATTATTAATGACACAATAATGATGCAATGTTTACCTCATTAATAAATCATTTAAATAAATAAGATTATAATGATTAAACTATTATCTAAAACCTGTCCAATTCTTATTGGTTGATGTTATTTAGAATATGAGTCATCTTATATTCAACCTAAATTATTTTTGGACCATTATAAACCAAATTTAATTATATTATAAAGTAATACTTTCACTCTTTCCTAAAGAGCCCCTCCTCTCCCTTATAAAAGGAGACCACTTCTACTCATTCCTCACACCTCTCAAGCAACTTGGCTCGGCCAAACTCTGCCCACATACTCTCCCAACTTCCCTCAATACAACCTAGAGGCCTTAGTTTGATCAGAAAGCCAACCTATGGAGCCCTTTTGATCAAATCAAAAGGAAGAACCCGAAGAAGAGGTAATGTTTTCACCACCCCTTTTCAAGTTCCTTTCTTCTTCCACTTCTTCTTTCTTTGTTCTTACCATTCTAAAATAATAACTCCAGTATCTCACATATACTGTGATGTTATTATAAATATGTTACAACCATATTCAGTATTCTATCCACCCTTTGAATAACATGTCACCATACGTGCGTATGTACGGCTTACCGTCTCCACGTCGTGGTGTAATTGTTATTCAATATATTATTATTTAGGTGGGTATAATAATGATATGTAATTCATGTAAATAATAAATATAACATGATAATAATTCTGTATATATGATATACTATCCAATTATATATTATTTTAATATCAAAATAATGATATTGTCGCTCGTGCGTACGTACGGACTACCGTCTCCACGAACGCGATGAGATTCATTCTCTATCGTATCCATCCAAGTATAATTATCATTTTATGATTTAAAAATAATATTTAGGGACATGATATAATTCTGTATATGAATAATATACAACCTATCCATGGAAAACACGACTTACGTAACAAAACATATAAAAGAAAATGAGTAAGTTAACACCCGAAACAACGATAAATCTAAGATATTGTTAACAAAGCAATGTTAAAAGATCATATATGATATCATATGAATGTATATGATTCTTGTATAATTTAATAACAATTATTTCACCATTATACAGGAGGTTAACCTACCCCAACCATGGAAAAGTACATGGTAAGGGTTATTTCACAATCTCTTCATTATCCGAGGTTGTTTATACGTAATAATCTACTGGGATCTCGTTATCATCCACATCCATATTTCTTCAAAATGTATTTCAAAACATTTTTACAAGAATATGGGTTAAAGTCATTTATACCCTTTTTTGACTTTTTATAAGAGGAATCTTTCCGTCGTTCTCCAAACAAGGTGCTTTTTAACCTTTTCGACAGAATTAAGATAAGAATGTTTTTTTAACTTATACGGCGGGTGCGGTTATTTTCCGCCGTTATAAAATCGTCAAAGCCTCCCTTACAATATTATAAGAATATTTTCAAAGAAAATGTTTTATTTTATAAATATATGTCTCTTAAATGATTTCAAAATAGAAAGAGATATTTCTTTAAAAAGAGTTTTGATTTCATCTATGTCAACATCCTTTAATGGATTTTATGCTTATTTGAGGATGATATATTATGATACAAAACTTTTATATTGTATTGAAGGTTTTGTGATATGTTTGACTATGGATGTGCTATTTTTTTTATATACCATTCACGGTTTATGGTGAATGTATTGACATTTCGTATGCTAGTTTTAATACGAATGTTTATGTTATGTTTAAACCTTTTCATATGGGAATGCATTGGACTTAATATGTGACGGGTGGAGCCCGCTATAGCTCCTCGATGCATCGGTAGGTATCATGAGACAAACTAGTGTCTTGGAACAAGGCCTTGGAAAAATCTTATTTGTAGTCTTGGCACAAGGCCTTGACTATGTGGTTATGATAGTCTGGCATTATGCATTCCAACATTATGAAAGTGGTTTTTGATTTTTGTATGTGATTATTCGATTAGTAGAATATCCATGTGAATAAGTAAATGGTATTATTTCATTTTAATTTTGCCATACTATGTTGAAGTTCAAGTTTAAAAGTCGTTTGTTTTAGTAATGCATTGCCTTAAATGTTTATGCTTATTTTGAATGTTCCGCTATATTGTTATCCTTACTGGGCATTTGAGCTCACCCCTTTTCTATGTTTTATTTTTCCCAGGATGTGAAGAAGTAAGTTATGAATGACCTGCAGAGATATTATGATGGGATAATAGTGTGGATTGTGGAAACATTATGTTGTTGTATTAGTTTTTCATTTTATGATGTAATGTAAAACTTATGAATATATCTAGTGTTTCCAAGGCTACTAAACCAATCGGTCTTTCGAGATTTGATCTTTCTTGTGATCATGCCAATGTAATGTAATAATGCACCGACTCTGGGTAACTAGGGTCGGGGCGTTACACAAATATTTTTTTTGATACAAAAAATTTTTAAGAACATTTTTTTTATAATACGAATTTCCATTTTATATAATATTAATATATAATGTATTTTAGTCCCATCATTGTTAGAATATGGGATATCATTCACACATGTATGATTCTTTATAAAACTCTATCTTTTCATTTTCCATTAATGAGGTGTTATAAAACCACTCATATAAACGTTTTGCAACAAAATATTTTATATATTCTGGTGGCCAGTGGATACCATTGAATAAATGGACATATTATATTTTTTAAAACAACTCCATTAGGCTCAATATTGTATTTAGAATATTATTTTTATTTTTTATGAATATATTATAGCTGTATCATTTCGATATATTTAAAATATCTATAAAAATATAGGTTATAGAATTAATAATTTTATATACTGATAATGGTTAATGAGATATAAAATGAATAACATTAGTTTCAAAAGCGAAAATATGAATTATTAATAAATAGGAAGAATAAAAAATGTGTAAACATAATATGGATTTTCCACAAAATTATGGGGTTTTGTGTGTATTTTGGTAAGGAAAATTTTCATCCAAAATTTGGAATGTCTCATTTTTTTCTAATTGATAACAATAGTATCACATTTTTTTATCCATATAATGTTATGTATGAAATCATTCCATGGTTTTAACCTCAATGATGCCCATCCAAAAAATAGTTTAAAAAATAAATTTTATTTCATTGTAGTGATGAAAATGAAAATGGAATTAGTAATGTTTGACATAAGTTTTAGTAATTGGTGAGATAAATGAAAAAATATATAAAGGGAAATAAAATTATTCCAATTATAGGCTATTCTATTTCTGAAACATCCCATTTTTAATATAGATGAAGAATCT
Source organism: Viscum album (assembly GCA_963277665.1). Classification (NCBI taxonomy): domain Eukaryota; kingdom Viridiplantae; phylum Streptophyta; class Magnoliopsida; order Santalales; family Viscaceae; genus Viscum; species Viscum album. The sequence goes on along the minus strand of OY728131.1, from coordinate 1,096,093,665 downwards.
CAATAAATTCCCATATATCTCACAATCAATTTAAAATAATAAAAATAATAGGAAATACGAAGAAAATATTTATATATTAGAAGCTACATCTTGATGGAGTATTCTAGATCATTATAAATTAATGGTTACTAAAAAGATGTCACCTATGTAGGTGGTAAATTGGACACAATAATCTTTATATATTATGAGTGGCCCCCTGTAACTCTAAATATGTTCTAGAAATATCTACTTTATGATAAATATGGAATATGGGAATGTTATCCTCAAGTTTTCCATATAGAATTAGTACTCACATTATTGGATTATCCCAAAATTTATGTAGACTTAACAGCTAGATAATATGATTTATACATTTTTATGAAATCCAAGACATATAACATTCCAAAATAAATCATAAAAAAACTTAAAAAATAAATACTCTTGCTAAATACCATATTTGAGGAGAAATAAAATAATATTAAACAAAAAAAATTATGTTAAGTGTCAAAAAATATTCACAAAATCATCTTCTTCCCAAAAAAACATTAACTAAAGTATTGGTGTCAAAAATCTCTACAATTGGATTTAGTTTTTAACCAAGAAAAATAATTCAATAATAATATAAATATTTATAATAATGTATCATCTTTACGTAATTATATTCCTACATTTCCAAGGATAGTTTAAAAAATAAGGATTTTGAATAATAAAATAATGTCTCCACATAAGTTTTGGTAAATGTTTAACCTATTTAAAATGTCTTCTCCAAATTCTCTATGATGAAATGATTCCAAATATGAAAATAATTAACATTAAAATTTCACAAATAAATACAAAACCATAATTTTGGATAATGAAAAAATATCCAATAATTAATTTATCATTATATATAATTTTTAAATAGAATAATAGATCTACATATGGATCATGTTAAAGAAAAAATTCATGAATGTACTTTGAGAATAATATTAAAACTGTTCAAAGATGTAAAAAGATGAAATCACACCTTCCACCTTATAATAAAGATCTCTAGATATATTCTCTCTCTTAATGTTTACACATATCAATTGATTCCCCCTATGATTATTTCCTCCCTTCATGTGAAAACATATGAACTCAAAATAAATGATTATTTATGTTTTGATTTTTATTTTGACACCCTTTGATAACTATATCCAAAGAAAATATTAGGTAGATGATTTAACAAAATAACTTACGTTTATTGGGAGACGTTTAAATTATAACATCAAACATATCTTCTAAAATTCATCTCTAGATAATGTATCTCATAAAAAATTCTATTTTTCTCCACAACCTTGAAAACCCTTAATTTCTACTAATTTATCCGTGCTACAACTATAAAAAATTATATTCTATTGAATATTCATATGTTATTAAATCTGAAAATTAAAATTGTAAATATTTCTAGAAAAAAATAATTACCATAACCTAACATAAGTTGAAACATGCCTTCAATATTGAGATCTTCTATATGAGTCATGACCTATATTTTTTCAATTTTGGTATGAAAATCAGAAACATATACTATATTGGTTGTTCCTAAATTACAAACTAAAATTCATCATGTTACAAGAAACAAACTTCTCTATGAAGTATAACTTCACCATTTGTAGACTTTATTCATATACAGAGTCATTCTTGTCTTTATCTATGTTATCAAATAAATATAACCTACCGTGTAACACCCCAAGATTTTATGAGATTTATTCTTTTTAATTTCTTTTATTTCTTTTATTTTACACTACACCAAGATTAGCTTGTACTATATGGAACCCCGTATTAGCTTGCAGTATACGCAACACTATTCTTGTCTCATGTTATACACAATTTCATGTTCGTTTTATAGAAATTATTATACGAAAAATTAAGTATTTATTATTTTTAATGTATAAATGAAATAAGTTTTGATTATGTTATACGCAACACCAAAGGGAGCTTCCACTACAGGCAGCACTGACATGGCTTGCATTACACGCAATCACGACCTTCCTCGATAGCGTGTGTAGTATGCAATACTGGGTTTCGCTAAACAAAGATATATTGTTATAATATTATTATGAACTAGATGTTATGAATAGTATTGACTAAATTTTTAATTTTATAACATTTTTATTCATCTTACACATTTTATAGAACATGTTATGAGATAAAAATTTATTTTTTCAGGTAATATAAGTATTTTTCAAAATATATAGTTTTGCTGCCTTTTAATGGCGCACCCACCTTAAATATAGTTTTTGAAATGTTTATAAGTTAAATATTAAAAAATAAAATTCTTATTTGAAATTAAGATATAATAATTTACTTTGGATAAAAGTTTCATATTATTCTGATAACATTCATATTTTAATAAATAGTAAAAACATGGTATATTTTAATTAAAAAAAACTTTTTTAATCGTAATAATTTATATTGTTAAATTATAATATTTAATGGTTTTAAATTATAAATATAATATATTTTTACCATTTAATATAATTTATTTCATTAGCATTGAGTTTACATTGAATTCATAGGTAAAATCATTTCAATCTTTTGAAGTCTTTTAACTTTTAAAACTCGTTTTCTTAAAAACGGGATTAATTTTAAATTAATTTCTTCAAATTATGTGATTCGAATTTGGAAAAATGGATTCCGTATTTGGAATCAGTAGGTCCAAATTATGTTAATAGGCTACTTTTTATTTTTGGGCACGATGAATAGTAACTACGGTAAATTTTATTTACCATAGTTGAAGGTAAATCAGGTAATTAAGGGTAAATATAATATTATTAAATTACCATAACTCTTGTCTTCATTTAATTGGATGATTATATTTCGTCCTATGGAAAATTTTGGTCGAAATGGAATCCATAAAATCTCACTTGGATGTGATTATGACCTTTAATTTAATTTTATTTTAAAGAAAGTGAAATATGTCTCACTCAAACATTAATAATTAAAGTATTTTTAGTATAAAGTTATACAGAATATAAATTCGATTATAAATAATCATTTAAATAAAAAATGTTTTTATTTTTTTGGTAATTCATTTGTAAATTTTAAGAGATATTTAATTACCTTAATATATTATACATTAATGGTGATGAAATTATTTATTTAGTGAAAAATCAGTAATATAGTTTTTATTAAAATAATAATACCCATTAAAATGCCCAAACACCTGACCAAAAACTTATTATTCATAGATATCTAAACCATAACCATCCATTGGTTGAATTTTTGACCATTTGGAGCTTTATAAAAGCGATTATGACACTTATATTATTTTATTTTAAATGATATCAAAGTTGTCACCTTCATAACTTAAATAATATAACAATTTAAATGTTGTGATTTTAAGATGATAAATTCGATTAAAAGTATTATTATAAAATTTAATAGATTTATCTTCATCATTGGATTTTATTATTAATTTTTATGGAATTAATAAGTATATTAAATAATTATACAAAAATGTTGTAGTAATTATTTTTTTAAGAGAAATATCAAATAAATGGTTTTAAAAATATTAAAATAAATATTATATAAACTATTTAATGTGCTCCACGAATTTTCTAGAAGAATATGACATGTTAGGAATCTATTAAATACTTTGGATCGAATATATATTCTATTTGGATTTTATTTAAATTCAAATAATTGAATAGTTTCAAAATCAACACTATTGATATTTTAAAAAAATAACATATTATTAAATTGTTTAAAAATTACAAAAATATTTCAAAATTACATATTGAAAATAATATGGTCTAAAATGTAATAATTTATCTAAATATGGATATTTAAAAACACATAAGTATGTATTTATAACAATTTAAAAATTAGAATTGTATTACCACACAAAAATTTAAATAGATTAAATAAGGATAAATCAAATTGATAAGGTTTAAAATAAATACCAAACATGTATAAATTTTATTGGTTGATGAGATTAAAAACCTATCTTATCTCATTTTATAATGTGAGTCATTTTGCCTGTTTTTATGTGGGGTTTGAGTATATTATAAATTAATATTTTGGAGGTTTCCAAAAGTGCCCCTCTCCTTTCTTATGAAAGGGCACCTCCTCCATCTCCTCCTGACACCAATTTGAGCCATCAAGATCAGAAAATCCCTAACCATTTCTCTTCTCCACTTCCCTAGAAACATACTAGAGTTTTTGGTCTTCTTCAAAGACAAACTTTAGTTCCCTACGAAGGGTTTAGAAGTGGTGCGTCGAAGAAGAGGTAATATCCTTTACTGATTCTTTCAAGTTCATTTCTTCTTCTACTTCCTCTTCTTCTATTGTTTCATAACAAAGTAATAACATAAGGGTCACTTAAATACTGATAGGTTATTATAAATATTAACCATTCATATTCAACCTTCTATCTATCCTATGGAAGATGAAATCACCACGTGTGCGTACGTACGGAATACCGTCTCCACACCGTGGTGTAATCTGTTTTTCCACCACCACCATACTTGGATGGGTATAATGGTTTAAAGAATAACTATATATAGTTATTATAACATGATACTAATTCTAATATATTATATAATCCACTCTAATTCCATTCAATAATTACGGGAATGATATCATCATTCGTGCGTACGTACGGATTACTATCTCCACGATGCGGTGAGATTCATTCTCCAAGTTAACCATTCAAAAATGATTATGAATTATATATATTAAATAGTCATGAAATATATGAATTATTAATGAAACTGGATTTATTTATACATTATTTACTTACTTTCATTCAATTTAATAAGGAAACGAAAACAGCGTTCATGCGTACGTACGGCCTACCGTCTCCATGAACAGTGTATGTCATTCCATTTATCAATCTATTATATGATGAATATATATTATATATAAATCATGTTTTACATTATGTAAATATGTAATCATGATCTAAGTAATCATATGAAGAATTACACGTCAAAACATGCAAGATAAATTAAATAATTTTACCCAAAACGCTGTTTTAACATGGAATTAACAAACGAATGGGTAATATAAAGTCATAATTGAATCATGTATGATATCATAAATATTGTTATGGTTCTGTTACAATTTAATAGTATGTTTAAACCCACTATAAATGAGTCTCATACATATATTAAAGAAATTTGACATAAGGGAATGGATAATTTTTCAAATCTCATTTTAATCCGAGATTGCTTATACGTAAGTATTTACAGGGGTAGGTTTATCATCCATGTCCATGTTTTCTAAAATTGATTTCATAAAATGTTTAATATTCTTCCATTTATGTTTAAATTCATTTATACCCTTTGCTTACTTCTTACCACATTGTATGGAAGGAATCATTCCTTTGGTTATCATATAAGGTACTTTTTAACTTTTCCGGTAAAAGTACAAGAATAATATTTTTTTAGCTTTTACGGCATGAATGGATTTTTACGGTTTCATAACGACATATTTCGATGAAACTTCCTCTACAAAATTTCATGATTATTTTCAAAAAAATATTTTTCTTTTAAAACTTCATGGAATTTTGAGAAAAGAGAATGATTTTGAAGAAGAAAGGATATTTTCCTCAAGAATTCATTTCAAATGTTTTATCAAAACTATTTTCCATGTAAGATGAAATTATTTAGAATGTTTATGTTTCAAGTATGATGTCTCTATTATTTAAATGGTTTGATTTCTCTTATGATAAAATGATATCCATTTCATTTATATGGATTATGTTATGATGAGATGATGTGTATGAATCTCATTTTATTCGTTGGGTTATTATGAATGATGTATATTTATTTTGTGGCACACGAAAGAATGATTTCATTATGAGATGGGTGAGACCTATATCTCACCCCAATTTATTGGGTAAAGATTTATATCTCATGAGATAGACATGGATAGAAGGAAAAGCTAATCGGGTTCAGTGATACAAGACTGGAATGAGAAGTGAACTCGATTCAGTAAGGGACTTTGTCCACTATGACGGTCTTTGTAGCAATGCCTTGGCTACTATGGAAATAATATCATGTGCTTAATGGTTTTCCATAATTACATGTTTTATTACCCATTCTATTTTAGCATGATTGATGTTATATTATGATCTATGCCTTACGTACTTCCATGTTTTATGTCATTGCTCAAGATTTTGATGTTTAAACATTATGTTCATGTTATTAAATTCAAATGTATATGGTTTGTTTTATTTTCCCCATGCTTACCCTTACTGAGAATTTGAGCTCACCATTTATATGTTTTATTTTCCCCAGGATATAAAGAAAGGTTTTAGGTAAGAAACCAAAAGGGAGAGATCTTTATGGGAGATATTGAAGATCTTTCACAATGATTAGAAGATTATGTTCCAAGTTTCCAAAGACACTAAACTAATATGGTCTTTGGGCGTCTGTTTTTGTAATGTATTAAGTATCCCGAAAAATTAATGTAATTTCTATGTACATCATCTATGGGTCTCTATAGTTGGTATCAGAGTGAAGGTTTAGTCATCCTTTGGAAACTAGGATAAGAAAACATTAAGTAAGATCCCTAGAGATATTTCTAAGTTATGTCTAGGGATGTCCCTAAGGGTATGTATAAGTGTAGGTTACAGTCCTATAATTTTGATAAGGATTTCTAATAACCTAGGATTAAACCTAAGATGTTAGAGATTGAATATACTCCCCTTGATTATGCTCTTTTCCTAGTATGATTTTTCCTCTTATACTATTCTTTTTGGGTTTTAGAAAATGGCTAGAAACAGGATGATTCACGATAATGGAGGATATGATGGACAATAGAATGATATTATTCATGAGAAACCAATTGAAATGGGATTTGGAAGTCCAAAAAGCGTTATTATGTCTAATCAGTAATATCATAATATGATCAATAATCTCATCATTGGTAAGTATCCCAGATCAGCTAATAAGAGAAAGGTGGAGTTTCATGATGATCATAGAGGAAATAAAGTTTGATTCCCCTCATGTAAATCATGTGGGAAGAGGCATCAGGGAGAATGTTTCAAAGGAACTGGAAGACGCTTTGGGTGTGTAATAGAAGGACACAAAGCCAGTAATTACAAAGGAAAGGGTTCAGTTAACTCTATGGACAAGGATAATGGTATTGCTAAGACATCATCAGTAGATATTTGTTTTAAATATGGAATATACAGTCATTATGCAAACCAATTCCCTAAGGGAAATTCTCATAAAGAGAATCATCATGGTCATATGGGTAGTATTTATATTGATGATAATTAAGAGACTACAAATGATATATTAGATGAAATAATTAATAAGTCAGTGGAATGATTTATGTTTATCTAGAGGTATGTTGTATAGGTAATGGTACTAGGGAATAAAGGTACATCTAAGTATTGTTACACTATTATTTTTCTTAATTTATTTGAAAGTATATTTTGAATTGTAAAGGTAATCATGAAAGGTTATTCAGATATTTTTGGAAAGTAGACGATATGTGTATAATGAAGGGATAAGGAGATAATGAGAAGTTTGATAGTATTAATGATCTAATGACTGATATAAGGACAATGTGATATCATGTTTTTAGTATATAGAAAATTTGTGATTTTGGTAAGTGGAAAGAGTTAACTTTTGACAGAATTCATGTTTTCACTGAGGTTCTATAGTAATTTAGGTTTCAATAGAATAAGTGATTACGGTATTCACATGTTTGTAATGTGATCAGAAAGATATATCTTATGATATATGGGGGATAAATGATGGTATTCGCATGCTTGGTTGATGACATTTCTGTTAATGTTTTTCTTTATAATATGAGCTTGGATAGAAGTATTTTTTATAAGTCTAAAGATTTTAAATGGATTAAGTTGGACATAAAATAATATTGTTTAAGGATAGAATCTTTTTTTGATATTATTTTTTGAATGTTATAATAGTGCAGCTTTAGAAAAAGGACAACCTGCAGGACAAGTGACAACCCGTCGCGTCAGACAAGGTTGCGGGAATTGAACTCACAACCGAAGGGTGAGAGGCCTTTATCACTTACCACTGGCCTACAGGAAGTCCCAGGTTAGTAGAAAATAGATTTATTTTATTATGCGTGATGATAGATGAAGTATAAGTCCATTTTCGGACCATATACAATTAATCTCACCATGAGATGGAATTATATATATAACTTTTTCAAAGCTTATATTTGAGATAGATAGAATGGCCTATCATTCTATCGCATGATCTTCTAACACTTCACAGAAGAAAAATTCAACTTCATTTCTTTAAGAGATATAGTTGAAATTGTTCAAGGCACAAACAATAGTGAGATTATACCAAAATCAAGTATGAATTTCTTTTAATTCTTCAACATTAGGTAAATGATCTTGATAAACAAAAACATTTTCCTAGTACCCTCATATTTGATGAATCCGATGGTAACTTAGATCATCACAAATTTATAGATTTATGATTGTTCGATTTTTCATAGCCATGTTCTCTACCACTCTTCATCAAAACATGATGGTCAGATTTCTCTTCCATATCCATATTTTCACCTATGTTCTCCTATGTGGAAATTCAGTGATGTGTTAATTAGGTTAACCATTTCATTTCATAATTAAATTTTTAAAATTAAGTTTTATTATTCCTTTTTACGATGTGGGTTTCTATGAATGAAACTTTCAAGTAGTAAAAGATTTATAACCCCCACGAATTTTGAAGGAGAAATTCATTTTAAGGGGGGTAGAATGTAAAAACCCAAGATTTTATGAGATATATTCCTTTTAATTTCATTTATGTCTTCTATTTTACACTACAACATGATTATCTTGTACTATACACAACACTGTTTTAGCTCGTAGTATACGCAACACTATTCTTGGTTCGTGTTACACACAATTTGAAGTTTGTTTTGTAGAAATTATTCTACGAAACATTAAGTATATATTTTGATTAATGTATAAATGAAATAAGTTTTCATTATGTTATACGAAACACCAAAGGGATCTTCCACTACACGCAACCCTGACTTGACTTGCATTACATGCAATCGCGACCTTCCTCAATAGCGTGTATAGTATGCAATACCAGGTTTTTCTAAACAATGATATATTATTATAATGTTATTATGAACAAGCATTTATGAATAGAATTAAATAAATTTTGAATTTCATAACATTATTATTCATCTTACACATTTTCTAGAACATTATATGAGAACAAAAAAAAATCAGGTAAAATAAGTATTTTTCAAAAAATTCAGTTTTGCCGCCTTTTGATGGCCCACCCACCTTAAATATAGTTTTTTACATGTGTATAAGTTCAATTTGACAAAATAAAATTCTTCTTCGGAATCATGATATAAAAATTTACTTTGGATAAATATTTCATATTATACTAATAACTTTCATATTTTAATGAATAGTAAAAGCACGCTATATTTTAATTAAAAACAACTTTTTTAATTGTAACAATTTAAATGGTTAAATTATAATATTTATTGGTTTTAAAGTATAAATAGAATATATTTTTACCATTTAATATAATGTATGTCATTTTCACTGATTTTAAATTGAATTCATAGGTAAAATCATTTCAACCTTTTGTAAAGTTTTAAGTTTTAAAACTCGTTTTCTTAACAACGGGATTAATTTTTAATTAATTTCTGCAACTTCTGTGATTTAAATTTTGAAAAATGTATTCAATATTTGGAATAATTAGGTCCAAATTATGTTAATATGATACATTTTATTTTTGGTCACTACGAATTGTAACTACGGAAAATTTTATTTACCATAGTTAAAGGTAAATTGGGTAATTAAGGGTAAATATAATATTATTAAATTACCGTAACATTTGTCTTAATATAATTGGATGATTATATTTCGTCCAAAGGCATATTTGGGTCGAAATTTAATCCATTGTAACCCACAAGGATGTGATTAAAACCTTAAATTTAATTTTATTTTAAAGAAAGTGAAATATGTTTCACTCAAACATTAATAATTATGGTATTTTTAGTATAAGTTTATACTGAATATAAATTCGATTATAAATAATAATTTAAAAACTAAAGTGTTTTTCTTTGTTATGGTATTTTATTTGTAATTTTAAAAAGATATTTAATTACCTCAATAGCTTATACCTTAATGATTCTCAAATTATTTATTTAGGGAAAAATCATTATTATAGTTTTTATGAAAATAAAAATACACATTAAAAGGCCCAAAAACCTGACCAAAACTTATTAGTAGTATATATCTAGACTATAATCATTCAATGGACAAATTTTTTTACCATTTTGAGCTTTATAAAATTGATTATGACACTTATATTATTTTATTTTAAATGATGTCAATGTTTTCACCATCATAAAATAATAAATATAATAATATAAATGTTGTGATTTTAAGATGATAAATTCGAGTAAAAGTATTATTATAAAATTTAATAGATTTATATTTATAATATTATTTTATTTTTAATTTTGATTCAATAAATATGTATATTAAATAATTATACAAAAATGTTGTAGTAATTGTTTTATTAATTGAAATATCAAATAAATAGATTCAAGAATATTAAAATAAATATTATATGAACTATTTAATTTTCTCCATAGATTTTCTAGATACATATGACATGTTATAAATATATTAAATATTTTGGATCAGATATATCTTCTCTGTGGATTTTATTTAAATTAAAATAATTGAATAGTGTCAAAATTCACACTATCGATATTTTATAAAAATTACATAATATTAAATTTTTTAAAAATCACAGAAATATTAGAAAATTACAAATTTAAAATTATGTGGTTTAAAATGTAATACTCTATCTAATTATGGAAATTTAAAAACACATAATTAAGTACTTATAACAATTTAAGAATTAGAATTGAATTACCACAAATAAATTTAAATAGATTAAATAAGGATAAATCAAATTGATAAGGTTTAAAATAAACTCAAAATATGTCTAAATATTATTGGTTGATTATATTGGAACCATATATCATCTCATATTCTAATTTTAGTCTTTTTGGATGTTTTTATGTGGGGTTTGAGTATATTTTAAATTTATATGTTGGAGGTTTCCAAAAGTGCCGCTCTCCTCCCTTATAAAAGGGCACCTCCTCCCTCTCCTCCTCACACCACTTTGAGCCTTAAAGCTCCAACAACCCCTGAAAATTTATCTTCTCCACATTCCTAGAAAAATACTAAAGGTTCTGGTTTTCTTCAAAGACCAACTTTAGTGCTTTAAGAAGAGGTTTAGAAGAGGCGCGTCGAAGAAGAGGTAATATCCTTTACCGATTATTTGAAGTTCATTTCTTCTTCTACTTCATATTATTTTGTTGTTTAATAATAAATTTATAACATAAGTATCAATAATATACTTATATGTTATTATAAATATGAACCAACCCTATTTCACCTTCTATCCATCCTATGGAAATGAAATCACCTTGTGTGCGTACGTACGGAATAACATCTCCACGCCGTGGTGTAATCTGTTTTTCCACCACCACCTTACTTGGATGGGTATAATGGTGTAAATAATAAATATATATGGTTATTATAACATGATACTAAATCTTATATATTATATCATCCACTCCAATTCCATTCAATAATTATGGAAACGATATCATCGCTCGTGCGTACGTACGGATTACCGTCTCCACGATGCGATGAGATTCATTTTCCAAGTTAACCATTCAAGAATGATTATAAAGTATATATATTAAATAGTCATGAAATATATTACATATTAATGATACTGAATTTATGTATACATTATTTACTTACTCCCATTAAATTTAATAAGCAAATGAGAATAGCGTGCATGCGTACGTACGACCTACCGTCTCCATGAACGGTGTATGTCATTCCATTTATCGATCAATTATATGATGAGTATATATTATATATAAATCATGTTTTACATTATTTAAATATGTAATCATTATATAAGTAATCATATGAATAATTATAGGTCAAAACATGTACGATAAATGAAACAATTTTACCCAAAATGATGCTTCAACATGGAATTGACAAAAGAACGGGTAATATAAAGTCGTAAGTGAATCATGTGTGATATCATAAATATTTTTATGGTTCTATTACAAGTTAATAATATGTTTAGACCCACTATATAGGGGTCTCAGACACATACGGAAGAAATTGGATGTAAGGTAAGGGATAATTTTGCAAATCTCATTTTTATCCGAGATTGCTTATACGTTAGTATTTACTAGGGTTATGTTTAACATCCATGTGCATGTTTTCTAAAAATGTTTTCATAAAATGTTTAATATTAGGCCATGTATGTTTAAAGTCATTTTTACCCTTTTTTGACTTTTTACCACATTGGATGGAAGGAATCTTTCCATTGTTTACCATATAAGGCACTTTTTGACTTTTCCGGTAAAAGTACGAGAATAATGTTTTTTAACTTATACGGCTTGAATGGATTTTTATGGTTTCATAATAACCTATTTTAATGAATATTCCTATAGAAAATTTCACTATTATTTTCAACAAAATCCTTTTTTTTAAATTTCATGTCATTTTTAGAAAATAGAATGATTTTAAAGAAGAAAGGATATTTTCTTCAATAATTCATTTCAAGTGTTTTATCAAAATTATTTTCCATCTAAGATGACATTATTTAGATTGTTTATGTTTCAAGTATAATGTCTCTATTATTTACATGGTTTAATTTTTCTTATGATAAAATGCTATCCATTTCATTTATATAGATTTTGTTATGATGAGATGATGTTTATGAAACCCATTTTATTCATTGGGTTATTAGGAATGATGTATGTTTATTTTGTGGTTGATGAAAGAATGATTTCATTATGTGATGGGTGGGGCCTATATCTCCCTTTAATTTATTGGTTAAGAATTTATATCTCATGATATAGACAAGGCTAGAACGGAAAGTTAATCTAGTTCAATGATACATGAATATAATGAGGAGTGAACTCGGTTCAGTAATAGACTTTTCCCACTATGATGGTCTTGGAAGCAATACCTTGACTACTATGGAAATAATATCATGTGCATAATGGTTTTCCACAATTACATGTTTTATTCCCCATTCTATTTTAGCATGATTGATGTTCAATTATGATATATGCCTTACGTACTGCTATGTTTTATGTCATTGATCAATATTTTGATGTTTAAACATTATGTTCATGTTTTTAAATTAAAATGTATATGGTTTGTTTTATTTTCTCCATGCTTACCCTTACTGAGTATTTGAGCTCGCCATTTTTATGTTTTATTTTCCCTAGGATATAAATAAAGGATTAATATAAGAAAATAGAAGGGGGAGAGCTTTATAGGAGATATTGAAGGTATTTCACCATGATTAGAAGATTATGTTCCGAGTTTCCAAAGATACTAAACTAATACAATCTTTGGGCGTCTATTTTTATAATGTATTAAGTATTATTCAAAAGTAATGTAATGTCTTTGTACATCCGCTAAGGGTCTATAGAGTTGGTATCAGAGTTAAAGTTTAGTCATCCTTTGGAAACTAGGAGGCTAAAACTTTAAGTGAGATCCCTAGAGATATTTCTATGGTATGACTAGGGATGTCCCTAAGGTTATGTATAAGTATCGGTTATAGTCCTAGAATTATGATAATGATCACAAATAAACTAGGATTAATCCTAAGATGTTAGAGATTAAATATACTCCCATTTATTATGTTTTTCTCATAGTATGATTTTTTCCTCCCACACTATTCTTTTTGGTTTTAGAAAATGGCTGGAAACAAGAAGATTCATGATAATGGAGGATATGATGGACAAAGGAATGATATTCTTCATGAGAAACCAAATGAAATGGGATTTGGAAGTCCAAATGGTGTTATTATTCTTAATCAGCAATCTCAAAATATGACCAATAATCTATACTTTGGTAAGTATCCTGACTGAGCTAATAAGAGAAAGATGGAGTGTCATGATGATCATAGAGGGACGAAAGTTTGATTCCCCTCATTTAAATCATGTGGGAACAGGGATTAGGGAGAACGTTTTAAAGGAACTGAAATATGCTTTAGTGTGGAAAAGAAGGAAAAAAAGCCAGTAATTTCAAAGGAAAGGGTTCAGCTAACACAATGGAAAAGGAAAATGGTATTTCTAAGACATGAACAACGGTTAAATGTTTTAAATGTGGAATGTACGGGCACTATGCAAACCAATGCCCTAAGTGAAAGTCTCATGAAGAGAATCATCATGGTCACTTGGGTAGTATTTATATTGATGATAATGAAGAGACTACAAATGATATGTGAGATGAAATAATTAAGAAGGTAGTGGAAAGATGTATGTTTTTCAAGAGTTATGTTGTATAGGTAATGGTACTATGGAATAAAGACACATCTAAGGATTGTTACACTATTGTTTTTTCTAAAGCATTTTAAAGTATATGTTGAATGGTACAGATAACCATGAAAGGTTATTCAAGTATTTTTGGAAGGTAGATGATATGCCCATAATGAAGGGATAAGGAGATAATGAGATGCTTGATAATATTAATGAGCTTACGACTGATATAAGGACAATGTGATATCATGGTTTGAGTATATAGAAATTTTGGGATTTTGGTATGTGGAAAGAGTTATCTTTTGACAGATTTCATGTTTTCGCTAAGGTTCAATGGTAATTTATGTTTAAATAGAATACATGATTAAGGTATTCATATGCATGAAATGCAATCAACAAGATATATATTATGATATATGGGGGATAAATGATGGTATTCACATGCTTGGTTGATGACATTTCAAGTAATCCATTTCTTTATACTTTGAGCTTGGATAGAAGTATTTTGGATAAGTCTAAATAATTTAAATTTATTATGTTGGACATAAGATAATATTTTTTAAGGATAGAATCTTTTTTCGATATTATGTTTGAGACAGATGGAATGAACTATCATTCTATCGCATGATCTGGTAACACTTCGCGGAAGACAAATTCAACTTCATTTATTTAAGAGATGAAGTGGAAATTGTTCAAGGCACAAACAACAGTGAGATTGTACCAAAATCAAGCACATATTTCTTTTAATTTTTCAAAATTAGGGAAATGATCTTGAAAACCAAAAACATTGTTCTAGTACCCTTATATTAGAAAAATAGGATAGTACCTTATAACATCACAAATTAATAGCTTTGTGATTGTTGGATTTTTCATAGCCATGTTCTCTACCACTCTTCATCAGAACATGATGGTTAGATTTCTCTTCCATATCCATATTTTTACCAATGTTCTCCTATGTGGAAACCTAGTGATGATTTAATTTGTTTAACCATTACGTTTCATACTTCACTTTTTAAAATTATGTTTTAGTATTCCTTTTTACGATGAGGGATTCTATGAATGAAACTTTCAAGTAGTAAATGATTTATAACCCCAACGAATTTCAAGGGAGAAATTCATTTTAAGGGGGGTAGAATGTAACACCCCGAGATTTTATGAGATATATTCTTTTTAATTTCTTTTATTTCTTCTATTTTACACTACACTATGATTAGCTTGTACTATACGCAACACTGTATTAGCTTGCAGTATACGCAACACTATTCTTGGCTCGTGTTACACACAATTTCAAGTTCATTTTATAGAAATTATTCTATGCAACATTAAGTGTAGATTTTGTTTAATGTTTAAATGAAATAAGTTTTGATTATATTATACTCAACACCAAATGGAACTTACACTACACTCAGCCTTGACTTGGCTTGCATTACACGCTATCACGACCTTCCTCGATAGTGTGTGTTGTACGCAATACCGGGTTTCACTAAACAACGATATATTGTTATAATATTATTATGAACTATCATTTATGAATATTATTAAATAAATTTTTAATTTTATAACATTATTATTTATTTTACACATTTTCTAGAACATGTTATGAGAACAAAATAAAATTTTCAGGTAAAAAAAGTGTTTTCTAAAAAATGCAGTTTTGTAGCCTTTTGATGGCGCACACACCTTAAATATAGTTTTTGATATGTTTATAAGTTCAATGTGAAAAAATAAAATTCTTCTTCTGAATCAGGATATAAAAATTTAGTTTGGATACATTTTTCATATTATTCTGATAACATTCATATTATAAAGAATAGTAAAAATATGCTATATTTTAATTAAAAACAACTTTTTTTATTATAATAATTTATATGGTTAAACTATAATATTGAATGGTTTTAAATTATAAATAGAACATATTTTTACCATTTAATATAATTTATGTTATTATCATTGATTTTACATTGAATTCATCGATAAAATCATTTCAATCTTTTACAATTTTTTAACTTTTAAAACTCGTTTTCGTAACAAAGGGATTAATTATAAATTAATTTCTGAAACTTCTATGATTTGAATTTGGAAAAATGGATTCCATATTTTGAATCAGTAGGTATAAATTATTTTAATAGGATACTTTTTATTTTTGGGCACTATAAATAGTAACTACGGTAAATTTTATTTACCATAGTTAGAGGTAAATCGGGTCATTAAGGGTAAATATAATATTATTAAATTACTCTAAAACTTTTCTTAATATATTTGGATGATTAAATTTCGTCTTAAGTAATATTTGGGTCATAATGGAATCCATTGGAACCCACTTGGATGTGATTAAGACCTTAAATTAATTTTTATTTTAAAGAAACTCAAATATGTATCACTCAAACTTTAATAATTAAATTATTTTTAGTATAAGGTTTTACCGAATATAAATTGGATAATAAATACTCATTTGAAAGCTAAATTTGTTATCTTTTTTATGGTAATTTATTTGTAATTTTTAAGAGATATTTAATTACCTTAATATGTTATACATTAATGATGATGAAATTATTTATTTAGTAAAAAATCAAGAAATATTGTTTTTATTAAAATAATAATACCCATTAAAAGCCTCAAAAACCTGAAAAAAATTATTGGTAATATATATAAACCATAACCATCCAATGGTAGAATTTTTACCATTTGGAGCTTTAAAAAAGCGATTATTAAACTTATATGTTTCTATTTTAAATGATGTCAAAGTTGTCACCTTCAAAACATAATAGATATAAGAATTTAAATGTTGTGATTTTAAGATGATAAATTCAAGTAAAAGTATTAATTTTAAATTTAATAGATTTATATTCATCATAGGATTTTATTTTTATTTTTTATGCAATAAATATGTATATTAAATTATTATACAAAAACGTTGTAGTAATTATTTTATTAATGGAAATATCAAATAAATGATTTTAAAAATATTAAAATAAATATTATATGAACTACTTAATGTGCTCCAAGAATTTTATAGAATTATATTCCATGTTAGGAATCTATTAAATATTTTGGATCGAATATATCTTCTCTGTGGAGTTTATTTAAATTCAAATAATTTAATAGTGTCAAAATTGACACTATAGATATTTTATAAACATAACATATTATTAAATTTTCAAAAAATCAGAATCATATTTAAAAATTGAAAATTGAAAATTATATTGTATAAAATTTAATAATTAATATAATTATAAAAATTTCAAAACACATAAGTATGTATTTATAACAATTTAAAAATTATAATTTTATTACCACGAATAAATTTAAATAGATTAAATAAGGATAAATCAAATTGATGAGGTTTAAAATAAACACCAAACATGTATAAATTTTATAGTTTGATGATATTACAACCCTATATCATCTCATATTCTCATGTGAGTCATTTTGGATGTTTTTATGTGGGGTTTGAGTATATTATAAATTTATATTTTGGAGGTTTCCAAAAGTGCCCCTCTCCTCCCTTTTAAAAGAGAACCTCACCCCTCTACTCCTCACACCACTATGCGCCATAAAGCTCCACAAAACCCTGCCCATTTATCTTCTCCACTTCCGTAGAAAAATACTAGAGGTTTTTTTATTCTTCAAAGACAAACTTTAGTGCTCTAAGAAGAGGTTTAGAAGAGGTGCGTCGAAGAAGAGGTAATATCCTTTATCGATTCTTTCAAGTTCATTTCTTATTCTACTTCCTCTTCTTTTGTTGTATCATAATAAAGTAATAACATAAGTATCACTCATATACTGATATGTTATTATAAATATGAACCAACCCTATTTCACCTTATATACATCTTATGAAAATGAAATCACCTCGCGTGCGTACGTACGGAATACTGTCTCCACGCTATGGTGTAATCTATTTTTCCACCACCACCTTACTTGGATGGTTATAATGGTGTAAATAATAAATATATATGGTTATTATAACATGATACTAATTCTGAGATATTATATCATCAGCTCTAATTCCATTCAATAATTATGGGAATGATATCATCGCTCGTGCGTATGTACGGATTATCGTCTCCACGATGCGATGAGATTCATTCTCCAAGTTAACCATTCATAAATGATTATAAAGTATATATATATTAAATATTCATGAAATATATGACATATTAATGATACTTAAATTATTTATATGTTATTTAATTACATTTATTCAATTTAATAAGGAAACGAAAACAACGTTTATGCATACGTACGACCTACCGTCTCCATGAACGGTATATGTAATTCCATTTATCGATCTATTATATGATGAGTATATATTATATATAAATAATGTTTTACATTTTGTAAATATTTAATCATGATCTAAGTAATCATTTTAAGAATTACAGGTCAAAACATGTATGATAAATGAAACAATTTTACCCCAAAAGCTTCATTAACATGGAATTGACAAAAGAATGGGTAATATAAAGTCGTAAGTGAATCATGTATGATATCATAAATATTGTTATGGTTCTATTACAAGTTATATGTTTAGACCCACTATTCAGGAGTCTCAGACACATACAGAAGAAATTGGATTTAAGGTAAGGGATAATTTTTCAAATCTCATTTTTATCTGAGATTGCTTATACGTAAGTATTTACTGGGGTTATGTTTATCATCCATGTGCATGTTTTCTAAAAAAGTTTTCATATAATGTTTAATATTATTCGATATATTTTTATATTCATTTTTACCCCTTGTTGACTTTTTACAACATTTTATGGAAGGGATCTTTCCTTTGGTTACCATATAAGGCACTTTTTGACGTTTCCAGTAAAAGTATGAGAAGAATGTTTTTTTAACTTATACGCTGTGAATGGATTTTTATGGTTTCATAATAACTAATTTTAATGAATCTTCCACTAAAAAAGTTTACGATTATTTTCAAAAAAATCATTTTCTTTTAAAATTTCATGGCATTTTTAGAAAAGAGAATGATTTTGAAGAAGAAAGGATATTTTCTTCAAGAATTCATTTCAAGTGTTTTATCAAAACTATTTTCCATCTAAGATGAAATTATTTAGAATGTTTATGTTTCAAGTATAATGTCTCTATTATTTACATGGTTTGATTTTTCTTATGATAAAATGATATCCATTCCGTATATATGGATTATGTTATGATGAGATGATGTTTATGAAACCCATTTTGTTCGTTGGGTTATTATGAAGGATGTGTGTTTATTTTGTTGCAGTGGAATGAATGATTTCATTATGAGATGGGTGGGGCCTATATCTCCCACTAATTTATTGGTTAAATATTTATATCACATAAGATAGACATGGATGGAATGGAAAGTTAATCTGGTTCAATGATACAGGATTGGAATGAGGAGTGAACTCGATTCAGTAATGGACTTTGTCCACTTTGATGGTCTTGGCAGCAATGCCTTAGCTACTATGGAAATCATATAATGTCCTTAATGGTTTGCCACAATTACTTATTTTATTCCCCATTCTATTTTTGCATGATTGATGTTCCATTATGATCTATGCCTTACGTACTGCCATGTTTTATGTCATTTCTCAAGATTTTGATGTTTAAACATTATGTTCATGTTTTTAAATTCAAATGTATATGGTTTGTTTTATTTTATCCATGCTTACCCTTACTGAGAATTTAAGCTCACCATTTATATTTTTTCTTTTCCCTAGGATATAAAGAAAATTTTTTGGTAAGAAAACAGAAGGGGGAGAACTTTATGGGAGTTGTTCAAGATCCTTCACCACGATTAGAAGATTATGTTCCGAGTTTCCAAAGACACTAAATTAATACAGTCCTTGGGTGACTATTTTTGTAATTTATTAATTATTATACAAAATTAATGTAATGTCTATGTACATCTGCTATGGGTCTCTACAGTTGTTATTAGAGTGAAGGTTTAGTTATCCTTTGGAAACTAGGATGCGAAAACTTTAAGGGAGATCCCTAGAGATATTTCTATGGTGTGAATAGGGATGTCCCTAAGGGTATGTATAAGTATAGTTTACAGTCCTATAATTATGATAACGATCATGAATAACCTAGGATTAATCCTAAGATGTTAGAGATTGAATATACTCCCCTTTATTATGTTTTTTTCCTAGTATGATTTTTTCCTCTCACACTATTCTTTTTGGGTTTTAAAAAATGGATGGAAATAGGAAGATTAACGATAATGGAGGATATGATGGACAATGGAATGATATTCTTCATGAGAAACCAAATGAAACGGGATTTGGAAGTCCAAATGGAATTATTATTCCTAATCAGAAATCTCATAATATGATCAATAATCTCAACTTTGGTAAGTATCCTGACTCAGCTAAAAAGAGAAAGATGGTGTTTCATGATGATCATAGAGGGAAGAAAGTTTGATTCCCCTCATGTAAATCATGTGGGAACATGCATTAGGAAGAATGTTACAAAGGAACTGGAAGATACTTTGGGTGCGGAAAAGAAGGACAAAAAGCCAGTAATTTCAAAGGAAAGGGTTCAGTTAACACTATGGACAAGGATAATGGTATTGCTAAGACATCAACAATGGTAAAATGTTTTAAATGTGGAATGTACAGGCATTATGCAAACCAATTC
This sequence comes from Viscum album, assembly GCA_963277665.1. Classification (NCBI taxonomy): domain Eukaryota; kingdom Viridiplantae; phylum Streptophyta; class Magnoliopsida; order Santalales; family Viscaceae; genus Viscum; species Viscum album. Next base: position 1,096,072,758 of record OY728131.1, on the reverse strand, counting down.
CCTAAGGGAAAGTCTCTTTAAGAGAATCATCATGGTCGTATGGGTAGTATTTATATTGATGATAATGAAGAGACTACAAATGATATGTGAGATGAGAGAATTAAGAAGTTAGTGGATTGATTTATGTTTATCAAGAGTTATGTTGTATAGGTAATGGTACTATGGAATAAAGACACATCTAAGGATTGTTACACTGTTGTTTTTTCTAAAGTATTTGAAAGTATATGGTGAATGGTACAGATAACCATGAAAGGTTATTCAAATATTTTTGGAAACTAGATGATATGTGCATAATGAAGGGATACGGAGATAATGAGATTCTTGATAATATTAATGAGCTCACGACTGATATAAGGACAATGTGATATCATGGTTTGAGTATAAAGAAATTTTGGGATTTTGGTATGTGGAAAGTTTTAACTTTTGAGAGAATTCATGTTTTCACTAAGGTTCTATGTTAATTTATGTTTCAAGAGAATACATGATTAAGGTATTCACATGTTTGAAATGTGATCAACAAGATATATATTATGGTATATGGGGGAAAATGATGGTATTAACATGTTTGGTTGATGAAGTTTCAAGTAATCGATTTATTTATACAATGAGCTTGGACAGAAGTATTTTGGATAAGTCTAATGATTTGAAATGGATTGTGTTGGACATAAGATAATATTGTTTAAGGATATAACCTTTTTTCAATATTATGTTTGGAATGTTATTATAGTGTAGTTATAGAAAAAGGACAACCTACAGGACAGGAAAAAACCCGTCGTGTCGGACAAGGTTGTGAAAATCAAACCCACAACTGAAGTGTGATAGGCCTTTATCGCCTACCACTACCCTACAGGAAGTCCCTGGTTAGTAGAAACAAGTTTTATTTTATTAAGCAGGATGATAGATGAAGTATAAGTCCATTTTTAGACCATAAAAAATTAATCTCACCATAATATGGACTTTTGGATATAAATTTTTCTAACCTTATGTTTGAGACAGATGGAATGACCTATCATTCTATCATATGATCTGCTAACACTTCACGGAATACAAATTCAACTTCATTTATTTAAGAGATGCAGTGGAAATTGTTCAAGACACAAACAACAGTGAGATTATACCAAAATCAAGTACGTATTTCATTTAATTATTCACAAATAGGGAAATGATCTTGAAAACCAAAAACATTGTTCTAGTACCCTCCTATTCTATAAATCAGTTGGTACCTTATAACATCACAAATTTATAGCTCTGTGATTTTTGGATTTTTCATAGCCATGTTCTCTACCACTCTTCATCAGAACATGATGGTTAGATTTCTCTTCCATATCAATATTTTCACCAATGTTCTCCTATGTGTAAACCCAGTGATAATTTAATTTGGGTAACCATTAAGTTTCATTCTTCACCTTTTAAAATTATGTTTTAGTATTCCATTTTACGATGTGGGTTTTTATGAATAAAACTCTCAAGTAGTAAACGATTTATAACCCCAACGAATTTCAAGGGCGAAATCCATTTTATGGGGGGTAGAATGTAACACCCCAAGATTTTAAAAGATATATTACTTTTAATTTCTTTTATTTCTTCTATTTTACACTACACCAAGATTAGCTTGTACAATACGCAACATTGTATTAGCTTATAGTATTCGCAACACTATTCTTGGCTCGTGTTGCACACAATTTAAAGTTCTTTTTGTAGAAATTATTCTACGCAACATTAAGAATAGATTTTGTTTACTGTATAAATGAAATAAGTTTTCATTATCTTGTACTCAATAATGAAGGGATATCCCACTACACGCAGCCCTGACTTGGCTTGCATTACATACAATCGCAACCTTCCTCGATATTGTGCGTAGTACGCAATACGAGGTTTCGCTAAACAATGATATATTGTTATAATATTATTATGAACTAGCCATTATGACCATTATTACCTAATTTTTTAATTTTATAACATTATTATTCATTTTACACATTTTCTAGAACATGTTATGAGAACAAAATAAAATTTTCAGGTAAAATAAGCGTTTTCCAAAAAAATAAAGTTTTGCAGCCTTTTGATGGCGCACCCACCTTAAATATAGTTTTTGACATGTTTATAAGTTCAATTTGACAATATATAACTCTTATTTTGAATCATGACATAAAAATTTACTTTGGATAAATTTTTTATATTATTCTGATAACATTTATATTTTAATGAATAGTAAAAATACGCTATATTTCAATTAAAAAAAACTTTTTTATTGTAAAAATTTTTATGATTAAATTATAATATTGAATGGTTTTAAAGTATAAATTGAATATATATTTACCATTTAATATAATTTATGTCATTATCATTGATTTTACATTGAATTCATCGATAAAATCATTTCAATCTTTTGCAATGATTTTACTTTTAAAACTCATTTTCTTAACAATGGGATTAATTTTAAATTAATTTTTGAAGATTCTGTGATTTGAATTTGGAAAAATGGATTCCATATTTGGAATCAGTATGTAAAAATTAATTTAATAGGATACTTTTTTTGGGAACTATAAATAGTAACTACGGTAAACATTATTTACTGTAGTTAAAGGTAAATCGAGTAATTAAGGGTAAATATAATATTATTAAATTGCCCTACCAGTTGTCTTAATATAATTGGATGATTATATTTCGTCATAAGGAATATTTAGGACGAAATGGAATCCAATGGAACCCACTTGGATGTGATTAAGACCTTTAATTAATTTTTATTTTAAAGAAACTAAAATATGTCTCACTCAAACATTAATAATTAAAGTATTTTTAGTAAAAGGATATACAGAATATAAATTGGATTATAAATACACATTTGAAAGATATATATCTTTTCTTTGTTATGGTAATTTATTTGTAACTTTTAAGAGATATTGAATTACATTAATAGCTTATACATTAATGATGCTGAAATTATTTATTTAGTAAAAAATCAGGAATATTGTTTTTATTAAAATAATAATACCCATTAAGAGGATCAAAAACCTGAAACAAAAAATATTGGTAGTATATATATAAACCATAACCATCCAATGGTCTAGTTTAGAACATTTTGAGCTTTAAAAAATCGATTATTAAACTTATATGTTTTTATTTTAAATGATGTCAAAGTTGTCACCTTCAAAACATAATAAATATAACAATTTAAATGTTTTGATTTTAAGATGATAAATTCAAGTAAATGTATTATTATGAAATTTAATAGATTTATATTCATCATATGATTTTATTTTTAATTTTTATTCAATAAATAATTATATTAAATATATATACAAAAATGTTGTAGTAATTATTTTATTAAGGGAAATATCAAATAAATCATTTTAAAAAAATTAAAATAAATATTATATGAACTATTTAATGTGCTCCACGGATTTTCTAGACTAATATGCCATGTTAGGAATCATTTAAATATTTTTGATCGAATATATCTTCTCTGTGGATTTTATTTAAATTCAAATAATTGAATAGTGTCAAAATTGACACTATTGATATTTTATAAAAACAACATATTATTAAAATGTTTAAAAATCAGAAAAATATTTCAAAATTAAAAATTGAAAATTATACAGTCTAAATTGTAATAGTGTATCTAATTATATAAATTACAAAACACATATGTAAGTATTTATAACAATTAAAAATTAGAATTGTACTACCACAAATAAAATTAAATAGATTAAATAAGGATAAATCAAATTGATAAGGTTTAAAATAAATTAAAAACATTTATAAATTTTATTGGTTGATGATATTACAACCCTATTTCATCTCATATTTGAATGTTAGTCATTTTTGATGTTTTTATGTGGGGTATGAGTATATTATAAATTAATATTTTTGAGGTTTCCAAAAGTGCCCCTCTCCTCCCTTATAAAAGGGCACCTCCTCCCTCTCCTCCTCACACATCTTTGAGCCTTCAATCTCGGCCAACACCTGCCCATTTCTCTTCTACACTTCACTAAAAAGATATTAGAGGTTCTATCCTTCTTCAAAGACCAACAGTAGTTCCCTAAGAAGAGGTTTAGAAGAGGCGCATCGAAGGAGAGGTAATATTCTTTACCGATTCTTTCATGTTCATTTCTTCTTCTACTTCCTCTTCTTTTGTTTTTTAATAAAAATGTAATAACATAAGTATCAATAATATACTTATATGTTATTATAAATATGAACCATCCCTATTTCACCTTCTATCCATCCTATGGAAAACGAAATAACCCGCCCGTGCATACGTACGGAATACCGTCTCCACTCCGTGGTGTAATCTATTTTTACACCACCACCATACATGGATGGGTATAATGGTGAAAAGAATAAATATATATTCTGACTATAACATGATACTTATTCTGAGATATTATATCGTCCACTCTAATTCCATTAAATAATTATGGGAACGATATCATCGCTTGTGCGTACGTACGGATTACCGTCTCCACGATGCGATGAGATTCATTCTCCAAGTTAACTATTCAAGAATTATTATAGAGTATATATATTAAATAGTCATTAAATATATTACATATTAATGATAATGTATTTATGTATACATTTTTTACTTACTTACATTCAATTTAATAAGGAAACAAAAACAACATTAATGCGTACGTATGGCCTACCATCTCAATGAACGGTGCATGTCATTCAATTTATCGATCTATTATATGATAAATATATATTATATATAAATCATGTTTTACATTATTCAAATATGTATTCATTATCTAAGTAATCATATGAATAATTACAAGTCAAAACATGTAAAATAAATGAAACAATTTTACCCAACACGCTGCTTTAACACGAAATTGACAAAAGAACGGTTATTATGAAGTCGTATGTGAATCATGTATGATATCATGAATACTTTTATGGTTCTGTTACAAGTTAATAATATGTTTAAAACCACTATACATGAGTCTCAGACGCATATGGAAGATATTGGACCTAAGGTAAGGGATAATTTTTCAAATCTCATTTTTATCCGAGATTGTTTATACATAGGTATTTACTAGGGTTATGTTTATCATACATATCCATGTTTTCTAAAAATTCTTTCATAAAATGTTTAATAATCTTATATGAATGTTTAATGTCATTTTTACCCTTTTTTGAGTTTTTACCACATTGTATGGAAGGAAAATTTTCTTATGTTTCCTGTATAAGGTACTTTTTGACTTTTCCGGTAAAAGTACGAGAAGAATGTTTTTTAACTTATACGGTGTGAATGGATTTTTACGGTTTCATAATGACTTACATCAATGAATATTAATCTATAAAATTTCATGATTATTTTCAAAAAATCTTTTTCTTTTCAAATTTAATGGCATTTTGAGAAAAGTGATTGATTTTTAAGAAGAAGGGTTATTTTCCTCAAGAATTCATTTCATGTGTTTTATCAAAACTATTTTCCATATAAGTTGACATTATTTAGAATGTTTATGATCCAAGTATAATGTCTCTATTATTTACATGGTTTGATTTTTATTATGATAAAATGATATCCATTTCATTTATATGGAATATGTTATGATGAGATGATGTTTATGAAACCCATTTTATTCGTTGGGTTATTATGAATGATGTATGTTTATTTTGTGGCACACGAAAGAATGATTTCATTATAAGATGGGTGGGACCTATATCTCGCTCCAATTCATTGGGTAAAGATTTATATCTCATTAGATAGACATGGATGGAATGGAAATTTAATCTGGTTTAGTGATACAGGACTGGAATGAGGAGTGAGCTCGATTCAGTTTGGGACATTGTCCACTATGATGGTCTTGGCAGCAATGACATGGCTACTATGAAAATAATATCATGTGATTAATGGTCGGACAAAATTACATGTTTTATTCCTGATTCTATTTTTTCATGATTGATTTTCTATTTTGATCTATGCCTTATGTACGACAATGTTTTATGTCATTGCTCAAGATTTATATGTTTAAAAATTTTGTTCATGTTTTTAAATTCAAATGTATATGGTTTGTTTTATTTTCTCTATGCTTACCCTTAATGATCATTTGAGCTCACCATTTATATGTTTTCTTTTCCCCAGGATATAAATAATGTTTTTAGGAAAGAAAACAAAAGGGGGAGATCTTTATGGGAGATGTTGAAGATTATTCACCGTGAATAGAAGATTATGTTCCAAGTTTCCAAAGACACTAAACTAATATGAACTTTGGGTGTCTGTTTTTGTAATGTATTAAGTATTCCACAAAAGTAATGTATTGTCTACGTAAGTCAGCTATGGTTCTCTATAGTTGGTATCAGAGCGAAGGTTTAGTCAACCTTTGAAAACTAGGATGCAAAAACATTAAGTGAGATCCCTAGAGATATTTATAAGGTATGTCCAAGGATGTCCCTAAGGTTATGTATAAGTATAGGTTACAGTTCTAGAATTATGATAAAGATCATGAATAAACTAGGATTAAACCTAAGATATTAGAGATTGAATATACTCCCCTTGATTTTTTTGTTTTCCTAGTATGAATTTTTCTCTCACACTATTCCTTTTTGGTTTTAGAAAATGGCTGGAAATAGGAAGATTCATGTTAATGGAGGATATAATGGACAATGGTATGAAATTCTTCATGGCCAACCAAATAAAACAAGATTTGGAAGTCCAAACATCATTGTAATGCCAAATCATCAATCTCATAATATGATCAATAATCTCAACTTTTGTAAGTATCTTGAATCATCTAATAAGAGAAAGATGGAGTTTCATGATGATTATAGAAGAAAGAAAGTTTGATTCCCCTCATGTAAATCATTTGCGAAGAGGCATCAGGGAGAATGTTTCAAAGGAAATGGAAGACTCTTTGGGTGTGGAAAAGAAGGACACAAAGCCAATAATTTCAAAGGAAAAGGTTTATTTAATACTATGGACAAGGATAATGGTATTCCTAAGACATCAACAATGGTTAAATGTTTTAAATGTAGAATGTAAGGGCATTATGAAAACCAATTCCCTATGGGAAAGTCTCATGAAGAGAATCATCATGGTTGTATGGGTAGTGTTTATATTGATTATGATGAATAGATTACAAATGATATGGGAGATAAAAGAATTAATAGGGTACTGGAATGATTTATGTTTATCAAGAGTTATGTTGTATAGGTAATAGTACTATGTAATAAAGACACATCTAAGGATTGTTACACTATTGTTTTTCCTAAATTATTTGAAAGTATATTTTGAATGGTATAGGTAAAGATGAAAGGTTATTCAGATATTTTTGGAAATTAGATGATATGCACATAATGAAGGGATAATTAGATAATGAGATGATTTATAGTATTAATGATCTCGTGACTGATATAAGGACAATGTCATATCATGGTTTGAGTATATAGAAATTTTGGGATTTTGGTATGTGGAAATAGTTAACTTTTGACAGAATTCATGTTTTCACTAAGGTTCCATGGTAATTTATGTTTCAAGAGAATACATGATTAAGTTATTCACATGTTTGGAATGCGATCAGCAAGATATATCTTATGATATATGGGGGATAAATGATGGTATTCACATGCTTGGTTGATGACATTTCTAGTAATCGTTTTCTTTATACTATGAGCTTGGATAGAATTATTTTGGATAAATCTAATGATTTGAAATGGATTATGTTGGACATAAGATAATATTGTTTAAGGATAAAACCTTTTTTCGATATTATTTTTTCAATATTATAATAGTGTAGTTTAAAAAAAAGAAAACATGAAGTTCGGGTGACACCCCGTCACGTCGGACAAGGTTGTGGGAATCGAACCTACAACTGAAATGTGATAGGCTTTTATCTCCTACCACTGGCCTACAGGAAGTCCTTGGTTAGTAGAAAATAGTTTTATTTTATTAATCCAAATGATATATGAAGTATAAGTCCATTTTGGACCATATACGATTAATCTCACCATAAGATGGACTTATGTATATAAATTTTTCAAACCTTATGTTTGAGACAGATGTAATGACATTTCATTCTATCGCATGATCTGCTAACACTTCACAGAAGAAAAATTCAACTTCATTTCTTTATGAGATGTAGTGGAAATTGTTCAAGGCACAAACAACAGTGAGATTGTAGCAAAATCAAGTACGTATTTCTTTTAATTCTTCAAAATTATGGAAATGATATTGAAAACCAAAAAAGGTGTCCGAGTACCCACATATTCAATGAATACAATGGTACATTAGATCATCACAAATTTATAGCTTTTTTATTGTTGTCTTTTTCATAGACATGTTCTCTATCACTCTTCATCAGAACATGAGGGTTAATTTTCTCTTCCATATCCATATTTTCACCTATGTTATCCTATGTGGAAACCCAGTGATGAGTTAATTTGGGTAACCGTTAAGTTTCATAATTCACATTTTATAATTATGTTTTAGTATTCATTTTTACAATGTGGGTTTCTATGAATGCAAATTTTAAGTAGTAAACGATTTATAACCCCAATGAATTTTGAGGGAGAAATTCATTTTAAGGGGGGTAGAATGTAACACCCCGATATTTTTTTGAGATATATTCATTTTAATTTCTTTAATTTCTATTATTTTACACTAGACCATGATTATATTATACTATACGGAACACCGTATTAGCTTACATTATACACAACACTATTCTTGGCTCGTGTTACACACAATTTCAAGTTTGTTTTGTATAAATTAGTCAACACAACATTAAGTATAGATTTTGTTTAATTTATAAATTAAATAAGTTTTCATTATGTTATACACAACACTAAAGGGAGATTTCACTTCACATAGCCCTGACATGGCTTGTATTACATGCAATTGCGAGCTTCCTCGATAGTGTGTGTAGTACGCAATACCAGGTTTCACTAAACAATGATATGTTGTTAAACTATTATTATGAGCTAGCCGTTATGAATAGTATTAACTAAATTTTGAATTTTATAACCTTATTATTCATCTTAAAAATTTTCTAGAACATGGTATGAGAACAAAATAAACTTTTCAGGTAAAATAAGTATTTTTCAAAAAATGCAGTTTTTTCGTGTTTTGATGGCACACCCAACTTAAATCTAGTTTTTTACATGTTTATAAGTTCAATTTGAAAAAATAAAATTCTTCTTTAAAATCAGGATATAAAATTTTACTTTGGATAAATTTTTCATATTATTCAAATAACATTCATATTTTAATGAATAGTAAAAACACGCAATATTTTAATTAAAAACAACTTTTTTCATCGTAATAATTTATATGGTTAAATTATAATATTTAATGGTTCTAAAGTATAAATATAATATATTTTTACCATTTAATATAATGTATGTCATTATCATTTATTTTACATTGAATTCATACGTAAAATCATTTCAATCTTTTGCAATGTTTTAACTTTTAAAACTCATTTTCTTAACAACAGGATTAATTTTGAATTAATTTCTTTAACTTCTGTGATTTGAAATTGAAAAAATGGATTCCATATTTGGAATCAGTAGGACCAAATTATGTTAGTTGGCTACTTATTATTTTTGGGCACTATGAATAGTAACTACGGTAAATTTTATTTATCATAGTTAAAGGTAAATCGGGTAATTAAGGGTAAATATAATATTATTAAATTACACTAACAATTGTCATAATATAATTGGATGATTATATTTCGTCCTAAGGCATATTTGTTTCAAAATATAATCCCTTTTAACCCACTTGGATGTGATTAATACCGTTAATTTATTTTTATTTTAAAGAAAGTGAAATATGTCTCACTCAATCTTTAATAATTAAAGTATTTTTAGTATAAGGTTATACTGAATATAAATTCAATTATAAGTAGTCATTAGAAATCCAAAATATTTTTTTTTGTAATGGTTATTTATTTTTAATTTTTAAGAGATATTTAATTACTTTAATAGCTTATACATTAATGATGCTGATATTATTTATTTAGTGAAAAATCAGTAATATAGTTTTTATGAAAATAATAATACCGGTAAAAGGCCCAAAAACCTCACCAAAAATTATTGCTCGTGTATATATATAAACAATTACCATCCAATGTTAGAATTGTTGACCATTTGGAACTTTATAAAAGCAATTATGACACTTATATTATTTTATTTTAAATGATGTCAAAGTTGTCACCTTCATAACTTAATAAATATAAAAATTTAAATGTTGTGATTTTAAGATGATAAATTCATGTAAAAATATTATTATGAATTTTAATATATTTATCTTTATAATAGGATTTTATGTTTAATTTTTATGCAATAAATATGCTTATTAAATAATTATACATCAATGTTGTAGTAATTATTTTATTAAGAGATATATCAAATAAATGGATTTAAAAATATTAAAATAAATACTATATGAACTATTTAATGTTCTAAACAAATTTTATAGATTAATATGACATTCTAGGAATAAATTAAATATTTTTTATCTAATATATATTCTCTGTGGATTTTATTTAAATTCAAATAATTGAATAGTGTCAAAATTGACACTATTGATATTTTATAAACATTACATATTATTAAATTGTTTAAAAATCACAAAAAAATTAAAAAATTAAAAATTGAAAATAATATGGTCTAAAATGTAATACGTTATCTAATTATGAAAATTTAATAACACATAAGTATGTATTTATAAGTATTTATAAATTAGAATTGTATTTCCCCAAATAAATTCAAATTGATTAAATAAGGATAAATAAAATTGAAAAGGTTTAAAATAAATTCCAAACATGTCTAAATTTTATTGGTTGATGATATTACAATTCTATATCATCTCATATTAGAATTTGAGTCATTGTGAATGATTTTATGTGGGTTTTGAATATATTATAAATTAATATTTTGGAGGTTTCCACAAGTGCCCCTCTCCTCCCTTATAAAAGGGCACCTCCTACCTCTTCTCCTCACACCACTTTGAGCCTTCAATCTCGGCCAAAACATGCCCATTTCTCTTATCCACTTCCCTATAAACATACTAGAGGTTTTGGTCTTCTTCAAATACTAACTTTAGTTCCCTAAGAAGAGGTTTAGAAGAGGTGCATCGAAGAAGAGATAATATCCTTTTCTGATTCTTTCAAGTTCATTTCCTCTTCTACTTCCTCTTATTTTGTTGTTTCATAATTAATTTAATAACATCAGTATCACTCATATACTGATATTTTTTAATAAATATGAACCAACCCTATTTATCCTTATATCCATCCTACAGAAAATCAAATCACCGCTCATGCGTACGTACAGAATACCATCACCACGCCGTGGTGTAATCTATTTTTCCCCCACTACCTTACTTGGATGGGTATAATGGTGTAAAGAATAACTATATGTGGTTATTATAACATGATAAAAATTCTGAGATATTATATAATCCACTCTAATTCCATACAATAATTATGGGAACGATATTATCGCTCGTGCGTACGTACGGATTACCGTCTCCACGATGCGATGATATTCATTCTCCAAGTTAACCATTCAAGAAATATTATAAAGTATATATATTAAATAGTCATGAAATATATTACATATTAATGATACTAGATTTATTTATACATTATTAACTTACTTCAATTCAATTTAATAAGGAAACTAAAACAGCGTTCATGCGTACGTACGGCCTACCGTCTCCATGAACGGTGTATTTAATTCCATTTATAGATCTATTATATGATGAATATATATTATATATAAATCATGTTTTACATTCTGAAAATATGTAATCATGATCTAAGTAATTATATAAAGAATTAAAATTCAAAACATGTAAGATAAATGAGACAATTTTTTCCAAAATGCTGCATTAAAATGGAATTGACAAAAGAACCGGTAATATAAAGTCGTATGTAAATCATGTATGATATCATAAATATTGTTATGGTACTATTACAAGTTAATAATATGTTTAAACTCACAATACAGGATTCTTGGACACATATGGAATAAATTGGAAATAAGGTAAGGGATAATTTTACAAATCTCATTTTTATCCGAGATTGTTTATACGTAAGTATTTACTGGGGTTATGATTATCATCAATTTCCATGTTTTTTAAAAATGTATTCATAAAATGTTTAATATTATTCAATGTATATTTAATGTCATTTTAACCCTTTTTTACTTTTTACCGCATTATATGGAAGGAATCTTTCCTTTGGTTACCATATAAGGCACTTTTTGACTTTTTCGGTAAAAGTACGAGAAGAATGTTTTTTTAACTTATACGGTATGAATGAATATTTACAGTTTCATAACAACTTATTTAAATGAAGCTTCCTCTACAAAATTTCATGATAATTTTCAATGAAATCCTTCTCTTTTAAAATTTGATATCATTTCGAGAAAAGCGAAAGATTTTGAAAAAGAAAGGATATTTTCCTCAAGAATTCATTTCAAGTGTTTTATGAAAACTATTTATCATCTAAGATGAAATTATTTAGAATGTTTATGTTTCAATTATAATGTCTCTATTATTTACATGGTTTGATTTTTCTTATGATAAAATGATATCTATTTCATTTATCTGGATTATGTTATGATGAGATGATGTTTATGAAACCCACTTTATTCATTGGGTTATTATGAATGATGTATGTTTATTTTGTGGAACATGAATGAATAATTTCATTATGAGATTGGTGGGACCTATATATTCCTCTAATTCATTGGGTAATGATTTATATCTCAAGATATAGACATGGCTGGAATGGAAAGTTAATCTAGTTCAGTGATACAGGACTGGAACGAGGAGTGAACTCAATTTAGTAAGGGACTTTGTCCACTATGATGGTCTTGGCGGTAATGCCTTGGATACTATGGAAATCATATCATGTGATTAATGGTTTTCCATAATTACAAGTTTTATTCCCCATTCTATTTTATCATTATTTATGTTCCATTATGATCTATGCCTTATGTACTGCCATGTTTTATGTCATTGCTCAAGATTTTGATGGTTAAACATTATGTTCATGTTTGTAAATTTAAATGTATATGGTTTGTTTTATTTTCTCCATGCTTACCCTTACTGAGAATTTGAGCTAACCATTTATATGTTTAATTTTACCAATGATATAAATAAAGGTTTTAGGTAAGAAAACAAAAGTGTTTGATCTTTATGGGAGATGTTTAAGATCTTTCACCATGATTAGAAGATTATGTTCTGAGTTTCCAAAGACACTAAACTAAAACGGTCATTGGTCGTCTGTTTTTGTAATGTATTAAGTATTCCGAAAAAGTTATGTTATGTCTATGTATGTAATCTATGGGTCTCTATATACCTTTTCCATCATATTTTATTCAAAAAATGATATTACCTTTTATTATTCTTATAATAATATTAATAACATTAAATTGGGTCTCATATTTACTTTTTTTAACTAGAATAATGTGTGTCAATATATACCAAATATATTGTTCATTTATTTATGTATTCAATACATATAATTATCTTCATGAAATCCCATTGTTAAAATTAAATTATTTGTTAATTAATGGAGAACATTATTCCCAACAAAATAGTTGTTGAAATATTCTTTCAATACACCATGAAAATAGTTTTCTATATTTCCCTAAAATAATTATCTTGAGAATGAAAAAATTTATCTAAATCTTATTAAATGTGTTGTATTATAAAGGAAGTCATCTCTCTATGCGTGGACATTTCAATTAATTACTTCATATCCTTGGAAGAAAGCCCAAATACCTCTTTATAATTACATGAGAATATCTTATCATATACATAATCAATAGAAAAGAATGATATCGTATTATCATCTTAGATGTATGTATCATTTTTTGAGTCAATAAATTTTTCCTTATGAATTTTCCATTCCTTCATGTTTGGGGGAGATTGTAGAGTCAATAAGGTCTCCTTGTGACTTTACCATCCATTCATGTTTTGAAAATCACAAACTCCTTATCTGAAGGAAAATTTCATTTTATCGTATGTTTTACTTTTATAAAGAAAATTTCCCTTCCCGAAATAAATTTATCCTTACCATATTTTTCATTTTTCATTATCTCGGCTAAGTGTAAATTTATGTTTCATATATAAAACCTAAGAATCATATAATACTTAGATAAAGAGAATTCTATTTTCTGACTTCGAGTTCTGACTCTGAGTTCTATGAATTCACACTCCGAACTCTTATGAGTTCTGTCTCTGATCTCTAATGAATTCAGACTCTGAACTTTCTGAGTTCAGACTCTGAAGTTTAAAGAATACAGACTCCAATCTTTGAGGGTTCTGAGTCCGAATTATAATGAATTGAGACTCCATATTTTGTAAGTTCTGACTCAACAATCTACGGAATTCAGACTCCGAACATTGTGAGTTCTAACTCCGAATTCTCATGAACTCTGACTTCAAACTTTGTATGTTCAGGTTCAGAATTCTTGAGAATCCAAATTTCAAATTTCCTTGAAATTTAGACTCTAGAATTAGTGTTCAGGTTCTGAATTCCTTAGAAAACAGAATCCAAATAACATTGTATTCTAGACTCCAAATGAGTTTTTTGTTAGACTCCGAACTTTTATTTTCTTACATTTCAAACATTTGATTTTGGTTAAGTAACCATATCTTTTATTACACCTATTTTTGTTATAAAATGATGTCGTATATTCAGTTACTAACTAACCTTTGTTTGAGTGACATGTGTACAGTTCCATACAAAATTCTTGGAAAAATATGACCATTAGAAGAGGGAGTTGACTGTTGAAGTCGTCTCTATAAATAGGAGCTCATTTGAAATATCTTAACACTTTTGAACTTTTGGAAAATTTTTGATCTGAAGTGATTTCTATAGAGAGAGACTCTCATGCTTAGTCCGTACTAAAATTCTTGTTTAGATTTTATTTGTGCGACTATGATTGTTGTTGTGTACAATCGAGGGCTTCCAGGGATAGGAAGACAGAGGTGCCTACTGCCTTGAAGTTGAGGGCTTCATTGCGGAGGAAGATAGAGGTGCTGACTACATTGAAGTTGAGGGATTACGGGGATAACAGGACAGACTCCAATCTTCATATCGAGGGCTTACCCAGGTGTGGGTAAGACATACTTTATTAAAATTATAAATCAAGGGACCTTTATCCAAGGTTGTTGGATACCCTTCTCTTTGGGTTAAAAGATTTTCTACTTGTTACTTTTTTTGTTACAAGATTTCCGCTGTATTTTATTTGTTGAGAAAATTTTAACTATCTTATATTTCCTTATACTTGTACTCTAATTTAGTGAGATTATATATGATTTAAGGTAACATAATTATATTTGTAAGCTTTTATTAAGTTTCATTTTCTAGTACCATATTTCCGGATTCACTTTCTCATAATCATATTTCACGAATTTTGCAAGTGTATAGAACTTAGAGGTTTTGTGAATTAACTTGTTTAACCTTCCTAAACATAACCATCTTTAAAAGTTCCAAAGGAATTTTTTAAAGTGTAAAATTCACCCTTCCTCTTGTATATTGAGCATCATTAGATACTACATATAGTGTCTATATTATTTTAATCCTACATTTGGTAGTATAGAGTATATCATACTCACACATATCATCTCAACATCATTGTCCACTCTTGCCTTTATAAAATTATAGTTCATTAAAATGGTATAAACTAGGGTACCGTGCTCTTGTGGTTTGATTCAACTCATTCAAAAACTTATTTAACATACAACTTTGATTCTGAAATTCTCCTAGAATGAAATAAATTGATATATATATACACACATATATATCTCTTAATCTAAATAGATATTGTGAAATTTTTACATGAAATCCATTTGAATAATCATGTATTTACTTTATATGGAAATAAAAAAAATGTTCTAATGATATCAGGAATTTTAACTAGTTCATCTTTCACATAAAATTCATATTATTTAACCCATGAATAGCCTTTACACATTAATCATTCATTATTTCTCACCATTTAATCTTTTTATTTAATTTGTTCCAAAAAACCTACATTTCCAAATTCAAATTATACTCTTTGAGCATGGGTGGAAAATGTCATGTATTATTTATCCTATTTTTTCCCACTATTCATAAATAAAATTAAACCACTATTGATTCGTAATTGAATCATTAAAATATATAGGTCAATCATATGATAATATTGAATTATCAATTATTATCATAAATTTTTTCTTACTTTTTACATGTTATCATCGAGGTATAATTATATTCTAGACCTGATAATTCATTATCAACATTCAATAAAATGAATTGGGCTCTTCTACTTCACTTAAAAAGTTTGAATAATCTTATTCAATATAACTCCCCAACCCCATAATATTAGAGCCTGTAGATTATGTTATTATAGTTTCATGATTACGAGGAATAAAATCCCAAATGAAGATTTAGTTTATCATTCTTTGAAAGCTAGGTTACATAAATGATACCCATAATACACAAGAACATTGGAAATAAAAATATTATAAATAATAAAATGAAATAATTACATCCTAGAATGATAATTCCAAGATTTATTCTTCAAAATATGTTGAAATGGAAAATAATAAGGGTGTGATCAAATCATTAGTAAGGGTATGTAAAATGGAAGAAATAATGAATCATTTAGAATAAATCAACATGGACAATTGATTAATTTAAATCACATTCAATTTAATAACAAGGTAATGAAAAATCAATATATAGTGTTAAATAAGTGAAACACATTCCATTTAACTAATGAACTGATAGTGAAATTAATGAATATATATTTCGATGCAAAATATCATTGATGAATAGTAAATAATCTAAATGAGGGAAATTATTTATTAATGGAAGTCATGTATATGGAACATGGAAACATATACCATCAAGACCATTCACAATATGGTTCAAAATTATGGATATAAACATGTTTAATTTGGCCAACATATTTGTCTCAGGAGAATCTATCGATGCATCGAAGAGCTATATAAATTTTTTCCTCCTCTCATAATTTTCCTTCAAAATAATTCCTCATAAATAATTGTTAAAATAAATAATATGACCTATCAAATAGAATTATTTAATAAATAATAAAGAATTATCAATATTTATACAAAATAATAAAATAATAATCAAAGTAGACATTGTATGTAAAATGATATAAGGTTAAATAAATACTAATATAAATTGTTTGATAATATGGATATTAAAATAAATTTATAGAAAAAAAATTATTACAATAATGTTTTTATTACAATATAATGTTCAAAATCAGAAATGGAAGTCAGATTTCAAATATAATCATTATGAACATTCTTGAGAAGAATAATTCTTAAACATTCCAAAGTTTCCCATACCACATTGAAACATTTAAATCATAATCCCCATGAATATATGACATTAAATGAAACTTTTAACATCATTATAATAATTTTATTTTTTATATTATGTGTCAAGGGATATATATACACTATATAAAAGAAACAAAGTGTGTAACTATAAATATGTCTAAATGGAATTTATATTGAGTCAAAAATCATTACCTTAACCTTCCTTCTATTGTGTTTCCTTTTCCCTCATGTATAGTGGATTAAAATATGTTAATAACATAAAATAAATCAATAATAATTTCAATAATATAATATATTTACTTATTAAAATATTTTATTACCTGTTTGTAAAAAAATCAATAATTGCACTATTTGGGGGTAAATTTTCTAGCCTTATCCAGTGTGTTTTTTCCATGATATTTTTTCCAAATTATTTAGATAAAGATTTATTCATCTTAAGAATATAAAAAATGAATTAAATATCATATATATTTAGTATATATGTTGTTATGGTATTCCATAATATTTGGATATTATAAATGAAGTGCACCGTTAATGGACATAGTTGGTCGTACGTACCCATGAACGCTACAATCATTTCATTATTGTACAAAAAGGACGGAAAATAAATGATAAAAATTTATATTATAATCAATTTTATATATCCAATTTATATATGTTAGATATTTTTATTAAAACCATACTTTATACATTCTAATTAGGGCATGAACGAGTCATATTGCTTTGAGTGGTCGGTTGTCCACACTTCCTCAAACAAAATTATCGTATTTAATCATGACGGAAAGAATTAAGGTATGTTATAAATAAAAAATATAGAAGAATAAAGACATTATAAATTTTATATATAAAATATATAAACATATTTTCCATCATAATGGACTCCATGATAGGTGGTAATGAAAAAATGACCAATCATCATTTTGTGTGCCAGTAGTTCACCGTACATAGAAAAAATATATTCATTACCCATTAGATAGAGGTGTGTATAAGTGTTGGTAGATCCCTTTACATAAAATATAGTAGTATTTTGGTGATAATTCTGTTGTTATATAAACATATATTAAATAGATTCTATTGGGTGGTTAATTGAATTGGAACCAGAGGGCTTGAGATAAGATGTTACCTATTTATTGAGTAACTTATTTTTGTTTGTACCAAAAGTCTTACGTGGAAGGATTTATGAAAAAATAAATTCCTCAAGGTATAGGTGAGGAATTTTGGGAATATATATGGTATGATATTGTCTGATTTTATCTGGTTTGAGAGGTGTGAGGAATGGTGAGAGGTTGTGGCCTTTTATAAGAGAGAAAAAGGACTCACTTGGTATTTATGAAATGAAGTTCGGTATACCCACGTTTTTACCTAACACAAGTCTTAAAAAACATTAAAAACTAAAACATGGAAGGTTCATGAATGAATTATATCCATCCAATGGGTTTTGGATAAACGAATAGGTCATTTGGGGCCATAAGTTAAAGGTTTATCCCTTTATTAAGATTAATTTTACATTAATAGTTTTAAATAATTTTTAATACATCCAGTAATACTTTTGGTAAAAAAAATATGGTCTTATAATACTTTATAAATTAATATTATTCCATATAGGTGATCTATTATTTGAAATTCCAACCACATATGTGGCATAAGATAATTTAAAATCTATCTCATATGAGGGGTGACAATGTGGGTTTTTAATGTAATAACGTATGAATGTTTTCTATGTTTTTTAAAAAAAATTGAAGTAATATTTGTTAAAATAAAATATCCTATATTAATTGATAAAAATATCATATAATTGATGTAACACCCCAAGATTTCATAGTGTGTTATTTCTTCAAAAAAATTCAATAACTTGCACTACACGCAACACCCAGTTCAATCACACCATGACTTACAAAAAAAAGCCATTAAAAAGAGGTTATGAATAGTATTATCTAAATTTTAAACTTTATATAATCCTTATAATTTTAGAATCCATATTATGAGTTTCTTAGATATAATGCAAGAAAAAATTCATTTTCAGTATTGCACTTTTATCAACTTTTAATAGTGAACCCTTTTTAAATACAATATTTTAAACTTTTTGACTAAATGGGGACATCAAAAAAATTTAAAATGAAACATCCCAAGCTTCCACGGTACGCTTTCCTTTGAATAATACATTATCGTGTGTTGTACGCAACTTCGAGTTTTAACACACACCACAACCGATCAAACTAGCCGTTATGAATAGTAATACCTACTTTTTGAAATTATATATATTTTATATTTCAAAATTGACTTCATTTTTGGATTCGTAGTGTCAAATTTACCCTAAGGTGAAATTTTGGTACTTTTCGGATAACTTTCATATTTTGATGAATAGTGAAAATTACTAAATTTTAATTAAAAACAACTTTTTTAATAAAAATAATTAATAGTGATAAATTATGAATTTGAGTGGTTTTAAAGTATATTTAGAATATATTTTTACCATTTAATATAATTTTGTTCATTGGACATAATTTTACAATTAAACCGAACATAAACAAGTGTCAATCTTTTGATAGTTATTATCTCTTAAAAACACGCTTTTGTTTTGACAGCGGAAATTAATTTTCAACTAATTTCTGCCACTTCTGTGTTTTGAATTTAGGAAAATGGATTCCATATTTGGAATCAGGATGTTCAAATTGTGTAAATAGGTAACTTTTATTTTTAGACATTTTGAATAATTACTGCGGTAAATATTTTATTTACCATGGTTAAGGGTAAATCTAGTAAATAAGGGTTAAAAAATAATATTATAATAATACTAAATTACCCTAAAACGTGTCTTAACCCTATTGGTTGATACATGGTAGACCAAGGGAATCTTTGGGTCGATTTTGGGACCCCATGGATCCACTTGTAAGTGATAATGACACTTTATTTTAATTAAGTTAAAATGAATACAGAAATGACACAAGCATATATCTTTTAGAAAAACAATTGTTACATAGGGATATATATGATGGATTTTAGATTATAAATATTCATTAGTAAGATAAAACGATTTCCTACATAATTATATTTTATTTATAATTTTTAGAAATTAATTAATTTATTTTATTTATGACACAATGATGATGCAGTAATTACTATAATAGTAAAAAATTAAAATAATTGATATTATAAATACCCAAATAAATGTAATATGAAACTTTTAATGAATTAAACTAATTTTATAGGATAATATGATATATTAGGATTTATTTAATTGACTTTTTTCGAAGTAATCAATCTGTTATGAGTTTCACAAAAATCAACTAGTGAATAGTGTCAAAATTGACATAAAAGAGTTCTTAAAACAAATATTATATTATTAATTGATATTAAATTCCTAAAAATCTAACGTTCGTCCAAGAGACTTATATCATGATATTTTCATCATTAATGGACCACTTGGGGGTCGCTTGGATGTATGTAGTAAGTTTATTAACCATATTATATAAAAATACAAAGAGACATTGTAAAAGTGAAACTAATTAACTTAAAGTTAATACTTAAAGATAAGGTTAATATAAGTACCCAAACCTGTCTAAATTCTATTTTCTGAGTTTTTTTCGACCCATACCCACCTTAACCTTTTAATAGTCAACTTTGGAGCCATTGGAAACCGATTATGAATTTATTATAAACTAATATCTCTAGCTTTTCCAAAGGTGCCCCTCACCCCTCTTATAAAAGGGCACTCCTCCTTCCCATTTCTTCACACCTTCCAAGCCTTTTGGTTCGGCCAAACTCTTCCCAAATACTCTCCCAACATCCCTCACTACAACCTAGAGGCCTTATTTTGATCATAAAGCCAACCTAAGGAGCCCTTTTGATCAAATCAAAAGGAAGAACCCGAATAAGAGGTAATGATTTCACCACCTTTTTTCCAAGTTCATTTCCTCTTCCACTTCTTCTTCCTTTGTTGTTACCCTTATAAAATAATAACTTTAGTATCATATATATACTGTGATGGTATTATAAATATGGTACAACCATATTAAGTATTCTATCCACCCTTTTAATAACATGTCACCATACGTGCGTACGTACGGCTTACCGTCTCCACGTCGTGGTGTAATTGTTATTCAATATATTATTATTTGGATGGGTATAATAATGATATGTAACTCATGTAAATAATAAATAAAACATGATAATGATTCTGTATATATGATATAACAACCATTTATATATTATTTTAATATCAAAAGAATGATATTGTCGCTCGTGCGTACGTACGGACTACCGTCTCCACGAACGCGATGAGATTCATTCTCCATCGTATCCATTCAAGTATAATTATCATTTAATGATTTAAAAATTATGTTTAAGGACTTGATATCATTCTGGATATGAATAATATACAACAAACATGGCTTATGTAACAAAACATATAAAAGAAAATGAGTAAGTTAACACCCGAAATGACGATAATTCTAAGATATTATTAACAAATCAATGTTAAAAGATCATATATGATATCGTATTAATATATATGATTCTTGTATAATTTAATAAAAATTATTTCACCATTATACAGGAGGTTAACCTACCCCAACCAAGGAAAATTACAAGGTAAGCTTTATTTCACAATCTCTTCATTATCCGAGGTTGTTTATACGTAATAATCTGCTGGGATCTCGTTATCAACCACATCCATGTTTCTTAAAAATTTCTTTCAAAACATTTTTACAAGAATATGGGTTAAATTCATTTATACCCTTTTTTTACTTTTTATAAGAGGAATCTTTCTTTCGTTTTCAAAACAAGGTCCTTTTTAACCTTTTCAACAGAATTAAGGTTAGAATGTTTTTTTTAACTTATACGGCGGGTGCGGCTATTTTCCACCGTTATAAAATCTTCAAAGTTTCCCTTACAAGCTTATAAGAATATTTTCAAAGAAAATGTTTTATTTTATATGGATCTTAAATGATTTCAAAATAAAAGGAGATATTTCTTTTAAAAGAATTTTGATTTCATCTATGTCAACATCCTTTGATGGATTTTTAGATTATTTGAAGTTGATTTATTATGATACAAAACTTCTATATTGTATTGAAGATTTTGTGATATGTTTGACTGTGGATGTGCTATTTTTATACCATTCGTAGTTTATGGTTAAAGTATTGACATTTCGTATGCTAGTTTTAATACGAATGTTTATGTTATGTTTAAACCTTTTCATATGGGAATGCATTGGACTTAATATGTGACGGTTGGAGCCCGCTATAGCTCCTCGATGCATCGGTAGGTCTCATGAGACAAACTAGTGTCTTGGAACAAGGCCTTGGCAAAATCTTATTTGTAGTCTTGGCACGAGGCCTTGGCTCTGTGGTTATGATAGTCTGGCATTATGCATTCCAACATTATGAAAGTGGTTATTGATTTTTTCATGTGATTATTTGATTAGTAGAATATCCATGTGAATAAGTAAATGGCATTATTTCATTTTACTTTTTCCAAACTATGTTGAAGTTCAAGTTTAAAAGGCTTTTGTTTTAGTAATTCATTGCCTTAAATGTTTATGCTTATTTTTTAATGTTCCGCTATATTGTTATCCTTACTGGGCATTTGAGCTCACCCCTTTTCTATGTTTTATTTTTCCCAGGATGTGAAGATGTAAGTTATGAATGACCTGCAGGGATATTATGAGGGGATTATAGTGTGGACTGTGGAAACATTATGTTGTTGTAGTAGTTTTTCTTTTTATGATGTAATGTAAAACTTATGAATATATCTAGTGTTTCCAAGGCTACTAAACCAATCGGTCTTTCGAGATTTGATCTTTCTTGTGATCATACCAATGTTATGTAATAATGCACCGACTCTCGGTAACTGGGGTCGGGGCGTTACAGTTGGTATCAGAGGAAGTTTAGTACAAACCTTGGAAGCTAGATTTAGATAAACTCTGATTAGAGCACGTAGACCTAAGATGAACTTTGAGGATTAGTATAGAAGAACTTCCTAGAATTTTGGTATTGTAGAGATTTTGTGAGTTTTCCGAGCAATACATCCCTATCTGGATACGAGCAGGTAGAGGCGGATCTGGCACAGATGTACCTAGGGGTAAAACCCGAAAACACCGCTTTGAGCTAGACTCGAACGGGAACTGGTGCACAATAACGGGCCTTGCTGCACTCTTGGTTACGACACTCCCGGGGGATAAGCTTAGGATAACTCTCATTTTCTTTACAAATCATTATGAAGGGTTTATGAGTATATACTTCCTCAAAGAAAACATTTTTATGATTATGGATTAAATCCATAAATAGTTAAATTTATGTTAAGTATTTTATAAGTATGGGATTATGTATTTTGATTCATAAACTGATTTAGTGTATGCCATTGTTTAGAAATGGCGCCCAGTAGAAGGAATGAGAACTCCAGAAATGCACATGATCCAAAGAGAATGAAGGATCATATCTTTCATGGTCTTAAGCTAGAAGTTATAAGAGAAATAGTCTCCCATGTATTATCATCATATGAAGAAATAATATCATGTGTTGATAAGATAAGTAAAGAGTTTACTGAGTCCTATGGCTTTGAAGGGAAGCAAGAGAAGAAAAGGATGGAAGAGAGAAATATGGATAAAGGGAAGAGGGAAAAGAAGAATTTTCCCATATGTGGTAACTGTGGAAAGAAACACCCTGGAACTTGCCTGAAAGGAATGGGAGTTTGTTATAAGTGTGGAGGAAAAGGGCACAATGTACGTGACTACAAGGGTAAGAAAATGGCTTTAAATGTACAATGCTTCATTTGCAAGGAGTTTGGACACTACGCGAACCTATGTCCCAGTCATCAAACTATACCGCAAATGATGCTATTGGATAATAATCAAGTTATGATTCTACCACAGATGAAGAGGAATGATTAGAGTTCTTATGTTGATCATGTCAATTGAGTGTTGTATCAACAATGTACTTGTTATAATAATTATGGAGTATATAAGGATTGTACTGCAGTACTATTTCATTAAGGACTTGAGAATGTGTGGAACAAAGAAAAGTGACTCAATAGCAGGATAAATTTTTGGAAAATATATGGTTGAGATAATGATAAACCATAATATAGTTCTGATACCGAGGTAGTGATTTTCGAATAATACATGATTATTTTGGAAAAATTATATTGGATATTCTTGACTACCTTGGGACTGATTAATGATTTGTATATTCCATCATTGTTGGGGTTTAAAACATTTTTGGATTGATGATGTATATCCAGCATTCTATATGGAATAAGGGAGAATGAATGTAATCAATAAGGAATATGGTAATTCAGGATGTTTCAGTGTATTAAAAGAATACATGATGAAGGTATTCATATGTTATTACGGGGTAAAAAGGATCTACATTATGTTTACCTTCCTTATAAATTTTGGACTGTGAGTTTGGACAGAATTATTTTGGATAGTTCTAGTTTGGATTATTTTGGATTTCCATAAAAGGACAACCTGGAGGTCGGGCGACAACCCGTCGCGTCCGGCAAGGCCGCGAGACTTGAACCTGCAACCGAAGGGCGACAAGGGTGTATCACCTACCAGTGGCCCAAGAGATGTCCTGGATTAAATAATGTAGTTTTTTTAAAAAAAGATCTGGTAGATGAATTATAAATTCATTTATTTTGGAACCCTGTATGAATAGTATAAATAGGAAAAAATATTACATTCTATTATCTTTTAGAGTGAAAGATGAGTTTGTGGTAGGAATTTATTAATGGATAAAACTCTAATTATAAAGTAAGTATATATCCTTATGATCTTATCCAAACTCATAAATAAATTCCTCAACATTAATAAAAGGAACTTAGAACAAAAATGTTGTCCTAGATGGTACCTTAAATCATCACTAATTTATGGCTTTGGGATTTTTTGCCTTTTCATAGCCATGTTCTCTACCACTCTCCATCAGATAATTGATGGTTAGATTTCTCTTCCATATCCATATTTTCCTACACGGAACCCGAGTATGTGTTATTTTCTGTAATCTTCATACTTTCACTCTTTGTTTTAAATAGAGGCCTCATTAATTCATTTTTCGATGTGGGATTTCAACTAAGATATTTTGAAACGTCAAAAATGTGTTATCCCATTACCCTATGTGTTGTTGAACCGATGGTATTTCAAATCATCATAGATTGATGAGTTTAAGGACCTCAATTTTATACTTGTCTGTGATTGATGACCTCAATCACTACCTATAAATATTTACGTTTTTTCTCCAATTATATGTCTCTAATTTCCACCAATGTTCTCCTAATCGAGATCATAATTTGGTGGTGACCCTTTCATTTTTCTTTTCCTCATATTAAGACTAAATTTTAGTAACCCAATTTCCGATGTGGGTTTTCCCACAAATATATTTTCTATTTTCAACCTTTTATTTTCGAAGAACAATTTCAAATTGCGAGGACGCAATTTATTGAAGGATGGGAGAATGTAACACCCCAAGATTTCATAGTGTGTTATTTCTTCAAAATAATTCAATAACTTGCACTACACGCAACACCGAGTTCAATCACACCATGACTTAAAAAAAGAAACCATTAAAAAGATGTTATTAATAGTATTACCTAAATTTTAAACTTTATATAATCCTTATAATTTTAGAATCCATATTATGAGTTTCTTAGATATAATGCAAGAACAAATTCATTTTCAGTATTGCACTTTTATCAACTTTTAATAGTGAACCCTTTTTAAATACAAAATTTTAAACTTTTTGACTAAATGGGGACATCAAAAAAATTTAAAATGAAACATCCCAAGCTTCCACGGTACGCTTTCCTTTGAATAATACAGTAGCGTGTGTTGTACGCAACTTCGAGTTTTAACACACACCACAACCGGTCAAACTAGCCGTTATTAATAGTAATACCTACTTTTTTAAATTATATATATTTTATATTTCAAAATTGACTTCATTTTTGGATTCGTAGTGTCAAATTTACCCTAAGGTGAAATTTTGGTACTTTTCGGATAACTTTCATATTTTGATGAATAGTGAAAATTACTAAATTTTAATTAAAAACAACTTTTTTAATCAAAATAATTAATAGTGATAAATTATGAATTTGAGTGGTTTTAAAGTATATTTAGAATATATTTTTACCATTTAATATAATGTTGGTAATTGGACATAATTTTACAATTAAACCGAACATAAACAAGTGTCAATCTTTTGATAGTTATTATCTCTTAAAAACACGCTTTTTGTTTTGATAGCGGGAATTAATTTTCAAATAATTTCTGCCAATTCTGTGTTTTGAATTTAGGAAAATGGATTCCATATTTGTAATCAGGATGTTCAAATTGTGTAAATAGGTAACTTTTATTTTTAGACATTTTGAATAATTTCTGCGGTAAATATTTTATTTACCATGGTTAAGGGTAAATCCGGTAAATAAGGGTTAAAAAATAATATTATAATAATACTAAATTACCCTAAAACGTGTCTTAACCCTATTGGTTGATACATGGTCGACCAAGGGCATCATTGGGTCGATTTTGGGACCCCATGGATCCACATGTAAGTGATAATGACACTTTATTTTAATTAAGTTAAAATGAATACAAAAATGACACAAGCATATATCTTTTAGAAAAACAATTGTTACATAGGGTTATATATGTTGGATTTTAGATTATAAATATTCATTAGAAAGATAAAAAGATTTCCTACATAATTATATTTTATTTATAATTTTTAGAAATTAAATAATTTATTTTATTTATGACACAATGATGATGCAGTAATTACTATAATAGTGAAAAATTAAAATAATTGATATTATAAATACCCAAATAAATGTAATATGAAACTTTTAATGAATTAAACTAATTTTATAGGATAATATGATATATTAGGATTTATTTAATTTACTTTTTTCGAAGTAATCAATCTGTTATGAGTTTCACAAAAATCAACTAGTGAATAGTGTCAAAATTGACATAAAAGAGTTCTTAAAACAAATATTATATTATTAATTGATATTAAATTCCTAAAAATATAAGGTTCGGCCAAGAGACTTATATCATGATAGGTTCATCATTAATGGACCACTTGGGGGTATCTTGGATGTATGAAGTAAGTTTATTAACCATATTATATAAAAATACAAAGAGACATTGTAAAAGTGAAACTAATTAACTTAAAGTTAATACTTAAATATAAGGTTAATATAAGTACCCAAACCTGTCTAAATTCTATTTGTTGAGTTGTTTTCGACCCATCCCCACCTTAACCTTTGAATAGTCAACTTTGGAGCCATTGGAAACCGATTATGAATTTATTATAAACTAATATCTCTAGCTTTTCCAAAGGTGCCCCTCACCCCTCTTATAAAAGGGCACTCCTACTTCCCATTTCTTCACACCTTCCAAGCCTTTTGGTTCGGACAAACTCTGCCCAAATACTCTCCCAACATCCCTCACTACAACCTAGAGGCCTTAGTTTGATCAGAAAGCCAACCTAAGGAGCCCTTTTGATCAAATCAAAAGAAAGAACCCGAAGAAGAGGTAATGATTTCACCACCCTTTTTCCAAGTCCATTTCCTCTTCCACTTCTTCTTCCTTTGTTGTTACCATTCTAAAATAATAACTTCAGTATAATATATATACTGTTATGGTATTGTAAATATGGTACAACCATATTAAGTATTCTATCCACCCTTTGAATAACATGTCACCATACGTGCGTACGTACGGCTTACCGTCTCCACGTCGTGGTGTAATTGTTATTCAATATATTATTATTTGGTTGGGTATAATAATGATATGTAACTCATGTAAATAATAAATAAAACATGATAATGATTCTGTATATATGATATAACAACCATTTATATATTATTTTAATATCAAAATAATGATATTGTCGCTCGTGCGTACGTACGGACTACCGTCTCCACGAACGCGATGAGATTCATTCTCCATTGTATCCATTCAAGTATAATTATCATTTGATGATTTAAAAATGATGTTTAAGGACTTGATATCATTCTGGATATGAATAAGATACAACAAAAATGGATTATGTAACAAAACATGTAAAAGAAAATGAGTAAGTTAACACCCGAAACGACGATAATTCTAAGATATTATTAACAAATCAATGTTAAAAGATCATATATGATATCATATTAATATATATGATTCTTGTATAATTTAATAACAATTATTTCACCATTATACAGGAGGTTAACCTACCCCAACCAAGGAAAAGTACAAGGTAAGGTTTATTTCACAATCTCTTAATTTTCTGAGGTTGTTTATACATAATAATCTGCTGGGATCTCGTTATCATCCACATCCATGTTTTTTCAAAATGTATTTCAAAACATTTTTACAAGAATATGGGTTAAAGTCATTTATACCCTTGTTTTACTTTTTATAAGAGGAATCTTTCTGTCATTTTCAAAACAAGGTCCTTTTTAACCTTTTCGACAGAATTAAGGTAAGAATGTTTTTTTAACTTATACGGCGGGTGCGGCTATTTTCCGCCGTTATAAAATCTTCAAAGTTTCCCTTACAAGCTTATAAGAATATTTTCAAAGAAAATGTTTTATTTTATATGGATCTTAAATGATTTCAAAATAAAAGGAGATATTTCTTTTAAAATAATTTTGATTTCATCAATGTCAACATCCTTTGATAGATTTTAAGATTATTTGAAGATGATTTATTATGATACAAAACTTATATATTTTATTGAAGGTTTTGTGATATGTTTGACTGTGGATGTGCTATTTTTATACCATTCATAGTTTATGGTGAAAGTGTTGACATTTCGTATTCTAGTTTTAATATGAATGTTTATGTTATGTTTAAACCTTTTCATATGGGAATGCATTGGACTTAATATGTGACGGGTGGAGCCCACTATAGCTCCTCGATGCATCGGTAGGTATCATGAGACAAACTAGTGTCTTGGCACAAGGCCTTGGCAAAATCTTATTTGTAGTCTTGGCACGAGGCCTTGGCTATGTGGTTATGATAGTCTGGCATTATGCATTCCAACATTATGAAAGTCGTTATTGATTTTTGCATGTGATTATTCGATTAGTAGAATATCCATGTGAATAAGTAAATGGCATTATTTCATTTTACTTTTGCCATACTATGTTGAAGTTCAAGTTTAAAAGGCTTTTGTTTTAATAATTCATTGCCTTAAATGTTTATGCTTATTTTTGAATGTTCCGCTATATTGTTATCCTTACTGGACATTTGAGCTCACCCCTTTTCTATGTTTTATTTTTCCCAGGATGTGAAGATGTAAGTTATGAATGACCTGTAGGGATATTATGGGGGGATTATAGTGTGGACTGTGGAAACATTATGTTGTTGTAATAGTTTTTCATTTTATGATGTAATGTAAAACTTATGAATATATCTAGTGTTTCCAAGTCTACTAAACCAATCGGTCTTTCGAGATTTGATCTTTCTTGTCATCATGCCAATGTTATGTAATAATGCACCGACTCTGGGTAACTGGGGTCGGGGCGTTACAATTGAACTTTAAAAATATACATATAATTTTTCCTTATTAATTAATCTAATGGAAAAGTCAATTTAAACTAAAATTCTATAATTTTACTTTTAATTAAAAATAAAATGTTTCAGAGAAATATCAAAAATTCACCCTAACCTAATTATTATGATTCTATATAAAATATGAAGAACATTTTTAAATATAAAATCAATTAAAGTGTTAATATTTTTATTTAAAATTCATTCTCCCTTAAATGGCGGAGAAATTTCTTTTATAAAAATATAGATTTTATGTGTGAAATATAGTTTGTTCTTATATAATGCATATAAATCCTAATGGATGAATATAAAAAATGTTTTATTAAATATTTAAAATATATATTTAATTAAAATAATCCACCAATTTTAATTAATTATGTTTTTTACGATAAATCCCCTTTGGGAGAAAAATAATAATAATATTTTTTATATCAAACAGGTTATTTTTTTCGCATTAATTGGTAACCCATGAATTAATTTTATATTTATATAGACCATGAGTTTTCAAAAGATAGTTTATAATATTTTTAACTTCTAACAATATGACTAGGCTATATCATATTATATAAAATAATAACATTTTAATAATACATTGTCACTTGTTGAAACTCGGTCTTGTGTGTAACAAAAGATATCAAAGAAGCTCACTCTTGCATTTCACACAATCTAAATCAGTATTTCAAGAATTGAAATATATATATATATATATTGAAACTTTTATAATAATAAATAAAAAATAATTTCATGGGATATTATATTCACTCATGCGCTTGGTGATGCCTATCATACACATTATCGAATACAATGTTTCACTTTAGAATTTCAATGTTTTACATTCTCCCAACATAAACTAAATTGTCTGATTGAAATCTAATCTTTATATTGGTGTTATATTGATTAATATTTCATATGTTTAAATCACACATCGTAAAAAAGGGTTAATAACATGTGTTCTTAATAAAATGTATGGGAATGTATAATTGTCACGGAATAAGGTTTTCTACTAGGAAAACATAGGTGGAAAATGAAAACATGGATACAAAAGAAAAGTATAATAATCATGTTCTGATGAAGAGAGTTATATAAATTGGTTAGGATATAGTTAATAATCATATTTCCATAAATCTGCAATGATTGAAGGGATCATTTGATTCATTAGAAATGAAGGTACTTGGAAAAATAGTTTTTTTTTAAAACCCTTTCGTTCGTATATTTTTGGAATACATTCACTCTCTATATACATAAGTAAATATATTCTTATATTTTATAAACACAATATTATCCTTTGGTTGTTTCTTGAAATATTTCCTCTTTATATCTTTTCATAAGATGTTTCACATCATGACCTAATACAATAACTTATAAAATATCATCATATAATCAACCATTTCATAAATGGTTAACTTTATCAAAATATTATGATCAAAAACTTTATAATTATGGTCATTAAATTTTTATAATAAACATATCATTAGATTTTAATCAACATGAAACATCTTTTAATTTTCTCCTTCCAAATATCATAATAACTCCATCATGTATCCTTCTGAAATATGGAAATAAATGTAATTACCATAAAACCTTATTGGAAACATGCATTATTTATTATTTCTTATATAAGAAACATATTGCTGGATATATTACTAAAATCAAAATTTGTTGTAAACTCCATAAATGACGTTATAGACCACTTTTTAACAATTCAAAAATCAGTTCCCAAGAAATCAGTAATTTTCCAAATCAATCACTTCTTCATCATTATCTCTGCATCAAGAACATATTAAGGGTTATCTTTCCCTCAATCAGGTGTTTAATAAAACATTTAACTTTCTAATCAACATTTCTTCTAATTTAAAATCAACATATGTTATCAAATAAACAGGGGAACTTATTGCAGTATAATCGTCATGCATTCCATAATTCTTATAACTACTAAATTGATGATAAAATACTCAAAATGATATAATCCATGAATCAGAATATTAATAATTTCTCATTATTCGTGGTAGTAGAAAAAATTCATCATTATCTAGTGTCATCATTTGTGTAATATTCTTTTGATTCTTCAAACCTTGATTTGCATAGTGTCCAATCTCCTTGTAGTTAACTAATTGTACATTGGAAACATTTTTCTTACCCTTGAAATAAAAAGAATGGGGGCCTTTCTTTTCACAAATTTAGAAAACTCCCATTCCTTTTATGAATGTTCTACGTAATTTCTATAAAAATTATCACACATGGGAATGTACTTCATTCCATTCTCCCCTTCATCTCTATTTTATATGGAATCATCTTCTTCTATTTCTTCCCTTCGATGCCATAGGATTTGCAGAATTCTTTACCTATCTCTTTACCACATGATATTACTTATTCACATGATTAGAATACTTGGAAGACTATTTTCCATCAAAAATTTTCCTTAATACCATGAATTATATGATTCTTATTACTCTTTGGATCACTTTCATTAGTGGATTCCACAATCCTTCTAATATGATCCATTTATAAACAATATAATAAAGAATATTAAATCCTAAAATAATATATAATCACAAAACTAGTGGAAAACATAACCTAAATTGAAAATTATATCAATAGTTAATCTCATAATTGTAAACATGATCTTTTGGGGATATCTTTACTTTAAAGTCCTTCATAATTGTTTGTAAATAAAATATAAGTTATCCTAAGTGTATCCTCCAAAATTGTCAAACCTATTACACAGTAAGTCCCATTTTTGTCTACCAGGTCACCCCAAGTCAAGCTCGAAACACCCTTTTGGGGTTATTACTCATAGGTTTAGCAGTTCTAGTACCACATCCACTTGAACTATCTACACAGGGATGTATTTAGATGAATAAGCACATGATCTATTCCTTAAAAAAATTCAAGTATGTTCTTCTATATTTATCTTAAATTTATATCTAGTTTGTTATCCCAAATCTATGTTTTTTAAATATAGTATCCAAGGTTGTTTCTAAACATCCTATAAAACCAATTGTAAAGTCTTGACCCTTGAAGCTCAGAGGTGATGCATTATGTTATTAAATTTTAATTATAACAATGAATAAAATCCTAAAGGACCTTTCAATTTATCAGTCTTGGAAAGCCATATTACATACGTGATACCCATAATACAATGGAAAATAAAAATACAAACATTATACATAATAAAATGAAATAAACTGCATCCTTGAATGATTTTTCAAAGTCTTCTTATTCAAAACCTTGAGAAATGAAACATAATAAGGGTGATATAAAATTATCATTAAGGGTACATAAAGAGGAATAAATAATTAATTAGTGTGAATAAGTCCACATGTATAGGTTATTTACTGAAAACACATGCCTTTTAAAAACTAGGAAATGAAAAATCAACATGTCAAGTTAAGAAACTGTAACACATTCCATTTATACAGTTAACTAAAAATTAAATTTCACATCCATGTCTTATTTTATTGTTTTTTACTTTAATTCTTATTCATGATTTGTTTTTGGGGGTTTCTCATGTAGTTTTGGAGGAAAGGTTGATTTTCATTATTTGGGCCAAACCGTGAGACTGTTTCATATTTGAAAAACAAATTTTGTTTTTTTTATAACTTCTTCATTTTTCAACATTTTACACCCAATCCACTTCCCTATTTGAATCCCCTAGAATATTGAAACCACCATATCCATTTTTACCTCATAGTAGTCAATAATCATGATGGATTTGGGTTTTTTATTAAGGTATTGGGCCAGCACATAAACCCATTTCCTGCTTTAAAAAAATTAATTCTATAATATCTCATTTATTTTTTAATGTTTTTTGATGAATCCAAATCTCACCCAAACCCTCTTTTTCAAGTAATGATTCCATGATTTTTCCTCCTCTTTAAAGCTAATATTATTTAAAAATTTGGGGAAAATTCTATGGATATCTCAAATCATTCTGATTTGAAGAGGAAACTTGTTTCCTTAAAAACTCCTTCAATTTTTACTCTTTTTCCTCCATCTCAGCTCACAAATGACATAATCAGGCTTAATCTAACGTCACTTTCATTTTTTGGTTATATGGAAATTTTTTTACTTGTGTATTTGGGGCGTTTTATTAAATATATCTCAAGTAAGTGGGTTTCCTTTATTTTAGCATTTTCTTAGGGTTTCTTCTTTTTTCATAGGGTTTTTCCATATTTTCATGAAGTTACTAATTTTTAGAAATTATAGATTTTGACATAGGGTGTTATCTTGGATTTATTGGTCTAATATTGTGGTTTTAGTTTTTATTTAACTCCCGTGTGGTGTGGCGGTGGTGTGGGTGAACATTCGCACAAGGATTTGGTGTTTTGACATTTCTGGTAGGTGATTCCATTTGTAAGAATTTATTGATGAGTTGTATTTCTTAATTTATTTATTTATAATTTTAGTAATATGCTTTTTGTAGTTTGAAAACTATTTTTGGTAGCACTAGTTGAGCGGTTTATTTTATAATATCATTTTTGTGTAAAAATGTGTGTTTGTCTTGTCTATTCCATGTTTTACCACTTGGGGAAATTTTTTTGTTCTTAAAATGGTTTTATTAAATGTTTATAGGGTTTCTAATTCTAGTTTTATCTTATATTGGTATACCTTTGGTTTCCAAATAATTATATAGAATTATTTTATGTGAAACGTGTGGTTACAATTATTGAAATTGTGTAATCAAGGTTTTAAATGGTTTCTTGATTTATGTAAGAGGTGAATCTATGTTGGAAAACCATTTTGGTAGGAGTTTAATATTGAAATGGTCCATTTTAATTTGAATTACTGTTATGTGATGTTTATTATCATGTATTTTTTTAAAAAAATTGTTTAAAGAATTTATTGAAGTGTGAAAGAGATGTGAAACACATTTATGAGCTATTTTGGTGTGAGTATGGTTTCAAAAAGAATTTTAATGAAAAAGGAAATTATGTGGAATGTGTGTGGTCTGTTTGGTGTGTGTGTGATTTTGAAATGGTATTTGAATGTGAAAAAAGATCTTTCATGTCTTATGAAACTTGTTTGAAAAAATAGGGAAAACCCGGGTATCTAGGTGGGTGGGCGTGTACTAGTAGATCATGTGCACATGTATAGATATTTGTATGGTTACTTTCACCGAGATACGAGGTACCTCGGACCCATAAAAAGCTAGTGTCTAGGGGTGTTCTCATTTCTAATTATCATAGGACATTTTACAATTATTGTTTCCATATGGTGTGTTTGGGTGTAAAAATTTAGTGGCTTGTGCATTTTATTTAAAAGTTTTGATTCTTTAAAATATTCCACTTGAAAACTACTTTTATTTTAACTTTCACCTTCTAAAGATTTTTATATGCATTTCATGTTTAAAAAAAATGTATTATTTTTGTCTTATAATGATTAACACATGTAATCTTTTTTTGGTGGCATCATACTGGGCTTTGTATTGGACCCTACTTACACATTTATGTGTAAGTAGGTTTGGTAATTTTTGTCTCAGTTTTGGGTAAAGCTCTTAGAACAAGTTGTACAGGATTCTAGCGATCCTTTAGGGTGTGGTATTGTGGATATGTCTTGCGGGTGATTTCCCATTTTCTTAAGGTGGTTCTTGGGCTGTCTATTTTGGCTTTCTTCTTCTTTTTTATTCATTGTGATTAGTATTAACCTTGTTTCCAAATTCTGAATTTTATTAAAGACTTGTTGGGGGTAAAATTTCAGATTCAGTTTATTTATTGTATTTTTTTTGTCTTATGTTTTTTAGTCAGGTAAATCATTACAAAACATTACTATATGATACCTTGGAATTTGTTCCAAACTATATGGATTGGGAATGCCCTTTAGGTCTTGCCACAGACCAGGTCAGGTGCCAGTTTTGAAGGTGACTAGATCTAGTTTGTTACATGAAATATATCCATAGATATGTCAAAGAAAATTCTCATGGATGAATAATAACCTATCTAAATGTGGGTAATGATTTCTCTAAGGAATTCATGTTTTAGGAACAAGAAAACCTATACCATAATTTCCTTTCAAAAAATGGTTTAAAACTATAGATAAGAACCCCTTTAATTTGGACAACATATTTGTCTCATGAGAACATTTAGATGCATTGTGGGAATATATGATTCTTAGGATCCTCCATAATTTCGTATAAAAATAATTCCTCATATAAAATTTTAAAATAAATAATATTCCTTATCAAATATCTATATCAAATAAATAATATATAATTATCAATATTTCACCTAAATAATCAAAAAACTGTCAAAGTAGACATCATATGTTAAATGGTATATGGTTTGGGAAATAATAATATCCCTTCATTGATATTATTATTATTTAAGTAAATTTCTAATTAAAATCATTACAATTAAAATATTTTTTAAATATAATGTTAACAATCACAATAAAAGTGAGATTGCAAAGATAATAATTAAGGACATTCCTGGGTAGAATAATCCATAAACATTAAAAAGTGTCTCATGCCACATTGAAACATTTAAATATAAAACCACAAGAAGTTAAGAAATTATATGAAATATATAATAACATTATAATAATTATATTCATGATATTATGTGTCATGTCATGTATAAAATCCACATAAAAGAAGCTAGGTGCATAACTACAAAAAGCTCTCAATGAAATGTAAATTGAGGACAAATCCCATACCTTATCCTTTATTTTGTTGTGAGGTATTTATACTACTATGAGGTGGTATAAAAAATTTTACTAACATATAAAGGAACTATAATCATGTCAATTATATCATATATTAACTATTTAGAAAACAATTTTACCCATTTGTTAAAAAAAATTCATTAATTTCTCTAATTTGGGGTTTAATTTCTTAGTTTTCTTAAGTGTGTTTTGGTCTTTTTATTTGATGTTCCTATTAATTGGATTATGATTTCATCATATTAAGAATTTAAAAATTACATAATTATAATATATATTGTATATATATGTTTTTATATAGTCCATAATATTTGGATATTAAAATGAAGTGCATCCTTCATGGAGATGGTAGGTCGTACATATGAATAAACGTTATATTCATTTCATTGTCGTATTTAAAAAATAAAAACTAGATGATTCATATTTATATAATAATTATGGTATAATATATATTTTATTTATGTCACAAATTTTTATTTAAATCAACATTTATACCATCCATGTATGGCATGAATGAGTCATATCGCTTTGAAGGGGCGGTAGTCCACATTTCCACTAACAAAATTATCATAGTTACACAAGATGGAAACAATATTGGTATGTTCTAAATACAAATATAAGAAGTGAAAATAAATTATAAATATTACATATAACATATATAAACAGTGTTTCCATCATAATATCCACCATGATAGGTGTCAATGGAAAAATAAATAATCATTGTTTTGGGACAGTGTAGTTTTCCATACATTCAACTTGTATGTTCGTTACCCATTAGATGGAGGTGTGTGTATGTGTAGGTAAAAACCATTACATAAAAACATATTAGTATATTTAGGATAATAATGTTGTTATATATTCATGGAATAGATATATTTTAGGGGATGTGGAATGAAAATCAAACCAGATATCTTGAGAGAAGACGTTACCTCTTAATCATGTAACTTCTTTTAGTTTTCCCCGAAAGGCTACCTTGTAATGATATCATCGCAGAGGGTGGATAAAAAGTATATGATATTGATTTTTTAAGCTATATAGTCATTATTCACTAATCCTAAGTGGTTTGAAATGTGTGGGGAATGGGGAGAGGTGATTTCCTTTTCTAATGTAAGAAAAGGACTCACTTGGTATTTTTGAAAAGAAGTTAGTTGTACCCATGTTTATACAAAACAAATGTCTTAAAAACCAAAAAACAATTTAAATTATGGAAAATTCATGGATTAATTACATCCATAGAATGGTTTTTTTACAAGATAATAGGTCATTTGAAACTTTAATATAAAAGTTTAGTCATTTATTATGCTTAATTTTACCTTAATAATTATATTTAATATTAATTAATTTATCTTTTTTGTTTTTACAATTTTTTTTTTAATTATAAATTATAAATTATTCTTATTCGAAATATGGGATAATTTTTTTTAAATTATAAACCTCGAAATGGAATAAATTTCTTTAAAATTTATCCTGTAGGAGGGACGACAACGCGGGTTTTTAAAGTAAAAACATATGAAGGTTTTCTAGGTTTTAATAATCTATTTAAAGTAAAATTGATTAAAAT
This sequence comes from Viscum album, assembly GCA_963277665.1. Classification (NCBI taxonomy): domain Eukaryota; kingdom Viridiplantae; phylum Streptophyta; class Magnoliopsida; order Santalales; family Viscaceae; genus Viscum; species Viscum album. The sequence continues at coordinate 1,096,034,670 of OY728131.1, read as the reverse complement.
GAATTAATTTGTTTCAATTGATAAAAATATTATATAATTAAACTTTAACACTAATTAAATTTAATATTTTACATTATAAATAAATTAGATGAAAAAGCAGTTTTAAACTAAAATTTCATGTTTTAAATATTCATGAAAAATGAAATGTTTTAGAAAAATATCATAAAATCACCCTAACCAAATTCATACATTTATATTTTAACTATGAAGTTTATTTTGAAATATTAAATCAATTAATGTGTCAAAATTTAAATTTAATATGGGTTCTTCATTAAAATGCGGTAAAATGGCCTTTATAAAAATATATGTTTTATGTGTAAAATAGTGTTTGTTCTTATCCTATGCCTATAATCTGAATGGATGAATAAAAAAATATTTTATTTAATAAATAACATATATATTTAATTAAAATAATACACTAATTTTAATTAAATATTTTCCTGATGATAAAACCCCTTGGGAACTATCAAAATAATAATATTCCTTTTCATATTCAATTGGTTTTAATTTTTGTTTCTATATAATTAGTAACACAAAAAATATTTTTTTTTGTTTATATTAACAAAAGAATTTCATAAGTTAGTTATTAATATTCATAACCTCTTTCATAACATCTAGGTTATATCATATTATTTTAAATTTTCATATTTTCGTACTACAATATTATTTTGTGAAACACAGTTATGTGTGTAATGCCAACAATCGAGGAAGGCCACTCTTGTGTGCAACACAATATAACTCGGGGTTATATGAATTAATATATATATATATAATATTAAATCCTTTAAAATAATAAATACACTATAAATTATTGGTATATTATATTCAATCATAGATTTGTGAGAGGTGTTATACTTTCTATCAAATACAATGTTAACTTTGGAATTTCAGGGTGTTACATTCGACCTAATCAAATTTGAAACTTTAATTTCTACCAAGATTTTCTTTATATGGTATATTATAAAAATAGACATTATAAATTCAATAACTATCCTCTCCATATATAAAATCCGAGATTAAATTTTCTAGGACCTTCAAATTAGTCATATCAACAATTCTTCAAGACTCCTTATAATATAAAATATATCACCATCCAGTAGTGGGAAATACATGGAAGATTACTTCTACTTTTGGATTATCAAAAAATAAATTTTTTCTTATTTTGACAAGATAATACTAAAGATTAAGAAAATATCTATGAAGATTTAGACAAAAAGTTTTTATTTAATTCATCTCATAAAGGAACACAACATAATTCATATTCTGTGAGAAATAATTCTTATTAAAAAAAGATAATCTTCACTACAAAAATATCAAGTTATATCATGTGCAACTAGTATTTTATGATCCCTCTCCACCCTAAAAAAATTATACCATGTAACCGTGCCATTTTTGGTCGTTTTAATTGATCTTATACTCAAGTTATCATTTTAGTCATCTTTTTTCCATAATTTAAAATCATTTGATGCCATAATTCATTATATACATTCATTTATATGTTGAATAAACTTATATTATCACATATATGAAATATATCAGCATTTTCCCAATATATTGTTTTCACAACTATTTCATCATAAGGGTTCTGAACCAAAAACCCGTCATTCTAAAAAACCACTTTATTGCCTTCATCACAAATATAAAAATCCCATAATATAATCTAATCCAATTTATCAATATAAATTCTCATTTTCTATTTTAGAACATCATTACCAATTATAGATGAGAAAAATTCATCAACTATTAGTGATCCATAATTTCAAAATATAAATATACCTCCATTACACTTTTAAATATCATTAATTCTTTTTTGAATGTAATGTCATGTGAGAGGAAGATCCACTACCATATATTTATGGAAATAACCTTTAGATTCTTTAATTTAAATGTTAACAACTAATGATTTATTATTAAGTTGAAAATTTTTCTAATGGGTTTATTTAATGTTGAAAATCATATTTTTCTTGGATGGTTGACTAATGATGAAAATGTTTTCATGATATTGAAGATGTAAATACCATCCCAAAACATCTTCAAAAACATCAATTACATTCAATTATTTTTTTTATAGAAAGAAAAACTTTTCTAAATTTATCTCCCATAAAATGGGTTTATATAGAATAGCCCATGTATTTTACACATATATATCATAGATTATTATATAAATAATCATTATATAAATCTATGATGAATGCCTGAATTGTATTGGTCTATTTTTATTGGATACTTATATATATAAACAACACATTCTTAATATATATACTTCATTTCCCACTAAGTTCTTCAAAAAGAAAACCCTTCTATGAAATATAATAAATAAAATATTTCTATATATGAAGATGAATGTAAAAAATAATAATGGTAGATATCAAATTTTTATTAATGGAAATCAATACATTTATAAATGATCACAAAAAATAACACAATAATTGGGGAATGAGAATAAGTGGTAATTATTTTAAAACCACACCCATCATATCATGTATCATAATATTCAATCAATGAACAAAAAATTTTATTTCATAAGATACAAATAATATAGGTTTCAAAGAACATGATCTATGAGAACATCACATTGGAATAATACATACATTGTGGAATTCCAATAAAAATGAAGAATTATTCTGTTAGTTAGGGGTAACTGCCTATTCTTCCATATAGAATGGTGTTCACTCCCTATTACATTTTATATATAGTATTTTTTCACTCCAAATAATTTCTATAACATCCTAAACTAGAATATGTTATTGGGTGCCTTAATCTAGTGGTCTGCATGGCCTAAAGCATGCCTCCTCATACCCTAAAGGCTATCATCTATCAGTGAGGGCTGATCATGTATTTCTGGGGAAACTATTCCATAATATTATAGTTTTTCCCATCGGAAGTAAACATAAAAATCAAGAGCATAAATTGTAAAACATCTAGATAGAACAAAAACATCCATGATAGGAATAAATAACTAATGAAAAAGTAATCTTATATATAATATTATTCTCCATGTCAGGTATCTAAAATGCATAAAAATAGGTATACATTCATCCAACACAACACGTGAATCGAAATATCAAAAATTCCAAGAATTATTATCCCATATGACATCGTTATTATAGCTCAGTTCATTGATCTCCTTCTACAATGCCACGAGAAAATCAAACATCATACAGTGAAACTATTCCCTAGTCACTTCTTACATCCAATAAGTATGTCCTGGTTCCAAAATTTGGCTCAAACTATGAATTAAATACCACTAATTAAGACACCACCAATTCATTCTATAAAAAAAAATATCTGCGTGATATAAATAGAGGTGAAACTCAAAATTTATAAAATGTATATCAATACTAAAAGTAATGTGTGATCCGGTTAGCCAAAGTTGGATCCCTACAAAACAGTAGTCATGTTATTAAAGAAAATTGGTTGTAAAGAATAAATAAATAAGGTTTAAATCAATCTAGTTGGACAACTGCTAGAATATTGTATGTTTTGGGAGAAGTAGAAGCATGCAATGGGAATTCCCAACACATATTTGTATCATGATCAATGATTAATCTGTGATCTACAAGATAATAAATGTCGTGATCTATAGAATTGGATTAATTAAATAATACAAGAGTAATAATTCTATAAACAATGTTTTCATCATCACATATTATTTATAAAATATATAATTAAGTAATGAATTAAAATTGTTGGAACTCTTTCTTTTATGATGAATCAAGTGATAGATCTACATTTCACCATTATTACAATGTAGGGATCAGTTATAGATTCCCTATAGTAGTGATCTAAACATGTTTCCTGAATCTCCAGAAGTCATCAAAGGATTATTCGGGTGCTAGCATGATAGATCCTTGTGCTTGTGTCGTATGCCTTTGATCGCTATGAGAACCACTTCCAAATACATTATCCTTGATCTGGTGGAGGAAAATTGATCTTTATTCTTGGGATCATTCTTAGATAAGGGCGATCTCTAGAATTTAGAGGAATCTCCAAATCCATTTTGCACATCCACAAAATGAATTGGAACATTGATAAAATAATATAAATTGTTTTATATATTTCTAGGGTTAAAATAAAATAATAACACAAGTTTTATTTACTATTTTTTTAGTCCCTGTAGAAACCCATGTCAAATAATATTTATATTATTATTATTTCTCAAATTTCACTTAACATGAGATTTATATTATATATTATTTAATTAAATAATACTCAATATTTATTATTTCTCATCGTACCTCAACCATTTGTCCTCAATTCCTCCATATTTATTGGGCCTTCAATATTTACTTTATATTTATTAAATAAATATCCCATAACCTTTCTCCAATAAACTTATTAATATTATATTCAATAAATATAAAATAAATAATTATTAAATATTCCACTCACATTATATTCCCTCAAAAATTTGATGAAGGAATATAGGTGATAAATAATTCATGAATAATTATTAAACCACATTTTAAAATTATATTTATTCAACTTTTTAAATAATAATATATTATTTAATTGTGATTTTGGATACACATAGTTTGTGACCCACTAGGCCTCATTCTCAATGGCATTAGTTGATGTAACCTATAGTATAAGCATGGCATCTAAAAACATGAAAAAGAACAAAATTTCATGGAAACTAATGCCCCAATGACATGATAAATCATAAAAAATTCTACTATGTAATATAATTCTTTTATCACAATATCTCATATCAAGTAGGTTGCATGTCAGTGTCATCATCCTTTGTTCTTGATGTCTAAATGTTTGAATTTTTAAAAATATAACTTTTATATAGAACACCATGGGCATGGATTTATTTAGGCTGTATCATTTCCAGAAAAGGGAATTAAATATCAACATCCATTAAAGAAAAAAGGGATAAATCCTTTATTATATTATTCATTAATGCAATATTATTCATGATGCACCCAACATATCCTACCTCTTCCCAAACATATTTCATAACATTTTTCATAAATACATCTAAGTATGTGACTCATAAAACTAATTAGTAATAATCATAATGTCTAATAACCAATATACAAGATCATAGATTGAAACAACCAATGACACATAGAAATTTGGATTTCTTACTTGTGGGTCTTGTTATCATAATAAACTAGTGGATATTACTAAGGGAGTACACCATGAGAAGGATTCTCAATTCCCTATGAGTATCCATCCATGATAGCCTATATCATTTGCATCCCTTAAATAATATCATCCATATATAGAACATATATTCAAGTATAGTGTCATTGAAATTATAGGTTCTCATCATAGAGGGGAACTACTATAACCTTTTAGTGAGCTAACTACTCTTCAGACATTATCACTTACTATATTATTCATAAGAACAATCATGATGTGATTTGTAGTATATTAATATTCGAAACCATGAATACAAGTTATCATAATGTACAAAAAAGTTGGTTCTAGGGAACCAAATCCAGCGTACTCCCACTTACTCTAGATCCAACTACTAACAACCTTTATTCTGCAAGCTCTCACATGATACCCATGCCTCTTTTGGGATTGTCCTTTAGTCAAGGGTTTCTCCATATTCTCTTCTGCGGGTAATAATTTTACTAGAACTTCAGGGCTCTGATATAAATCCCCCATGTTATATTACTTCGTGAGTCTCTGATTTATATGTTGGTGTGATTTTGGATCTTTTGAAACACCCACACCTGTAGTATTATCACAATTAAATGTGATAGGGTTTATAAAACTAGGTTCCACTGCTAGAAATTTAAACTATACCAATGGTTACAAACTATTGGTATGGGGGGGTAAACTGTTGGCATACAGTGTCCCAACAGTTTTCCAAACCATTGGGGAGTGTAGCATCATGATACACATATACCAACAGTTTATAAATAACCATTGGTATAGGTTAAAAAACATAAATTTCCCAATGGTTTCTTAGAGTAGTTGGGATTGATAATTACCAACAGTTTAAAACTGTTGGTTTATAAAGGAAAAAATGTAATACCAATGGTTTTTGAACTGTTAGCATAGAGTTTTTTCAACAGTTACTTACAACTATTGGTGTACATTACATTTCTAAGGATATACGAAAGGTTTAGTCACCATTGTTATATAATTTTTTCAATGGTTATACTTAACTGTTTGAAAACACATGCTCTTTCCACACTATACCAATGGTTATAAACTGTTGGAATAGTATTCTCCTAGATTTGCATCTCCGTAGCAGCTCTCCATAGCATCTCTAGAATTTCACAAATAAACCCGCACATAGAAGCCAATATACAGAAGCCTCCAAAATTTCATACATTTTACAAACCACAATAATATTACAAAACTCTACAATACAATATAAAAACATCTCCGAACACTCTACAATACCATATATATAATTTTAAAAACTAATAACAACATCACATTTATTTACTCTATTTGAGGGGGGTACTAGCATGTGTGGTGACCCAGAACAAAGAACATAACTCCCTCAAAGGAATATATTGAACATACCTCACCCATTGATACAATATGTTCTAGATAGTGGTATTTTACCTACTGTATTTTTTTTTGAGATGCAACCTTTGGATATATGAGATATCATCTTATATCATAGTTTCTCATAACCCTTATAAGATTCTAACTAACATGAGAGTGGGTTGGGTGGTTGCTTTTAAACCTATATAAGTTTTAAAACCTAGATCAGGTGTCTTTGACGTTAGGGATGATGATAATGGGTGTGTATCCATGGGCTTGTGTGACTTGAGGAAAGTAGTTTTCATTGGTATAGTAGATGTCATGTGTTTTAGAATAGGGGTCGAAGATCCTCACATGAGAAGTGGATTGTCTGAGTCTGGACCAAAGGGACTAGTTTTGAGAGCCCCATGATCTATAAGAACATATTTGGATAGTGTTGAATGGGTGGGTTTGGTGATTGAAGATATCCATGAAAGGGATCAACCCGATATCATATGTTTTTAAGATTTATGGTGAAAATATTGAGTTTTTAGCATATGGAATGAATGAACAGAGGTGTTGTCAAGTATATTATGTAGTTAGGGTGATGGATTAGTTTTTATAAGTAATGTTCCTTGAGTTCTAGTGCTTCGGTATCGAGGATGGTATTGGAGAGAAGGATCATTTAGATGCCTGAACCTGAGATTATTTTTGTGTTCTTTTAAGTGAAGGGTGAGAATATGTGTACACTTGAGTATTTGAAATGAAATCACATATTAGTTGTTATTGATGTGGTTCTATCCCTAGATTGGAATTTGGTCTAATAGAAAATTAATTCAAGCGATTCTTATTAAAGTTATACTAACATGCTAAAGGGAATAACAATAATTCATGTTTAAAAAATTCCACAGCATGACACGTAACCTCTATGTTTTAATGAATATAAGTCATTATAAACTCTATATTCATGGGGATTGGGAAATTTTTATGAAATTATTTTGGGTGTGGTGACCTGAATCTTTGTACAAGAATAAGAGGAGGGTCATGGAATAATCAACACGTGTGAGATGGATCTTATTACATGTAGTGGGTGTTGTTATAAGAAGCCAGAAACCTGTGGTAAATTATGTATGTACTATATATTAGGTGATAGAGTTATGAACACACCCAATATTTGAGTTTTGAAATTCATGTAGCATGGTTCATGGAGGTTGGGAGTTTGATCCAATGAAGGGACGGTAAAAACACTCTTATGGTGGGGAGTGATGTATTAGTTATGGGCATGTGACCCTTATGATGGGAGGGACATGATAGTGTGAATCCGAACATGGGGTGGAATGATAACATTATGATACTAGTGAATAAGTGGACCCAAATACATTTGAATTATATAGTGAATTCCATGTATAAATTGAGATGTGATATTGGGTGGAGTCTGAATATGTGTGTTGTCTTCAGGATGGTTTATGATGATCCTACATAAGAGATCACATTGGTAATTAGGTAAAAACATTAGTGTGAGTACTTCAATTACTATGGGGTTCCATTAGTCTTAATTTCATTATGATTGGATATTTTGGTAGTGTGTATGTAGTGAATGCCAAACGTTTTTAAGAAGGGTTTTTTGATGTATATATTACTGTTGTTATTACATGAGAGAGATTGTGATGATCTAGAAATTGCATCGGATGCATCTATTTGCGTTTGAAGTGTGTTTTTTGAGAGTTGGATAGGGATTTTTTAGGAATAGATATTGTTTTCAGGTTTTTCTTGGATGGTGAAGGCATGCCCATTTTAGCATCAAAAATAGAAGAAAGTGTTGATACTAGTGTAAGTCTAGATTTCTTGAACCTGTCTAGGTGAGGGGCATTGATAATCACACTAAGTGGTTTGGTGGACAACTAGAATCATGTCATGGTAGAAAATTCCAATGGTGGGAGGAATCATAGCTTGAAATTATTCCTATTACTAAGGTTTTATATTGGGTAGAACCACAAAATCAATAATAAATTGGGGATAATTCTCAAGTTAATAAAAATGGTGACTCACCAATGGCTAGAAAGGTGTGTCCTTTAAAACATTTCTCAAGATAGAATGAAAAAATCGTCAAATATGGATGAATATAAAAAGGGTAATGGAAGTAAGGACTATCTGATAGGGATGAATTCCAATGATCAGTCCTTATTGTCACTAGAAATAAAAATGGATTTCAGAATTTCCAATTAGTATGATGAGAAACTACATCTCCCACTTCCCCCCTAACCCACTACCCCACACCCCTTGCAACACCCATAGACCCCCCCCCCCCCCCCATAGCCCCTTCCCCACACACCTGCACCCCCTTCCCCCTATACCCCCCCTGACATAGCCCCCCTAACCCACTGTAGACCCTTCCCCCAAAACACCCACCCCCTGCAGCCCCTATCCCCCTTTCTGCACACCCCCTAGATAGCCAATGTAAAGTCCTAGAAATTTCAAGGGAATTTTTTTTCTAAATACTTTGGAATTTTACGAGTCCTTTGCTTCTTATGGCACTTGATTCCATGGCCCGGTGTGCCAGGAATCAATCTCCAATGTTTATCTCGGGTACGTTTAGTGAACGAACGAGCGGTTTTTTCTATCTTTTGAACTGATGCTCAGAATTAAAATCTGAGGGCACCGATGAAACCACAGGGTCGATAATTGCATAAGGGGACTCATACCGTAGTTGCATTCGCAAAGGAGGAGGAGATATTTTGGGGGGTTTATTAAATAAGTAAATAAAAATTGTCAGAATAATTTTTATTTTCATAAGGTGGTTTTTCCCTTCCATGGGTAGTTAAGAGTGGGGACCACAACCACATAACTACCCAAGTGGGGATGTTAAAGAAGTGGGGGCCCACACGAGCCCCACCATTTAATTCCCTCTAATCTCTTAAACATCCCCTCATTAAATTGGAAAAACCACCATTAAATGTCACCTCAATCCATTAAATTATGTCAACCCATAATTTAATGAGAAACCTTCTTCTTTCCCCCTTTTAAATTTAACAGCCAATATGTTTAATAATGGGGAACCTTCTCTCTCCCTTCTTTAAATTAAATGTCCACACATTTTAATTAGTGTGGTGAATTATTTACGGGGGAGTTTCTTTGTGTCTATAATAAAATAATAGTGGAACCTATTTTTTTATTAAGGAAGATAACTTCATTGTGCGAGGAAGAACGCCAGCCTCCGATGAAGAATGACAAAGAACGCCAGCCTCCCACGAAGAACAACGAAGAACGCCAGCCTCTGACGAAGAACGCCGATTCCTCAAAGATCGATGGTGTGCCACCCTTACCTTTCTCCGCGGCAAGAGAGGAGACGTTGCATCCTCCTCGACGTTCCCCGATGACGCCTACGATCCTTTCCCCCCATGACACCGACAATCATCTTTCATGTTGAGGTAGGGGAATTTGAATAATTTTCCTTATGTGATTCTTATATCCCCAGCATGGCATGCAATTGTTGGTAATGTTTGAACCACTACTGCGGTGGGTGCGGACTAACGAACAAGTCTGAACCAGCCGCTAGTTTGTTCTTGATTCACGGAATTCTTGGTGATGACAAAACGGGACTGAAATAGAGATTGGAGGCCTTTTCAGTAATCTATGGGTCCCAGGACGACCGCAGGCATAGAGAGGAGCAAGAACAGACCACCGGAATGACTCCGGTGGCCCGCGGAAAACTGCGGCAGCGCGGGGCATCGGCGCGGCGGCGCCGGCGGCCGGAGGTGGGGGCGCCCCAAGGCACTGCCAGCAGTAGCCATCACGGATAAATCCTCTACAGCAAGGAGCTATATCCCGCGGCAGCGCGGGATTCTGGGAGACGCGGCGTCGGTCGCCGTGTCCGCTGAGCGCAAAGTGGGGGGGGGGGGACCGCATCCCCCCTGCTCAGCCTGCTGGCCGAGCCAGTGCACCCCCCCGCCCCCGGTCGGGCTAGGATGGGTCATGCGGACAGAGCTGCGTTGTGCCGCGCCCTACCGGCCCGGACCCAGACCTAGGTTGGGTCGACTCGGTTCGGGCCGACCCAGGGGGGTTGGGCCATATCAAACCGGGCCCAGATCCCCCACTTTGTACCGCTTTCGGTCTTGTTCCCATAACTTGTGCTACGGACCTCGAATCGACACACAATCAGTTGAGTATGAACCCTTGGATCGAGATGGTTGTTTTGGTATATTACACACGAGGTTTCGACAAAGTTTCGGTATGGCCGGGTTGGATCGAACCCGAAACCAACCGGGCCCTTGGAGTGGAAACACTTATATCTCAAGGACTGGACATCCGATTGATGTGTCGTCAATTGCGTTGGGATCATTTTGTCGAGACGGTCCTTTTGGCTTACTCTGCTTGAGGTTTGGACGCATCTGGTGTACGTTCGGGTTGGTCTTAGCTTAAAAACCAACCGGGCCCCTAGGACGGAAAAGCCAATAACTCTCAGACCGGCTGTCCGATTGACGCACCGTCTGTCGCGTTGGGTTTCTTTTGACGAGACAGAACTTTGGGATACATCAAATCTGGACTTCATGACAGTTGATGTATCGACTCTCTCTTGCTTGAGGAGTGGACCCTCCCGTAATTGAGCGCGCTGTGTGCGGGAACCCTAGAGCTGGCTGTGATGCGACGATGATGACTGCACTTGGATCCTCCGTGGGTTCGGTTGTGAGGACGACTGTACTTGAATCCTCCGTGGGTTCGGCAGCGACGACGACCGTACTGGAATCCTTCTTGGGTTCGATGGTGATGACTAATGTTCTGGTATCCTATGTGGGCCCGTCAGTATTGACCTCTGTACTTGTATCCTGTGTGGGTCCGGCAGAGTAGCTGGTCTTGTATCCTTTGTATGTTCGACGGCTTAGCTGGTCTTGTATCCTATGTGAGTTCGATAGCTTTGATGAATCAGTGGCAACATCTGATCATCTCCATCACCTTACAAAGTGTATACCTGTGTGATTTGAGTCTTGTTTTTCAATCATTATCAATGATGTGGTTGACTTGCTTTCCTGTGTGGATTGGGTTGTCCTTTCCGATGTGGACTGGGTTGTGCTTGGGCTCGGGAGCTGGAGCTAAACTATAACTGATGACTTGGGTATATGTATGGGAATATACCTAAGTAGTGTTTTTGATTCTTGGTGATTGTATCTTTCCATTGTGGTTTATCCTTCGTGGATTCTGAGAGACCTTCGGGGGTCTTGGGGTCCCTACTGAGTATCGTATACTCATCCCTGTATGGGCTATGCCCGCACTACGTTGTGTTGGATGCAGACAACGAACAACCCTGATCGAGGTGGAGGCTTGTGGAGCTAGACGGTACCCAGAGGTGGACCACTTGGCGGGGCGTACACAGAGTAGACGACCGGACCCGAGGAGACGAGGAGACTATCTGTACCCACCATTTAGGTGGGATTTCTGGATAACAACTTGGTGTTGTTGTTTTACTTACTGTTGTTGTACTTTCTTTTCAGTTGTACTATACTTTCAGATGGGTTTGTATATTGGCCCATTTACTTTTTCACCACTTACCTTGTACCCAGTTTTACTTAGTGCTTACTTCACTTGTGTACTCTCTTGTGTTTTTGTTTACTAAATAATGGCAATGCCTTCCCTTCTTTTGGGTTTTTTACACCTTTGGTGCTAGTTTCCAGCCCCTGTCCAATGGGAGGTGGGATTGGGGTAGTCACAGCATGGACCCTGAGGACGGATCATGAAAATTGGTATCAGAGGAGTCGGTTCTACCGCAGAACTCAGGACTCTGATAATTTTTTCCCTGTGAAGCATTAATGTTTCGAGTAATGAGTGTGGCTATCATTCCAGGGAGTCCAGTGTTGGTGCGGCTGCTGATGTATCCATACACTAGGACCCTGACTTCTGATTTCAAACTCAATGCATGAAAACATTGATTGCATTTGTGTTTCAAATGTTTTCTTTGTGATTACTTTGTGTCAGCTCACCAGGTATACTGTATTAACCGTGGTGCACTTGTTTCTTTTCAGGATGGCCCCACGATGGCAGCCAGCTAGGGTTCCGAGCTTTGTGTGAGATGGCAGCCCACCGGGCGACGAGGCCTCGGTGCAGGGCCCTATTACAGTGGAGGCACCGGCAGAACCTCTACCCGCCGAGCCGCCGATGCTACCGGCGCTAGCGGCGGAGAGTGCACGCCTCCTGATCATGTTGCACGAGTTTTAGAGATAGAGGCCACCCAGGTTCTGTGGAGAGATGGATCCTCAGGCAGTCGAGGATTGGCTGGAGGCTACCGTCAGAGTATTTAGGTTGGTAGGGACACCAGCAGACCTCATGGTGATCCTTTCTGTGAGTCTCCTACACACAGCAACAGGTAGATGGTGGAGCCTGATGCTCCATGTGCACGACGAGGAATCTTTACTTTGGACGGAATTCGACAGCCTCTTCCGCTCAGAGTTTGTTCCAGCCACCCTTCGTTCGGTGCACATCCTACAGTTACTACAGCGGCGGAAGGGCATCATGTCAGTAGCCCGGTACTCGGCATGATTATCGACGTCTCGTGCTACTCCACAAACATGGTATGAGACCCATTCTTCCAGGCCCAGACCATTGAGCAGGGGATGAGGCATGAGATCAGAGATTCGACTATTCCACTCAGCATCATGACTCAGGTGGGGGTGCTGGAGCGGGCCCTACTAGTGGAGATCTTTCTCATTGAGCAGCCATCAGCAACGAGGCCCACCGCAAGACGGCATGGAGCGGAGTCTTCTGCAGTTGGCAGTCGACAGATGATGCAGGGGTCCAAGCGGACTAGGCCGACAGGTGGGAGACCTCAGGATTCGAGTTCGGCTGTGTGGGGAACACGGCGCAGATCCAGCCTTCCGAGGAGCAGACAGTGTTATGCATGCAGCGGGCAGGGCCACATGGCTCGTGAATGACCAACCCGCCATGCAGATGAGTAGCAGACAGTGGAGGGACCTCTCAGGAAGAGGCAAAGGTTCGACCGTGGTGGTCCACAGGGAGCAGTAGGATGAGGCAGAGGAGCTGGCCGAGCAGCGGGTGGTGGATGACGCTTCGAGGCTCTACCTCCACCACCTAAAGGAGGTCCACCCCATCCACAAGGAGGTGGCAGGCAGAGGCAGGCTCAGCTCCATGCATCAGAGGCTTACGACCATGGCACACCCGAGATGATTCAGGGTACTATCTGTGTCTACTCCACCGTTGCTATAGTTCTTATAGACACGGGTGCAAGTAATTCTTTAATTGTCGCTTCCCTTGTTCGGTGATCAGAGATTCTGATGGAGTTGTTGACTCGATCCTTACTGCTAGAGACTCCTACGGGAGCAGACTCGATGATTACGCACTGGTTATGGCAGTGTGAACTTACTCTAGGAGGAGAGAGCTTCGGTTGGGATCTTCTTGTAGCGGCATCAAGGCCATATGACGTCAACTTGGGTATGGACTTGTTACCTACAGTCCATGCTTAGATCGACTGTATTAGGCGCAAGGTGCGGTGTGTCCGCACGGATGGGACCAGGTTCACCTTCACTGGTGAAAAGGGAACCTTCACAGCACAAGATGGACTCACACAAAGGAGAGGGCAACCGATCACACATCAGTTGGCTAGTCTCATCCTTGGAGCAGTTGATGTGCGGATTCTGAGTTTTCCTATAGTGGCGGATCAGTAAGCAGAAGTTTTCCCTGATGATGTTCAAGGACTACCTCCTCATAGTTAGGTGGATTTATATATATACCTATACCCCGAGACATCACCGATAGCCACTTCATTATATCGGATGGCTCCCACCGAGCTTCGTGAGCTGCGGGTACAGCTGGAGGACTTACAAGGGAAAGGTTTCATCCGACCTATTGTTTCAAACTGGGCTTCTCTGGTCCTATTCTCCAAGAAGGCTGATGGGGGCTTGCGACTGTGTGTCGATTACTATCTCCTGAACCAGGTGACCGTGAGGAACAAGTATCCGCTTCTGAGTATTGACGAACTCTTTGATCAGCTCAAGGGAGCACGTTGGTTCCCAAAGACAGACCTCAGGTCAGACTATCATCAGCTCCAAGTTCTGGGTGAGGAGGTTCGGAAGATGGCCTTCATGTGTCGGTATAGCCACTATGTGTTCTTGGTCATTCCCTTCTGTGTGACCAATGCTCCAGCAGTTTTCATGAGTCTCATGAATAGGATCTTCCATCCCTACGTTGATCGGTTTGTCGTAGTTTTCATTGATGACATACTGATTTACTCGATGACTGAGGAGGAGCATGACTACCACCTACAGGTTATACGGGATACACTCCGAGAGCACCAGCTTTATGGTAATCTCTCGAAGTTCCAGTTCTAGCTTCAAGAGGTTCACTTCTTGGGGCACATCATCTCTGAGGCGGGACTTTCAGTGGATCCCATGAAGGTCGAGGCATTACATGCATGGGAGCCACCCAAGAGCGTGACAGAGGTGCGGAGTTTCCTATGACTGGCTGGATACTATCGGAGATTTGTTCCAGACTTCTCCAGAGTTACGGCACTACTTACTACTTTAATGAAGAAGGGGAAACCCTTCGTGTGGTCAGACAGATGTCAGCAGATCCTCGAGAAGCTGAGGTGGAGATTGACCAGTGTGCCGATCTTGAGGCTACTGGAGGAGGGCGTAGGGTACGTAGTTTACTGCGAAGCATCAGGGATTGGGCTCGCGTGTTTCCTGATATAGGAGCGAGTAGTGATTGCTTACGGTTCATGGCAGTTTAGGTAGCACGAGTAGAACTACGCTACCCATGACCTTGATTTAGTAGTAGTGGTTTTCGCCCTGAATATGTGGTGACATTATCTGATGGGTGAGCGATTTATAGTCTACTCTGACCACAAGAGTCTCAGGTACATTTTATCACAGAAGGACCTGAAACTGAGACAGTGACATTGGCTTGAGTTCCTCTAGGGTTATGAATTTGAGATCGTCTATACTCCTGGAAAGGGGAACATTGTGGATGATGCTCTCAGCAGGAGATAGGGCATTCAGCTACTCAGAGAGGTGACAAAGCAGTTAGCTGCTTTACAGATATCCTTTGTAGATAGAGATGGGACAGCCTATCTACAGTATATCACAGTCACTCGTCCACATCTTCACCAGGATATAGAGGCACAACGTGGATACTTTGACTATCAGGCGAGACATGCTCAGATATCCTCAAGGCTGGTAGCCGATGGATTTTCTGAAGGCGGGGAACACGTCGTTCTCTTCCGGGGACGTACCATGGAACCATTTGCACTGAAAGAGGAGGTTCTGAGGGAGTTACACACTTCCCCTCTAGTGGTACATCCTAGAGTAGTGAAGATGTATCAGGACCTCAGACGACAGTACTAGTGGACGGGTATGAAGAAGGTTGTGGCAGAGTTCGTTTCTCGATGCCTTACTTGTCAGCAAGTGAAGGCAGAGCACCAGGTACCTGCAAGCTTGGTACAGGTCTTAGAGGTCCCAGAGTGGAAGTGGGATGGGATATCCCTGGATTTCGTTACGGGGCTTCCACGGACTTCCAGAGGACACAACACTATCTGGGTGATCATAGACCGACTCACCAAGTCGGCCCACTTCCTACCGATCAGAGAGCAGGGATCAGTAGAGAGCATGGGACGCCTCTATGTTCAGTAGATCGTACGGCTTCATGGGGTGCCATCATTTATCATCTCTGATCGAGAGGCCCACTTCACTTACCGATTTTTGAAGGGGTTGCAGGAGGCCTTTGGGACGCAGAAACGCCTAAGAACTGCCTTTCACCCATAGACGAATGGCCAAATGGAGAGGACCATTCAGACACTCGAGGACATGCTCTATGCATGTGTCCTTGACTTTGGTCATAGATAGGAGGATCACCTACCCTTGGTGGATTTTGTGTACAACAACAGATACCACTCCACCATCAGGATGGAACCTTACGAGGCACTGTACGGCCGACCACGTAGATCACCTCTGTGCTGGACTGGCCCTGGGGAGTCAGCACTCGTAGGACCATAGATGGTATGGACTATAACAGAGAAGGTGCAGGTCATCTAGGAGTGGATTAGGACTGCACAGAGCATACATATGTCCTATGCTGATAGGAGGCGGAGTCCACTAGAGTTCAAGGATGGCGACCACGTTTTCCTACAGGTCTCACCTCGACATGGATTATAGAGATTTTTCTGGTGTGAAAAGTTATCTCCACACTTCATCGGGCCTTTTTAGGTCCTCAGAAGGGTAGGCGAGGTGGCTTACCACCTGTCCCTTCCACCTCAGTTGCACCGGGTGCACAATGTCTTCCACGTGTCTCAGCTGAGATGATACATGCAAGCCCAACGCATATCATTGACCATAGGGAACTAGACATCGATGATGGGGAGACTTTTGCAAAGGTCCCAGTGGAGATCAAGGATCGACATGAGCGGGTCCTACGTGGATGGTTGATTCCTCTGGTGCGCATTCGTTGGCAGCATGGGAACCTTCGGGAGAGCACATGGGAGCTGGAGGATCAGATGCATGCTCAGTACCCTCATTTGTTCCCCTAGTTTATGTTGTAGCTTTATAGAGACGTAAATCCCTGTGGTGGAAGTAATGTAAAGACCAGGAAATTTCAAAGAATTTTTTTTCTAAATACTTTGGAATTTTATGAGTCTGTGGCTTCTGATGGAACTTGATTCCGAGGCCCGTTGTGCCTGAAATCAATCTCTGATGTTTATCATGGGTATGTTCAATGAACGAACGAGCAATTTTTTCTATCTTTTGAAATGGTGCTCAGAATTGAAATCTGAGGGCACTGATGAAACCACAGCACCGGTAATTTCTTAAGGGGACCCTTACCGTAGTTGCGTTCGCAAAGGAGGAGGAGATATTTTCAGGAGTTTATTAAAGAAGTAAATAAAAATTTTCAGAATAATTTTTATTTTCTTAAGGTTATTTTCCCCTCCCACGGGTAGTTAACAGTGGGGCCCATAGCCACTTAACTACCCAAGTGGGGATGTTAGAGAGGTGGGGGCCCGCACGAGCCCCACCATTCAATTCTCTCGAATCTCTTAAACATCCCCGCATTAATTTGGAAAGACCTCCATTAAATGTCACCTCAATCTATTAAATTATGTCAACCCATAATTTAATGTGGAACCTTCCTCTTTACCCATTTTAAATTTAGCAGCCAACGCGTTTAATAATGGGGAACCGTCTCTCTCCCTTCTTTAAATTAAATGTCAACACATTTTAATTAATGCGGTGAATTAATTATAGGAGAGTTTCATTGCATGTATAATAAAATAATAGGGGAAACAATTATTTTATTAAGGAGGAGAGCTTCATTGTGTGAGGAATAACGTCTGCCTCTGACGAAGAACGACAAAGAACACCAGCCTCTGATGAAGAACGATGAAGAATGCCGGCCTTCGACGAAGAATGACGAAGAACGCTGGTTCCATGAAGATCGACGACACGCCACCCTTACCTTTCTCCACGTAAAGAGAGGAGATGTTGCTTCATCCTTAGCACGCCCCGACAACACCTATGATCCTTTCCCCCCACGACACCGATGATCGTCTTCCATGTTTAGGTAGGGGAATTTGAATAACTTTCCTTATGTGATTTTTATATCCCTGGCATGGCATGCAATTTTTGGTAATGTTTGAACCACTAACGCGGTGGGTGTGGACTAACGAACAAGTCTGAACCCACCGCTAGTTTGTTATTGATGCATGAAATTCTTGGCGATGATGAAATGGGACCAAAATGGATACTGGAGGCCTTCGTAGTAATCTGCGTGTCCTAGGACGACCGTAGGCGTAGACGAGAGGATGAACGGACCACCGGAATGAATCCGGTGGCCCGAAAAAATCTCTGGTGGTGCGGGACGCCATCGCGGCAGCACCAGCGGCTGGAGGGGATGGTGCCCTGGCGCATCGCCAGCAGTTGCCGCCGTGGTGGCGAGTAGCTGGTTCCCGCAGCTGCACAGGATCCTGGGAGACACGGCGTCGGTCGCCGCATCCGCGGAGCGCAAGGGGGGGGGGGACCACGTCCCCCCTGCATGGCCCGCTGGCCGAGCCAGCGCACCCCCCGGCAGGGCCGGGGTGGGTCGCGTGGACCGGCCCGGGCCATGCCCAGTCGGGCCGACCCAGGGGGGTTGGGCCGTGTCGGACCTGGCCCAGACCCCCCACTTTAGACCGCTTTCAGTATTTTGCCCATAACTTGTGCTAAAGACCTCCGATCGATGTACCATCAGTTGTGCATGAGCCCTTGGATCCAGACGGTCGTTTCGGTATATTACAATCGAGTTTTCAGAAAATTTTTAGTACAACCGGTTTGGTTCGAACCCGAAACCAACCTGGCCCTTGGAGCAGAAACACTTATATCTCAAGGACCAGACATCCGATTGAAGTGTCGTCAATTACATTGTGATCATTTTGTTGAAGAAGGTCTTTTTGGATTACTTTGCTTGAGGTTTGGACATCGGTGGAGTACCGTCTGGTTGGTTTTAGCTTGAAAACCAACCGGGACCCTGGGACGGAAAAGCCAATAACTCTCAGACCAGGCGTCTGATTGACGCACTGTCTGTCATGTTGGGTTTCTTTTGACAAGATGGAACTTTAGGATACATAAAATCTATACATCGTGAAAATTGATGTATCGACTCTCTATTGCTCGAGGAGTGGACCCTCTCAGAATCGAGTGTGTTGTGTGGGGGAATCCTTGAGCTGGCTGTGATGCGACGATGACAACTGCACTTGGATCCTTCGTGGTTTCGGCAGCGAGGACGACAGTACTTGAATCCTCCGTGGGTTCGGCAGCGACGATGACCATACTGGAATCCTCTGTGGTTTCGATAGCGATGACTACTATTCTTGTATCCTATGTGGGTCCGGCAGTATTGACCTCTGTACTTGTATCCTGTGTGGGTCCGACAGAGTAGCTGGTCTTGTATCCTTTGTGGGTCCGACAGCTTAGCTGGTCTGGTATTCTATGTGGGTCCGACAGCTTTGATGAATCAATGGATACATATGATCATCTCCATCACCTTACAAAGTGTGTACCTGTGTGATATGATTCTTTATTTTCAATCGTTATCATTGATGTGGTTGACTTTCTTTCCTGTGTGTACTGGGTTGTGCTTTCCTTTGTGGACTGGGTTATGCTTGGGCTCGGGAGCAGGAGCTGAACTGTAACCGATGACCTAGGTGTGTTTATGGGCATATACCTAAGTAGTGTTATTGATACTTCATGATTATATATTTCCTTTGTGGTTTATCCTTCGTGGATTATGAGAGACCTTTGGGGGTCTCAGGGTCCCTACGGAGTATCGTATACTCACCCCTACACGGGTTATGCCCGCACTACATTGTGTTTGATGCAGACGACGGACAACACTGATCGAGGTGGAGGCTTGTGGAGTTGGACGGAACCCGGAGGTGGACCACTTGGTGGGGCGTACACGGACCGGACGACCGGACCCGAGGAGCCGAGGAGACTATCTGTACCCACCATTCAGGTGGGATTTCCGGAGGACGAATTTGTGTTGCTGTTTTAATTATTGCTGTTGTACATTCCTTTCAGTTGTACTGTACCTTCAGATGGTTTTTTATAGTAGCCAATTTACTTTTTCAGCACTTACCTTATACCCAGTTTTACATAGTGTTTACTTCACTTGCATACTCTGTTGTGTTTTTTTACTTAATAAAGGCAATTCCTTCCCTTATTTTGGGTTTTTTACGCCTTTGGTGCTAGTCGCCAGCCCCTGCCCTATGGGAGGCGGGCTTGGGGTAGTCGCGGCACGGGCCCTGAGGACGGATCGTGAATGTCAACCCCACCCCCACTCCCTACCTTCATAGGCAACCCCCTCCCTAGATAGCCCACACCCCCAACCCCCAACCCCCACCACACCTCGACACCCCCTCCCCACCGGCATAGCCCCCCCCCCACCACCCCCCACCGCACACCCCCCTGCAGACCCCCCACCCCCTGCACACCCCCACTCCTATAGACCCTCACCCCTGGAAACCCCCACCCCCTACAGCCCCCACCCCCTGCACATGACCCACCCCCTGGACACCACCCACACCCCTAAACTGCCTGCACCCCACTGCACACCCCTACCCCCTATACACCCCCCTCTATACCCCCACCCCCTTGGAGATCCCACCCCCCGAACAGCCCCCCCCCCCCCACTCTACACTCTCTTCCCCAGGACATCTTCTCCCCCACCCCCTTGTACACCACCCAAAACACTCTAAAACTATAATACTCTAATCCAAATATCACTTTTTATTAAAATCACCCAATATATGATAAAATAAAAAACGATAATCACTAAAATGATGCTAGCCTAAGGAGAGACTTGGGTCAAAGGAGATAACTAAATCTAGATTACAGTGAAATCGAATGAAAAAAGAAAAAATAAATGGAGGGAAAATATGTAACATATATTCAGTAACATCAAATCATCAAACAACAAATGTCAGTAATGTCAATCGCAAAAAATCATCAAACATCAAACCTCAGTAATATAAGTGAAAAATTTAAGGGATCAATTTGTCCCAAATCATCATCATGATCATCACCATCATCAACAAACTCATCCCCGTCCTTATATCTGTACCCATCATCATCTGTGTCCTTATCCCCAACCTCATTTTCATCCTCATCCCCTTCCTCATCTTCAGCCTCCTCCCCCCCCCCCCCTCTTCAACGTCATCCTCTACCTCAGCCTCCTCATTTCCCTTGTCCTCAACATCATCCTCCCCCTCGGACTCTTCCTCGCCATCGCCATCACCATCACCAGGAACCACATTTTCTAGACCACCACAAGAACTTCCACATGGTGCACTATATAATGAATGCGTCAAATATATATATGAAACAAAATACACAATGGTCTTTAGTGGAAGTGTTGGACATAAAAATTGTCTCAATTTCATGAAATTATTATTTTCCCTTTCAGCTCATTCTTCAACTTGTGTAGCCATTTTTCAACCTATTATTCTTCCGTATTAACCATTGGAAACATGGTGGTAGCACAATCTATACCTAAAGAGGGTTAATAACCCATTGGGACTATAAACTTCCCAGCTCGACAACATACTCTCCCTAAGTGCTCATCTCTCAACACTTGATGTAAATGGTCATTTGGCCCAAAATTGTCAAGTTCTTATGCATCAAGAGCCTCCAAAGTAGTCTGCAACAAATTTAAATATATAATTAAGTAAAAAAGTAGATATTAAAATTTAAAATCATTAATTTAAAACTTATAATTTTTTTTCGTGTCTTTTTATTAACATGACTTCCATCTTTTTTCATTCTGCTCGAGCAAAAGAGTTTTTCTCACGGAACACATCCTTCAATATTCAATACCTGCCACAACAATGATATTGAAAATAGGAAACCATAATTGAAAATAAGTTATCAATAATTAACTTCATAACTAAATTTATATCAAAACTGTATAAATTGAATAGATTAAGGAGTAATCAATCGAAAGTGAAAGTGCTAAAAAATAATAATTTGTCTTTCCTACTTCCTCTCATAATCTGACATCGGAGTACACCACAAGGTGTGTAGATATTTTTTAGCATCAATTTTTTGTTTATTTTTTCATGATGATTCTTAAATAAAATTCAATAATACCAAAAATTGTATTAATGAAAATCATGAAAATTTCCATTTAAAAAAAGATCAAATGTGATTAATACCTTAAACTTGGTAGTCATCCAATGAGTAATCATTTTTTGATATTGTTCTATCATGAAGTAATCCATGATAGTTACTTCTTCAAACTCTGTTCCAACTCTACCACATCATCCAATATACAACTCATGTTTGTAGCCTCTTCAAAGCCCTCCTAATTCTTATAGACTTTTTGATCATGCACGTTCACCATCGGGGAAAATAAATTTAATTAGAACCAAAAATATTATTTTATATAAATAAAAAAAATATATTATATCAAAATCAAATGTTTTTTACCCATATATATACCCAATCATTATCCTAGAATTCTTTTATAAACTGCCTCTATGAGAGAGGGATGACGGGAACGATGTCAGAGTATTTGGAAAGCATCACCAAAAAACTCTGACATTATTGTCCTATTTTTTCTACGATATGATTTTCATTATTGTAGTCCACTATCAACTGCATGAAGTAGTTCCACACCTCATGCATGCGAGTACAACCCGCCCCAACCTCATGTAAGTAGATGTATCTATTATGAAATAAAACCAATAATTATTTCAATGCATGTTACAATGAAAATAAACTATGATATAGAAATTTGTTGGAGTTCTATAAATATACCGACGATAGTCTGATCAATGGGCACTACTAGATCAAAAGAAATAGTAGGAACACCCTATACAAGTGGAGTGGGACGCAATGTATTTTACACAGGCACAGACAGTGGAAGATTAGGAGTCAAAGAATATTTAATATAGAAGCATGAAGAGAAGGAAGTTGATGTAAAAGAAGAAGGAATGGATGGCTGGCCAAATGCCTAATATGGATGGGTAGTTTGAATCATCATCAGATTTGTTAAGGATGAGTTAAGGGGCTCAGATGAAAAGGGTGGTGAAAACATGGGAGGCCTAAATATCCCATGTGTCCCTAATGACACACTGGGATCAGAATGTGGATAGATGGTATGTTAGTGGGAGGGGTACGGTCTAATTAGGTACGCCGACTAGAGCATCAACCTCTTGTACCAAACTTGCTCGTACCATCGGCCTGAGAACTGTGACTACTACTAGTCTCCTCATAAAATAATTGTAACTTCAGTGATGGATATTGAAAAACCCTTTAAAACAGAATTAATAAAAACACTTTATATGTTATATATATATATATATATATGTGTGTGTGTGTGTGTGTGTGTGTGAAATAAAATACTCAAAATAGGCACTAGTGGAGGAATGCTCATATCAGCCATGCGACGGTGGTTGTTTGTCATCATTTTTGTCACATATATCTAATCAGTTTCATTTCCATCATTTGAAAAAAAATGGAAGTAATTAGAAAGTGATAACTAATGTGTAACCCCAAAAAAATATAAGGTAGGGGATAGTGGGATTTATGGCTTCTGGGATCAAGTAGGAATGGCCAATAAAACATTGAAATGTTCACTAGGTTAAAATGTTGGTTTTTGTAGGTTTGAATATAGTTCAATTCCAAATTATAAAATAAAATTCCAATAAAACTGCAACCAATATTGAAAATTCACATTATGGTCAAGTCAGATACAACATATTTTTAATCAATATGAAAACAATTTGAATAATACCAACCTTATCAACTCATGTTGAGCTAAACCAAAAGAATTGAGAACATGTGTGTATGACTATATATATTTCCCATAATAACTTTATATTTACAATAAACTCTGAAAATTTAGCTATTGGAGTCATAAAAATTAATAAACAGATTGGTTCTAATTGCAGCAGGGATGGTGTCAATTCCACCATCACCATCATCAAAAATATGTCTACGAATTACATCAATAATTACACCAAATTCATGTCGAAGATGATCCTTGACATAAATTTTTTTTCTCCATTAATGCCAATACATATGATTCATCCGTAGCAAGAGTACAAGTCATATCAATTACTCTAAATATGTATTCATCAACAAATGTTCCCTGACTCATAATCAAATAAAACCACTAGAATTTAATCATATCAACTCATTCATGATAGTAATAATCCAATATTATTTTTTTTTTCAATGAATCCATAATAACCTACATTTTCAAATTGAGGTCTACTATCCGATACACTGACATAACATTCTTTTGTTGTTGTAACCATAACACCATCATGCATTATTCTCATTTTATTTTCTCGTTCAGTGATAATAAATCAGTACACATTGATAATAATTTATTTATAGTCATTAGACATAGTATTATGACAAAAACCCAAAGCACTTATTTCCTCAGAGACATATTCAGTAGGAAAAATAAATACAATAAATATAAAGGAATATTAAAGATAATTAAATATTAATTTAATTATTTTAAATAGTAATATTATTACCTTCAATTTTAACCAAGTGTAAAACTATTTTCTATGAAAATTCTATATTTTTATCAAATATAAAGAATGATGCTTTCTATTTATCATTTATTTTTGTTCACTATAAATAAAAATAGGAATAGTTTAATAGATTTTCAAGATATACATATTTAATTTACTTACCTAATGTAGTCATCGGACAAATCACATTTGAAAAAATATGTATGATGTTCCATCTCCTGCTCTTCAAGGATTAATGTCTTCAATGTATATGATCCATGAAATCCTCCTATTTGTGAAATTGATGAAAACTGGGTTCGATTTTCTCATACTATTCATTTATCATTGGACTGTTCATTCTTGTAGTAAGATGAGTCTAAAACAAAGAGAATAAATCGATACTTTCTTCATCCAAGTAATCGTTCTTGATAGAACCCTCGGGATGATTCTTGTTTTGGACGTAATGATTTCATGTGTACATATTTCTTTTAGTTAGATACTTCCAACAAAAATAAATTGGTGCTCTGAGAAGTATTTCAATAAGAATATGGACTTTCAGATGTTACATGCATGTGAAAAATAATGGAGGAAATATTTTCTCTAAATCACACAAAATTAATGGGGCATCTGCCAACATTTTTTTCAAGAATGACATGGAAAATTTCTTAGCACAATTATCTCTAAAAAATGGCACAACCAAATAACATTCACCCTTACATTATTGAAAAAAAGTTTTCTGATTTATATTGGAATCAACTGATGTAGACAGACGTGATAATCATCAGCCTTCAAAAATTTTAGCTTTAACTCTCTTATGTTGACCCATTTAGATATTTTCCATGAATAGACATCAGGAAATTTAATAGTTTCTAGTACTTCTAGAAATTTCTATTTTTCTATAGGTGTCATCACATAAGAACCACATGGAACTTTCTATTTATGTTCATTGATACACACATGATGCAATTCTAGTTTGATTCCCGAATCTACCAAGTCACACTAAAATCATAAATCTTCATTTTCCTTTCCCTTAACATTTAGAAGAATCGAAAGAAAACTTCCCCATATTTTCTTTTCAAGGTGCATTACATCTATGAAATTATGTAACAAGTTGGTTCAATAATAAGGAAAATCAAGGAATATACTTCTCTTCATCTGATTGTAATAGGTTTCAGTGGAAACATTCTTTCTCTTTCCATATTTCATTTGACCCTTCTCGAATGAAAAACTGAAATATTTAAATTCATTATACACATCATACCCACACATATGCTGAGGTGGTTCATCAGTATCTATGGTATTGTCAAATCATTGACGATTATTTCAATATGGATGGTCCATTGGAAAGAATAGTCGATATCCCATAAAACTAAAACTAATGAGATGTGTATGTCTTCTAGATCATGTATTCTTTATACAAATAGGACATGATAGTTTTACCTTCATGCTCCATCCATAAATCATTGCATAAATAGTAAAATAATTGATCATCCACATAAGCGCAACCCACATCTGAAATATTTCTTCTGAACATGCATCATATGTGCACACACCCACATCCCAAAGAAGTTTCAACTACTTTATTAAGGATTTCATGTATATGTCTATATCATTTTTGAGATAAGAAGTGCTAGGTATTTGTATACTCAAGAAAGTGAAAAGTTGTTTCATACACAGCCTTGGGGGAATGTTAAAAATGTGTATAAAAACTGACCATGTGTTGTGCAAAGTAAGAATCTACCAAAACATATTAAAACTCTCACATGAAAGACCTAGCCTCTCATTACGCATGGAAGCTAAAAAATTAGAATATTGAGCCTCAGATCTCTACCCTAAAAATCCATCTATAGGGTGAACTAACTCATCATTAGTCTTATTTCTCTCGGTATCATGCCATTGCTTTTTTATTGATATTTCATCAAACATAAAAAAATTCTTTTGTCTGGGGATCAATGGAAAGTGCCACAATACTTTCTGTGGAAAATGGTATGGTGTTCCATCACATTTTGGATTCCAACAAGATGTTCCATATTTTATATAATCATCTCATTCAGAAGTTTCCTTCCAGATTAAACAATAATATTTTGGGTAAGCTTGAAATTTTTTTCTTAAATATCCATCTTCCTAAACTAACTTCCATGATATATAGTGGACTGAGGGAATATATGCATCATCTGGTAGTAATTCCTTCAAGAAGGAAATAATTTAATTGATATAAATGTAATAAATATCATACATAGTTTTCCCATGAAACAATTGGATTAAAAATTCAAGATTTTTCAATTAACCACATTGTCTATCTACTGGAGTCTTGGTAGAATCATTCAATTTTTTTTACCATGAAAACATCATAATTTTCATTAGACACATCATGTATGATCATATCGAAGTCTTCTTGGGATTTAATCTTTTCTTTATCAAGATGATGAATAAATTGAAGTTAAAGATACAACAAATTCTCCAATCTAGTTCTCTCATTTGGATCATCATCATTTTGACATTTCATTTTTCTCCCCATTCTAATACCCTAAATTTTAGTTTTCTTGAAAACTATATTTGGTTCTGTGGTAACAAGCTTCTTCATAGAAAAACAAAGGCCTTCCAACATAATTGTAACATGGGAAATATATGTGACCACTATCTGAATCATCATGAAATGAAAAATCTGAAAACATCTCTAAATTGTTTTGAAAATCACTTGTGATCTGATCGGTTTCATACATCAATCTTCTATCCATTATGTAAAAAAATTGTTATAAGTCTTTTGGTAAAAATCAATTCAATAAGATTGAAGTTTAATCAAAAATATATTTAAGTAAATGAGAATTTTTCACTTTATATGAAACCATAACAAACACAATACTCTATATGAGAATCATAACATTAAAGACAAAAAAATACTATATTAATAACAAAATACTATTATTTAATATAGATCCATGATATTGACATCAATTATAAATATTATACAATGATATTTTTTCATATTGAGAGAACATGAATAATCTATGGGAGAATTTTGTGTGTCCTATACAACTCATGTCAAATAGAGGAAGATATTTCACCTCCTGAATAATTCTCCTCCACAAGTGTACAACCCATTACAACCTATCAAGTATAAATATTTTTTTTAATAATAATATAGTTTCATTAATGTTATTTCAACTTATTCAAGTTTCATTTTCTGGTTGTGAGTCATTGGTTCTACTCAGAACCAGGAATGAGGTTTAGGAAGCGAAAATTCACCTTTGTATTTCATTGATAATGTGCGATGGAACTGAATAGCACTGGAAATTCCATTGGAGTTATAGAATATTTTCCCATATAATGCTTCCAATAGTGGGGAGCTCCATGATTATTCAGAAGGAATCAGTTTAGGAAACCATGGTGTGTCCAGTTGGATAATTTCACTAATTGTGGTATAGAATTTGGGTGAGATTGAGATTTTGGATCACCTTTTGGTGTCCATGCGTGGAGTAATACTAGAAAGTGTGATGGGGGTATCCAAGGGTTGGGGGGTTGTCTAGGGGGTGGGGGTGTGAAGTGGGGTGGAGGCATTCCATGGGGGTGAGGGTGTGTAGGAGGTGGGGGTTATCCAGGGGAGGTGGGGGCTATCCAGGGGGTGGGGGTCTGCAGGGGGTACGGGGACTGCCCAAGGGGTGGATTCTGCCAGGGGCAATCTGGGGTTGAGGTGGGGGCTTTCCAAGGGGTGGGGGCTATCAAGAGGGGTGGGGGATGTCTAGGGGGTGGGTTGTCTAGGGGTGGGGGCAATCCTAGGGGGTGGGGTCAGCAGGGGGTGGGGGTCTGCCAGGGTGGGGGTGTCTAGGGGGTGGGGGTGTGCAAGGGGTGGGGATTGTCTATGGGTGGGGGTATAAAAATAAATAGAGGTATTAACAATGTACCAATTTTTTTTGGAAGAACAAAATTTATGTGAATCAAAGATAGATCATGGGTTGGGAAGAAGGGTTGATAGCCCAGATAGATCGGTTCTAGGGGAAGTGTGCTTGGGAAATATGGTTGATTCTTGGGAAGTACTCTTTGTAAGAGGGAAAACTATCCTGAATGGCCCGAAGGCCTTCTTTTTTTATTTTTATTATAGATAATCCCCATTGTAAGTGTTGAAGGCGAACCCGTACATGACCCGTAGGCCCAAGTCACAAGGCCCGACATGACCCGTAATACAAGACCCGAAGGCCTAAAGGAATACCATGCCCATACATGACCTGTAGACCCAGCCCACTAGTACTGCCCCTCCCCAGCTTCTGCATCATTTATTTCCTTCATCTCCCCACCTCCATTGCTGATCGGCTAGCATTTCCTCGTACAAAGCTGCACGATGCCTAGTCCTGATGGCGGTTTCCATACCCTCTCATTCTTCCAATCCATTTAGCTCTGCTTCTGGTGACTGCTATTATTGCCCTGATCCTCTTCTGGGGTTTGATTTTTTTGAACAAGGCTACCTCATGGTCTTCAATGGCCCGAAGGCCCTGTGGCCTGAAGGCCTTTGATGGCCCGAAGGCCCTTGAGACCCGTAGGCCCAAACCGGTGGCCCGAAGGCCCAAATTGTTGAATAGTTCTAGGTTCTAAAGTACTGCTATAGTACTGATATAGTATCGCTACAGTACCCCCAGAAATTCGCCTCCACCCGGTTTTTAACATGGGTCTATTGGATGCCAAGCAGGAGCCCTTACCAATCGGGTACGGGCTCGATGGCAGGAGGGACAGCAATCTTTTAAGAAAAATTAATTTTGGATGGAGGATATCAATTGGCTGGATAGAGGAAGGGTGATTCCAAAATTTGAGGACTTTCTATTCCAATTGTTTTTAAATAAATTGGGATAGAATGTATATACGAGCAATTTTTTCAAACCATTGGGTTATATGTACACCAAACATGACTTTACCAACGGTTTTCTCAAACCATTAGGAATGTCCTCCTTATTTTGGCTTATTCCAAGGCTTTCCTATAACCATTGGTATAGGCTACTTATCCCAATGGGTTTTCCAAATCATTGGGAATGAAGATTTAATATATGCCGGATTTCCCCCAGTGTGCCACATCACGCTTCTGGAAAAGGTATGAATCCACACTACTCCATGGAATGCATTATAAACCTTCATATATATGGAATTCGATGTAGACTCGGAAAAAATTGGCTTCTTTGAACTCTTCCAACTCACAGATAACCAATTTAGATAGAAAACATATCCTAATTACAACATCTTATCATTGTGATATCTCTCGAAATGAGAATCAATATTACCCCTGGTGAGTAGCACCTCATCTCTTCCATACACCAAGAACATATCCTTAGTTCTAATCAGATACTTAAGGATAGCCTTAATAGTAGTCCAATGTTGTTCTCATGGATCTTATTGACATCTTCCAACCGTGATCTATAAATAAGAAACATATAGTCTAGTAAATAAAATGGAATACATGATTGATCCTATCATTGAAGCATATGGGATCTTTATCATTCTAAATTTATATAGTTGTGTTTGAGGAATCATTTTCATAGAAACATATACACTATGTGACATTGGAACTAATCCTCTCTTGGATTGTTCTATACTAAATCACATTAGTTTCTGGTCAACATTTTTACTTCGACATATTGTAACCGGCCTCTTGGATCTATCACGAATGATCTGAATCTTAAAAATATAGGTCGCTTCTCCTGGGTCCTACACAGAGAAACATTTTTTTTACTAAATCATACCATAATGTTAGACTGGTACATTGTTTCTAGAAATTAATTTTTCATCAACATATACATCTAGGAGAACAACTGAATTTCCAAAAAACCACTTGTAAACATATGTCTGACATTCATTCTTAATGAAACCAAATTATTCTATGGCTTGATAGAATCAAATATTTCAGGCCCTAAATGCTTTATTAAATCCATAAATTGTCTCTGTAACTTATAAATACTTTTGGAATCACCAGGAGTCACAAACCCTTCTGGTTGTGTCATATATATAATTTCATAATGGTTCCCATCAAGGAATTCAGTTTTGACATCCATATGCCAAATCTCAAAGTCATGGTAAGATGCTATAGAATCTATAATTAAAAGGTATTTAAACATGGATTCTAGAAAAAAGTATTCATCAAAGTCAATTCATTGATGTTATTTAAACCCTTTGGCCACTATGAAGGCTTTAAAGGTATTTAAATTACCTTCCATGTCCATTTTCCCCTTTAATACCCATTTTTACCCAACAATTTTTACATCAACTAGCACATCATCCAGAACCCAAACATGGTTATGATACAAGTAATAAATTAAATAATTCATGTATTCTTTCCCTCTTGTAGATTCCAAGCTCTCTACTACCCCTGTGTAGGAGAGAGGTTCATCATTTTCAACCAATAACGAGTCAGCATCTTCAATGACTGTAAAACCATATCTCTCTAGTTCTCTTATCGCTCTTATGCTACTACACGTTACTTCTGTTGTAGAAAATATTATTCCACGGGGACTTTTGGATAATGTTCCTACTCTAACACATATTTCACTTGAGCACTAAATTTATCAAAGTCAATAATTCTCCACCTAATCTTTTTGAATGTTTCTCTTTCTCAATAAAGCCTTTTTGTCTCAATGAATTCAATTTCTTATCGAGGGAATTATATAGGTAGTATCCCTCTGTTTCCTTGGGATACCCTATAAATATACACTTTGTGCCTTGGGGTGCTATTTTTTTTCCAAAGAAGGCCATAAAAACCCCCTCACAACCATATACGCATGTACGAGACAAAACATGTTTCTTTCTACTTCATAACTAAAACAGAATTATATTTTCTTCTTTAGTTGGAATTTTGTTAAATGTGTATACTATAGGTTTAAAGGATATCCACAAAATGATTATTTAATATCTACATGAATCATAATATAGCTTACTATGTCTCACAATTTATGATCCATGCATTCACTAACACTATTCCACAGTGGTTTATAAGGTGGAGTGAGTTGAGATAAAATCCCAAACTCCCATAAAAATTCAAATAACTATTGGTTATGATATTCATAACCTTCATCTAATTAAATATTATATAAATTATTACCAATTTAATTCTCTAGTTCATTATTTAAATCATTGAATTTATCACTGGGCTGATATTACAACCTCATTAAGTAGACATTTTTATAACTATTCAAGTAATAAGTAAAATTTAGAATGTAATAATATACAAATCTAAATTCTAATAGAAATGTCCCACACACATTAGTGTGTAAAAATCCTAGAATATTTGTGGCCCTTTCACCAAATCCACCAAATGGTGGGTTGGTTCAGGTTTCCTTATAACCAATCATGATGTCTATTGAGTGGTTTTAGCTCAGAAGAATCAAAATAACCCTCTTGATACAGATTTTTTAAAAGATTTTCATTTATAGGACGAAGAACGGGGATTCCAAAGTTGGGTTTTATATGATTAATTTGAACATTTTTTGTTAGAAATTGAGAACACTTGGTTTTCATAATTTAAAAAATAATTACTAATTTTTATATATTCCTTACCATAACATAAGTGGTCCATATTAATGAAAACAAATTATATAAAAATTTAAAAATAAACCCATATTTATCTAGGTATGATACTAAAATTATGTTATTCATAACTATATGTACATAATAAATATATTTCAAAAAAAAATCATTCATGTTGGAAATGAGTGGTGACAGTCACCAATGCCTAGAGTAACTTGCCATCCACCATTATCAGACATCAGATCCACCTATCCTTTGGTAATCTTTCATAATCTACTTTGTTCTTATATTTGGATATATATTTGAGACCAACAAGTTGTATCTAATACCCAATTTTTAGATATTGAATGATTAAACATGATAATGAATGCACCTTTTGCTACACCTTGATTTTAGGTGTAGTTCGACTTCCAGTGGTCTGACATGCCAAATGAAAAATGTACTTCTTCCTTTTCCTTAACATGCCTCTAGATATTATTCTTTTTGGAAGGATGATGGTTTTTATCATTAGAAATTTTATAAGTCTTAGGAATAGTTTCCTTGTTCTTTGTTTTCTTATTCACCATATGGATTGTTGTTTTATCACACCTCATGTCCTAGACAACTGAGGGTATCTATGTATGATGTTTAGAAAGACACTTCACATTGTTTTTCAGATTTTAATTAACATTAAAATGAGAGAAGGGCTTATCCAGTGATTAAAGGATGAGATCTATAAGAAAATAATCATGGAATTTAATCCCAAATATGTTTAGGCATTCAATGTGGCTGATAATATTGACTACATGAGGCCCAGATAGAATGGACACTCCAAGAATACTTTTAAACAATGATTTAGAGATCTTGTACCTATCTTCTCTCGCCTGATATTGATAGATATCATGAAGGTGAGACATCATGCTATTGGAATCCATATCTTCATGTTTCTTCAAATTCTCATTGGACATATATGATGACATTAAACATTGAACATATGTAGCATCATTCATATTTTTATTATACAGATATAACTCTCATTCACTTTCTTTATAACCAGGTGCAAGAGTGAAAGGTTCTTCCAGAACATATAATTTACTTTCATGGTAAAGGACGACATGTATGAGCCTTTTACACTCTTGGATATTTTTTCCTATGAGAAGGATGTCCTTCTCAAGTATAGATTGAAATGATATGGTTGATGTGATATTATTTTCATTTAAAAAAGAATGGAAATGAATTAGTAAATTATCTGATAATATTTATAAAAATAAACCAATATTATATTTTTTAGTCTCCCAATATTTTATCGAACCCCAATATCCCCCACCATTGGAATTTGAATATCCTATTTCATGAACATTTCTGTACAAAGGATCCATATTCTCCATCTCAATACCCCAAATTTGGTCAGGAAATCAACCTAAATGGTTTTAGGTAATCATTAAAAATTCCAAAAAATTTAACTCATAGTTCCTTGATCTGATGAGCGGAATCCTTAATCCTAAAATCACTAATTTTGGTCCTCAAAACATTCCTCTCAGTTACACCAAGTCCTGCTTCGACAATCAACCCTTTATGTAAACTAGGTTATGTCATCCCAAAACATCATGTTATAATTCCATGATAACAGAAATCACCCCAAATATGGATGGTCAAGAAATTTTAATAATGTTTCTATATTAACTGATATAGTGGAAGGTTACCCCAAATTAATATATATAATTAAAGGATTTTATCCTTTTATGTGTATGTTTCCAATTATTATCTATATCACATTCTTTCTAATATTATGTGTATTTAAATATGTTATTAACCATGTATTATATAATATTTACACATAAGCCCATTTATTTTAGTTCTATCTTTAAAGCTCTATAATTTCTTTAAATTATGTCATCCCGAACAAACATCAATAATGAAATTACTATGAAAACTCACAAAAAATAAGATAAGAAGGTGATATGATCTTGAGATTATACTAATTGTTATCTTATCTAGATGTTGATAAACTAGACACCAAACTTTTGGA
Organism: Viscum album; assembly: GCA_963277665.1. Taxonomy (NCBI): domain Eukaryota; kingdom Viridiplantae; phylum Streptophyta; class Magnoliopsida; order Santalales; family Viscaceae; genus Viscum; species Viscum album. The sequence goes on along the minus strand of OY728131.1, from coordinate 1,096,000,729 downwards.
AAAACACGTGGAACTAATTAGGGTTTGATTTACATCTTTCCACCTATCCACCTATGTATCTCCTTGGATTGGTTTCTCCAAATCTCTGATTCTAAACCACCGCCACTAGATTGGGAGATCCATCCTTTACCTGATCCTTTTACTCGTGCACAGTTTTTACGAAAAGGCTTTACATAAATGAAACCATACGCTCATATGCCCTGCATAATAATAATAGATAAGACATATAGACCAAAAATGTAATTTAATAATAACTTAAATAAATCCAATCACAAACAATGTCTTGGTTCCGTTCAGGAACATTCACATTCATGCAAAATATTACGTAGTTAATAAAACTATAATTAAATTACTAATTTTCCTTCTTTAAGATAAATCATGCTCGAATAAATTAATTATTTTCTTCAACTAATAAATTATTTTATATTAATTATTCTACAAATTTCATTAATACTATCATCCATTTTAATTAAAAACAAATTAAATAAATTCATTTCAAATTAACAGTGTAAAAAAATGTACCTTGGATGAAAGATAATGAATACCCATCTGGATCTACCCAACCAATATTATTCTCATATATAATTTTAATTTTTTTGACATATGGAATACATGAATTATCATGCACTTTCATGACAGGTACAATTACAAAAATTATACTATTTTTCAGTCACATGTTATTCTTCAATGTATGTAGAATAAAAACTATAATATGACTCATACATGATATAAATATCTAAGAATTATTCCTATATTAACTAAATATTTATATATATTGAAATATATTAAAAAACTTCTCGTGGAATGTCCGATCAACTGAATAACCACATAAAAGAACATGTCTCATTGTTTAAATAATAGAACAAATAAATTTTCAATATTCATAATTATGTACAAGTAAATGAAATCTATATTGTGATGCATGGTGTGTATTCAGTACACATGCATAGGGACTCAGAATGTAAGCTATTCCTTTTAAAATGAAGTACACAATGCGTAAAAGGGATTACACGGTGTTTTTACTCTGTGTTACATAGTCACCAGTCAAGTAGTATGTGTACGATAATACAACGACTATATATGACTCAAAGGGACTCCACACTATTTACATGGGCTACATTACATGCAATTTGATTGACTATGCACCACCCAGGTTGGGACATCACATGGTGTAATGAATTTCATGCGCCGTGTGTAATCAATATACATGGTTTTAATTAATTTCACAATTAATTCTTGATTCATTAATGACATGTACTCAACATGTATATCATATTACACATTGTGTACTTCTTTGTTAATTAGCCAGAATCCTTGGCACATCTAGTTGAGATCTTTGATTTTATTTCATTAAATAAATTAGTCTATTTGATTATATAAATAAGAAACAAAGTAAGAAGAAGAAGATCTTTCCATTTTGATTAAAATAATTAATAAACTATAATTGATAAACTAAACTACAAATGTGTAAATCCTTGAATATCATTAGATAATTATAAATAATTATGTGACTTCTCTAGTACCACATGTTGGTTCCAAGGGTAGTGGAAGCGTGTGATGGGTGGTGCCTAACACACATTTTTTTCAGGATTGATGATCAATATGAGATCTATACATTGATAATCACTATGATCTATGGAATTAGATAAACAAAATTAGACATGAGTAATAATGTTCAATCCCAAGGGAGGATCATCACATATTATATATGATTAATTTATCTAATTAAATAATTAACTTTTTTTAATTTTTTCTTCATTGATGAATCTGGTGATAGATATACAATTCATTATCATTGTGTTATAAGAATCATGTATAAATTCCCTCTAGTGGTTATCCACACATGTTCCACGAATCTCCATACATCACCAAATGGATCTTTAGGTGATACCACATCAGATACTTTCTCTTTTGTTATTCCACATTGATCCCTATGAGAAATACTTCCAATGTGTTCTCCTTGATCTAGTACAAGAATATTTATATTCATTACTTGGATCATTCCTAGAGATGAGTGATATATAGGCTTGAGTGCATTCTCCAAATGCATTCTGCGCAACCAAAAAAATGAATTGGCACATTGAGTAAATAATATATATAGATTTATATACTTCTACTATTAAAATAAAATAATATCCCAAGTTACCTATATTATTTATTCAATCCCTGTGGGAATTCATGTCAAAATAATAATAATAATAATAATAATAATAATAATAATAATAATTTCTTCACCATTATCTTAACTTGAGAATTATATTAAATATTATTTAATTAATAATTATTCAATATTTAGTATTTCTCACTGGACCTAAAACCTCGGTTTCCATTCCTACATATTTATAAGGCCTTTAATAATGACTATTTATTTATTAAATAAACATCACTACATTATTTTCCAATAAATAAATATTTATTAAATATTACACTCACATTATATTCTCTCTAATAACTGGTGATAGAATATATTAAATGAAAAATACATGAATCATTATTAAACCATGTACGGGTATTATTTTTATTCAATATGTTAAATAATAATATACTAATTAACTGAGATTTTTCATACACATATTGTGTGACCCTCTAGGGATCTTTCTTAGTGTCATTAGGTGAATTAGCCTAATTTCCATGGTTAATATCTAGAAACACATTAGGGAACCCATAGAAAAACATTTTTATGTCACAATGACGTGATACCTCATATTTCTACTTACTTTAAAATATAATCCCCTTATTATGATATATCAAATCTTGTTGGTTGCATCCTGGTGCCAAACATCTATGTGCTTGATATCTCTTTCTTCGAATTTCTAGAGATATATTTTTTCTATAGAACACCATGGCCTTGTATTTATTTAGGCTATATCATTTCTATCAAAGGGAATGAGATGTCGACTTCCATTAAAAATTGATGGGATAAATCATTTCATTCTTTATTCATTAATGCAATATTACTCGTGACACACCCAATTTATCCTACCTCGTTGTTAACAACTATATTCATGGTTTTCCTCAATATATAAAAGTACATGAATCATAAAATTTATAATAATAATATTATTTTCTAAAGACCAATGCACATGTATGAAGATAGGAACATCTAATGAATCATATAAATGTTGATTTTATACTTGTGGGTCTGATTATCATAATATCCTAATACATATTACGAAGGGTGTATTCCATGAGAAGGTTCATCAAATTCATATAAGTATCTAACCCTGATATTATATATCATTTGTCTCCCTCAAATGATGTTATGTGACTAAAAAACGTATATTCCAGATTAGTGTCCCATCACTTCTACGCTCACATCATAGTGGGGAACTACTGTGACCTTTTAGTGAAACAGTTAATCTTAAAAAATTATCACATACTATTTCATACATAATAAAAATCATTATATGATAAGTATAATAATATTTAAACCCATGAACTAAATTAATCGAAAATTATAGAGAATCATTTTCTAGGGCACAAACTCCCACCAAGATAACCATAACCAGACTACCTATAAACATAAAAAAATATTGACAATGGACTTTTCGTGTAATACAGTTTAGAATATCCATCATGTCCTTGCTTTATAATCAAGTTTCCTCTACAATGGTTGCATTGTGTAATCAAAAGTGTCAATCCACAATGGGTTGGATCCAAAATATAAAAGACCAAGGCATCCAGGTCAAGTCCCTAGAGAATATTGATGCATAATTAGTATGGAATTGGTTGGATTACAAGGGTAATGTCAGATAACCATTTTCAATTCGAGCCAAAGAATGTTTGGTCTATGGTGTACCAAGGGCAAGGTAAGCATACAAAATTATGTGTCCTTGTTATAAGTAGTTCCAAGGAATATACTACTATAATCAAGAGACATGGGGTAGAAATGTCCATGGAATTATATAGAATTAGGATCCAAGGTAAACCAACTAAGGTTCTTACTACCATAAGAGTCATCATATTATTAAATTAATAAGTTCATAATCAAATTCATTTCCATGAGTTATTCCAACTCGTATATCAATTTATATTTAAATAATTAATTTTATTCACATCATGTCAACACATGGAAAAGTAGGAACCAACTCTATATGAATTTTTCAATTCAACTTAATCAATTTATCAATATCCAAAATTAGTTTTCAACTAACACTAACCTAATGATGTGGTATAACATTGGGAAAAGTCAAGGGTGAAACCCATGGGTGGCCTAGGTTGAGGCTAAATGACCTCCAACCCTAAAATGGTACTCAAGGGGAAACCTAATATTTTTCAATTAATTTAGTTGAAACATTTAATTAATTATAGGGGATCCTCTATAAATTCTGTTGTGAAAATGAATGAAAATTATTCTTATAAAACACTAAACCCCAATAGAAAGGTACAAGCCACCTAATGTAGGTCCACAGAAGAGAACTAATCTAGTATTGAGCTCTAATTCAGTCATAATCAAGAATGAAAAGAATAAAAGATAAAAAATAGGAACATTATATTGCCCCAAAAAAACTCTACCGATACCAAGTCAAATGAATAATTACTGAAGTGTAATTTACAACATAATAGTTTATATCCAATAATAAAAACGTGGTTCAAATTGTACGTTTGATAATGTATTATGGAAATATAATAATAATTTGTATTCAAAGAATATCTCCCCACATGAGTCTATCCATTATAATAATTATGAGAAATAGTGATAGGTTTTAAATTATTTTATAGGAAAAATTGAAATTTTCCACATTTAAGCTAGGTCACACGGTTTGTTGGTATGGTTGGACAAAATGTATGCTAATTGTTCACCATTCTCTTTGTCGAGATGCACCATGCACAATTTCATGGGAATAGTTTCACAAACCCTACATAAACCATCCCTTATGAAACTCTTAATGGTCTGCAACATCTTTCATGGGTGTGTGCCTGAGGTTCTACATATTCCTCAAACTATGGGGCCTCCAACATCGATTTATCTAGAACCACATAGTTAGTAGTATCCATACAACATGTTAGTATTTTTCTTAAAAATAGTGGATTTAGGATCTGAAAAAATACCCACACAACATCTTTTATCCCATGATCTAATTGGGTACTCATTAACGTCCAATACAAAAAATTTAAACTAAAAAAAATAGATCATTGCCACATAAAAAAAACCAATATCATACAATTCCCCCTCAATAAATTCATCCTCTAATTTCCATTCATAGGGTGTCCATGAATTATATAAGAATAATTTTGGACACTAAGCCTGTATGTCGGCTTCCCACTCCAAAGTCTCATCCTATAAATGGGCATGTTGCCAGATTACCCATACTATAGGAAGAGACAAACCTCAATGAACACTTGTTCTCCTATCAAAAATATGAATAGTATGATCCTCAAATGACACATCATCCTATAAATATTCCTCATCAGGATGAATAATATGATATGGATCAAAATGATAAGGATGTACTTGAGATATGTAGAAGATTTTTTGCATGACACAGTGCCTCTGAGGTAACTTCAAGTAGTAGGCTAATGGAATGACTGTCTCTAGAATCTAGAATGTGCAGAAGTATCATAGTGAATGAAAAACATGTATCCTAATATATTTGTGTCCTAGGATCGGTGAGAGAAATAAAAAGACCCAATCACCAACCTCATACTCTAGAGGTCCTTAACAATCATCATCATATGATTTCTATCATGACCATGCGGTATCCATCCATTTTTAAATTATTTGGAAATATTCTTTTGTTTCCTGTATGAGATTTTGTCCATGAAGAACTAGCTCATCGACCTCTAATCATCACCGGGGAGATCGACATGTCCTACGTTACAAAGTCTCATATGATTCTTTCTATATTGTCACCTGATATATATTATTTTAATAAAAACAACTAGTGGTGTATGCCTCCCTCAAGGTCCCATGAAATTAGGGATGAATTGAAGCATAATATCACTAAGAACATGTAATGTGTTCTCTGACTATCCATTAGTCTAAGGGTGGTATGTTATTCTTATAAGATCCTTCATAACTAATTCCCTCTGCAAACTATTCTAGAAACAAGACATAAATAGGGAAACCCTATTTTATTTCATGGTTTTATGAATCCAATAATGTCACACAATCAAATAGATTTAAAACCTCACAAGATCATCCATTGATTGGGTCTCCCTGATCACCATGAAATGATAAACCTTTAGGAGCCTATCGAAAAAACCAACACAATATCACTACTCAAATGAAAAATCCACAACCCAATCATGGAATCCATTGAAAAAGATTCCCATTTCCACTTAAGAATGGTTAACTACTATAAAATACTACATCACCGTTGATATTCCACCTTCACCTAATGAAAAGTGTAAAACCTCCTAACAAATCTAACTACCTCACACTTCTTCCCTGACCACTAATACTGGTGATGTAAATCATGATTCATCATAGTAATTCCCAGATGCACTACCCCAACTAAGGAAAGAAATTCCCACATCATCTACAAGAAAATTTATTCTAGAACCTAAATGTGGCCAAGAATAAAAATAATTTCCTCCTCACCCATGGCCCATCCTAATGGCGGGTACTCACATTCTACACTATCCCATAGGACTAGGCCATCAGAATCTAATATCTGCCTTACAAAAACATTATCTATAAGGTTATAGGTCACTTATATGTATATAATAAATATCTATCAATTAATATATAAACCTTAGAGTTCATATCATAAAACAAGGATATAATCTATAATTTACTACTCGCCACCTGAACATCTTATATATATGTCCTTCATTTTAGTGTGTCGGGAACTGAATTTCCCATTCTAGGTGTATTGGAGAGCTTCAATTCGTAATATTTTATATAATCCAACCTCCATAACTACCTATAATTAAAATCATGCTATGTAATTATATACATGAGGCTTTTTTGGTTTGGGTAAATGAAAAAATTATCTCACAACAACTAATGTCTCCCATAGATAAAAGTATAAACAAATGAATCTAACTCGAGATTGTGTGTCAGGTAATTCCTATCATGTGGTACCAGATTATGAGACCTAGATGGACCCACTCTAGCATACTATATTATATCTTATCTAATCCATATAACTAATTCTTTTTAATACATAGTGTATCTCCATCCCATCTCCAGAAGAATTAGGATAGGTGGTTAATTTTTTTTCACTTTTAGCACCAAAAATGATATCTCATATGAATATTAAAATAAAAACATCAAACCCTTCTAATTAAAGTTCATTAGAGGTTACATAATTTATAAGATTTCTTATATGAAATTCTTATAATAACCAAATAGCCCCAAAAACTCCATATATCAACGATGTTTTGGGGAAGCACCCGTGAAACTACATCTCTCACCTTCTCATGGAAAAATGGATGTCTTATCTCTAAGGTAATATTTTCTAGGAAATGAATATTATCCTTGCATAAGATTCACTTTTTTATAATATAATATAACTAATTCTCTATCATTGTATCCAAAATGATCTCATGATGTTTAGAATGTTTGTGTCGATAGTGAGAAGAAACCAAGATATCATCAACCAAAACCCCACACAAAAATTTATATAAGGATGAAAAAATCAGTTCATCATTTCCATGAAAACCATTGGACCATTTTTTTTGTTGAATAAGATAACTATAAACTCATATTTAACATAAATTCTATAGAAATATGTATGAGGTGTGTCTTTAGGTCAAACATTCTCCTTATAATAACCCAACCTCAAATCAATTTCTGAGAACAACTATTCTCCATGAAGCTGATCAACCAGATCATATATACATGGAAAAGGATACTGGTTCATAATAATGAATTGGTTCAATCTTTTAAAATCAATACATAGCATGATATTTCCGCCCACAATTTTTTCAAAATATCTGACGAACCCTATCGAGAAGTGTTGGTTCATAAAAATCCCATTGACGCAAAATCCTATAACTTCCTCTTGCACTCCTACAAATCTATTATAGCTATCCTATAAGAATTAATTGAATGTTTTGTAGATTATGGAACTATCTCGATTGTGAAATCCACACGTGTTCAATAGTAAATGAGAAATATTTTCTATAAAACATATCTAAAACGATCAACCACTAGAGTTAAATCTTCTTGATGCATTCATTGTTCAACTTGATACAAACTAGAATCTCGGGATATCATCCCAAACATCCCAATATACTATTGTCCATATTTATTATCATGGAAATCCTATTCACCCCTGAGAATGTAAATTCTACCCTCTGGTGATGTGAAGGTCACCATTCATTTATAATAGTCCACATAGGATCGATAAGATGTTAGAGAGTCCATACCGAGTATGAATTAAAACCCTATAATCTTGAGGAAAAAATATCCCATTTGACGTTACATGATCAATCTCAATGGTGAAATCCCTACATTGGCTTACACCCTCTATTCTTATTCCCAATGGTTTAAAGAGTGTCATAGGGACCTCTAGAAAACTGATCAAAAAGCCCAAGTCTCCCCACCGCAACTAATTCTATGAAAATACATTTTGTACATAGAATGAAAATCATATATAATAGAGTAGAGGATACTAAGATCATACCTTTTATAGTATATGGATCAGAACTCTATTCCTCAGGGGTTGGTTGTAAGGAATATATATGGCATGAACCATAGACCTATGAAACTTCATAACTAACTAGAGCTCACCCCATCTATTTTCTATGTGAAATGGGTTCCTAGATGCCTCAACCATGATCTCCAACTATAATTGAATGATTGGTACTTCTCAAACTCCCAACCTGATATGGTAATGTGTAACATGTTCTAGAACATGGAGTCGTATTTGATCCCCTTCCCCAAAATGATGGTGGGATGGTCTTGATGAAATGTGTCACGTGACTTTACCTTCCTCAATCTCATATCATTACTAATTATTGATGAAAATAATTTCTCATATATCCCATAATTCCACCCTGATGATAGAAAACAAATATATTAACACTAACATTTTTGTCGGTACTCCCATTAAGAGATTCCTCAAAAATGTAATTTTGTCCATTAGAAACTAATCCACTAGGCTGGGAGGCTGAACATACCTTTTCTACATCCCATAGTTTCCTTCAAGTTCTTAATAATAATGAGTTCTTAATTCACTAACTCAGTTATAGTATTTAATCAAAACAGGTTGACCAGTGATCAAACGTTGTTTCTAAGATATTCCGTCCAGCATCTCTCCCTCGATGCTTCATCGTTTTGATAACTCGGAAAAATATTCAGAATCTCTATAAATTATAATAGATATTCCATAAAATTCATCATTACATTCTCTAGAATCATGACCAGACAAGCCCGATATTGTCTAAGAATTTTTAGAAAAAATTAATTGAAAAATATGTATTGTAAAACCTACCAAAAAAATATCTTATAGAGAATTAGCCTGGCTCAAAACATCCCCTTTGTTCCTTGATTCTCTCCAAATAATATATTTCATGAGTTCCACTCTCCACTCAAGAGATGTCTTCAGATGCTCAAAGATAGAAAAATTTGTCTCATAGAACATCCTAGTAGCAAGTGGACCTCCATTCCCCAAAAAACATGGGTGGATGCTTCTAATGGAACACCTGATCTTGCTTTTCTATTAATGAAGCAGGCTATGACAATCCTTGAAATGTATGCATATATCATAGAAAACCCTCAAATAATTATACCTCATCACCCATATCTAGTACTATTGTTTGTGCCTCATATGGAAATACAAGAGGCACTACTTGTAGAACGTCTCCCACCACCTCAGGATCAGGTTATTTTCCACCCTCTCAGAGTACGAATAGAGGTCTTAATGATTGAATATCCCTAAAATTTAAAAAACACTTTTAAAAATATGAACACCTATAAGATCACAAAAACATAGAATAGGTTGAATAATCATGATATACAAGTCAAACCCATCTGACTTCTCCTAGTGCAAGGTCATGGAAAAATTAAATAGTCATAAACATCACTAGATGAATTTCATATTACCTTCTCTAAATATGGGTCTAGATTAGGTTCCATATTTCTGAAATTCAGTTCCATTTCATTTTAATTCAAATTTATTTGAAAATTTAATTTTAAGGGTTAAACCAAATGTTCCACCACTTAAAATATATAAGGAATCATAGAAATCCTTACCTAAAATAAAATGTCCATTTAATCCCCTAAATAACACATTTCAGTCCATAAAATCAATTGTTCATGACTCAATGCACCATAGTTGACTGCTCAGACTTTATCCTATATCATATGTAGTATAACAATATTTAGTTTATAGATGGAACTCTATTTACAAATTATTTTTCTTAAATGAACTATAAAAAACTCATAGGATAACAAATATATCACAAAAGTCACATATCACAATGTCTTACATTCAAGAAATGTGTCTGACCTGGAATGGAATAATTCATGGCATGTTCACCCTATCTAGTTCCTAAAATTATGCATGATATGAAAAAAAAATAGTCTCACATAGAAATTGTAAAATATTTTATAAATTTTATCAATAATAACAACATAAATGTTTGGAATTTCTTATTAGTGGAATCAAATTAACTATAAGAGTCAACATCTAAAAAAACAAAAAATCCATGAATGGTAATTAGGATTCTTCATGAATGTGTGTATGAAACAACATGGAACAACTCCATAAAAATTTCCAACACTTTCCTAATATTTTTCTATTGCCTCAAAATAGTAATACATGAAATAAAAATGCTTCTATACAACTTTGTAATGTCCCAAGACATAAGATATGATCTGGTTCCCTGAGATGGAGGGTCACATGGCCTTAGGTACGCCTCACCATATAAGAGTGTCTTCCAACTAAAATTGAGGGATAAGGGTGTGTTTTTGGTGAGAATATTCCCTCATGTCAGAGTGAAACACAATAGTAGTGGATATAATAGTCAATAGAGGAAGAATTAAATCATCTATGTAGAAGATAAACATCCTATATAGGAATAGACAACCAATGAAATAAGTAATCACATATAAAATCTGATGTTTCATTTCATTCCACTAAAATGTTGTAAAATAGGTATATATGCTTCAAGTAAAATACATTAATCAAAACTCAAAAATTAAAAAAAAAAGTATGTCCTTTCTAGAATCATGAGACTAGCTTGGTCTTGTGCTCTCCTACACATTAGAGATAATAAAATAATGTATTTTATAGTGGATGCATTCCCTAGTACCTACCTCCATAAAAAAATTTCTCTAGGTACTCAAATATGGTTTGAGATAACATTCAATATGCCACCCCCAACGATGTCTATAACAAATCCATACTATGTATTATAAATAGAGGTAGTTAATAATATATATAAATGTCATATTAATACTATAATAATGCATGATCCTATTATACAATCATGGATCCGTAAAAATAATAATCAAACTACTATAAAATGGTTACATTAAAGAACAAATAAAGATGGTTTGAATATATCCAATCTAACCACTATAACATGATACCCACAATAGGGCTATTTTTAGTCAATGAAAACTATCCACAAAAACCCTTCTTTATAGTCTAGTATAAAAAATATGTCCCTCACACAAATTATAATAACATGAAATCCACAATTACTGTAGAATAAAATCAAAAGTGGTAGGACACAAAGGACATAATTCAATTTATAGAAGACCAAATCATAGATGTCGAGTCCCAGGATCATCTCGATTGAAACTCTAAAAATACATGGGTGGGTCCATGGAGCGTTCTAATAGACCATTTCCACTATGAGCCATATAATTCTGGATGAAAGGTGTAGCAAAGCCTAATGAATCCTATAGAATCACAATCCAAGGAGTAAACCATTCCAAGGAATCAACATCCATAATTAAGATCCATGGAGTAAAAAATTATATGGAATCATATAGAATCAGCACCCTAAGTAAACTAATCTAGGAATACCCTACCCTAAACAAATCATTATCTGATTACATTCATCGACTCATAATCAATTACTATTATATGATATCTATGCACTAATTTAACAATTTTTATTTAAACCAATAAGTTAATTATAATAATTTTAACTCCAATAATGTGAGATTTCAAAACACTACTATTCATTCAATCTAATTAGTTCAATTTAAAAAGCACATAAAATGGTTCTGTGATAACACTCACCCAACATGGTTATTTAGATTAGAAAAAAAAATCTAGGGAACACCCCATTGGCGGCCTAGGATGAGGCTAAATGAAATCTAACAATAAAATGTTAGTCTTGGGAAAACATAACAAGTTTTGATTCATTCAATTCATTAATTTTGTTAATTACAGGGTCACCACAACTAATTGTGAAATGAGGCACATTTGAAATTACTTTTCTAAAACAAAAAACTGAAATGTAATGATATAGAAAACCTACCATAGTGAAATAATAGGGAACACATCTAGTATCGCGCTTTATTTTGGTCCAGATCAAGAGAAAAATGAGGGAAACACAAAAATCTTGAAAGATGTCACATTAGCCTACACCTAAATAAATATTTAGATTCTAGATAAAATAAATAAAGACACAAGAGTAATGTCTAATATAACCTCTCTGATCCAACATGTAAAATAATGTTCAAATTAGGAATTAGATGAAGAAATAGTGGAAAGAAAGAAAATTCTTTTTCCAAGGAGTGCTCTTAATGTGAGGTTATCTGCTAGAATATGGAAGAGAAATTGATTTATGTTTGAAATGATTTTAAGGTAAAATTGTAATGTCCCAAATTTAGACATGGTTTCATGGTTGGCCATATGGGTGGAAAATCCACAAATAAATCGTGTTCCCTTTTATATGTTAGTGGGCACGTCACACAGTTTTATGTGCACATTTTGACTAACCATGCACAAACTATTCCCCAATCCACATTCAATGGTCTGTAACTTCTCACATAAGTGAGATCCTAAATATTTATGGTTTCTTCAAACTGTGCATCCTCTTGCACCACATTGTATATCCTTTGAAATTTATTATTAAATATGTGGCCTATCGCATGGGATTTCAACCCACCATGTGGGGTGTCAATTATTTTTAAAAAATTGGGGTTTTAAGATCATAAAAATCATAAAAAACCCTTTACTCATCCATTATATAATTGAGTGCTCCAAAAATGCTATAACCAATCATTTAAATTGAATTATATAAGATCTGTACCTCATTGAAAAAAATAAAGAACATACATTATCATAGTTTATAGAGTCCTTTTATGAACATGGTTCACTCCAAATTGGATTCTTTATTATATCTTGAGATATAAATCATTTACCTACTTTTTCGGAGGGATATATAATGATAGACCTACATAACAGATAATTTAAATAATATACATATATTTTACATTATCATAAATCATTCACTGAAGCATATCATGTTATAATAAAATGGATATTATTAATATCATAACTTCATAATCACAACCCATATAGAGAATGAATATTTATCACATCATTGGTTTATATTAATAGTACATATTTAATTGAATCAATGTGTTTAATCATAGTCTAAAATTCATTTAAATGATTACTTGAATGATTTCAAGAGGAAAATACGATTTAAATTTTTAAATCACCTCATTAAAACCACAAAATTTACAAAATATTATGGGAAAAAATTTCATTGAAAGAACCATGTAAAAATGTAATGGAATTATAAAATAATTGAGTGGATGTGATTTTAAGAAATTCATTCCTTACTTTTTTGGTTATGAATGATTTTCATTCACATTTTTAGTAAAAATTCAAAAAAAAATCAGTCATAAAATAACAAAATGATTCCATTTAAAAATTATTTTAAAATTAAATCATTGAAAATTGACATTAAAAATAATATGATAATATTAAAAAATAATAAATTTAAGTTTTTAGAAGACATTTACATGGATGGGAAAGTATTTTTGATCGAGGAGAGAAATAATGATGGTTTTACTTAAAAAAAATTATTATGTATCTTGAATTTATAAAAAGATGGAAATCAATGGAAATAATGACATCACTAAAATTATTAGAGGATATGAAAATTAATATAATTAAAAATAGATAAGGAATAAAATTTTATTATAAAAACTTGATAATAGTTATTCCTAGAATGAAATGAGATAATTATATAAACAATTTTCCACATTTGTATCTTTTAAAAATACTTAACAAATAGAGAACCATATATGGAAATAGATATCCCTCTAATTTACCAGATAAATATTATAGGCGAAATTGATGGGAATTATGTAAAAAAATGAATGAAACAAGTGTTGAATATGGGATGTGGCTCATAAAAGTAAATTTTAGAAGGAAACCCCTTACCTCCGGTTTGACTCACATGTAAATTCCACTCACTTATTGTATTGTAAATATAAATTTGTTACATTTATACTCAAAAATCATGTAAATTGTTTTACTATAATATATAACCCACTTATACCATTTCAACTCCTATTTATTAATAATATCGAAATAATTTTCTCACATATTCACCTATTACATTTTCCATTAGAATTATCAATCGTTAGTTTTTGTCCATATATGGTGATGTTGATTTTATTATATAAAATTTTTAATAATTTTATAAACATTCTATATATGCATTATATTTTTATTTATAATCATTATTGAATGTATATAGAGTTAAAAAATATATTACATCATATATAGAGATGGTAGGCCATAAATATGAATGGATGCTATTCGAACATATTAATGAATAGATTGAATGAATGATAAATAGTAATTAATATTTTAATAATATTAATAATATCATATATATTGATTAAATGTATCCTTGTTTCCATCTATGTATATCAGAATCCAAAAACAGCTAACATCACATTGTGGAGGTGGTAGTTCACAAGATCGGATGAGTGACAATATCATTTTTCCAAAGGTTTGTAATTTAAGGAGGTATATATTAAAAATATAAACTATAATTATATCATAAATATCTATTATAAATTTTAAACATTTTATAATAACCATCTATTAATGTTGGTAAATAAAAATGAAATGTATCATTAAGTGTTGGCAGTAAACCACATATATAAACATGTGGTACATTCACTTTCCATTTGACTGAATAAATGGTGGACATTTCTGGTTAAAAAATCCTAATAACATTTCAATATTTTCCAGACACATTTTTTTATTTTATTATAAATTCCAAATATTTTAATTTTGTAAAAGAATAATAAAATTGAAATATTTAAGGAGAAATGATTACCTATTATTTGAAAGGACCCATTTAGATCTTTTATTAAGGAATTTTTTATATTCAATTAATAATACTAGAACACAAAATTTCTATATAGGGGTGTTGATATGCTAAATGGTTATAGGATTATCATGATAGATATATTAATGTGTAGTAAATAAGATAAATGATGGGTGTTCTTTTAGAAGTGGGGGAGAGGACAAACATAGAATTTATTAAAATATTAATATATAATAAATACTTTATAAAGAAAACTGTTTCTAAATGGATATATATTCAAATATGCGATAGAATGAGATTTAAATATAGCTATATATTAATATTTTTAGATTTTTAATTACCAAATTTATATTTATCTATTAGTTTAAATCCCTCTTAAAACAGTTTTATCCTTAATGACAGTTGTAAATTTTAACTATTTCTACAATTCATTACTAAAAAAAGTTAAACAATAAATTTTTTTGGAAATTATTATTCAAAAATAATTATTCTACATTAATGAGATCAATATATGAATGTGTAAAAATTTTGTTTTAAAATAATCTCACAAAATATGATGATAAAGGTTTTCATGACACACCGTTTTCATAAGTATGTATTGTCTTTTTCATACAATATATATATATAATTAATCATATAGAACAAAAGTGGTTCATTAATAATATAAATGATCTAATTTTAATTTCTAAAAATATTTCTTACAATATAAAAGATTTATAATTCATAAAATTAAAACTTATCATCAAATGAAAATCAAAATTTTCACTAATAATATAAAAAATTTTCCTTTTAGAATATTCTTCAGAACTTATTCTAGGTTAGTTTTTATATTATGATTTATATAACTTATTTCACTAAATGAAATAAATTATTTAATGGTTTAGACAATTAAATATCATATTTCCACATAATAATTTCATAATCACCACTTTTGAGAAAAAATGTATTATTAAAGAATATAAAATCATTAAAAAAATTGATTATTAATTTATCAATGTATTTTAATTATATAAAACCATTATATTAATTTTTAAAATTATATTATTCTTATACATACATAAAAAATAATTTTTATATTATAATGTAATACTATATTATAGTTCATTTAAATATTTGGATACTTGTATCACAAGTTTTCAAAAAATTACATATATTAAAAAATAAATATATCATAAAATCTAGAGGTGTCACATTCAATCCAAATAAAATATTTTTCCCTATAAATATTATCACTATTATAAACATATTTTAGGAATTATAGGTCACATCACATCATTTATTTCCCATATATATATTTTAAAATTCATATTTATCTAGAGAATTTTTTCCAAGCATGTACGCTTTGTTATATAGAATTTTATCTATGTGATCCAAAATTTCTACTCGTTTATATTCATAGTAATAATTGTGATAAACTGGTACAAAATTTGACATTAGTATATGTAAAGGATAAGGTATGTACATTCTCTAGAGAGATACATGGAACTCATGATGAACACAATAATGGGTTCTAGATGAACCATGCGATAAAAAACCATCCCAACCCAGTCATGAAAATTATAGGGAAAATTTACTGATTTCTTAGATATCCCTTCTTCCAAAATATAATAACATTTTCCATGTATAAATTCATAGAAATACCATATCACTAATATTGAATTCTTGATTTCATTAATGATTATAAACATAAATTTTCTTATCGACATAGAGGTACCTAAATTTGATTCTATATTGATCTGACATCTGTACAATTTCATCCCCATAGAGAGGTTCTAATAAAATTAATTTTATAATTTCAACATATAACATTGGATTTTACACTTTTTTTATAATGGAAATTATAACTAGGAACCTAAATTAGGTTTCTATGATTTTCTATAAGAAAAACTCACTTATATAAAGGTTTTAATTGAAACCACATATTAAATATAATGATGAAGACCTAAAAATATCCTCTAGGGTTTTAAATGTTATATGAGACTAACCATCTGTTTTGAGGATGATAAGATTCACTAAATCACAACTATAAATCTAGAGGTTACTGATTACATTGAATGAAAATTATGGTAAACCTCGAATACGTATCAAATATAATAGAATTCCGTACTCCGTACAACCTTACCAAATCCTTAACATATAATATGGAGAGAAAATAAAGATATAAATCCTTATGATAATAACAAAGTGTGATCAGTAATTTAGATGATTGACTACAACCCAAATATAATTTCCTCCCATATATGTTTTGGATATTCTAATTTCTAAATAATTGGTGATTTTTCCAATTTCAATTATCGTATGGATGATAGTCATAACATCAACATAATTTTTTTATCTAAACCATAACATGATGAAATATTAATCATTGACATATAAATTCAACAATATCTCTCTTTAAATTATCTTACATTAAATACACATTTAGATATCTATACATCTTCATATTAACATGAGTAATATACAATGATGAATCACAAAATTCATTAAATGGATCCTTCTTCGACTTATGTGTTGAAAAAAACATAGTTCATAAACATTATCGGTTAATAATAATCCAATGTTCTACATGGGACTATTTCTCACATTTTTTTGAATTTCAATTTCTTCATTTTGTGGAACATTAATATTTACATTGAAGGATTATTGATCACCCTATTGAGTAAGATATTATTTTAAACCTTCAATAATGATTTAATGACCAGTAAATTGATATTATAAAAATATTGGATATTATTTTAACCATATAATATAAATGATTGCATTATCCATTCGAAAAAAATAATTAACAGCCTTATTTTCTTTTCCAGAGTGGTAATGTATTGATGAGTAAAATCATTAATCATCTATAACCTTATTGTTTGGATAATATTAATATATTTTTAGGTTAATTTATTCATTAATATTTCCTCATCAATATATATGTCACGCCATTCCCTATAGAGATAATTCCTCTAAATCAAAAATGAGAAAATTAGCACAGAAAACTATAGAACCTCAGTTAGGAATGTTTTCTAATGAACAATAATATTTCATAAGGCATAAGATATCACCATATAATTATATATAAGGATGTATAGTATTAATTTCTTTGTTGTATCTGTAATTTTCAAAACCATTACCCATATTATGGTAGTGTAAGAACATGTTCTTTGACTAAAATTCTCTATAAATCCCAAATATTTTCCTTACATTCACCAGTATAATCGATCATGGGTACCATTATAGAAAATTTAAAGTGTGGATTAGATTTTAATGACAAATTTGTTTGACAAAAAATTGGTAGTAATAATCCAAATTATGTAAACTATGGATATCATTTATATTTATTGGTCAAACTGAATGTTCTATAACTTGTTAATGTGATGGATCAACATATACACCTTTTAATAGGAATATATAACCAATAAATGAGTCTTTTTATATCCATCCTTCACCCTTTATGAATTTTTCAAAAATTCTATACTTACTTTGGTTTTTTAGTAATATAATTATGTGACCTTAATAATTTTCCGTTTAGTTTTATTATAGAATAATTTCATCTATACATGAAATCCAAAAGCTGATCATTATAATATTTCGTGAATATATTCATTAAATCTATTAAAATAGTAGGTGAATTAGTAATACCAAACAATATCACTATAAATTCATTCTTTCTGTAACTTTTATATAACATTTACTTTAGTATATCCTCCTTGTTGACTCCTAATTGATGATATCCTAAATAAAATTAAATCTTGGAAAATTATTGAGAACTTTGTATTTAATCATAAAATACATCAGTATAGGGTATATGATGATTTTTCTTTATAGATACCTTGTTATGTTATTGATAACTATTGAATCATATGATGTATCCACATTTATTAATAAAAAATAAATTAGTGTACCCAATAGTGATGAAATTTGCTACATGAATCCATCATCCAGATTCTCTTGGATTTTCTCCATTGACTCATGAAACTTAATATGGTCCATTATATATGGTTTTTTTGAAATAATTATGTCACATGGAATGAGTTTTATTGAGAAAGAAACATCACTATTTAGAGGTAGACTAAGAAATATTTTGAAAAGAATATATTAAAAATTGATTATAATGGGAATATCTTCCATGTTCACATTCTCCCAAACCATCTGAGATAAAAAATAATATTTGGACATAAATCATTACCCTTATATGGATATAATTTCTATTATAATTTCATATTCATCATTACACAAATAAAGGATCATAAGTAATTTTTTAATTTTACTTTTGACATAACTTCTTTGTAAGTTGATGTGAAATCTTAGAAAATAAATCAAATCCATGCATAAGATAATGTAAAATTCAAATATAAATATTATAAAATTATTTATTAGAAAAAATTCCCTCAATCACAAATCAAACATTTTTAGTCACCCTAGTAAAATTACAACTATGTTTCCATCCAGAATTTGAGCACAAAATAAAAATTATTCTATTATCTCCATGGTTCTAATAATTTACATTAAAATATTACATTATTTTCATATCAAACCCATGAGATTGGTGTGTAACACTAATCTATATGTAACACATAATAGTACATAGAAAAAGTTATTCATATCCACTATTTTCTCTTATATAATTCACCCTTCATGGATTGGATTGAAGAAAAATAACAATCAATCAAACATACTATCATGTAGGATGATATTACAAGAATCCTTCTTCAAATGAATCATAAAATTTATTCAAATTTTCTAATAGTTTCATCATAATTATACTTCATCTAATTGAATTATTTCTCTATATTCCAATGGGGAGTTATAGAAAGTACTTATTAAAAAATATGCTCTTAAATGAATCCCACTTAGTGGATTTAATTTATTCCAATGGACTAATTGTCTTTATGAGTTTACACCTTGGATATTATTTACCGTGAAAATGAAAAACATCTAAAATAACTATTTCATGGTGCTAACTATGTAGAATAAAAAATATCTTTTTAGTGTTATTGATCCATTTTCACTGCAACTATTGGATTAGAAATTCAAAAAATATATTTGGGATGATACCAAAAGAAGGAAGAAATATGTAGTTTTTCTATCCTTTTTTAATTTGAATGTTATCCTTGGTTTATACATTGAAAAAATTATATATGTATAGAAATATTATATTTTTTTCCACAATCATAATAATTTTTATCACGTGGAAAATAATTTCATTTTTTAGAAAAATCACAATTAATATTATTCACTTGTGTTTGTCCATTGAAAAAAATAAAAAACCTAGTGGGATCAACAATAAGTATAGAGAGAAACCAAATATTTATGAAAGTTAACTTATAATATATTTAAATCCTAAAATAAATATTTTTAATCATTGACATGTTATGTTTAACCTAGGTCATTAATGGTAATTATCAATTTAAATCCATATTAATTGTATATAATAAAAATGTGATATATCCAAGCATATTCCATTGGAGTGTCAAACCATATGTATAGTAAGGGAACACCCACCATGCACTAGAATAAGGGTGGATGTATACGCAACCAGCTCTTTTCTTTCTTATTATTCCTAGATTCATCTATTCCAAAAACATATAAATATTTAGAGTACATAATGGGTGTTTTTCTTGAAAACATACAATCCATTTGTTACAATAAAAGTGGATGAAATCCTACACATAAAATAAACCCAAGGTTTTGTACTAATTTTTTCTCATCCATGATTCCAAAGGTAACTAAACCATGATTTGAATCTAAATATAGAGACACACAATTCATATATAAATATCACATATTATTATTATTATAAATTTCATTAATAAATAGCACAATTCATTCTATAGTCGTATAGGTATAATGTATTTAGAAACCTAAATATGTTAAAAAACATATTAATATGAGAAATACATCATCTCTGACTATATTCAAGATACATATTACCCATCGTATCCATATCATTCTGAAATAGTTTCATCATATATTAGGGAAAACATAATGATGGTTGATCTCATATGTTTGGAAGATGTTAAGAAGGGAGATGTCAATGATCACTAAATAATAAAATAAGTATAAAAACATGATAACATGATCTTAAATTTTTAAAACCATACCCATCATATAATATTTTATAATATTGAATCATGTTATAAATCCTGGGAGTTTATAAGATTTGAGTAGTAATGGATTTAAGGAATATAATCTGTGAGAGCATAAAATTGGCATAAGAGATAATTTTTTCCATACATATAAGGATGGAAAATAATTTCATCAGTCAAGGAACACATCAAATACTTTCATAATATATTGTGTTACTCTACATTATAAAATATCTTTGACCAAGGTTGACTCTTAGGACTACTGTAGTTGATAGAGTCCCTTATTTTACTAGATTTACTCATTATTCTATTCCATATTATATCATGAGATATCTAATTTAACAAATTCATTAGAGGGATATATAATCTCAGGCCTACCCATATCATATTGTAAATCATAAAAATGTGTTCCCTAAAAACTTAATATAGTAATAATAATATAATATATTGGGGAAAATTGGATTCATAAATATCTTTTTATCATATTCACAGACAATTCTAATAATGATTATGGATTATATCATTAACTATCATCCCCAGTAATGAATAATTATTCCTAAATGAATGTCCTCATTGAATAAAATACCTTTAAATGATCGCATAAAATATTTATTGGATAAAATACGATACTCATTTATAAATATTTTTGATAAATTAATAAAAATGAAATATTATGAAATCAATTTTCTCAATAATATCCATAAATAGTTTTAAAGGAAGATTCAAATAATTTATCATCCATGATTTTATTATACTATATTTATATGGGTATATAAAGAAAGAGATTATATTCATATGTTTTATAAAATTCAAATATTCCTTATTTAGAAAATGAAACGTAGATTTATGAATATAATATATAAAAAAATTAAGTAAAAATTACTTTCAAAAATCAAAGTGTAATAGTAAAACAATATTCATTTCCTTTTTATAAATCATAGAAATTTAAGGAAAAATAATATTTGACATAAGAGAAAAATAATTATGGTATCCTAAAAAATTATCAACGAGTTTCTTCAATTCATAAAGAGTTTAAAATAAAATTACAAATTTACTACCATAAATAAAAAAATGAGAATAAAATTCACGGATTTATTGGGATATCGGTAATGAAATTTAATTATCTTATTCTTGATCATAATAAATCCTAAAGAAATAATGAGATTATAACATATATATCGTACCGCATTGTGACCATTCAAATCAAGAACTCATCAATGGAAAAATAATTTATAAAAATATTTATAAACATAATTTTCTGTTAGATTCATCATAATATTCATTTATATTAAGTATATAAACCACATAACATAAACATGTAGTGAATATAAAATCTTTATCGCATAATAGAAGGTGATATAAAAAAACATATCCTCAAGTTTGAACCCCTTAAAATGTGCTATTACAAATATTTTAATAAATAATAATTTATTTTAATTCTGTAGAAAAATAATTTAAATAATTATGATTGAATATATTGTCCACTTATATAATTTATTCATTGACAATTAATAATTCAAGAAAAAAATTTCTTATTTCCAGACCTAAAATGATTTGTTTTTCATAAGAATGTTAGTTTGGTAGTCCCATTTCTTGTACATTGATCATTATATCATCAGGTATATAATTTTAATCTTGATATTATAATCATATATAAAGCATATAATAATTATTATTATCATCCATAAAATGATAGAGATAGAAAATTGAATTACATAGATCATGGAGATAGTTGGTCTTACACCTGCATAATTATTTTTTACATTTTCATGCATGGAATGAAAGAAAAGTAAATTATAATAGAAGATAATAAATACCATGTTATATCATATATATTAACTAAAAAAATCTTTCTTACCATCCATGAAAATATGAAATGAAAATATAATCACATCACTATACAGAGATGGTTGTCAACACATATTCATGAGTGGTGTTCTCATTTTATAAATGATTAGAGGGTAAGAAGGTAGATATTATAATTCTAGAAGAATAATTTTATCATAAAGCTTATATATAAATATCATAGTAGAAATAACAACCATACATGAAATATAGTTATGGAAAATGAATTGCATCGCTATGTGGAAGTGGTAGTCCACACATATGCATGAGTAATACATTTACTACTGTTCTTATTCAAAAATGATGGATTTTTGAAGTCTCATAATAATTATAATATTTCAATATACAAAAGGAATTATATTATCATAAAAATCATATATGTATATCATTTATAAGAATAAGTAAATATGATGTGTTCAGATAAGATGGTCATGTCATCTTTGTTAGGCCGCCTTTAGATTGATTATTAAAAACCCTTTCAATGGAATTATATTAAAAATAGATCCAAATTTTTTTATTTCAGTAGGGTAAGAAGACATTATCGTAGTGTATGGTCATGAATAATAGATCTATTAATTTCTTCATTTTATAATTACTTGATAGAACACCATTAGAATTTATTAAATTATTAAAATATAATAATGTCATTTTAAAGACAAATTATTCCAAATGGATGGAAATAAATTATTTCGATATCATAAAGACTAAATATTTCAATAAAAAATTATATAGACTTTTTTATTCAAAAACTTTACCCTTACCTCTTTATTTATAACCCCCTATAAACTAATTTTGACCTTAAATGTGGTGACAAATTTGTAATATTTTTAAATTTTATAATAACCTAAAATTAAGGTGACATTATAAAAAAATTTGACATTCTAAATAAAATATTTATAATCTATGTTATCAAATTAAATCTATAAATGTGATAGAAAATAATTTTTAAATAGCTCTCAAATTAGGATGAAAATCATTTTTATGAAAAATGATTTATTAAATATAGAATGTCTTTAAAAAAAATTGCTAAAATTATATTGATAGCCATAATTGGATTATAAATACTCTAAAAGAGAAAATAATAATTTTAAATAAATTATAAATAAAATGGAACTTTGTTTCTTCTATAATGAAAAAAACATTTTCAACAAATAGTATCATTTTTTAATATTCATTGAAAAATTAATCATTTCATAAACTTCAAAAAAAATTCATCCATTTTTATTATATAATGTTTATTTCAAAGATGATTACATATAATTCGAATATATATCGTAGTATTATAAATAATTTTTTAAATTTTTAAATCATATAAAATAAGAACAATTTATAAAGAATTTTTTTTTCAAACATGTGATGTATTTACTGAAAAATGAGTACTCATTTACCAAATGTTTTTTCTTTATTGAAAACCATTTTACATATTTTTACAATTTATTTTATTATAATTGATACTATAAATTGAAATACTTGGTTAAAACATTACACTAGAATACTCATTATTTAGTCTTAGAGATTCTATTATCATAATATATAGAATAAATTAAATATTTTTAAAATGATAAATATCATAAATTATTAGGGTGTAACATGACTACCCATCAACTATTTTTTTCCAATAAAACTATTAATATTATTATTTTTATATTCATTAAAACAAATATTTTTCATATGTCTATTTCCACTAAAGTAAATTTGAAATACCTATAAAGACCACTAAACATTGTAATCAATATATTTTCATAATCTATAGGTTGTTTTCATTCCATCATTGAATCAATAATATTTTCACCTTTTTTGAAAAAATATTGATAAATCCTAACATATTTTTCATCACACATAGATCCTTATAACTATTTATAGGGTCACTAGTTGTAGTATTATTTATATGGAATTCGTGTAAGTAGAGTATCAATATTTTTAAGAAAAACTAGATTTTTCTATATATATAAATTTATTAATTTTTTCTTATTAATTAATAATCCTCCAGTGTTAATAAATTTTATTTCTATTTTTGAAGATTTTTATATTGGTAATCTTGATCATTAAACTTCATTGAAAAAATCACTAACATCCAAAATATAATTCTGAATGTTGGAACATTTTAACTCTTCTTATGTAGTGAACCTCTTTTTTTGAATATAAAAAAACTCATATATATCCCTCTTCCACCATTTCATGAATCCTGGTTTCAATAGTTTTCAAACCATCATGAATCATTTTAATTATCAATTAACACTATTTTACAAATTGGTTCTATCTCTAGAAGAAATAAATTCCATTATATTATATGGCTGGTAGGACATATTTAACTACATGGTCATTTTTCAGAAATTTAAGAATATTTGATGTGTAATAATATAATTATATCATTAAAAGGATCACCAAGTATAACTATTATTATTTAAATTTAGAACATAATTCATTAGTTATAACTTTTTCACCATTTAGTTTTGAAATGATTTGTATTTCATCATCTTCATCATTATATGTCTCAACATTATCACGATCTTCACTAAATTCACATTTTTTGGAAAGATATGTTTCTCTTTAATATTAAGATAAAACTATACTCATATATTTACATTAATAATTTTCGTTATTGCATTTATTTTTAGAGATTCATTTAAACTTCTCTCATTTCTTTATCGTATCTTTTTTAGATTTATATTTTAATTATTTTATGGACAAATGGCCAATATATCCAAAATAAAATTTACAATGAGATTTAATTTATATATTCATTTCTCACATATGATTTTTTGTTTCATTAGAGATATAAATTCAACAAAAATATAATTAATATCATCTTAATAATTCTATATAATTATATCATATTCTTTAAAAACATTATTCATGTGATTTTCATGCCATTATTATTTGAAAAAAATAATATTATAAGACATTTACAAACTTTTCACCCCATAATATTTTCTTATCTAATAAGATATTTCAATAATATATAAATTATATCTATGGATATAACATGGAGAATTTATTTTTATGGTTAAAACTCTATCATAATAATTTTCATGTAATATACACATGATCTTATCAACAATAATGTAGATTTAATACATCTCTCTATATCCTATAATCCATCTCACACTATAATTTATCCATATAAATATTTTTCAGCAGTTTTATCATCCCACAAAATATAATCATCATATTTATGTACCAGAAAATGAAACCTTTAATGATTAAATTTATTTTATTCATTCATAGACATTCTTTAGTTTATTTAAATTACACTAGTTTTTTTGATTATATTGATACACATGTACCTAATAATTGAAAAATAATAAAAATACCACTTCATGAGTTTCCATAATTCTATATATTACATCAATCATGCACTTTTGTAGAAGTAAAATCAACTGTCGGGGTAATTCCTTCAGTTTGATCTTCTAATATGTAATAATTGATCTATAAAACATATGGAAACATTCTACAATTATATATATGGTATTGGTTCCATATAACATGGGAATCCCATTTTATTCATTTATTTTAAAAATCAACTATTTTAAATAAAAAAATTAACACATTTTTAATGTTATAGTTCCTTCAATCTCTAATATTCTAATGTATAATCATAGATGATGGTATCAATGATTTGATACCTCTTGAAGAATAACCTAAAAATTATTTGGAGATAATTGTGGGAGGTAGTGAATCATTGTTACATGTTCATCTAATTTTTCATTGAAATAATTATTTTTCACTATTTATGTTTTGTAATAATTTTAAAAACCAAACCATATCAAATTCAATGGAATTTTGAAATTTTTGGGTTTCACACTCAATGAGAGATAAAATGTATTAAGTTGTAATTAGATTCCTCTATGATCACACTATCTAATTGAA
Organism: Viscum album; assembly: GCA_963277665.1. Taxonomy (NCBI): domain Eukaryota; kingdom Viridiplantae; phylum Streptophyta; class Magnoliopsida; order Santalales; family Viscaceae; genus Viscum; species Viscum album. Next base: position 1,095,973,727 of record OY728131.1, on the reverse strand, counting down.
TAAATCTATTAATACAAGAGAGTATATTATACTCTTCAATCTCACTTTTTCTTGTCTTTCAAAAATTAATAGATTCACCGCATACACAAATGCATCCCCCACGTTAAAATGACCACTGATTTGGGTAGCAACTAATATAACTTCCTATTATATACTTATATCATTATTTTGGGTGTGATAAATTTTTATATTCATATATTCATACAAAGAATAAAGACATACCTTAAATATACATGAAAAACACAAAATTATTCCAACAAAGATTATTACTTCATTCTGATAATATATCATCAATATATAAATAAATAGAATCATCATGTATATCTGTCTCTATTTTTGTATGATTGTGAACTTCAAAACCACCTTGTGTGATATTATTTTTCATTGTTATAGCATTAAAAAATTATTCTCCTTTTGGTATACTTATTCTATTAATATATATTCAATTATTTTATGTGAAGAATAATCCCACTATTTTCCACCATGTTTTTTGGATTTCATTCTTCATAGTTTGCAGTGATTCATTGAATATACATTTCTTATAACATGACTCTTTATTATATAAAATAATACAATTATTGTGTCCACCTGTTAATACATCTTATAACAATATTAAATAAAGGATCATAATCTCATGTAATTCTATTACTAACATAAAATTGATATGGACCATTAATTGATAACATCAATTTCTCCAAAAAATAATTCTTCATTGAGTATTATAATGCATATTTTTATTTTATATAATTTCCCTCCATTTACCATGAATCATGAAAGTATTTTTTCGTGATATTTAATCTATAAAAATTAGTTTTTAAATAATATAAAGCATATGTATGATACATTTAAGATGATTTAATCCAATATATATGATTAATTTCATCCCATGAATTTCTACATATTTTAATTTTCAATAACTTCTAATTGTAAGAATCATAAATTATCTAGGTCTATAGTTAAATCCATATATCTGAAACAACACAAAATTTAACTTTTAATTTTATAAAATTATATAGTTTTACTGTAAATTAAAAAATAAAAACATCACATAAACTATACATTAGTATAGGAAACTCTACATTTCTCCATGTATTACTCATCTAATTTCTATATTACATTCTTAAAAACTCTTATAATAGATAACACTTCCATTGATGAAACAAATGAAACTGTACTGATATTTAAAATAATAGTTATTTGAAAAAAATATAAAATCATTGTAACCCCTTACGATTTACTCATATTTAAAGCTAACAACATGGAATAAATTTCTAATTAATTTAATTTCCCTGATGGTATTATTTAAATTAATAAAAAAAATTCAGAAAGATTATATTGTTACATACTTTTCATGATCAAATAATATTTGAAATTGGTTGTATTACATAACATGGAATAAATGAAATATCAAATATAAGACACATAAGAAATAATATCCATATTTTCTATATCTTTAGTGGGATCCTTAATGTTCTCAAGATTTATTCAATGAATAATTATTAAATACCTATTTTTGTATTTAATAAATTTAAAAATCAGTATCATATTAATAATATATGTGTTTTGACTCAGTTCATTAGACCCCTATGATCTATACCAAAATTCATTTACATTAGATATTTCAGATAATTAAACCATGTATTTAATTTAGAACCACATTTACAACCACACATAATCAAAATTTAATGACACAATATAACTTCTAATAATTTTTATTCCATCCACATACAATACATGAAATTTCAAAACACACCCATTGAATTATTTTCATACATAAGATTAATCTTCATTTTTTATCTTAGAAAAATTTAAAATTTCATCATCATACTAAATGTTTCAACACCATGAATCATTATTATATCCATAATTCACTCATTTCTCTACGCTAATATTAACTTTCAGATTTGATAATTTTTTATATAACAATTATCATAATGTTTTATTTTTGATAGTTATAAGAATTCATCATCATAACTTGGTAAAAAGTTTCATTACATAAAATATTAAGAAATTTTTTCTAAAAATTATCTATTTTGGTAGATTTAAATGTAGACTCTCTATTATCTTACTTTTTTTCTAAAAACACATCCTTCACCTCATAATTTTTACCCTGTGAGGTAAATCTACATATGTCCAAACATTTCTTGTGTTCAATGATTTTATATCTTATTTCATTTAATTTAAATATTTAATGGATTAATAACTCTCAGTGTCCTATCACTATGTATTAGTTTCATCGTATATAATTTTTACATGATCACAATTTCGATCAAAAAATCCATATATCCTAGTATTTTGTATAATCCTATGATATCATTATGTTTTTTTATAACATGTGTTGTTTCTTCCAATATAAAACATTTTTTATATGGATCTTATACCATCTTAACAACACCTATTATTACCTAGTTCTGATCTTCTTTCAGATAAATATTCCTTAAATTGTATACATGATTTAACTTCTTCCTATCATGGAAAATATAAAATCATTCCACATAACCTTTGATTTCATTATTATCATAGTAATACTATCCTATAGGAACTATATTTATAGAAAAATAATAATATAATATCAAATCAATGGTCATGTTTTCAAAAAAAAAAGAAAATAATTAGTCACAACGTAGAATTATAAAAGAACACTAATTGCAAGGTTACCCCATTCATATCTCATACTAGTTATTTATAAATTCAAATAATGTAATGTTGTTAAGTAGAAATAAAATATTTTCAATAATATATACCAATAATAATATGGAATTTCCACACTTATTCATCATCAACATAACCATGTCTAACTGAAAATGATTCATTTTCTCAAAGACTCAATTCCATTACGGTGTTCTATGCCGAGCGTGTTATGAAATTATTCGATAATATCTCAGATTGTGATTAAAACATTGGTACATGTCATAACAATACTAATCATATTAGGGAATCAAAAAACAATTACCCTAAGATTTTGTAATATTATAAAAAACTCATTCATATATTAAACTATTTCAACCTTCTGTATCATCATATATAAAAAGCCAAAAATATTTAATTCATTACTAGTGGTTATGAAGTACCATACCCCCAACATACTTCAATACTCTATGTACCAAATACTTAAATATCAATATCATAAATAACACTAAAAGTTTATTTGGTAGTTATTATTAATAAATAGGGCTTCTCTATATCAAATTATTCGTAACTGAATGAGTCCAAAAGTCAATATCTATGTATTCCTTGATTATATTTCTCATTATAATGTTTATAAAAACAACTACAATGATAAATATTTATAGAATCAATATTGAACATCTTATTTTTAATCATTTAGAAAAGATTACCCTTATCATGATTGTACAATATATTCAATACGCTCCCAATTTAATAAAACAACTCATTCTATTGTATAAAACAACTATTGACATTAAATTAATGAAATGTATCATCTTTTCCAAACAAGATATTTAAATTAATTATATTTTTATGTCAGGAAAAAAATTCTTCAACAACAACAAAAATATACTAGGAAGATGTAGATCATATTTTTGGAAAGCCAATGTAAAATCTATTCCCCCATTTTCAACACATATATCTACATAAATATTCATCAATTTTATCTTATTTATTTGTATAGTTTTATAGAAAAATAGTTTCTGATTCATACACACCTAATTTTCAATACCATTTAGTTACCATTTTGTGATTTATTTCTCTAACATTCCCTTCCAGTCGCTTCGAATGATTATCAATTATAACCTTTATCAACTATATATTTGGATCTAGAAAAATAATTTTGGGCATACCTATAAGATTTATAAAAATTATAACCATGATGCAAACTATAATCCAGTAAATATTCAAAAATATGGTCGAGTACCATGTTTTAGATCTTTTAATTTTTCAATTATAATGAATGTACTCCCACAAAAATTTTAATGTCCGGTGAAATTATAAATGAAATTGTTAATTAAATGAATAGATTTCTTATTGAACAATTTAGTTATAAAAAACACACACATAATACTTCATTTTTTTAATTAGGACCCCTATAAAATATTTCCATTGTTTTTATATTAATCAAAAGTCACCATTAATCGTTCTAATGATTTATAATTTTGTAAATATGTAATTGAAGTTGAGACTAGTATATATTAATTGTTATAACAATGTCTAGTTGACAAATAAGGAATAATTGATTGCCTTGACTACTTATAATATAACCTTAAAAGCCCATTTATTAGAGATTCCTTGGCAGATGAAATAAATATTATACTTACATAAACAAGTCCATGAGGACCTTCTATAATTTATTCTTGATAAAAATAGTTCTTGGCAGTTAATCAATATAATATAGTTTGAGATCCAAACTATGTTCATTGAACCACCCCATGAATGTAACACCACCACACACCTTATCCAAAGTGAGTATTATTTTTTAAAAAGTTTTTATATATCACTAACCTTATAGTATGAATAAGTATATTTTTCTTTTCTAATAATATAGTGATTATATTTATTTATTTTACATTTTTACCTCATATGTATCTATATATATGTTTGTGTGATAGTATAATGGGTTTAATAAAAATTATATGATCATAAAAAGTAGTCATTATTTTCATTTTTGGGAAATTTATAATTTCCACTATAACACACATTTTCATAAACTCAATAAATTTTAGAATTATTATTTTTCAAAATTTTCTTGTTAAATAATATTTATTTATATATAATTGATAATATAATTTAATGATGTTTAATGTAAATTTTATAAGTTTAATTGTAAAAATTAGTTTTATATAGTAAATAATGGTCTTCCAATAAAATATAATATGATCATATTTATAAAGTTATTCAGGTAAAATGAATATTTTTTCTGAAATCATCATGTCAAAACTATCTGATAGTGTTTTTTTAAATTTTTGGAGATAATCTATTTTTTAAAAAAAAATTAAACATAATATAAATATTATTTATCTATTATAAAATAATATATCCCAAAAGTGAATTAATTAACACTATACAGATCATATGTGACTAAACTAAATTCCACTTTAAAATAATTTTTTTAGATGATTCTTTATTAATTTAAAATCCGATAATGAATCCCCAAAAACCTCTATTGTATGTTAATATTTTTAAAACCCATATTTACAAACATGACTCACTACCACATCATAAATGGAATTATTTTAATTTAATGTGGTCTCCATATAATATAATATTGAAAAACTATCAAATTTTGATGAATCCCAATCAAAAAACCATTGAATTTGTAATGGTTGTGAATCATTTTTACTTAGAGTCAAAACCTATGCTAGGAAATAATAAATAATTCCCCACACTAGTGATAAAAATATGATCTGAAAATCCCATTAAATTTCAATTAAACCCAATTGATCATAAATTTATTATCCCTATACCTCTCTAAATAACCCATATATTCTTATAAACCTCTTTTTAATATCCACACATGATTTTAGAAGCACCCTATCAAGGTAATGGATTCTTTTTCACTTTATTTGAGTAAAATATTTGTATTATAATTTTTATTTTTAATTTAGAAAATTGTATTATACATTATCACATCCCTGTATATTTTTTATGATCTCTGGGTAATGTGAATCAACATCTCCTCTCACTTATCCTTTCCATTAATCATTATATACACTCATTATACTGCACAAATTATCCCTTGATTTTTTAGGCCAATTTTTTTTTTTATGAATAACCATCTCTGTTTACACTCATGTGTATTCACCAATATATAATTATAAATCACTAATTGGTAATTTAATGTATGTTACCCACACTCCTTATTTTGGGAATAAAAATTTATTAAGGATGTTATTATGTTCTATGATCTTTGTGGAACCCAATGACATTACATCATTTTAATGTCATGGGAGGGACCCAAATTATATAGACCTAAAATACATTGGGAAATGCTTTCATCTCATGAGATACCATTTATAGTGAATAGGTTTTTATGATATGCACATTATGTTATGATGTCTCAATAATTATCCTTAACTTGTGCTTAGGATTTCATGTTTTATGTTGTTATAACATTATTATTTTTTCTTGATGTAACATATTATATCATGTTAATATATTAATAACTATTATTCCCACCCTTTTATTTCATTATTATTTTCCACTTAACACACATCTGTTTCATTCAACATGTTATTGTTTTATTTCATTATAGGGATTTATATCTCACCTTATTCTAATACATGTCCCCATGTTTTCTTGAGTATGTTTAGAAGATCGATGGGATTTAATTCCAATTGTTATGTAATTTTTAAAAATTATTTTTTATTAATTCTTGTTGTTGAGAAATTTATTCAGTTACAAAAATATTATAGACCTACCAATATTTTTGAAATATATTATTTCTATTTTTATATAATAAATATTTTATTATATATATATATAATATAGAAGTTTTCAATTATTACATCAGATCATGATTTATTCTTTCACAAGAAATAATATGTAAAGACCTATAAATTTCAAGGAAAATTTTCTCTTATATACTTTGGAATTTTATGAGTCTGTGGCTTCTAACGGCACTTGATTTCGAGGCCCGGTGTGCTCGGAATCAATTTTTGAAGTTTTTCTCGGGTATGTTCAGTAATCGAACGAGCGATTTTTTCTAACTTTTGAACTGGTGCTCGGAATTGAAATCCGAGGACACCGATGAATTTACAATGCCGGTAATTGCTTAAGGGTAACTTTATAGTAGTTGCGTTTTTGTGGGAGGAGAAGTTAAAAATTGTGGATTAAATAAGAAGTAAATAAAAATGTGGAACAATTTTTATTCTATATCTAAGTGGTTATATCCTACATGGGGGAGTTGGGGTGGGCCCCTAACTACCCATGTGATGATATTTGTGTGGTGGGTCCCACATGAGCCCCAACCCATCACATTCCCTAAAACTACTTAAACATCCCCTTTTAAACTTGTTAACTCCTCTATAATGAGGAATCTTCCCCCCCTCTCTCACTCCATTAAAACATTCCAACTTATAACTTAATTAATAAGATAACTCATGGTTTAATTAATTAAGTGAATTGGAATTTCAATTTTGTAAATGTTAATGCATGGAGTGATTTAATAAAATAAGGAGAAGCCAAATTTTCTTTTGGTTGGCTTGTTGTGTTGAGATTTTGGGGAGAGAGCACTTGAGTTTTGAAGAACGCTTCATCTCCTTTGTTGAAGAACGCCAACTCTCTGACGAAGAACATCAACTCGGAAACCCTAAATTCTATATCCTCTTCTTCTTCTGTGACAAGTGAGGAGACACCGACATGGGAACTCACCAACGACGTCATGCCTTGTTTTCTTCTCTCTGTGATAAAAAGGGGAGATGTCGCTTCTTCCTCAGATGCTCTCAGTTGGTGTATACGAATCCTTATCTCGCGACGCCGTCAACCGTAATGATAACGTTCATCACCATTTTTTGAGGTATGGGTTTAATCTTGAAAGTGGATGTTTACTTACCTCGTACTCCTTGGAAATCGTTGTTTAAATATGGTCGATTGTTATCATTTTACGCAGAGGGTGCGGGCCGAACGAACAGGGCTCGACAACCCTTCGTTGTTCTCATTTAATTACTCTAGAATTAGAAATCGAAGGTGGAGAAGGCAAGATGTCGTCGCACTGTGCCGGGAACGTGACAAAGGAGGCCGACGATATCACACCTGTTGTGCGGGAAGAATTGTGGCCTGCTACACGAGCCGCTTCGACCGAAGAACCGGCCGGCCTGTCGGCCATCCGGATGAAGAGGAGCCGCGTCGCCAGGAGGGTGACGTGCTAGAAGACCGGCCTGCCCATCGGCCGGCCGGGCAGAGCTGGACCGCGGCACCAGGAGGCGCCGCGCTGGAAGACCGGAGGCTCGCCCATGCGGGCCGCGTGCGCAGAAGACCGGCCGGTCTAGCCCGCCGGTTTGGGGATGGGTTGCACCGCCTGGCGCCGCCGATGCGGAAAACCAGCCCCACTCCCCTCCCTTCCATTGGAACCAGCTCGGCTTTGGTCGAGCCGCTCAGTCAGCCAGTCAAGCCAGCTGGGCCACGCACCCCGCCAGGCCGCGCCAAGCCGGGCCGGGCCAAGCCGGGCCGCGCCCCGCCGGGCTGGGCCACGCCACATCGGGCCGGGCCGTGTCCCTTCGGGCCGAGTTGACTATTTTCTTTGGACCGGTCTGAAACCCCTGTTGGGTCAGACCCGTCAAACTAGGTCAACCCGACCCGTCGGCCCACTAGGCTAAATGGGTCGGGCCTGTTAATCACTTAAATGAGAATAACATGAAGACCGCACGTCCGATTGACGCGCCGTCTGCGGCACTATGACCCTTTCAATAAGATGGTTCTTTTGAGATACTCTAAGTAAGTTTCGGATGAATCTGGATATCGCCCAGGTTAGAAATGAGCATATTTCTAACCGGGACCCTAGGACGTAAGAACCTATATCTCTCAGACCTGACGTCTGATTGACGCACTGTCTATCGCGTTGTGTTCTTGCTGACGAGACGGAACATTGTGATCCATCAAATATGGACTTCGTGACAGTTGATGTATCTACCCCTTGGCTCATGGATCAGACCCTCAAGGAATCGAGTGTGTTGTGTGCGGGAATCCTAGAGTTGGCTGCGACTGCGACGACGATGACTACTGTACTTGGATCCTATGTGGGTTTGACAGCGAGGAAGATTGTACTACGATCTTCCATGGGTTTGGCAGTGATGACGACTGTACTTGGATCCTATATGGGTTCAACAGTGATGGTTACTGTATTTGGATCCTACATGGGTTCTGCAGCGATGAATTCTCTACTTGGATCCTACGTTGGTTCGGCAGAGGAGATGATTCAGAGGCTACATCTATCATCTCCTCCCCTCTTCATGAATAATATACCTGTCTGAGCTGAGTCTTGACTCTCAATCAATATCATCGATGTGATTGACTTACATTCCTGTGTTGATTGGGTTGTTCATTCCTGCGTGGATTGGGTTGTGCTTTCTTATGTGGACTGGGTTGTACTTGGGCTCTTGAGTTGGAGTCGAACTGAAATTGATGACTTAGGTATATTTATTGGCATATAACTAAGTAGAGTTGGGTGATACTTCATGTTTGTATCTTTCCGTTGTGGTTTATCCTTTTTGGATTTTGGGAGACCTTCGGGAGTCTCGGGGTCCCTAGTGAGTATCATATACTCACCCCTGCACGGGCTATGCCCGTACTACGTTGTGTTGGATGTAGAAGACAGATTGCACTGATCGAGGTGGAGTATTGTGGAGCGGGATGGTACCTGGAGGTGGACCACTTGGTGAGACGTACACAGAGCGGGCGACCAGACCAGAGGAGCTGAGGAGACCATTTGTACCCACCCTTCAGGTGGGATATCCGGAGGATGACTCAGTGTTTGCTGGTTTACTTTACTGTAGTTGTTCTTTCTTTACTGTTGTACTGTACATTCAATTGGGTTTGTATTTTGGCCCATTTACTTTCCTGAACTTACTTTTGTACTGAGTTTATTTATTTTTTACTTCATATTGAGTACCCTGTTGTTTTTGTTTACTTATATAAAGTCAATGCCTTCCCATTTATCAGGATTTTTGCCTTTGGTGATAGTCGTCAACCCCTGGCCTATGGAAGGTGGGTTTGGGGTAGTCACAGCACGGGCCCCGAGGACGGGTCATGAAAAATTGGTATCAGAGGAGTTGGTTCTACTGTAAATCTTAGGACTCTGATAATTTATTCTCTGTGAAGCAATAATGTACAGAGTATTGAGTGTGGTTATCGGTCCAAGGAGTCCAGTGTTGGTGCAGCGGCCGACGTATCCATAAACCAGGACCCTGACTACTGATTTCTGACTCAGTTCATGAAAACCTTGATTGCATGTGTGTTTCAAAAGTTTTCTTAGTGATTACTCTATGTCAGCTCACCAGGTATACTATATTAACCGTGGCGCACCAGTTTCTTTTCAGGATGGCCCCATGATGGCAGCTAGCTAGCATTCCCAGTTATGTGCGAGATGGAAGCCCACCGAGTGACAAGGCCTAGGTATAGGGCCCCATTATAGAGGAGGCACCAGCGGTACCTCTACCCACTGGGCCACCGATACCACCAGCCCCGGCAGTGGAGAGTGTACGCTGCTTGAGTGCACTGCACGAGTTTCAGTGACAGAGGCCGCCCAGGTTCCATGGAGAGACGGACCCTCAGGCAGCCGAGGATTGGCTGGAGGTTATTGTCTGAGTCTTAAGATTGGTAGGGACACCAGCAGATCTTATGGTGATCCTTGTCGTGAGTCTCCTGCATGCAGCCGCAGGTAGATGGTGGAGACTAATGGTCTAGGTGCATGACGAAGCATCTCTACTTTGGACGGACATCGAGATCCTCTTCCGCTCGGACATTTTTCTATCCACCCTTCGTGCGGTGCACATCCACGAGTTACTACAGTTGCGACAGGGCAGCGTGACAGTAGCCCAGTACTCGGTGAGGTTTACCGACGTCTCACGCTACTCCACAGACATAGTGTGGGACCCATTCTTCTGGGCCCGGACCTTCGAGCAGGGACTGAGGCATGGGATTAGGGATTCGATGATCTCCCTAGGCATTCCGACGCAGGCAGGAGTATTGGAGCGAGCCCTACATGTGGAGAGATTCCTTGCTGAGCCTACGCTAGCGGTGGGGCCTACCGCAGGGTGACAAGTAGCGGAGTCTTCTACAGCTGGCAGTAGACAGATGTCGCGGAGGTCCAACAGGACTAGGCCATCAGGTGGGTGACCTCAGGATACTGGTTCGGAGGTGCGGGGCACACACAGCAGAGCCATTCATACGAGAGGTAGGTAGTTCTATGCATGTGGCAAGCAGGGCCACATGGCTCGTGACTGCCTGACATGCCATGCAGAGGAGTAGCAGACGGTTGAGGGAAAACCCATGCAGAGGAAGAGTTTTGACCGTGGAGGTCCGCAGGGAGCAGGCGGATGAGGCAGAGGAGCTGGTCGAGCAGCAGGTGGTGGATGATGCTTTAAGGGTCTACGACCACCACCACCAGGTGGACCACCCCGACCACAGGTAGCTAGCAGACAGGGGCAGGCTTAGCTCCAGGAAGTCGATGCCTACGACCACAGTGCACCTGAGATGATTTGAGGTACAATCTGTGTCTACTCCACCCTTATTGTAGTTCTTATAGACACAGGAATGAGTCATTCTTTTATTTTTTCTGCCCTTGTTCGGAGCTCGGAGATTTCGACGGAGCTATTGGCTCGATCCTTACGGCTAGAGACTCCTACAGAAGCAGACTCGATGATTACGCCCTAGTGCCGGCAGTGTGAGCTTACTCTAGAAGATGAGAGCTTCAGCTGGGATATTCTTATAGCGGTTTCGAGGCCTCACGACGTCATCTTGGGCATGGATTGGTTATCTACAGTCCATGATCAGATCGACTGTATTAGGTGCAAAGTGGAGTGTGTTCCCACCGATGGGAGCAGGTTCACAGTCACCGGCGAGAAGGGAGCCTTCATAGTGTCGGATGGAGTTACACAGAGGAGAGGGCAGCCGATCACCCACCAGTTGGCTAGTCTCATCCTAGGAGCTGTTGATGTGCGGCATCCGAGTTTTCCTATTGTGGTGGATCAATATGCAGAAATTTTTCCTAATGACGTTCCAGGACTACCTCCTCACAGAGAGGTAGATTTCTACATTGACTTGTACCCTGGGACAGCCCCGATATCTACTCCAGCATATCAGATGGCTCCCTATGAGCTTCATGAGTTGTAGTTATAGCTGGAGGACTTGTAGGGAAAGGGATTCATCAGAACCAATGTTTCACCTAGGGATTCTCAAATTTTATTCGCCAAGAAGGCGAATGGGAGCTTACAACTATGTGTCGACTACCATCACCTGAATCAAGTGACCGTAAAGAACAAGTATCCACCTCCGAGGATTGATGATATCTTTGATCAGATCAAGGGATAATGATGGTTCTCAAAGATAGACCTCAGGTCAGGCTATCATCAGCTCAGAGTTCGAGATGAGGATGTGAAGAAGACGGACTTCAGGTGTCGGTTTGGACACTATGAGTTCTTGGTTATGTCTTTCATCGTAACCAACACTCCAGCAGTGTTCATGAGTCTCATAAACAGGATCTTCCAGCCTTACCTCGATCGATTTTTCATGGTCTTCATCGACGACATACTGATTTACTCGACTACTAAGGAGGAGCACGCCTACCACATGCGGGTTGTACTGGACACACTCCGAGAGAACCATCTTTATGGTAATCTCTCTAAGTTTCAGTTCTGGATTCGAGAGGTACATTTCATGGGGCACGTCATCTCTGAGGGTGGAGTTTCGGTGGATCCTGCGAAGATCGTGGCAGTACTTTCTTGGGAGCCACCCAGGAGTGTGACGGAGGTGCGGAGTTTCCTATGTCTGGTTGGGTACTATCAGAGATTTTTTCTAGACTTCTCCAGAGTTGCATCACCACTTTCAACTTTGACAAAGAAGGGGAAACCCTTTGTGTGGTCAGATAGATGTCAGCAGAGCTTCCATGAGCTGACACACATATTGACCAGTGCACCCATCTTGAGGCTACTAGAGGAGGGAGTAGGGTACGTAGTTTATTATGATGCATTAGGAACCAGAATCGGGTGTGTCCTGATGTAATAGAGGGCAGTGATCGCTTATGGTTCACGACAGTTGAGACAACATGAAGAGAACTACGCTACCCATGACCTGGATTTAGCAGCAGTGGTCTTCTCCTTGAAGATCTGGCGGCACTATCTGATGTGCGAGTGCTTTACAGTCTACTCTGACCACCAGAGTCTCAGGTACATCTTCTCACAGAAGGACTTGACCCTAAGATAGCAGCGATGGCTTGAGTTCCTCTAGGACTATGACTTTGAGATAGTCTATACTCCTAGGAAGGGGAACATGGTAGCTGATTCTCTTAGCAGGAGATCGGGCATTCAGCTACTTGGGGAGGTGACGGAGCAGCTAGCCGCATTGCAGATATCCTTTGTGGATAGATATGGAGCAGCCATCCTACAGTCTCTCACAGTCACTCCTCTACTACATCAGCTGGTTAGAGAGGCACACCATGGGGATGTTGACTATGAGACATGGCATGCACAGATATCCATAGGACATGCACCTGATGTATTTTCTATAGGAGGAGATCATGTCATACTTTTCAGGGGACGTACCATGGTACCAGTTGTATTATAGGAGGATGTGCTGAGTGAGTTTCACACTTCCCCACTGGCGGTACATCCAGGAATACCGAAGATGTACTAGGATCTTAGATGACAGCACTAGTGGCTGGGTATGAAGAAGGTTGTGGCAGAGTTCGTTTCACGATGCGTCACATGCCAGCAGGTGAAGGTAGAGCACTAGGTACCAGCAGGCTTGGTACAACCCATAGAGATCCTGGAGTGGAAGTGGGATGAAATATCCATGGATTTCATGATGGGTTTCCCACGTACTTCCAGAGGACACGACTCTATTTGGGTGATCTTAGACCGACTCACCAAGTCATCCCACTTCCTACCGATCAGAGAGCATGGCTCAGTTGAGAGTTTGGGACGCCTCTAAGATCCGGAAATCGTACGGCTTCATGGTGTTCCATCGTCTATCATCTCCGATCGAGATTCTCTCTTTACTTCCTGACTTTGGAAGGGGTTGCAGGAGGCTTTTGGGATGTAGTTACACCTGAGCACTACCTTTCATCCTCAGATGGATGGCCAGACGGAGAGGACCATTCAAACTCTCGAGGACATGCTTCGTGCATGTGTTCACGACTTTGGTCGTAGCTGGTAGGATCACCTACCTTTGAGGAGTTTGCGTACAACAACAACTACAACACCACCATTAGTATGGCACCATACGAGGCATTGTATGGCCGACCATGAAGATCACATTTGTGCTGGACTGACCCTGGGGAGTCAGCACTTGTAGGGCCAGAGATGGTCCAGGCTATGATGGGGAAGGTGAAGATCATCCAAGAGCGGATGAGGACTACATAGGGCAGACAGAAGTCCTATGATGATAGGAGACGGAGACCACTAGAGTTCGAGGATGGAGACCACGTTTTCTTACGAGTCTCACCATGACGTGGATTAAGGAGATTTTGGATGGGGCGGCAAGTTATCTCTACTCTTCATCGAACCATTCCAGGTTCTCATCAGGGTAGGAAAGGTGGATTATCATCTGGATCTTCCACCTCAGTTGCACTGGGTGCACAACGGCTTCCACATATCTCATCTGAGTAGATACGTGCACGGCCCGACGCATATCATGGATCCCAGGGAGCTTGACATCAATGACGGGGCGAATTTTGCGAAGGTCCCTATGGAGATTGAGGATCGACAAGAGCGGGTCCTATGTGGATGGTTGATTCCTCTGATGCACATTCGTTGGCAGTACGGGAACCTCCAGTAGAGCACATGGGAGCGGGAGGCTCAGATGCATGCACGGTACCCTCATTGTTTCCCTAGTTTATGATATAGCTTTATGGGGATGTAAATCCCTGAGGTGGGAGTAATGTAAAGACCCAAAAATTTCAAGGAAATTTTTTTCTTAAATACTTTGGAATTTTAACGGTTTTTGGCTTCTGACGGCACTTGATTTCGAGGCCCGGTGTGCTCGGAATAGATTTTCGATGTTTAGATCGTGTATGTTCAGTAAACAAATGAGCGGGTTTTTCTATCTTTTGAACCGATGCTCGGAATTGAAATCTGAGGGCACTGATGAATTCGCAATGCCGGTAATTGATTAAGGGAACCTTTAATGTAGTTGCATTTTTTCAGGAGGAGAAGATAAAAATTATGGATTAAATAAGAAGTGAATAAAAATGCGGAACAATTTTTATTCTATATCTAAGTGGTTATATCCTATATGGGGGAGTTGGGGTGGGCCCCTAACTACCCATGTGAGGATATTTTTGAGGTGGGTCACACACAAGCCCCAACCCCTCACATTCCCTAAAACTCCTTAAACCTCCCCCTTTAAACTTGTTAACTCCTCTTTAATGAGGACTCTACCTCTCCCTCTCTCACTCCATTAAAACATGCCAACCTATCGCTGAATTAATTAGAAAACTCATGGTTTATTTAATTAAGTGAAATGGAATTTGAATTTTGTAAATTTGAATGCATGGAATGATTTAATAAAATAAGGAGAAGCCTTATATTATTTTTGGTTAGCTTGTTGTGTTTAGATTTTGGGAAGAGAGGTCATGAGTTTTGAAGAACGCATCATCTCTTTTGTTGAAGAACGCCAACTCTCCGATGAAGAACTTCGACTCGGAGACCCCGAATTCTCCATCCTCTTCTTCCTCCACGATAAGGGAGGAGACACCGATGCGGGAACTCGCTAAGGACGCCACGCCATGTTTTCTTCTCTCCATGATAAAAAGGGGAGACGCCGCTTCCTCATCGGACGCTCTCCATTAACGTCTAAGAATCCTTATCTCGTGACACCATCAACCGAAACGACGAAGTTCATCATCATTTGTTGAGGTAGGGGTTTACTCTTGAAAGTGGATGTTTACGTACCCCGTACTCGTTGGAAATCTTTGTTTAAATATGGATGATTGTTATCATTTTACACGGAGGGTGCGTGCCGAACGAACACGGCCTGACAACCCTCTGTTGTTCTTGTTTAATTATTCTAGAATCGGAAATCAAAGGAAGAGGAGGCACGACGCCATTGTTTCATGCCTATAATGTGACAAAGGAGGCCGACACCGTCAAGCCGGTTGTGCGGGAAGAACTGCGGCCCACTATACGGGATGCTTCGGTGGAAGAACCGGCCGGCCCGTCGTCCAGCAGGGCAAAGAGGAGTCGCGGCGCTAGCTGGGCGTCGCGCTAGAGGACCGGCGGAACCGGCGGAGCTGGACCGCGGCGCCAGGAGGGCGCCGCGCTGGAAGACAGGCGGCCCGCCCATGCGGGCCGTGTGCGCAGAAGACCGACTGGTCTAGCCGGCCAGTTTGGGGAAGGACGGCGCTGCCTGGCACCACCAGTGTGGAAAACCGGGGGGGTGGGCGCCCCCACCCCCTGGAACCCTCTCGGCTTCAGCCAAGATGCTCGGTCAGCCGGCCGAGCCAGCCTGGCCGGGCTGAGCCGGGCCGGGCCGCACCGGGCCGGGCCGCACCACTTCGGGACGGGTCGTGTCCCTTCGAGACGAGTTGAGTATTTTCTTCGGACCGGTTCGACACCCATGCTGGGTCGGACCCGTCAAACTGGTTCCACCTGACCCATCGGCCCACTAGTCTAAACGGGTCGGGCCTATTAATCACTTAAACGGGAATAACTTAAAGGCAGCGCGTCCGATCGACGTGCCGTCTGCGGCACTAGGACCCTTTTGATGAGACGGTTCTATTGATATTCTCTAAGTACGTTTAGGATAAATTTGGATATCGAACAGGATAGAAAACTAGCATATTTCTATCCAGGACTCCGGGATAAAAAAACCTATATCTCTCAGATCGGGCGTCTGATTGACATGTCGTATGTCGCGTTGAGTTCCTATTGATGAGAAAAAACTTTGTGATACATCAACTTTGGACTTTGTGACAGTTGATGTATCGACCTCTTGGCTCAAGGAGCGGACCCTCTCAGAATCGAGCGTGCTGTGTGCGGGAACCCTAGAGCTGGTTGCGACTGCGACGACGACTGTACTTGGATCCTACGTGGGTTTGATAGCGAGGAAGACTATACTAGGATCTTCTGTTGGTTCGGCAGTGATGACGACTGTACTTGGATCCTACGTGGGTTCGGCACCGACAGTTACTGTACTTGGATCTTATGTGGGTTCGGCAGTGACGACTTCTGTACTTGGATCCTACGTGGGATCGGCATGGGAGATGATTCAGAGGCTACATCTGTCATCTCCACCTCTCTTTGTAAATAATATACCTGTGTGAGACGAGTCTTGACTTCCAATCAATATCATCGATGTGATTGACTTTCTTTCCTGTGTGGACTGGGTTTTGCTTTCCTGCATGGAATGGGTTGTGCTTTTTTGTGTGGACTGGGTTGTACTTGGGCTCTTGAGTTGGAGTCGAACTGAAATTGATGACTTAGGTATATGTATGGGCATATACCTAAGTAGAGTTGGTTGATACTTTGTGTTTGTATATTTCATTTTTGGTTTATCCTTTGTGGATTCTAGTAGACATTAGGGAGTATTGGGGTCCCTACTCAGTATCGTATACTCACCCCTACACGGGGTATGCCTGCACTATGTTGTATTGGATGCAGACAACAGACAACATTGATCCGGGTGGAGTCTTTTGGAGCAAGACTGTACCTGGAGGTGGACCACTTGCCGGGACGTACACGAAGAGGACGGCCGGACCCGAGGAGCTGAGGAGACCATTTGTACCCACCCTTCAGGTGGGATATCCATAGGACGGCTCAGTGGTTGCTGGTTTACTTTACTATAGTTGTTCTTTCTTTAATATTGTACTATACTTTCAGTTGGGTTTGTATTCTGGCCAATTTACATTCCAGCACTTACTTTTGTACTCAGTTTACTCAGTGTTTACTTCAGATTGCGTACTCTGTTGTGTTTTTTTTACTTATATAAAGGTAATGCCTTCCCTTTTATCGGGATTTACGCCTTTGGTGCTAGTCGCCAGCCCCTGGCCTATGGAAAGCGGGCTTGGGGTAGTCACGGAACGGGCCCCGAGGGAAGGTCGTGACATAGAATTAGAATACCTCAGTGAAATCCTTAAGGACAATAAAAAACATAAGAAAACATACCAATATTTTTGGTAATGTATAAAGTTAGTTGATTTAAGAAAAAATTTATTTTCTAGATAATAAAAGTAAATTTTTATATATATTCATTATTCT
Organism: Viscum album; assembly: GCA_963277665.1. Classification (NCBI taxonomy): domain Eukaryota; kingdom Viridiplantae; phylum Streptophyta; class Magnoliopsida; order Santalales; family Viscaceae; genus Viscum; species Viscum album. The sequence goes on along the minus strand of OY728131.1, from coordinate 1,095,955,863 downwards.
AACGCCCCGACCCCAGTTACCCAGAGTCGATGCATTATTACATAACATTAGCATGATCACAAGAAAGATCAAGTCTCAAAACACCGATTAGTTTAGTAGTCTTGTAAACACTAGATACATTCATAAATTTTACATTAAATCATAAATTGAAAACTACAACAACATCTAGTCTCCACACTCATATCCCCTTATACTATCCCTGCAGGTCATTCATAAAATACTTCTTCACATGCTGGAAAAAATAAAACATAGACAGGGGTGAGCTCAAATGCCTAATAAGGATAACAATATAGTGGAAACTTTCATAAATAAGCATAAACATTTAAGGAAATGTATAACTAAAACAAAAGCCTTTTAAACATGAACATCAGCATAATATGGAAAAAATAAAATGAAATAATTCCATTTACTTATTCACATGGATATTCTACTAGTCAAATAATAACATGAAATATCAATAACCACTTTCATAATGATTGAATGCATAATGTCAGACTATCATAACCACATAGCCAAGGCCTCGTGCCAAGACTAAAAATAAGATTTTGTCAAGGCCTTGTTCCAAGACACTAGTTTGTCTCATGAGACCTACCGATGCATCGAGGAGCTATAGCGGGCTCCACCCGTCACATATTAAGTCCAATGCATTACTCATATGAACAGGTTTAAACATTACATAAACATTCGTATTAAAACTAGCATACGAAATGTCAATACTTCCTCCATAAACCATGAATGGTATAAAAATAACACATCCACAGTCAAAAATATCACAAAACCTTCAATACAATATGGAAGTTTTGTATCATAATAAATAAACTTCAAATAATCTTAAAATCCATTAAAGGATGTTGACATAGATGAAATCAAAACTATTTGATAGAAATATCTCTTTTTTGAAATCAAATAAAAGTCACATAATTATAAAATAAAACTTTTACTTTGAAAATATTCTTATAAGCTTGTAAGGGAAGCTTCTATGATTTTATAATGGCGCAAAGTAGCCTCACCCGCCGTATAAGTTAAAAAAGACATTCTCACCTTAATTATGTCGAAAAGGTTAAAAGGACCTTGTTTGGAAAATGATGAAAAGATTCATATATAAACTTCTTATAAAAAGTCAAATAAAGGTATAAATGACTTTAACCCATATTCTGTAAAATTGTAAGAATTTTTTGAAACACATTTTTAGTAAACATGGATGTGGATGATAAAGAGGTCCCAATAGATAATTATGTATAAACAACCTCGGATAATGAAGAGATTGTGAAATAAACCCTTAACTTGTACTTTTCCTTTGTTCAGGGTAGGTTAACATCCTGTATAATGGTGAAATAATTGTTATTAAATTATATAAGAATCATATACATTAATATGATATCATATATTATCTTTTAACATTGCTTTGTTAATAATATCTTAGTGTTATCGTCGTTTTGGGTGTTAACTTACTCGTATATGTTTTGTTACATAAGCCGTGTTTTTCATGGATAGGTTGTATCTTATTCACATCCAGAATGATATCAAGTCCATAAACATTATTTTTAATCATTAAATGAGAATTAGTCTTGAATGGATACGATGGGGAATGAATCTTATCGCGTTCGTGGAGACGGTAGTCTGTACGTATGCACGAGTGACAATATCATTCTTTTGATATTAAAATAATATATAATTGGAAGGTATATCATATATACAAAATAATTATCATTTTATATTTATTATTTACATGAATTACACATCACTATTATACCAATAAAAATAATAATTTATTGAATAAAAATTACACCACGACGTGGAGACGGTAAGTTGTACGTACAAACGTATGGTGACATGTCTTTCAAAGGATGGATAGAATACTGAATATGGTTGTACCATATTTATAATAACATCACAATATATATAAGATACTGGAGTTATTATTTTAGAATGGTAATAACAAAGAAATAAGAAGTTGAAGAAGAAAGGAACTTGAAAGAGGGTGGTGAAAACATTACCTCTTCTTCTAGTTCTTCCTTTTGATTTGATCAAAAGGGCTCCTTAGGCTGGCTTTCCGATCAAACTAAGGCCTCTACGTTGAAGTGAGAAAAGTTGAGAGAGTATTTGGGCAGGGTTTGGCCGAGCCAAAAGGCTTTTAATGTGTGAATTAGTGAGAAGGGGGAGTGCCCTTTTATAAGAGGGGTGAGGGGCACCTTTGGAAAATCTAGAAATATTATTTTATAATAAATTAATATTCAGTTTATAATGGCTCAAAAAAGGATTATTTAAATTTTAAGGTGTGCATGGGCCTGAAACCACTCGACCAATAGAATATAGATAGGTTGGGTCATTATATTAACCGTATCTTTTAGTTTTCACTCTTAGTTAATTAGTTTCACACTTACCATGTCACATTGTATTTTTATATTATATAGTTAATAAACTTACTATATACATACAAGTGACCCCCAAGTGGTCCATTAATGATACAATAATCATGATATAAGTCTCTTGGCCGATCCTTAAATTTTTATGAATAAAATGTAAATTAATAATATAATATTTGTTTTAAAAATTCTTTTATGTCAATTTTGACACTATTGGGTATTTCGTTTTTGATAATTTCATAACAGCATTATTAATTCAAAAAAAATTATATAACCAATCCTAATATGTCATATCATGATAGATAATTAGTTTAATTCATAAAAAGTCTCAAATTACATTTATTTTGGTATTTATAATATCAATTATTTTAATATTTCATTAATTAGGTAATTACTGTATCACCATTGTGTCATAAATAAATTAAATTATCTAACGTCTAAATTTTTTAAATAAAATACTATTATTTATGAAATCTTTTTAGATTTATAATGAATATTTACAATAGAATTTATCTTATGTATAACCCTATATTAAAAATGTTTTAGTAAATCAACTTTGATTTTAACTCTTTTAACTCTTCTTTGAATTAAATAATAATAAATGTCCTAATCTAATCCAAGTGGACCTAAATGATTATATTTTATTCCTATGGTTGTTTTTGGTCGAGATACACTTGTCCAATAGAATTAGGACATGTGTTAGGGTAATATTAATATCATTTTTACCCTTAATTACCCTCTTTACTTTTAACCATGGAAAATAAAAGTAAAAAAGTTACTATTCACCAAAAATTATTTTCATCTCATTGAACCACATTTTACTCCTTCATATTAAACGTGTCTCTCAGATTTTAAAAATTCCACTCACAGAAGCGGTAAACATATGTTTTAAGTGAATTTCTATATTCTCCTAGGAGGTGGGTAAAAGACGGTGAAAAGTTCAAAAAAAAATTTATATATCTAAAATTATTCTAAAATAACTTCAATGAATTATATTGAACTTATATAGGTATTATGTATATATTTTGACCTTAATTAAATTTAAATAAAATAAATATTTATTTAAATAAAAATTCGGTTTTAAACTATAACTCAGTGTTTTTTCACTATTCATCAAAAATTGAAAGTTTTCCGAAAAATACCAAAATTTCACCCTAGGATAATTTCGATATTCTGAATCCAAAAATGAAGTACATTTTGAAAGATAAAATTTATAAAATTCCAAAAAGTGGGTATTACTATTCATAACGGCTAGTTTGATTGGTTGTGGTGTGTGTGTTGGAACTCGAAGTTGCGTACAACACATGCTACTGTATTATTCAAAGGGAAGTGTACCATGGAAGCTTGGGGTGTTACATTCTCCCCTCCTTCAAATAATTTCATCCTTGAAATTTCTAGAATACTAATGCATGAAAAGACTCAGGTGGTTCTTCATCATAAGTTCCTCGGGTTCCCACGTTGCCTCTTCCATCTTATGGTTTCTCCACAAAACATTTACCAGACGATTCGTCTGGTTTCTCAGTACTTGTTCTCTCGTAAAAAGAATCCTGACGGGCTCTTCGCAATAAGACAGATCGGGTTCTAGTTTTAATTCCTCATAGGTGAGTACATGCGTTGGGTCAGGCATGTATTTCCTCTACAGTGATACGTGGAACACATCATGAACTTTGGAGTGACTTGGCGGCATTTACAAATAGTAAGATACAACCCCAATTAGTTCTAGAATTTCGAAAGGTCCGATGTACCTAGGACTCAATTTACCCTTCTTACTGAAATGTATAACTCCATTCCATACAGATACCTTTAAAAAAACATGATCTCCTACGTAAAATTCCAAATCCTTCCTTCGTTTATCGGCATAGCTCCTCTGCCTACTTTGAGCTGCTTTGATGTAGTTTTGGATTACCTTTACCTTTTCCATTGTTTCCTCAACATGTTCTAGGCCTACAAGTTTTCTTTCACCAATGTCATCCCAACAGGTTGGTGTGCGACATCTCTTTCTGTATAACGCTTCATATGGAGCCATCTGAATACTTTAATGGAAGCTATTATGATAAGAAAATTCCACCAGAGTTAAATATTGATCCCACATACCCTGAAAGTCAAGTGAGTATGATCTCAACATGTATTCTACGGTTTGAATAGTCCATTCGGATTTTCCATCTGTTTGAGAGTGGTAGGCAATGCTCAAACGAAGTTCAGTATCCAGGGATTTCTGTAGACACTTCCAGAATCTTGATGTAAAATAGGGATCACGATTAGAAACAATATATAGGGGTACTCCATGAAGTCTCACCACTTCATTAATATATAGCCTTTCTAGATGTTCAAGTGGTAAATCTTCCCTTATAGCAAGAAAATGTGATGACATGGTAAGACGATCAACAATGACCCATATTGCATCGTTCCTTCTAGAAGTCTTTGTTATTCCAATGACAAAGTCCATTGTAATATTGTCCCATTTCAACTCTGGTATGGGAAGAGGTTGCATGACTCCTCCAGGCTATTGCCTTCCATCTTTCACTTGTTGAAAAACCATACATCTTGACACAAAATCAGCAATCTCTCTCTTCATGTTGTCCCACCAAAAATGTTCCTTCAAGTCTATATACATTTTGGTGCTCCCAGGGTGTATAGAGATTGGAACTATGAGCATCGTCCAACAATTCCCTTTTTAGGTCAGGTATATTGGGAACACAAAGTCACTTCCCAAATTTCAAAATTCCATCTTCATACCCAAAGTCATTCAATCTCCCATCATTCATATCTTTAATCTTCTTTTGAAACTCTTCATCACCGGTCTGAGAACTCTTTATCCTTTCTAGAAAAGATGTTTTGGCAACCATTAGATAAAGTATCAATGTTTCACCTTCCATGGTAATTCCCATGTCCATCTTCACTAGATCCATGAAAATAGGATCCCTTTCAATTCTCGTCATGTTCAAAACTCCATGATTTTTTCTACTCAAAGCATCTACCACCTTATTTTCCTTCCTCGGGTGGTAGTGTATCATGCAATCATAATCCTTGATTAGTTCAAGTCATCTCCATTTCCTCATGTTGAGTTGTTTTTGTGAGAAAATATACTTCAAACTCTTGTGATCAGTATAAATATCACATTTTTCACCATAGAGGTAGTGCCTCCATATCTTCAAAGAAAATATCATAGCTGCTAACTCGAGATCATGAGTAGGATAGTTTTGCTCATGAATTTTTAACTCTCGTGATGCATAGGCAATAACCCTATCATTCTGCATAAGTACACAACCAAGTCCTTTCTTCGATGCATAACTACAAATAACGAACCCATCATTCCCTAAGGGTAGAGTCAATATAGGATCATTGAATAATCTTCTCTTCAGTTATTTGAAACATTCTTCACATTCTTTTTTCCAAACAAATTTAACCCCTTTACGTGTGAGCTTTGTTAATGGGTTATCTAACAGGGAAAAATTCTAGACTAAACGTCGATAATAACCTGCTAAACCAATAAAACTGCATAACTCAGTTATACTCGTCGGTGTAGGCCATTCTAGGATTGCCTTGGTCTTAGAAGGATCAATAGAGGTTCCATATTTCGAGACAATATGGCCATGAAAAGAAATCTCCTGAAGCCAGAATTCACACTTGCTAAGCTTCCCATATAATTCATGTCTTCTAAGAGACTTCAGGATAATGTGCAAGTGATTTTCATATTCTTCATATATTTTGGAGTATACCAAGATATAATCAATATATACCACCACAAAATCATCTAGATATTACTTGAAAACTCTATTCATTAGATCCATGAATATAGAGAGCGCATTATTAAGCCCAAAAGGCATTACTGTAAACTCGTAATGCCCGTACCTGGTTCGAAATGATGTCTTCGAAATGTCTTCCTTCTTCACACACAACTGATGGTATCCAGACTGTAGGTAAATCTTTGAAAAGTATTGAGCTCCATGAAGTTGGTTAAAAAATCATTAATGCAAGGTAGGGGATACTTGTTCTTTATTTTTATAGCATTGATCTCCCTGTAGTCGATACATAACCTCATAGATCCATCTTTCTTGTTAACAAAAAGAACAGCAGCTCCCCATGGAGAAACACTAGGGCGAATAAATCCTTTATTACTCAATTCCCCTCATTTTTTCTTTAGTTCAACCAATTCCACTGTGGCCATTCTATAAGGGGTCTTCGATATAGGCCTTGATCTAGGAATTAAATCAATGGAAAACTCAACTTCTCATTCTGGAGGATGTCCAGGTAAATCGTCCGGAAAAACATCTATATATTCATTCGCAATAGGTACATCCTCTATTTGAACATTCCTTTCCTCACCCGTAATCATTTCATTCTATTCCTCCTCAATAATTGAATATAGTTGAGCTATTGGGGGTGGATCTAGATAAGAATTAGGTGGTGACAATTCTGCTCTAAAGATAAGGTGTCCCTTATCATCATCATCAAAAATCGTAACCTCCTTCTTCTTACAATAAATATTTGTATCATGGTCCGAAAGCCAATGCATACTAAGGATTATATCAAACTCAATCATAGGTATGACGATGAGATCAGCGGATAAAGAACATTTATGTGCTCTAATGGGGACTTATTCTCAAAACATTATTGCAATGATACTTCCCTTAATAGTTTTAACTGACAACTCCCTTGTTAAATAAAATTGGAAATATTTAATTTTCTTAGAAAACTGGGAAGATATGAAACAATTCGATGATCCAGAATCAAATAATGCATTTTCTAAACTTCAGGAAACCATTAAATTACCTGCCACCATGTCCTTCAGAGCTTCTACCTTAGCAGTAGTGATAACATATTCTTGGCCTGGATCCCTTGGCCTTTTCTGAGGTAAGTTCTCTTGAATCTTTGGACATTCATTGACATAATGTGCCACCTCCCTGTAATTATAGCATTGGACATCAGTAGCTTCCTTCTTCACCTTGCAATCACGAGTTTGGTGGCCTTTTCACCACACTTGTAACAGACTCCCATTCCTTTTAAGCAAGTACTGGGGTGTTTCTTCCCACATTTACCATAAGATAGATATTCAACCTTTCCCTTCTTCCCCTTATTTCCATTCCCAGATTGATCAACAGATCTCCTCTTCTCTTGCTTTTCTTTAAAGTCATAAGACATAGAGAATTCCGTTTCTGTCTTGATAGCACGTGTGACAATGTCTTCATACGATGAGAAGGATTGTGAGACTAATGCTCGACAGAGAAACGGTTTTAACCCATAAAAGAAAAGATCAATCTTACTTCTTGGGTTACGTATATAATCTCTAGCATACCTTGCTAACCTTGTAAAGTTAGCCTCATACTTTGCGACATTCTCATCCTCCTTTTGTCTCAGACTCGGAAATTGCCTTTCCAAATATGCTCGATGGTCACGAGGAAAGTATTTTTCTATGAAAATCTCTTTGAACTCCCTCCATTCCAAATTTGATACTTCATAATCTTCCTCCGTGCTTTAAATCAATAACCACCATTGATCAGCATCTCTAGTGAGGTGATAAACTGCCATGACAACTTTTTCCCTTTCACTACTCCCAAAGCCTTAAATATTTTCTCTAGGGATCTTGTCCATTGCTAAGCTATTAATGGATTTATGCTCCCATTGAAGTTTGTTGGTTGCTGCCTCATGAAGTGATCTAAAATTAATCCTCCATGCTATGGATCAGGGTGCTCCATACGGGTAAGGTTATTATTCATAACCTGAGTGAGTTGTCCCAGTATGGTGATCAGTTGATCAGCACTAGTTGCATCACCAGCTCCACTATAATTATCTTGAGCCGGAGTTCAATCCCTACATGGAGTGCATTCATTGATATGATTTTTAAGAAAAATGGATGTGGATTTTTTGAAACACATTTTTAAGAAGCATGGATGTGGATGATAAAGAGGTCCTAGTAGATAATTACGTATAAACTACCTCGGATAATGAAGAGATTGTGAAATAAACCCTTACCTTGTACTTTTCATTGGTTGAGGGTAGGTTAACCTCTTGTATAATGGTGAAATAATTGTTATTAAATTATACAAGAATCATATACATTAATATGATATCATATATGATCTTTTAACATTGCTTTGTTAATAATACCTTAGTATCATCGTCGTTTCGGGTGTTAACTTACTCGTATATGTTTTGTTACATAAGACATGTTTTTCATAGATAGGTTGTATCTTATTCATATCCAGAATGATATAAAGTCCTTAAACATTATTTTTAATCATTAAATGAGAATTAGTCTTGAATTTATATGATGGGGAATGAATCTCATCACGTTCCTGGAGACGGTAGTCCGTACATACACACGAGCGACAATATCGTTCATTTGATATTTAAATAATATACAATTGGAAGGTATATCATATATACAGAATAATTATCATGTTATATTTATTATTTACACGAATTACACATCACTATTATACCCATCCAAATAATAATTTATTGAATAACAATTACACCACGACGTGGACACGGTAAGTCGTACGTACGCACGTATGGTGACATGTCATTCAAAGGATGGATTGAATTATGAATATGGTTATATGATATTTATAATAACATCACAGTATATATAAGATACTGGAGTTATTATTTTAGAATGGTAATAACAAAGAAGAAGAAGTTGAAGAAGAAAGGAACTTGAAAGAGGGTGGTGAAAACATTACCCCTTCTTCCGGTTCTTCCTTTTGATTTGATCAAAAGGTCTCTTTAGGTTGGCTTTCTGATCAAACTAAGGCCTCTAGGTTGAAGTGAGGGAAGTTTAGAGAGTATTTGGATAGGGTTTTTCCTAGCCAAAAGGTTTGAATATGTGAATTAGTGAGAAGGGGGAGTGCCCTTTTATAAGAGGGGTGAGGGGCACCTTTTGAAGAGCTAGAAATATTATTTTATAATAAATTCATATTTGGTTTCTAATGTCTCCAAAGTTTATTATTAAAAGTTTAAGGTGGGGATGGGTCGAAAAACACTCAACCAATATAATTTAGACAGGTTTGGGTCATTATATTAAACTTATCATTTAGTTTTAACTCTTAGTCAATTAGTTTGACACTTACCATGTCACTTTGTATTTTTATATTATATAGTTAATAAACTTACTATATACATCCAAGAGTCCCCCAAGAGGTCCATTAATGATACACCTATCATGATATAAATCTCTTTTCCGAACCTTAGATTTTTAGGAATATAATATTAATTAATAATATAATATTTGTTTTAAAAACTCTTTTATGTCAATTTTGACACTATTTGGTATTTTGTTTTTGATAATTTCATAACAGCATTATTACTTCAAAAAAATTTATATAACCAATCCTAAAATGTCATATTAACCTATAAAACAATTTTAATACATAAAAGTCTCAAATTCACTTTATTTTGATATTTATAATATCAATTATTTTAATATTTCATTAATTAGGTAATTACTGCATCACCATTGTGTCATAAATAAGTTAAATTATCTAATGTCAAAAAATTATAAATAAAATACCATTATATAGGAAATATTTTTATATTTCTAATTAATGTTTACAATCGAATTTATCTTATGTATAACCCTATATTAAAAATGTTTTAGTAAATAAACTTTGATTTTAACTCTTTTAACTCTTCTTTGAATTAAATAATAATAAATGTCCTAATCTAATCCAAGTGGACCTAAATGATAATATTTTATTCCTAAGGTTTTTTTTGGTCGAGATACACTTGTCCAATAGAATTAGGACATGTGTTAGGGTAATATTAAAATCATTTTTACCCTTAATTACCCTATTTACTTTTAACCGTGGTAAATAAAAGTAAAAAGTTACTATTCACCAAAAATTATTTTTATCTCATTGAACCACATTTTACTCCTTGATATTAGTCGTGTCTCTCATATTTTCTAAATTTCACTCACAGAAGCCGTAAAATTATGTTTTATGGGACATTCCAAATTCTCTTAGGAGGTGGGTAAAAGACGGTGAAAAGTTCAATACAATTTTTATATATCTAAAATTATTCTAAACTAACTCCAATGAATTACATTGAAATTAAATAGGTATTATGTATCTATTTTTACCATAATTAAATTTAAATAAAATAAATAATTATTTAAATAAAAATTCGGTTTTAAACTATAACTTAGTGTTTTTTCACTATTCATCAAAAATTCAATGTTTTCAGAAAAATACCAAAATTTCACCCTAGGATAATTTCGATATTCCGAATCCAAAAATGAAGTCCATTTTGAAAGATAAAATATATAAAATTTAAAAAGTTGTTATTACTATTCATAACGGCTAGTTTGATTGGTTGTGGTCTGTGTGTTTGAACTCGAAGTTGCGTACAACACACAATACTCTATTATTCAAAGGGAAGTGTACCGTGGAAGCTTGGGGTGTTACAATTATAGCAAGATTTAATTACCCCAAAAGGGAAAATTTATTTTTTTACTCTATCTTCGACTAGTGCACAATAAAGAGAGAATAATTCATATTTTTTTGACACTCCAAGGGGATATTATTTGGGAAACTCACCTGCCCATTATAAACTGTATAACAGAAAAAAATCTAAGAACTATTATACTGGGAAATAGGCCATTGATTAGTTATACGGATAGAAATAAATTCATATTTTAATGTTTATGTTACATTTTTTTATCCAATTAATTTTTAGTGTTTTTTATGGGATTAATAGTTGGATTTTTCTCATCCATATTTTTAAAATTTATTTTTGATAATATATGAAAATTAGTGGAACGGATTAATCAAATAGTATGATGTGAAATTTTTTGACTACCCCATTGATATTCCCAATATTATGTGAGTATGGTTCATGAACATCATGTTAATACACATTAAATTAATGAATGTTTTAAATAAAAATTTTAATCTAGAGTAAACACCCATCTACTTGAAAATATGTATTAATGAATTTGAGAGATTTGGGGTGAAATGGCCTCATTCATTAAGTGGATATTCCAAAACCTTAATTATAATCCAATGTATCAAGACCATTAAAAAGACAATATATGTCCTTCAATTATTTAAATAAGATAAGGTTGTAATAGATGTATGTCACTTTGATGGATAAGTTGATCAATTGAAAATTTTGATCAAGAATAAAAATCATAGGGAACAAATTGAAACAATATAGTGGAAATAATTCCAGAAAATATTTTCGGCTAAAACATTTCCTCACACTCTCCTTCTTTTAAAGAATATATACATACCATGACTTATGAAAATGGATAACGAATCCACTAGAGAATATACATAAAACATATCAGTATATATGATATACACAAATAGATTTTTCATTTACCCCAATTGTTTTACCCTATCAACACTCTAATAATGATAACTTTTCAATATTCTTTTGTGATTCAAGTGTTTGATAACTATGATGAAATTTTCCAATTTGTTATCAAAGATAAAATAATGATCGATGAATATCAAAGGTATTTAGTGTATAGAGATAAGAATTAGTGAATTTTTTTATTCAGGAGGAGTGAATGAAAAATATAACGGGGGAAATAATTGGTAATAACCCTCTTTTTAAAATTTTTAGAATAAGAATCTCATAAATTTATTAAAGGGGACCTAGAAATGATTTATGTGTGTGAATGAAGGGAACCATTCATGTGAATATCGATTGGAGAGACCCATTAATGATATAGAATAAATTAATGATTTTCCCTACCCTCATATTGGTTTCCAATGAATCAATTACAAAGAAAAAATAACACTATTAAAATAAAGATTTTATCTATGTGTAATTTATGATAAAGGATAACAACAGACTCCAAGGAATAGAGATGAATGGTGAGCTTATACCATTACATATACAGACCTGGATCACCAAAAAAAGTAGTCAAAGGAGCTTGAGTTATTCATATAATTATATATAATGTATTACATGACTCAAGAAACACACATTCTTTCCTATCACAATTGTTTACTATAACTATTCAAAAACCGCCTCAGAACATGGAAGTGGAGATATGGTTAAAAATAGAAGATGGGGAAATTATTTTTTATACCATATAAAATGTCTCCCTTATCAATATTTTCATGATGAATTTCCTAGTGAAATTTGGGACACACCCTTTATATGAATTCTATGTTGTTTTTGGATGGAATGCATTTCCCTGTATAGAGCCAACAATGTTTTTTGATATATGGATATAATCTTCTATATTTAAAATATCACCATAATTATATAAAATGGTTCTTAGTTGGATGAATATCCAATTAAATAATAATACCCAGAATGGATATTATAACATTGTGTTCAAGAGTGTCATTCTTCAATGCATGAGACTATGGAAAAGATCATCCTGGATGTCATTCTCCATTTGAACCATCATGGCACAACGGAAAATTTACTCATATCTGTCGAAGTCATGGACCTCCAATGCTTTCTATATGGTAGGATTAATCCTACCAGAGAAAGGTACAACCTTGCATTCGGGGGTCACGATAAATCTGGAGGCGTATCATGCAAGCCTTGTAAATTTTTCCTCGTACGCTCTGACAGATTCTTCATCTTTTTTCCTGAGGTAAAGAAATACCATTTCTGTCTTAAGCCATAGGGTGCACGGATAATATTTATCAAAAAAAATCTTTCAGAAATCCTTCCAATCCAATGTCTTGATCTCCTCCTCAGGCTTTATATTTTTTATCAATGTCCACCATTGATCAGATTCACGCTCCATAGGATAAGCATCCAGATGACCCTTATCTTTTTCACAACATTGAAGGATGGAGAATGTTGTTCCAATGGAGTTGATCCATTGTTCGATGATTAAGGGATCAGATGGTCCATTAGAATTAGGAGGTCTTTGTCTCATTAATCTCTCGATAGTGACTTGTTATTTATTAGGGGGGATAAACGTTCTTCTTGACCCATGTTTCTATTCAAAGCCTTAGTTAACTGAGAGACAAGAATGAAAAATTTCATGATTCCCACTCCCATCATATTGGGCATCTCATTAGCACAGTCATCACATTGATCTTCACATCATTGTTTAGCCCGAGTCCTCCATTTATCGTCCATTGGATGCAATAAAAGTAAATTTAGGGGTAACACATAAATGGTAATCCATGGACAAAACTGATGAATTAAAAATAACTTTTATTTCCTTAACTTATGAATCCATAGGCTTCAATCTATGCTATTCATGATCTATTTTCTAACATATATTCTTAGAGGCATTTTTTTAATTCCAATAATAAGGGTTCATACTAAGCTTGTGAATTTACCAAAGCATATCCCCCGGCAGTGTCATAACCAAGAGTGAAGTAAGGCCTGTTGTCGTGCACCTGTTCCCGTTCAAGTCTAGCTCAAAGTGGTGTTTTGGGGTTTTACCCCTAGGATACATCTGTGCTAGAGCCGCATCTACCTACTCGTATCCAGACAGGGATGTATTTGATTGATAAACCACTTACTCAATACTCACCAATACAAACAGATGATTTTATTATATGTATCCTTGTGTCTAATTATTCATTAGGGTTTTCTAATCCTAATCCCTAAAATAACTAGACCTATCCTCTGATACCAACTATAACCCTGCTCTTTATTACTCACTAAAATATGATTTAATACATAAAATTCACTTGTTACAACATAAAATATTGAGAGGTCTAGTGTCTTTGGGGCTTAGGATCATTACATAAAAACATAAAACATGAAATACAACTTCTTTATGGAAAAATTTCTTTACATGACCACTACATTCCCTCGTACTTAGCATTGCATGGGATAACCTGAGGACATGCATAAGAAAAGGGTGACCTATAAAGCCTATTAAAGGAATAAACATGGAATAACATGAGGAATAAAATACATGTTAGAAAATAGGAATATCAATGGAGCATAAGATAAACCTGAACGTAAAGGCATGATAACTCATGATAATCATAACATGGAAATGTGGAAACAACACTTAACATGGAATTATCATGATCCAAGGCTCATTGCACATGAAGCATGAGTAAACCCTCATTACACATGAAGCATGAGTAAAACCTCATTACACTTAAATTATAAAGTTCGGACGCCCATTGAACATGACGTATCATGATACTATACATTACCCAATGCATTGGAGCGCTATCAGGGAACACCCTTCTTAAACATTTTATTTCATGCATAAGTGTGTCACATGAATCATATAACATGAAATCAATCAACATCATAAGTTATTCAAAGATTAGATAATGCAGAATAAATACATGAAATTACCATTAAATAATTATGTGTGCATAAATGTGAATACCCTTTATAGAGACATGGGTATGGTACTCACTACACGATGATCATGGCTTCTAAAAATGCATTGCAATTTCGGCATCATAATGGGGTGACATAAGAATACATGAAAAATGTTTGATGAGGGAGAAATAGGTGTCTCATTATTTTTACATTAAATGGAAGGTAAGGGGGTTATATAGATACATGTCCCAAAAAATGTAATGGAATTTAGATTAATTATACAAAATAATTACATGGATGTAAAAGAGAAGAGAGAAATCCATCACGGAATTTCGGTATGGTCACGGGTGTACATGGGAGGCATTAATGATTGGGAATGAGGTATCCCATCATCCATAAATAAAGAGGAAACTATGGGGGTGACAATTCATACTCCAACATTTTTAATTGAAAATAAAAATGGAATAACCAGTTAATGAAAATTAGAAAAAAAATGGGAAAGGAAGAAATCCCTTACTTGGGAGTGTGATCCCAAAAGATTGGGAGAGGCTTGATAGAGGATTCATGGGTGCTTGAGGCACCTTGGGAGGATTCTAGAGAGAGTAGGTCAGGGGTTGGTTGAACTCCAATGGTTTTATGTGAATAGGAAGTGGGAGCTTGTTTGGTTTTATATAGAAAATGAGATATAATTCTTTATTATTTAGGTTCGGGACACCTCACCATAAACCAATTGTAACACCCCAAGCTTCCACGGTACACTTCTCTTTGAATAATATAGTAGCATGTGTTGTACACAACTTGGAGTTCTAACACAAACCACAACCAATCAAACTAGACGTTATGAATAGTAATACCCACATTTTGAAATTTTATAAATTTTATCTTTCAAAATGGACTTCATTTTTTGATTCGGAATATCGAAATTAGCTTAGGTTGAATTTTTGGTATTTTTCTGAAAACATTCAATTTTTGATGAATAGTGAAAAAACACTGAGTTATAGTTTAAAACCGAATTTTTATTTAAATAAATATTTATTTTATTTAAATTCAATTATGGTAAAAATAGATAAATAATACATATATATGTTTAATGTAATTCATTGGAGTTAGTTTAGAATAATTTTAGATATATAAAAATTTTATTGAACTTTTCACCGTCTTTTACCCACCTCCTAGAATAATTTGGAAATTCACATAAAACATAATTTTACTGCTTCTGTGAGTGGAATTTTGAAAATCCGAGAAACATGGTCAATATCAAGGTGTAAATGTGGCTCAATAATATAAAAACAATTTTGGTGAATAGTAACCTTTTACTTTTATTTTCCATGGTTAAAAGTAAACAGTGTAATTAAGGGTAAAAATGATATTAATATTACCCTAGCACATGTCCTAATTCTATTAGACAAGTGTATCTCGACCAAAAACAACCATAGGAATAAAATAATATCATTTAGGTCCACTTGGATTAGATTAGGACATTTATTATTATTTAATTCAAAGAAGAGTAAAGAAAGTAAAAATCAAAGTTTAATAACTACATTTTTTTTAATATTGGATTATACATAAGATAAATTAGATTATATATATTAATTAGAAATATAAAAATATTTCCTACATAATAGTATTTTATTTATAATTTTTAGACATTAAATAATTTAATTTATTTACGACACGATGATGATGCAGTAATTACCGTATTAATGAAATATTAAGATAACTGATATTATAAATACCCAAATAATGTAATTTGAAACTTTTTATGAATTACACTAATTTAATAGGTTAATATAACATATTAGGATTGGTTATATAAATATTTTTTGAAGTAATAATTCTGTTATGAAATTATCAAAAACAAAATACCCAATAGTGTCAAAATTGACATAAAAGAGTTTTTAAAAAAAAATATTATATTATTAATTGATATTCTATTCCTAAAAATCTAAGGTTCGGACAAAGGACATATATAATGATAGGAGTATAATTAATGGACCACTTGAGGGTCTCTTGGAGGTATATAGTATGTTTATTACCTATATAATATAAAAATACAATGTGACATGGTAAATGTCCAACTATTTAACTAAGAGTTAAATATAAATGATAAGGTTCATATAGTGACCCAAACCTGTATAAAATCTATTGGTTGAATAGATTTAGACCCATCCCCCACCTTAACCTTTAAATAATCCACTTTTTAGCCATTAGAAACCGAATATGAATTTATTATAAAATAATATTTCTAGCTTTTCCAAAGGTGCCCCTCACTCCTCCTATAAAATGGCACTCACCTTTCTCTCTAATTAACAAATTCAAAGCCTTTTGGATCAGCCAACCCCTGCCCAAATATTCTCTCAACATCCACCACTTCTACCTAGAGGCCTTAGTGTGATCAAAAAGCCAACCTAAGGAGCCCTTTTGATCAAATCAAAAAGAAGAACCCGAAGAAGAGGTAATGTTTTCACCACCCTCTTTCAAGTTCCTTTCTTATTTAACTTCTTCTTTATTTTTTATTTCCATTATAAAATAATAAATACAGTATCATTTATATATTGTGGTGTTATTATAAATCTGGTACATCCATATTCACTATTCTATCCATCCTTTTAATGACATGTCACCATACGTGTGTATGTACGGCTTACCGTCTCCACGTCATGGTGTAATTGTTATTCAATACATTATTATTTTGATGGGTATGATAATGATGTGTAATTGAAGTAAATAATAAATATAACACTATAATGATTTTGTATATATGATTTACCATCCAATTATATATTATTTTAAAATCAAAAAATGATATTGTTGCTCGTGCGTACATACGGGTTACCGTCTCCACGAACGCGATGAGATTCATTGCACATCGTATCCATTCAAGTCTAATTCTCATTTGATGATTAAAAATAATTTTTAAACACTTGATATCATTCTGGATATGAATAAGATACAACCTCTCCATAATAAACACGACTTCTCTAACAAAACATATAAAAGAAAACGAGTAAGTTAACACCCAAAACAACGATAATACTAAGATATTATTAACAAAGGAATGTTAAAAGATCATATATGATATCATATTAATGTATATGATTCCTGTATAATTTAATAACAATTATTTCACCACTATATATGTGGTTAACCTACCCTCAACCAAGGAAAAGTACATGGTAAGGGTTTATTTCACAATCTCTTCGTTATCTGAGGTTGTTTATACGTAATTATCTACTGGGACCTCTTTATCATACACATCCATTTTTCTTAAAAATGTATTTCAAATTATTATTACTATTTTACAGACTATAGGTTAAATTAATTTATACCCTTTTTTGAATTTTTATCAGATGTTTAAAAAGGAATCTTTATGTCGTTTTCCAAACAAGGTCCTTTTTAACCCTTTCGATGGAATTAAGGTAAGAATGTATTTTTTAACTTATATGGTGGGTGAGGCTATTTTCCGCCATTATAAAATTGTCTAAGCTTCCCTTACATGATTATAATAATATTTTCAAATTAAATATTTTATTTTATAATTATGTGACTTTTAAATTATTTCAAAAAAAGAGATATTTCTCTCAAATAGTTTTGATTTCATCTATGTCAACATCCTTTGATGGATTTTAAGCTTATTTGAAGTTGATTTATTATAATACAAAACTTCCATATTGTATTGAATTTTTTGTGATATGTTTGAATGTGGATGTGTTATTTTTATACCATTCATGTTTTATGGAGAAAGTATGGACATTTCGTATGTTATTTTTAATACGAATGTTTCTGTTATATTTAAACCTATTCATATGAGGAATGCATTGGACTTAATAAGTGATGGGTGGAGCCCACTATAGCTCCTTGATGCATCGGTAGGTCTCATGAGAAAAACTACTGTCTTGGAACAATGCCTTGAAAAAATCTTATTAGTAGTCTTGGCACAAGGCCTTGACTACGTGGTTATGATAGTCTGGCATTATGAATTCCATCATTATGAAAATGGTTATTGATATTGCATGTGATTATTTGACTAGTAGAATATCCATGTGAATAATTAAATGGAATTATTTCATTATATCTTTTCCATTTTATGCTGAAGTTAAAGTTTAAAAGGCTTTTGTTTTAGTTATACATTGCCTTAAATGTTTATGTTTATTTATTAAGTTTTCTGCTATATTGTTATCCTTACTGAGCATCTAATCTCACCCCTTTCAATGTTTTATTTTTCCTAGGATGTGAAGAAGTAATTTATGAATTACCTGAAAGGTTAGTATAAGGGGATATGAGTGTGGAGAAAAGATGTTGTTGTAGTTTTCACTTTATGATGTAATGTAAACTTTATGAATGTATCTAGTGATTCCAAGGCTAATAAACTAATCTGTCATTCGAGAAATGATATTTTGTGATCATGCCAATGTTATATAATAATGGACCAACTCTGGGTAACTAGGGTCAGGGCGTTACAGTTGGTATTAGAGGAAGTTTAGTACAAACCTTGGGAGCTATATTTAGATAAACTCTTATTAGAGAACATAGACGTAAGATGGAATTTGAGGATTAGTATAGAAGAACTTCCTTGAATTTTGGTATTGTAGATATTTTGTGAGTTTTCTGAGAAATATATCCCTGTCTGGATACGAGCCGGTAGAGGATGTTATGGAATAGATGTACCTAGGGGTAAAACCTAAAAACACTGCTTTGAGCTAGACTCGAATGGGAACTGGTGCATGATAATGGGCGTTGTTGCACTGTTGGTTACGACACTCTCATGGAATATGATTTGGATAATTCTCATTTTCATTAAAAACAATTATTAATGGTTTATCAGTATATACATCCTCAAAGAAAACATTTTTTTGGTTATGGATTAAATCCATAAACTGTTCAATTTATGTTAAGTGTTTTATAAGTTTGGATTTATGTATTGTGATTCATAAACTAATATATTGTATGACATTGTTTAGAAATAGTGCCTAGTGGAAGAAATGGAAACCTTATCAATGAACGCCCTCCATGTTTGGATTGCCCTCATGCTCAAGATAATTATTGTGGAGCTGGTGATGCAGTTGTTGCTAATAAGCTAATCACCATACTGGGACAACTCAGTCAGGTTGTGAATAATATCCTTACCCCTATGGAGTACCCAGATCCGCAGCATGGAGGATCAATGTTAGATCGATTCATGAGGCAACAACCACCAAAAATCAATGCGATTACAAATCCATTAGTATCTGAGAATGGATAAATTCCTGAGAGAAAATATTCCATGCCTTGGGGTGTAGTGAAAGGGAAAAATGATATCATGGCAGTTTACCACCTCACTGGAGATGTGGACCAATGGTGGTCACTGATTAAAAACACCAAGGAAGATGACAAAGTATCAAATATGGAATAGAGGGATTTAAAAGATATTTTCTTAGAAAAATACTTTCCTCATGACCATCGAGAAGATATGGAAAGGAAATTTCTGAGTCTGAGACAAAAGGAGGATGAGAATGTCGCAAAGTATGATGCTAACTTTACAAGGTCAGAAAGGTTTGCTGGAGATTATATACGTAACCCAAGAAGAAAGACTGGTCATTTCTTTCATGTGTTATCACCATTTCTTCGTCGAGCATTAGAGTCACATTCCTTCTCGTTGTATGAAGATATTGTCTCATGTGCTATCAAGACAGAAAAAGAATTCTCTAAGTCTTAGGACTTTAATGAAAAGAGAGTGAAGAAGAGATATCCTGATCACCTTGGAAATGGAAATAAAGGGAAGAAGGGAAAAGTTGATTATCCATCCTACCATAAATGTGGGAAGAAACACCCCGGTACTTGCTTGAAAGGAATGGGAGTCTGTTACAAGTGTGGTGAAAAAGGCAACCAAGCTCGTGATTTTAAGGGGAAGAAAGAAGCTACCTATGTTCAATGCTAAAACTGCAGGGAGATGGGACATTATGCAAATAAATTTCCTAAACGTCAGGGTAACATACCTCAGAAAAGGCCAAGGGGTCAAGAATACGCTTTTTCTATCACTACTGCTAAGGTAGAATCTCTGAAAGAGGTGGTGGCAGGTAATTTAATGGTTTCTTCATGTTTAGCAAATGCATTATTTTATTCTGTATCATCACATTATTTCATATCTTCCTAGTTTTATAAGAAAATTATATATTTTCAATTTAATTTAACAAGGGAGTTGTCAGTTAAAACTCATAAGTGAAGTATCATTGCTACAAAGTTCTGTAGATCCGTTCCCATTAGGGCATATAAATGTTCTTTATCTTCTGATATCATCATCATATCTATGATTGAGTTTGATGTAATCCTTTGTATGGATTGGATTTCAGACCATGATGCAATGATTTATTGTAAGAAGAAGGAGGTTACAATTTTTGATGATAATGATAAAGAACACCTTATCTTTAGAGCAGAATCGTCACCACCTGATTCTTACCTAGATCCACCCCCAATAGCTCAGCTAAATTCAATTATTGGGGAGGAAGAGAATTAAATTACTATGGGTAAGGAAAGGAATATTCAAATAGATAATGTACCTATTGTGAGAGAATATGATGATGTGTTTTCAGAAGATTTACCTGGATATCCTCCAAAACGAGAAATTGAGTTTTCCATTGATCTAATTCCTGGATCAAGGCCCATATCGAAGACCCCTTATAGAATGGCCAATGTTGAATTACTGACACTAAAGAAACAACTAGATGAATTGCTCAATAGGGGATTTATTCGCCCAAGTGTTTCTCCATGGGGATCCCCTGTCCTTTTTTTAAGAAGAAATATTGATCGATTAGGTTTTGTATCGACTACAAGGAGATCAATTCTATAACAATAAAGAACAAGTATCCCCTACCTCACATTGATGATTTATTTGACCAATAGCATGGAGCTCAATACTTTTCAAATATTGAACTTCAATCTGGATACCATCAGTTGTGTGTAATGAAGGAATACATTCTGAAAACAGCATTTCAAACAAGGTACGGGCATTACAAGTTTACAGTAATGCCTTTTGAGCTGACTAATGCACCCTCTGTTTTCATGGATCTAATAAACCGAGTTTTCAAGGAATATCTCGATGATTTTTTAGTGGTATTTATTAATTATATCTTGGTATATTCCAAAATATATGAAGACCATAAAAATCACTTGCGCATTATCCTGAAGACTCTTAGATGACATGAATTATAAAGGAAGTTTAGCAAGTGTGAATTCTGGCTTCAGGAGATCTCTTTTCATGGCCATATTGTCTCTAAGGATGGAATCTTTGTTGATCCTTCTAAGACCAAGGCAATCCAAGAATGGCCAGCACCGACGAGTATAACTGAGCTATGCAGTTTTATTGGTTTAGAATGTTATTATTGGTGTTTCATCCGAAAATTTTCCCGATTGGATAAGCCATTAACGAAACTCACGCGTAAAGGGGTTAAATTTGTTTGGACAAAAGAGTGTGAAGAATGTTTCAAAGAACTGAAGAGAAGATTAGTAAATGCTCGTATATTGAATCTACCATCGGGGAATGATATGTTTGTTATTTAAAGTAATGCATCAAATAAAGGACATGGTTGTGTCCTTATGCTGAATGATAGATTTATTGCCAATTTATCACGACAGATGAAAATTCATGAGAAAAACTATCCTACTCATGATCTTGAGTTAGCTTCTGTAATCTTGGATTTGAAGATATGGAAATATTATCTCTATGGTGAAAAATGTGATATATATACCGATCACAAGAGTTTGAAGTATATTTTCTCACAAAAAGAACTCAACATGAGGCAAAGTAGATGGCTTGAACTACTCAAGGATTATGATTCCATGATACACTACCACCCAGGGAAGGCAAATAAGATAGAAGATGCTTTGTGTAGAAAGGATCATGGATTTTTGAATAAGATGAGAGTTTAACGGGATCCTATTTTCATGGATTGAGTAAAGATGGATATGGGAATCACCATGGAAGGTGAAACATCTATAATTTTTCAAATGGTTTCCAAACCAACTTTACTAGAAAGGATAAAGATTTATCAGACCGATGATGAAGTGTTTAAAAAGAACATTAAAGCTGCAAATGATGGGAGATTGAGTGACTTTGTGTATGAAGATGGAATTTTGAAATTTGGGAAGAGACTTTATGTTCCCAATATACATGATCTGAAAAGGGAATTGTTGGATGATTCTTATAGTTCCAATTTCTCTATACACCCTGGGAGCACCAAAATTGATAGAGATTTAAAGGAACATTTTTGGTGGGACAACCTGAAAAGGGAGATTGCAGATTTTGTGTCAAGATGTATGGTTTGTAAACAAGTGAATGCTGGAAGGAAACATCCTGGAGGAGTCATGAAACCTCTTCCCATACCTGAGTGGAAATGGGATAATATCATGATGGACTTTGTCATGGGACAAACAAAGACTCCTAGAAGGAACGATGCAATATGGGTCATTTTTTATCGTCTTACCAAGTCAGCTCATTTTCTTGCTATAAGGGAAGATTTACCACTTGAACATCTAGAAAGACTATATATTAATGAATTTTTGAGACTTCATGGAGTACCCCATCGATTGTTTCTGATCGTGATCCCCATTTTACATCAATATTATGGAAGTTTCTTCAGAAGGCCTTGGATACTGAAGTTCGTTTGAGCACTACCTACCACCCTCAAACAGATGGACAATAAGAATGGACTATTCAAACCTTAGAAGACATGTTGAGATCTTGCTCACATGACATTCAGGTTATGTGGGATCAATATTTACCTCTGGTGGAATATTCCTATAACAATAGCTTCCATTCGAGTATTCAGATGGCACCATATGAAGCGTTATACAGAAAGAGATGTCACACACCAACCTGTTGGGATGATGTTGGTGAAAGAAAACTCGAAGGGCCAAAACTATTGGAGGAAATGATGAAAAAGGTGAAGGTAATCCAAAAACACATCAAATAAGATCAAAGCAGGAAGATGAGCTATGCCGATAACCGAAGGAAGGATTTTGAATTCTAGGTGGGAGATCATGATTTCAGGAAGGTATCTCAATTGAAGGGAGTTATAAGTTTCGGTAAGAAAGGTAAATTGAGTCCCTGATACATCGGACCTTTCAAAATACTAGAATGAATTGGGGTTGTATCTTACCATTTGTAAATGCCGCGAAATCTCTCCAAAGTTAACGATGTGCTCCACGTATCACTATTGAGAAAATACATGCCTCACCCAACACATGTACTCACTTACGAGGAGTTAGAACTGGAACCCGATCTGTCTTATTGCGAAGAGCCCATCAAGATTCTTGATACAAGAGAACAAGTGCTGAGAAACCGGACGACTCGTCTGGTAAAAGTTCTATGGAGAAACCATAAAATGGAAGAGGCAACATGGGAACCCAAGGAACTTAGGATGAATAATCACCCGAGTCTATTCATATGGTAGTATTCTACAAATTTTGAGGACAAAATTATTTGAAGGAGGGGAGAATGTAACACCCCAATCTTCCATGGTACGCTTCTCTTTGAATAATAAAGTAGCGTGTATTGTAGGCAACTTCGAGTTCGAAAACAAACCACAAACAATCAAAATAGCCATTATGAATAGTAATACCCACTTTTTGAAATTTTATAAATTTTATCTTTCAAAATGGACTTCATTTTTGGATTCTGAATATCGAAATTTTCTTAGGGTAAATTTTTGGTATTTTTATAAAAGTATTGAATTTTTTATGAATAGGGAAAAAACATTGAGCTATAGATCAATGTTTAATAACTAAAACATTTTTAATATAGGGTTATACATAAGATAAATTAGATTATAAATATTAATTAGAAATATAAAAATATTTCCTACATAATGGTATTTTATTTATAATTTTTAGACATTAAATATTTTATTTTATTTATGACACAATGATTATGAAGTAATTACCGTATTAATGAAATATTAAGATAATTGATATTATAAATTCTCAAATAAATGTAATTTGAAACTTTTTATGAATTACACTAATTATATAGGTTAATATGACATATTATTATTGGTTATATAATCTTTGTTCGATGTAATAATGCATTTATGAAATTATCAAAAACAAAACACCCAATTGTGTCAAAATTGACATAAAAGAGTTTTTTAAAAAAAATATTATATTATTATTTGGTATTCTATTCCTAAAAATCTATGGTTCAACCAAAAAACTTATATAATGATAGGTGTATCATTACTGGACAACTTGGGGGTCTCTTGGAGGTTCATAGTATGTTTATTCACTATATAATATGAAAATACAAAAAGACATGGAAAATGTAAAACTATTTAACTAAGAGTTAAATATAAATGATAATGTTAATATAGTGACCCAAACCCCTCTAAAATATATTGGTTGAAAGGATTTAGACTCATCCCCACATTAACCTTTAAATAATCCACTTTTTATCCATTAGAAACTGAATATGAATTTATTATAAAATAATATTTCTAGCTTTTCCAAAGGTGCCCCTCACCCCTCTTATAAAAGGGCACTACCCCTTCTCTCTAATTCACACATTCAAAGCCTTTTAGATCGGCCAAACCCTTCCCAAATATTCTCTAAACTTCCTTAAATTAGACCTATAGGCCTTAGTTTGATCTGAAAGCCTACCTATGGAGCACTTTTGATCAAATCAAAAGGAAGAACCCGAAGAAGAGGTAATGTTTTCACCACCCTCTTTCAAGTTCCATTCTTCTTCAACTTCTTTATTCTTTGTTATTTACATTATAAAATAATAACTCGGGTATCTTTTATATATGGTGATGTTATTATAAATATGGTACAACCATATTCAGTATTCTATCTATCCTTTTAATGAAATGTCACCATACATGCGTATGTACGACCTACCTTCTCCACGTCGTGGTGTAATTGTTATTCAATACATTATTATTTTTATGGGTAAGATAATGATGTGTAATTGAATTAAATAATAAATATAACATTATAATGATTCTATATATATGATATACCATCCAATTATATATTATTTTAATATCAAAAGAATGATATTGTCGCTCGTGCATACGTACGGATTACCGTCTCCATGAACGCGATGAGATTCATTCCTCATCGTTTCCATTCAAGTCTAATTCTCATTTGATGATTAAAAATAATGTTTAAAAACTTGATATCATTCTGGATATGAATAAGATACAACTTATCCATAATAAACACGACTTATTTAACAAAACTTAAAAAATAAAACGAGTAAGTTAACTCCCGAAATGACGATAATTCTAAGATATTATTAACAAAGAAATGTTAAAAGATTATATATGATATCATATTAATGTATATGATTCTTGTATAATTTAATAACAATTATTTCACTATTATAGAGGATGTGAACGACCCTCAACCAAGTAAATGTACAAGTTAGGGGTTTATTTCCCAATCTCTTCATTATCCGAGGTTATTTATACATAATTATCTACTGGGACCTCTTTATCATCCAGATCCATGTTTCTTAAAAATGTATTTCAAATCATTATTACTATTCAACAGAATATAGTTTAAAGTCATTTATACCATTGTTTGAATTTTTATAAAAAATTTATAAAGGAATCTTTCTTTCATTTTCCAAAAAAGGTCATTTTTAACCCTTTCGATGGAATTATGGTAAGAATATCTTTTTTAACTTATATGGAGGGTGCAACTATTTTCTGCCATTATTAAATTGTCGAAGCTTCCCTTACAAGCTTATAAAAACTATTTTCCTAGTAAATGTTTTATTTTATAATTATTTCACTTTTAAACTATTTCAAAAGAAGAGATATTTCTCTCAAATAGTTTTGATTTCATATATTTCCACATCCTTTGATGTATTTTAAGATTATTTGAAGTTGATTTATTATAATACAAAACTTCCATATTTTATTGAAGGAATATTAATATCTTAGACTGTGGATGTGTTATTTTTATACCATTCATGGTTTATAGAGAAAGTATTGACATTTCGTATGCTATTTTTAATACGAATGTTTATGTTATGTTTAAACCTATTCATATGAGGAATAAAATTGACTTAATAAGTGATGGGTGGAGCCCTCTATAGCTCCCTGTTGCATCCGTAGGTCTCATGAGACAAACTAGTGTCTTGGCACAAGGCCTTGAAAAAATCTTATTTGTAGTCTTGGCACAAGGCCTTGACTATGTGGTTATGATAGTCTGGCATTATGCATTCCATCATTATGAAAGTGGTTATTGATAGTGCATGTGATTATTCGACTAGTAGAATATCTCTGTGAATAAGTAAATGGAATTATTTCATTTTATCTTTGCCATTTTAATCTTAAGTTCAATTTTAAAAGGCTTTTTTTTAGTTATACATTTCCTTAAATGTTTATGATTATTTATGAAATTTTCTGCTATATTGTTATCCTTACTGAGCATCTGAGCTCACCCCTTTCAATGTTTTATTTCTTCCAGGATGTGAAGAAGCAATTTATGAATGACCTGCAGGTATAATATAAGAGGATATGAGTGTGGAGGCAAGATGTTGTTTTAGTTTTCACATTATAATGTAATGTATAATTTATGAATATATCTAGTGATTCCAACACTACTAAACTAATCGGTCTTTTGAGACTTGATCTTTTTTTATCATGCCAATGTTACGTAATAATTCACTCACTCTTAGTAACTGGGGTCAGGGCGTTACACTAATCAAAACCACAGAATAGTCCATGGTTCTTCACATGGATTTTTCCAATGGGGTATGTAAAACAATATTCTATATGGTTAGTGGTCTAACTTTTTAAAATAATAGGGTTTCGTATGTGGAAGTGAGTCACACTGTCAAGGAAAAAAATTTAAAAATACAAAATGTTTTATAAGCCTTGAAAGGTCCACTAAAGCTTTTTATAATAAATCAAAAAAACCCAAAATCACATTATTTTAATGGTAAATAGTATAATCGAAGAACATAATGTTTAAAGTATTTTATTACATCACTATTTGGTCATTATGATGTCATAAAACACATTTTATATTTAAAGGGTTTTTAATTTTTTCCCAAAAATTCAACTGTCTCAGAAAATAATGAAAAATTCACCATTGGATGATTTCAACATCCTGATTCCATAAATATTATTCATTTTATCTAAATAATTTTATAAATATTTTAATTTTTACTTTTAAAATAAAGACTAACATTTATCAAAAATTCATGGGTTTTGACATAAACAACTTTCAAACATTAATAAAAACATCAATTCCCTTCATAAAATTATATGATTATTTATAATTAATAAAAATTAATTTAATAATAATAATAATAATAATTTATTAAAATATTTTTTAATTAAAAAGTCCATTAATTCATCAAAATAGATTTCCTAGTTGAATATTAACAAAAAAACTCTTTACAAAGTAACAAGAATAAAATGAAAGTACATTCATTATTATATAAAAACCTATGCACATATTCATGGTGCTAAGGTCTTGTTACATAAACCCTTATAACAACCACATAAGATCAAAGAGTAAGGTGTATGATGGTGGCAGACTCCTGGGGTGGCTCGTATAACATTGCTCAGGTGGTAATCTCTATTAACTTCCACTTCTCCCATAGTCGGTTTCACACAAGCTTAACATGTTCAAGATTGGATTGTTATTGGTTAAGGGAGAATCCAAATGACTCCACATCATTTCTGAGATATGAAAAAGTGTCCTCGTAGGGGGGAATTCTACTGGATGGGGCCATTGCTTCCTTTTTCTGGGTAAATTGGATTTGTTAAAGCCCTTTATTTATATTAATCATATGATCACTGTTTAGTGACTATATTAGCAACGATCAAAATTTATAACAGTATTTTACAATCCAAAAACATAAAACCAATGAAATTAGTATTTTATATAACCATAATAAGACATTTAATTAGATCGATAGGAATCTCCATTAATAAAAGTTTGGGTCGTTATAGTCTCAATGAAAGATGTATTCAATTTCAAAATTATTTTTTCTATATATTATTATAATATAAATATTATCGATGAGAATGATATTTATATCATGATTTACATTCTAGAAATGTGATATAAATATAAGGACTAATGATATAACAAATTAAGAAACATGCGAAGAACAAAGCAAATATTACCCAAAGTGAATCGTGCAATCATAATCCTTGAGTAGTTCAAGCCATCCCCTTGCCTCATGTTGAGTTATTTTTGTGAGAAAATATACTTAAAACTCTTGTGATCAGTATAAATCTCACATTTTTCACCATAGAGGTAGTGCCTCCATATCTTCAAAAAAAAGATCATAGCTGCTAACTCGAGATCATGAGTAGGATAGTTTTTCTCATGAATTTTTAACTGTCGTGATGCATAGACAATAACCCTATCATTCTGCATAAGGACACAACCAAGTCCTTTCTTCGATGCATCACTATAAATAACAAACCCAACATTCCCTGAGGGTAGAGTCAATATAGGATCATTGAATAATATTCTATTCAGTTCTTTGAAACATTCTTCACCTTCTCTTGTCCAAACAAATTTAACCCCTTTACGCGTGAGCTTTGTTAATGGGTTAGCCAACTGGGAAAAATTCTGGACGAAATGTCGATAATAACCTGCTAAACCAATAAAAATGTGAAACTTAGTTATACTCGTCGGTGCAGGTCATTCTTGGATTGCCTTGGTCTTAGAAGGATCAACAAAAATTCCATCTTTAGAGACAATATGTCCAAGAAAATAAATCTCCTGAAGCCAGAATTCACACTTGCTAAACTTCCCATATAATTCTTGTCTTCTCAGAGTCTTCAGGATAATGCGCAAGTGATTTTCATGATCTTCGTAGATTTTGGAGTATACCAAGATGTCATCAATATATACCACCACAAAATCATCTAGATATTCCTTGAAAACTCTATTCATTAGATCCATGAATACAGAGGGCACATTAGTCAGCCCAAAAGGCATTACTGTAAACTCATAATGCCCGTACCTGGTTCGAAAAACTGTCTTCGAAATGTCATCCTTCTTCACACACAACTGATGGTATCCAGACTGAAGCTCAATCTTTGAAAAGTATTGATCTCCATGTAGTTGGTCAAAAACATCATTAATGCGAGGTAGGGGATACTTGTTCTTTATTTTTATAGCATTGATCTCCTAGTAGTCGATACATAACCTCATAGATCCATCTTTCTTTTTAACAAAAACAACAGAGGCTCCCCATGGAGAAACACTAGGGAGAATAAATCCCTAATTACTTAATTCCTCTCGTTTTTTATTTAGTTCATATAATTCCATAGTGGCCATTCTATAACGGGTCTTCGATATAGGCCTTGATCGAGGAATTAAATCAATGGAAAACTCAACTTCTCGTTCTGAAGGATGTCCAGGTAAATTGTCCGGAAACACATCTACATATTCTTTCACAATAGGTACATCCTCTATTTGAAAATTACTTTCCTCACCCACAATCATATCATTCTCTTCCTCCCCAATAATTGAATTTAGTTGAGCTATTGGGGGTGGATCTAGATAAGAATTAAGTGGTGATGATTCTGCTCTAAAGATAAGGTGTTCCTTATCATCATCATCAAAAATCGTAACCTCTTTCTTCTTACAATAAATATTCGCATCATGGTCTGAAATCCAGTCCATACCAAGGATTATATCAAACTCAATAATAGGTATGACAATGAGATCAGCGGATAAAGAACATTTACGTGCTCTAATGGGGACTGATTCACAAAATATTGTTGCAATGATAATTCCCTAAGGAGTTTTAACTGACAACTCCCTTGTTAAATAAAATCATAAATATCTAATTTTCTTAGCAAACTGGGATGATATGAAACAATGCGATGATCCGGAATCAGATAATGAATTTTCTAAACTTGAGGAAAGCATTAAATTACCTTCCACCATGTCCTTCAGAGCTTCTACCCCAATAGTAGTGATAACATATGCTTGGCCTTGATCCCTTGGCCTTTTCTGAGGTAAGTTCTCTTGACTCTTAGTAAATTCATTGACATAATGTCCCATCTCCCTGTAATTGTAGCATTGGACATCAGTATCTTCCTTCTTCTCCTTGAAATCACGAGTTTGGTGGCCTTTTTCACCACACTTATAATAGACTCCCATTCATTTTAAGCAAGTATCGGGGTGTTTCTTCCCACATTTACCAAAGGATGGATATTCAACATTTCCCTTCTTCCCCTTATTTCCATTACTAGATTGATCAGCAGATCTCTTCTTATCTTGCTTTGCTTTAAAGTCATAAGACTTAGAGAATTCCTTTTCTGTCTTGATAGCACATGTGACAATGTCTTCATACGATGAGAAGGATTGTGAGACTAATGCTCGGTGGAGAAACGGTTTTAACCCATCAAAGAAATGATCAATCTTACTTCTTGGGTTACGTATATAATCTCTCGCATACCTTGCTAACCTTGTAAAGTAAGCCTCATACTTTGTGACATTCTCATCCTCCTTTTATCTTAGACTTGGAAATTTCTCTTCCATATCTGCTTGATGGTCACGAAGAAAGTATTTTTCTAAGGAAATCTCTTTTAACTCCCTCCATTCCATATTTGATACTTCATCATCTTCCTTTGTGTTTTAAATCAATAACAACCATTGATCAGCATCTCCAG
This sequence comes from Viscum album, assembly GCA_963277665.1. Taxonomy (NCBI): domain Eukaryota; kingdom Viridiplantae; phylum Streptophyta; class Magnoliopsida; order Santalales; family Viscaceae; genus Viscum; species Viscum album. Next base: position 1,095,924,641 of record OY728131.1, on the reverse strand, counting down.
TGAGGTGATAAACTGCCATGACAACTTTTTCCCTTTCACTACTCCCTAAAACCTGAAATATTTTCTCTAGGGAACGTATCCATTGCTCAGCTGTTAAGGGATTTATACTCCCCTTGAATTTTGGTGGTTGTTGCCTCATGAAGCGATCTAACATTGATCCTCCACGCTGTGGATCAGGGTGCTCCATACGGGTAAGGTTATTATTCATAACCTGAGTGTGTTGTCCTAGTATGGTGATCGGTTGATCAGGACTAGTTGCATCACTAGCTCCACTATAATTATCTTGAGTAGGAGGGAAATACCTACATGGAGTGCATGCATTGATATTATTTTTAAGAAACATGGATGTGGATGTTTTGAAACAGTTTTTTAAGAATCATGTATGTGGATGATAAAGAGGTCCCAGTAGATAATTACATATAAACAACCTCGGATAATGAAGTGATTGTGAAATAAACCCTTACCTTGTACATTTCCTTGGTTGAGGGTAGTTTAACGTCCTGTATAATGGTGAAATAATTGTTATTAAATTATACAAGAATCATATACATTAATATGATATCATAAATGATCTTTTAACATTGCTTTGTTAATAATTCCTTAGTATTATCGTCGTTTCGGGTGTTAACTTACTCGTATATGTTTGGTTACATAAGCCATGTTTTTTATGGATAGGTTGTATCTTATTCATATCCATAATGATATCAAGTCCTTAAACATTATTTTTAATCATTAAATGAGAATTTTTCTTGAATGGATATGATGGGGAATTAATCTCACAACGTTCGTGGAGACGGTAGTCCGTACGTACACACGAGCGACAATATCATTCTATTGATATTAAACTAATATATAATTGGAAGGTATATCATATATACAGAATAATTACCATGTTATATTTATTATTTACAAGAATTACACATCACTATTATACCCATCCAAATAATAATTTATTGAATAAAAATTAAACCACGACATGGAGAGGGTAAGTCGTACATACGCACGCATGGTGACATGTCATTCAAAGGATGGATAGAATTATGAATATGGTTGTACCATATTTATAATAAAATCAAAGTATATATAAGATACTGGAGTTATTATTTTAGAATGGGAATAAAAAATAAAGAAGAAGTTGAAGAAGAAAGGAACTTGAAAGAGGGTGGTTAAAACATTACCTCTTCTTCCGGTTCTTCCTTTTTGATTTGATCAAAAGGGCTCCTTAAGATGGCTTTCTGATCAAACTAAGGCCTCTATATTGAAGTGAGGGAAGTTGAGAAAGTATTTGGGCAGGGTTTGTCCTATCCAAAAGGTTTTAATGTGTGAATTAGTGAGAAGGGGGAGTTCCCTTTTATAAGAGGGGTGAGGGGCACCTTTTGAAAAGATAGAAATATTATTTTATAACAAATTCATATTTGGTTTCTAATGGCTCCAAAGTATATTATCTAAAGGTTAAGGTGTGGATGGGTCTAAAACCACTCAACCAATAGAAGTTAGACAGGTTTGGGTCATTATATTAAACTTATCTTTTAGTTTTAACTCTTAGTTAATTAGTTTGACACTTACCATGTCACTTTGTATTTTTATATTATATAGTTAATAAACATACAATATACATCCAATCAACCCCCAAGTGGTCCATTAATGATACACCTATCATGATATAAGTCTCTTTTCCGAAACTTATATTTTTAGGAATAGAATATTAATTAATAATATAATATTTGTTTTAAAAACTCTTTTATGTCAATTTTGACAGTAGTTGGTATTTTCTTTTTGATAATTTCATAACAGCATTATTACATCAAAAAAAATTTATATAACCAATAATAATATGTCATATTAACCTAGAAAATTAGTTTATTTCATAAATAGTCTCAAATTAAATTTATTATGATATTTATAATATCAATTATTTTAATATTTCATTAATTAGGTAATTACGACATCACCATTGTGTCATAAATAAATTATATTATATAATGTCTAACAATTATCAATAAAATACCATTATATAGTAAATATTTTTATATTTCTAATGAATATTTACAATCAAATTTATCTTATGTTTAACCATATATTAAAAATGTTTTAGTAAATAAACTTTTATTTTAACTCTTTTAACTCTTCTTTGAATTAACTAATAATAAATGTACTAATCTAATCCAAGTGAACCTAAATGATAATATTTTATTCCTAAGTTCTGTTTTGGTCAAGATACACTTGTAAAATAGAATTAGGACATGTTTTAGGGTAATATTAATATCATTTTTACCCTTAATTACCCTATTTACTTTTAACCATGGTAAATAAAAGTAAAAATCTATTATTTTCCAAAAATTATTTTTAACTCATTGAACCACATTTTACTCCTTGATATTAACCGTGTCTCTCAAATTTTCTAAATTCCACTCACAGAAGCGGTAAAATTATGTTTTATGTGAATTTCCAAATTCTCCTAGGAGGTGGGTAAAAGACTGTGAAAAGTTCAATAAAATTTTTATATATCTAAAATTATTCTAAACTAACTCCAATTAATTACACTGAAATTATATAGGTATTATGTATCGATTTTGACCTTAATTAAATATAAATAAAATAAATAATTATTTAAATAAAAATTCGGTTTTAAACTCTAACTCAGTGTTTTTTCACTATTCATCAAAAATGGAATGTTTTCAGAAAAATACCAAAATTTCACCCTAGGATAATTTCGATATTTCGAATCCAAAAATGAAGTCCATTTTGAAAGATAAAATTTATAAAATTTCAAAAAGTGGGTATTACTATTCATAACGGCTAGTTTGATTGGTTGTGGTGTGTGTGTTTGAACTCGAAGTTGCGTACAACACACACTACTGTATTATTCAAAGGGAAGCGTACCGTGGAATCTTGGGGTGTTACAATTATAGCTAGATTTAATTACCCCGAAAGGGAAAATTTGTTTTTTTAATATATCTTCGACTAGTGCACAATAAAGAGAGAATAATTCATATTTTTTTGACACTCCCAGGGGATATTATTTGGGAAACTCACCTACCCATTATAAACTGTATAATTGAAAAAAATTTAAGAACTATTATACTGGGAAATGGACCATTGATTAGTTATACAGATAAAAATAAATTCATATATTAATGCTTATATTACATTTTTTATCCAATTAATTTTTAGTGTTTTTATGGGATTGATAGTTGGATTTTTCTCATCCATATTTTTAAAACTTATTTTTGATAATATATGAAAATTAGTGGAATAGAATAATAAAATAGTGTGATGTGAAATTTTTTGACTACCCCATTGATATTCCCAATATTATGTGAGTATGGTTCATGAACATCATGTTAATACACATTAAATTAATGAATGTTTTAAATAAATATTTTAATCTTGAGTAAACACCCATCTACTTGAAAATATGTATTAATGAATTTGAGAGATTTGCGGTGAAATGGCCTCATTCATTAAGTGGATATTCCAAAACCTTAATTATAATCCAATGTATCAAGACCATTAAAAAGAAAATATTTGTCCTAAAATTATTTAAATAATATAAGGTTGTAATAGATGTATGTCACATTGATGGATAAGATAATCAATTGTAAATTTTGATCAAGAATAAAAATCATAGGGAACAAATTGAAACAATATAGTGGAAATAATTCCAGAAAATATTTTAGGCTAAAAAATTTCCTCACACTCTCCTTCTTTTAAAGAATATATACATACCATGACTTATGAAAATGGATAACAAATCCACTAGAGAATATAAATAAAACATAGCAGTATATATGATATACACAAATGGATTTTTCATTTACCCCAATTGTTTTACCCTATCAACACTCTGATAAAGATGAATTTTCAATATTCTTATGTGATTCAAGTCTTTGATAACTATGATGAAATTTTCCAATTTGTTATCAAAGCTAAAATAATGATCGATGAATATCAAAGGTCTTTAGTGTCTATAGATAAGAATTAGTGAATTTTTTTTATTCTGGAGGAGTGAATAAAAAATATAACGGGGGAAAGAATTGGTAATAACCCTCTTGTTAAAATTTTTAGAATAAGAATATTATAAATTTATTAAAGGGGACCTTGAAATGATTTATGTGTGTGAATAAAGGGAACCATTCATGTGAATATCGATTGGAGAGACCCATTAATGATATAGAATAAATTAATGCTTTTCCCTACCCTCATACGGGTGTCCAATGAATCAATTACAAGGAAATAATAACACTATTAACATAAAGATTTTATCTATGTGTATTTGATGATAAAGGATAACAAAAAAATCCAAGGCATAGAGAGAAATGGTGAGCTTATACCATTACATCTGCAGACCTGGATCACCAAAAAAGTAGTTAAAGGAGCTTGAGTTATTCATATAATTATATATAATGTACTAAATGACTCTAGATACACACATTCTTTCATATCACAATTGTTTAGTATAACTATTCAAACACCGCCTCAGAACATGGAAGTGGAGGTATGGTTGAAAATAGAAGATGGGGAAATTATCTTTTATACCATATATAATGTCTCCCTTATCAATATTTTCATGATGAATTTCCTAGTGAAATTTGGGACACACCCTTTATATAAAATCTATGTAGTTTTTGGATGGAATGTATTTCCTTGTATAGAGCCAACAATTTTTTTGATATATGGATATAATATTCTATATTTCAAATATCACCAAAATTATATAAAATGGTTCTTAGTTGGATGAATATCCATTTAAATAATAATACCATGAATGGATATTATTACATTGTGTTCAAGAGTGTCATTCTTCAATGAATGAGACTATGGAAAAGATCATCCTGGATGTCATTCTCTATTTGAACCAACATGGAACAACGGAAAATTTACTCATATCTGTCGAAGTCACAGATCTCCAAAGCTTTGTATAGGGCAGGATTTATCCTACCAAAGAAAGGTTCAAACTTGCATTCGGGGGTCATGACAAATCTGGAGGCGTATCAAGCAAGACTTGTAAAGTTTTCCTCATACGCTCTGACAGATTCGTCATCTTTTTTCCTGAGCTAAAGAAATACCATTTCCGTCTTAAGCCAGAGGGTACAAGGAAAATATTTATCAAAAAACATCTTTCAGAAATCCTTCCAATCTAATGTCTTGATCTCCTCCTCAGGCATTATATTTTTTATCAATGTCCAACATTGATCAGATTCACGCTCCATAAGATAAGCATCCAAGAAGATCCATATCTTGTTCAAAACATTGAAGGATGGAGAAGGTTGTTCCAATGGAGTTGATCCGTTATTTGACGATTGAGGGATCCGACGGTCCATTAGAAGTAGGAGGTCTTTGTCTCATGAATCTCTCGATAGGGACTTGTTATTTATTAGGGGGGATAAACATTCTTCTTGACCCATGTTTCTATTCAAAGCCATAGTTAACTGAGATACAAGAATGAAAAATTTCATGATTCCCACTCCCGTCGTATTGGGCATCTCTTTAGCACAGTCATCACATTGATCTTCACATCAGTTGTTAGCCCGAGTCCTCCATTTATCAACCATTGGATGCAATAAAAGTAAATTTAGGGGTAACACATAAATGGTAATCCAAGGACAAAACTAATGAATTATAAATAACTTTTATTTCCTTAACTTATGAATCCATAGGCTTCAATCTATTCTATTCATGATCTATTTTCTAACATATATTCTTAGAGGCATTTTTTTAATTCCCATAATAAGGGTTCATACTAAGCTTGTGAATTTACCATAGCATATCCCCTGGCAGTGTCATAACTGAGAGTGCAGTAAGGCCTGTTTTCATGCACCTGTTCCCGTTCAAGTCTAGTTCAAAGTGGTGTTTTGGGGTTTTTCCCCTAGGATACATCTGTGCTAGAGCCGCCTCTACCTACTCGTATCGAGACAGGGATGTATTTAATTGATAAACCACTTACTCAATACTCACCAATACAAACTGATGTTTTTATTATATGTATCCTTGTGTCTAATTATTCATTAGGATTTTCTAATCCTAATCCCTAAAATAACTAGACCTATCCTCTGATACCAAACTATAAAAACCCTGCTCTTTATTACACACTAAAATATGATTTAATACATAAACGTCACTTGTTACAACATAAAATATTGAGAGGTCTAGTGTCTTTGGGGAATAGGATCATTACATAACAACATAAAACATGAAATACAACATCTTTATGGAAAACTTTATTTACATGACTACTACATTCCCTCGTACTTAGCATTGCATGGGATAACCTGAGGACATGCATAAGAAAATGGTGACCTATAAAGCATAGTAAAGGAATAAACATATAATAACATGAGGAATAAAATACATGTTAGACAATAGGAATATCAATGGAGAACAAGATAAACATGAACATAAAGGCATGATAACTCATGATAATCATAACATGGAAATGTGAAAACAACACTTAACATGGAATTATCATGAGCCATGGCTCATTTCACATGAAGCATGAGTAAACCCTCATTGCACATAAAGCATGATTAAAACCTCATTTCACTTAAATTATAAGGTTCTGACACCCATTTCACATGACGTATCATGATACTATACATTACCCAATGCATTGGATTGCTATCAGGGAACACCCTTCTTAAAAATTTTATTTCATGCATAAGTGTGTCACATGAATCATATAAAATGAAATCAATCAACATCATAAGTTATTCCATGATTAGATAATGTGGAATAAATACATGAAATTACCATTAAATAATTATGTGTGCATAAATGTGAATACCCTTGATAGAGACATGGGTATGGTATTCACTACACAATGATCTTGGCTTGGAAAAACGCAGTGCAATTTCGGCATCATAATGGTGTGACATAAGGATACATGAAAAATGTTTGATGAGGGAGAAATAGGTGTCTCATTATTTTTACATTAAATGTAAGGTAAGGGGGTTATATAGATACATGTCCCAAAAAATGTAATGGAATTTAGATTCATTATACAAAAGAATTACATGGATGTAAAAGAGGAGAGAGAAATCCATCACAGAATTTTGGCATGGTCACTGGTGTACATGGGAGGAATTAATGATAGGGAATGAGGTATCCCATCATCCAAAAATAAAGAGGGAACTATGGGGGGTGACAATTCATACCACAACATTTTTAATCGAAAATAAAAAGAGAATAACCAGTTAATGAAAATTAGGCAAAAATGAGAAAGGAAGAAATCCTTTACTTGGGAGTGTGATCCAAAAATATTGGGAGAGTCTTGATAGAGGATTGATGGGAGCTTGAGGCACCTTGGGAGGATTCTAGAGAGAGTAGGTCAGGGGTTGGTCGAACTCCAAAGGTTTTCTGTGAATAGGAAGTGGGAGCTTGTTTGGGTTTGTATAGAAAAGGAGAAATAATTATTTATTATTTAGGTTCGGGACACCTCACCTTAAACTAATTGTAACACCCCAAAATTCCACAGTACGCTTCTCTTTGAATAATATAGTAGCATGTGTTGTATGCAACTTGGAGTTCTAACACAAACCACAACCAATCAAACTAGCAGTTATGAATAGTAATACCCACTTTTTGAGATTTTATAAATTTTATCTTTCAAAATGGACTTCATTTTTGGATTCGGAATATCGAAATTATCTTAGGGTAAATTTATGGTATTTTTCTGAAAACATTCAATTTTTGATGAATAGTGAAAAAAACAATGAGTTATAGTTTAAAACCGAATTTTTATTTAAATAATTATTTATTTTATTTAAATTTAATTACGGTCAAAATAGATATATAATACCTATATATGTTCAATGTAATTCATTGGAGTAAGTTTAGAATAATTTTAGATATATAAATTTTTTTTTAAACTTTTCACCGTCTTTTACCCACCTCCAAGAATAATTTGGAAATTCACAAAAAAACATAATTTTACTAATTTTGTGAGTGTAATTTAGAAAATCTGAGAGACATGGTTAATATCAAGGAGTAAATGTGGCTCAATAAGACAAAAACAGTTTTTGGTGAATAGTAACCTTTTACTTTTATTTTCCAGGGTTAAAAGTAAACAGGGTAATTAAGGGTACAAATGATATTAATATTACCCTAACACATGTCCTAGTTCTATTGGACAAGTGTATCTCGACCAAAAACAACCATAGGAATAAAATATTATCATTTAGGTCCACTTGGATTATATTAGGACATTTATTATTATTTAATTCAAGAAGATTTAAAAGATTTAAAATCAATGTTTAATAACTAAATTTTTTTAATATTGGATTATACATAAGATAAATTAGATTATAAATATTAATTAGAAATATAAAAATATTTCTTACATAATGGTATTTTAATTATAATTTTTAGACATTAAATAATTTAATTTATTTATGACACGATGATAATGTAGTAATTACCATATTAATGAAATATTAAGATAACTAATATTATAAATACCCAAATAAATGTAATTTGAAACTTTTTATGAATTCCACTAATTTTCTAGGTTAATATGACATATTAGGATTGGTTATATAAATATTTTTTTAAGTAATAATGTTGTTATGAAATTATCAAAAACAAAATACCCAATAGTGTCAAAATTGACATAAAAGAGTTTTTAAAACAAATATTATATTATTAATTGATATTCTATTCCTAAAAATCTAAGGTTCGGACAAAGGACTTATATAATTATAGGTATATAATTAATGGACCACTTGAGGGTATCTTAGAGGTATATAGTATGTTTATTAAATATATAATATAAAAATACAATGAGACATGGTAAATGTAAAACTATTTAACTAAGAGTTAAATATAAATGATAAGGTTCATATAGTGACCCAAACCTATCTAAAATCTATTGGTTGAATGGATTTAGACCCATCCCCACATTAAACTATTTGAAGTTGATTTATTATAATACAAAACATCCATATTGTATTGAATTTTTTGTGATATGTTTGAATGTGGATGTGTTATTTTTATACCATTCATGTTTTATGGAGAAAGTATTGACATTTCGTATGCTATTTTTAATACGAATGTTTTGGTTTTATTTAAACATATTCATATGAGGAATTCATTGGACTTAATAAGTGATGGGTGGAGCCCGCTATAGCTCCTCGATGCGTCGGTAGGACTCATGATACAAACTAGTGTCTTGGAACAATGCCTTGAAAAAATCTTATTAGTAGTCTTGGCACAAGGCCTTGACTATGTGGTTATGACAATCTGGCATTATGAATTCTATCATTATGAAAGTGGTTGTTGATATTGCATGTTATTATTTGACTAGTAGAATATACATGTGAATAATTAAATGGATTTATTTCATTTTATCTTTTCCATTTTATGCTGAAGTTCAAGCTTAAAAGGATTTTATTTTAGTTATACATTGCCTTAAATGTTTATGTTTATTTATTAAATTTTCCGCTATATTGTTATCCTTACTGAGCATCTGATCTCACCCCTTTCAATATTTTATTTTTCCTAGGATGTGAAGAAGTAATTTATGAATGACCTGCAAGGATAGTATAAGGGGATATGGGTGTGGAGACAAGATGTTGTTGTAGTTTTCACTTTATGAAGTAATGTAAACTTTATAAAGGTATCTAGTGATTCAAAGGCTACTAAACTAATCAGTCTTTCGATACATGATCTTTTGTGATCATGCCAATGTTATGTAATAATGGACTGACTCTGGGTAACTAGGGTCAGGGAGTTACAGTTGGTATCAGAGGAAGTTTAGTACAAAACTTGGGAGCTAGATTTAGATAAACTCTTATTAGAGAACATAGACCTAAGATGGACATTGAGGATTAGTATAGAAGAACATCCTAAAATTTTGGTATTGTAGATATTTTGTGAGTTTTCCGAGAAATACATCCCTGTCTAGATACGAGCAGGTAGAGGTGGATCTGGCACAGATGTACCTAGGGGTAAAACCTAAAAACACCGCTTTGAGCTAGACTCGAATGGGAACTGGTGCACGACAATGGGCCTTGCTGCACTGTTGGTTACGACACTCCCATGGAATATGCTTAGGATAATTATCATTTTCATTAAAAACCATTATTAATGGTTTATGAGTATATAAATCCTCAATGAAAACATTTTTTTTGTTATGGATTAAATCCATAAACTGTTCAATTTATGTTAAGTGTTTTACATGTTCGGATTTATGTATTGTGATTCATAAACTAATATATTGTATGCCATTGTTTAGAAATGGTGCCTAGTGGAGGAAATGGAAACTGTATCAATGAACGCCCTCCATGTATGGATTTCCCTCATGCTCAAGATAATTATAGTGCAGCTGGTGATGCAAATCTTTCTAATAAGTTAATCACCATACTGGGACATCTCAGTCAGGTTATGAATAATAACATTACCCGTACAGAGTACCCTGATCCGAAGCATGGAGGATCAATGTTAGATCACTTCATGAGGAAACAACCACCAAAATTCAATGGGATTACAAATCCCTTAGTAGATGAGAATGGATAAATTCCTTAGAAAAAATATTCCATGCCTTGGGGTGTAGTGAAAAGGAAAAAGTTATCATGGTAGTTTACCACCTCACTGAAGAAGCTGACCAATGGTGGTCACTAATTCAAAACAAAAAGGAAGATGATGAAGTATCAAATATGGAATGGAGGGAGTTCAAAGAGATTTTCTTAGAAAAATACTTTCCTCATGACCATCGAGAAGATATGGAAAGGCAATTTCTGAGTCTGAGACAAAAGGAGGATGAGAATGTCGCAATGTATGATGCTAACTTTACAAGGTTAGAAAGGTATGCTGGAGATTATATACATAACCTAAGAAGTATGATTGATCATTTCTTTGATGTGTTATAACCATTTCTTCGTCGAGGATTACTGTCACATTCCTTCTCATTGTATGAAGATATTGTCTCATGTGCTATCAAGACAGAAAAAGAATTCTCTATGTCTTACAACTTTAAAGGAAAGAGAGTGAAGAAGAGATCTACTGATCACCTTGGAAATGGAAATAAAGGGAAGAATGGAAAAGTTGATTATCCATCCTACCGTAAATGTGGGAAGAAACACCATGGTACTTTCTTGAAAGGAATGGGAGTCTGTTAAAAGTGTGGTGAAAAAGGCCACCAAGCTCGTGATTGTAAGGGGGAGAAAAAAGCTACCGATGTTCAATGCTAAAACTGCAGGGAGATGGGACATTATGCAAATTAATTTCCTAAGTTTCTGGGGAACATACCTCAAAAAAGTACAAGGGATCAAGGATAAGCTTATGCTATCACTACTGCTAAGGTAGAAGCTCTGAAAGAGGTGGTGGCAGGTAATTTAATGGTTTCCTCATGTTCAAAAAATGAATTATTTGATTCTAGATCATCACATTATTTCATATCTTCCTAGTTTTATAAGAAAATTATATATTTTCAATTTAATTTAACAAGGGAGTTGTCAGTTAAAACTCATAAGTGAAGTATCATTTCTACAAAGTTCTGTAGATCTGTTCCCATTAGGGAATATAAATGTTCTTTATCTGCTGATCTCATCGTCATACCTATGATTGAGGTTTATGTAATCCTCGGTATGGATTGGATTTCAGACCATGATGAAAAGATTTATTATAAGAATAAGGAGGTTACAATTTTTGATGATAATGATAAAGAACACCTTATCTTTTGAGTAGAATCGTCACCACCTAATTCTTACCTAGATCCACCCCCAATAGCTCAGCTAAATTCAATTATTGGGGAGGAAGAGAATGAAATTACTATGGGTAAGGAAAGGAATGTTCAAATAGAGAATGTACCTATTGTGAGAGAATATGATAATGTGTTTTCAGAAGATTTACCTGGATATCCTTCAGAATGAGAAATTTAGTTTTCCATTGATTTAATTCCTGGATCAAGGCCCATATCGAAGACCCCTTATAGAATAGACACTGTTGAATTACTGACACTAAAGAAACAACTAGATGAATTGGGTAATAGTTGATTTATTCGCCCAAGTGTTTCTCCATGGGGATCCCCTGTCCTTTTTGTTAAGAAGAAATATTGATCGATTAGGTTATGTATCGACTACAGGGATATCAATGCTATAACAGTAAAGAACAAGTATCCCCTACCTCACATTGATGATTTCTTTGACCAACATCATGGAGCTCAATACTTTTCAAATATTGACCTTCGATCTGGATACCATCAGTTGTGTGTAAAGAAGGAAGACATTCTAAAAACAGCATTTCAAACACGGTATGGGCATTACGAGTTTACAGTAATGCCTTTTGAGCTGACTAATGCACCCTCTGTTTTCATGGATCTAATGAACCGGGTTTTCAAGGAATATCTCGATGATTTTGTAGTGGTATTTATTAATGATATCTTGGTATATTCCAAAAGATATTAAGACCATAATAATCACTTGCACATTATCCGGAAGACTCTTAGATGACATGAATTATATAGTAAGTTTAGAAAGTGTGAATTCTGGCTTCAGGATATCTCTTTTCTTGGACATATTGTCTCTAAGGATGGAATCTCTATTGATCCTTAAAAGACCAAGGAAATCCAAGAATGGACAGCATTGACGAGTATAACAGAGGTATGCAGTTTTATTGGTTTAGAAAGTTATTATTGGTGTTTCATCCATAATTTTGCTAGATTGGATAAGCCATTAACGAAGCTCACACATAAAGGGGTTAAATTTGTTTGGACAAAAGAGTGTGAAGAATGTTTCAAAGAACTAAAAAGAATATTAGTAAATGCTTGTATATTCAATCTACCATCGGGTAATGATGGGTTTGTTATTTATAGTGATGCATCAAAGAAAGGACTTGGTTGTGTCCTTATGCTGAATGATAGAGTTATTGCCTATTCATCACAACAGATCAAGATTCATGAGAAAAACTATCCTACTCATGATCTTGAGTTAGCTTCTGTAATCTTGGCTTTGAAGATATGGAGGTATTATCTCTATGGTGAAAAATGTGATATATATACCGATCACAAGAGTTTGAAGTATATTTTCTCACAAAAAGAACTCAACATGAGGCAAAGGAGATGGCTTGAACTACTCAAGGATTATGATTGCACAATACACTACCACCCAGGGAAGGAAAATATGGTAGAAGATACTTTGAGTAGAAAGGATCATGGAGTTTTGAATAAGATGAGAGTTTAAAGGGATCCTATTTTCATGGATTTAGTAAAGATGGATATGGGAATCACTGCGGAAGGTGAAACATCTATACTGTTTCAAATGGTTTCCAAACAATCTTTACTAGAAAGGATAACGAGTTCTTAGACCGATGATGAAGTGTTTAAAAAGAACATTAAAGCTGTGAATGATGGGAGATTGAGTGACTTTGTGTATGAAGATGGAATTTTGAAATTTGGGAAGAGAATTTATGTTCCCAATATACCTGATCTGAAAAGGGAATTGTTGGATGATTCTCATAGTTGCAATTTCTCTATACACCCTGGGAGCACCAAAATTTATAGAGATTTAAAGGAACATTTTTTATGGGACAACCTGAAGAGGGAGATTTCTGATTTTGTGTCAAGATGTATGGTTTGTCAACAAGTGAAAGCTAGAAGGAAACATCATGGAGGAGTCATGAAACATCTTCCCATACCTGAGTGGAAATGGGATAATATCATGATGGACTTTGTCATGGGACAACCAAAGACTCTTAGATGGAACGATGCAATATGGTTCATTGTTGATCTTCTTACCAAGTCAGCATATTTTCTTTCTATAAGGGAACATTTACCACTTGAACGTCTAGCAAGACTATATATTAATGAAGTTGTGAGACTTCATGGAGTATGCCATCGATTGTTTCGGATCGTGAACCCCATTTTACTTCAAGATTATAGAAGTGTCTTCAGAAGGACTTGGATACTGAACTTCGTTTGAGCACTACCTACCACCCTCAAACAGATAGACAATAAGAACGGACTATTCAAACCTTAGAAGACATGTTGAGATCTTGCTCACTTGACTTTCAGGGCATGTGGGATCAGTATTTAACTCTGGTGGAATATTCCTATAACAATAGCATCCATTCGAGTATTCAGATGGCGCCATATGAAGCGTTATATAGAAAGAGATGTCGCACACCAACCTGTTGGGATGATGTTGGTGAAAGAAAACTTGAAGGGCCAGAACTATTGGATGAAATGATGAAAAAGGTGAAGGTAATCCAAAACCACATCAAAGCAGATCAGAGTAGGCTGATGAGCTATGTCGATAACCGAAGGAAGGATTTGGGATTTTAGGTGGGAGATCAGGATTTCATGAAGGTATCTCTATAGAAGGGAGTTATACGTTTCGGTAAGAAAGGTAAATTCAGTCCCTGATACATCAGACCTTTCAATATACTAGAACGAATTGGGGTTGTAGCTTACCATTTGGGAATGCCGCGATGTCTCTCTAAAGTTCACGATGTGCTCCACGTATCACTTTTGAGAAAATACATGCCTGACCCAACACATGTACTCACTTACGAGGAATTAGAACTGGAACCCGAGCTGTCTTATTGTGAAGAGCCCATCAGGATTCTTAATACAAGAGAACAAGTGCTGAGAAACCGGATGACTCGTCTGGTAAAAGTTCTATGGAGAAACCATAAAATGGAAGAGGCGACATGGGAACCCAAGGAACATATGATAAAGAATCACCCGTGTCTTTTCATATGGTAGTATTCTAAAAATTTTGAGGACAAAATTATTTGAAGGATGGGAGAATGTAACACCACAATCTTCCATGGTACGCTTCTCTTTGAATAATAAAGTAGCGTGTATTGTACGCAACTTCGATTTCTAAAACACACCGCAACCAATCAAAATAGCCATTATGAATAGTAATAACCAATTTTTGAAATTTTATAAATTTTTTCTTTCAAAATGGACTTCATTTTTGGATTTGGAATATCGAAATTAGCTTAGGGTGAATTTTTGGTATTTTTCTAAAAATATTCAGTTTTTGATGAATAGTGAAAAAACACTGAGCTATAGATCAATGTTTAATAAGTAATACATTTTTAATATAGGGTTATACATAAGATAAATTCGATTATAAATATTCATTAGAAATATAAAAATATTTCCTACATAATGGTGTTTAATTTATAATTTTTAGAGATTAAATATTTTAATTTATTTATGACAGAATGATTATGCAGTAATTACCGTATTAATGAAATATTAAGATAATTGATATTATAAATTCCCAAATAAATGTAATTTGAAACTTTTTATGAATTCCACTAATTTTATAGGTTAATATGAAAATTTATTATTGGTTATATAAACATTTTTTGATGTAATAATGCATTTATGAAATTTTCAAAAACAAAACACCCAATAGTGTCAAAATTGACATAAAAGAGTTTTTAAAAAAATATTATATTATTAATTGGTATTCTATTCCTAAAAATCTATGTTTCAACCAAAAAACATATATAATGATAGTTGTATCATTACTGGACCACTTGGGGGTCTCTTGGAGGTACATAGTATGTTTATTCACTATATAATATGAAAATACAAAAAGACATGGAAAATGTAAAACTATTTAACTAAGAGTTAAATATAAATGATAATGTTAATATAGTGACCCAAACCTTTCTAAAATCTATTGGTTGAAAGGATTTAGACTCATCCCCACATTAACCTTTAAATAATCCACTTTTAAGCCATTAGAAACTAAATATGAATTTATTATAAAATAAAATTTCTAGCTTTTCCAAAGGTGCCCCTCAGCCCTCTTATAAAACGGCACTCCCCCTTCTCTCTAATTCACACATTCAAAGCCGTTTAGATCGGCCAAACCCTTCCCAAATATTCTCTAAACATCCTCAAATTAGACCTATAGGCTTTATTTTGATCATAAAGCCTACCTAAGGAGCCTTTTTGATCAAATCAAAAGGAAGAACCCAAAGAAGAGGTAATGTTTTCACCACCCTCTTTCAAGTTCCTTTCTTCTTCAACTTCTTCATTCTTTGTTATTTCCATTATAAAATAATAACTCTAGTATCTTTTATATAATTTGATGTTATTATAAATATGTTACAACCATATTAATTATTATATCTATCCTTTGAATGACATTTCACCATATGTGCATACGTACGACCTACTGTCTCCACATCGTGGTGTAATTGTTATTCAATACATTATTATTTAGATGGGTAAGATAATGATGTTTAATTGAAGTAAATAATAAATATAACATTATAATGATTCTATATATATGATATAACATCAAATTATATATTATTTTAATATCAAACGAATGATATTGTCGCTCGTGCATACGTACGGATTACCGTCTCCACGAACGTGATGAGATTCATTCCTCATCGCATCAATTCAAGTCTAATTCTCATTTGATGATTAAAAATAATGTTTAAAAACATGATATCATTCTGGATATGAATAAGATACAACCTATCCATAACAAACACGACTAATTTAACAAAACTTAAAAGAGAAAACGAGTAAGTTAACACCTGAAATGACGATAATTATAAGATACTATTAACAAAGCAATGTTAAAAGATCATATATGATATCATATTAATGTATATGATTCTTGTGTAATTTAATAACACTTATTTCACCATTATAGAGGAGGTTAACTGACTCTCAACCAAGGAAATGTACAAGGTAGGGGTTTATTTCCCAGTCTCTTCATTATCCGAGGTTATTTATACATAATTATCTACTGGGACCTCTTTATCATCCACATCTATTTTTCTTAAAAATGTATTTCAAATCATTCTTAATATTCTACAGAATATAGGTTAAAGTCAATTATACCCTTTTTTGACTTTTTATAAGATGTTTATAAAGGAATCATTATTTCATTTTCCAAACAAGGTCATTTTTAACCCTTTCGATGGAAATAAGGTAAGAATGTCTTTTTTAACTTATACGGAGGTAGCGGCTATTTTCCGCCATTATTAAATTGTCTAAGCTTCCCTTACAAGCTTATAAAAATATTTTCCTAGTAAATGTTTTACTTTATAATTATTTGACTTTTAAACTATTTTAAAAAAAGAGATATTTCTCTCAAATAGTTTTGATTTCATATATTTCAACATCCTTTGATGGATTTTAAGCTTATTTGAAGTTGATTTATTATAATACAAAACGTCCATATTTTATTGAAGGTTTATTTATATCTTAGACTGTGGATGTGTTATTTTTATACCATTAATGGTTTATGGAGAAATTATTGACATTTCATATGCTAGTTTTAATAAAAATGTTTATGTAATGTTTAAACCTATTCATATGAGGAATACATTGGACTTAATAAGTGACGGGTGGAGCCCTCTATAGCTCCTTGTTGCATCTGTAGGTCTCATGAGACAAACTCATGTCTTGGCACAAGGCCTTGAAAAAATCTTATTAGTATTCTTTGCACATGGCCTTGACTATGTGGTTTGGATAGTCTGGCATTATGCATTCCATCATTATGAAAGTGGATATTGATAGTGCATGTGATTATTCGACTAGTAGAATGTCTCTGTGAATAAGTAAATGGAATTATTTCATTTTATCTTTTCCATTTTAAGCTTAAGTGTAATTTTAAAAGGCTTTTGTTTTAGTTATACATTTCCTTAATTGTTTATTCTTATTTATGAAATTTTCTGCTATATTGTTATCCTTAATGAGTATCTGAGCTCACCCCTTTCAATGTTTTATTTTTTCCAGGATGTGAAGAAGTAATTTATGAATGACCTGCAGGGATAATATAATATGATATGAGTGTGGAGGAAAGATTTTGTTTTAGTTTTCACTTTATGATGTAATGTATAATTTATGAATATATCTAGTGATTCCAAAGCTACTAAACTAATCGGTCTTTCGAGACTTGATGTTTTTTTATCATGCCAATGTTACGTAACAATGCACCGACTCTTGGTAACTGGGGTCGGGGCATTACACTAATCAAAACCACATAATAGTCCATGGTTTGTGCCCATGTATTTTTACAATGGGGTATGTAAAAAAATATTTTATATGGTTAATGGTCGAACTTCTTAAAATAACAGGGTTTCTTATGTGGAGGTGAGTCACACTCTCAAGGAAAAAAATTAAAAAATACAAAATGTTTTATAAGCCTTGACGGGTCCACTAAAGCATTGTATAATAAATTAAAAAAACCCAAAATCACATTATTTTAATGGTAAACAGTATATTCTAAGAACATAATGTTTAAAGTATTTTATTACATCACTATTTGGTCATTTTGATGTCATAGAACACATTATATATTTAAACGGTTTTTTATTTTTTCCCAAAAATTCAACTGTCTCAGAAAATAATGAAAAATTCACCATTGGATGATTTCAACATCCTGATTCCATAAATAATATTCATTTTATCTAAATAATTTTATTAATATTTGAATTTTTACTTTTAAAATAAAAACTGACATTTATCAAAAATTCATGGGTTTTGACAAAAACTGCTTTCAAATATTAATAAAAACTTCAATTCCCTTCCTAAAATTATATGTTTATTTATAATTAATAAAAATTAATTTAATAATAATAATAATAATTTACTAAAATATTTTTTAATTCAAAAATCCATTAATTCATCAAAATAGATTTCCTAGTTGAATATTAACTGAAAACTCTTTACAAAGTAATAATAATAAAATGAAAGTACATTCATTATTATATAAAAACCTATGAACATATTCATGGTGCTATGGTCTTGTTAAATAAACCCTTATAGCACCCACATAAGACCAAAGAGTAAGGTGTATGATGGTGGCAGACTCTTGGGGTGGCTCGGATAACATTGCTCGGGTGGTAATCTCTATTAACTTCCACTTCTCCCGTAGTCGGTTTTGCACAAGCTTAACATGTTCAAGATTAGATTGGTATTGGTAAAGAGAGAATCCAAATGAATCCACATCCTTTCTGAGATCTGACAAATTGGCCTCATAGGGTGAAATTCTACCGGATGGGGCCATTTCTTCCTTTTTCTGGGTAAATTGGTTTTGTTAAATCCCTTTATTTATATTGTTCATGTGATCACTGTTCAGTGACTATATTAGAAACGATCAAAATTTATAACATTATTTTACAGTCCAAAAACATAAAACCAATGAAATTAGTATTTTATATAACCATAATAAGACATTTAATTAGATCGAGAGGAATCTCCATTAATAAAAGTTTGGGTCGTTATAGTCTCAATGAACGATGTATTCAATTTCAAAATTATTTTTTCTATATATTATTATAATATAAATATTATAGATAAGAATGATATTTATATCATGATTTACATTCTAGAATTGTGATATAAATATAAGGACTAATGACATAACAAATTAAGAAACATGCGAAGAACAAAGAAAATGTTACCCAAATTGAAAACTTAACATAGGATTGTTAAAAAATGTATAATATAAGGTCATAATAAAACCATATATGGTGTTATGTTCATAAATATTATTATTTAGAATATGTATAATATGTTTCTATTTATTATACAAAAATCTTGTATGTGTATGAAGAGAGTCAAGACATAATGTAAGGGGATTTCATCTAACTTTTTATTCTCGTCAGATACATGCTACATTCTCCACTCATTCCTTTTCTATGGTGTATGTACTAACCATGATTTTCTTATAATTATATGATAACTAAATTTATGGGTATTATCATATCCAGTTTTTTAACATTCATTCATGGTATTTAAGTTTCAAAAGTGAACAAATCGGTAAAAATATTTTGTCTCAATTTACCTATATTGAGACTCATGTTTTGTTATGCACCAATGATCTTATTTGAGGTTAATATACTTACATTTTAAATTTTATATCATGAGTCATCATATTTTAATTATATTTTAATTTCCTTTTCTTACATGGAGACAATGATCCCAAGTTACCGTGTTATAAGAGATTATTGAGACGATCTCCTCACATCTTGAGATTGTTTACGTTTATGCTTCCATTGATGTAATATTTTGATCCATATTTCAAGAATAGCAAAAAAAATTACTTATCTTCTATTTATTAAATATATAATCATGTGTTTGTTCCACTTTTACACACTTTATATTTAAATAAAATGTTTTTATGTAAAATCTTACTATCTCTCTCTGGTCAGAATTCTATTTGTTCAAAAAACCATGTTTTCAAAAATGTTTTCAAAATAACATGGAATATAATATTCAAGGAAAGAGAATTTTGAAAATGATTTCTTATTTTAGAATATTCCTTTATATTTTCTCAAATATATTTTCAAATAAAATTTTTTCAATAGTTTTTATGTTATATAAGTTTTTTTTCAAATAAGAAAGGATATTTTCCACAAGAAATGTTTATAAAAGACCACTCAAATTCATTTCACATATAATATAACATTCATTAGTCTTAATAATGTTTTTATGGGGGAATTATTCAATTTTTTCATTCCTATTATTTCTCTGAATGGATAATGTCTTTCTATGGCATGATGTTTATGAAACCCATTTCGCTTTCATGGGTTATTTGATTTTGAAACCAGCTTCATTTCACGGGTTATTTTTATGATGAAATGATTATTAAATGGGTCCCTTTCTATAGGTTATGATTTGATTATATGTTTATAATACCCATTTAATTTCATGGGTTATGACATAGATATTTATGATCTTATATAACATGTGTGAATGATTTCACTTTGAGATGGGTGGGACCTATAACTCCCTCTAATACATTGGGTTATTTTTTATATCTCATTAAATAGTATAATATGGTCTTGGGAATGGAACTTGATGACTAATATGGCCATGGGAGTGAACTGTGACTAATAATATGGTATGAGGAGTGAACTAATGCTAGAAATTTGTCCATGTGAGTGAATCATGACTACTAAGATGGTATGGGGAGTGAACCTATACATCCAAGATGGTCTTGGCAGCGATGCACTTTCTAGTATGGAAATAATAATATATTCTTATGTGTCTGCAACAATTTCATTTCTTATTTGTATGTTATGATTTAATGTATTATTCTCTTTATTCCATTATGGTTCATGTCGTATGAATTTCCAATATTTATTCCATGATTCCTATTATAATCTTTGATATTGAGGGTATGATAATCTATTTTCATGATCTAGTTCTCCTACCATTATGCTCATGTTTATGCTTATATGTCTCCCATATTTACCCTTATTAGGTATCTAATATAACTATTTTTATGTTACCTTTCCATTAGGTTATGATGATATATATTATGTTTTAGGTGTCTAAGAAGGGTTCTAGTCAAGAAAACCCCATTGGGAGATGGTGTACCTCATTTATATACCAATGTTTATGTTTCCAAGTATCCAAAAGAACTAGAGAAATTATGATGTTTGGGCATCAGTTTTTATAATTTATAAGTATTCTACAAAAGTTATGTAATGTATATGTTTGAAAATGTGAGGTTCACTATTGTTGGTATCAGAGAAAAGGTATAGTTAACCTTTTGAAGATAGGATGTGAAAACCTTAGTGAGAACCCTAATGATATGTCTAGTAATAAGTATAAGAATAAGGTAAAGTATATAAAAATTTAATAGAATGTTGGAGAAGGATAGAATGAATGGTTTACAAGTAATACATTCTTGTCTAGATACAACATGTGGATCTGGATCTGGAACAGATGTATGAAGGGATAAAAACTCTGACATGATGTTCTAGGTCAGACTTGGGTAATCTGGTACATGACAATGGGCCTTACTGCACACCATGTTTGACACTCCCAGGGTTATATTCTTTGGGAACTCACAAACTTTTAATGAAGAATTAAAAATGATTTAAATATAAGTTGTCTATAAATTAAAGAATATAAACCTATGGTTTCATATATTAGGGACGGTTTTATAATTTATAAATCCTATATGTGATTTTCCATGGTTATATGGTTCCTTATTAGGATAACTAGTTCTGAATCTATGCTTTTGGTTTCAGTCAATGGATAGAACTAGAAGGAACCATGTTAATGGGGATTGTAATGAACACTAAATTAATTTTCCACATAATAAATGGAATGTTATGGGAGCGATAATACAAAACCTTGTTTATATGATCATAAAAAATTTCACAAGTTATGAATCATGGTGGACATACAAATGAGAAAAGATGGAAAAAAATCTATTGAGACATTCATGATCCAAAGCCAACCTTATTTTAGAGGTTATTCTAATACACATATTCCCAAATAATGGATCAGTACTTCTAAAAGAATATTCTCTATTCTTTTGTGTTTGGAGAAAGAGAAATTCATTCGGTGTATTTATCGACAAGAAGGTGAAGCAAATCAGTGGTAAACTCTAATCAACAATATGAGGCAACAGTATGAGATTCAATCCATGGATTGGGAAGAGTTCAAGAAGTTATTTTTCAATACGTAATTTCGTTGAATTATTCACACCAATATGGATAAATAGTTCCTTGAGTTGATAAAAATGGATAAATAATATATTGGTACCTATGAGGCTAATATCATGAGATTTGTGAGGTACGCTTTATAAATTATCATCTAACATGAAAGTAAATTTGATAGGTTCTTTAGTGACTTAATTCCATGTCTCAAAATGGGTGTTGTCCATAATATACTCTAGTAGATAATATAAGATTGTGTATTGTGCAATCAAGGTCAAAATGGAGGTTGGAGTCACGTATCGATCTCATGGTTTTGACAAGAAGAGTTAAATAGAGTTTAATAGAAAATATAAAAACCATACAGAAAAGAAGAAGAGATTTCCATTATACTCTATGTGTTGGAAGAATCATTGAGGAAATTTCCATAAGGGGTCTAATAAGTGATTTAAGTGTGGAAGTGAAGTCTATATGGAATTTGATTTCTGATGTGAGGGGAAGAAGTTAGCTCAAACTGATAATGGAGAAGAAGCCACACCGAATTCACCTCCCACAAATCAATTCTACAAATGTAAAGAGAATTTTCATTATTCTAACCACTTCCCAAACCCAAGGGTATGTGATAATGATCAACTTCAGCAACCTCTTTAGCCGAGGGACAAGGGTAAATCTCTTAAAATCACTATTTTTAAAAATTGGTGTGATAACGATGTGATGAAAGTTAAACATACCATCCAATCAATAACTACTAATTTCATTTTTTTATTATGTATCCAACCACTCTTTCATATCTAATGAATTGTTTAAGGGTGTTAAGATTACTCCAAAACAATTATATGTGCAATTAATATTTAATACCCCTAATGGAATAATGATTTCATCTCATGTCTATGATTCCAATGTGTTTGAAGTTTGTGGGAATGTGCTACCTGAAAATCTTCTTGATTCTTAATTTGGGTGAATTTAATGTCTTTTTAGGCATGCATTTACTTTCTCTACATAAATCATACATCAACTATTATGGAAGGGTAGTTACTTTTGATATTTCAAACCCTCCTATGATCATCCATAATTGTGATGATAAGCATCAACTTCCTACAGATATTATATCCTATGTATTGGTATTAATTCACATTCAAAATAGTAGTTTATCTCAACAGATTGTGAAGAAGATAAAAATCAATGATATTTCTATTGTTTAGGATTTTGTGGATGTCTTTCCAGAAGATTTTATAGTCTTCCACCAAAACGTGAATTTCATTTCTTGATAAAAATATATCTGGTTCCAAACTAATTTTAACGATTACTTACACAATATCCCTGATTGAGCTATAGTAATTGAAGAAGAAACTCAATGAAAACCTTGATAAGGGATTCATTCGGCCAAGTGTGTCACCTTGGGTGCACTGGTTCATTTGTTTAGAAAATAAATATGAATCAGTGAGACACTAAATTGAATATTAGAAGTTGAAGAAGATCACAATCAATAACAAGTATCCACTTCCCCATATTGATTACTTATTTGATCAACTTTGCAGAGCTCAATACTTTTCCAAGATTGACCTTCATTCAGGATATCATTAATTATGGTTCAATAAAGAGGATATACCCATGAAGGTATTCCATACATGGTATGGACATTATGAATATATAGTGATTCCATTTGGTCTTACTAATGGACATTATATATTCATGGAATTAATGAATATAGTCTTTAGAAATTAACTCGACATGTTTGTGGTAGTCTTTATAGACGATATTATTATCAATTCAAATATAAAGTAATAGATTGAAGATCACTTGATAATTGTATTAAGGACCCCAAATAAGGGGAAGATATATGAAAATTTTAAAAAATGTGAATTTTTCCTGAAAAATGATTCATTGTTTAATATCATAATCTCAATAGATGGTATAAAGTTAATCCATCAAAGAAATATGATTTTGAATTTTGTCCTAGACTAACCATGGTGACTGAGATCCAAAGATTTCTGCTTATAGTTGGATATTATAGATGTATTATGGAGACTTTATAACAACTATCTAATCCTCTAACAATGTTAACATGGAATGGTGTTATGTTCCTCTGGATAGATGGATCTGAATAAAATTTCATGGAACAAAAGAGAATTATGGTCAGTGAACCAGTGATTACATTATACTGTAGTGGATAAGGTTATGTAATCTATATTGATGAATATAAGAATGTATTGGAATTTGTTCTTGTTAAAAATAATATTCTTATTTTTTATGCCTCACAGTAGTTAAAGATTCATGAAAAAAATTATCCAACTCATGATTTATAATTAGGAGTGGTAATATTTAGAATTAATATATGAAAGAATTATCTTAATGGAGAATAGTGTGACATATATGCGGATCATAAAATTATAAAATACATATTCACATATAAAGAGTATAAGAACTTCCAGAGTAAATAGTTAGAGTTGATAAACGATTATTAATCCTCAATATATTAGAACCTGGGAAAATGAACAAGGTGGCCTATGCTTTTAGTTAGAAGAATCATGTTATCTTACCAATGATAAGGATCCCAAAACATCCAATATTTCAAGATTAAAAATGTATGGATCTATAAATACTAAATGAAATGGAAAATTATTATCTTTATCAAATGAATGTCCAACCCTCTATCTATGTTAGGATTAAAGAGGTGCATAAGGAAGGTGGGGAGATAGACAATATTATCAAAAATGTTCATGAGTTTATATTTGATCAGGATGGAATGGTATGGTTTAGGAACTGTGTATGTGTTACATCCATACCAGATTTGAAGATGGAACTATTAAAAGAATATTGTAGTTCTTCATTCTCTATTCACCCTGGATGTACAAAGATGTATATGGACTTTAAATAATCTTTTGGTGGGATGGTATGAATAGTTATATCACAGAGTTTGTATCTCTGTGTTTGGTATTCCAGCAAGTTAATGATGAAAGGAAATGGTCTAAAGGTATGTTTCATCCATTACCCATATAGAATATAAATTGTAGAACATCACTATGTATTTTTTCATTAGATTACCCAAAACATAAAATGGTTTAATGTTATATGGTTGGAAGTTCATCACCTTACTAAGACATCAAATTAATTACCATCAGATTATATTTCTATTTGAATCATATTTTCACGATATATATTATGGAAGTGCTAAGTTTTCTTGGAGTACCACATTCTTATTGTATCTTATCGGGATAGGAGGTTTATCTCAATGTTCAAGCGATGTCTTCAAAAATTACTTGATACAAAATTGAGTTACTTCACTACATATCATCCTTAGATATATGGCCAATCTAATATAACAATTCAAACCCTAGAGGATATGTTAAGATCTTGTTCGTTAGATTTAAAAGGTGGTTGGGATCAACAAATTCCTCTTGTTGAGTCTTCTTACATTAAAAAATTCCAATCAAGAATTTAGATTCAATCGTATGAAGCCCTTTAATTAATGATATTTAGATCTAAAATGTGTTGGTATGATATTGGAGAAAGAAAGCTTATGGGGCTTGAGATCACATAAAAAATGATCGAGAATGTTAGAACCATACATAAGAATATCATGGTAGCTCAATGTTGGTGAAAAGTTATGATGATAACTATCATCATGATACAGATCTTGATGTTTGTAACACCTCATGATTCTACGATACATTTCCCTTTGAATAATGACATAGCTTGTATTTTACGTAACATCGATATTCTAACACACCATGAAAAATCAAATTATCCATTATGAATAGTAATAGAAAATTTTTGAAATTTTATAAATTTTATCTTTCAAAATGGACGTCATTTTTGGATTCAGATTATCGAAATTATCTTAGGGTGAATTTTTGATTTTTTTTTGAAAAAATTCAATTTTTGATGAATTGAGAAAATACTAAATTTTAATTAAATACAACTATTATAATCGAAATAATTTATAGTTTTAAATTATACATTTCAATTGTTTTTAAGTATTATTAGATTATATTTTTATCATTTAATATAATTTAATTCATTGGATGTAATCTCACGATTAAACTGGACATGAACAAGTGTCAATCTTTTGATAGTTATTATTTCATAAAAACATGCTTTTTGTTTTGACAACCAGAATTAATTTTAAATTAATTTCTGCCACTTCTGTGTTTTGAATTTGAAAAAATGGATTCCATTTTGGAATCATGAGGTTCAAATTGTGTAAATAGAGAAACTTTTATTTTTAGACATTAGGAATATTTACTTTAGTAAATATTTTATTTATCGTGGTTAAAAGGGTAAATCCAGGAAATAAGATTAAAAAATAATATTATAATAATATTAAATTACCCTAACACGTGTCCTAACCATATTGGATTATACATGTCCGAACATGTTAATCCTTATGTCAATTTTAGGACCCCATGGAGCCACTTGGGAGTGATAATGACATTTTATATTAAATAATCTAAAGTAAAGACAAAAATAACAAAATCTAAAATCTTTTAGTAAAAAATTTTATATGAGGTTATATAATTGATATATTAGACTATAAGTAGTCATTAGAAATATAAAAATACTTCCTAACTCATTATATTTTATTTATAATTTTTAGACATAAAATAAATATCTTTATATATGACACAATAATGATGCAGTATTTTTCTTATTAATGAAACAAACAAATAAATGATATTATAAATACAAAATTAAATATAATTTGATTGTTTTGATTCTATCCAAATATTATATAAGAAACTATGAATTTTTATGTTTGATTAAATATATTTTTTTCTATGTAATGATGTTTTTAGAACTTTAAAAAAAATATTATTAAATAATGTCAAAATTGACATAAATGAGTTTTTAAAAAAATACAATATTATTGGTTGATATAATAATCCTTAAAATATAAGGTTCAGACAAAAGACTTATATAATTATAGTTTTGTTATTAATTAAACACTTGGGGTTATATTGGAAGTTTATAGTATGTTTATTAACCATATAATATAAAAATACAAATAGGCATGATAAATGTCAAACTATTTTACTAACAGTTAAATCTAAAAGATAAGGTTAATATAGTGACCCAAACCTAGATAAAACCTATTGTTTGAGTGTTTTTAGACCCATCCCCAACACATTCTTTAAATAATTCATTTTGGAACCATTATAAACTGAAAATTATTTTAATACAAAATAATATATCAATCTTTTCCTATGGTGGTCCTCACCCCACTTATAAAAGGGAACTTCCCCTTCTCTCAATTTAATACCTTCAAAGTCATTTGGATCAGAAAAAACCTACACTGATATCTTCTAAACTATCCTCCCTTCATTCTAGAGGCCTTAGTTTAGTCAGAAAGCCAACCTAAGGAGCCATTTTGATCAAATCAAAAGGAAGAACCCGAAGAAAATGTAAATATTTCATCACCTCTTTCATGTTTTTTATTCTTCCATTTCTCCTTTCCTTGTTGTTTCTATTATAAAATAATAAAACCAGTATATTATATATATTTTGATGTTATTATAGTTATGGTACAATAAAATTCATTATTCTATCCGTCCTTTGAATGACATGTCTCCATACGTGCATATGTACGGCTTGCCGTCTCCACGTCGTGGTGTAGTTGTTATTCAATACATTATTATATGATGGGTATAATAATGATGTATAATTGATGTAAATAATAAATATAACATTATTATTATTTGGTATAAATGATATACCATCCAATTATATACTATTTTAATATCAAAAGAATTATATTTTTGCTCGTGCGTACGTACGGATTACCGTCTCCAAGAACACGATGAGATTCATTCCCTGTCATATCCATTCAATAATAATTTTCATTTGATTATTAAAAATAGTTTTTAATGACTTAATATAATTTTTAATATGAATAAGATACATCATATCTATAACAAACATTACTTACATAACAAAGCATATAAAGGAAAACGAATCAGTTAACACCCGAAACGAGGATAATACTAAAATATTATTGACAAAGAAATATTAAAAGATCAAATATGATATCATATTAATGTATATGGTTCTTGTATAATTTAATAACAATTATTTCAAAATTATATAGGAAGATAACCTACCCTCAACCAAGTAAAATTACAAGGTAAGGGTTAATTCTACAATCTAT
The DNA here is from genome assembly GCA_963277665.1 of Viscum album. Classification (NCBI taxonomy): domain Eukaryota; kingdom Viridiplantae; phylum Streptophyta; class Magnoliopsida; order Santalales; family Viscaceae; genus Viscum; species Viscum album. The sequence goes on along the minus strand of OY728131.1, from coordinate 1,095,896,116 downwards.
TTATTATCCGAGGTTGTTTTTACGTAAGTATCTAATGGGACCTCTTTATCCTCCACATCAATGTTTCTTAAAAATGTATTTCAAAACATTTTTTCTATTTAATATACAATGGGTTAAATTCATTTATATCCTTATTTAAACTTGTATGTTTCAAATGGAATCTTTCAGTCGTTTTCCAAACAAGGTACTTTACGATCTTTTCGACAAAATTAAGGTAATAATGTCTTTTTTAACTTATAAGGCGGGTATGGTTATTATCCACCATTATAACATCGTAAAATATCCCCTTACCATATTATAAGAATATTTTCAAAATAAATTTTTTCTTTTATAATTATGTAACTTTAAATGATTTTAAAAAAACAATGATATACTTCTCTCAAATAGTTTTGATCTCATCTATGTCAATATCCTTTGATGGATTTTATACTTGTTTGAAGTAGATTCATTATGATAAAAATCTTCCATATTATATTGATGTTTTTGGGATATTTTTGATTGTGGATGTGTTATTTTTATACCATTCATGTTTTATGGTTAATGTATAGAAATTTCGTATGCTAGTTTTAATACGAATGTTTATGTTATATTTCATCCTTTTCATATGAAGAATGTATTGGACTTTGTAAGTGATGGGTGGAGCCCACTATAGATCCTCGTTGCATCGGTAGGTCTCATGAGACAACGAGACATGGAATTGGATGGGGCCTTTCCCAATTTGATATATGGTTTTGGCTGAGGCCTTAATCATTTTTAGACGTCTTGGTCAAGTCCTTGACAAAATATTTCATAATGTCTGGCATTATACATTCCCTCATTATGAAAATAATATTTATGGTTCATGTGGTCATTTGACTAGTAGAATACCCATGATTATGTTTTATTATGGAATTATTTACTCATCACAAATTCCATCCATAAAAGTGTTCATGTTTATTATTGGCAATGGCATGTGTTTTCAATTATTCACCATGCCTAATATTTATGTTATCTTCCACTGTATTGCTTACCCTTTCTAAGCGTTTGAGCTCACCCCTCTATTATGTTTCATTTTCCCTGGATATATGAAGGAGTTAGTTATGAGTGACTTGCAGGAATAATCTAGGAGTCTTGGATGTTTCTAATGGAATAAATTAGTGTTGTATTTCTTTTAAAGTTGTAATGTTGAACTTATGTATGAATCTTGTTTCCAATAATACTAAACTGATTGGTCTTTTGGGACATTATTTCCTGTGATCATGCCAATGTTATGTAATAATGCACTGACTCTGGGTAACTAGGGTAGGGGCATTACAGTTGGTATCATAGGAAGTTTAGTACAATCTTTGGAAACTATATTTAGATAAACAATGATTAGAGCACATAACCCTAAGATAGACTTTGAGGATTAGTAAAGAAAAACATTCTAGAATTTTGGTACTGTAGAGATTTTATGAGTTTTACAAACAATACATCCATGTCTGGATACGAGCAGGTAGAGGCGGCTCTGGAAAAGATATACCTAGGGGTAAAACATGAAAACACCGCTTTGAGCTAGACTCGAATGGGAACTGTTGTAGGACAACAAGCCTTGCTGCACTCTTAGTTATGACACTCCTATGGGATATTCTTAGGATAATTCTCGTTTTCTTTACAAACCATTATGAAGGGTTTATGAGTATATACTTCATCAAAGAAAATATTTTTATGATTATAGATTATATCTATAAACTATTCAATTTATGTTAAGTGTTTTACAAGTATAGAATAGTGTATTTTGATTTATACACTAATCTAGTTTATGCCATTGTTTAGAAATGGTTCCTAGTGGAAGCAATGGAAATTGTATCAATTCATGTAATCCAAGTAGGTATTTCTTTCCTACTCAAGATAATTATAGCGGAGCTGGTGATGCAACTGGTGCAAATCATCTTATCACTATACTAGGACAACTCACATAGGTTGTGAATAATAACTTTACCCAAATGGAGAACCCTAATCCACAATGCGGAGGATCAATGTTAGACCACTTCATGAGGCAACAACAACCAACATTAAATGGGATTACAAATCCATTAGTGGTTGCGCAATGGATAAATTCCTTAGAGAAAATATTTCACTCTTTGGGGAGTAGGGAAAGGGAAAAGGTTGCCATTACAGTTTATAGCCTCACTGGAGATGCTGATCAATGGTATTCATTGATTCAAAATACAAAGAAAGATGAAGCAGTGTCTAGAATGGAATTGAGGGAGTTTAAAGAACTTTTCATAGAAAAATAATTTCCTCGTGACCATCAAGCATATATGGAAAGGAAATTTCTAAGTCTGTGGTGAAAGGAGGATGCGAATGTTGCAAAGTATGATGCTATCTTTACAAGATTATCATGGCATACTGTAGATTATATATATATCCCAAGAAGTAATATTGGTCGTTTATTTAATGGTTTAAAACCATTTCATTGTTGAGCATTAGTATCACAATCCTTCTCATCATATGAAGATATTGTCTCGTGTTCTATCAAGATAGAAAATGAATTATCTATGTCTTATGACTTTAAAGAAAAGAAAGATATGAAGAGATCTAATTAACACTCTAGGAAGGGAAATAAGGAAACATGGAAGAAGGGAAGAATTGAATTTCCACCCTGTGATAATTGTGGAAGGAATCACATTGGTGCATGTCTAAAAGGAAAAGGTGTATGCTACAAATGTGGACAAAAAGGCCATCTTACTGGTGATTGTAAGGGAAAGAAAGACACTACCAATGTTTAATGCTACAATTGTAGGGAGATGGGACATTAAGCGAACGAATTTACTAAGATTCAGGGAAACTTACCTCAAAAAAGGACAAGGGATCAAGTCCCAGCTTATGCAATCAATATTGCTGAGGTTGAAGCTCAGAAAGACGTGGTGGTAGGTAATTTAGTTATTTCCTCATGTTTATCCAATTATTTATTTGATTTTTGATCATCGCATTGTTTCATATCTTCCCAGTTTGCTATGAAAATTAGATACTTACAATTTGATTTAATAGGGGAGTTGACAGTCAAAACTCTTAATAGAAGTAGCATTGCAATAATATTTTGTGAATCAGTTCCCATTAGGGCATATAAACGGTCTTTATCAGCTGATCTCATCATCATACCCATGATTGAATTTTATATAATCCTCAAAATGGATTGGATTTTGGACCATGATGTGAAAATATATTGTAAGAAGAAAAAGGTTACAATTTTTTTGATGATAATAAGTACCTTATCTTTAGAGTAGAAACATCACCACCTCATTCTTATTTAGATCCACCCCGAGTAGCTCAACAAAATTAAATTATTGGGGAGGAATATAACAAAATAACTATGGGTGAGGAAAGGAATGTTCAAATAGAAGACGTACCTATTGTGCAATAATATGTTGATCTGTTTCCATAAGATTTACTTAGACATCCTCTAGAATGTGAAATTGAGTTTTCCGTTTATTTAATTCTTGGTTCAATTCCCATATCAAAGACCCCTTATAGAATGGCCAATGTGGAATTAGTGGAACTAAAGAAAAACTAGAGGAATTGAGTAATACGATATTTATTCACCCCAGTGTTTCTCCATGGGGAGCCCCTATTCTTTTTTAAAGAATAAAGATGGATCTATGAGGTTGTGCATTAACTACAAGGAGATAAATGATATAGCAATAAAGAACAAGTATCCCCTACCTCACATTAATTAATTATTCGACCAACTTCATGGAGCTCAATATTTTTCAAAGATTGAAATTTGATTTGGATATCATCAATTGTGTGTGAAAACGGAAGACATTCCCAAAATAGTATTTCGAACCAGGTATAGGCTTTTTGAGTTTACAGTAATGCCTTTTGGATTAACTAATGCACCCTTTGTCTTCATGGATCTAATCAACAGAGTTTTCAAGGAATATCCTGATGAATTTGTTGTTGTATTTATTGATGATATCCTGGTATACTCTAAAATCTATGAAGATCATGAAAATCACTTGTCCACCATTCTAAAAACCCTCAGATGAAATGAATTATATGGGAATCTTGGCAAGTTTGAATTTTGGCTTCAGGAGATTTCTTTTCTTGGACATATTGTCTCTATGGATGGAATCTATGTTGACCCTTCTATTACAAAGGCAATCCAAGAATGGCCAGCACCGATAATTACAACTGAGGTACACGGTTTTATAGTTTTAGAAAGCTATTATCGATGTTTCGTCCAGAATTTTGCCTGATTGGATAACCCATTAATGAAGCTCACACGTAAAGGGTTTAAATTTGTTTGCAAAAAAGAGTGTGAAGAATGTTTCGAAAAACTGAAGAGAATATTATTCAATTCTTCTATCATGAATCTACCATTTGGGATTGATGGGTTTGTTATTTATAGTGGTGCCTCAAAGAAAGTAATTGGTTGTGTCTTTATGCAGAATGATAGAGTTATTTCCAATGGATCATGATAGATGAAAATTTCTGAGCAAAACTATCCTACTCCTGATCTTGACTTAGAATCTATAATCTTTGAATTGAAGATATGGATAAATTATGCCTTTGGTAAAAAATGTGAGATATATACTGATCACAATAGTTTGAATTATATTTTCTCATAGAAAGAACTCAACATAAGGAAAATGCGATGGACATAGTAAGTTACAGGTGGAGTCCTCTATAGCTCGTCGATGCATCGGTAGGTCTCATGAGAAAACTAGACATGGAATTGGCTGAGGTCTTTTCCAATTTGATATATAGTTTTGGCCGAGGCCTTATTCATTTTTAGACGTCTTGGTCAAGGCCTTAAAACAATGTTTTAGAATGTCCGGCATTATACATTACCTCATTGTGAAAAAATATTTATGGTTTATGTGGTCATTCGTCTAGTAGAATACCCATGATTATGTTTTATTATGGCATTATTTAGTCAGCTCATATTCCTTCCATAAAAGTGTTTATGTTTATTATTGGTAAAGGCATGTTTTTTTAATTATTCACCATGCTTAATATTTATGTGATCTCCCATTGTATTGCTTACCCTTACTGAGCTTTTGAGCTCACCCCTCTCTTATGTTTCATTTTCCTAGGATATGAAGAAGTTAGTTATGAGTGACGTTCAGGAAAAATCAAGAATTCTTGGATGTTTCTAATGGAATAAATTAGTGTTTTATTTATTTTCAAGTCGTAAAGTCGAACTTATGTATGAATATTTTTTCTAATAATACTAAACTGACAGGTCTTTTGGGACATAATTTCCTTGTGATCATGCCAATTTTATATAATAATGCAGCGACTTTGGGTAACTAGGGATGGGGAGTTACATAGTAGGTGAAAATGTGTTTCAATTAATATCACCTAAGAAGAAAGTTATGGGATTCAAGAAGAAAGGAAAACTATGCCCTAGGTATATTTGTCACTTTGAGATTGTTGATCGTATTGAGACAATAGCATATCACTTGTAATTTCCACAAAATATCTCCCAATTTCATGATGTGTTCCATGTTTCTCTCCTGAGGAAGTAAATTTCTAAACCTTTACATGTACTGAACTTAAAGGTCATACCGCTAGAGCATGATCTTTCTTACGAGGAACAACCTATCGAAATTCTAGATAGATCAGAGGAAGTTATATGAAACTAGAAGACTCAATTGGTCAATGTTTTGTGGAGAAATGACCTGTTAGAGGAACTAGTTTGGGAATATTCCAAAAAACACCCACTTGGGGTACTATACACACAACACTAGGTTGGCGTATGATACACGCAACACTGATTTTCTATAAAAAATCAATTTTTTTATAATTATTTCAATGAGATAATTATAATCTGGCAATTAAAATTAGTTATATTAATAGTAATAACTACTTTTTGAATATATATTTTAATTTTTTTTATCTAAATAAAACATATTGATAACACAATATATGAATATTGGAAAATTCCTCTGATGTTTAAAAATACCATTTTCTCGAATGAACTAATATTAATGTCCTTTTGTAAAAAAAATATAATTATTTTATTCACATTTAGAAATTTAATTTCATAAAATAATCTTCATTTTGTTAATTAAGATTTTTGAAATTAACTAAGGGTGAATTTTGGGGATTTTTCTAACAAACATCATTTTTGGATGAATAATAAAAAATATGGGATTTTAATTCACAACTGCTTTAAATTTTATTTATTTATATATATTTTTTAATTATAATTGGATTTAAAGTTTAATTAGACAATATTTTTAACAAATAATCCAATTTTGTCCATAGGAACAAATTTCACATTAAAATTAGACATAAAAACTTAGTAAACATTTGATCACATTTTACATTAAATATCTACATTGTAGACCCGACTGTGGGATTAATTTTAACTTAATTTATTCCACTTTTGTGAATATAATTTAAAATATAGATTAAATATTTTTAAAATGAATAATTTCTAATTTCTAATATGTTAAAATATATGTTTTACCAAAATGATTAGGGAAGGTGACTAAAAGTAATAACATTCGTTAAGAGAAAAATTTGGGTTATAAATGGCTAGACCATATATATAAGACACAAAAAAACCTAGAAAAAATACATAAACTATTTTATGGAACTTTTCTCGAAATTAACCTTCAATTATTTTGTTGTTATGGTTTGGTATGAGTTTTTCTAGGTAAAAATTTTGGTACACCTAAATTTTTTTCAGAAATTCCTAGTGTGTCATTTCCCTTCCCTATAAAAGGCCACCACCACTACCCATTGCCACACAAATATCAATCCCATTAGATCACCTAACTTATACTCAAATAATCTCCCAAAAAAATTCCTTCCTTATATAATCCTTCCCTTTGGTAAAAGTAAACTAAAGGAAGCCTATTGGCACAAACCAAAAGGAGTTACCTGATTAAGAGGGAACGACTTCTCTCATGCTCCTTTCCTTTATTTCACTTCTCCACACACTCAAATATCTTCATTCCACTCATGTATGACAAAAATGGTATCATAAATATACTAGTATTTTTTTATTCTGATATTTTTACCCAAAATAACACCCAACTCATCAAATGGATATCGAACATATTTTTTACGTATACGGTGAACTACTGCCTCACTAAATGATGGTTGTTTGATTCTCCATTATAACTCTCATGGTAAACATTGTAATGGATACTGTGTTTATATATTTAATTTATTATATTTATTATTTATTTAATATTTTTTACTTCTTTTATTAAACAAGTCTTTTTTACTTTCCATTTGGTGTAGTTTTGAAATTTCTATTTGAGGAAGTTTGGACTACCACCCCTCAAAGAAATGTGATTTGTTCACACACTACATGGAATGTATTAAGGATGGGTTTAGCGAAATTATATTACATAGAAAACTTTTTAATTATATTGTAATTATATTATATAAATATTAACTTTTATGTCACTTTTATTCCTTTCTTTCAATAAGACAATTAAAGTGGAAACATTGTCCAAGAGTACGTACGGCTTACCATATCCATGAAGAGTGTATTCTATTTCACAATTATTTTTTATATAGATTATTATCATTTAATATACCAGATATAAATGTTATTTATATGATGATTTATATTCTATAATCATCATATAATTATAAGGACCTATGATATAATAAATTAATAAACATGTGAAGAAAAAACTGAATATTACCCGAAGTGAAACCTTAACATATTATTACTAACAAGTGGGTAATATAAAGTCATATTAAAACCATATAAGATATTATGTATACGAATATGAATCAATAAAATATTTATAATAACCTTATATTTATTATATATGATTCTTTTATGAGTATTAAGAGAGTCAAGACACAATGTAAGGGGATTTCATCTCACTTTTTATTCATGTGAGATACACGCTATGTTCGCCACTCTTTCCTTTTTCATGGTGTATGTACTACACATTATTGTATTATATGTATATTATACCAAATTTATGGGTGTAAAAATATCCATTTTATGAACATTCATTCATTGGTTTTAAGTTTCAAATGTTACCAAATCTGTAAAAATGTATTTTCACAATTTTCCTTCTTTGAGACTCAAGTTTTGTTATGCACCTAAGCTCTTTTTTAGGTGTATATAATTCCATATTTTATGTTATATCATGAATATCATTATTTTTATTATATTTTAATCCTCATTTAATTTAATTTTCTTACATGGATAGTATTATCCTAATTTACCATGTTATAATAGTTTATTGAAAGAATCTTATTGGTTTTTGAGACTGTTTACATTTACGCTTACTTTGATGAAATATTTTGAGCCATCCCTCAAGAATACTAATGTGTTTCATTCTTCGATGTTTATTCAAGATATAATAATGTGTTAGTATCACTTTTTCCTGTATTTTGTGCTTAATATAATATTATTATATAAAATATGACCATCTATTTCTCTCTCTTCGGTCGGAATTATCTTTTCATAAAAAAACCATGATTTCTAAAAAGTTTTTGAATGATCCTTGATGATCATTTTCATGTAAAAAAGTATTTGAAAATGTTTTATTATTTTTAAAATATCCTCTATTTGTTTTTAAATTTATTTAAAATGAAAAAAAAAATTCAAAAGGTTTTATGTTATAAAAAGAGTTTCAAATAATAAAACATATTTTACTCAAATTATGTTATTTAAAGGCCTTTAAAAATTATATCCCATATTATATAAAAAATGGTGTTGATAATTCATTTCTGGGGAAATTATTCAATGTTTCCTTTAATATTATTTATCTGAATAGATAATGTTTTATGGAATGATGTTTATGAAACTCATTTTCCCTTCATAGGTTATATGCTTCTGAAACCCGATTCATTCCGCTTGTTATATTTATGATGAAATGATTATGAAACCTATCTTAATTACCATCATTAATATTAATCACTTTCACAAATATTTTTGGTAAAAAAAAGATGGAATTATTTAAAAATTTAAATTATTATGATTCAAAATAATGAATCAATTATTTCAAACTACAATGACATAAATGGATGAAATTAATTTAATATTAACTATGTAGACGTGTCATGACAGTGGGCATTTATGAAAAAATGATAAAAAATTTGGGATGTTTTAATATCCAATTTATATGTGAAATTGGTTATAATGACCTAAATTGGATAAATTGATTTAATATTTATATTTTAAGAATTTAAATAAATTAAAATATATTTTATCAATATAAATTAATTATACAAAAAATTAATTTTGAATTAAAAATAAATATATTTCAATATTCATCCAAAAGTCAAGTTTTTTAGAAAAATATTCAAAATTCAACATAGAATAGTTTTTCTCGTATGAATTCGAAAATTAATTTTAATTTTTAAAATTAAATTTCAAAAGGTGTCTAAAAATAATTTTATTATTATTCATAGAAGGACATAAAAAGCAGTTCATTTAAGATAATTGTATTTTCAAACATATAAATACTTTAAATAAACTTGCATCTATTATTAAAAATATTTTTTATTTATAAAAAATCATTATAACTAATATTTATTAAAATTTTATTTCTATTTATAATACTATTTTTAGTATATAAGTTATAAAAATATCCATAAAATAATTATAATAATAAAATTTAGTTTCATAGAAACATAATGTTGTGTGTAATGAATGCTAAGTCGGTATTGAGTGTAGTGCAATATTAACTCCTTATAGAACTTAATGATACATTAACACGGTGTATCATGAAACACAATACATCAAATAAAATTAATTTATGTGAAATAAAAGCTTCATAAAAACTTAGGGTGTAACATTATACCACATTAATATGAATTTTTCCATTGAAATTCATAATTCTGATACAAAAAAATGAGAATAATTCACCCTTATCATGTCATAAAGTTCTTACATTTCTTACTTAATCTAATGATTTATATAAAAAAATTAATTTTTATGTTGTTTTGTTTCATATAACTCTCTCTTTATGATCTATAGCTTATATTGGTCATTCCATGTATGAAAGATTCTGATCTAGTGGTATGACCTATGAGTACAGTACATGTTAAGGGCCAGGTATTACTTCCTTATTAGAGAAACAAAGAAAAAATATTGGATTTGTGACATATTTGTTGGATGTTTCAAATGAAAGGTTACCATATCAATGGGATCAATAATATCAAAGGGACTAATATTCCTATGTCTTAGATTCCCTTTTTTCGAATCTCATAACTTTATTCCTGGGAGATATTCATATAAACACCTTCTCTCCACCTTCATGTTATATATCACACCATTAATTATTATCATAAATTTTATATTGACTTTGATATACCATGATATGATTATGAATGGATCAGAACATCTCTTCCATTTCCTCCGCTATCTCTGGTCTAAATAGATTTTATTATCCAACTTCATCCCAACATGTTAGAGCTCCACAATTCGTCCCATATAAAGATTCATAAGGATACATATAAATTATTGAGGAATATCTATTATTTTAAGAAAAAACAGATATAGGAGGTTGTTTATCCCAACCACCTTTGAAATACAAATAACAAGATCTCAACATATATACCAGGGTTTGAATTGTTCTTTCAGACTGACCAACCATTTGATGATGATAAGTAGTATAGAAACTGAATTCTGTATGATGTTTTTTCTGAAGTTTTCCCCAAAATATTGACAATAAACTAGGATCTTGATCTGATAAAATGGATTGTGGTAATCCATGAAATTAAACCACTTCCTTAATGTATATCATGGAATTATAATCTAGATAGTAGTATTATCTGATAGTAAATATGTCTGTTGACTTAGTAAGGACGTCAAATACCACCCATATAACATTAAATACTTGATATTTTTTGTATGTCAAATGAAAACAATGCATCGTGATGTCCTCTCATTTATTTTATCAAATGGGTAATGAATGCACTATCCTATTAGACTTCATTTTTTAGAATTAAATTTATTTCAAACCAATCACTATGATATATAGTTTATGATATCTTTCTTTATTCCATCACATGAAAAGAATTATTTCTAATCCTGATACATATTTTCAAATACATTATGAATAGAGAATAAATAAATATGATCTTCCTCTAATAGATTCTTCTTGTAATATTATATGGAAGAAAACATACACGATTCCTAAACCTTATCATTTCATCCTAATCAAGGATAAACATGGTGACTTTTCTAACCTTCTCTTGCATCTCTACATCTTCATTATACACCTCTATATTCTTCATGTTGTTATACGGTTAAATAGTTAAGTGAGAAATATTTTGTTTTCCCCACTACTTAAATATTTCTAGATTCATCCATTGAATACCTCAAAATATGGGATCCTTTGAAATAATCATCATGGATAAACTAGATGGATCATTTTGACTCTAATCATTGACCACCTTGTTAACTTTACTAGGGTGGTAATGTATTGAGAATTCATATTCTTTTATCATCTCTAACTATCTTCTTTGGGGAATGTTCAAATACTTTTGTATAGATAAATATTTCATACATTGATGATATAAATATATATATATATATAAACTCTATCCAGAAATATAATTCTGTCATATCTTTAATGAAATAATTACCACTGTAAACTCTAAATCATGAGTAGGGTAATTTTTATCGTGGATATTCAACAATCACAAGGTATAAAAGATAACCATATTATTCTTCATAACAACAAATAGATATTCCTTCTTATGATCATCACTATAGATTACAAACCCTTCTCAAATATAGGTTAATATAATAATAGGTTCACTGACAAACCTTCTCTTTAGTTCATTACAATTTTACAAACATTCATCTATCCAGAAGAAATTGGAAACCATCTGAGTGAACTTGGCCAGAGGATTATATAATCAAGAGAAAATAAAAAAACTATTTATAATATCATACTAAACCATGGAAAATATGAATCTCAATCCCCATGGTTGGTCTAAGATAACATTCAATAGCTTCCTCCTTTTATGGATCTATAGTTGTACCCTCTTTCAAAATTATGTGACCCAAAAATGAAACCTTTTGCAGCCAAATTCTCACTTTTAAAATTTTTAATATAAATTCTCCATCATTATGGTCTATATTGAAATTATCAAATTTCCTTTATGATCTCCTTTCCTCTTTAAATATTTAAGTATATCATCTATAAAGACTACCAAAAACTTATTGACGTAGTATCTAAATACTATATTCATCAAATCCATGATGATTAAAGGGAAATTAGTATGACCAAAATGAATCACTATATAATAACAATGTTTATATCATTTACATAATTTCATCATGGTTATAACCTCTTTATTGAACCACAATTGATGATATCGAGATTCAAGGTAAATCTCTGAAAAGTGTTGAGCTCCACATAGTTGATCAATTAATTCATTAATATGGTAAAGATAATACTTATTATTTATAATGATATTGTACAACTTCTAATAATGATGGTAGAGTGGCATTGATCCATATTTGATTTCCTAAAAAAGGACATCTGTAACCCAATGATACACACATGGCCGAAACTAATACATTATCAAGATTATATTATTCTTTCTTCTTCAATTCCTACAACCTAGTCACTGCCATTATATTGTGAATATTAGAAAGTGGTGTAGATCCAGGTATGAGTTGTATCAGGAACTCAACATCACATTTTTTTATGTCTAGGAAACTCAATAGGAAATACTTCCACAAACAAATGACCCATAGGTATATCATTGATATTGATTTTCTCTCCCACTATTTGAGATAAACATCCATTCGGAATTGGAATTAAGACCCATACATTGAATGTAATTTACATAGGATATTCATACTTATCATCAAAATGATATACAATCATAGGTTGTATTGAAATATCAAACAAAACATCCATTCCACAATAATTGATATGTTATTTATTAAGTAAAATCCAATCTATTCCTAAGATGATATTAAATTCATCCAATTGAATAATTACACGATTTTGATGAATCAGCTTCCCCCAAATGTGAAATGTAGATAATCATAGACACTAGAAGAAATAATCATACCTTAGGTGTTTTCACTAATGATTCCACATATAATCATTTGGGTGGAATCCTAATAACCTTAGAAAATACATTAGATATGAAAGAGTGGTTATATATAAAATTAAATAGGACATTATCAATTTTGAATAAGATGGTAAGTATACCTTTCACCACATCGTTATCAAACCCATCAATAGAAATAATGATTTCATGGGATTTGATTTTTTCTATCATCTTAAGTGGTTTTTGATGCTTATCATCATCACCAAAACTTGGGTTTGGTCATGGGTTATAATAATTCACATTCTCCTTACCCTTTTTGCACTAAAATGGGGGGGTGTATTCTATTCAATTTTCTCTCCATTCACATTGTTATATAGAATTTCCACATCAGTTCAAAAATCAAATTCTCGATGACGTTCCTTTCTACACTTGAATAATTTACTAGACACATTAATAAAACATCCTCAATGATTTTTTCTACACATAAATCATAAAGGAAATTTCATTGTCTTCCATTCATAGTTATTAGATTTTCTGTTGAACCTCATCTTCATTTTTGTTCAAAATATTAAGATTTATATATGTCTCTAATCTCCATTTCAACCTTGATTCCACAAAACTTAATATATTATTGACTACACAGGTATCTTATAGGCATCACCCATCTAAGACATGCATTTAATCAATTGACGAATCTCTCAACCATACTTTCTAGTTGGACAATAATAGTATAATATTACCATTCATGTCTTGTGAAATTATCCTCATAGATAATGAAAAATTCATAACAATTTTTCATTAATGTAACTCCATGAAATTATATGGTAATCACCTTATATTTGATAGCATGAATGGCATGGGTCACAAATTACATAAAGTGATTTAATAATTTGATAATTTAAAATATGTTTAATAATTTAAATATATTTGAAGTTTTTTTATTTTTAAACTCACAAAACACCATGTTTTCATGTGATACACACTGGAGTGACCCTATTTGATAGCTTTCATTACACACAAGACCATTTTTTATTGAACAATAATATATTATTAAAATATTATTATTTAATATAATAATATATATATTACCATTTAAAAATTTTATTAAATAACTAATGAAAATATATGGTTTATATATATATAAAATGAATTCATGGGTTACCAATTAATGAGAAATTAAAATAAAAACAAAATGGGTATTAAAATAAATACTGTTATTTTTATGCTTCCAATGGAGTTTTATCTTAATGAAAACAATTGAATAAAATTAATAAATGATTTTAATAAAATATTTATGTTATATAATCAATCAAATATTTTTTATATTCATCCATTAGTTTTTACATGCATAAGATAAGAACAAACCATATTTTACACTAAAAACCCATATTTTTATAAATGTAATTTTACAACCTGTTAATGGATAACCCAATTCAAATATGAATTTGGGAACATTAATTGATTTATGGTGTAAAAGTAAACATAAATTTCATAAATAGAAACATAATAATTATGTTATGGTTAATTTTTTATATTTTTCTGAAACAATTCATTTATTCAATGAATAGTGGAAAATATTGAAATTTAATTCAAAACTTCTTTTACAACTAATTTATTAATAAGACTAACTATAATTTTAATTATACTTAAAATATAATTACAATATATTTTTATCATTTAATACAATTTAAGTTATTTGGATCAATTTAACTATGAAATTGATTATAAAAACATATAAAACTTTTGGATGATTTTACTTTAAAAACCTACATTTTCGTCCCGCCCACCGGATGAATTTTAAATTGATTGCTTCAAATTTTTTCATTTTAATTTGAAAAAAAAGGATTCCATTTTTTAATAATCATAATTAATAAAATCTAATAAGTTCAAATTAGTTTTTACCTATAATATTAGTTAAATTAATTACAATTAATTGCAATTAAAAAAGAAAAAATTAAGGTTAATAAAGGACTAAACCTTTAACATAGGGGTCCAAATGACCTATTCGCTTTTCCAACACCTATTGTATAGAAATATATCATCCATTAAACATCCAGTATTTATTTTTGTTTGTTTGTTATTAATATTTAGGTATGAACATGTGTACACCTACCTTCATTCCAATAATACCAAATGAGTCCTTTTCCTTCCCTATAAAAGGACAACAACTCTCCCACTTTGTTACACTTCTAAATCCTTTTAGGCTTGGCCAATATATTCAAAAATTACTTCCCAAAATACCTCTCATGTACCTTTAGGCCCCCATTTGTTCAGAAAGCTTCCCAAGGAATCCTTTTGGTAAAAACCAATAGAAGTTACTCGATTTAGTGGTAGTGTCTTCTCTCACATTTTTTTGTTTCATTTAAATTGTTTACTAAATATCATATTATTAATATATGATTACATTAAAAAAAGTATTATCAATATACTATTATTTTTTATGTCAATATTTCGACCTAAACTAACACACAACTCCATCTAATGGGTAACAAACATATTGTTTCTTTGTATGGCTAACTACTACCTCACGAAATAATGATTGTTCATTTTTCCCTTACCACCTTTCATGGAAGCCATTAAGATAAGGACTATTTTTATATTATTTATATATGATATTTATAATAACTTTATTCTTATTTAATTTCTATTTTGAACATACATGTATGCTTTCTATCTTATGTAAATACGATAATTTTGTTTGCGGAAGTGTGGACAACCGCCCCCTCAAAGCGATATGACTCGTTTATTAAATACATGGAACATATAATGTAGGGTTTTAATAAATATATGTAACATATATAACATATATATGATACTATAATTATAATATATATATATATATATATCATTTATTTTTTAATCCTTTAATAAAAAAATAATAATGTAGCATTCATGCGTATGTACAGCATACGGTCTCCATGAATAGTGCATTCCATTTCAAATCTCCAATTATAATAGATTATTATAAATAAATATATACAAATTATATCTTATAATTAGGTTATTGTTTAAATTTGGAATAGGATGAAGCCATGATCTAATTAATGATAAAAACAAACATCAATTAAAAACTTACTCAAGCAAACTAGGAAATTAACCCCCAAAATATCGAAATTAATGAATGTTTGTCAACAAACGGGTAATGTAATATTACAAGAAGTTAATATATGGTATTAAAAACATTATTATAGTGATTTTATTATTATTTTACATATTTTAAACCATTATATAGTATTCCAATGTCCACATAACAATAATAATGTTAACATAAGTGAATTATGTCTCAATTTACATTTTATTGAGACTTATATGTTTTTATGAACCAGTTCAAATTTATTTAGTGTATATAATTAACTTTCCATGTTTTATCTTGAATTAAATAATAATTGTGATATTTTAAGTTTCATTTATTTTTATAACATTTTTTATATTTTGATTCAAATGTTTCAAAGTTGAATGGGACACTTTGGAATGTTTAAAGCTTATTCACTTCAAGATTGTTCTTAATGATATATATTTAAAATATCACTTCCTTTTGATATTGTTAACCGTATCTTGAAGGAATAACTATATTTTAATAATTTTTCATTGTAAATTTACTTGAATATCCATATTACTATAAAATCTATATTATTATTGCCTATTATATATACCATTTTACAAACTGCGGCTACTTTGGAAATTATTTGATTATTTTTGGGAAATTTTGATAATTCCACATTATTTATTCAATATGACTATTTAATATTGTGTATTATTTATTTTTATTATTCAATATAGGGAATGTTTTGTAATTTAAATGATGGGTGGAGCCCTGAAATTATATAGCACCTTGATGCATTAATAGGATCTCAATAGATAAATAAGTTGGGCAAGTTAAAGGAGTTTCTATCTGTGGGTTTTAAACTATCTTGTGAAAGGTCTTGATGGTAATGGTTTTCATATGCCTTAGATATAATGTACATTAAGAAATCATTTCCCTAATTTAGTTTTATATATTATATTTCTATTAGATTTTGTGTATACATATCTATAGATATAATTCATTCTCTTTTTATTGATTTTTGGAATTAATTTAAGTTTTTTACCTTTCCATTTTAATTATATCATATGAAGTTGTTTAAATGGAAAATGTGATCAGTTATTTACCTTTTCATATTGATTGATTCATTATTTATTCTATTTTATTTACCATTAATGACAATTTGAGATCACCCTTTTTATGTTTCTTTCCAATGGTTAAGAAGAAGAGAACATTGAATAAGATTTCAAGGATACAGTTTATTTCAGTTTATTATGTAGCATGTTTTGTCACGAACCGAATCTTGTCGCCATCAAACCGGCACCAAACCCAGCTCATGGAAAGACCCGAAGGGCGTTCCCTATCCCCACGGGCTGGATCAAGTGCCCGAGTATCATAAAAATTCATTTGGGAACGGTTTACCCGAGTTTCGGTTCATAAAATAACCAAAAACAACCAACAAACCAAATCTGAAAAATTATGCCAAGAAAGATATAATAAAAATTCATAACTGATTATATGGGTTTAAAAAAGACACAAGAGGTCAAAAGTTACATAAAAGTATCAACAAACATCCCATGAGACTCCACACGACAAGGGGTCATCACCCACAAGCCGTCTCCACAACACCGCACCATCGAGAGAAACTAGCAACCCGAACCGTCATCGCCCAAGGCCTTGCCTTTGCCTGTGTCAAACATGATCAAGTCTACTTACACCCAAAGGTTTAAGTAGGGTGTGAGACTAAGACCAATAGGATGTCACCCAAGGATTCCAAATGATAGGCATTATAAAATAAAAGGCTTGCAAGAGTTATAAATAGATAATGGTAGCATTTATTTCTAAAAGTACAACTTTGAAAAGAAAATAAATTTCAATGGGTATAACTTTGAAGAATGAGTGATTTTGAATAAAACATTCAAGATACTGGTTTTCACATCCCAAAATACCATCAAGAAAATATAAATGACAAAAAGGCCACGAGCACCAAGCATAGGAACACCCCTAGGTACTAGTTTGTTGTGAGTTCCAAGTACCTTGTATCTCGGTGAAAGTAACCATAATGAAATTAATTTTTGTGCATGAGACACTAGTAGGGATCATACCCATAACATAGTGGTCTCAAATCATCTCCATTATAGTTTTTTTAGTGTTATCCATGTCAGAATTGCTAAGTGAACCATGGTCAAAACCCCTCTGTTCACTAGCATACTAGTACACGTTAGCCCACCTAGTTTCCCGGGTTTCCCGTATTGTGCTCAAATAGTCACCACATTCTACCAAAATCAATTTTCACATATAAATATCAGTTCTGGTCACACACATTCAAAACAGTAGCTACACCTTCACTGCACCTTTCGTATAACTTAATAAACCACTTATAATTTCCATAAAACAATTTCAAGAAAAGTAATCAAATTTTGCACATTAAATTCATCTAAAATCCCACATTTAAAACCAAATGGAGACCAATATTATACCAAACCATAAATTTCAGCATCAAAACATTTTTATAAATCCAATACCTGAATTATAAAACAAAACCATGAGGCACAACATGGGTTGCACATGTAAAACACTCATTTTCACACAAAATTGGCACTTAAAAATAAACCGCTTTTAAAATGCTACCCAAATCAATTTTTGAAATAAAAATACTGAATGGGGAAAATAATGGAAACAGAAATACAGCAAGACAACTCATTCTACAATACCTATATATGAAATCACCTACCAAAAGAGTCAAAACCCTCAAATCCTTGTGCGTCACTTCAACTGCACCTCCTCCGCACCACAAGGGAGTAAGATTAAACCTAAAACCCGAGTATTGTACCAATAAAATCAAAACTAAAACCCTAGGTACGAATCCCCATCTTTTGGACATTTGTGTATTCAATAAAAAAGAAGAAACCCTAAGAATAATAGAGGAATAAGGAAGAGAACCAACTTACTTGAGAAATCTGAACGTTTTTTTGGAGCTTCAGAAGTTCGTCCCTAAATCACGATTACTCTGAGCTCCAAAGAGGAAAAAAAGAATATGGGGGTGCGTCTGGGCTCCGTGGGAATGTGTGAGAGGTGGAATCACCGAAAAATGATAAAAAATAAATGTTTTATGAAAGCATTACAAAACAATTTTAAAACTGGAAATGGGCCTTCGGGTTGGCCCAATACCTAGTTTGACCACCCAAATCCAAGATGCTAATGAATTTTTTAGGGGCCCAAAATTCTTTTTTGGTTTTAATATTTAAATTAAGGTCATTTTGGAACTTTAATGGGTGAAAAATGTTGAAAAACGAAGGAGTTATTAAAGAAACAAAATTTACTACCAAAATTGGTAATGGGCTCTCAGGTTGGCCCAAATTTTGGAAACCCACTATTTCCTTCAAAAATGCCTGGAAAACCAAAAAAACAAAGCAAGGATATAAATTAAATGAAAAATAACATTAAAATATGTCATGTATGTGACAAGTTTTATTTTTTTTTCCCTATGTATTATGGGTATCATGTATGTAATATTTCTTTCAAATACTTTTGAACTGATCAGTCCTACGGTATTTTATTCCATGTGATCATGAAAATATTATAAAATAATGCACCATATTTGGGATTCTAGGGTCAGGGTGTTAATGGTTTTATCAAATTATGTTTATCAATAACCTTGGAAACTAGATTTTGAAAACATGGAATCGGGAGCATTACCCTAACATATACATTTTGGATAATTATACATTAACATCCTAGAATATTTGTAAGTTAGTTATTATGTGGGTATTCATAGAAATACATCCATGTCTAGATACAAAAAGTGGATGTATTTTTATCATAGATGTACCTAGGAGTAATAACTCTAATAACGTGTTTTGGGCCTGGCTTAGGGTAACCAGATACACAACAATTGTCCATACTATATACCTAGTTTAAAACTCTAGGTGGATTTGCTTAAGATAATTCACATTTTAATTACCTACAATTATGAAGGATTTCGAAGTAATATTTTCCCTAAAGCATCCAATGATTATGATTCTAGGATATATGATGTATTAATAAATGTTATGTGTGATAGTATATTTGGAGTTATGCAAAATCCATAACTTTATTATATAATCTAATATATTCTATTTTTTATTAATGGCTCCTAGTATAAGGAATGTGGATCTCATCAATGCACGTGATCCAAAGAGTAAGAAGGATCTAATTTTTCATAGTCTTAATCCAATACATAAAATGATAATAGTCTTATAAACATTATCATCGTATGAGGACATATTATCATGTGAATATGACATGGGTAAATAATTCTACATGTCCTATTTATTCGCTGGAAATCAAGACAAGAAGAGGTCATCTATGCACCATGAAAACGGGAATGGGTCAATGAAGGTGAAGGGAATGAAGGATTTTCCCACAAGTGAAAATTGTGGATAGAAACACTCTATAACTTTCTTGAAGGGAATGGGCGTTTAGTATATTTTTGAAGAAAAAGGAATCCAAGTTCATGATTTCAAGGGTAATAAAATGGATTCCAACGTACAATTCTTCAACTGGAAGGAGATGGGACACTATGAAAATCCATATCTCAATCTTCAAATAAATATATCCCTAATGATGCGATCATATAATTGTGAAGTAATGATACTTCAATAGATAAATATGAATGATTAAAATTCATATTAAATTATTATTTCATTTTAATATCTTATCATCAATATACTAGTTATAATAATTATGTAATATGTAAGGATTGTACTATAGTACTTTTTCATTGAAGATTTGAGATAGTGTTTTTAATGGTACCATGAAATATTATTCAGTAGAAAGTTTAATTTTTCAGAAAACACATGGTTGAGTGATATAAAACCCTTAATATGTTATTGATGTTGAGATATTGATTATTAAATGATTAATTTAGAAAAGTAATCACTACCTTGGAATTGACAAATAACATTTATACAAGAGGTTTATTCTATTACTGATTAATTTTACAACACTTTTGGATTTTATGGGTAATACAATAACATGTGTCTTACATATGGAATAATAATAAATGCATGTTTCCAATAATTTTGAATAATGATTCGAGTCATATACTTGTTTTAATATGATACATGACAAAGTTATTCACATGTTTGAAATGTGAAAATTTAGAGCTACTTTACTTTGATTAAAGGCTAATGATAATTTAATTTTGTAAATTCAGTTACTCTATTTTAGAAGTGATTTGATCTTACCCTATTAGAAAAGTTAACAGTTTATAAAATTGTTTAAGATGATCATTGGGATATATTTAGAGGTCAATGTATTAATTCAACATATAATGCATCATGTGATAAGAGATAAAGGATAAATAGTTCATGGTGTAATAAAATATAAATATTATGATTATAGAAACATATATTTACTTATATTCTTATAGAGTGAAATAATTACTTAACTATAGAAAAAATATGGTTTTAAAAAAATTGTTATATTATCATCATTTTTGATGATATCACTAACATTTATTCACACATATGGTTTATGGTTTTGTGGTAAAAAATCATATAAATATGTTCTCTAGAACTCTCCATCAAAACTATATTTCTATATTTTTATTCTTTGTTTATGTTTTCATTTTCCACCTATGTTCTCCTAATAGGGAACCTAGTTATGTGACATTTTTAAATTCTTTTATCTCATACTAAGAATATGTTATATTAAACCATTTTAAAATGTGTTACTTTCAAAAATTATTTATTTTCAATCCCTATATAACTAAGATCAATTTAAAATTTCAAGGACAAAATTTAATTAAGGTGGGGAGAATGTAACATGCCAAAATTCTAAAGTAAGAAAATTTTATTCAACAGCATGTATGACATGGAAAACCAAGCATGTAAGGTGATATAATACCATGATATGACAAAATATTTTTAATATTTTAAATATATTTGATATATTATATATTTTACTATTCAAACAACACCACGTTAGCATGCGTTACACTTAAGAGTGGCCTTCTTCAATGGCTTGTGTTACATAGAAGACCGAGTTTTACCAAACAATAATATATTATTAAAATGATATTTTTTAAATAATAATATATGAACAAGCCATTATGTATAGAATTAAATACATTGTTAAAATATATGATTTATATAAATATAAAATTAATTAAATCATTACAGATTAACAAGAAATGAAAATAAGAACCAATTAGATATAAAAAGAAATATTATTATATTTATGCATCCAAAAGAGTTTTATATTAGTAAAAATAATTAATTAAAATTATGGAATTTATTTTAAATATATGTATAAGTTATATATTCAAAAAAATATTATTTTTATATTCATTCATTAGGTTTGATATTCATATAATAATAACAAACCTTGTTGTACACCTAAAACCCTATACTTTTATAAAGGAAATTTTATCGCCTTTTAATAGAGAACAAATTTTAAATATGAATTTTGAAATATTCATTGATTTAATATACCAAAATAAATTTCATATTTAAAATATAAACATAATAATTAGGTTAGGGTGAATATTAGATATTTTCCTGATACATTTCCTTTTTAATGAATAGTGAAAAATATTGAAATTTAATTCAATACTTCTTTTTAAGGTAATTTATTTATAAGGATAAATTATACTTATAATTAGTTTTAAAGTTTAATTATATTATATTATTATAAATTAATTCAATTTATGTGATTTGTATAAATTTTACTTTTAAATTGAAGGTAAAAACTTATCAAACATTTGCCAATTTTTTCTTTAAAACCCCACATTATAATCCCGCTGCAGGGTGAATTTCAAATTAATATCTACTACTTCTATGATTTTAATTTGTCAAAATATATTCCATATTTGGATTAAAAATAATTTATATTGTTAAATAAGGTTAAATTATTTTTCTACAAAAAATATTAGGGAAATTAATTAAAATTAATTATAATTATAAAGGAAAATTTATGCTCAATAAAGGACTAAACATTTAATTTAAGGGACCAAATGACCTAGACACATGTCCCAAACCTATTATATGGACATATATCATCTATAAACCATCCATTATTGTGTTTTTTTGTTTATTATGACATATTTTAGGTAATAACACATGTCCACCTAGCTTTTTACAGAAATGACAATTGAGTTCTTTTCTTTCCCTACAAAATGCCACCACATCTCTCATTTATTCAATCCTCATAGTTTTGTCCAATTTGTTGAAAAATAACTTCCCAAAATCCCTCTAATAAACCTTGAAGTATCCATTTGGGTAGAAAGGATCCCAAGACATCATTTTAGTATAAACCAAAAGATGTTACTCGATTAAGAGTAACATCTTCTCCCGAGTATTTTAGTTTCATATCCATTCTCTACTCCATATACTCTTATTATTCTTTGATTACATAAAAACAACAGTATCCAAAATATAATCATATTTTCTTATGTAATGAGTTCAACCTAAAATTACACACATGTTCAGCTAATGGGTAACTAAGATACTCTTTCTTTGTATGAAGAACTCCTACCTCATTAAATAATGATTGTCCATTTTTCCCTTACAACATATCATTGTGTCCATTATGATGGACACTATATTTATATATGTTATATATGATATTTATAATTTCATTATTATTATGTAATTTTTATTAATAATATAACTTTATTCATTCCATCTTGTGTAAATACAATAATTTCTTTAGAGGAAGTATGGACATACACCCACTCAAAGTGATATGTCGTGTTCATGCCATACATGGAATGTGTAAAGGATAGTTTAAATAAACCTTTGAAAAATATAAAACATACATATAATAATATAATTGTAATATAAATATGTATCATTTATTTTTCATTCTTTTAATACAACAAAAAATTGAATGTAGCGTTTATGCGTACATATGTCCAACTATCTCCATGAACAGTGAATTTTATTTATAATCACAATTTATTATAGATTATTCTAAATACATATATACTTATAAAATATTATAATTATTTCTTGGTTTTAATTTTTCATATGCTAAAACCATGATCTAATTTATGATAAAAACAAACAACATGATAAAACTTACTCAAGAAAACCATGTAATTAACCCCCAAAATAACAAAATTATGAAATGTTTGTTAACAAACAGGTAATAATATATTATAAGATGTTAATATATATTATTATATACATGAATATAGTTATGATATTTTTTAGTAACATATTATAAACTACTATAAAAGAGTCTATAGAACACACAACAAAAGAAATGTTAAGGTAAGGTAATTGTTTCTCAATTTATATTTCATTGAGGCTTAATTGTTATTATGAAAAAATTCACTTTTATTCAGTGTATATACTTTTTTTCGTGTTATATCATGTATTATAATATTCCCATGATATTATATGTTTCATTTAATGTCATAACTTTCTATATATCGGGATTAAAATGTTTCAAAGTGGTATGGCACACTTATGAATATTTAAAGATCATTCTCTTCAAGATTATTCTTAATAATTATATTTGAAATATCACTTAATTTTGTGATTATTAACCTTCTATTGAAAAAATAACTATATTTTAATCATTTTCATTCTAAATTTATGTGAATATCCATATTCTTATCCATTGGATATTAGTATTTTCTTATCCATATAAAACTTTACATATAGTGGCTTATTTTACAATAATTTGGTTGTTTTGGTGAAATATTGATAATTATTTATTCCTTATTCAATACGTGTATTTGATATGTAATATAAGTAATTGTTATTATTCAATATGAGGAATTTTTTGGTCTCGAAAAGATGGGTGTATCCCTGACTTTATATAACTCCTCGATGAATCGAAAAGTTCTCATTTGATGAATAAGTTGGAAAAATTAAACATGTTTCTATTTTTGGTTTTTGAACCATCTTGTGAAAGGTATTGATGGTATGGGTTTTCATGTTCCTCGAACAAGTCGACCATTGAGAAATAATTTCCCTCATTCAGAATTAGTTATTATTTATGCAAGAGATTTTTCATCGACATATCTATGGATGTAATTCATTCTCAGTTTATAGATTTATACCATAAATTCCAGTTTCGTACCATGCCATATTAATTATGCCATATCTAGTTTTGTAAATTAGAGTGTGTTATTAGTTATTTTCTATTCCAGAAAGATTGATTAATTATTTATTATGTTTTATTCACCCTTATTGTGTATTTGAGCTCAGCCTTAATATATTTCTTTCCCAAGGTTATGAAGAAGAGAAATTTGAATAAGCTTTCAAGGGGGAAGTTTATTTCAGTTTATTGTATAAATTTTTTTCCATATGTATTATGGATTAAAGTTATGTATTATTTCATTCCAAGACTGCTAAACTTATCAGTCCTTTGGGATTTTATTCATTGTAATCATGCCAATGTAATAAAATATTGCACTAGCTTCGGGCTTCTGGGGTCAGGGTCCTACAATTTACTGAATTAAATTTTTATCCATATTTTTAAAAAGACTATTAGGATTTTACATATTGAAACAATGTTCTTTAACTCATAAAATTCCATGGATTCAATTTCATCTTGTTGCCTCATATTCTTGATTATATTCCACTATTGGTCCTCTTATCCTTCTACCAGATAAAAATCTAGAATGACATTCTCATTTTTCAAACACTGGAGATCTGATAAAATCATTTCATTGGTAGTGATCTATGGTGTAGGGATAAGTGGATCAGAAGACTTGTTGAATGAAGGAATACATTTGATCATAATGGACTCAGTGGAATGTTTTTCACTTCTTTACTGATTTGGATGTACATCATGAATCTTAGATCGAGAAATATGAATGATTTTAATAATGATATTTTTTTCTAGAGCCCATATCAATCAGATTATCAGAAGAACAGTAATTAAATTTTCTATCAGTATTAGAATTGATTTATTTCATTCAGGTTATATATATTGACTGAAACGAAAAAAAATATAATGAAGAACACAAATCATATGGTGGAATAACATATTATTGGAAACCCGCATATAGGATATCCAAATTAGGACACTGTCTTTAATCTATGAAAGATTAGGTTCATCCTCAGTTATCCATATACAACTTATATTTAAATCATTCATGATGGTTCTTGAAGAGATTGTGAATTTCCAGACAATACCCCATGCGAGTGTCAAACCAGGTGTATAATAAGGCCTATTGTAATGAACCAGTTCTCGATCAAGTCATACAGTGTTTTCGGGGTTGTTACACCAATGTACATATGTTCCAAATCCAAATCAACTTGTAGTATCCAAAAAATGATGTATATATAGGAAGACATTCGATATATCTTTTACCATCATTTCAAGACATTTCCCTATACTTTTCATCATCCTTAGACATATATATATATATATACAAGTCCTTAGGGTTATCACTATGGTTTTCTTATACATGTTTCCAATGGTTACATAATAGATTTCTTTCATACCACCTGTAATGACCCTCTATTTCCAAGCATTAAAATTAAATCATCTTTTCTGGAATACATTACACATTACACAGATAGACACCCAAAGACTGTATTAGTCTAGTGCCTTTAGAAATATAGAAACATAAACACTATTGAATATTTGAGCTACATTATCTCACACTAGTTTTATAATAACTACGACCCATCTTAAACACATAATACATAATATGTGTATTTATAAACATGGGAAAAGAAACATAAATTGGGGTGATCATAGATTCCCAGTAAGGGAAAAAAGGATATATGTAAGCATAAACATGAGAATAATGGGATGATAAGGTGGTCTTGACAATAAAATATCATACCCTGCATAAAAAACCATAAACATGAATTACAGAATTTATTTTGGAATTTTATAAGACATGAATCAAAATAGAATCAAGAGAATAAGTCAAGAACCCATAACATAGGAATAAGATGTGTAATTGTGGAAGATACATAGGCATATAATTTTATTTCTATACAAGTCAAGGAATCACTGCCAATTCCATCTTAGTATTACAGGTTCACTTTTCATACCACCTTTTTAGTCATGTTTCACTTTCACGACCATCTTAGTAGTCAAGTATCACTTCAAAGAACCTTATAGTAGATAAAGACCTTTACTAAATTGAGTTAAATCCTCATTCCATCCATGTATATCTCATGAGATATAAATATTTACCCGATGTATTTAAGGGAGATATAGTTTCCACCCGTCTCATAATGAAATCATAAACACCCATTCTATAAGATCATACACAATCATATCATAACCAATGAAAAGAAAAGGGCATCATAAACATGTAATCATATCATTACCTTTGGAAAGAATACAAGTTTCACAATCATTTCATTCAATCACAAACCTTGAAATGATTCAGGTCTCCAAATAATAAAACCCATGGTTCTAGAATGAGTTTCATAAACATATAACCTATAAAAGGGAAATAGGATTCATAAACAACATCCCATTAATAAATAAACCACTTAGTGAATGAATATGAATGGAACAACTGGATAATTTCATAGAAAGGAATGATTAAAACCAAAACTTGTTATCTTAGATGGAAAATAATTTGTAATTATCCATTAGAAAACATTTTCTTGAGGAAAATATCCCTTTTTCTTGTAAAATTGATTTTTTAAAATAGAAAACATTTTTAAAACCCATTTTCTATAAAAATAGCTTTCAAAATGTATAAAATAATATATGAATACAATAAATTATTTTAAAAATCAATTTTATAGAAAATTTTCATAAAATAAAGTTTTTAAAACAATTTTTAAAATATATTTAACAAAATTATGAATAAAATAGATTTCTGACCAAAAAGGGAAATGAGATCGAATATTTATAAAAAAAATATTAATTATCATATCTACAAAAGATAGGTACAATGGTAATAATATGTAAATTAATCATAACTAAACATATGAGAATAAACATCATGACTTTTATTGAAATATGAATTATAATATTTCATAAATGAAATCATAAATAAAAACAATCCTAATAAATGATGGGATTGTTGTAATAATATATTACCACTTGGTAACTTTGAATTATACTCCCCATTTTATAAAATCATATTAAATGAAACATAAAATATCATGAAAAATGTATATTCATGAGATAAAATTACAAATGTCTGCATACACACCTCATCAAAAAAATATAGGTGTACAACAATACATGTGTCTCAAAGAAGGAAAATTGAAACAAACCACCCTATTGATGTTGTAACTTTTTAACTCTAAAACCACATGAAATAGATATCATATAATGGGTATTTAAATACCCTATACATTGAAGTATAATAATCATAAATACAATCATGTGCATTATATACACCAAACAAAAGAAATGTGTGGGGAATAAGGCATAAGTCTCACAGAAATGAAAGTGAAACTAGAAATCTTCTTACCATATGTCTTGAAATTATTCGTACTCATTCAGAGATACTATATAATAAATATATATATATTATATATATACCATTAAATAATATTCTTATATATATAATCATATATTTATTTATATTACCCACTTATTAACAATTCCATAAGAATGTTACACTTCGATTAATATCATCATTATATTTTGTACATGTTTTGACATGATGTTCTTGATCCTCTTACATAGATCCTTATTTACTTATTTAAAAATATATAAAATTTCATATAAATATAAAATATATTCAGAATATAAGTATTTATAATTGTATATAAAACATATAAATATGAAATAGAATAAAAATATCATGAAGATGGTAGGTTGTGCATACGCATGAATGTTGTTTCCATTTTATTGTCATATTGAATGATAGAAAGTAAATGAAATATATGTATATAAATATAATATAATATAATTTTAATAATTATTTAATATTTATCATATATTTTTACCAAACCCATCCAAGATAGTTTCCATTAAAAGTGTGAACGAATCACGTTGCTTTGAGGATGCGGTAGTCCACATGACCACAAAATGAAGTTATTATATTTTAAAAAAAATTGAAAGCATGAAGTTATTTTATATATAATAATTAAATAAGCATAAATAAATATTAAATATAAAATATATCATATAAAAATTTAATGTACATCATAATTACCAACCATGAGTGGTGTTAAAAGAAAAAAACAACCTCATTTCATGAGCCAGTATATTTTCGTACACAATAACGGTAAGTTCATTACCCATTATATGAATATGTGTGTAAGTTTAGGTATAAAACTTATAAAAAAAATATAATTATATTTAGGATACATATTATATTATATAATCATGTAATAATAATATATTAGTAGGTGGATATTGAAAATAAAACAAATGACCTTCAGGAAGGATGTGACCTATTCTTTGGGTATGTCCCTTTTTTTGAACCAAGGGGATTCCTTGGATGTATTTTTTTCAATAGGGAAAATTTATGGATGAAGGTATTTATTTTTTAGGATACTTAGGTAGAGTTTTTTAAAACCCAAGGTATTTTTAGGTTCCAATAAGTGGGAGTGCTAAGGGTGTTTTTATAGTGGATGAGGAGTGGCATTGTGAAATTTTTGTGAAAAGGGGATTCAACATACATTTTTTCAATTAAAAGTGGAACCAATAATGATATAAAACTAATAAAGGGGAGTATGGGGAATAAATTTCAACATCCTATATATTTTAAGAAATTTTCTTAGATATTTAGGGATTTATGATTATGCTTTATTCCTTGGTTAAGCTAGTTTTTCTCTTAACCACTATAAATAATTTTAATCACATTCACTAATATTATTGGTAATAAACTATGTTTTAATATTTAAAAATTAGGAATTATGATTATTACAAATAAATAATCAATTTATAAAAATTTAAATCATTGAGTTTTTATAAATTAATTTTAAATTTATCATGTAGGCGTGTTGCGATAGCGGGATTTTAAAGTAAAATTGTTAAAAAAATGGAGGTTTTTTTTCAAATTTTAATGTGAAATTTGTTATAGTGAC
This sequence comes from Viscum album, assembly GCA_963277665.1. NCBI lineage: Eukaryota > Viridiplantae > Streptophyta > Magnoliopsida > Santalales > Viscaceae > Viscum > Viscum album. The sequence goes on along the minus strand of OY728131.1, from coordinate 1,095,866,155 downwards.
CATAACAGGATAAATTTATGTGTAATTAATCTAATTAAACTTTGAAATAAAATTAAAATATAATTTATATTTAAGAAATATATGGAATTGAATTTTCAAATTTAAATTTAGTATTTTAAACTATTCAACAGAAAATGTTGTTTTTCAGAAAAATATAAAAAATTAACCCTAATAAAATTATAAAATTATGATTCAAAAAATTAATTTTAGTCTATAAAATTAAATTTATAAATGTTACTATAAGTTTCTTTATTATTGTTCGTAAAAGGACATAGAAGAAGTAATTTTAAGAAAATAGTTATTTAAATCATATAAAGACAATAAAAATTGTATGTCTTATAATAAATATGTTTTATTTATATAAAATAATTATAAATAATATTCATAAATTAGTTATTAATATTTAGATTACTAATATTAGTAGATAGGTTATAACAATCTCACTAAAATAATTATAATAATAAAATAGAATTTTGTAGAAACTCAGTGTTTCATGTAAAACAATCCAAGTCTTTGATGTGTGTAGAAAAATATTCACTTGTTATATAATTTAATGAAATATTAAATTGGTGTAGATTTAAATGTATGACATAATATAAAATTAATTCATTTGTAAAAAAATCCCATAATAACTCAGGGTGTTACAGATTAGGCTAGTCCATGCTAGAAGATTTACTTCGATGGTACCTCCTAGAAAGAAATATGTGGAAGGATTAGTGATCCTAGGCTAAACAGAGTGGGTTTGGATATAATATTAATTATCCCGACATAGTGTATTCTTCTCTATTCATTCTTTATATTATAAGGTTTCACCAAAAATGAGACAGAGTATCGGGATCCCATTACTGGCCTCTAGCTTATCTCGAGATTGATGTTCCTCATTTTCATGTGAAGGGAGACTCTATGTTAGTCATAAATAAAATAAATTCTTATTATATATTTATAAATATATAACATATTCCCTTGTTCATGTGCACTCTCTCATTTGATGGACCATTTCCTTTCTCAACTAGATGTGACGCATGTTCCCCGATCACATAATGGTCGAGCCGATGCCCTGATGAGTTTAGCTTCATCTCTTTCAAATACTAACTAGGATGATCTATTCATTAATATGCCACATTGGTGGGATATCATCGTCATCATTTCAACTAATGATGAAATCCCATAGATATATCATCCGATTGTTAGTGCCTCCACATTAGGACCTCTAAATACCCCCATAGTATAAGAAACTTCAAATTGGACAGCTGGTTTCATCGAGTAGCTCCATCATTGAATACTCCCATTAAACCGAGCCTAGAGTAAGATAATATATTAGATTGAATCATAGTTCACCACCTAGAGTGGGCCCAACATCATTCATACTCACCACAATCGTGGGTTAATAAAATTATCTTCCACTTCATTCAAGGAGATTATATTCCCAAGGTCATGTAAGAAGTTCATACCATGTCTTTTGAAACTATTCAGGTAGGGTTGAATATTTCCCAGCAGATTCGATGGTTTGGCCAGCTCTAGCCCATCATGGTCCATTACTAAATTGATCTCTTAAAGAGATGAAACATGTGTAATATCCCTGAATTATTTTGCATCAACTTCCATAGAACCATCATAACAAAAATTATTGTTAGAGCTTTGATATATGGGGACTCGATGTCATGGGACTGTATCCACCCACAATAAATCACTATATCAGGATCATTCAGACCATAATAGATATCTCTTCCTAGTGGGAAGAAGCAATTACTCTTAAGTATTTTGGGGCCTTATCAGTGGTAGAATTCTTTATCACCAACATTATTCACTAGTTAGGAGTCACTCACACCATTCTCATGGAAAATGACACAAACATCCAAGCTACTGGGATGAAGAAACTATATGCCAAGTATAGTTTCTAGTCTAAGCAAAGCTATCTCTATCATTAACAAGAAAATGGATAGATTGAGGCGTTCAATAAAACCCTCTCCAATTTTCTGAAGAAAATGGTTGGCCAGAACAAGAATAGTAGTACAAAAAATCTCCACATCACTCTTTGGGCCCATCATACTATGACTATCAATTCATCCTAGTTGACTCTATATTCTATATTGTACAAAAAAGTTGTAGTCATGACCATCAAGATTTAGTTTCCATCACTCTGAATACCTAAATATTATCAAAAGACACCAAAAATATTGGTAGAATTCCATATATCAGAGATGGATTCCCTCTAAGAGAACATACTTCAAGCCCTTCATAATCAATAGAGGCATCCTAATAATATATCTAAAGTTTTCATCAATAAGGTTCACCTCCACTCCTTCCTCTAGGGTTAAACAATATTGGATCTCAGAACACTAATGATATTTGTGAGAAATCAAAAAACATTACAGAACAATTGGTAAGGACTTTACATCATTCATAAGGTCTATTATAATGAAACACACTATTTGGTCGCTATTTATGGAGAGTACATCACTCTTCCTACCAACAACAGGTTTCTCATGCTGTACATCATGGGAGGAGTCACCATCATATTCAAACCATGATTGTAAAATATGATGTTATAGTCCAAGGTGTACGACTTTAAAATGAATAGATCTAGTTTACCTAGAAAAAAACCTCAAACTAAACACCATTTTCAATTTTTATGACCTTAAAATAGTATCCACTATATGGTACAATCTTTATTACATTAAACTAAATTTTTACTTACATGAATCATGACATTAGATTGATTGAATGTCTTCCTTGGGAGGGTATTTTGTAGTGTGGACCACCTGGTTTTCATTCATATTGGTTTATGAATGTGGCATCATAAAAATTCATTTGAAAACACTTTATCCCCTATTTAATTTTCACAATAATAAACTACATAACTACAAATTTTCATAGTTGAATGATGTTAAACTACACACCCAATGTCATATTTGTACAATGATAAACTATGTGAAAATCATCATCCTATCTACATGGTGATAAAATAAAAAAAACCATAATATTCTCACATAAGAGGGTGTCTCCCTTGGAATTGGTCATATACCATGACATATTTCATAACTATGTAATTCTTGATTCCTTTACCCATTTTATACATAGTGATTCATGGATTTTATATCCTACTATTGCCACTAAATAAAATTCCCTCTTTTATATGTGTTAGACCTACACATGGAAATTTCATCCTAGAATAATGTGTGCATTGATTCCAATATTTATGGGATACATAGAGATGCCCTGGAATTTTTTCTTTGTGTCCAGATATAAATTTTTTGAACCTTCGTCCCCTTGTCCTCATCTATGTCTTAGTATAATGACTTTAATCATTATTAAATCCACATCAATAATGCATATGTGGTATGTGGATATCATTGGTCATCATTCAGATCAGTTTAGTTATGCAATGAAATTACACATGTCCCTTTTCTAATTTTCCCCCTTTAGTCCGAACACTATGGCCTTAAAGTATAGTTCGATGGAACGAACTCTAAGACCTTCAACTAAAGAATAATGGTCCAAAATCGACTACCTTAAACTAATGTCTTATGTTATATGATTTAATAATGTAAACTAAGAGTTAAATTCCCCAATTCATGACATTATACAATGATATTACCCTGTACAAGTTCAGGATGCCTCATGATATTCATAGGATGCTTCAGTTCCGTAACTATATAGGATTTCCCCCACCACTATTGGTCTATAATCATTTTGTGTTCTAGAACTACATGTGTATTGACTCTCATCCTTATCATATGTGTAGCAAGGCCCATGCATTTTTTCCTCAATCATAGTCATCGGTCTTCCAACCTTTTTTCCCTTGGCCTCAGTTATAGACCATACATCATGACTTTAATCTTTATGGGGGATCCTGTGGAATGTTTCTTGGTTTTCACTATAACATTATATACATTTAACTTTTTAGAAAACCCTTTACGGTTTGATTTCTATGACCATAAACTATAAACTCATTTTTCAAGCTTTAAATCCTGAAATGGGTAGTCATGGTTAATGCAATATTACTTCAAAATATTTGAAAAACCTCTATTTTAACACTATATTCTGATTCTACCATTCTAAATTTATATTATTTTTCAATTTTGATTTCTATTGTAGACCCTGTAAAACGTGTCACTAAAATTTTCCAAATTCTTCCGTAAATGATCCAAGATAGTAGTCTATTTTGAAAGCTTCGATTTGGTAGGTCGTAGGGCCCGAACGGAGCTACGGATTAGGAGTTATGGACATTTAAAGTTGGATTGAAAAACTGGTTCACAAAGCCCATTCGTGAAGCCCCCTCCGTAATCGTGGAGCGCCGCCGTGAAGCAATGAGGCGGGATGCTCCGCGAACCTGTCTGACGTTCATGATGCTCCACAAAGTCCCACCATAAAGAAGAGGAGGCGGGATGCTCTGCGAACGAATTTGACATTCATGAACCCACCACGAAGCAGAGGAGGCAGGAATCTCCGCGAATGAATTTGACGTTCGTGAACCCGCCGCGAAGCACAGGAGGCAGGACGGCTTCGCAAAGTGATTTGATGTTCGCGACGCACCGTGATGATCCGCCGCAGAGCAAGATCCGTCTTCGCGCCGCGTGAGCTCTGCTTCGCGGTGCCCCAGCCTATAAATACCCAGCTCACCCCACTTATTCGGACGGACAGCCACGGCCATTTCTCCCCTTAGGCGGCCAAGCGGAGCTCCGCATTGCGGCTCCGCGAGGCCATGCTCCGCGAGCAGCTTCCTTCGCGTTGCTGCTCTGCAATCTGAGGCTCTGTGAGTCCATGCTCCGCGAGCCTATGCTTCGTGATGCTGCTTCGTGAGAGCCCTTTGTTCCGCGAGAGTCCTTTTCTCTACGAGAGTCCTTTGCTCCGCGAGAGTCCTTTACTCCGGGAGAACCCTTTGCTCCGCGAGAGCCCTTTGCTCCGCGAGACCCCTTTGCTCTGCGAGAGACCATTGCTCCATGTGGCCATGCTCCGCGAAGCTACTTCGCGAAGACCTATCCTTTGCAAGGATCCTACCTTCGCGCCCACCGGTCCATACCGCTGGGGCTGCGCCCCCACACCCCCACTCAGGGTCAGTGTCGGGCTGCCATCCCAACCCTCCGGGCCGGTCCCTTCGCAACCATCATAGACACCCATGAAAAATGGAGAGTCGCACCGCGAAATTTTTGGGTCGGGACGTCAAGATTTCCCTTTGTGCCCTTATGCGCACCCACCTTCAACCCATGGAATAGCATGATTTTAAACGCTCATCCACACACCATGAAACACCTTGAGTTGATGTATTCCTCTTGGTTCATTTCCTATGTCATGAGTTGATGTTCTCATCATCATTTCCCCGTGTACCTTGAGTCGAACCATTCCTCAAGAAACTCCTCCAGACCCTATCACTTGGCTCATATTCCAGGTTGAACCAGAAAGGGCCGCCCTTGCGTAAGACCCAACACCAACCCTTTCTAGGCACCTTCTTCCTTACAGTATTTTCTACATGACTCTAAACTGTAGTAATCCTTATGTGCCAAACATAGGATTCCTTTTTCCCTATACAAGAGATGCCTTATGCTCCAAGCGTAAGATTCCTAATAGTCCTATCTACATGACTATAAACTGTAGTACACCCTATCTAACAAATTATTGGATGCCTCTTTCCCTATATGAGATATGCCTTATGCTTCTATCATGAGATTCCAATAGCCCTACCTACATGACTCTAAACTGTAGTATTCTCCCTATCTAACAAATGATAGGATTCCCCTTTCTCCAAGCAATAGATTCCTTATGCTCCTAGCATGAGATTCCAACAGTCCTACCTACATGACTCTAAACTATAGTATTCTTCCTATGTTTCACACATAGGATGCCTCTTGCCCTATACGAGAGATGCCTTATGCTCCTAGCATGAGATGCCAATAGTCCTAACTACATGACTCTAAACTGTAGTATTCTCCCTATCTAACAAATGATAGGATTCCCCTTTCTCCAAGAAAGAGATGCCTTATGCTCCTAACATGAGATGCCAACAGTCCTACCTACATGACTCTAAACTGTAGTATTCTCCCTATGTTCCACACATAGGATGCCTCTTTCCCTATATGAGAGATGTCTTATGCTCCAAGCATGAGATGCCAATAGTCCTATCTACAAGACTCTAAACTATAGTACACCCTATGTGCCAATCATAGGTTGCATCTTGTTCTAAATAAGAGATGCATTATGCTCCAAGCATAAGACACTTAAAGCCATGACTACAATGGCATGATTCCAACGCCCCTTGGCGACATCCCGCTTGTGCACTAGCGCATAGGTGAAGGCCTCAACCCACCAGTGAGTTGGGATGCCCCCATTACTAGAGACGAGGAAGACATCATGGGAAGCCTCTTTGCGTAAGCCCCATCCACCATTGTCGCTCCATAGCGGCACACGGGCAGCATCTTTGTGTAATCCCCATCCACCATTGTCGCTCCATAGAGGCACACGGGCAGCTTCCTAGAGTAATCCCCATCCGCCATTGCCGCTCCATAGCGGCACCCGGGCAGCTTCCTTGTGAAAGCCTCATTCACCATCGCCGCTCCATAGTGGCACCCAGGCAGCTTCCTAGCATAAGCCCCATTCACCATTGCCGCTCCTCAGCGGCACCCGGGCAGCTTCCTAGCGTTAGCCCCATTCACCAGTGTTTCTCCATAGCGGAACCCAGGAATCTTCCTTGCGTAATCCCCATTCACCATTGCCGCTCCATAGCGGCACCCGGGCAGCTTCCTTGCGTAAGCCCCATTCACCAGTTCCACTCCATAGCGGCACCCGGGCAGCTTCCTAGCGTAAGCCCTATTCACCATCACCACTCCATATAGGCACCCGGGCAGCTTCCTCGCGTAAGCCCCATCCACTATTGTGATCCTAATTAGTGGTAATCCGTTGTGATCCTATGCAGCGGTAAGCCGTTGATATCCTTTTCCAACGGTAAGGCATTGTGACCCAATCGAATGGTAAGCCGTTGCGACCCCATTCAGCGGTAAGCTGTTGACATCATTTTCCAACGGTAAGCTGTTGAGACCCAATCTAGCGGTAAGCCGTTGAGACCCCATTTAACGGTAAGCTGTTCACATCCTTATTTAGCGGTAAGCCATTCACATACCAATCTAGCGTTAAGTCGTTGAAACCCCCAATCGGTGGTAAGCCATCCTCAGGAGAACTATGTGGACTTTGATTCCCTGCCATGGGGATACGTAGGAAGCCTCTTCAAGGCTCAAGCCCGAAACTATCGTCATCATTTTCCCCGGGCCTCCATCCTAGAGTAAGTCCCATCCCCATGGGACGCCCAATGCGTAAGCCCCTCTTCGTTTCTCATAGACACACCCCTCGCGACGTGATCGTCAGGTCCCTGCTGCCACTGGTTTCTCACACCGAGCATGACTCACATGGGATTAGAGTAAGCATTGGCCATGACAACAATTCGTCCAGCGTGACATTAAACTGTATTCCCTTGTCCCACATGACATTAAACTGCATGCCCATTTGAACTATGAAGATATTGATCCATGTCAAGGAATGGTACATAGGAAGCCTCCCTGAGGTTCAAGCCCATCTCTCATTGAACCATGGTCCACCTTCACATTGGTTCGCTGATGACTTCCATCATTTGAACTACGGGGACTTTGATCTATGTCAAGGTGTAGTACGTAGGAAGCCTCCCTAAGGTTCAAGCCCTACCATCATTTATTCACGTCGAGTTTATCCTCGTCCCGCATGACGTTAAACTGCATCCTAGTCCGACGGCAAACCGTTGTGACCCCTTTGAACTATGTGGACTTTGATCCATGTCAAGGCATGGTACGTAGGAAGCCTCCCTGAGGTTCGAGGCCACCACCCATCGGACCAAGGTCCACCTCCACTTCGGTTCGCCGACGAAGCCCCCTTTGAACTACGAGGTCTTTGATCCATGTCACAGCATGGTACATAGGAAGCCTCCCAGAGGTTCAATCCCACCATCTTTTGGTCATCCCGACCCACCTTCATTTCGGTTCACCAGCACCCGGGCAGCCTAGTGTGTAATCCCCGCACCATCCGGACCAAGTTCCTCGCTCACGTCGGCCTTTCGGTGTCTAACCTGAACTATGTGGTCTTTGATCCATGTCAAGGAATGGTACGTAGGAAGCCTCCCAGAGGTTCAAGCCCACCTCCTTTTGGTCACTCCGACCTTCTTCACGTTAGGTCACCAGCACCTGGGCAGCCTACTGTGTAAGCCTCACACCATCTGGACCAAGGTCCTCACTCGCATCGGTTCGCCGACACACTATTATGAACTACGTGGTCTTTGATCCATGTCAAGGCATGGTATATAGGAAGCCTCCATAATGTTCAAGCCCATCACCCAGTCATTCTGACCTCCTTCATGTCGGTTCGCTGACAATACCCATCGGACCAAGGTCCATATTCACGTTGGTTCGCTGACGACACCCATCGGACCAAGGTCCCCATTCACGTCGGTTCACTGACGACACCCATCGGTTCAAGCTCCACCTTCATGTCGGTTCACCGGCACCATCCCAAACTACGCAGAACTTTGATTCCCTGCCACAGGGATACGTAGGAGGTCTCTTTGAGGCTCAAGCCCAACTTTATCATTGCCCTTGTGATGATACCATTTCATTCCCCCTCCACATCATTCAACTCTCCATCACCCATCCTGATTCTCCCCCGGGCCGCCACATCCTGGTGGGATCATGCCATCCATCTCCTCGCTGCTCCTAGCAGTACATGGGCCGATATCCACGCGTGAGCCCTAACATGTCTCCTGGTCATTGTTCTCTGTGTACACCCTGATTCATCACCCCTTTGAACTAGGTGGGTTTTGATCCCTATCCTCTACATAGGGTATGTAGTAAACCATCATGAGGTTCAATCCCAGCCAATGGTAGACCTTAGTGTCCCACATTCTGGGGTGTACTCTCCCTAATCCGCCCTTAGTGGTGTTCAGATCAACCATTACGGTGTGACATCTCCCCTCCATGGGGCGCACCACCTCAGATCCTTCCTCATTGTGCATTCTGATCCATCCCCTTGGTAAGCCTTCTAGGTGTTCCCTCCTAGGGATGTACCAATCCGATCTATCTCTATGGGACGTTCTGATCAGCCTCATTTTGTCTCTGCAAGACGTTGAACTCGCGGCCTACCTCGTGATAAACATGAGATGCCTGAGGAAAACCTCGGATGGAAGGCCTTTGGTGTAACCGTCTTCGCAAGACGTTAAACATGCTGCATACCCTGTGTTAAACATGGGAAGCTGAGGAAAACCTCAGGTACATGCCTATGGCATATGATTCCCCAAACTCGACGAGGGATGCCTCGGGTTATACACCCTTGAGATGCCCTCTCACGAGGAAGAATACAGGTTCCCCAATGTCCATGCACCTAGAGATGCATTGACATGCTTGATGTTGTCATCTACTCTGACCAAAGGTCGCTACCATGTCAAGATCCCATGGTATTTCTTGACAGAAGTAGTGTAATTAACCGTTGTCCATGAAGATATGGCACCGGGAATGAGATTCATGAACAACATATTAAATCTATGAGGGAGACCTGGATTAGGTGACGAGATCCGAGGAGGAATCCATGGAAGGAAGAACCGACATCCCATCATCCTGTTTCGATCAAGGAGTAGATGTTCCTAAACAAGGAACGAATGTCGCCCGCCTTTGGAAAGCGGGAATGCAGGGCAACAGCTGCGTGTCCTCCACAGACGGATGTGCATGCCCCGGGGAAAGCATCGGAAACATCTATCATCCTTAAAATTTATATAGTCCCCCCTAATGGTGAAGGTTTCATGCATTTCGGATCACCTTCCATGACTGATCTAATTCCCTAATGGATCTATGGAAGAAAATAGTAGATCATGTGTACCAAATAAGGTCAATTACTGATATCTAAACATCAGTTTTCCATTTATTCATATATTGAAGGACTTGACATACCTAATTTATACTCCACTATATTGTAGTGGAGTTCCAAACCCTTTTTTCACCCCTAATGAACAATTCCACATGCCAAGAAGACCCACAGTACCGTTCCTTGCATCCAACAATGAGAATGGCTCACATGTGCTTAGGAGTTCTATTATGGAGTGTAAAGATGTGGTCTACCTGTAGAAAAGATCCCATTTTTCCAATATTTATGACTATAAATTAGTATTTAATGTCTAAGAATGAATTTCAACTGCATGAAGGGACCTAAATCATGATCATATATGTAAGTGATCTCTATGTATTATCGTCATGAACGAGAATTTCGAATAGTGTTTGTGAAAGTGAGAATATTTTCAAATTTTGGTCATTCTCCCTCAGAATCTAAAAAACCTTCCCCCATAGAGAGGGGGGTTGTTTCCAAAATATGTTCCATGGGATTAGTCGATGATGTCACTAACATATTAGAGAAAATCTAATCCAAAATGACCCAAAAATCCATTTGACGGTTTTCATCACAAATCCCATTTACAACCCCCCCCCCCCACCCCTTACGAACATGTGATTCCCTAACAGTATGTTATATAAGTTTGGAAGAACTCTACAGCCATGCTATGGATTGACGGTGTCCTTCATTATCCCAATAGATCCAATTCCATTTAAAAATCCCACATTTTAATCGTGAACCAATTCCCCGCATAGAGAGAATCATTTCCTATTAATATCCGGCTCATTCTTATATGAGGGGGGCAGTTTCCTGAGCCTTAGACATCTGAATTTCTTCCAATTAATGAAGTACCCAAGAAATGTGAACCATATTGAAAATAGATCTTCCATCATACATTATCTTCAAGAATCCCTCTCTCATGTGTTATTCAATACCTCCACATAACATGGGGATTCCTTTAAAAAATTCATATGCATATGGTAGAGGTGGAAGGACCATAGGGGTACTTGAGGATTTGTAAAGCATTAGGTCTTCATGAATCTATCCTTTATCAAGACATGAATTCATCCTAAGCACTATGGCAAAAAAGGCCCTTAGCGGCGGTTTTTATTTCGTTTCGCGGCGGTTTAAACCGCCGCTAAATTGATTGGCGGCGGTTTTGAAAAACCGCCACGAAATCATGCGTTAGGAAACTATTCGCGGCGGTTTTCAAAACCGTCGCAGAACGTTTCGCGGCGGTTTTTTAGCGGCGGTGTTTTAATTTTTTTTATTTTTATTTTTTTTATTTTTATTTTTTTTATTTTTTTTTATTTTTTTAAATTTTTTAATTTTTTAATTTATATATTTATTTATATATATATATATTTATATATTTATTTATATATATATTTATTGATATATTAATTAATTTATTTATTTATTTATTTATTTATTTATTTATTTATTTCGTATTTATTTATTTATTTATTTCGTATTTATTTTATTTATTTATTTTATTTTATTTATTTATTTGTTTATTTTATTTATTTCTTTATTTTCTTTATTTTCTTTATTTATTTATTTTATTTATTTATTTAATTTTGTATTTATTTTTTATTTATTTTTTATTTATTTTATTTATTTATTTAATTTCGTATTTATTTTTTATTTATTTTATTTCGTATTTATTTTATTTACTTTATTTATCCATGCATGCACATCCCATGCACATGCACATACACATCCCATGCTATATAAAGAAATTCTGTGTTTGGTGAGATTTGAACCCCTAACCTCTTGCATATTTTCCAAAAACTTTACCACTCCACAATGCTCGCCATGTGGTTAATAAACAGAATTTAATATACTTATATATATTAATTGAAAAAACAAATATTACATAAATAATAGATATAAGCTCAATAATAATAAATAATAAATAATAAATAATAAATAATAAATAATAAATAAATATATATCACAAATAATAATTAAATATAAATAAATAGTAAATAATAAATAATAAATAATAAATAAGGAATAATAAATAATAAATAATAAATAATAAATAATAAATAATAAATAATAAATAATAATAAATAAATAATAAATAAAGATAAATAATAAATAATAAATAATAAATAATAAATAATAAATAATAAATGATAAATAATACATAATAAATGATAAATATTAAATAATAAATAATAAATAATAAGTAATAAATAATAAATAAATATAAATAATAAATAATAAATAAATATAAATAATAAATATATATATATATATATATAATAAATAATAAATAAATATAAATAGGAAATAAATAAATATAAATAATAAATAATAAATAAATATAAATAATAAATAAATAAATATAAATAAGGAATAATAAATAATAAATAATAAATAATAAATAATAAATCATAAATCATAAATCATAAATCATAAATAATAAATAATGAATAATAAATAATAAATAAATATAAATATCAAAATAATAATAAAATATAAATAATAAATAATAAATAAATATAAATAATAAATAAATAAATATAAATAATAAATAAATAAATATAAATAAGGAATAATAAATAATAAATAATAAATAATAAATAATAAATAATAAATAATAAATAATAAATAATAAATAATAAATAATAAATAATAAATAATGAATAATATATAATAAATAATAAATAATAAATAATAAATAACAAATAAATATAAATAATAAAGAAATATAAGTAATAAATAATAAATAAATTTAAATGATAAATAATAAATAAATATAAATAATAAATAAATAAATATAAATAATAAATATATATATATATATAATAAATAAATATAAATAATAAATAAATAAATAAAAATAATAAATAATTAATAATTAATAATAATTAATAAATAATAAAAAATAATTAATAAATAAAGATAAATAAAAAATAATAATTAAATATAAATAATAAATAATAAATAAATATAAATAATAAATAAATAAATATAAATAATAAATAATAAATAATAAATATAAATAATAAATAAATTTAAATAATAAATAAATATAAATACTAAATATAAATAATAAATAATAAATAATAAATAATAAATCATAAATCATAAATCATAAATCATAAATCATAAATCATAAATCATAAATAATAAATAATAAATAATAAATACTTAATAGATATAAATAATAAATAATAAATAATAAATAATAGATAATAGATATAAATAATAAATAATAAATAATAAATAATAAATATTAAATATTAAATATTAAATAAATAATTAATTAATAATGAATAATAATTAATAAATTAAAAATAAAAAATATAAAATATAAAATATAAAATATAAATAAATATAAATAATAAATAAATATAAATAATAAATAAATATAAATAATAAATAATAAATAAATATAAATAATAAATAATAAATAAATATAAATAATATATAATAAATTAATATAAATAATAAATAATAAATAAATATAAATAATTAATAATAAATAATAAATAATAAATAATAAATAAATATAAATAAAAAATAAAAAATAATAACTAATAACTAATAAATAAATATAAATAATGAATAAAAAATAATAAATAATAAATAATAAATAAATATAAATAATAATTAATAAATAATAACTAATAAATAATAACTAATAAATAAATTAAAGTATATTATAAATAATAAATAATAAATAATAAATAAAAAAAGAAACACATGAAAAAGTAAGAAAAGACGTGATAATGGATGAAAAATCATGAAAACGCATGAAAAATGATGGAGAAGCATATGAAGAATGAGGCATTAGAAAGAATGAGAACGCATGAAAACTCGTGACAACTCTGGAAAACTCCTTAATAATTCAAAATAATCATCATAATAACCCATAAAAAACCATTGATAAAGATAACAAGTCATTGAAACCCAAATAAACAGTAATAAATGGAGCTACTGTTAAAACCCGTCAAAACAGTCATATAGAGACAAAAACATTGGACTCACATTAACTAAGATAACTTATGATCCGAGAGTCCATTTTAGATCTACGATCTGTCAAATCAAAGATCCTGAAATGATCTTCGACCAGAGAGGTGAAAGAGTCTGAATGGATAGGCGGATCAGAAGTTATGACCATTTAAAAAAAAGCTGACGGGGAACGGGTGCTAGAAACGAGGCATTGAAAGACATAACAAACCTGATACCCACTAAAAAGGCCATAACATATGATCTAGGAGTTCATGTGGGCGCCGTGACCAGTCAAACTGAAGCTCATGGAATGAGCAATGATCTTGTAGGTGGAGGAGGCCGAACTGACACGCGGATCGAAAGTTAGGTCTATTTGAAGACAAGTTTGACGGGTCACCGGTGACGGAAATAGGGTTTTGGAGGCCTTCGGAGGGGTTTTTGGGGTCAAAAAACACTATCGATTTGGTGCGTAGCTCTCTTCGCTGGCTTCGATTTGATATGTGGTAGAGCTCAAATGGACACCCGGAGTGAAAGTTATGGTCGTTTGAAGTTGGAGAACTTTTTTAACTTTCTTATAACTCTAATATCTTCCACACCTTAGACCATCTCACGGTTTTGATTATATGTGCCTCTAGATCTCTTCATGAGCTTCGATTTGACTGGTCGTGGTGCTTCAATGGACGTCCGGATCAAAAGTTATGGTCATTTTAGTGATTTCGGTGTTTCTTGTGTTTTTTATTTTTATCATTTCATTTCGCGGAGGTTTTACCGAAAATGACACTATTTCGCGGCAGTTTTTCAAAAAACCGCTACTAATCCTCGAATAAAATAAAAAAAATTGAAAAAAAATTAATAAAAAATAAAAAACATTTGCCGTTTAGCGGTGGTTTTTTCGCGGCGGTTTTAAAAACCGCCGTGAAAAAATTGCCGCTAAACGATGGTTTTCTTGTAGTGGAGGTAGGGTCACAATGTTTTTTGAATCCTATTTCTTCATGAATCCCCTGACCTCCATGAATTAATTAATATTAATGAAACACTTCTCTGTGAGGCACTATGACTCATGAATCCTCTCCCTTAGTCTTATCCTTGACTCCTCCCTTATTCTGAAACCACATCAAAAATTTTGAGTTCCCAAGCCCCCCACACCCATTCTATAATTGTCTAACTTCACCTTATTTTTGTATGCGAACTATTCAACCCATTCCTGTGGCCCACTCCAATCCATGTGTCACCTGAGACTCGCATTCATAAGTACACTAATATATTTTTCATCTCAACATAGTCACTCTAATGTGGAACTCATGATCGAAAACTTCTTCAAACCAATAAAACATGGAATTTATAAATCTATCCCCTTACAAAGGGTGAATTAGTTATTTTTATGTAAGTACAAGGGGTAATAAGTGATTCCCCCATGTCCATGTTACACAACATAAAACTGCCTTCCACCAATGTCCTCGACACATGATGTAAAATTGTAGTATTAACTAATGAAATGCACATTTGAGTCCCCATGTATGATAATCATGGGATTCTATCCTCTACCACCCCATAGTATATTCCACCACCAGAGGAGTACAAGCACCCTTTGAGGGTACCTTTCATGTGTTATCCCCAAACACCCTATTCTAGAAGCATTGAAAGAACCATATATAACTCTAAAGGAATTAGATCCTCATCACATGGAATTTGATCCTCTCTAAATGGAATGAAATCTTTATTGGGTATATTCCATGTGTAATCTCCACTCACATATAAAGAGAACCTACTCTAACAGCTTCTATCCATAAGTATCACACAATCACCCTTGGGCACTTCATTCACTACCTGAGCATCAGGTCTAATGCTTTCCCTTTTTCTCAAACCTAGCATGACTTACATGTGCTTAAGGGTTAGTGGAGATCATGAAATCTCTTCAATCATATCCACTTCCACAGACATCTTTAGGTGTAAGCCCTGACCATGTCACCCAAAATGAGAGGCTCCTATAAATAAGCCCCAACCATATTATCCACTTCCTCTTACCTCCACTTTATTTATAAGTCTCAAACATCATTGGAATATGTGGTCTTTGATTCCAAACATACTAGAATATGCAGGAAGCCTCCCTAAGGTCTGAACCCATCACTCCATCCACTGCATACAACAAACACTCCATCCGTATTCACCCTGATTTTCCATGGGATTCCACAAACCAGTATGATAATTCACCTTCCCATAGATCACATGTCCTTTACGTCCCCTTGGGATGCTTCCATGCATAAGAATCATCAAATTTATTTTTAATCCTAGAAGAACTCAGGTGGCTCCAATTCGTAAACCCCAAACAATTCAACCAAGATCAATCTTTTTCCAATGGGAATCTTCCAACCATTAGACCCACGCGATCTCTCTATAATGACCCTTTAGGGCTTGAGTATCCTTACCACATGACATTAAACTATAAGGACTGGTCTTGTCACATGGCCTTAAACATTGATATTAAAATACAATGGTTTTTATCCCTTCTAATTATTAATGACGCATTAGACCCCTCCCTAAGGATAAATCACATGAAATTAAAAAACTATGTGCTCCCTCCTAGGTATGTACTTCCTTGATTCACCTTTAGTGGTGTTATGATCAAACATAATGGTGTTATATATTTCCATTATGGGATATTCTTCTAGGATCCACCTCCACATTGAATTCTGATCCATCCCTTGGTATACCATTTAGGTGTTCCCTCTTAAGGAGACACCTCCTTGATCTGCCTCAGTGGGGAATTCTGATCTATCTCATTTTCCCCCTAAGATGTCATAATTGAGACTATCACATATTAATACCTAATGTTAATCATGGGAGGCCTAAGGTGATGGCCTTTAATGTTATACACGCACAGAATCTTCTACCACATGCTAGGCATGGGAATCTTAAGGTGAATTCTTTAAAAGATATGTCTTTGGCATCAGATACCATATTATTAAAATCGTATTCCTCTAGGTTCATGCATAAGATGCCTCCATGAGATTACCTACAATGAGTATGGATACATGTTCTCAATGTCTCTAGCATCCAGACATTCTTGTGGTGCCCATAGTGACTAATCTCTTGATCGAAGGTTTCTTCCCTCACAATACCCATTGTAATGTCTAGATAGAAGTAGTGTAATTAATCGAAGTCCAAAAATAGATAAAACTAGGAATGAGTTCTACAAACATGAATTAATTATATGAAAGAGACCAGAAAAGGACAATGAGTTTCTGGGAGGAATCCATTAATGGAGGAATATACATCCCATCACCCCATTTGAATTAAATAGAAGACATCACTGATGTATGTGTTTAATGTTGTATATCTTTGGAGAGTGGGAATGCATGGAAACAAAAATGCAACTAAATCACACATCGATATGTGAGGTGGAACACCCCAGAAAAATATTCGAAAACAATATTAAATGCATAACAACTCCATATCATGAAATAATTTTTATCCATTATTTAATTCATTTATGAATTATTTTTTTGCTTATTTAGATTTAGAATCCAAATTTCATCAGCCAAATGTATATATTCCTACCATATTAATGTGTATCTAATTTTATGGCTCATATATTATGTTACTCTTAAAAATAAAATACGAATATATTTACACAAATTTTAATGCATCCTTTGTGTGATGTTTATATAACTATTTCATGTAATGAATTATGATTATATGTTATCAATTAACCCAAAAATAGTATGATCAGGGGGAGATGGTGAAAATACATAATTTTATAAAGAAGGAATAGACATGAACCTAATGTGTATTATAATATAAATTCATAATACCTAATAATAATTTACCTAAGATAGATTTTAATTCCATAATTCTCCTTATACCAAATATAGATAAACTACATTGAATCTATAAATTTATTTTTCTAACCACAAAAATAACTAATGTCAGGGTAAATAAAAATAAAATCATATATTATCATACTAGGAATATATTTTCTATCATGTAAAACTTATAAGATATTATTTCTGAATGTTTTACAAACATATATAATATTTCCATAATGTAAACAATTTATATTGTTTTATAATTAATACATAAAATAAAAAAAATATTTATTTTTCAAATATTAGGAACAAATAAAAACATTTCATATTTTATTTGGGTATAAAAATTTCATATTAATAGTTATAAAAACTTTTCATTTTTTAATAAATCATAACAAATTCACCTAATATATTTAATAAAATTCAATGATTACCTAATATCTCATTCTATCATTGATAGTGATGTTATATATCATATTAAATGTTTTAATTAGAACATACAATAAGTTTTATCTTTTTATGATAATCATATTTTTCAAAATACCTTGGAGTGATGTGTGTTTGATCACATGAATAAAAAGATAATTTGTGATATCATATATATATCCATCACAATTTTCATCCTGATTTTTTAATACTATAATTACTATTTATATCATAAAATGATTATTAGAATAGATTACAACACATAATAAAATCATGATAATTGATTTATTTTCCCCTATGACTCAACAAGTCATACCTTATGACCTTACAAAAATATCGATGGAATATTAAGATATCTGATGAAGGTAGTAACATCATCAAATTTTAATAATGTTCTATTCATTTTGTTCTCTTATATCTAGATATATTTTGTAATACATAATACATTTCAGTAAGTTTTTAAAATATTGTATATATTTAAAAAATTATCTAATTAATTTTTCTGTTATATTATTAGAAATAACTAAAAAATTTATATTTATTTATAATTATCTATTTATTTGGTGATAAGTTTTGGATTTATGAAGCAGGAAGATGTAATTGAGAGAATTATGGATATTTTTTCTGTAAATAAAAAATATATAATAGAAAAAGTCTATTTTATAGAAATATAATACAATAGATCCATAAAGAGTTAATAGAGGACATAAATTTACAAAATATATTAAAATTGATTCCCCATGTCATGTTCTTACCTTTATATCTTTTCATGATCTGTGCTGACATTGATTTATTAAGTTACGATGAACACTACATTGATCCATGCATAGTTATTTAAAGGACATATAAAAACAATTCCCAATATATAGTTCTATGAATTTGTGAACAAATTCCTTCCTAAGATAGATTTTAGAAAATAATTTTTTCTCCACAAAAGAAGCTTGTGGTACCACATCATCATGCATTCCAAAAAAACATTTTTCATAGAATAATCAAAATTTGAATTATATTTTCATCAAAAAAAAAAAGAAAACTCTATATTTTAAAAAATCTTGGAACATGTAGTGATTTGAAGTCAGAAGGAATAATTAAAACATATTATAAATAAAAATATGAGAGCATGTTGGATTTCTCCATGGATAAAAAGTGGGAATATACAGATCTATAAAAATGGGATGAGGCATTATGAATGAAGTGTGATTTACTAGGAGGTTCAGGCTCAACTTCTTTGTCACGACCCGACCCTACCTGGGCTCGAGCTACAACTACCCCAAGCCCGCCTTTATAGGATAGGGGCTGGAGACCAGCGCCGAAGGCACAACAACTGAGGTAGGCCTTTGCCTAAGTACCAATTCACACACACGCACCACACTCAATGCAACAGTGTAGAGTAAAAGAAAAGACAAGTAATGAAAAGGGAAACTGCTATATATAAACCACAAGAGTGCATCGACCTCTAACAGAACAAAGTACAATATGAAGAGAAAAAGGGTCAAAACACGCGCCCAACCAAAAAGTGCCACAACCCGGCACTAGGTAAACAGAAGAAAACAGCTGAAAGGGTCCCCCACTTGGAACCCTTCTCCGACCACCACACGCGGTCCAAGCTCTTGATCCACTAAACTCTTCTGACGTCACGACCAACCTGTCCATCGTCTGCAAGGGAACACCATGTACGGGCAAAGCCCAAGCAGGGGTGAGTATAAAAATACTCAGTAGGATACCACGAAGGCTCGAGGGAGTAACAAAGGAGGTACTGAAGGGTGAGCAGTAGATCGAATAGGGATGGTAAAGGAGTACAACTGAAAGTGCGGAAAAGAGTACAGTAAAGAGTCATTCTCAACCCAACAAGAGAAAGAAGGTATACTCGTCCAGACACAAGGAGCTGGAAACAGTGAGAAGATGAACTTCTCGTTGAGTCTTCGCTACCTGTAGCAGGAGAGTAGACTCGTCCAACCATGAGAAGCTAGACACGGAAAGCACGTGGCATATCCCTCACGTCTTCGCCTCTCCTGGAAGGATAGTAACCAAAACCCAAGAAGTGGGTACTGGAACAAGGTATAAAGATATCCTTACGCTCAATCAAGAAGCCTGAATAGGGTCGTAAGGGGATCTCCATCCCATAGCTCAGCCCAAGAAAACGAGTAGCCAACAGTCCCAGAAGTAAACTCCATTGATGCCCAGCATCCCACACGTATGCCCCAAACCGCAAGCAAAGGGGCTCAATCACCGCAGCTCGACACTATCCGATTTGGGCGGCACTGACTCACCCACACGGTTTTAGATCGCATCACAAGAACGTGTCTCGTTAAGGAATGTGTCCCTCGTACTTGAGAGTTCCAGGGAAAGTCAAACCACACCTCGTCACTGCCCTGCAGTCAAGAGGTCTTGTCAAAGAATGTCATCACAACACTGACTCGTATAACCAAGGGTCCCGCTCCAGTAATCACAGAGGAAAGCCTCAGACTAGCCTAATAGAAAGGACTGAGCCTTGAATGCCAACAAGTGTCCCACTGCCCAGCCCTGCTGGAGAGTTATTCATAACCAGATATTGGGTGACCCACTTCCCAGCCCTGCTGGAGGGTAAACCGTAATACATCATCATGTGACCCACTGCCGAGCCCCGCTGGAGGGTAGACCTTAATACATCATCATGCGACCCACTGCCCAGCCCCACTAGAGGGTATACCTTAATATATCATCTGGTGACCCACTGACTAGCCCCACTGGAGGGTAGACCCGGAATCAGTTGACAGGAGACCCACTGCCCAGCCTTGCTGGAGGGTAGACCTGGAACTAGATGACGGGCGACCCACTACCCAGCCCTGCTAGAGGGTAGACCCTAAGAGGTTGTCAGGTGACCCACACCCCAGTCTCTGCTGGAGGGTAGACCCTAAGTGCGTCGGGTGACCGACTGCCCAGTCTCTGCTGGAGGGTAAACCCTAGAAGACAATGAGTAACCCACTGCCCAGCCCCGCTGGAGGGTAAAACTCATAACTGCTCTGGCCATCTCTAGTGGAGGGTACAACACTGGCCAACCAAACACGGAGTGGGTATCTTGCAACCACCCAATTCCAGAACAACTCACCCAAAAGAGGTTCACTGTCTATTCTATCACTGGGTGTCACTAGCACCGCTACCGGCCAATCCATCGAGAACTAAACCAGGGGAAGACCACTCAACCCTGCTGGTCAAACAAACGATCATAGAGTCAGGGGAAAAACTCCACCCTGCTAGTCAAACAAACGAGCACAGAGGGACCCTCAACGTCGTGAAAGGTCAAAGTACGCAAAGTAGAGCACGACACGCACCTGAGGCCCACATGACGTGTGGCCCCAAGTTAACCCCAACCAAGCGCATGAACGTCCTCGGGTACTAACCACACGCGCCTTCAAGCGCTCTCGTATACTCTCAAAGTATACCACGTCTCTATCCCTAAGGCTATCGTGCACACGGCACCCCAACCTCAACGCAAAGGCGTAACGTATCAACTCTACCTTAAAGGCCCAGACACGTCCAACAACATCTTGTGAATCATTTATATCACTCTCCCAAAAGTGTTCCAACACATGCCAAGGGTTCGCTACAAACATGGTAGGACGAACCGCCACAGGAGCACCCTTTTATTCCACATTTAACAAGATCGCGCAAGAAGATTTGTACAACCAAAATGATCGCACCGTTGTAATCCTCGTGGAAAAACACGCAAGATAGAATACTTACTCTCCTCAAACAGATATCCAATGGAAAAGTCACCAACACCGTCTCACGCCCGAATGGCGTCCCGTGATTCCGAGCCTTCGCCCCAAAAACAGTCTGGCACATCACACCATTGTGATCCCCTCAGGAAAACACGTCAAAAGCACTACTCACGTGAGTGCAATGGATATCCAAAGAAAAAGGCGCATTCCAGCGCACCGCACAAGAGAGGTGCTTCGTGGGACCCGCAACCCGGTCTCAAAACACAACTAACGGATCCCACCATTGCGATCCTCTCAAAAAAGTACACAAGTTCGACTACTCGTTTTTCCTAAACAGACACCAGGTGAAATAGCAGAAATTCACCGTCAATGCCCAAAAAGGTCCTCGTGGGGTCCACACCTCAATCTCGGTTTAATTACTCTAAATTAGTCTTGAAATGTCCGCCTCAAATTTAGGGTCGTGATGCCACTGACGACTCGTCAATCGGATGTCGTATGCAGACGTACGGTCTGATATAAGATTCCCTCAAATAATAATAATTATATTATTATTATTTTACTTGGCTGTTCCATGTAATCATTCCATGAGCTTGAATTAAGCATCCAATATTGGACTCAAAATGACCATCTCAAAAACAGGATCATGTCGCCGCTGGCAGCGCAACAATCTGACGTTGCACTGGGGAGTTACGACCGAAAACAATATTTGATAACAAAAGAATAATAATAATATTTTATATTATTATTATTATTATTATTTATTATTATTATAATTTATTAACTCAATCAAACACACCCCACTTTGTTCCTCACAGGTGGCACACACCCCTCATGACATTTTTTCTTTTTTAGTTTTTTTCTATTCTTTATTCTCCTTGTTTTTTTCTTTCTTCTCTCTCCAATCAAAACCAAATTCTCTCCTTTCTCCTGTCAAAAACAGGACCCACACCATGCGGGTATTGTTTCCCCCATCGGTCGTCCAGGTCGCTGCCTCAAGCAGCTCGCTGTCGGATGCCCACCGTCCCAGCTCACTGGTGCATAGCCGTCCAACCACACCGGCAACTCCCTCGGCCTCCGGCCTGACGCCACACCAGGCACACCCCGCCGTGCGTTGACCCTGCCCGCTAGACTGCCATTTTGCATGTTGTCTCGGACCACCACCACAACCCGCTGCACACCACCACTCTGGCCAGGCTCCGCACACCACTACGTTGTCGACCCTCTATGCACCACCACGCCGGCTAGCTTCGCCTCTTCGACCCACTACGCACCACATACCTCAGCCCTCGTACCACAACTGCGGTCTCCAACACAAATCTATATCTGCATGAAAGATCCATTTTGTCAAGGATTGATCCCATGACAATTTATTATCGGGTATTGTATCGATCCGCCGATCAAAAGAAAAGTTGGTGATGAACAAGAGATAAATGAAGAACAGGAGCACAATTCAATGAACAAACATTAGTTCATCGCCGTTAAAATGATGAACTAAGATGAATGGTTATAACAATAATTAATCTGTGGGATCATGTGAAGGATGATAATCGCGGATCAAATGAAAATAAAAATAAATGATCAATCTTTTAAATCAAAGGTATGAAAACCACAAATTGATGAATCCTACCTGGATTGGGATCGATCATCGTTGACGAAGAATGCGCTCGCCAAGCTTCGAAGTTCTGTCGTCATCCACTAAAGGGAGGAGGAGGAGGTGAAGGAGGAAGAGAGCATGGGAGGAGGGGAGATTCTTGGTAGAGTAATGGGAAGGGTTTCTCCAGGGATTGGGTGGGGGAAGAAGAAGAGATTAAATAAAGAAAAAAATTAATTAAACCTTTAATTAATTAAAAACTCAACCCAAATTAAATCCGCATCTGAAACCCCAAAAGCAGTGAAAGTTAGGTCGCTCATACGGTAAAAAACACCCCCTGAGCACAATGGTGGTCTCAGAATTTTAATCTGAGGCTCCGTTCGAAAGAAACAAAATCTAACGTCCGAGACCACTTAATTACGAAAACGCCCCTCGTGGCGTTTTCCACAGAGGGCCCGTGCCCGCGAAAGTTACACCCATACTTGGGTAAACGGAATTCTTAGGACTCAACGGTGCCATATATTTTCCGATCCGAGCCACCGTTTAAGAGATACTTGAGTTTAACCATTAAACAAATTAATTAATTAATTAATTTATCCATTTAACGTTCTGGTAGCGGGCGCGGGGTCCAAACATCCCACGCCGACATGTTTTATGTCGTTCCTAGGGTAAAAACCCCATTCCGGACCCATACATGCTCTCAGATCTTTGATCCGGATCACCGTTTAGGAGTTATCCCATTTATTTGGCATTTCCAGTGTGAACGCACTAAAAATTTAATTCTGGCCACACAAGGGCTTAGAATCGCACGCCGTCTGAAGGCACTGATCTAGAATAACTTCAAGAATATTCCAAAGTCCTTTTTATCCAAAAACAGGGTTCTTACATCATTCCTTCCTTCAAGCTTTTCATCCCAGAAAAGAAAAACTAGGGAAACAACTCAGGGTACTAAGCTGACACCTGCCTCTTCCGTACCCAGAAGAACTCTTGCATAGTCCCGCGTCACCGCACACATACCAAAGGATTTGACCAGTTCACGTGAGGTCGGCCTATACCAATGTCGTGCAAAGGAGAATTCACACTTCTCTTTAGTTAAACCACGTGGGAGACATCGTGCACCCACTCTAAACTTTGGGGTTATGGAAAGGCGGTAGGGAACCTCACCATCCCTTTGCACAGTCTCAAACAGCCCGAAGGCTCTCGGGGGTAACTCACCTCCCCGACAGAACCCTTACATCGCACGCCGCGACTGGAATCACCGCCCGCACCTGGAACAAGGCCCGATGAATCCCTCCTTCATAATATCCATATGGTGGAACACCCAAGGATATCTAGTCACGCAAGATTCCACAGTCGATGTCTCACAGCCAAGGCCCTCTTATACACTCGGAAGCGAAGGATTCAACACCGTCGACTAAAGGAAAAGGTCCCACAACTTTTATCATACCAACACAAGGTTACATCGTCACCCCGCGCCACCCTGGTAACACCTCAAGCAAGTATCAGGGAGGAAAGAATTCCACACACCAAGTCTATCAATTCTACTGCAAAAAAGTAGAAGAGCCATAGAGTGTACCTCTTATCACCTCATACTCTGCAGGATCGTGGACATCCAAAGCTCGCGGCTGTCCGCGGTCCCAACTGTCGGCTCCCGGAGCCTGACGTGGACCACCTAGTGTTGATGGGAAGACCGTGTAGGTTCGTTCTCCACTTACAACTCCTCCCGCTCCCCTGCTAGCACCACCTCTCTGGGTACTACTCTGATCATGGTGCTGCCTCTGTCGTGGTGGTGCACCAGCTGCCTGCCCGAAGTTCTCCGCGTGCCTGGTCAGACAGTCCCGTGCCAAGTGACCTCAGCCATCGCAAGCATAACACCGACTCTCTCCGGTCTACACCGGTACCCTCTGGCGCCAATGTGGTCTACGACCACGCCCCTGAGTACGGTTATCGGAATGCCACCTACATCGAGGTCCTGCTTGCCGACGCCCGCTAGCTGCGGCAGACGTCTCGGCTCCAACATGCTTTCTGCCACCACCCACTCCAGAAGGTGAAAAAAAGCTCTCTATCACCAGCTCCTGCTCTAGCACTCTGGCATATGTGGAAATGGCCAAAGGTGCTATGACATCACGAATCTCTCTACAGAGACCCTGCTTGAACTTCCGCGCTCGGAAGTTGTCGTCATGGACCAAGTTCGGGTAAAAGCGTGCACGGTCTGCGAAACTAGCCGCGTACTCGGCCACCATCATCCCTCTCTTCTAAAACTGCAGGAACTCCTAAATCCGAATGGAGCGCAAGTAGGAGGGCCAAAAATCCTCACAGAACAACAACTGAAAGTATCCCCATGAAAGCGACGACTCATCAAGAAACTGAGTCACCAGACTCCACCAACGCTAAGCTGATCAACGAAAAAGGTTGGTTGCCAAATCCACTCTCCGATCTGTCGGCGTCTACACAAGCCTCAAAAGGAGAACCACTGTCTCTAGAAAAACCTCTGTTCCCTGAGGATCTGGCTCACTACAGAACCTCAGCGGTCTCCGCTGCTGGAACTCAAGGAGCACGCTCAACCTGTGCTCAAGCTCAGCCTGCTCTGCTGAAACTGTCTACTGCTCCACTTGTGGGGGTGCTATTACCGACCCAACCAAAGAAAGGGGCTCGCATGATGGGTCCTGGACTGTGGCCTCATAGCTCATATGGTCATCATCACGAACCAGTGCTTGTATCCTGGCTGGATGTCTTCGCGGAGACATCCTGATTATTATCAAGGAGTGTCGTAGTCAGATGAGCATATATGTATATACCAATATCAATGATGGGGAGATGACTCAAGAAGGACAGTCAAATTCTCAATCTTATGTGATGCACAAACCAATTTTCCCTGCAACAAGTGTCTCAGCATGCTGAGTCGACAAGCAGGTTATCAGGGTCCTGTTGAATGGATACGTCGGTCGCCGCACCATCACTGGACTCCCTGGCCTGAGAGCCGCTCTTGAGACACGTTAACATTGTTTCCCTAAATCCCAACTAATTTATTTTTAGGGACATACGAACATCACCCCAAGGAATGAACCACCTCTGATACCACTTTGTCACGACCCGAGCCTACCCGGGCTCGAGCTGCAACTACCCCAAGCCCGCCACCATAGGCCAGGGGCTGGTGACCAGCGCCGAAGGCAAAACAACTCGGGGAGGCCTTTGCCTAAGTACCTATTCACACACACGCAGCACACACAATGAAATAGTGCAGAGTAAAAGAAAATACATGTAATGAAAAGGGAAACTGCTATATATAAACCACAAGAGTTCATCGAACTCTAACAGTACAAAGTACAATCTGAAGAGAAAAAGGGGCAAAACACGTGCCCAACCAAAAAGTGCCACAACCCGGCACCAGGTAAACATAAGAAAACAGCTGAAAGGGTCCCACACCTGGAACCCTTCTCCGACCACCACACGCGGTCCAGGCTCCTAATCCACTAAGCTCCTCTGACGTCACGACCAACATGTCCGTCGTCTGCAAGGGCACACCAAGTGCGGGAAAAGACCAAGCAGGGGTGAGTATAAAAATACTCAGTAGGATACCCCGAAGGCTCGAGGGAGCAACAAAGGAGGTACCGAAGGGGGAGCAGTAGATCGAACAGGGAAGGTAAAGGAGTACAACCGAAAGTGTAGAAAAGAGTACAGTAAAGAGTATAGCTCAACCCAACAAGAGAAAGAAGGTAGACTCGTCCATACATAAGGATCTGCAAACGGTGAGAAGATGAACTTCTCATCGAGTCTTCGCTACCTATAGCAAGAGAGTGGACTCGTCCAACCACAAGAAGCTAGACACGGAAAGCACGTGGCATACCCCACATGTCTTCACCTCTCCTGGAAGGAGAGTAACCAAAACCCAAGAAGTGGGTACTGGAACAAGGTATAAACATATCCATATGCTCAAACAAGATGCCCGAAGAAGGTTGTAAGGGGTTCTCCATCCCGTAGCTCAGCCCAAGAAAATGAGTAGCCAACAGTCCCATAAGTATACTCCATCGATGCCCAGCATCCCACATGTTTGCCCCGAACTGCAAGCCAAGGGGCTCAATCATCGCACCTCGACACTATCCGCTTTGGGCGGTACTGACTCGCCCACACGGTTTTAGATTGCGTTACTAGAACGCGTCTCGGTGGGGAATGTTCCCCTCGTACTTGGGAGTTCTAGGGAAATTCAAACCACACCTCATCACTGCCCTGTAGTCGAGAGGTCTTGTCAAAGAAAGTCATCACAACACTGACCCGTATAACCAAGGGTCCCACTCAAGTAATCACAGAGGAAAGCCTCAGACTAGCCTAGTAGAAAGGACTGAGCCTGGAATGCCAACAAGTGTCCCACTACCCAGCCCTGCTGGAGGGTTATTCATAACCAGATATCGGGGGACCCACTTCCCAGCCCTACTGGAGGGTAAACCCTAATACATCATCCGAAGACCCACTGCCCAGCCCCGCTAGAGGGTAGACCTTAATACATCAACAGGCGACCCACTTCCCAGCCCCGCTGGAGGGTAGACCATAATACATCATCAGGCGACCCACTGACCAGCCCCACTAGAGGGTAGACCTGGAATCAGTCAACAGGCGACCCACTGCCCAGCCTTGCTAGAGGGTAGACCTGGAACTAAATGACAGGCGACCCACTACTAAGCCCTGATGGAGGGTAAAACCTAAGAGGTCATCGAGTAACCCACTGCCCAGTCTCTGCTGGAGGGTAGACCCTAAGTGTGTTGGGTGACCCACTACCTAGTCTCTACTGTAGGGTAAACCCTAGAAGTCGATGAGTAACCCACTGCCCAGCCCCGCTGGAGGGTAAAACTCTGAACTGCTCTGGCCATCTCTACTGGAGGGTACAACACTGGCCAACCGAACACAGAGTGGGTATCGTGCAACCACCCAACTCCATAACAACTCACCCAAAAGAGGTTCAGCGCCTGTTCCATCACTAGGTGTCACTAGCACCGCTACCGGCCGATCCTTCGAGAACAAAACCAGGGGGAGACCACTCAACCCTACTGGTCAAACAAGCGATCACAGAGCCAGGGGAAAACTCCACCACGCTGGTCAAAAAAAAGGGCATAGAGGGACCCTCTACGTCGCAAGAGGTCAAAGTACGCAAAGCAGAGCACGTCACGCACCTGGAGCCCACACGACGTGTGTCTCCACGTTAACCCCAACCTAGCACATGAACGTCCTGGAGTACAAACCACACGTGCCTCCAAGCTCTCTCGTATACTCCCAAAGTATACCACGTCACCAGCCTTAAGGCTATCGTGCACACGGCACCCCAACATCAACGCGAAGGCGTAACGTAACAACTCCACCTCAAAGGATGAGGCACATCCAACAAAATATTTTAAATCATTTATATCACTCTCCCAAAAGTGCGCAATCACACGCCAAGGGTCTGCTACAAACATGGTAGGACGAACCACCGCCGGAGAACCCTTTTATTCCACATTTATCAAGATCACGCAAGAAGCTCCATACAACCAAACAGATCATACCATTGTAATCCTCTTGGAAAAACACGCGATATGGACTACTTAATCACCTCAAACGGATATCCGACCGAAAAGTCACCAACACCGCCTCACGCCCGAATGGCGTCCCGTGATTCCGAACCTCGGCCCCAAAAACAGTCAGGCGCATCACACCATTGAGATCCCCTCATGAAAACACGTCAAAATCACTACTCACATGATTGCAATGGATATCCGGAGAAAAAGGCGCATTCTGGCGCACCGCACACAAGCGGTGCTTCATGGGACCCGCAACCCGGTCCTGAAACACAAAGAATGGATCCCACCGTTGCGATCCTCTCAAAAAAGTACACAATATCTACAATTCGTTTGTCCTAAACGTACACCAGGTGAAATAGTTGAAATTCACCATCAACGCCCAAAAAGTGCCCCGTGGGGTCCACACCTCGATCTCGGTTTAAGTACTCTAAATCATTCTTGAAATGTCTGCCTCAACTTTAGGGTCGCGATGCCGCTGACGACTCGTCTATCGGATGTCGTATGCAGACGTATGGTCCGATATCAGATTCCCTCAAATAATAATAATTATATTATTATTATTTTACTTGGGTGTTCCATGCAATCATGCCACGAGCTTGAATTAAGCATCCAAGATTGGACTCAAAATGACCGTCTCAAAAACAGGATCATGTCGCCGCTAGCAACGCATCAATCGGGCGTCGCACAGGGGAGTTTCGACTGAAAACAATATTTGATAACAAAAGAATAATAATAATATTTTATATAATTATTATTATTATTATAATTTATTGACTCAATCAAACACACCCCACTTTGTTCCTCACGGGTGGCGCACCCCCCTCATGCCTTTTTTTCTTTTTTTTCTTTTTTTCTATTCTTTATTCTCCTTGCTTTTTTCTTTCTTCTCTCTCCAATAAAAACCAAATTCTCTCCTTTCTCCCATCAAAAACCAGACCCGCACCATATGGGTCTTGTTTCCCCCACCGGTCACCCAGGTTGCTGCCTCGAGCAGCTCACAGTCGGATGCCCACCGTCCCGGCTCACCGGTGCACCGCCGTCCAGCCACGCCATCAACTCCCTCGGCCTCTGAAATGACGCCACACCAGCCACACCCCGCCGTGCGTTGACCCTGCCCACTAGACTGCCTTGCTGCCTGTTGTCTCAGACCGCCACCGTGACCTGTTGCACACCACCACTCCGGCCAGGCTCTGCAAACCACTACACCATCGACCCGCTGTGCACCACCATGTCGGCCAACTTCGCCTCTTCGACCCACTACGCTCTACATACCTCAACCCTCGTACCTCAACTACGGTCTCCAACCCAAATCTATGTCCACATAAAAGATCCATTTCGTCAAGGATTGATCCCGTGACAATTTATTATCGGGTATTTTATTGATCCGCCGATCAAAAGAAAAGTTGGCGATGAACAAGAGATAAATGTAGAAAAAGAGCACAATTAAAGGAACAAACATTAGTTCATCGCCGTTAAAATGATGAACTAAGATGAATGGTTATAACAATAATTAAGTTTTGGGATCATGCGAAGTATGATAATCATAGATAAAATGAAAATAAAAATAAATGAACAATCTTTTAAATCAAAGGGATGAAAACCACAAATTAACGAATCCTACCTGGATTGGGATCGATCATCGTTGACGAAGAATGCGCTTGCTAAGCTTCGAATTTCTGTCATCGTCCGCCAAAGGGAGGAGGAGGAGGTGAAGGAGGAAGAGAGCATGGGAGGAGGGGAGATACTTGGGAGAGGAATGGGAAGGGTTTCTCTAGGGAGTGGGTGGGGGAAGAAGAAGAGATTAAATAAATAAAAAAATTAATTAAACTTTTAATTAATTAAAAACTCAACCCAAATTAAATTTGCATCTGAAACCACAAACGCAGTGAAAGTTAGGTCGCGCATAGGGTAAACAACACCCCCTGAGCACAACGCTGGTCTCAGAATTTTTATCCGAGGCTCCATTCGAAAGATATAAAATCTAACGTCCGAGACAACTTAATTATGAAAATGCCCCTCGTGGCGTTTTCCATAGAGGGCTCGCGCCTGCGAAAGTTACACCCATACTAGGGTAAACGGCACGCTCTGGACTCAATGGTGCCATATATTTTCCAATTTGAGCCGCCGTTTAAAGGATACTTGAGTTTAACCATTAAAAGAATTAATTAATTAATTAATTAATCCATTTAACGTTCTGGTACCGGGTGAGGGGTCCAAACATCCCGCACCGACATGTTTTATGTCATTCCTAGGGTAAGCATCCCATTCCGGAACAATATGTGCACTCATATCTTTGATCCGGATCACCGTTTAGGAGTTATCCCATTTATTTGGCATGTCCAGTGTGAACGCACTGAAAATTTAATTCCAGACACACCAGGGCTCAGAATCGCACGCCATCTAAATGCATTGATCTGGAATAACATCAAGAATATTCCAAAGTCCTTTATATCCAAAAACAGGGTTCTTACATTCTTCTCCTACTATGCTTTTTGTCTTCTTGGTTTTATTTTCTATTTCAATTTAGTATTGTACTTTTATACTTCTCATTTTATCTCTCCAACCATCCTGTGGAGGTGAAATTCCCATGTACTTTAGGAGGGGAAGGATCTCCACTCATAATTCCCATGTTTGTATACCTTAATGAGAAATATATATCATTCTTCTTAACATGATTTGATATTTATTTTTTATAGATGATATAAAATGTGATTATGTTTTATTTAATTAAATTTATTAGTTATTTCATTTTTTATGATCTACAATATACCTTAATTCTATGTTGGTTAATATATGACAAAATTTGTGTGGGTTGAGTAGTGAAAGACTCTATGATTTCTTTTATGTGTTGAAGTGGTAGTGGATTCCTTTTTATTTCCTATGAGAAACAAAAAATTAAAATGAATATACGAGGTTAACTTGTGGGGTTCCCAAGTACACGTTTACAGAATGGTAGGAGGGTATAGTGGTAAAATATTTCATATAGGGATATTTTCACCATTAACATTGAATAATGTGTCATACTTGGTATGATTTTGAATCCTATAATTTATTAGTTAACATGATGTAGATTTAAAAACTTTGGGGGACTAATATTTTTTTCAACTAGAATCCAAACCCTAGATAAAAACCCTATATTCATTATTGTTTTTTGAAATCATTTTTTCATATATTAATTTACATTTAGAAACAAAATTAATTTTAAAAAACCTTGAATCCAACACTTTAACAAAATATTGAACCATATTTTGGGAAATTATCTCCAAATACAACCAAAATGTTTCCATTATACTATATTTTATGTAGTAATACTTATATTTTTAATCCACCAAAGGGAAAGATTCATAAAAAAGTTCTTTTTCATAGATGGAGTACAAAAAATGTTACGTATAAAATTTCATGACTACAACATAAAACACTAATCATTACCAAGTAGATCTTAAAATTAGAATAACCCTTCTAACTGAACATTAAAAAATATATATTCATGCTTCATTTGAGGATGATACATTGATAGATTCATTCAATACTTTTAATGTTCACCTGGAAACTTCCATCATGAAAGATAACAGTAATCAAAACATAAGAGTCTTATGTTCATTACAATTAATTAATATAATAAATTAGTTATCTTTTCATATTTTTCAGAATTATTTTGAGTTAAAAACTAGCTTGATTAATTTAATTCCAAAAATTTATATCCTAAAGTGTGAATACCAAAATAATAATATAAATTTTTTCATATTATTATAAATAAAAAATAAGAAAAAAAAGAGTTCAGGTAAAACCTATAAAATGATCCACCAATTTTCCTTAATGAGACTTGGAGGATGAGGGATTTTTAGTATATAATTTGATTTTTTTCATCTGAATTATATGTAATAAATGTGGAATACAATAGAACAAAAAACCAATAATCCATAAAATTTTTGATAGAAACATTAAAGTGAGATAATATAATCATTAATGATAATGAAGGATCCCTCAATGTAGTGTTTGGACAAATCACAATAAACATAAATAGTATTGAATCAATGATGAATACATCAGAGGTCCAGTAAATTAATATATTTTAACACATTTAACAGTCTAATTATTGTGAGTTTAAATTTTTTTATATAAATTTGTATCCTTATGATACAAATGATGATTAAAATACAAAGAAGAATAATGATATTCAAAAATATTGATAATTTTGTGTAGATTTGAGGATGTGGTAATTTTTTTCATAATTATATTGTTTTTTCCATGTATAATAATCTAATTTGGAATATCTTATGTAGAATATTAAATATTTATTTTAGGAAAAAAATATTACTTCACCTTTAGAACATCCCACAACTCTAGAATTTATATAATTTCCCACTTATTTAAGGTAGGTATACAAAATTGTAGGAGAGAAACAACCGTTGGTGTTGGCGAATAATCTATAAATAAAAAAAACATATATTGTACGATCATTTAGGAGATAATGTGTAATAAATAATTTTAATTTTATGTTTTATTTTAGGTAGTAATCCCTAAATATTCTTGTATAACATTCTGACTATGGAATAAACAACATTTTTTAGAAACCCTAATAAAGGTTCAACCTAACAATAGTGGATGTTTTCATGAATTAAATTGAGAAGATATTGAATAAAAACATCATCTAACCCACTTCATACTCAAAATGTTCCATCCACATTCACATATTTTCAAATAAATTTTAAATCATCACTCTAAGTAATGATTAAAATGAGTGGATACCTGTAAGAATTCCAAATAGTTGATGAGTTTGAATGGGCTATAGTAAGTCTAATAAAGTCAATAGGAATGATCATTTTCCAATACCATTACATTACCATGTGTTATATATATTTATAGGAAAAATAAAATAATATTTTTTAGATTTTTGTTTTTATACCCATTTTTTCAAATAACCTAGAGAATTAAACCTTCACATGTTGATTTGTAATCTTTACATATTTAAAGATGAAATTCAGATTAGTAAATAATCTATTCACATTTTATTAGTGCATTTTGTGAATATTTTTCACATATTTCTAATTTTTGGAGGTATATTAGATGAATTTATTACTTTGGAGACTCATTTTTTCATTTATTTAAAAATATAGGAATTTATTTGAACATAAATCATTGAATGGAAAATTCTTTTGAATTTTTATGGGTTCTATTATATGGTGGAAAGAGGAATATTTCTTGGTCAAGAAATTTAATAAAATTTAATTGAGTTGGAAATACCAGTAAGTCAAATTTTATGTTATTTGTGTTTCCCAACTATTTGAAAAAATTCAAGATCATTTTTAGTATATATAGGAATCTAAAAATGTTTATTAAGAATTTTATATTGATTTACCTTAATTTAATTGGATACTTTTGGAATAAGGTTATTTATTATTTTAATGAAGAATTTTGGGAATATTGTTATTAGATAATGTGAATAAAAATCATCTCACCAGTGATGTAACCACCAGAATTCAAGGAAGAAATTATTATTCTTTGTTTTCCATGAAATTAAATTTTGGTAGGAACACTTTGTTAAATAATTAAATGCATACATCAATTATATTATTTTTAGTCATGTGTGTTGGATGAAACCTAAATCTTCTAAACTACCATATCAAATGAATTTTTAGAAATCTTACTTTCTTTAAATTAATTATTATCATATATACTTTGAACTATTTTTTCTAACCCTGAAGCTCTTAGATACATGATGATAATTGTACAAGAAAATATCATGATGGTCATATTATTGTTTCCATTATATGAATTTCACTCATAATTTAATGAAAATATTGGAACTGTGAACCAAGTGGGTGATCAACTTAGGAGACTACCCAATAATGTTGATTTAGAAATTCTAGACCAAGAACCAGTGAATGAAAACATTAGAGGATAGCAGTTTTACATGTTTGAAATATAATTACCATGCCCTTATCACATTGTTGAAATTAAAAAATCCCCTCAAATATCATCTCACCTGAATTTATAAAATATCCATAAGATCAAGTATGAATAAATTTTTCATATTTGGTAGAATGTATATATTTGAATGTTTTACAAAAAAAGTGATAAATAGATGAGTTTATGAATGTGAAATATAATTAATATTTGAATTTTTTCACTTAATAACCTTGGGAGGATTCTTTGGAACCCAATGTAAAAGAACGTCTTTTTTTAATAAAGATTATATTTATTGACCATTTTTATAGATTATATTAAATTTCTCATGAAATTAGAAGAGAGTTAGTTTAATGGAATCATTTAAAAATTAATTTTAATACACCTAATGGACATCATTTTTAATTTTATTTTTTAAGTGTTGGGATTACCCATTTTAAAATAATTTCAATTATTTTTTGGATACTCCAACTTATTTCATTGATTTTATTAGGTTTCAAAAATGATGTTTACTACGTCCACAGAAACTGATGTTGCTCATGTTTTGTATGATTTTATTAGGAATGTCATTTTTTTAGTTAGGAGTTCCAAGAATCATGACCATTATTCAAGGGAATAAATTTCCAATAGAATTATTGAGGTATTGATAATGATGTTTGGAGTAAATAATAAGGCATCAACACCCTTCCAACCACTTCTAAAAGAGAAAGGTTAGTTTTCCAATAAGGGGAATAATGTGATCTAGTAAAAAATAATGAATCCAAAAATAGAATATTAGAGGTAATGGTTGGGAGACCCAATATTGGATTATAGAATATCATATAAATCCCCATTTGGAATGAGTATTTATTGGATGGTTTATGTAATTTTTTCTAAATATTTTATGAGATAGAAAATAATGAATTTAGTCAATGAGATAGATTTATTTTGATCGGGATAGAGATTAGAAAAACAGAAAATGATAGTTTTATAAACTAGAATAAATTATATGAGATTCCTTTAAAAATTAAAAAAATTATAAATAAAGGGTAATTATTGGATAATTAAAATATAATTCCATAAATGAACTTCATTCTAGTGGACTAAGTGCTACTATACAACTCAATATTTAATCTGGTCTTGTGAAGAATTTGGCCACACAATCTTGGATCGAGTAAGGAAAGATTTGACACTCAATAAGATACATTCATGATTATTATCCCCAAATTCATTTTTGTTAAAATACATCATTTTTCAGTAGCATGACATTCATGTATATGGGAGGAAACTCAGTAAGATAATAATTTACTATAATTTATAGTTGTTACCCAATACTTAGACTCACACATTGTGTCTTCAAAAAATTTAACTCATCTAAATTTTCTAAAATTATTAAACAAATACTAAAATGTATCATCATATTGCTATTTTCAGTTACTTATCGAACTTCCTATTTGTTCATGATTTGGTAGGGGCTTGGCTCGGGTGGATTCAAGAAGAAATTTAATTTTTTTTTTAAATTATGTGATGTGAAAAGTCTGCTCAACGTTTTTGCAAACCGTGTTCCCACCCAGGGTAAATTGTGCTAACCAAAAATTGTGGGGATTTCATGGTTGTCACACAATTTTATAATCCATTCACCCACCATGTATAAAATCTGCACCCCATCATAGGGGTGCATGGTTATGGCCCTCAGTTTCAAAAACTGTGTAGCCCTACCCAACTTATCATACGTGCAAACTTTTCTAATTAAAAAATTAAATTTTATAATTTTTAAACCCCCATATGAACATCTGCATAGACCCATATAAACCTAGAATGAATTTATAGGTCATGGGATCTCATAAGGACCCTTTTTTGATCCTTAAAACATGTTCTAATGTGGATATTATCTTGGTGAATGTCATTCAATCCCCCTTAGGTAAGTGATGCTGTCTCATTCTTTCTACCCCACTCTATATATCTCTCCTCTATAGGGTATATTAGATCATCTCATATTTTATGGATCTAAAATACCATTTTTGGTATCTTAGACCAATGTTATATTCCTTCATCTCTATTATAGATGTTGTACATTTGAAAATTCTAGTATAGGTGTTGTGATATGTGTTTTTGTGAAAAAAGTTATGTGGTTCCATTGATATTTTCCATGGTATAAATAATTGAATTTCATGATTTAAATCATATTTATTTCTAATGAATTATGAAAAACCAATTCGATGAAAATTTTGATTTTAATTTATTGGAATGATTTTTTCAGAAACCCCCAATTCATATTGAATTGGAAGTTGTGGAGTGATTTGAATGTAATGGAATTTGTAAAAAAAATTAATAGTTAATTGATTTTATGAAAATTGAATAAATTTATTGGACTAAAACATATAATTGGATTAATTTTTAAAAAGCCATGAATTCATTAAGAACCCATTATTTTTTCCTAAAGTGTAATTAATATTTTGAAACTGGAAATCAGGCAATATTATTTTAAAATGTTTTGAAACAACTATCCAATTATTTTTTTAATTTTCTAAGAACATGAGATATTTGGTAGTTTGTGGGTTATTTTTAGAAGACATACTAGGACGGTAATTCCCTGGAAATGGATTTATACATTAGAAATCTAATAAAACCCTATTTCGGAAGATCTTATCCCATGTGGGATGCTTATGAGTTCTCTTTAGCCAGTTTCTGAGGGACTTGTGTGCAAAAAAATTAGTGATCAATGATATGATATGTGTGAGGATACCATAACTTGGAACTATCTTAACTCAGGTTAGATGATGATGTTTTTTTGTTCACATTGATTATATATTCAAATATTTGTGAAAATTATTTACTCTTTCCAATTATTTTATATTTATTGTTTTATATAAATTCTATATTAATCCATTTTATGAAATGTTTCCATAGTTTGAAAGGAATTTCATGTTCTTCTTTAAATATGATATTGTATAACCATGCATAGTATGTTCAAAATTTTATGTATTGTTTGGATGATTAATTATGAAATGTTTTTATGGAATTATTTTTGATACTCTACATTGATATTTAGCTCACACGCTACCATTGCCTTGATGTATTTGTAGATTTACATCATTCATTTTTGATCATAGGGAAAGTGCCACATGGATTTGTTGGTGGTTTTAAATCCTTTGGACATGGTGTGTTATGTCCATTTGGCTTGGTTTTTTATCTTGTTTGTTTTTTTAGAATATGGTAATGTATTATTTCGAGTTTTTTATACCCCATTGACTTCTATTACTATCTTCATTGAGATTTTTCTTTGAGCATACTGATATGTAACTATTTATTTAGTTTTTCTATAGAAGAATATATCCATATTTTTATTATATGTTTCCACATTATAGTTTCCAATACATGGGGTTCAGGAACACCCTTTGGGATATGTCATGATAAGATCAGTGATTAGGGTAATAGGTAATCCAGGACGGTTCAGGACAAATTGGTATATGAGGTTTTAGTTTAAGAATCATGCCTTGATTTCAGTATGCAGTTGAGTAATCCTATTGAACATATGAGGTATATGTGATTTATTTTCTAGAAATATCTCATCATAATGATCCATATGTCACCATGGGTAGTTTTGGAATGAGGATTTGAGGTTTAGTTCTTATATTTACCCTAATTATTTTTCGGGTAGTTGAAAACAATCATGTTTTCAGAACTGATGGGATAAATTTTACATGTATACCTATTTTGAGTGTTTCTCTAAGTGATATTCAGATTCAAATATATCTTTTGATAATGTTTGGTAGAATCATGGATCTGATAATACATTTAAATAGGATCCAATAGGAGGCTTTTTATTAATAGCAGCATGAAAATATTTCCATGGACTAGAATCATGCTAAGGTTTTGGTGCGTGTTGTCTAATAATTGGTATAAGAGCCTAAACCCACTCTTGTTTAGGCCCTAAATATAACCCTCATATGGATGAATTCCAGATTCATTCCCAGTATTTATTTCTCTATAGGAAACCAACATTATAGGTCTCTAATAATATTCAATAGGATGAGGATTGGTTGAGCATGACTGGTCTTCTTTTTGAGTTATTGGAAATTCTTGATGAAATGAAGGTGAAATGTTCTAACTTTAATCTAGAGGTACCGTGAAGTAGATGGTGGGATACTATGGTGATGTAGAAGAAGAAAAATTTATCATAGTGGAAAGACATTAAGGAAAAATTCACTAACTAGTTATACCTAGAGACTATTGTTCCAAAATTAGATATAGAGTTTTTCAAACACAAGAAGGCTGACAAGACTATGACAGAATATT
Source organism: Viscum album (assembly GCA_963277665.1). Classification (NCBI taxonomy): domain Eukaryota; kingdom Viridiplantae; phylum Streptophyta; class Magnoliopsida; order Santalales; family Viscaceae; genus Viscum; species Viscum album. The sequence goes on along the minus strand of OY728131.1, from coordinate 1,095,827,040 downwards.
AAAATCAGGTTTATAAAAATGTGATGTCATAAATTAGGATTGTATTAAATAAGAAGATTGAGACTCGATGGATCAATATGGTATTTAGATATGATGTTATTTTTCAGGTTTTATTTTAGAATTTTTCATTTTATACAGATCTTAGGGATAGATCGTTGATGTTAAAGCTACTCCTAGCTGGTATTTCAGGGCTGATAGAAGTTTCATTCTCTCCTAGTGAAATATGTATTATTTTTTTCAAAGTAAATAGAATACATGATGATTTTAATGGTGGTTCTCAATTGAATGTTTCTTAAAGACCTATTGTAGTAATAGTAATATGAACTTTTATTTTCTACTAGGGTGGTTATCCAAGGAACTCAAAATGGGATTGCACTAAGGCAGTAAAGATATATGTCTCTTGAGTATGTTCAGGTCACATGTGAATATTATTAAATGTATATTATACTCCACATAATGGAATGAGTTAATCTACACCTAAATTTATTTCGGTGAAATCAAATGCATTTCAAACAAAGGGTTTCCATCCACAGGCATCCAAAACTAAGCTTCTTCACAGAGTGTAAGACTTTCTAAAGGAGGCGGATATGGGCTTAGTGACTCTGAGAGGTACCATAAATATTTCTTCATCTTTAGTGACTAATTTATTTTACACTGGTGAATCTCATTCATTTATTTGGACTCCTATTTTGAATCTTTTAAATCTTCTTTAGATATATTATCTTATATTACAAATTTTAATACATCACTCATCACAAAAAGATATCATCATATTATGTGACCTTATTATGTTATCTCTTTATTATAGATTGATCTAACTTTCTATTTTTTGGTTCTCTACATGAAATCTCTTGATATTATATTTTAGATAGATTGTATCATAGATAAAAAAGTTGTAATTGACTAATATTATATATGGGACTACTTTACCACACCTGATAGAGTGTTTTATATCTTTAGGGAGAATTGCACCCAAGTTAGAGCATATCTAGACCATCATATCCCTAGTGAGGTAATGTATTATCAATTTTATAATTTTATTTGGTGTGATAATCCATTAGTGATAATCTTCCTCTAGTCATGATCGATTTTTCCAACATTTTCCCTTCATCTGTCTCTGATTTTTTACCAATAAGGGAGGTAGATTTTTCTCTTCATTTTTGTGTCTAGTAATCAACCATTATCTATTAATTCTTACCATATAGATGTAGTTGGAATGAAAGTGCTGAAAACTCAGTTGGATGATCTTTTACATAAATTTGTTATATTCCTGTTTATGTAAATATGTGTGGCTCCCATTCCCTTTTCTAATAAAAAATATGAAACTCTTCTCTTCTGTGTTGATTTATAAAATAAAAACCAAGTTATTGTAATGAAAATATACCTATTTCTATGAATTGACAATCTGTTTGACTAGTTGAAAGGAGTGAAGTGGTTCTCAATGATTTATCATTGATATTGTTATCATCGGTGGAGAATAAAAGAACATTACATTCATAAAACCATCTTATAGGGCATTTGGGACCATTATGAGTATATTTTCATTCCATTTGGTCTAACCAATTCTCCTTCATTCATTATGACAATGATGAAAAAAACATTCAATGATTATCCAGATACATTCATGGTTGATTTTTTGGATCAAATCCTTATTTAATCTATGTCTAAGGAGGATATTGTGTGTCATTTGTCAGTAGTTCTACAAATTGTTTTATAAATAACCGAATTATTCATAGCTATTGAAATTTAATTTCATGATTTAAAAATTAAATTTCAGGGGACATGGGGTTTGGGAACACGATATCTCAGTTGATTCTGATATGGTGAAAGTTTTTATGAAATGTGAGCCTCCATATAATGTTTTCAAGATTAGAAGCTACATTGTTCTAACAGGACATTACCTAAAATTTGTAAAGTATTTCTCAAAGTTGGATTCTATGATGACCACTCTAAATAAGAAGGGAGATATGTTAAAAGGGGATGATAGATTCCTTATTTCATATGTTTATTTGAATCATCTTTTGAGTACAGCACCAGTGTTAACTATTCTAGAGTTTGGGTAGGGTTTTTTGGTCTTATGTGATGTATTAGGTTAAGGATTTGCATTTTTATTATGAAAGGTGATCATTATTGTTTGTTGAAAACAGAATATTATGTCACACAAGAAAAATTACCTGACCCATGACTTTGAACTTGTATCGATGATGTATGTTCATAATATATTTTTACATTACCTTTTAGAAAAGGGTTTAATTTTTATGCTGACATTAAGATCTTGAGTTATATATTCTATAAAAAAAATTTAATTCTTTCTAAAGGTGATGTGTGTAATACCGTTAATATTTTGACATTGTCATTTCCTATAACTTAGGGAAAGTAAATTTTAAAGATGATTTGTTGAGAAGTAATATTCCAACCCAGGTCATGAAAAATCCCTAGATGAGTTAAAATTGATGGATCTTTTTTGAAGAGTTTTATATTGGAGTTTCAGAAACAGGGATCGATTTTTTCTTATATAATGTGTAGTTGACCTCATCTCTTCTCAAGATGAATCTTTAGGAACCACATCTTTATTATTATTTCATAATCTTCATAGGCTCTCTTTATGATAGGGAGACTGTTTCAGAGAGGTTTTATTCCACAAAGGGTATTCTATAATTCTGGGATCGATATGTAGTACTACATCCAATGTGAAATTCTATTATAAGGTATTTACATAATTAAAAGTTGTTTCTGTAATCAATAACAAAAAATATATTCTAGGAAATACACTAATTATCCCTGTGGTCAGGTATGAGACATCACATTTCCACTTTTTTCTCTCATATTTATAGTTTACAATAGTTCAAGGACAAGCACAAGAGACCTTGGGGATTGCTTCATCTACTTATAGTGCTGATTGTATATTGTATGAGATCTATATGGATATTGTGGTTTAGTTTCCACATACCCATAAAAATTAAAATGTGATAGGGTTTGTGATATATAGGATGACTAAATTGGATAACTTTTTACCCATTCTAGATATAACCAAAGTTGAGGAGATGGGAAATATCTATGTAAATTACAATATTAATTTTCCTAGAGTCGCATCTAATATAATCTATTATAGGGATCCTCATTTTACTTCTTACTATTGGGGGCCTCTAGAATGTATTGAAATCCCATGTTCATTTTATTATGCTATAACATCTAAAAATGAATAGACAAACTAAAAGAGCTATACTAATTCTTGATGAAATGATTTGTGCCTACATCCTCAATTTTAGTGGATCTCAGATTACTATTTGGGATTGGAAGATTTTGGATATAATAATAATAATGCATCAATGATCAGATTGGATCATTTTGTGGCCTTCTATGGCCAATTTGGTATATATCTTTTGTGCTACCTAGAGATCTGTGAAGGTTCTTTAGTTGGACTAAGAATTTTTTAAGTCAAGGAATAAGAAATGAAAATTATTTTTCATATATGGTTGATGACACAATTTTGGTATAAGTATTATGTTGATCACCACTGTAGATCATTGGAATTTTTTGTTAGTGATCAAGTATTTTTGGAAGTTTCACCTTGTTTGGGTAATCAAAAATATAGGAGGAAAGGGAGGATTCATCCTCAATTTATGGAAACATTTTTTGGTTGTTTAGAATGAAGGTATAGTGGATTTCCATTTTCGCTTCTTCTAAAATTGATGTCTATTCATATATTTTTCTATATATCACATCATACATTGTATTTTTATGGTCCATGTCATGTTTTGAGTTGAATTGATTTTGATGTTTAACCTGATTCATCAGTGATTGAGAATCCATCAAGGGTAGTTGATTCTGAAATGAAGTTACTTCATGAGATGACAATACCATTAGTTTGAGTGCTTTGGAATCATAGTTCTGATAAACATGAGATATGGGATTGAAAGGAATCGATGAGAGAGTAGTGGCCTCATATTTTCTACGTGGATGATTCTTGAAAAGAATATTGGGGAAAGATTGTTTCTATGATAGAGAGGTTGTAACAACTTTATACTATTTTCAGTTACTCCTCACCCATCAACATTGTTAATAAATTGGTTGGGGTTTGTCTTGGGTGGTTTTGGGAGAAAATTTGAATATTTTGAAAAATTATATGCTTTGTGTTGTTAGCACACACATTCCACAAACCATTTTCCCAGCCAAGGTAAACCCTAAAACCCAAAATATAGAGGTTTTCATGGTTAGGGAACACATTTTAACAAGCCTAGAATCACCTCTTAGCTAATTGTGCACATAATTTTTTTAATTTGGAATTTTAATTTTAAAATTATAGAACCCCCATATAAACATCTACTCAACCCTTACTCAACATATAACGAATTCATATGTCTTGGTAAATCTAAACATACCTTTTTGGCTCCTCCTAACCTATTCTGAGGTGGATTAAAGCTTAAAGAATATCATTTGATCCTTCTTTCAAAAGTTATCAAATCATATTATTTCTCAAATGATCTCAATATTTCTCCTCTATAGGGATTTTAGATCATCTAATTGTTAATGGGTCAAAACACCTTTTTTGGAAAATGAATCTTAGTGTGATTTCTTGGTCTCTATTGCTAACATTCATAATTGGGAAATCCAATTTCTTGTGTTGTGATATGTGTTTCCATAAATTATTTTTGTGTCTATGTTGAGATTATCCATGTTTTAAAACCTTCAATTGGTGTATTTAAATAAGAATGATTTCAATTGAATTTTGAAAACCCAATTTTATGCAAATTTGGATTCATATTTATTTTGAATGAATTTTGGGGGAAACCCCAATTCCAATGGAATTGGAAATTGGTGTGTGATTTGAATTTGATAGAATTTTTAAAAAATACATTTTTGAATTCATTTTGATAAAATTTATTAGATTTATTTTTTAAACAAATTATTGGTTTTATTTTGAAAAGGGTATATATTGATGAAACACTCACATCATTGTTTCTAATGTGGAATTGGGATAATTAAATTGGAAAGAAGTAAATTTTATTTTAAACTATTTTGAAACAATTTTCCCAATATTGATTAGTTGTTTTAGAACAAATGAATCTGGGTAGTTATTAGTTTATTCGGTACACACATACAAAGATGGTAATTCCCATACAATGAATTGATGATTTAAAACTATAAAAACCTACTTTACCAGATCTTATCCTTAGTGTGATATTTAAGATTCCACTTTGGAATATATCTCAGGGACATATATGAACATATTTTCATGATTATTGATATGAGATTTTTGATGATCCCATGACATGGAACTACAATATCACTAGGTATCTAACACCATTTATTACAGTAATTACTTTGATTAAATATTAAAATGATTTTGAAACTTCATTACTCTTGCATATTATTTTAAATGAGTTTTTTATATTAAATTTTTATTATGTCATTGTTGGAAATTACTCAATCATTTGAAATGAAATGCATGTTTTTTGTTTTCAATATTAAATTGTACTTCCATTACCATTTTGTTTAAAATTGAAAGAATTATTTGGTTTATTAATTATTCGATCTTATTTTGAAACACTTTTTGAGACCATACTGGGGTTTTCAGATCACACCCTAACATTTCGTTTGGGTGATTATAGATTATTATCTATGAGGTTAGGGTAAGGGGAGTGTGCAACATAAAGGTGGTGGTTGTTGTTGATCGATTGGAAATATAGTTTTGGGTATGTTGGGACATGGGTTATTTATCTTATATGTTTTTTGGTACTTTGGGATATATTTTTTGGGTTGTTTATAACTATTTTAGTTTTGTTGCGGTCTCTTTTTTTGAGTTTTCTTTGAGTATACTAATATGTTACTGTTTCTTCCTAATTATTGGGGAAATGTTTTTCAATATATTATATTTTATGATTCTAGGTGCTAGTCACTCACCCATAGATATTTAGAAATACTCTCATTTTTGTTATAATTGGATAGGTTATATGGGTTCTAAGGTACATGGGCTGGTTCATGCCATGAAAATAGCTATAAATATTTCTATAATTACAATTGAATAAAGTTATACCCACACTCATGGATCTATATATAAAAGAAAAAGTATTTACACATATGATTTGATACATTTTTTGATGAAAAAAATATGAAAAAAAAATATTTTACATCATTTACATAAGATAAACATTAAATATCTCAAATAATTTCATAATACTTTGAAAAGATGGGTTATTTTATTTTAAGATCATCTATATAAAAAACATAATTTTAATTGATGGGAATATTAATCTATAATTTATCCATTCCTAAGTCTCTTATAGACTTATAAACTATTATACTCATCATTGTTATCTTCAAAATGGATGAATAAGATACAAGTGAGCTCAAATTATCATTAATGAAAAACAAATCATGTACTATGTATCAAACATATAAGGGAACATGGGTAGGGGAGAATATATAATTAAAAAAAACATGAACAGAAATATATCTGAATATTTCATGATAAAACGAACTTATAATCTCAAATGAAATATCATGGACTATGATATAATAGTGTGAGATAATATACATGATCCATCTAGAATGAAATAAGTATACAATATATAATTCTTTGATACATTTAGGTATAAAAAGTCATAACATTGTAAAAATAGCTATCTTCATCAAATTAAAAATGATTCTATTAAATATAGGTAATAATCCCCGTGTTCTTATTAAATTTTATGAATGTATATAATCTTCAATATTTACATGTCATTATTTTTGAATTTAACTAATTAGAATCATGTCGACACTGAACCTTTTGAATGAATCCAATCCACATTATGTCAACACTCAGCCTTGTTAATGTATTTAATCCATGTAACATTTACACTTTCATAATTTATCTCAAAATGAGAAAAACATTATCCATTTCCTTGTATAGTGATATAGTAAACCACCCATTAATCATCTCTACATTTTTGTTTCACATTAAAAAAACCATTTATATTTTAAACAACACATAACTAACTTGTGGAAAAGATATCGGATTCAGTAAAAAAATTCACAGAACATTTCATAAAAAATTTATAAAATGGGATATATATTATCATAAAAACATATATCAAGTGTGACATAAAGTATTATATATGATTTTTATATTTCTTTAAAAAATAGTTTTTGAATTATTGGATATATAACATTATGAATAAAACAATGTAATTTCTAGCTTATGAAGTCCTTGAGAACTCATTAAATGTGATTTATTTATAATATAAAAAGGATCTTGAAGAAAAATTAAAAATAAATAATTCCTAAACAAAATAATTGAACTCAAATTTAAAATCTATAAATATAAAATATTATTCAAACACATTATCTAATAAGAAATTGAAAATTTAAACTCTAAATTCATAAAAAAAGTTCCTGTATAATATCCTTTAAAAATAAAACATGAACATTTACATTATAAAAAAATAATTTTCATCTAAAATAAATTATTAAATTATATTATTAAGAAAAATATTTTAAACAAAGGTATATTCTGAAAGAAGATTTTTCATAACCATAAAGTGTACTGTGAAAATTAATTTATAAAATGATATTAAGATATTCATAAAATAAACTTTTATATGGGAAATTGAAAAGTAATATTAAAAAAAGATAATTTGAATTATTTATCAAAATAATTATTTTTAAAATGATTCTTCAATAATTGATCCAAATAATTTAAACAATTGTTTTACCTAGGAAATTTTTTGTATAAAATAAAAAATAAACATTAATGGGAAATATTTTGTAATTTTCTTAAAATACATTTCAAAACCCCAATCATAAATTAATCATTCTTTTAAAAATACGTAAAGGTAAATATTAATATCAAATAAAATAAAAATTTATTTTATTTTAAAATATGAGTTGAAGAATTTAGGGGGATGAGTAAATATAGATATAAAACAAAATGTTTTCATTTTGATAGATTTATAATTATTCTTGATATCAACATATTCTTTGTAGAAATATATACCTCAATGAAACTCCCAATAAATTAATGTAAAAATACAAAACTATATCAACATAGAATAGAATAAATTAATTTTTAATCACTATTTTCACAGGTAATCATTATAAATAATGATATGAAGTTAGTTCAAGAAAATGTTTCATACGACCTAGGAATTTATTTAATGGAAACTCCATGAAATGAGAATCATGATATTGAATGTCTAATAAAATGAATGAAATTTAATATATGATATTATATATCCAATAATTCATTAAGAAACTATTATATACATAAAAAAGTTTCTCAAAGAAATATAATGTAACTGAAACACCCGTATAGATACTATAATCATTCATATAACAATCATTCAAAAAGGATCTTCTACGAAGGAAGTTTGAATCCATATGAATAAATGTAAAAATACACTTTTATCCAATCATAGGATAAAATAACTCATCATATATTAATTTGGGTCAAGAAATAATAATTAAAAAAATAAAACAATGGAAATTAATAAAATGGAATTGGGATATATTCATATTTTTTTAAAGTGTTGAATAATATTTTTAGAAACCTATATAATGAAAAAAGGTTTGGGTGAAAAATTAAACACACCACTTTCATGCTGATGGTAGATCATCTATATACATGGGAAAAATGTTCATTTACATTGAATGATTGGAATAAATATAATGGTGTATGATTTCATACCCTAAATAGTGTTATAAATTTCGTTTTTTATTAAATACCCCATTTGATATAATTATATATAACGGTTATAAAAAATATATCATGTCACCTATAGATATAGTAAACTGTAGGAAACACAAGAAATGTTTCAATTTATAAAATGGTTTATAGGATAGTAGAAAATGGTTATCACTTAAATGTAATGAAATTAAAAATACTTATTATAATTATTTAATGATCCAAATATTGTTATATAAGATTAAGACGTTAATTATAAAGACTGAATAAGGAAATGAAGGAGTAATTGTGAGTTTTACCATACTCTATGGAAAATCATCGTTGAATATTTCATTAAGAATATTAGATTTGTCCATTTTATATGGAAATAAACTTTCATAAGATTTTATGGGTAGTGAGAAGTCATTTGGGTCAATTTTGGTAAAATATTATATTAGTTTTCTTTGAGGAAAAATGCAGTGTTTATGGTTCATTTTATAATGGGGAGGAGACAAATTTACATAATAATATAACAGGAAAAGTCACTATTCTAAGGTAATATGTATTAAATTATGGACAATAATAGATTTTGGTAAGGGTTATGGTTGATATAGAAAAATTAATACTATTTCATACATTTTTTTACCATGTTTTTATTCTATTTACGCTTAAATGTTTCAATTTTACAATTTTTGGTTTTAATAGTGATAACTAATTTTTTCCCGAGTGGTTTACTTTTACATCTTAAAAAAATTCCTTTTAATTAATTTAGATTTTATGATTCCCAATATGAAATCAGTTTTCAAATAATTTTTATATGTGTAAAAAATTAATTATACTATTAAATAACATAACATTTTGAATCTATTTTTAAGAAAATTTTAATTTATTGCTTAAAATATATGGTTATGATAATTTATAAATATTGATTATTTATATAAAATAAATTTGTTATTTATGAACCAAATAATATTTATATGGAATTAAATATTTTCCAAAATATAATTGTATATTTTAAAAACACAAGTAAAAGATAATCATGAGAAAACTTTTATTAGACTAAAAGATTAAATATGATTCATAATGATAAACATGGGTTTTATAAATTCAATATAGTATGTAAAATGAATTATTTTACTCTAAAAATGATTTACATGAATATTATTTTATAATGGGTTTATATAAATATATATTCATGATAAAGTCAAAAATTAGATGGTATAAATAATAAATATATTTCTTAAAATTCACTAAAAACCCAATCATTACAAAAAATTTCCCAATACTCATTGTTAGATAATTTTAAATTTTTGAATTATAAAATGAAGATAAATTGATATCATTAGTTTATAAATTAAAATACAAAATAGAATGAAAAAATATATTTATTTAAAATTCACATTTTTAGAATTTGTAATAATAATTCATTTCACTTTTTAATTGAAATAATATTATTAAATTATATTATATATATTAATATTTTAAAACGTGCATAGTTAATTTAACCGGATAAATATAAAACATTTTATACACAATTATTTAATATAGTACAATCCATTTTAATATTATATAATGTAAATTATTTATACCCTAAATGTATGCAATTATTTTTGGGTAATATATCTTTATTTGCTTATGGTATTCTCATTTTTAATATTTCTAGAATAAAACTCATCTAATATATCATGTATCATTTTTAAAATTGAGTTACAAGAGGGTAAATATATCAATCCCAATCAATTAATATAAAATAATGATATATGATAAAATCAAGTAGGTTTACACAATTTATTAATGAAGATCCACCTTGATTTTTTTATTAATATCAATTGATAACATTTTTTTATTAAATTTGAATACTATTTTTAGGATGAATTGGTTTTAATTCACTCAGTACTTTATATCATTTATTTTTTGGTATAGAATCTCTTTAGTTTATGTTTTCCCAAAATTTCATTTTTATATTTCAAAATTTTTATGTGTTTTTCATATTTTTCTTGGTTTGTTTTTAATTTTTATTGTATTATTAGAACCCCCTATAATTAATTTGATTTTTCTAATAAACAATGACTAATTTCCAAATTTAATGGAATTATATATCCTTTTTACTCACCTTATAACAATTCTAAAATACCTTATTTTCGAAATCATTGTGTGGTATATTCATTCAATGACTACTGAATTCCATATATAATTTCATTACATAACACCCTATTTTTGAAAAGCTTATTTCAGAGGATTCTAAAAATAAATTTAAATTTTCATATTAATATATAATTTCTTATGAAATAAATACGTGGTAGAATTACAAGAATTTATTGGAAATTTTTTTATAAACTAGGCTCATTAAAGGAATTTTTAATATATATGATTGATAAATTATTTTGTTATTAATTAATTATTTTCAATAAACTTTCATCAATATCCTACCATTAAATTTGATCCAAGAATCCATTATTGTCCACTAATGACATTGTTCAGAAGCCAAATTACACTAAAAAAATAACTAACTATCATTATCTAGAAAATGATGCATGGTGTATATTGAAAACATAATTATGGATACCTTAAAAATAGCCAGAGTCGGTGCCCATTTCTATTTTCCGCCTAAAAATGGCTATAGGATATAGGTACAGCCTAAAAAATATAGGAAGTTATTTCAATTTATATAGCTTCAATATATGTTTCCATCATCATTGAATGTGTCTATAGATATAAGTTGTGGGGTCATCCTCGATGGAAACTATAGACATAGTCACTAATCATGGTAATAGGTATTTTTTGAAAAATTATTTTTTATGGGATTAATACTACTCTGAACTATATTTTATTATGTATAAAAACCCACTATAATATAATTATATTTATAATAATGAGTTATATGTATATATTAAATTAATATGTCTATATTTTACAATGTAAATTTCCATTTTATAGTTGTATTTAACCTCTTACTACATTCATTTTCAAGAAATACATTCTCTACAGCCATCGTAGGCATATGAAGATGTCCATAGAAATTGGTTGGTGGCCTAAATACATAGTATGTGAAGCATTGTTGTAATAAAACCTAGATATAGATCCTTAGGACATGCTCAAATTCCTATCGTGGTTGCAGGCTCTTTTCCACATAATTGGAAATCAAAAAAAAATACTCATTCATGTGTGGGTATACCTATTTACACAACAATAGTTAAATTGTGAATATAAGTCATATATTTCAACATTCTTCTATTTTCCCCATATATATGTATTCTATATTCACGATCAAATATTCCTATTATAATTTTTGTGTGGAAAAAATGAAATTTCAAAAATGTGTCAAGTGTGGAGGAAGGAAAAAAGTGAGATAAAAGAAGCTATTTGTAGTCATTTGTGAGAGATAAAGTGTGACATGACTTGATTTTATTTGTAACTTTTTTTTCAAAAAATCATGATAGAAAATATAGTAAGATGTAATTTAAATCATTAAATGTTGTATATGAAAATACATCCTAATTGACATAAACCCGTTATTTTTTCCCTCTAAAAATCATTATAATTATTACATAACATATATGATAGAACTAGGCCAAATTTAAAGGTTCAATAATTAAACACAAGGGTATTATGGGAAGTTATATATCACTGATTCCCAGTTACATTAAAGAGGTGTGTGTAATAACCTATTATGGTGTTTTGAGTACAAGTAGGTCAATGATATTCTTTCATGTCATATTTAGATATATTATTTGAATGATTTTCCACTACTAAATAAACATCCTAGAAATATTTAAATAATGAATAGCTATATCACATGATCAAAGGAAAGGATTATATCACTCTTATATAATGAATTCAAAGTACATCTCAAAATATAAAGGAAAAATCAATCTAATGTATCATCAATCAAATCCATTTAAAAGAAATTGAGTGACAATATACTTGTTTTTGATGAAATTAATAATGTTGTGAAATTTAAATTATGAACATAAATAGATGGATTTGAATCAATGAATTTGGAAGATAAAGATAAAATGTATTCTTAAAATAAACTGAAAGTCATTCAATTTACATTAACAACAATTCAATCATTCGGATCAAAAGAAGAATTATCTATATAGAAAAATCATCCTAAAAGACTAATAAAAACTATGAAAATACATAATGATATAGAGAAATATATTATTTATTAGGTAAATATGAATAAATTAATCAATCCTATAATTAGGTATTCATGATCTTAGAATTGAACGATCATTTCCTAAAATTCATATATGAGTGATTTGTGGAATTATTATAGTAAATATAGTTTTAAATGTGCATGAGAGGATCAAAAAAGAAGATATTAGTTGAATATAATTAAATTTAAAAATGATTTCAATATCATTAGGGAGGAATGATTATTTAAGATACATGGTGTTGAAAAAGGTATATAAGTTACCTATTGTTTAATTTTCATGGAAACTCTTTGTGAAGTGGAAATGTTCAAAGACTAAGGATTAAGTGTAGGGGAATTGAAATAGGAATTATATTTAGAAAATTTTATTATTTAATAAATTTTTTACACCATCATATTTTTAAATTTAAATAGTGATGGTTTATTTTTTAATTAATGTTATAAAAAATATGAATTAAAAATATTTTCTAAGTGTCCCAAATTATAAAAATATTTTTTAAGTTTTTTTATTGGAATAAAATAAATAAATTTAAATTTATTTATTTTGATCTTATATTTTAAAGGTGTGTTATTTTTTTTAATAGTTTCTATGCTCATTAGAGATGTTTAGATATTCAGAGTGGAAGGAGAAAATTTTTCAAGGGAAATCAACTTTATTTCATCAATGTGGAGTGTAATTGATCCATATAGAGTTGATGGATGATTTTATATTGTAAAATAAACTAACATAAAGATATCATGTCGAGTTACTATATATTTGACAATTCATGACATGATATTGATGTATAGATCTTACATAGAGTACCTAGAAACACTACATCAATCCATTTACATTTTATCAATTCCCTCATCATGTTTATTCCTCGTATAGTGATCATTTATAGTGTGAAAATTTTAACTCCAAAATATGAAGTAAGAAAATCATTTTAAAAGCACTCAAAATGAATGAATTTCCACTTTTTAATTCATAAAATAAATCAGAGGATTAAATTTCATCATTATATGCAGAATATTTAGATCAATGTATGTGAAGTGAAATATATCTATTTCTATAGTGATATGATAGCATGGAGATATCAAACCATGGGGAAGAAGGATAAAACTATATAATGTTTTAAAAAATAACATATGACTAGATTTAACCAAAAAAAGAATATAGAATATATATATAATAAAAGGCATGAATTATTAAGGGAGCTCAGCTAGGATGATTGATATTCATTACTATTGTTACATAAATCTACTACAACTTTTTTTTAGAATTATAATTATTTATTATTATTATTCCATATATTCATACCTTCACATATATGTGTAAAACTCATGTGTTTTTGGAATAAAAGGTTATCATTTAATAATTTTTGAGTCTATACACATTAATGTATAAAACCCTCACTTTCTTGTTAAATAGATTCAATATTTAGTAGCATAAATTTATATCATATTTGTTTTTATTCAATTAAATTCATTTTTTTCTTTATTTACTTAGATGATAATCTATCAACATCCCCCATTTAGTCAACATATGTATGTAATGCAATAGGAGATTGTCAGTGTTGATGTTCTTGGTGATTGTGTTGTGTACCTAGACCAGGTATCCTTGAGTTGATGCTTACTTTTTTACATTGTCATAGATACTAGAGATAAAATATTGAAGGACCAACCTGATCATTATTTTTGGACAACCAAAAACATATAAAATACCCAATTTAAATATAGATATAAAATAAAATCATCATAATTGAAAAAATATGGAATCCTTCACATTCAAACAATTCTTTATCACGTCCCATGGAATGGAGATAATATTAGGTTGAGATAAAATGATCAGTAAGGGTTAGCTACAACAAATAATGTAATGAGTCAGCAAGCATAATCAATGTGGAAAGGAAAATAAATAGAAAACAACCCATTTAGAAAAAATCACAATCAGAAAAATGGTAATGAATAAATAATATTTAATGGTAAATAACTAAAAAACATGTCATTTAACAAAAAATAACTATGAATAAAATACATCCATAGATAATATCACTTTTGAAAATAACATGGATTATAATAAATTCATTCTTAATTTTTGATATTATTATTCATTGAAAATCATGTTATCTACAAAATTATACATATACTATCAAGACCACTTTCCAAATAGTTTAAAACCATTTGTAGAAATCAATTTAATTTATCAACTTATTTGTCTCGTGATACATTTCTATGCATCAAGGGGCTATATATTTATGGGGTCTATCTAATACTATTTTTCTAATGAATTAGTCAAATATATAATATATATTTATTTCCTAAAAATGTGTTTTATTATAAAATATACTTATTGAGTAAATAATACATGATTATCAATATTTGATTAGATAAATAACTATATTTAAAATTAAATATATTATGTAATAATGGTATATATTTTAGGAAATATTTATTTCCTTCAAACAATGAATATTGATAAACTAGAAATGAAATTTTTTACATAATTAATAAATATTAATTCATATTAAATACATCAATATGATAATATATACATCAAAATAAAGTGAATAGGTTCATATTAAGAAACATGTCCCAATGAAATGGAAATTGAGAAAAAAATACCATTAAATGATCATAATGATGAAGTGAGAATTAGTCAATGAATATATTATGTGTATAAAATCTAAATTGGAATAAAATAATTTTAAATAAAACAGATGATAATAAAATTCCATTATACACATAATCGTAGAATACTAATGGAAAATGATTAAGTAACATAACCTAGTGAAATGAAATTGAGTTATGAAATTGTATACACATTGGTAAAATTCATGTGAAAACACCTTAAATGAAATAATTTAAATTAAAATATAAAATTCTAATATTTAAGAGAAATTCATGATATTACATGTAAAGGTGTAGTGTGTAAACCAAATAAATGAAATTAGGTGCATAGTTGTAGAATATTTCTCAATGATGGGAAATTGAGATAAAGTCTATTACCTTATTTTCAACTAATCACATACATTAATTATCTTATTATTAATAAAAATATTTTTGTTATATAAATTGTAAGAACAATTTTTAAGTTTATTTTTCTGTTATTTTACTTATTAAAATGTTTCATACAATTATATAATCTGTTAAGTTAATGTCGAATGTTTCGGCAATATTTGACTTCTATGTAAAAAATTACTTATGTATGTTGACTATTGGTATAAAAGTTAATTATTTCAACCTATATATGAAAATTATCATTAAATAATTATCATATTTATAAATAAATTATAAATTTATGACCAATCAGGAATGTTGGTTGTTTGAAATATAGTATGTTATGATCATAGAGACAGTAGTTCGTACATATGTATGAATAAGGTTTCTATTTTTCAACTAACATTATAGAAAGAAGGTAAGTAATATTTTATTCTAATTTAAGTTTCATAATATAGTAAATAAAATTTTATTTCTTTAAATATGCTTATATTTGTTTTACATGTGATGTGGTGATGAAAACAGAGTCACATAACATCATGAAGGCAGCAGTCCTCATGTACATGAACGACATTATCATCTTTCAGTTAGTGAAAGGGTATGAAATTAAATGATATATTTTTTTCAAAATAATAAATATTCTATTGATATCACTATTAATTCCTATATACTAAATATATTTATTAAAATTATACTTATTACCTTCCATGTAATGCATTATTGAAAAATGAATCACATCACTTCTCGAGGTGGTAGTTCAACATACAATCTAGAAACATTATCATGTCCCATATAGAATGGGTAGTAAAAAATATATGTGTGATACAATGATTTAAGAGATTATTTATGTTATGAATATAATATATATACATTATACCCATCATTTTACCCAATAATGAGTGGTGTTGTTGGAAAACATGGAACAACGGATCGTGAGGCAGTAGACCACCGTATAGACGAAAAACATTATATATTCCCAATTGATGAAGAATATATCTATTTAGGTCATGATAAGAACATAATAAAATCTATATATATTTTTGATAATGGTGTTTTATATTTGAATAAATTCCAAGTACTAAAAGGGGGTGGAAGAATAAATAAAAAACACATAGTTCGTAATTTTACATCTTCTTAGAACACATCTATAGGATTATACCAAAAAAAATCATAGAATAGATTTATGACCAAAAAGGGATTATAAAATTCATATATGGATGTTGGTACCATATTTGGGTTTGTATTGGATGACAAAATATGGTTTCATAATACTAAGAATAAAAGAGATTGGGTGGCCATTTATATGTGAGGTTAGTGGAACACTTATATTTTTTGTAAAGAAAAATGTATATCAATGATTTTCACTTTATAAAAGGGAAAAATGGATTATTCATTAGAGATATACATGATAGTGGCTAAATGTTTCAATAAAATATAATTTATATTAGCTATTTGGTCATTACAACCATTGTCTATTTAAATTGTCACCCCGATAAATCACTTTTCCCCTTAACCATGATAATTAATATTTTAATTTTCACAATTCACTATAGTATAAAACTATGTTAAAATTACTATAAAATATAAATAAATCATTTTATTATCATGTAATACACCTTACCCAATTCAATTCAAATAAGGTTTTAAATTATATTTAAACTAAAGCCCTTAGATGTGATAAAAATGTGGGTTTTCCAAAAAAATCACATAAGTATGAATGGTTTTAATATCAAAATTCACTAAAAAATGGACTGAAATGATTTAAATTGTATTTATTATAATATAATTGAACTAATTTTACTTTAAAATCAATTTAAAATATAATTTAACCATGATAATGAACATTTCAATAAAAATAATTATTTTCTAACATTGATTGAAAAATTAAATTTTTCATGAATATACTAAATATTTAACCTAATAAAATTTTGATTCTATGATTAAAAAAATCATTTCATTTTATAATATATATTTTATAAAAGTATCTAAATTTTATTTTATCATAATTTGTGCAATAATTGATGAATCTTTTTTCTTTAAAAAATATCTTTTTCTAAAACATTTCCTTTTATGTCAAATGATTTTTATCTTATTTTTATTAATTAGATATAAATTTAGTATGTTTTATCACTTTATAAACAGTATAATTTTTATAATTTAGTTAGTATTATTCATACCTGTCAACATAATGATTAGTTTATAATGTTCAAGATTAAATAAAATTTTAATTGGTTATTTTTATTTAACCTCATCCAAATTAACTTTTTAAATTTCTAACACTTTTAAAGTGGAAGTGAGAATACCTATAAAAAAGTAGATCAACAATTAAAGTTTACAATTATCTTATTAAATGCAAGTCTAAAGAGATTAGAATCTCGTTCCCTAAATAGTTTCCATTGTAGGTAATTTACCTGATATCCTGTATCTTCCCCTATGTTATCTTCATAGTGCCTTTCCAGATACTCCCAAGATATCCTATATGTTTCATTACTAATATTTCGCATATTGAAGCCTTTTATCAATATGAAATATTTCTTATCAATCCATTTAGATTTCTCCCTAGTAACTGCCACTTTGTTTAATCTTCCCATCATTTGATCAATGTCTTCCCTCGCCACCTTGATCACCAGAACATCCTCCATTATTTCTTCACCATAGTGAATGAGTAGTTCCATCTGAGTATCCAAATCCACATCCTCCAGGAACAAAAAGCTCTCAGGAGTTCATGTTGAATATTTTTTTTCAAGGGAAAGAGTATCCTTCCTCTCCAGCATCATCTTCTCAAAATTCAGATGCATATCCTGATGCAGGTCATCTGCCTTTGAGTCTCCTTCCACTTGTACTTGGGACATGATGACATCATCCTGTTGAGCCTCCTATCCTGCCTCTTTCTAGATCTTGTTCTCCTTTAGTTTACCATCTTTTTTGGCCAATATAGTTTCCATCGATAAGGATAATATTAGTCTTTACATCCCTTATATTTTGACTTCTTATAAATAATATAGCTCCTCGGGTCCCTGTTTTCTTTATTTACTTACTTCCTTCATTGGTTGTGAAGACCTTTATCAACCCCTCCCAAACTACTTCCATCAGAGGGTTTTAAACCTTCATAAGATTCGGCCTTATTCGGACAATTGGAGTTTCCTAAAAACTCTCCCTCATTATATAGAATTTTGAATCTGATGTTTAAGTTGAGGCAGAACAAAATCCTTCCCGATTGGTTCCCTGACTGGTGATCAGTGGTTAGCCTACCTCATGTGTAGTCTCCTCCCACTCTTGTCCATCCTTGGACTTTCCCTTTCAAGATGAATGTATCCCCATATAAAATTTATTTCTATCATAATTATGTATATCCATCGCATAATTTCATGATTTCAGACTAGTACAACCCTTGAAGGTTGGTTCGACAACTCCTATAGAGACCCCTGAATCTTGAGAATAGGAAATGATCAATTTCGGAGATGCCTCAACCACCACACTAGCTTGGGCACCCCCTGCTAACAACTTGATTCCAAGAGGGCTCTCCAAATATCTTTGTAGCTTGTTAAATATCTCTATTACACTGGGTTCTTGAGGACAACTCTTTGATGGTTTTTTGTTTCATTGATCCATCCAAACATGATGTCACCTCAACATTTTGGGTCCCATGCCCAGAACATTCACAACCATCTCCTGACCTTGCACCATCCCTAAAATAGAGTAAACCATCATCACCAGGAGGAACACCCTGGACCAAGTCCACTTGGACCTCCTGATTATCTCCCTATTGCCTCACACTTCGCCTAAATATTTCTAAACTATTCCCAAGAATGTTGCATAAAAAATAGTAATCGAACCACAATTCAAAAATGAAGGAATTATTATATCTAAGTTCCTCTCCCACAACAATCCTGAAGACATTAACAGGAGGCTTTGAAATTTCAACCTCCACACACACTCTTGGGGAAATCAAGTGACACATTGCATGGGTTCGGTTATCAGTACAGAGGAACCAACCATCTAGAATTCTGAGCAAATGATGAATCGTGGGAATTCAGAATGGTAGAGGAAGTTCAAGAAAACTTACCCAAATATCCACCTTTTTGAGATCATGTTTCATATGGATATCATATGACCATTTGAAGAGAAGAAATTGAGCACCATCCCAAGAGTGAGGCACTCTCAACTAAAAGAGGATCAGGTTATCTTCATTGGCGAACCAAATCTTGAAACTCATAGAGTCGAGGATGCCAATAGTAGCACGCTCCTACAAACCCCATTTTTCAAAAATGAAGCAGTCGAAAGCATACACCCAAGGTTGGAACCACATGAATCGCACAATCAGGGTTAGGTCTAGTAAGGAAGATTCCGCCATGAATACTAGGTTAGTGATCCGAAGAATTGGAATCCCTTTGATGATTTTGGGGACATTTGGGATAACAGAAATATTTGGGAAGGATGGAATAAAATCAGGGTTCTAGAAAGGGATAAAAAGAGTAGAATTAGAATCATGAAGAAACAGAAAGGGTACCTCCCCTCTAAGGGGGGAGGGGTCGGAGCAGGGATCATATCCTCCTAGGTTATAGAAGAGTCACCAAAACTCGAATATGTATTTATAAAGGGGTGTACTTTTATTTAAAACTGTTGTTTCGTGCATCATAAGTTATGATAAATAAATCAAAATATCATGGGGTGTTACATTATTCCTTCCTAAAAAAATTCAACCTTGAAATTTATTATATGATACCCTTTAAATAGTTTAGGATAATTAATATTCTAAACATCCTTTGGTTTCCATGTCAGTTCGACAATTTTTTTTATATATCAAACATACCTATAAAAGTTCATTTGTTCAATCACACATTATTTTTTCTCTATTATCGTAAATATGGATAGAATATTCATTGTAATATACACTATGATCCAAATTTATTTCATCATATGTAAGCACATGTGTTGGGTCTTGCATGTTATTCCTTAAATATAATATATTTAACATGTCATATAATTTTAAGAGACTTTGTGGAATTTCCTAATGATACTAAGAACTAAAATTATTTCAACTTTTTTCAGGGGTTAAATGTACTTTTATATCATATTTCCTTTCATTGTAAACCTTCTAACAATCTAACATATAGATACATTGATGAAAACTAGATTTAGCACTTTGAATTCCAAATCCTTTGCTTGATTTTCGGCACAAGTCTTTCTCTTACGTTGAGATGGTTTAATATGTAAATGAATAGTATTTATCATTATTATTATATTTTAAAACTTTTTTCTACAATATTTTTCCACTAACCATGTTCGTCCCATCATGTTTTTGTATGAAATAACTTTCTATATCATACTTCATACATCACCATTGGAATACTTGATTGAAAACTATAGTAATAATAAAACACTTCAAAAGAAAAATATTGATCCCACATACCTAGATAGTAAGATAATAATGAAATAAACATTTATTACATTATAGGAATAGTTATTTCTGATTAAACAAAATTTTCATGATTATATATAGTACTCAAATAAAGCTGAATATCATGATCCTACAGAATACTCTTCCAAAATTTTCAGCTAAATATGGTATCACGATAAGACTTGATCGAAAGGGTTGAACCATGAAGTCTTAAAACATCATTAATATAGATCATTATGTGTAAATTAAGAGGTAAATTATCTTGTATTGTTAAGAAATTTGTATATTTAAAAATCTAATCAATGATAATCGTTATGGCTTTGTTTATTCTAGGAGTCATGGAAAATCCTATCAAAATATGCATACAAATTTAATCTCATTTCCACAAAGAAAAATAGATATGTTCAATTAATCCTATAGTAATATTTATTATAAAATTATAATGTTGACAAACCAAACATTTTTACACATAATCACAAGTTTCCTACATCATGTTATCACCCAAAAAATATACCCTTTTATATATAAATATATTTTTTCTATTGTGTTTTATAGATAAATGCGATTTATTAGTATTATCCTATAATATCCTTTTTATTTCAGGTAAATATAGAACATAAAATTTCTTTATAAAATATTGAACACAATATTCCAAAAGGATTAATTAAAATTATCAATCATTCACAACATTAATTTTTATTAGGAAATCTCTCAATATTAGATTGGGAACATTTTATATTTTCAAATAAATATGGCTTCAAAATAATTTGAAATATGAGTGATGTATCTTATTAAATAATAATTCCCTTATCAATACTTACTAGATCTATGAATGTTGGATCCCACTCAAACTATATTTGGGTTAGAACTTAATGTTCTATCATAATTGATGCATCTCCTACAATATTTTATTTCCATGTGAGGTAATGTTTTGGGAAATTATAATCTAGGAGTAGACGAGGCCATCTACATTTACTTAGGTTTATCCCTTTTTATGAAATATGTATTTTTGGATTTTATGATCCTTGTATATCTCAAATCCTTCACCATAGATATAATTTCACCATATCTACAAAGAAACAATTATAGATTCCAACTAATGAACATGGGTTATATTGATGTGTTTGGGGATCCTCTTTTTCCATGATTCATATGAAATAACATAATCATTTTTCATTAGGACAAAACCATTACCCTTTAAGATTAATCACCATATATCACAAACCCATAATTTCAACATGGTATAGTAAAAATAATACCATTGTACAATCTCCTCTTTAGTTAGTCAAATCATTCATCACATTACATTTTCCAAAAAAAACCCCCCATTATGTGTGTTATTTCTAAACAAAGTATCTAATTGGGAATAAATATGATTGACTCGCCAATATTAATCTACAAAACTAATTGAACTACATAAATGAATTAAGTTTTTTGGTGTTTTCCATTCTCATACATTTTTTATCTTTGTAGGATTAACTGATATTTAATCCATGGATGCAATATGTCCATGAAAAGAAAGTTATTCAAGAAATAAATCTCACATACTAAATTTCCCATATAACACTTTCCTTCTATGTGAATCAAGAATGATCCTCAATTTATTCTCATTATCCTACTAACATCTTGAGTAGAAAATGACATAATCAATGAATACTATAATAAAATCACTATGGTAGTCCTTCAATTCTATAATCATTATATCCAAAAAAATGGTTTAATTATTTTATCAATCTGGAGTTACTATAAACTTTTAATGATAATATTTAATTCATAATGTTATCATTAGAATGAATTTATTAAGTACTCATAATTGATGATACCTAAAATATGGTTCAATCTTCAGAAAATATTGGCCTCCATAAAATTGATTGAATATGCCATAAATGATAGACAGAGTATAAATGTTACTTATCATAATTTCATTGATCTCAATATAACAAATTAATAACATAATGGATCTATCATTATTGAAAACAAATATAAAATGGGATCTCCATGGTGAAAAACTAGGTTGAATAAATCCATTATCACCCAACACCTCCAATTGCTTCATCAACTCGAAAAATTAGATATTTTACATTATTTAGGGATTATTTGACTTAGTAACTCTTTAGGAAATAAATCAGTTTATTTACATACAATATTTATATACTTAATATGATGATTATATTCTCCATCCCTTGATTTTTTTCTCTTCTTCCCCAACAAACTAATTTGGTAGATATACTAGTTTTGGATTTGTACGTGTTGAAAATAAATATTTATCAGTTATAAGGATAAGGAATTATATAACTTCAACCAAAATAATAATCTACATCTTATTTTAACAATGTTTTGCATCATATTTTGAAATATAGTCCATACAAATGAATATATATAGGTCTGCCATTAGAATCACAATATGGTCCAAAAATAAAGCATGTTTATGTGTCATAATTGGGACCTACTAATGCATCCTAATTTTAGTGAGACTTCCCCTAGGTGTTTTTACTAACATGTCCTTTCATAAATTAAAATGGATGTGTCTTATTTTAATGGAAAACTAGGTATATATAAAAGTGTGTATTGAACCCGAATCAAATTAATCATTAAATAATAATAAATATATGATTAACTAAGCAATCAACACATCAATTGGATGTTTTACCTTAGTTGTGGGGATCATGTAAGATTGGACTACACCTTTCACAACTTTTGTGGTAGATGCACCTGAATTTTGGGACACTAGAGTGAACAATTCCACATTTCATTACTAGTGAAGCATTCTTAATCATTTATTTGTTTCTTCCACTTGAATTTATAATCTATATTTCCATTATCTACTCACTAATAAAAAACTCCAATAATCTTCTAGAATTTATTATTATGATTCCTTCAAATTATATCACAAGGTATGAATTTCTCCATTCTCTTCATTTCATTTTAGCATTCCATTTTTCATGTTTCTCATCCGAACTATTATTTTCTTGATTTCTCATTGAATTATATGATATATAAAACTCCTTATATATATTTTTTTGGAAAATAAAATTATTTCATCATATGAAGTAATATTTTGAGATACCAACACTATTTGTAGACTTATATTAATCCCATAAAATAAATTTTCAATCATTCACACCGCGTTGTGAATGTGCTTTATCGAAAGTTATCATAATGTTGTGAAACAATTTCATATTCATATTTCTATAAGCTATAAAACATTATATTCATTAATTATTTTCACCCATGAGGGATATATTTTTTAAATAATGTATCCTTGTAATATTTCAATTAATTTTGTTATATTTCTTCTTCCTCCTTAGTATTTGGGATCAAAGGACACCATTGATCAGCATAACATTTCAGACATTTCACTATATAAGTGTAAACATTTTCTATTCATAGAATCCCAAGGACAAAAAAATATTCTCCTAGTAATTAATATATTCCTTATATATCATTATATTGGTATTCCCACCAAATTATTGGGGCTTCCATCATATAATGAAATGAAACATAGCTGGATTACACTATTAAACAAGTTTATCCATCTGGGAAATGTTATTTTTCATAAAAACATTAATCTATACATTATAGCCCAAATTTTACAAGTTCCAATACCATGAGTATTGGATTAATCAGTAGGAAAATCTCTATATTTTCCTCATGTATTGATTCACTCCCATTATGAACCATTTTATATAAAATGGAATATAAAAGAATAGTTCATAAAGTTTTTATTTTAAAATACTAATTTAAAATTATAAATATTATGTAACAGAGAAAAAAACATAAAAAATTTATAAATTACTAATATCAAAATAATAATATTTCAATTATCTGGATGTATCATTATTTTCACATTCTTCCTAATTCTTTTAAAATAAAATGAAAATTATCCTAATTATATCTCCCATATGTTTCAAAATTGGTTTAAAGTGAGGCACATTTTCATACACCCAATAACGATAAGGTCAATCTCAATGTTTCCTTTATGATTTATTACCCCTATGTGCATGGGTGATAGAACCACATCCACTCTCAACATCCAGACATGGATGTATTTTTAGGGGAAACCAAGGAATATATTTTTCAAAAAAATTAGTAAGTTCATATTTACCAATAATCAATGTATATCATTTTTATGTTTCTTAATATATGTTCCCATTAATATAGTTCACATGGATTCTTTGAAATATAATTTAGTAACAACTTTAATAACCTCGACTCAAGTAGCCCGCAGGTAGTGCCTACTAAACGAAAGGCCTCCTAAGATATTTTCATTGTGAAAATATAATGGATGATAATAAATGAGTTATTAATGAAAGAATTAGTTAATTATTTGGTGTCATGTTCTCAAGAAAGTTATAATCTAGAGTTAATACTATTCACATGAGAGTTTAAAACCATTCTTAAAAACCTATTTAATTTTTTCACATAATTTTCCTCATGAGACCTATCAATTAATTGAGGGGATATATATTTATAGGAACCACTCATAACTACATATCCAAATAAATCCTGATATATTGAATTATGTATTTAATTCATGATAAATTCACTTTATCATTATATATTAATATTGATTGAGGAATATATATTTATCAACTTTTCCCCAAGAAAACATACGAAATTCTAAGTAAACACCACATGTTAGAATGGAATTCAATAAATTAAATATTTATAACCATGATAAAAAAGTATAAAAATTTACTAAAATTGAATCATTAAACATCATGAATAAATTGGTATTATTGTTAAATACTTCAACGAGGTAGTATATAGACCACATAAAAGTAAGCAGGTGAATATTTATAAATATGTCTCAATTAAATGAAAAATGAGATGGAATCCATTACGGTTCTCATAAAGTGTAAGTGATAGTTTATAAAAGAATATTTTGTGTAAATAAAGTAAATAAAATAAAAAATTAAAAATATAACATAAGATTATAGGAAGACATTATACACATAATATGATAATATCAATAGAAACTGAAATTGTAATATATACCAAATAAATTAAATAGTGTTATGAAATTAAATTGAGATATGAAAATATATACCCACCAAAAACATTTATGTCAAATCCCATTGGATGGAATAATTAAAATTAAAACAAAAAACACTATGATGTATGAATTATTCATTATATTTCATGTATAAGGGAAATATGGTCACCATATAAAAAATTAGGTTCACAAAAATTAAATATTCCCCATTTTAGAGAAATTGAGATGATGTCCCTTACCTTGAGTATGAATCATCATGTAAGTTAATTATCATCCTGAATAATAATCTTATGTAATATATTTCCTTCCATATGAACTTTTTTCTATTTTAATATTCATTTTATTTTAATTTATACCATGTTAAATACAATTGTTTAATCAATTATATTTATTTTGGATGTTTCAGTGATATTTAACCTATGTTTCAAAAATGACTTCAATAGGTTGAATATTAGTATATGAGGTCATTATTTAAACATATGAATAATATTAATCAAGAAATAATTATCATATGTATACATAAAAAATATATTTAATACCAATAATTCAATATTTTTTTATAAATGATTTATATTAACATTGGAGATAGTATTACATATGTACGCTTGAGTAATGTTTTCATTTCCCAATGATCATTATAGAAAAGGGGAATGTAATAATTTATTTTTACATAAATATCATAATATCATAAATAAAATTTATATTATTTAAATTCACTTATATATATCATCCATCTATTCTATTGATGAAAATATAGTCATATCTTTTTTGTGAAGGTGGTGGTTCAGACGTACATGAATGACATTAACATCTTTTAGTGAGTGAAAAGGTAAGAATGAAAATGACATATTTTATTTTCAAAATGATAAATATATAATTAATATCATTATTATTCAATTTATATCACATATACTAATTAACATTTTCTTTATTACCTTCAATGTATTTCATTATTGAAAAAATCGCCCCGCTTTGTGAGGTGGTACTCCATTGTTAACACTAGAGACATTATCTTTTCTACTAAGGAAATGAATGTAAAAAAGGTATATATGGTATATTTACTCCAAATATATAAAAATTTTATTAATATATCTCATAAACATTATATATATGATCATCATAAAGGGAGATACATTTTTATATAGAATGTGTCACATCAATTCGTCAGGCGATATTATGTAATAGACACGAGCGATGTTTGTGTTTCCCATTTGATGGAAGAAGAGATAGAAATAGGACCTGATCATAAAACATAAAATATCATTATGTGGGAGATAATTTTGGTTTTACATACTATTATATGAAACATATTTCATGGAGGAGTATTATGAAAAAGACAAAACCACATAGTCTAAAAATGGAATTCATCTCATACCACCTCTTTATGAAAACATATAATATATTACTAAAATTGATTAGTGAACAGAAAAATTGTTCATGTATGATGTTATGGATGATGTTAATTTATATTTATATGTATTATAATAAATAATGGTGTTTGAAGGTGTGAATAATATTGGAGAGGGGGTGACTTTTAAAGTTAGATGAGTATCTCGCTTGTTATTTTGGAAAATTAAAATGCGAACCCATATTTTTTTACTGAAAAAATAGAAAAATATAGTATTTTTTAGGAAAAGTAATTATAAGATATAAATATGAATATAAGATATATTTTATGAAATTTTTTAGTTCCTTATAAGCCCTATATATTTATTTTACCCCATGGTAAATTCATATTTACCTTAACCAGTGTAATTATGTGTTTTACATTTATCAACATTCATTATGTTAAACAATTTTTTTGAAAACATTCAAAAATATAAAAGTTTTTTTATTTCCAAAATGAAATATTTTTTTTACCATATAAAAATCGTTTAATCAAAAAAGTAAATTAAAAAAACATGCATACAGGATGAAAAAGAGGGTTTTGAAGAAGAGAATTCTCATAAAAATGAAAAGTTTTAATATCTAAATCAAATTTAAAATTGATTATAATGACCTGAATTTTATTAATTATAGATTAATTTTCCCATGTTAACATTTAATTGAATTTAAAGTATAATTTAAACCTCTAGATAGTATTAATGAAAATGAATTTTTCAATATAAATTAGTATTTTTTAATATTAAATAGAAAAATGAAACATTTTGGGAAAATCCAAAAAATTAACCCTAAGATAATTTTTATTTGTTAATTTAAAAAATGAGTTTAATTTTATAGAATAAATTTTCTTATTTTTTTCAAAAATTAATTTTATTATAATATTTCAAGAAACAAAATATATTTTCTTAATAAATCGTATTTCAGAAAACTTATCTTTCTTTTTTTATTTTTCTTTATTTTATTTAAATAAATATATTTCTATTATGTTAATTTAATATGTGTATATGACACCTAATTTTCATAATTTATTTATAACTAATCATAAATTTCAACTTAAGGGCCATGTTATATTCGTCATTTTTAGCCCCACCGTTGGTGGTGGGGTGGTAAGGGATTGGGGGGTTAAGGGGCAGGTCGCGGGGTCAAGTACCCGGGCTTGATATTTACATGTAATTTTCTTCCTTGTGTGTGTTCCGATTTCGCAGTTGTACACAAATTTTTATATTGGTCATTTTTAAATTATATTTCAATAGAGTATTTTCATTTAAACTCAGTATAGAGTGCACCAAAATCTCTTTTAAATGAATAAAAATTTATCATGGTGTTATATAATTTCAAAAAGGGTGGAATTAGTAATTGAAATTAATTTATTTTTAAGGATGAAATATGCCTATATGGGTATTATCAATTTCAACTAATGGGATTCATTGTTACGCAATCACACTGATGAAGAAGGGGTGATTGGGGAGAGATTTCACAATGGGATATTCTCACCGTAGAAATAAAGTCAACTATTTATGGGGAAGTGATTGTGAATACTCTCACATAAAAATTAACTCTAAGAATTGTTAAATTTTATGGGTGAGTATAAATACATTATAAATGAAAATATAATAAGATCCAACCTCATTCACATTAGAAATGTTTACATATTTCTCTATTGCATTGCAATACAATTCGTTTGAAATTAAGAGCATTTTAAAATATTTTTGATCGACTATATTATAATTTTCATCAATATACCACATTTGAATCATTTATAGAGTGATCAATGGAATAACATTACGAATTATCGTATCATTCCATATGAAATAGCCTTTAATATAATATAATAAACATATCCTTTACAATATCAATGTAAAAACTTGTTAATTCAAAGATCAAGGTAGCTATGATACAACATATAGAGGATTAATATGTATTCCCCATATGAAAAAACCAAATATGATACCCATATAAACATATTCATATACTATGTTACAAATAGATTTTTTGGTTTATTGAACCCTTTTCATAAAAAATGAAAATTCACTATGGTTGCCCAAAAATCAGCATCATTAATTAGTTATATATACTAGGAACCAGTAACGTCATTTAACATTAACTCAATGACATTAATGAATTTTATTGAATTTTTTAATGTTCCTAATAGTGAATAAACCTAATAAATAGACATACCTATAATCATCAATTAAATATGTTAATATAGAATATAAAATAAATAGTAAATTATTTTTTTTCAAATGATTCATCTCGATGGAGTCTATTTGATAAATATTTCTTAGAAATATGCATATGAGTCAAACCTCCATAGAAAATACACCTCATAGTTAGAAGAACTAATATGTGATCAGGGGACTCCAAAAACTAAAAAAAATATATATCATTCTATATAAATAAAATTTGATAAATATGTAGAATATTGCATCAACATGGATAGGAAAAAAATTTACTCACCTAATTAAAGTATACCATCATTTCTATATGTAATATTTTTTCAATGGAAGAGTTCAAGTGCCCAATTTCAAAATTTTCACACCTAAATATGTTATAATAACATATTATTTTTGGATTTTTTTATCATTGAATATTGTAATTAAAATAGCATGGTTACCATACCGTAAATGAATTGACTATATGATTCATAACTACTCATAAACCCATTTGAAACATGTGGTAATTATAATGCACATAATATCACATAGTTTTGTATGATTCATATAAAAAGTTATATGAATCACATCCCTAAAATGAAATTTCTATATCATTTTAATTTATATTCATCAAATACATATCTCCAAATGACAGACAGTGAATTATACCATATTGTTTACCTATTTTTGTAAATATACAACAACATGAAGGATATATAAAACATACTTTACTTATAAATGTGTTTGGAATATGTCATAGTACATGGTAATATTTAATAATCAAAATATATTTTTTCACTATGGATTTTTCAATGGAATATAAAATGGTCCAAAAAACATAAACCTTTATAATATAGAATTTTTTCATGTTGTAGTACATAATAATACATCACAAAAAGAATATTTTCTCATTAGTAATTAATAGATTCAAATAAGCTTTCATCATTTCAGTGGTAGTATTTTCATTAAAATTACATGATGAAAAGATTCAAAACATTCCAATGGTGTGTTGTTCAGTTGGTAACCTATTACCGCCTAGAGAATCCAATAGGTGTGTAGTCCAATGTTTAACTCCCATCCATAGAGTCTATTTCCAACCCTTTAGTGGAAATATTATTTGACCATGTAGTAATGATGAGGTGGATGTAGGGTGCTAACCATCACAAGGTAGTGATTGAAATAGTAATCAGGAAGGATGGATCGGTTTTAATGCATCAAAGGTGGTAATAGAGGCCATGATAGATGGTTATGGATGATGGTGGGTTGTGTAGTTCATAAATTCATCAAAGGTGATGGGGATAAAGAATATTTATATCACTGTAATTCTAGAAGGGTGATAACATTTGATATATTTAGAATATGAATGGACATTGGTGAAAGACATTCCTAGCTAGTTGGTACGATGATGACATTCGATGGGGGCACGATCCAATGCATAATGTCATTTTCCATGATTGTTATTGACCAATGTTGGTATGGGACTGTGGGGATCTTATATTGGGTCTTAATTCAGACTCAACCTATAATGGACATGTAGTGTGATACCTCTATCGAGAATAACAATAATATTTCATTATATCAATAAAAAATGGGGGACATCCCCCAACCTGTAGAAAATGATATAAAACATCCTTCACAACCATATATATGGATTTTATATAGATTATAGGATAATTTATGAAAATAATTTTTAGATCCCATATTGTAATGATATCTAATGTAATTCAATATTTGTATCAAAGGTTGAGTATTTCTCTCTAGGATATTCATTTTGAGAAAATTGATATAATGTTTTTAGAAATCAATTTATCATGTTCTGAATTATGTGTATCAGATATAGATTTTGTGTCACCAATTTTTTCTAGTTAACAAAAAAATATACGAGAGAATAAGCATGAAACTTTAATACCTTGGTGAATGTGGTTCCAACTTTACTACCTCTAAACATAATATTACAAAAACATTTCAGATGGAAAAATTATCCAGAAGGATGAAAATTCCTTGGAACCTATATATAATGAGGCATTTAATAAAAAATACTCCCACATTTGTATAAAATCACATGTCATTACCCTGAATAATCCCCCAAAACCGGTCCTTCAGAAAAACAACCAACCTTATACTTAGTTTTTTTACAATAATATTCACTATAGAAAACCTCTTCATATCTAGAAGATCCTCCAAAAACTATTTTCCATATATTTATACATCATCCAAAACTACTTTATCCACTAACTCCACAAATATAAGAAGGCACAAAAGCAATAGGATCGAATGAATATGGGTCCTCTACCACATCTAGAACTTCTAAGACTTTATGTAATTATTTGTGAAAAGAACTAGTTCCAGATGCCCCAATATAGAAAAATGGGTGGAGTAATTCTGAATGGTATGCTACCCCTAATACAAGTTCAAAATATACTGTATTTTTTTCACACAAAAACTCTCTAGAAAAAACATTTGATTAAAGATATTTTAAAATAAATCCATGGTAATAACTTTATGCAACTTATCTTGTGCTATAAATTTCCACCATCACCTTCCTCACCCGCATGTTCTTACATAGTGAAACCCACATGAGAATATTATTGAGTCTTCATAATGTTGATGATCCCTTCAATCCATTCAATCCAATATTCTAATTCATGTATTCCTTTATATCTATGTAATAAAGGTGGATTCATGTTGGTGAATTTTGATCGATGATCCACTACACATCCCTAATTCACTACACCTACATTATTTAGTGTCTGAATGGTATTGATCACTACTTCTACCAAATAGGGGTCCTATGAACGATCCTCCTACAGAACCTATATCATGGTTTCCCCTATCATAGTTGTACTATCACTTCTATAATGTATCATCTGTTCAAAAAAAGTCAATAATCAACCATAAATGAGAAAATCCAACACCATTGGACCTACATCTAGAATTCAAAACTATTCTTTAAAATAATAATAATTTGATGCAATTATGAATTCTACAACAAAAACGAATCAACTTTTTAAAGAAATAAGACCATATAAATAAACTCCCCATTTAATTTATTTAAACAACCTCACAAACACCATGTCCCCAAATATTGTTCAAAAGTTAATTTAAATATATTTCTTAAATAGTTCACTCAAATGAACTAAAATACCATGTCTTGAATTTAGTGAATGTTTTCTAACCATTAATGGTGACTCGGATTCAGTCACAAGAGTGAGCATCCCAGCCCCCTTTTGATGTCATATTATTTATATATTGATGATCCAACTCCTGTCTACCCTGAAAAAAAAAAACCAAATCCGAAATTACTAACACACATCATGCTTAGTAACCCCTTTTGAATCAAAATTATAATAGAACAACCTAGGGTAATTTGACCAGCCACCCAAGTCATACCATAACAAGGTGGGGTACTCAAATATAAAAAACATGCTTTGAATAGAATAAAAACACGAAATTAAACCAAAGTACAATTTGGGAACAAAGGTGGATAAAACTAATCCAAACATGATAAGACAAAAAAGTATGAAAATTTATAGAAAATCTTGTAATCATGTGACCAACTGTCACCTACATACTATTTAAAAAAAATAGCAAGGTAAAGAGAATCCACCATGCTACAAAATGACCTTTCCTTTACCAGTATCCTCAAAAAAAAGGTCTGCAAACATCCAGAGGCATAAGTATGCTTTAAGAAACATAACCCAATATTATACAACCAAGAAATATATAGATTTTATAATAAAAATAATTGCCAATTTTAAACAATAACATAAAATAGTTATATAATCATTTTTATAAGTAAAATCAATTTTAAAACATTTTTCAAACAGACTATAAGTTTTAAAAATTACATATCATATTTTAAAAAGCCTAGAAAAAATAGGAAAATATATAAAAATATATTAAATAAATGTTTAGAAACATATATAAATAATATATAATGTAATAATCAACCAGAAACATCAATTCACTATCCTATAAGGATCTATCTTATGATAAAATACATACTGGATACTCATGACCCTAAAAAGTCACAATGTGGGATCCAACTAATGTCATGTCCAGCCACAATCCTTCATTATAAAATATATCACCTCCTAGTGGTTCCACACATACTGAGGCTACCAGTTTCCCATTATCAACAAACCCAAGGTTCCCATTGTGAAATATTTGACAATTTATCTTTTAAAAACCATGGTCATATTTTTATAAAACCATTACAATGCCAAACCAATCTTCTTCAGAGTTTAAAAATCCATATTTTCATGTCAAATCAAAGAAATAGTATTTTCATAGAAAAACATATTTTAACTCCAAACCATTACCTTTTCAATTTCAATACATGAAATTATATTTCAAATAACATGAAATATATAATAACAAAAAGAAATTCAAAAAATTGGATCACTTGAAAAGATTCACTTCCCTTAAGGATGTAGAAAACCTAGCCACCCTTGATAAAAGGGAAATGAAACCCCAATATGTGACATTTGATGACAACGCATGATAAGAGACTAAAATAGATTTATGGAAAACACAATTTGATTAAAAAACCATAGATAAACCCCAATCTAAACAAAAAACCAAAGATGAAACAAAACAAATGCTTACCTAGAAAGAGATAATTGAACCCTAATGGTGATTAGACACTAAAAAATCGATCTAAATAGAAATAAGTCACCCAAAATATCTTATAGAGCTCTATAATTTTAGGTATAAAAGATAAAAATATAATTAATGAAAGATATCACTCATATAGAGCCCTAAAAAACAACACTATAAAATTTACATGGCATCTTAATCATTTACACATCATGTAATCCTCTAGTCCATATGCACTGAAAACCCATTGCCTATTTATTATAAAATATATTTTTATACCAACAAAAATTTTACAGAATGAACAAATCTTGAGGTTCATTTAAATAACCTAACTTTATTAGAATACATATCACATTAAAAAAATAGGACCCCAAACACCGTATTATTTTAGTGCATTAGGATACATGGAACACAAAATTCAAGTCTTGTGAAAGATCATCAATGATTATCACAATGATCTTTCCCTTTATTACCCATAAATACCACCATTCCTTATAACTTGGTGAAAGGAAAATATAAAAATTGGTGAGTTTATATGCTCAGTAAGGGTAAAAATGGGGACATGTAAACATAAACATGAGAATAAGGGTAAGAAAACATGATCTTGAAAATTAAATATCATACCCTGTTTATCAATGATCATAAACATTAATCATGTCATAAATATTGGCAATTCACAAGGCATGAATCATTATGAAATAAATAAAATAATCCAAGAAATAATAACATATGAAAATGAAATGGAATTTTTGCATACAACTAAACATGTAAAATCATTCCCTATATTTTGAGACGCTTTTCTAGAACTTATCAGAGCACTTCATGGGGATTACTACTACTGGGAGGGATACACCACCATCCACAATCACTATCAATTCCTTTTTTGGGATCTAGGTCCCCTATTTCTATAGTGGATAAGGTTTCCCCATCCTAACATAGTGGATTTGGATTCCATGTATTCCCTTAGTAGATTGGGTTTCCCCATCTTCCCCTAGTGGATTGGGTTTCCCCATTATCCTTTACTGTATCAATCCCATAAACATGATTTTATTTATTATCTCATGAGAAATAAATCATTACCTAATTAATTTGAGGGATATATAGCTCCCAAAAATCACATAAGAAAAACCATACATATGTTTTAAATAAGAACATAAATCATTAATCATATCAAAACCCATGGATTGAAATGGTTTTCATAAATGTTTTTCAATCATAACAGAACCCATTGAATAGAAATTAGTTTCATAAATATAAATCCATTAAAAATTAAACGACTATTAAAAGAATAATAATAGTAACATTGAATCACATACCCATTAATAGAGAAGTAACATTAAATATATTTATCATAGATGTAAAATAAATTTGTGGTATGACTTGAAAAAAATTATTCAGAAAAATAAACTTTCTACTTTGAAAATATTTCCAATTCGTAAAATGCCATACAGTTTTAGAAGAAAAAAAAATTCCTCGAAAATAAAACCTAAATATTTTCAAGGTAAATATAATTTATTACGGCTTCATGATGGTAGAAAATTATATTCATGTCATATAAGTGAAACTAACAATCCCTTCATATTTTTTCCAGAAAATTCACAAAGTACATCATTTAGAAAATGATAAAAGTATTCATTTAACACCATGTAGTAAAAGTAAAAAATGGATAAAAATGGATTTAAAAATCTATGTTAAAATAGTAAAAAAAATTAAAACCATTTTTATAAAAATTGAACATGGAATATATATATTCTTAAATGGAGACTTAAAACAAAAGAATCCCAAATATTTTTGAGATTGTGAAGTAAATACTCATCACATTATAAATAGTAGAATTATATACCCCATGAAAGAAAAAAAAATATAGATATGAAAATACCATAATATTCTTGACAAGACTCATAAAATTCTTTCTTGGGTAGTATATACACCATGTACCAAAAACAAGTGGTGTATAAGGCATGTTCCCCACAAAAATAAAAGTGAGACATGAATAACTTACTACATCAGTGAATTTATAATCATGAATTCCATAAATGAATAAAATAAATAAGAGAACATATTGTCACTAAAAAATTGAATTAATGATATAACATGTAATATTTTTGTATATACACCGCCCAAAATAAGATATTGGTTAATATGGCATGTTTCTCATTGACTTAAAAAGTGAGATGAAATCCTATTACCTTAGGTTTGATTCCATCTATACATGTCTGAAACACTTGTATAATGGCTTTAATCATATTATTAATTTATAGTAGAATAATAATAATATTTATGATATAATATATGATTCATTAAGAACTTTATATTAACCGTTTATTTACATTTCCATGTTAAAACAACGTTTTGGGTAATAACTATTTTGTTTATTGCCCAAGTTTTAACTTATTATTCTTCATCCAATAAAATATATCATGATCTAGTCATGTATGCTATTCATTATAATTGGAAGATTATATATATTTAATTAGATTCTTATCTTGTGGTTTATTCCTTGGAATCAAGAACACGTCATGTTCTCTAGAGAGTGCATCCTCACCGTGTTGAATGCCTCAAACAGGTAACTCATTTTTTTGCAGTCTCACATGTTTATCAGTAAGACAATCAGGTGGAAGATGCTTTGTCCATGCTGGTGATTTTGGTAGTGCATATGATGTGGTCTTTTATGGACCCCGATTATTGTTCCTCAATGGTGGAGGCAGATATGCATGGTGCCATGCATTCTCAGTTTTGTAATAATCCCATGTTTGTCTAACTCAATTTAATTTTTATGTAATAAATTTCTTAGTTTCGGCTTTGAATGGGTCATGGGATTTTTGAGTATATATATAAGATATATATGAAATGGAATACAATGTTCATGTAGACGGTAAGTCATATGTATGCATGAACGTTGTTTTAGTTTTCTTATCATACT
Organism: Viscum album; assembly: GCA_963277665.1. NCBI lineage: Eukaryota > Viridiplantae > Streptophyta > Magnoliopsida > Santalales > Viscaceae > Viscum > Viscum album. The sequence continues at coordinate 1,095,789,803 of OY728131.1, read as the reverse complement.
GAATAGATGAAGGTAAATGAAATATATATATATATATATATATATTACATTAGAATTAAAATATCATATATTTCATATATATTGATTATATATATATATTATAATCATTCTTCATATGGTTAACATGGTAGATGAATCTTATCGCACCATGGAGATGGTAGACCGTTCATACGCACAAGCAATGATATCATTCGCTTAATTGTGAATAAGTAATGAATTGGATGTGATTCATTTTTTTCTAGAATTAATATCATGTTATAATATTCATATATAATTATAATTTTCATCATTATACTCATCCAAGTAAAGTTGCTATGAATATCAAATTACACCACGGTGTGGAGATGGTATGTTGTACGTACACACGTGTGCTACATTCGTTATTTGAAGGATGAAGAAAAGGTGGAATATGGTTGTTCCATATTTAAAATAAAATATCAAAAAATATGTCATCTAGGAATTATTATTTTTTAATGGAAATAATATTGTATGAGGAATTATAAGTAGAAATGGTCTTGAGAGATTTGGTAGCGGAGACTATATCTTCTCCAGTGGGCTTCCTTTAGATCTCTTCTCGATGGATCTAAAGATGTTCTTTTTGAGAACCATGTCCTCCATAACATGCCTAAGGATGTTGTGAGAAAAAATGTCCAGGGTTTGGTCAACCTAAAAAGATCAATCTCATGTGAGGATGTGAGGGAGATGGTACCATTTTATAATAGAGGTGAGGTCACATTTGGAAATCCTTAAAATATTAAAATATAATATGGCTACTCTTGATCCAAAAACATTCAAATGAAATATAAATGATTTTGGGAAGTAATTTTAGACCATATAGTATCCAATTTGTGATTATTTTAAAAAAAATTATGTTTAAACAATTTAATAATATTTTAATTTAATAAATTATCATTATTTTCAAATTTGATACTATTTATTTAATTTGACCATAAATACATCAAGGAAAAGATAAAATTATAATATAATGGTTTCAAACATATATAATATATATTATAGATCTATAAATATCATTATAGACTATAATTAATCCAAAATGTATAGAAATAAATATTATGAAAATCAATTATTTTAATTTTTTGTTTATTAAATAAATATTGTTTTAACATTGAAGAAGCATTTAAGGTAATTATAATTTTTTTTTTTTAAAAAAAATTATAATATAATGAAATTAATTTCATTATTATCATATTAGACATTATTATTAGTTCATATCTTTATTTTTTCCCTTTGTAGACCCATAAATGATATTAAATACAAGAGACTGATATTTTGTCACTATCCCTAAATTTAGATAATATAAAATCTATTTCCATGGACTAAAAACCATTAAACAAATATAATTCGATCATAAGTTTATAAGGGTATAATACTATTCAACCAATATTTTTTTGAAAATTTTTGGTTTATTTTAAACCTTATCATTTTGATTTACCCTTAATTAATCTATTAAAATTTTAATTATGGTAACATATTCTTAAATATTAATAGGTCATAAATTATTAATTATATGGGGTAAATTGTCCATAAATGGAAGATTTATTAAATTATATACCTTAACATATTATCTTTTATTTCTTAAATATATTTCAAATGTTTATTTAATTTAATAAAATATTATATTTATAAAATAATATTAGTGTCAATTTTGACACTACTCATAATATTTTATTTAAATAAAATCTAATAAAAAAGATAACTACAAAAAAACCATTTAAGAAAATCCTAAAATGTTATAGTCGCCTATAAAATTTGTAGATCCCTATAATTATTTAATATTATATTTATTTTAAAAAAACTAATATCATGTATTTGGTACTTTAATTAATTAATCAATTACTACATCATCATTGTGTCATCATTCAAGTTAGATATATTATCATTAAAATTTATAAATAAATTATAATGATGTAGATAAAAAAATTATTTAAAATTAAAATTTATATTCAAATTTATCTTATGTGTAACCCTATATTAAATATGTTACTGTTTTTAAAATATATGTATGACATTTCTAACATATATTTAATTAAAATGTAATAAATTTCATATTATTACCCAAGTGAATAAGAAAAGGATTGAATTTCCTAAAAAAGTTTATTTTAATCAAAAAACACTTATCCAATGAAATTAAGACATGTCTTAGGGTAATTTTAATATATTAAAATATTATTTTTACCTTTAATTATCAAATTTACCCTTCACCGTGGAAAACAAAAAAGTATTGAGGTTTATATTTATAAAACAAAATATTTAGTTGATCCTATTAGAATATAAATATGATCATAATTAAAAAAATGTATCTCTATTTTTCTAAATTCAATTCACATAAGTGGGAAATTATGATTAATGCTAATCATGTATACATGGTAAAGAGGCAGATAAAAAGAGTGTCCAAAATTTCAATAAGTTTTCATTCCTAGTTTCAATATAAAAACAATTCAAATGACCTAAATTTAATTAACATATGAATAATTTATCAATTGTGACTTAAAAATAAATTTAAATTATAATAATTATTTAAATGAAAAAGGAATTTTTTAACTACAAAGAAATATTTTTTACTATTCATCAAATAATTATACCTCTAAGAAAAGTTCTAAAAATTAACCCTAAGTTAATTTTGATATTAAAAATTAAAAAATTATTTTTATTTTATCAAATTAATTTTTTAATAGTGTCTAAAAGTAACTTTACTATTTATCATAACAGGATATAAAAAGTAGTTCTTTTAAGAAAATAATATTTCTAAACATTTACTGACTTTCAAAAAATATATAGATTTCAATATAAATATTTTTTATTTATGTGAAAAAATATAAAAATAAGTTATTATAGTTAATATTACTATGTTTAATGTCTAGGTTATAATTATTTCATTTAATTAATTATAATAGTAATGTTTTGTTTCATAAAAACTCAGCATTACATATAACACAATCCAATACAATGTTGTTTGTAGTGAAATATTAACTTCTTGTTGTGTATCATGTAATAAAAAATTAGGGTCTTTATATAATAAAAATATATATATTCAGTGTTGTGAAAAGTGTGAAATATCAAAAATATTAAATTAATTCAAAAAAATAAATTCATAAAATCTAGGAGTGTTAAATTTTACCCCTCTAAAAATGAATTTAATCTTCGAAATTTATATGGGTTGTTATAGGTTTAATAGTTGGAATTTCCTTTCATAGAAACCTGCATCATAAAATTGAATTTTAAAACATCCTTTTATAAATAAAAATTTGGAAAATAATGGTTACCAAAAGTATGTCATAACTAGGTTTCTTTTTTAGAGAACATAGGTAATTATTTGGGTATAGAGTAAAATCATTAATAATCTTACTGATTGATAAATATCATTGATCATAAGAAATTGGTTGGTCCATAGAAAGTTAACAATCACTAAACCCTAAAATAATGAATCTGGGAAAATTGTTAATGATATATATATATACTATTAGATTATAAATATTATTCCATATATTTCATATTTATTCATTATATATATTTTTAAAATCATTATTGAATTTGTTAATGTGAAAGATGAATCTAATCGCGTCATTGAGACAGTAGGTCCTATGTACGCACGAGCGGTGACATGATTCCCTTAATCATGGAAAAGTAAAGAAGTGGATGGTATATATTTTGTTCCAGAATCAATATCATGTTATAAAATCATAAATAATTATTATTTCCATTATTATAATCATCCAAATAAAATGGTGATGAAAAACATATTACATCATGATGTGGAGATAGTAAGTCGTACGTACACACTCGTGGTACTTTAATTTTTCATAAGATAAATAAAATATGGAATATGGTTGTTCCATAATCATATTAAAATATCATCAAATAGGTTATAATTTATTTATTACATTATAATTGAAACAACACATCAAGATGAAGTAGAATAATAAATGATCTTTATTGAGTCAGTAAATTATCGTACTTCTTTTTCAGCAAGCTTCCATTAGATTTCTTCTCATGGGATCTAAAGTTGGAATTTTTGGAAAACCATTACCTCCATAAATTGGATAAGTACTTTTGAAGGAGAAAAGGGTGGGATTTTTCAGTGCTAAAAGGCTCAATGGCCATAAGAAAATGATGGAGGATGTTCCCTTTTATAATTGAGGTGTGAAGCACTTTTGAAAATCAACAAAATGTTATAATATAGTAAGGATATTCTAGATCCAAAAACATCTAAATTATATATAAATTAATGGGGATGAAATTTTAGACCATATATTATCCATTTTATGATTACCATATGTTTTTTTTGATTTTTAAATACTTTGATAATATTTAAATTCAATAAAATATCATTATTGTCAAATTTGATACTATTAATTTCATTTGACTTTCAGGACATAAAGAAAAATTATAAATTAAAATATAAAGGATTAACAGATATATAATATATTTTATAGATCTATAATATTAATTATAAACTTTAATTCGTCAAAAATATATACAAATTAATGTTATAATAATCAATTATTATATTTTTCTATTAATTAAATTAATATTGTTCTAAAATTGAAGAAGCATTTAAGGTAATTCTATAATTTCTAAAAATTTAAAATAAAATTTGATAAATAAATAAATTTTATTATGATCAAAATTGAAATATATATTTGTTCATATCTTGATTTTTTTCTCTATGTGGAAAAATAAAAGATATTTTATGCAAGAGAGTGATATTTATTAACTATCATAGACTTTAAAAAATATAAACGTTATTTTCATAGACTATAGTTCATTAGAAAACCTTAATTTGATCAAAATTTGATAATAGTATAATCATATTGTTCCAAAATTTTTGGAAGATTTTTTTTATTTTAAAATTTATCATTTTGATTTACCCTTAACTAATCTATTTTAATTATTAAATGTGGTAATGAAATTTTAAATATTAAGAAGTTTATAAATTTTAGACTAATATGGGTTGAATTTATCATAAATGTACACTTTATGAAATTCTATCCCTTATCATAATATATTTTTTATTTTTTAAATATATTTATGATTTGTAATCAATTTAATAAATTATTATTTTTATAAAATGTCATTATTGTCAATGTTGACACTATTCACAACAGTGTCTATAAATAAAATACAAGAATCAATATAATTTCTAAAAAAACAATTTAGGACACTCCAAACATGCCATATTTTCCTATAAAATTTGTTTAGAACATTAATTAATTCCAATTATATTTATTTTAAAATTTTTAATATCTTTTTTTGATCATTTTCATAATTAAACAATTACATCGTCATCATTTTTTCAACATTTTAGATAAATTATTTTATCACTAAAAATTATAAAGAAAATTTCATGATGTAAAAACATATTTTATCTTTAAAATTAATATTTATAGTCGAATTATTTTTTGTATAACCCTATATTAAATTTTTTTTAATTATTAATAATATGAATATGACATTCTCAAATTATCCATAAATAAAATATAATAAATGACATATTTTTCCAAATTGGTAAAAATGGTTATAATTTCTGAATAGTATTTATTTTATTTGAGAACAACTTATCCAATACAATTAAGGAATGTGTTAGGGTAATTTTATAATTTTAAAATAATATTTTTACCTTTAATTATCAAATTTACCACTAACTATGGAAAATAAAAATTTACTAAAGTAAATATTAATAATACCCAAAATAATAATTTTATCTATTATGCTCTAAATATCATACTTATTAGAACTATGTATGTCCTTGTTTTGAAATTCAATTCATGGAAGCAACAAAATTAAGTTTAATGCTAATCCAACTGACATTGATAGAAGGTAGATAAAAAGAATGTTCAAAAGTTCAATAAGTTTTTATATCTGATTTCAACATAAAAATGATTCCAATGACTTAAAATGGATTAAAATATATATAAATGATCTATTTTTACTTTAAATAACATTAAATTGATAATGATTAGTTAAAAAAATGCAGTTTTTAACTATAATGCACTATGTTTTACCCTTCATTAAAAAATTAAACTTCTCAGAAAAAACTAAATGTTCACCCTAAAATAATTTTTGATAATTTAGATTCAGAAAATATATTTATTTTATCAAATTCAATTTATATGATTTTATACAATTAATTTTATTATTTTTCACATAAATACATAAAAAACAGCTCTTTAAATAAAAGAGTGTATCTAAACACATAAACACTTTAACAAAAATTATATATTTCATTATAAATATGTTTTATCTATGGGAAAATTTTACAATTAGTTATTAATAATCATATTACTATGTTTAATGAATATTTCATATTTTTCTAATTTAAATAATTTTAATAGTAATGTGTTGTTTCATAGAAACTCAATGTTGCGTGTAACACATTCCAAGTTGGTGTTGTGTATTGTGCAAGCATAACTGGATTTGTGTATAATGTAATCCAAAATTTGTGTTCTTATATATTAACAAAAATGTATATTCAGTGTCACCTAAAGTGAAAAATATTTAAAATATTAAATTTATTTCAAAAAGTTAATTCATAAAATCTCAGGGTGTTTCCGTGTACATGTTTAACTACCTGTAAAACCATTCACACCATGTACCCAGATCATGGATTATATTCAACAGACATAACACAACATGTACATCACTTACACAATGTGTAAGTGCCCTGTGAGAAGTAGAAAATGTAGGTTTTTATTTTGAAATTTCCATCAAATCCATGACTTCACCATTATAGATATCCTCTAAATTTCATGGTTGACAATAGTCTCTTGAAGAAAACAGGAAACCAAAATCAAAAATTAGAACACACCTATCAAAAGTTTTACAAGACTTTACAATCTCACTACCATAAAATCATTCTATCCCCAGAAAGAGCTGAAGATCTTGGATCCTTAAAAAGATAAGTCCACTATTTCTTCTTAAATGACTCATACTCCTACATCTTGTAAACATCTTGTATGCACTGCCAATGAACCCATACAAGGAGGATCATTTTACGATGCAGTACCTTATCTTGGTGATCCATAATCTTAACTGGCTACTCTACCAAAGTGTTATCAGGAGGAATATGAATATCCTCCCACCTAATCACATGGGTAGGATTGGGTATATTCCTCCTAAACTAGGAATCAAGAAATATATGATGTATATAAGTCAAGCCAGATGGATAAAGAAACAAATCGGCAACTATCCAAAATTTCTAAATGATCTCAAAATATCCCACAAACCATGCATCCATCTTTCCCTACATACCCAATCGATGATTTCCCTGTAGAGGTGTATAATGAACCTGGTCATTATTTCACATTAAATACATTATTTATTACAAAAATTTACATTGTATAAAGCTCATAATAATTAGATTTATTGTTTCATTGGAAAATCTGTACAAAAAATAACATATTGAACATGGGATAAAACCAAATTATTAAAAACATCCTTAACATTATCATACTATTCCAATGTTATTAAAACTACATGGTATTTCTTGGGGACAACATAAGAAAGGGGTGAGCTATAAATCTTAGTAAGGGAAATAAACAAGGAAGATCAAGAAGAAGATATTACATCATAGAAAATAGGTATATCAATGGTTAATAAAATGAACATTAATAATAAGGAATGATATTTCATGATAATTATAACATGTGAAATTTGGATACAACTTAGAACATTACATAAGCATGAGTCAAGACTCATTGCACATAGAGGGGCATGGGACAAGGCTCATTGCACATGGAGGAGAATGCGTTAAGGATCATTTCACCTTGAGGATCATGATTCAAGGATAAGTTAAAATACCATTACACATGACATATCATTATACTAAAAAATACCATATTCATTGGATCACAATCAGGGATCACTCATGATAATTATTTAATTTTTATGTTTATGTGTGCCACATAGATTATACAACATGGATTCATTCAAAATAATAATTTATTCCATGATCAAGGAATGTGGAATATGTATGTCTCTAATAAATAACTACATTTTCAAAAACTTTAATACCCTTGATAGAAAAATGGGTATGTTATTCATTACATAAAAATTTTGGTATAGAAATTCACGATTCAATTTCCGCAGAATAATTATGTCATATAGAAATTCATAAAATGGGTTAATGATAGTGAAAGTGGTCCCCCCTATATTATAAATTAAATTAATATTAATATGGAAATGTAATTACATGACCCAAGACGTGGAATTGTAAATAGAAGGCATAAAATAATAAAGAAACTTGACGAAAGGGAAGAAAGGAAATAAACCTTACAAAATTTCAGCATTGTAATGGGTCTACATAAATGTTTATAAGAGGTTTAATTGATAGTGAAAGGGGATCTAATAATTTTTACATAAAATTAATATTATGCGGTACATTTAATAACCTATCCCATCGTAGGAAAAAGGAAATTTAAAGACATAACATAAAATGAATTCTTAAAAAAGAAAAGGGTGGATGATCCCTTACAGAATTTTGGGATAGTAACAGATTAAATAAAGTTAAAAATGAGAGAGGATAAATAAGATCTCATTCAAAGAACATAAATTTTATAGTAATGGAATCATTGAATATGAATTACAATATAACCAATTTAAACCATAAAGACAAATTTCAATGAAGATTATTGAATTTAAAGAAGGAGATGAAGGTGAGGATCCCTTATGAAATTTCAGTATAGTAACAACTTAGATAAATATGAAAATGAGAGAGACTAAATATTATATCATTAAAATAACATAAATTTAAAATTTAGATAATAATAATAAATTAATTCCAATATAACATATTGAAATTGTGAAGACTAATTTCAAGGATGATTCTTGAATTAAAAGAAGGATAGGAAGGTGTGGATCCCTTACATGAATGTGTGACTCCATGGCTTGAGAGGGGATTCTTGGGAACTTTAATGAGCCTTTTTGGGACTCTGGGGAGTATCATAATGTGTTTGCTCATTCTTTTAAGAGTTCTAGTGAAGAGAAATAAGATATTGTGTTGGTTTATATAGGAAAGGACGTGGATTTCATTATTATTTTGGATTTAGACACTAAATAATAAAATATTCAAAACCAAAAACCATCACATGGTTTATATTAAAGGGTAGTGGTTTAAATAATTTTATATGGACATGGGATGAAGAAAAAAATTCTATTTCTTATGTGGAGATGAGTCACACTATCAAAGAAATGATTTGAAAATCGTAAAATATATTATAAGTCTTGGAGGTTTCATTAAGGATTTATAAGATAAATCAAATTAAAATATAATTACATTATGTTAAAACTAAAAATATATATTTGGTTATGGATCTCATTGATGTTACATATTACATCACTTTTGGGTCATTATGATGTCATAAAACACAAATTTTATTTATACTGTATTTAATTTTTACCCAAAAATTCTACTATCTCATAAAATTATGATAAATTTACAATTAGATAATTTTGACATATCCATTACAAAAATATTATTCATTTTATCTAAATAATTAAATATATATGTGAATTTTCACATTAAAAAACAAAAATGGTATTTATGGAAAATGATGGGGTTTTTTGATAAATAACAATTTTCAAACCCCAATAAAACATAAATTTGACTTCATAAAAATAATATGATAATTTATATCTATTAAAATATTATTGAATAATACGATTCTATTAAAATTTCATTTATTTTAAAAATATGTTAATTCCTAAATTCATTAATTTAATTTGAATATTAATCAAACATGTGATTTATGCGTTAAAATTAATTTACAAAGTAAAAATAAAAAAATAAAAATATATTCATAATTTCAAAAAAAATGTAAATATTACTACTTATAGGATGTTGATACATATCCATTTAATACACAAACATAAACCCTTATTGTATGGTGTGAGATGGTGTTGCTTTCATGGGGACATTCTGTGAAGATTGTTTGGGTCGGGGTCTCGATGAGGTTGAACATATCCCATAAACAATTTCAATAATCATTAAGTTGTTGCATCTAATATTGGTCTTGGTCTAGGGAAAATCATAGAAATGAAATCTTCCTAAAAATATATAATAAATTGGAATAATAGGATAAGATCCTACTGGTTGAGGTAATCACTTATGTGGTATGTGTCAAAAAGACTTGTTAAAACCCTATATTTATAAAAGTCAGGTGATCACTATTCAACGACTATATTATCAATGGTAAAGATATATAATGGTCATGATGACCCAATTATATATAATAAAACAAAATTAGTTCAAGAGTTTTTTATAACTATATTATATAATAAGACATTTAATTAAATAAAAATATAAATTTTATTTATAACAGTTTGGGATGTTACATTCTTAACCCCTTTAGAAATTTGACACTAGAATTTTCCTTTTCCCACACCAAAATAGATGAGGGTAACTTTGATTCATCACATACTCTAGTTACCACATTTATTCTTCAAACTTGTTTTTTTCACAACACTTTGACGGGGGGCATTGTCTTATTTTATAGAACTTTTTCTCTATGATCTAAGATCTTCAACTACAACTCCTCGTAGGTGATATCATTCTCCTATGGTACCACCTCTAGATTAATTACATGAAATGGGTCTTGTATGAAAATTATTAATTGGTATAGATGTAATATATAATGTACTTCATACAGTTTTGGTGGGAGTTATAGTCAATATGCCACTACTCTAATGCGATCAGGGATCTCAAAAGGTCTTCTTTAACTTGGAATATGTTTTCCCTTATTCCAAAATCTCATCACTCTCTTAAATATAGATATGAATAGGAATACCATGTCTCCAACATCAAACTCTGGGTTACATCAATGATTGATATGTAAGAGTCGGTTTCCTAGAACCAACTAGTTGTACTTTGATTACATGGAAATTTAATATATTTAAATATTAAACATCTTATTACATATTGCTCATTATTCTTCATTACTATGATGTAATAATGTCCTAGAGTATTTATTGAAGTGATAAGGTCCTGGAAGTTCCCTACTATGATGAGAACCTTGAAATGCTATAACAATATTCTTAAATTTAGTTCTATAGTTGGATGACATACTATTATGGGACACATCGCTTGCATACCATCAGGTATGAGTACTCGTAAGTAGATGAGACTTCCTCTCATGAATTTAGCACTTAGTAATCTCTAAGACAGGTGATTATGAGAATAAACCCGCCAGTAGGAATTCTTCATGTTTTGGTGTCATCAGATATTTCTATCTACAAGTGTTTGTAATGATCCTTAGACATTAAGATAGTCATTAATACATGTCACGACTTGCGTACTTTGATTTACTGATGAAAACTATAACAAAGACAGTTGTCTGGAAGTACGGTACGTTGGGTGCATCATGAGTGGCATGTTATTAATGGATTAGTCGAGGAATGATTTTTCCCTTCCATTTAAGGAAGTTGATATCTCAGACATTTTATTGAAATAGAACCATCGTTTGAAATTCCATGTACATGGTGTAATTATGAGTTTATTTTAGGTATTAAAAGAATGATGTATCTACAATAAAGGTTGATGACACTATGATGAAACCTTCTTGATGAGATGTTATGAAAAAGGGATTATATTACACAGTGAGCATTCCTATGTGGATTTCATTTTTGCGACTTTGAGTTCTTTCTCTTGGGTTCCTTGACCCGTTGCTAGATAGTAATATTGTAATTTAGGCAATCCTGTCTAAGGCCAATGAGAAATAATCCTAGAGAGTCATACACTATGTGTTTCTGGTGGTCTCAGTTAAATTCTATTGGAATTTAATTAATAAATATTATTCTCAATACAATGAAATAATTTTATTCAAGTTAAAATGATTGCATAAATTAAATAAATATTTATTCACCCGATTGTGGGTAAAATATATTTATTTATTTTATTGAAAATTTAACAAATATTTATTTAATAGTTTGTAAATAAAATATTTAATTAAGAGAATAAATTATTTATTTATTTATTCGGGTGTTCAATAAATGAGAGTGGAGTTCGAGAGGACCAAGGTTGGTCCAATAGTAAAATAATTATTTAAAATATGATAAATAATTATTTAATTATTTGGCACAAATTAAAATAATGCTACTATTATTTTTTTATGCGTAATTTCATTTATTAATCTATTTTGCACAAGTTAACACACCATATATAAGGACGTGGTATTATTATTAATACCATGGGTTTTCTATAAGGTTATTAATATATTATCTTTTTGTTACGCAATTAAATATTGTAATAGAAGCCCATATCAATAAATAGACACATTCATCTATTATACCATGTACCGAACCACACACTCAGTGAATTGAGAATTTTTGAGATGAATAATTTCTCTCTCGAATCCTATTCCTACCCCTCTTAAGAATGATAGATATTCTTCAAGGCTGATGAACAAACACTCATGAACGACCGACACAAGAAACTCGCTTTGCTGTGCTACCATTGGGAGAACAAGCGGTGTTGATTGAAGGCCATCAAAGCACGTGTGGATCACCGCTAGAGGAATTCTAGTTTGGATCCTTTCAAACACAAAAAGATACTCCAAATATCCTGGTATTATTTTCTTTATGAAATTTATTAAATTAATTATAAACATGATTTGAATGATCTTCTCTAAAGGTTTCAGGCCTCGTCCATATTTATCTAATTCATTGATTATATTTTGTGAATATTATCATTCATCGTCGTATTGATCCTGGAATAATAATTGATCACGGAAAAAATCAAATTTGAGTTCCATCCCAACCACGCTTCTATCACGCCCGGAACCTTTAAGTGGTATCAGTGAAATTACATCATAATTTATAATTATTTAAATATTTTTTGATGATTTACACATTAAATAATTTAGTTGTTTCAATTCATGTTAATCGTTCTGCAAATCTGAATCTCGAGATCTGTTCCTCCTATTTTGTTTCTTATTCACCTTAAATAAACGATCTTTTCTTTTAATTTTGATTAAAGTAAAATAGAGGATCTCATCCAAAGGTTCCAAAGGTTCCTGTACGTACAACACAATAACACACGATGTGTATTCGGTAGTACATGTCGTGTAGCCAAGGTTCAATGCACCAGGTCTAGTCTGCCAAACCAAGATGTGTCATTCGAGTTTGTCTAAGTCTTAATGACTCTGTGTTTTGACTAGGAACAGGTGGTACGTGGTTTCTGGAATACACGCCATGTGGCCCACTGGACAGGACTTGTTGTCTCTTCCGGTTAGGGTTTGACCATGTACCTCATACATGGCTTGCCTAGCTGGAGACCGTGTAACGATGAACTATATAGCATTTGGACTACTGGACACACTGTGTACTCCAAATATTTCCAAAGTACACTCACACACGGTTTCCCTAGGTGTGTACATTGGATGGACGGTGAAAAATAGTGCATGTCTTATAGTTGGAACTACACATTATATACTCATCCAAATAACACAGATTTATAAAAATTTATTATTATATTATACAAATCCTTGAGAAATGTACCATCATGTAGGCATAAATCTGAGGCATAACGCGTGATAGGTGATATATATATATATATGTGTGTGTTTAATTTAACATTTGTGTAATGTTCATTTCTACTCATTGGGTAGTTAGGAATAGGAATTCATCGGGTTGCCTCCATGGTACAAGTTATATACAAAGATTATTTTAAATGAATTTATTTGTTTAAAATTATGATGTATGAGAATATCAAGGAAATTTAGAAAAGAGTTTAAGATAAAAGGATTGATTAATTAAAGATGATAATTAATTGATTCGAGTGTGATTTATCTTATACAAGAACAGTTAATTAATTTAATGATAGTTTTATTGATGTGTAAATATCTTTGTATGTATGGATGATCATGAGCTAGACCCAGACCTTTGTATGTGGATGGTTTATTTTAATTAATTTATTTGAATTAAATTTTTTGTCCTTCAAGCCTTCTCGTCATTAATATGTAAGGCCTACATTCCCAAGGATTATTTTATATAAAACCCCTTTTTACCTGTCACCTGCATGTAAATCAAAAAATTCATATTTAATGGATGGAACTACCAATCTAGTTGAGGTGGTTCAAGATGGAGACAAGAAGAAACCAGTCACAGGAGATAAAGAGGTGGACAGGTGGAAATCTATAAACACAAACCCAAAAGGTTCAAGATGTTTCTCCCCTAAGTTAGGGTTAGTTTATCAACCACTATATAAACTAACCATTAGAAAATATCATGATTGTTCTCTTTATTTTATTTCTATCAGTTTCATGGTTTATCCTTATGGATTTATTTTCACGATCACATAATTAATTAATTAAACAATCATGTGATATAAAACTAAAATAAAACAGACTTATGCGTAAATATTATCAAGACATGGTTAATAACTTAAGTAAGTTCCACTTAATATTAACAAGAATTTGATAATGATAATATGAAATTCACACATAAGAGATAAAAATCCCTCAAATAAAATATTAATTCATACCAAGCCTTCCATTTTTGATTAAGGGAAAAGCACAATAAAACTATGTGTTTGACCAACCATTTTTGGGACACTTACTTTTATACAGGATTCCCTTATGAAAGGTTTTGGGTTGACTTAACCGTAATACATAAAAAGGTGTATCCCTTTCTAGATTTGGTGTAATATTAGAGGCAAGAGTTGAGGAAATCAAAAGTCATGATTTTGGGATTGGGGAGTCCACTCAACAGATCAATGAGCTGCAAGCCTGAATTTGGAAGAGACATGCCTACCTAAATACCTTCTAATAGCTTGGCTAACTCTTGTTGGGGTTATGCGAAGGGGAATATGGATCCTTGTCACTATAATGTATAGGAAACTGGACATTCTAAGTTCAATGGTTAGGGCCATTGGGACTTGATAAAATAGTGGGAGACTCAATAAAAATTTATTATTTCTCATAAAATGTAATCAATAAAGTACAAATGATCTGATCTCTTAATATTAGAATAAAAATGAAAAGATCATTAACCAATCAATCCATGTGATCTATTCTGGATAAATTCAGAATCCTCACCAGAAATAACTTTCAGGAATGGTTTAGACGCCTTTGGGTTATCCTATGCCATGAAAGGAAGTCTTACATGATGGAGTCAGCATTACCTGATCCACCTACCAAAGAGGTGAGTGATGGGAATTTATTAGTCTATGAGAAACATATAAACTTCACAGTCGACGTTTAATGTTTTATTCTATCATCAATGTCTAGTGAGCTCCTGAAGTCTCATAAAAACATGGAAGCTTATAGTTTGCTCGAGAACCTCTATGGTCTTTACCAAGAGAGGGAAAGATAAGAAATGTTTGATATCTCTAGGGAACTCATTCAAAGTAAGCTAGGAAAAGGTTCCATGGCTGGGCCTCATGTGGTCAAGCTCATTGGCTATATTGAGCGCCTGGAGGATCTAGGGTTTAAACTCCCAGAAGATCTGGGTCCCAATCTCATTATCACATAACTCCCCCATAGATTCTCTAACTTTTTGTCAATTTCAGTATGAAAAACATAGAGAAGACTCTCTGTAATCTTCTTATCCTCATTCACCAAGTGGAAAAATATATGAAGCATGAAAAGCCTTCTTTCCTTGTGGTGAATAAGAGGAAAGGGAAGGCGAAGATCTATAATCCCAAAGCTTCTTCACAGCATTACAAGAAAAGAAACATCATAGGGGAGGAAAGGGAATAGGAGGTTGTTTGTTTCACATGTGGCAAAAAGTTCCACTGGAAGAAGAACTGCACCCATCCTAAGAAGAAAGGGGAAAATTTAGGTGCATTAGTTATCGAATGTTATCTATCTATTTCTACAAATTGGGTATTAGATAAAACTTGTGGTGCTCACATATGTATCCAAATACTAAAACCAAGTATATTCAGGAAGATTGACTGAGGGGTGGTAGATCTACGAGTAGCCAATGGAGCCAAACTTGGTGTTGTAGCTGTCGGGGACTACCACCTCACGTTGCCAACTAGGATGATCATGGTGTTAAAGGGTTTTTATTATGTGTCGTCTATTACTAAAAAATAATTTCTGAATCCAGATTAGATACATATGGATTTGTTTTCAATTTTAGAAATTAATGTTCCTTATTTTACAAGGATAACATTTTTTTTGTTATGGAACATTTATACAATGGTCTTTACATGTTGGTTTAGTCAAACCAAGTAATGGTAATAAATAATGAAAATACTTCACAAGACTCATACCACACCAAAATTTGGAATCATCGGCTAGGTCATGTAAATGAGAAATGCTTGACAATGTTACATCAAGATGGATATTTATATTCTTTTGAACTGAAACCACATGGTGTTTGTTATGTATGTTTACAAGGAAAAATGACCAAATCCCAATTTAGTGGGAAAGGTTAAGAGGCTAAATAACATCTTTAATTGGTTCATACTGATATGTGTTGACCATTTCTAGATAAAGCAAGGGTAGGGTACTCGTACGTCATAAATTTTACTAATGATTTTAGTGGATATGGATATATCTACTTAATGAGGTATAAGTCGGATTCTTTTCATAAGTACAAAGAACACAAGAATGAAGTTGAGAACAAGATTGGTAAGAAGATTAAGATACTCTGCTCAGACTGAGAAGGATAATATCTTAATCAAGATTTCATTGATTACTTAAGGGAGTTTTCGATCCTATCCCAACTCACTCCTCCATACACACCCCATTGGAATGGTGTGAGTGAAATGAGGAACCAAAACCTATTAGACATGGTGAGATCAATGATGAGTCATGCAAGTCATCCATTATACTTATGGGGATATGCGTTACAAATATTCATTCACATACTAATCCATGTACCAACTAAATCAATAAATGGTATTCCATATGTGTTCTTGAGTGGAAAGAAAGCCATATAATCGAATTGACATGTGTGGGGAAGCAATGTGTTTATAAAGGCCTCTTTAGGTAACAAACTTTCACCCCAAGGCACAAAGTGTACCTTTATAGGATACCCTAAGGAAACAAGAATATATTACCTATAAAAACCCTCAGACAGAAATGTTATAGTGTAAAGACATTACATATCCCTTGAGAGGGAGCACATCTCCAAAAGAGATAGTGGGATCAATATAAACTTTGATGAAGTTGTGGCTCAAAGTACACAAGAGTTGGTACAAGAATAGATTCCTCAAATCCCCATGGAAGAAAGAATTGTTCCAGAGAAACAAGAGCTACGTAGGAGTACAGTAGAGGTTAGAGAACCGAAACAGTGCAGTTTTATAGTTACCAAGGATTGTGACTCATTATTAGTTGATAATAATAATCCTCTAACCTACAATGAAGTAGTAAGGGGCACAGATGTTTCCAAGTGTCATGATTCCATGTACCAAAACCAAGTTTTGATTTTGGTAGATCCTCCAGTTGATGTAATGCATGTTTGTTAAAAATAGATATTCAGGAAGAAACTAGACATGGAAGGGAAATTCAGAACCTATAAGGCACGAATGGTGGCAAAAGGGTTTAAACAGCATCAAGGCATTGACTAAGAGGAAAACTTTTCACTAGTTTCGATGCTAAAATCCATCAGAATTCTATTGTCCATTTCTGCATACCATGACTATGATATTTGGAAAATAGATTTCAAAATATCCTTCCTTAACGGGAACCTTCAAAAAGATGTCTACATGACACAACCAAAAGGATTTATGAATCCAAAGGATTCCAATAAGTTATGAATGTTTCTTAAATCTATTGATGGATTAAATAAAGAATCCAGTTCAGGGAACATTTGTTTTGATAAATCCATAAAAAAAATTGGTTTTATTAAGAATTAATGTGATCCTTGTATCTACAAACGGTTTTGTGGGAGTGAAATCATTTTTCTAATAGTATATGTTGATGACATATTACTTATTGGAAACGAGATACCAGTATTACAGTCTATTAAGGCATGGTTAAATCAATGTTTCCCCATGAAGGACATGGGAAAGGAATCATATATTCTTCGGATCAAGATTCATCTTGATAGATCCATGATATTTAGGGGCTTAAGTAAAAGTACATACATTAATAAGATACTGAAGAGATTCAGTATGAAACAATCCAAGTAGGGATTGTTTCCAGCATCACATGGCATTCATATTTCCAAGAAAATGTGTCCTCAAACACATGAGGAAATAAATATAATGTAAAAGACTCCATACACATCATCGATTGGGTCATTCATGTATTCCATGCTATGTACTATACTAGATGTCACCTACACATTGAGTACATTAGGAAAATACCATGCTAACCTAGGAGACCACCATTGGATGGCAGTCAAGACTATCTTAAAGTTTCTGAGGCATACTAAGGATATTTTCTTGGTTTATAGAGGAGATGAGGAACTAGTCATCAGAGGATATGCATACACTAGTTTCCATACTGATCAAGATGATATGAAGTCACAAAAATGATACATCTTGTCTTTGAAAGGATGTACAATGAGCTGGAAGAGATTAAAGAAGAGTGTGATCACTGATTCTATAGAAGATTCTTGAGTATATCATTGCTTCTGAGATATATAAATAAGTAGTTTAGATATGAACCTTCGTCTAGGAGCTGGATATGACATCTAACAGTAAAGATCCCATCACATTGTATTGTGATAATACTACAGTAGTGGCTCTCGCAAAAGAGCCAAGGTCACATCAGTGGACGAAGCATATACTTAAAAAGTATCATCTCTTAAGGAATTTTTCTCAGAGAGGTGAAGTTGATTTGATCAGTATTTCCACAGAAAACAACATGGAAGACCCCTTGACTAAAGCCTTGACTTAGAAAAAACATGATCAACATGTGAGGTCTAGCAGAATCAAAGTCATAGGTGGTTGGCTCTAGTTCAAGTGGGAGTTTGTAAGAGTTGGTGTCCTAGAACCAACTGGTTGTACTTTGATTACATGGAAATTCAATGTATTTAAATATTAAACATTTTATTATATATTTTTCATTGTTCTTCATGACTATGATGTAATAATGTCTTAGAGTATTTGTTGCATTGATAAGGTCCTGGTAGTTCCCCTCTATGATGAGAACCTTTAAATGATATAAAAATATTATTAAATTTTGTTCTACTATTGGATGACATACTATGATGAGACATATGGCATGAGACCGTCAGGTGTGAGTACTCGTAAGTAGATGAGACTTCGTCTATGAAGTTCTCACTTAGTAATCTCCAAGACAAGAGATTATGAGAACATACCCACCAGTCAGAATTCCGCATGTTTTTGTGTCATAGAATATTTCTATCTACGAGCATGTGTAATGATCCTTATAAAATAATATTATCATTAATATGTGTCATGACTCACGCACTTTTATTTACTGATGAAAACCGTCTTGCAAAAAGTTGGTGGGAAGTAGGGTATGTAGGGTGTGTCACGAGCGGCATGCTATTAATGGATAAGTTGAGGAAGGATTTGTCCTTTCCATTTATGGAATTTTATATCTCATCCCTTTTATTGAAATAGAACCATTGTGCGAAATTCCCTGGCCATGGTGTAATGATGAGTTTATTTCATGTAGTCAATGAATGACGTATCAAGAATTAAAGTTGATGTCACAATCATGAAACCTTCTAGATGAGATATTGTGACAAAGGGATTATATTACACATTGAAAGTTTGTATGTGGATGTCATTTCTTTGAATTTATGTTCTTTCTCTTGGGTGCCTTGACCCGTTGTTAGATAGTACTCTTGGACTTTAGGCAAGCCTGCCTAATGCCAATGAGAAAGAATCATAGAGGGTCACACACTAAGTGTTTCAGGAGGTCTCAGGTAAATTCTATTTTAATTTAATTAATAAATATTATTCTCTAGACAATAGAATAATTTATTCAAGTTAAAATGATTTCATAAATTAAATAAATATTTATTCACCGGATTGTGGGTAAAATATATTTATTTATTTTATTGAAAATTTAATAAATATTTATTTACTAGTTTGTAAATAATGTATTTATTTAATAGAATAAATTATTTATTTATTCGAGTGTTTAATAAATGGAAGGGGAGTTTGAGAGGACCAAGTCTGGCCCGGTAGTAAAAAATTTATTTGCAAGACAGTAAATAATTATTTAACTTGTTGGCACAAATTAAAATAATGATGCTATTATTTTCAGACGTGGAATTTTATTTATAATTTAATTTGGTGAAAGTTGGAACACCATAAATAAAGAATCAGTAATATTATTAATATCATGGGTTTTCTATAAGGCTATAAATGTATTTAATTACTGTTATACAATTAAATATTGAAACTGGAGCCCCATGTCAACAAATAGACAGATACGTCTATTGTGCCATGTATCGAACCGCACACCCAGTGAATTTAGAATTGTTGGGAAGAACAATTTCTATCTTGAATCCTCTTCCTACCTCTCTCAATAACTATAGATGTTCTTTAAGGCTAAAGAAAAAGTGATCAAGAATGACTGACACAAGACACTCGCTTCGCCACACAAGCACCCAGAGAATGAGCGGTGTCGATCGGAGGCCATCAGAGCACGATTGGATCACCGCTAGAGGGATTATAGTTTGGATCTTTGCAAGTGCAACAAGATAATCCAGAAGGTTCATTCAAGATGATTCACATTACAAATGAAGAAAATATTGAAGATCCAGGTATTATTTTCTTTATGATATTAATTACATTAATTATAAACATGATGCGAAATATCCTCTCTAAAGGTTTCAGACCTCTTCTTTATTTATCTAAATCATTGATTCTATTTCATGGAGACTGGTGTTCATCATCTTCTTGATCCAAGAAAAATCATTCATCATGGTTAAATTTAATGTTGGGTTCCCCACTACACTCGAAACATTCATGATAACATAACTATTCTATAATCTCAATGAAGCTTTGATATGCTACGAAATGTTCTTAACCTTATCCACCAATTCCACAACTATTTTAGTACCTATAAGTTCTTTTTCCCAAATATCATCCTAACATGTTGGTGTTCTACACCACTTCCAATGAATGTGTTCATAGGGATCCATTTAGATGCTCAAGTAGATGTTATTATTGTAATAGAAATCGGCCAAAGGAATATGTCGGCTCTATTTGCCTTTGTTGTCCATTGATCACAATATATATATGTCCTTGAGTTTTTTGATATCCTGCAATGATTGACCATCAGTTTGAGAATGATAGGACATATTGAAATTTAGATCAGTGTTTAAAGCATACTGGAGAATTTTCCAGAACAAGGAGGTGAATCATGGGTCTCTATCAGAAACAATCGATAGTGGTGTTCCATGAACCCTTACCACTTCTTTGATGTATATATATGCCAGTTAATCCAATGAGAAATCCTATTGAATTGCAATGAAGTGTGAAGTATCTTTAATATGATCCAAAACAACCAAGATAACATTTTTCCCTTTAGATGTCCTTGGAAGTCTGGTGACAATGTCCATGGTTATTTTTTTACCATTTCCATATTTTTATGGGAAATGTTTTCATCATCCCATTATACTCCTAACTTTAAGCCTTCACTTACTGATGTACCAAAAACATTTATGTATATTCTACGATCTCCTGATTCCTGTCATCCTACCAATAGTGCTCTTGGAGATCTCAATACATCTTTTTGTTTCATGGGTGAATAGAGAAAGTCAAACTATGTGCATCATCAAATAGTTCTTTATTTAACTTAGGATTTGATAGAACAAATAGTCTTGACCCAAATCTCACAATTCCTTCATCATTAACATTGAACTTCAAGGATTTCCCTTTTCTTATAGTTTACACTTTCTTTTGAATTCACACATCATCTTTTTAATCATCCTTTAACCATTCAAGAATGGATGGTTGAGAAATAATTTGTTAAAGGATTGAATATGATCCTTCCTTTATGATTCCCATGACCATCCTCTTCAAATATAACATGATAAAATCCTTCTCAATTATCATTGATAATAGTATTAATGGATCCTTTCTACATAGATCATTTACCACATTGTTATCATTCCTAGGATGGAAGTGTGTTGGTAAATCATAATCCTTGATGAACTCTAACCATCTTCATTGGCACATATTAATCTCTTTATATGTGAATATATATATTAATGTCTTTTGTGATCCAAATATATTTCACAATTCTCTAAGAAGTGATAATACGAACATATTTTTAAATAAAAGATCTCAACTACCAACACTAGATCATGCATGGGATAGTATTACTCATGAATTTTCTACTACCTTAAAGTATAGTCTATGAATTTATCATTTTTCATCAACACACATCCCAATCCCTTCTTCGAAGCATCATTGAAAATTACTAAATGTTCCCTTCTTGTGGGTTGTTTGAGCACAAGGGTAGTGATAAACCTCTTTTTCAACTCCATGAATCTTTTTTACATTCATTATTCCAACCAAATTTTACACCCTTCCGAGTTAGAATGGTAATAGGTTTTGAAAATCATTGTAAATTTCTCCTAAATCGGTGATAATATCTACCTAACCTAAGGAAACTGCAGATATCTATCATAGATGTTGGAAGTGTCTATCCTTCAATTTCTCTTTTATATTAAGGATCCACATATATCCCATTACTTGTGATGATATGTCCTAAAATTGAGACTTCCTTCAACTAGAAATCACACCTGCTATAATTTACATAGAGATTCTCCTTTCACAAGGTCTTTAGTATAGTGCTAAAATATTCCTCGAGCTCCTCCTTGGTTTGAGAGTATATTAGGATATTAAAAATAAAGACTACCAAAAACATGCCAAGGTAACATCTAAACACTCTATTGATTAAATCCATGAATATTTTTTTTGCATTAGTGAGTCCGAATGGAATCACTATGAAATCATAGTGCCCATACCTTGTACGAAAATAAGTCTTAGTGATATCCTCCTTATTCACCCAAACATGGTAACATCCAGAACATAGATCCACCTTGGAGAAGTATTGCACTCCCCATAGCGGATTGAACAACTCATAAATTTGTGGAAAAGAATACCTTTTCATTATCGTGAACTTATTGATC
Organism: Viscum album; assembly: GCA_963277665.1. NCBI lineage: Eukaryota > Viridiplantae > Streptophyta > Magnoliopsida > Santalales > Viscaceae > Viscum > Viscum album. Next base: position 1,095,766,772 of record OY728131.1, on the reverse strand, counting down.
TCATGATAATATATGCAATGGTGCATTGACCCATCCTTATTAATGGAAAAGGTGACTAGTGCACCCCATGGTGAAGCACTTGGCCGAATGAATCCATTATCTAGAATCTAATATAGTTATTTCTTAAGTTACTCAAGTTCCACAACTACCATCCTATACAGAGTCTTGGATATGGTAAAGTCCCCATTTGTAAGAACAATTGAAAATTCGAACCATTATCTAGGAGGAAGACCATGGAATTTCTTTAGGAAACACGTTAGTGTATTCCCTCACAATAGGCATGTATTTGATGACGTTCATTTACTTAGACACAATTATTTGAGCAAGATAAGATATCTCATTGGGAAATAATATCCATTCTTGAGATGATGGTGCTAATAATAATTTTTAATCTTCATTGTACTTGTATAGAATTAGGGTTTGGTTCGCCATACGGAGAGTGATTTCCTTCTCACAACATTTGATGATAGCTCTGTATTAGAAAAGTCATTCTATGATAAAAATTATATCAAATTATACCAAAGGGAGTATAAAAAGGTTTATTGGGAAGTTCGTCTCAACAATTGTGATAGTTGATGAGTTTTATACTTGGGATGCAAGAATTTAACCATTTTCCATTTCCATAGACATCTCTACTTCCATGATTTGTAGTGGTATTTGAATAGTTCCACTGAATATTCATGAAATAATGGAATTTATAGAACTACGGGAGATAACCCTAACTTTTACTTTTTGATTCTAGTTCTACATTATCCAATATAGACTTAGGGTGAGTATATTTAATCTATTAAATACATAAAGGAGATTCCAATGACAATAAAGGGATAACTTATAAATTACATTTATTTTTTAACATATGAACTTATTGGCTCCAGTATATGTTATCCATGATCAATTTCAAAACATATTTGATTCAGTTTATTTTTCCCTTAATAGTGGTTCGTACTGATCTTATGAATTTTCCAATGAATATCCCCTTAGAGTGGTAAACCTGGTGCGCAGTAAGGCTCATTGTCGTGTACTAGATTACCCTATGTTAGGACCAAATCATCTTATCATAGTTGTTAACCCTATGTACATCTATTCCAGAACCACATCCACTTGTACTATCTAGACAAGGGTGCATTTGATTGATAAACCACTTTATCTACCCATATGAAAATTTATGGATGTTTTATTATACTTAAACTTATACTTAAGTATTTCTCTACAGTTCAATAATTGTGATAATTTCACTAGATTTTTCAAATCACAATCTCAAAAATAACTAAACATATCCTATGATACCATCTATAATGACCCTACTCTTTATTTCACACTAAATACTTGATTTATTACATAAATTTACACATAATGAAAATTAAAAGATTGATATTTATAGTGTATTTTAGAAATAGTTTCAAATCATTAAATATTGAACATGGGATAAAAAATTATTGAAAACATCATTGACATGGTCATGATATTCCTAAAATCATAAAACTACATGGGATATCCTACGGACAACATAATAAAGGGGTGACCTATAAAGTCGGGTAAGGGGAAAAAAGAAAGGTATATCATGAAGAAAATAATAAATTTTAGAAAATAGGAATATTAATGTATAATAAAAGATCATGTATAATGAGGAATGATATTTCCTGATAATTATAACATGGGAAATGTTGCAACAACATACCATATGACATAAGCATGAGTCAAGGCTCATTGCACATGGAGGAGCATGAGAAAAGGATCATTGCAAATGGAGGATAATGACTCAAGGATAATTTCACATAGAGGATTGTGATTCAAGTATAGATTCCAAGACCATTGTATATGATGTATCACAATACTAAACATTACAAAACAAATTGGATCACTATCAGGGAACAACCTTCATAATCATTTCATTTTCAGGCTTATGTTTGCCACATAGATCACACAACATGGATTAATTCAGAATAATAATTTATTCCATGATCAAGGAATATGGAATACGTAAGTATAAAATCAATAATTTCATATTTATAATGGTGAATAAACTTAACAGAAAAATGGGTATGGTATTCAATACACACTTATTTTGGGCTGGAAAATCATGGTGCAATTTACTCAGCATAACATCGTCATATAGAAATTAATAAAATGGGTGCATAAGAGTGAAAGAGGTCTCTCATCATTTAGAAATGAAATTTAAAGTAAGAGGGTAATGGAATGAAATTCCCTAACTTATTTAATTGGAAATATAAGTTGTAATATAACAAAGAAACTTGAATAAAGATGAGAAATGAAAGAGATCATACAAAATTCTGGCATGCTAACAAGTGTATATAAATGTTCTGAGGGGGGTTAAATAAGAGTTAAAGTCGATATCATAATTTTTCTATAAAATAGAAAATATGGGAGATATATAAGAACATATACCAATATAGGAAAATGAAAATTTAAATACATTACATAAAATGAATTCTTGATAAAAGAGGAGGGTGGAGGATCCCTTACAAAATTTTGACATAGTATCAACCTAGATAAAGGTAAAAATGAGAGAAGTGAATAATATATCATTAAAATAAAATAAATTTTATAGTAATGGAATCATATTAAATTAATTACTATATAACCAATGTAAATTATAAAGACTAATTTCATAGAAGATTCTTGAATTGAAAGAAGAGGAGGAAAGGGAGGATCCCTTGTGGGATTTCCACATAGTAACAGAATAGATAAAGGTTGTGATGAGAGAGGGTAAATAATATATCATTTAAATAAAATAAATTTGATAGTAAGGGAATAATTGTAAATGAATTAAAATATAATCAGTTGAAATTATAAAATACAAATTTCAAGGAAGATTCTTGAATGGAAAGAATGAGATAAAGGTGAGGATCCCTTACATTGATGTGTGACTCCAAGGATTGGGAGGGGATTATTGAATGATTTTGGGTTCCTTGGGAGGAATCTAGGAAGTAGGGTATAAATTATGGTAGTTCTCCGAAGAATATTAGCAATGATTAATGGGATCATGGGTTGGTTTATATAGAAAAAGGAGGGGGGTTTCTTTATTATTTTTGTTTTGGACACTACATAATAATATATTCAAAAACGAAAACCATTCCACAGTTTTTCCCATGGTTTCTAACAAAGGGAATTTCTTTAGATTATTTTATAAGTCTAATGTTATAATATAATTAAATAATTCTCTTTCTTATATGGAGGTGAACCGCAGTGTCAAAGAAATGATTTTAAAATCCTAAAATATTTTATAAGTCCTGGAGGATTCATTATTGATTTATAAAATAAATTAAATAAACATAAAATTAAATTATTTTATAAGAAAAACATATATTATTACATGGATCCCATTTATTTTAATTATTACATCACTTTTGGGTCATTGGGATGTCATAAAACACAATTGTGATTTATATGGTATTTAATTTTTACCCAAATATTCGGTGGTCTCAAAAAATTATGAAACATTCAAAATTGGAAAATTTTGATGCCATAATTATAAAAATAACATTCATTTTATTTAATAATTTTATAAATATGTTAATTTTTAATTTTAAAGAATAAAAACTGACATTTCTTGAAAATGACAGGTTTTTTTTGAAAAATAACAGTTTTCAAACCCTAATAGAAATTACATTTGACTTCATAAAAATTATTTGATCATATATTTTTGAAAAATATTATTAAATAATAATATTCTATTAAAATATTAAATATTTCAAAAATATATTAATTCATAAATTTTTAAATTGAATTTGAATATTAATCAAAAATATATTTTTTGGTTTAATAATAATTTACAAAGGTAAAATAGTATGATGAAAATATATTCATATTATATAAAAAATAAAGTACATATTCCTATTTATAGTAACTTGAAACATATACCATTAATACAACAACATACACCCTTAGGTTTTACTAGTAATTACATGTGTTTTTTTCAAGAATATTCAATCATAACATATTTGATGATTGCTTTAACCCATCAGGGTGTAATTATTGAATTGAATGAAAATTGTTAGAGAAAGTTTTAGGATCTAATTATGATGATGTTATCAATGTCAGTTTTTATTATTCTAAAAAGAGGGTCAGATTATGATGTTTTTTATGATGCTTCTAGTATGATTATAAGATGTTTCTTGATGTAGGGAAAATAGGTTGTGGGTTATGGATCTCGTCGGTTATCCACTCACGAGCCTATTGATAATCACCCAAACTGCATCCTCCCCACTTAGAGTCTTAATTAGAAAAATGATTAAATCTATATAAATTTCATCCCACTTCCTTACTAGAGTAGGTAATGGCAATACAAACCCTATAGGTATCTGATGTTTTTCTTTAACCCTTTAACATTTGAGACACGATGATACAAAATACACAACTTATCACCTAATCCCTTTCCATCAATACCAATATCTTAAATCATTGTACATAATTGATTTCCATGGTTTATAAACCGACATGATGGTTTTTCACTGTCTAATAACTCCTCTCTCAAGGAAAAAGGATCAACTAACCTACTATGAAAGAATAATTTTCCCATGGGATACTGTGACCACACACCTGATGTCTCCCCACTATTTAGGATTTCTCATAAGTTTCAAATATTGGTGTTCATATTCTTCGCATGTAGAACTCACTAATCAAAAGGCCAGCCAACATTTAACAAGGTTAAAAACACCGTTCGAACAACCTCATTCACTTCCAAGAACATATCAATAAACAAAGTCACAAGATACTACTACTCAATTGATTAATTCACATCTTGGATCAGTAAAAATATAATCAATACATTATAACCAAATTTCCTTTCCTAGAGGGATATATGATTTGAAAAAAAAAGTTTTAGAGATACCCAGCCTAGAATATCTTTCACAAGTTCATATCTCTCTGATTAAAAATATATTTTGGTCAATTATGATAAGAATATACTGTAAATAATTAATCAAAGAGATAGTGACACCAAATTTTGAGTGCACACATAACTGCATCAATATAATGATCATGGGTAGGGTAGTTATTCTCATGAGTGGATAACTGATGAGATATATAACCCACAACCTATTTTCCCTACATCAAGAAACATCCCAAAATCATACCCGAATAATCACAGAAAACATTATAACCCAACCCTTATTCCAGAATAATAAAAACGGATGCTGATAACAACATCATAATTAGATCCTAAAAATTTCTCTAACACTTTTCATTTAATTAAATAATTACAACCTTATGGGTTAAATCTATCATCAAATATGTTATGATGGAGTATTCTCGACAAAAACATATGTAATGACTAGTCAAACCTAAGATTATCTAGATCTGAAACATGTTTTAGGGATTATACCAATACATAACTACCTACACCATTTTAGGATCCCATGATATTACCCTATCAGAAATCAAATTCCCCATAAACATCGCATCCTATATCTAAAAATCACACATTGAAATTGTACAATACAGATGATTCTCTCTCTAGGTTCAATGAATGATTTACAAATGGTCTATGTGTTCCTCATCTGACATTAAGTACACCAGAATACCATCCATGAGCACAAAAACAATTCATTTTAACAACTAATGAAATATTTGGTTCATCAGCAATATAAAAACAATATGATAATTAGATATACTAAATAGAAAAACCAAAAACATGAAATGTCCAAATCTAATAATAATTTTTTATTTAGTATATCCACTTCTCATACTCTCAACAGGTGTTATGCCGATGGTAGGTCAATCTTAAAAAGCCAACCAAACCCTCTAAACGGATTCATGTGATCATAAATTTTGGGTTAAAGATACATGTTCTTAACAGTACCATAATTCAGTTTTGATAGTCAATACAAAGATTGAGACTTTTTTATGCCTTATTAGAAAAGAGTGATTGTGATTCCCATGGTGACATGCTGGGAAGAATAAATCATGTTTAATCTAGGTTCTCAACCTAGAACTTATGATCAACCATATTAGTTGGTTCCATTAGATATAATGGAATAGAGATAGGATATATCAATAGAGAAGGTATATAGTAAACTCCGCCTCTATCTATAGTAGAAAACTGAAAAATTAATCTCAACAACCCTAATTGTACGAACACACAATAACAGGTATGTGAACTCCCAAGCATGGTTCAACTACATCAAGAATAATTCTTGACAACTGGAATGATATTATACAGACATAATGAACAACATGCCCCACCCTTCTTAATATAGAGTCCCACTCACACAAAAAAACATGACTGACCCCATCGGCATATTAAAACTCTACTAAATGTTGATAAGAGTCTATCCAGGCCTTCAATTTGATCATCTAATCCCTCATTATAATCAATTAAAATATTTCATGATTAGGAATTAAGAAATAACCAACTTCCACAACATAAGTTATCACTACCTAGAATATGATACACCTGATTCCTTTTTCAAACAACATTCTTAATGTTATGGAATGATAAAACAAGAAAAAAAAGCTTTGAAACCAAACCCAACACTTCAAAACACAATAATGTTATAAAAAATTTAATCACATATGTCAAAAATATACAGAACCATATAAGAATAAATAACCACCATACCTCTAATATTAGTTGTTCGTACTTAAGATTAATTAGCCTCACACTCTTCCACATAATGTCATATAGACATAGCCCCCTAAACCACCCCCATGGCCTAATAAAGTGACCCACCACCATTGGGAGCATTAGTGTGGACCTACAATCCCTTAGTGAATGTCGATCCCACATTACTACCTTTGGAAATCTTATCAAAGAAACATTTTATATGGATATATCACCCACAATGATGACATTTTGTATGAGCCTTTGGGAAATGAGGCCTAGTGTAATAACAACCCCCCACACTAGTATAAAATAACATGTTTCGTACCAAAATAAGCACATGAAATTGGTTGTGAAAAAAATTAACCACCTTTTCCCTTACATTTCAGACAAGATGAAGCACCCTATATAACCGCTGCACCTTCTGATGCTCCGACCAACCTTGTCCTTCGAGCTATGTCTACCTCATTTAAATATGCTTTATCCACTACCTCCCAAACATATATAAGGGACAAAAAGCACTATCATTGACTTAATAATGTCTCCCAATCCCATCTCTAACATCTAATCCTTCAAGGAATCAATAGTGACATGATTTTTTTCCATGTGCTTCAACTCAGCAAAACCGATGGAGTAATCCAAACTGGTATGTTCCTTTTTCTTGAGGGTAGAAACAATTGGGTCTTCTCCACACATAAAATCACAGGATAAAACTAATGACTAAATATATTCTTGAATAAAACCAAGGTAATACCTTCATGAAACTTATATTTCAAAATTGATTCCCACAATATTTTTTTGGCCACTTGATCAAATTCGAGGCAATACACACCTGATAATGTTTTGAAGCATTCAAAAAGTTGAAGATCCTTTCAATCCATTAAAGCCAATACTCTAATTCATGGGTCCATTTTTCACCATGAAAGTTAGATGGATACAACTAGGTAAATTCCAATCCATGATCCACTACTCATACCGGTTTCACTACACCCACTGACCCCATAGTCTGAAGTGTAAAAATAACTACTCTATCCAAATAAGTGTCCACTAGGGGACCTCCCAGCACAACCTACCTTGCGACTTCCCCTCTCATATTTGGAATACATATTCTAGGATGGGACTCTTGATAAAGTAATGAACATACTAAATCAGGCATGTGAAACACCAAAATGATGGACCAACTTATAGAATCCAAACCAATTCTTTAAAACAAGTCTAATATGATGAATTTGTGATTTGTACCAAAAAAGGAAACACCTTTGGAATGAAATAGGCCCAAAAAAATAAACTACCCACATTTTTTATTTAAATGATCTTACCGACACCAATTACACAAAAATATAATAGGTTAACTTAAATAATTTTCCTATAAAATTCATTAAAATGAACCTAAATTATAGGTATTGGACTTGGTAAATGTTTATCAACCACCCATGAAATCTCGAATTTAGTCACCTAGAGTGAGCTATCCATTAACATTTTCCATAACTACTCTCTAAAATCTTCTAATCACAATATGGTCACCTGACGACATAGAACCAACTCAATAAATGACCACACGGTTTAGGTTAAGTAACCCCTTTGGTACTAAATTGAAACAGACCAACCTAGGCTAACCATACCAGTCACCTAAGAAAGCCCATTACGAGGTGGGGTATAACAAAGATAAAAAACAAGTCTTGAAATTAAAAAAAACATAAAACCAAAGTAAAAAATAGAAACAATTGGAGATAAAACTAAGACAAGAAAGATAAACATGAAAAGTAACAAAATTAATAGAAAATTGTTCTCTATGTGACCAACCATCACCTCCAAACCATCCTAGTAATGAATCAACGATATTAAGGGAATCCATTATGATGCACAATGACCTTTCCATTTCCCATATCCAACAAAAAATTGGCTACATCAACCCAATGGAAGATGTGTGTTATGAGAAATAGAGAAAAGTATGATGCCACCAAGAAATATATACAAGATATAATAACAAAAATGGTTAAGCTTAAATATTGAAACAAAATAATTTACAAAGAATTTTTTACAAAAAAATTGAATATATTTCTCAAAAACTCTTTTATTTTTCAATAATTTCATGTCATATATTCTAAATCCAGAACAAAGTTTGTAAGGATACCGAAATATAAACATTTTTGTGTGATGAAATATGTGAACTAATCTATCGTGTAATAAATAACCAGAAACAACAATTCCCTTTCAAGTCAGGATCTAGCCTATGAGACAATACATACTAGATACTCCTGATCCTAAAAAAGAATAATGTTTGATCATACTAATATGGATTCTTACCGTATTCCTTTTACATACAACATGATACCCTCTTGTGGTGTAACACACCCTAATTCTGCCTGTGTCACTTTATAAATTTTCTCAAGGTTCCTTTTTTAGAATGATTTTCAATTTCAACTTTAAAAATCTTCCTTGAACTTTTATAAAACCATTTAAAAGCTACAACAAACTGCTTCAAGCTATTAAAATTAATATTCTCTTTTAAAACCAAGTAAATTTAGTTTTAAAATGTAAAATCCTATTTAAATATTAACCATGCCCTTTTCAATTTCCAAAAATGAAATTCCATTTCATATCTCAAGAAACCAATAAAATATTCATGAAAATGTAACATTTGAATTGATCCACCTATATCAATGTTGTAGAAAATCAATCCTAATTTGACAATGGGGAAATTAAACAACAATATTTTTCTTCAAAATAAAAGGAATGAAAGGGGACTGAAAAGGATTGATTGAAAAAAAATTTGATTATAAAACCACATGAAAAATGCTATTACAACAAAAAATAAAGAAGAACTAGAAGAAACACATACATATAGATTGAAGGTACATGGGTCACAACAGAAGCTGGTGGGATGGGGAATTTAAAATGTTTCATCATTGGGGTAATGAGACTTGTCGTCTCTAATGATCTGAGCCCGGGTAAGGTCTGAGAATCTTACATAAATTATTCAAAGCAAAAAAATTAAATCCTAAAACATACCTTTTTCGATCTAAAGCTACGGACAACATATTCTTCTAACTTGTTTTTTCACTTAAATGATCTGAAATTGAACCCCTTTATATCTTCCAAATTCTCTTCAAAAATACATCAAAATGGAAATCATCGGGTTTTAGGTGTTAACATAGAGATCTGACAAATCCTTTGACATCTCAGTGATCATCATGGTCCTTTTCCTTCGAACATTTAAGATGACTTGGATCATTCACCTGAAGAGCGAAATTATCTCTCTAGAAAGTGGTTTGAGATGGAGGATTTCATTCCAATATGCATGATAGTACATGTACTGACCCCCTCACCTGTGATTTTTTGTGGAAGCTCAAAATACATAAAATGGATTCCTCAACCCCTATAGATTTAACGTCCACTATATTTCACAAAAATAAATAATTTGTGATGAACTAAATAGTGTCATAATATTACTTATTATTTTATCACATTCATGTAATATATATATATATATATAATATTATGTGATAAACCCAAGTCATTTAACTTGACTTGTAATTCTTTCTTTATATTAAACGAACCATGAATATTAAAATAATATTCGTTCAATTAATATTATTATTCATATTTACTTAACATATAAAATACATTAAATAAAAAAATTAATACTAAATATAATAGAAATTTATTTATTTATTTATCGATGAATTTGACAACAGTAGGACCCCGTGGTGGGACCCACATTGTCTAATGTACCTATTCAACTGAATATGGAATACTCTTGAATATACTATTGGGTGTGACCCTCTAAGACCTTATCTTGATAACAGTGAATAACATTCACACACCAGGAGTGGAGTCTAGAAACCTATCAAGGCCCCTAAATATATAAGTAAAGTCATAGGAAGGACAACCAACCTATAGACAAGTAATGTGTAGTATAATCACTTTGTATTTAAATAATTCATAAAGAAGGATGCACACTTGTGTCATCACACATTTATTGGTTTATTATTTGATGATCTAATCAGATGGATTTACCTTTTGAGTGTCTTTGCTGAGTTTTTATTAAGGTACTACCATACTGATCAACAAGGCCCTAGATATGTTACATTCTAATCCCATAATTGAAAAAAATCCATTCTTTATCATTTAACTAATGTAATACCACCAATGACACACCCAATAAAAGATACATCATCACAATTTCATTATCATGGTTTTGGTCTTCCATCAAATTACACGATCAAATGGCACACATTGATAATGATATCATGTCAGTATAACAATACACATGTCTATAGATAGGAACGACCAATGACACCAAAAAATATCATTATCTTATTGGAAGGTATGTCCTCATGATCATCCTACTATAGAACACAAAGTGAAATCTTCATGAGAAGAAGTCTCAATGCTATTGATCCCCCAGTACCTGATAGTGAGACATCAGCTATGTATAGTTATTATGATGTATTTAGACCATATAACCAGTGTTTTAGATTAATTTCATAATATCCCAAGATTCCCATTATATAATAGGATCTACTTTAACCTTTTGATACAAAAATTAATTTATGTACATTACCATTTCAATAATGGATGCATAAAAGTCTACACTATAATGGTTTGTATACAACATGCATATCTAAATATATACACGATATGGTAATCAAATATACTAAATAGTTGGGTCTTGGGAACCCACCATTACTACACATACAGTTTCACTAGAGATAAATTTAAAAAGGAAACATTTTTTCTCTCACTTGATAAAAATCACATTTCTACTAAGTAACGACTCTAGTTGTTAGGTATTCCATGCTTCTACAACTGGATATTATATTATATGCGACCACATCTTCTTGAGTGAATATTCTCAATAGATGGTAACCCCGATTATATCCCTTTTGTCTACTATCAAAACATGACATCATGGCTAGTACCAATTACATATTATCATAATGATAGAAGTTTACATGGTAGGTGTAGTTCCAAGAACAAGAACAAATCGTTGTGTTTAACAACTGCTTCATAGCTGCCTCAGAAGTTTCAATGTACTCCGTTTTTTATATATGACTATAAAGAGATTTTATGATCTTTTCTATCTCATTACCTTATCCTAAATGTGATATTATATCAAATTGATCCAAATGAATACTATTTTGTGTCCCCTCAAAAATAGTATCCTTTCAATTCCACTTACCAGGTACACATCTTTTTTACGTTCCCAAGTATAATCAAATAGTACTAACTGTTTTACTTGGAGTTATCTAGGATATAACTAATATTTTCATACTTTAAAGTATATACTGGTTGTATCATTTCATGTACTTATCATGGCCTACATGATTTATCCATTTCTAATTTCTATGGAACCCAACTCATCACTAATATCCATCTATGAATGTGCATGTCAACATGAAGATATTTATTCCATTTGACACTAGAATCAATTTCTCTCTTGAATTGTTCCTATTAGAAACTTTTAATATAATGTCAGTATATTTACAATTTAATAGCTCCATGCAACCATTAGATCTACCTCAGTATATAATGTTCCCAAGAACATAAGTTTCTATATTAAGTCAAACACTGAAGTATTACATTTATCCTATTCTTAACTAACTGTAAGTCCAATATTTATTTTCCAATTATTGCTGATAATATTCTACTTGGAAAATAATGGTACTCCCACTAACCTCTGTTAGACACATTGAGAATATTCATTACATGTAAATTCTCTATGATATTTTTTCTTACATTAATCCTAAATCAGATTTTAGTAACTTTCAACCCTATTGGCATTTAATAAAATCACCATACCTTTATTGTTTCATCGTATAGACACTTTCTACAAATATAGGACTTGAAATCTAATGGCCAATTAAATCGTCAGAGAAATTAATCCATAATAAGTAAAATTATAATAGATTTTGGAAAAAACAACTTTGTATAACAAATCAACCCATATTGGAACCATGTTTGTACCACCCATATATAATATCACTTGAATACCCACTATAGTTTTCAATTTATAGCCCCTTATGAACATCAAATCAAGGAATCCATTATTGAATTTTAATTAACCTTATCAATCTAAGATGATTCACATTTACTGCTTACATGTGTGAATTATTATTCTTACTGAATAATTTCCCACCAACCGTGGTGAATATATTACCATTACTATGGTTTTGAGCTTCCTATGTAGTATGTGTCTCTAGAACATACATTTTACACATACAATTTTTGTCCTAGTTCCTATGCCAACTATTTTTTCATATATGGCATTGACTAAACCCATGTTAATCTTTATCCCACTATCTAAAGAGGCGATGTGTACCATTATTTAGAAATGTATTCTATCACTTGAGTAACACTTTTCTATCCTTGGGATTTATGTAATACCCTAAACAACCATTAGGATAATTACTTAGATGCACTGTGTGTTTATCTCGATGCATATTTTTTTATATCCTAACAAACCCTTTGAATCTAAACACATCATTTAGGACATAATGGATTTCAATCATAATAAAACTGTTATGATATCCATTATTCATTATAGTTGTCCTATGTTCATTGGATATCACCATTATTTTCAAAGAACATATTGAAATATAATGTATGTTTCTACAGTAAGAATCACTGATACAACTTAAATAATAACTCTAATATATAAAATGTGCATTTGGGAATTTCTCTATGAAACATTATTTTAGTCATTGTTAACTTGTAAGACTTGTAATCAATCATCTTTATTCACATTAATGTCGTGGTGTAGATAGGGTAATGTGTGTTTAGGAATTACTACATGCTACATTATATTGATCAATGAATGATTGGTCAAGATTGTCTTTGGCATGCCATCTTGAAGAAACTCATATCTTCTGACAATGAAAATACATCACTATCCCATTCATTAATTTCATAAATAAATCTTATAAAGTACATTGACCTATACATCACCCTTGGAATAGTTGATAATTTATTGTTAAACTAATTCTGAGGGATTTTTTGCATAACATTATTTTTATATTTTTTGTTGTTCAAACTAAAGATGTCAATAACACAAAAGGTGTTTTGGTCTATGTACTCTAAATACCAAAATGAGTATATCCTTGACCTCAAAATTTTGTTTTGATTGATAAATAATTATCCTATCAAGAATGGGTATATAAGTATTCCATTTTTATATTCAACTTGTATTGAATATGATTCATATATCACTGAACTATTTGGTGAGTATGATAACCACAAATGGCATTCATTCATGAGCCTGGAATAATTTATCATAATGTTTGATTGACACGTGAGATAAATTTTTTAGTTACACTTTAGAGTAGTTCTACATGAATCATTTACTTGCAAATAAGAAGTTAAGTGCTTCTCACCGTTGACTTATGAATCACAATTTTTCGTCCACTTGAAGAATACATGTTACTTCCTATAATCCTTCTGTTGTTTACTTCTTTACTATATTTAAATACACATATTTGAAATTCATATTGTATTAAATACACAATAATTACAACCAATACATTATATTTAATTGATGAATATTCACTAATGAACAAGAGGGTACTTGATTATTATATTAGGTTCATTGTGTTTAAAATCCCAAGATTTTATTTCAGGTGATGCGATGAAAATAACCTCTCGTTAAATAACCAGCCTCATATTATTGTTGGACATTGTGAATGTTCCATTTGAGTTTTCACATTGACTTTCAACTTGTCCACCATAATAAAAGATTTTATATTCATTATGTTCTTATTTTATGGGCAAACCTTACCTAAAATGGAAATGAAGCGTTTACATAATACTTACTTGTTTTGTAACATTAAATGAAACTACAATAATTGGATGTAAGAGTGGGATTCTTTGAATGATTGTGACTTGTCTTTTAGATTTACGCAAAGCCTGTGTAATTATCACTCATTCAAATTTTTCTTCACTTTCTCTTTGTAATCTTCTCATAGATGAGACAACACGTGTAATAATCCACATGTCGATGTTGTAAACACAAAAAACATTGAACGTTGGTGATAACATTATGACCTAACCATCATACCCTTCATACATGTGTAACCTGTAAGAAATCCTACATCCCCTCTTCTTGAGGTAGTTTTAATTGGTTTTGGGACACCAACACCTAGAATTTCCTTTTATTGTTGTAGTGCACGTAATCACTGATACTACAGATAGAAATTCATGCTAGTTTGGAAAATTACATTATATAATATTTATTGTAGTCCATCTTGTGGAATTACTTTCCAATTTAAATAGAAAATAATCTTTTGCAGATTGGTACTTTTATATTGATTACCATACTTGAAATTATTTATTAATTATATCATTAAATGTCTTCCACTATTTTATCGAATTCTAGGAACCCTACGTTCTCAAATTAGGATACTCAATCGCTTTATTATTCTAGTGGAAAGGATCTCTGAACCTCCTCCCATAGTCTACAAGCATTGGCTATTCCACTACTTGGAGGGTTCAAGGTAGGTGTTAGTCTTGCAAAACATATTCACTAGTAGTTCCTTGATCGGTTGAGTGAAGTCTCAGATTCTAAAATCATAACTTTATTTACTCAATGATTGACTCTAAAAATATAGAAAGTTAGCTTTGCCTAATCATTACTAACACTTTAGTCAAATAAACTCATTACCCTCATAATAATCCCTTGGCAGTAAGAGGCACCTTCAACTTTGGCATGATAACCACAACAGACATTCGATTTTGTTTAAATTTTAATGATAGATGGAGGTTAAAGACCTAATATTTATATGAGGGTATTTTATTTTTTCTTGGATGAATGTAATCCATTTCTATTAATCTTTTTAATTCTATATTGTCGCTATCACAACTGACCATTAATAGAAAAACATATTTCGCTTCTTTATGCATTTTATTATTTATTATTTTATGTATTTTCCTGATGTTATAAAATGCAAAAAATAATAAGTAAAAACATTACGGTAATAAAATAACCGATTTGTCTTGAGCATCTAAAATGACCTAGGAGAATCATACCAAAGTCTTCACATGAATCGTGATGCAGCTCCCCCCCCCCCGTCCAATATGTGTGATGCTCGCCTAAAGTAACGCCACAGTTGTGTTGTCTACATATTACACTGTCATCGTCTTCTTCGGGTCCACGTCATGTTTGCAGTATTGCGTCATCTTAGCTAGGTCCACATCACTTCTTGCATCTTATTGGTCAATGTACAAAAACACTCGCTCACACGTGTTGAGGACTACGGGGTGCATTGTACATAAGATTAGTTTGGCCAATTAAGCCCTTATACATGTTGACTGGAAATAAATGATGACAGACAGACCGTCAATTTATTAACTTCTTATTACAATCATTGCACACATGATAAAAATAATTAAATAATTAATTAAATGCATAAAAACATATGTCAGTGCTCAAGACCAGTACGTGTGTAAAATTAAAGCGCGATAAAATTTAAATTGGCATTAAATTAATGTATGAGGGATTTTAATTAAAGTAAATTAAATAGATAATAAAAATAATTTAATTATTTTCGATCCGTTATTAATTTAATTTTAATTCAAAAAATTAAATTAAATAAATAACTTTATTTATTTACAAAATTAAATTAACCCATTCATAATATTAAATTTATTAACTTAATCCATGATAAATATATTAATTAATTTGATTCAATGATAGAAATAATTAACTTGATTGATTGATTTTGATTTATCCGAAATATTGCTGGGGCCCATTGTTGGTCGCGCAAAATCCATACAAACCCATAATATTTCAGACAGAGCCCATTGTTGGCCGCGGCAGCGGGCAGTGTCCGTAGACACGGGAGGACTACAGTCTGGCAGTAGCGGCGCTCCAGGTTTTCTCTAGTGACGGTGGCCACTGTTGGCGCTAATTCACTCATCGAGTGGCACTTCTCGTGGTGGATATAGTGGCTACATTTCATGGTGGTTCCTGCTACTCTAGGCGGCGATGACCTAGCTCATTGAATAAGAGAGTGCAGGGTGGGTCCGCGGGTGGAGATTTGTTAGGTGGGTTGGCGAACAGCTACTCTGGTCTGCCGCGAATATAGAGAGGCACCATCCGCCTAAGGAAGGAAAAGAGCTGACGGCCCAGGATATGGGAGAGCAGGTGGCGTCCAGCCAGCAGGGGAGGGGTCACCCTCTCCAATTTTAATACCTGCAATACCATGAACAATTCTTATTAAAAGTTTCAGTTGTCCATAATATGGGCATTCAAAATTGAATAGATGTGCGGTGGATTCCATTAGAACCGAAAATAGACCCTTAACATTTATTAAAGAAAATTATTACTTTTTTTGACTCAAAAAATTTACACCGTCTCTATGATAATAAGTGAAGGTACCGAGGTCACATTAGAAGCCAATGAAAAGGGGATTTTAAAATTTCTCATTATTGGGATGATGATACCTATCATCTCCGACGATCTGAGCACTGCTATGGTCCAATGATCTCGCGTAAAAATTTCAGGGCACAATAATATAAACTGAAAACATACCCTTTCACACTCGAAGTTGTAGATGACGTCTTCTTTTAGCTGGTGAGCCTCACTTGAAATATCTGAAGCCGAACACCTCCACATCGTCTACACACACATAAAAAATATGAAGGAATATCGATCGTCAAATTTGGGATTCTTGCACAGAGATCCGATGAAGCCTTCGATATCTTGGTGATCACCACATTCATCTCCCTTCGATCCTTGAAGGCATATTGGATCATTCACCCAAAGAGACACTCTCTCTAGATAACAATATAATATAGAGACTCTCATTCCAAATGCATGAACAATACATAGAATAATCCTCTCACCTTTTATGTATAGTGGATGCTCTAAACACCTGAAATGGGTTGCCCAACCCCTATATATTTAACATCCACTATAGTAGCAATGAATGAATTATTCATGTAGAATTAAACTACTTCAAAATAGTATTTATTATTTTATCAAATTCCTCTAATACATATATATATATATATATATATGTATATATGTGTGTGTGTGTGTGTGTATAATATTACGTGATAAAGATTAATCATTTAACTTGACATGTAATCACAACTTAATATTAAATGAACCTGGAATATTAAAACAATATTCATTTGATTAATATTTTTCCTCTTTATTGACATACGTTGTAAAAACATTCAATAAATAAATTCAATACCAATTATAATATGATTTCATTTATTTACCGGTGATCGATAACATGGACAACACTCAAACCTCGTGGTGGAGCCATACTAATCTGATGAACATATTCAACTAAATAAGGTGCATTCTTAAATATTCTATTCTCTGTGACCCTCTAGATCCTTATATCGATAGTATTGAATAAAATCCATAGACCAAGAGTAGAGAATAAATACCCATCAAGGCCCCTAATGAGATAAATAATGTCATAGAAATGAAAACCAACCTACAGACACGTATTATGTAATATTATATCCTTATCATCCACAATCTCCTAAAGCAAGACACACACTTCTATCATAACCACTTTGCTTATTTATTATTTGTTGTTCTGACCAGATGGATTTAACTTTCAACTACCTCAAACAATGATTTATAAAGGTACTACCATCCTGATCAACATGTTCTAAGATATATTACATTCTAAACCCGAAAGCAAAAAATCCTTTATTGACCATTCAACAAATGTTATACCTCCAATGACGCACCCAACACAAGCTATTTCACCACTATTTCATTATCATGAGTTTTTACTTACATAAAAGTATGTGATCAAATATAACACATTGATAATGGTATCATATCAGGAGACCAATACACATGTCCATATATAAGAACAACCAATGAAACCAAAACATGTGGTTTTTATATTTGTGGGTCTATCCTCATGATCTCACTACTAGAGATCAGATAGTGCGAACATCACGATAATAAGTCGCAATTATTATGATCCCACAACACATGATAGTCACAAATAAACTGTTTCTAGTTAGTATAATGTATCCAAACCATTGAACCTTTGTTTAATATAATTTTATTGTATCCCAAGGTTCTCATTATAGTCCGGGGTCGACTTAACTATATGTAATGACAATTCATCTATGGAAAATACCATATCAATATTGTAAACTGAAAATTCTACACTATAATGGCTAGTATCCATCATATAAATCTTACTGCATACTTGATTTGGCAATCAAAAGTACTGAATTGTTTGGTTCATGTCACCCACTATTATAATAAAGTGAACCAATCCAACCCCAACAATGATCCATCACATAATTAATCAATCCAGATAGAAAAGAGTCAACCAAAATATCCTAAGGATATCTCTATGTAGAGAGTGGAAGGATTCACAAAGAATTAATGGAACACATCACTCATATAGTGGCCTAAAAAACAACAACATGACATTTACATGGCATGTAAATCATTTACATGTCGTGTAATCCTTGGGGTCCATATACGCTAAAAACCCAATAACCTTCGTATTAAAAATATGATTCTTTTACATACATGTCATGTACCTATTAGAAGGCATGTAAAACAACTCACTCCATGTACTTAGTTCCCGACTTCTAATCAACATACATTATAAGGTGTGTACTTCACTAACACAGTGTGTAAGTGCCTAGCTAGGAGTAGAAACTACTTCTATTTATGTTCAATATTACAAAAAATCACTGACTTTACCATTACAGGTATCCTCTCAAATCTGTGGTCATCAATACTAGATGAGAAAATGTAACCCAAAAGAAAATATTAGAACACACCCAAATGAAAGGAAAAGGGAATTACATTTATCTATAATAAATGAGTAACTATATTGAAAACACATAAATTACAATAACATTTATTATAAATTCCATAAAATTATAATGTAAATGAAACTTCATTCAATAAATCTAGATGAATTGAGACATAAAAGGATCTTTGTTAGTTTTTTACTCATAGATAAAAATAAAATTCATTCCAGGTAGGAAAAACTATGGATTTTGAACTCAACAATTTTATGTTGATGTACAATGGAATAAAAAAACTAATGGGTGAGGAATGAAACATGAGGAGAAGATATGGAATGATTTTTCTTTTAGTAGTGAAAAATTAGGGATCATTTGGGGATGGGGAAGTCATTCCACATATGATCCAAACCTATACTAATGGTTTTAGTATAACTAATAGTATAGAGTACTGGAAATCACATTTTATAAATGAATAGTGTAAACAACTGGAATAAAAGGGTGGGTATAGCCTTAAATTCCAAGAGTGATATTCTTAATAAATTAATACATTCAAAATATTAAATATGTTGAAATAATCCCTTTAGAAAAATTATTACATGCTTATTAAAAATAAATATACATTAAATAGACGAATAGATCTTAAAGTACTAATTTCATTAAAAGAGTTTGTTCATATTATATGAACGGAAACATTTATATTGAATCATTATTTTATTCTCTATAGTGAGCTCCAAAAATAAACTTGGGATCCAAAAATTTCATGGGGTAATCTATATTATACATAATAAATGGGGAGAGCTAAAAATCATAGTAAGGTAGTATTCATGATGAGGAAGGATAACATGTGAGTCAAAGCTATAAAATGAAATCATAAAAAAGAAGGTAAGTGATTAATGAATTAGAAGAATGATATAATTGGATTATTATAATATGACCTTGTAAACATGGAATAGTGGAAACTACATAAAACATGACATAAACATATGTCAAGCTTGTTTACCAAGAATAAATCATATGGTGGAAAGAGTCCCATAATGGATCTTGTTCACCCACTAATCCCAAACATGATGTCAATGGAGAATAAAAAGTTACCCAATACATTATAGATTTATATAATACCGATCCCAACCATCACATTAATTTTATATAAATTAATATTCTACCACATAAGGCAATCAATCACACAAAATAAAAACAATAATTTTCCATTGAAAGAATTGTGTTATGTAATCTTGTCTCATAACACAATCAAATGAAATTTCATAAAGAAGGAATTTCATAAATGATCTTAAGATATTTAATACCCAATAAATGTACGGTATAATAAACTATGTATACATATGATAAATAAATATATATATATATATATATATAATTGTGTATCAATATATATCATAAGAAGAGATAAATTGAGTTAGGGTGAGAATAGTCATAACTCGATGAAAATGGTGGGTTAGAAAGATAGCCTACCTCAAGCATGATTTGTAATGCGTGTTGTTTATCATCCTGATTAATGTAAAAAAGATAATTATTTTCTTACTTAACTTGATTTTTAAGGTTTATTTTTCCATTTATTTTAACAATTACCTAGTAATATTCAACTATTAAACCAATTAATTCCACGTCGATTGTTTAAATGGTAAATGGATAATCTGTCAAAATTCACTTATGTAATATGAATATGATCAAATTTATAAATAATTAGTCTTCTATATAATGGTAAAAATTAAATAATTATCATTTTTATACATATATTTTACCTTTAAATCAACCATGAAATATGGTATCGAAAAATGTACTATGTTGAAATTATTAGGATGGTAGGCCGTATGTACGCATGAGTAATGCATCCATTTTTTAAAGATAGTGGTGGAAATAAGGTAAGTGTTATTGTATATTTACAAGTTATAACTATATAATAAATATCATTTTTTCGTTAAATACAATTACTTGTACAATCCATGTTATTCAATAATAATGTTATTAAAAAACAAAACCGCATATCTTTGAGAGGTTGTAGCCCGCTGTACATATGAATGATGTTACATTTTTTGATAGATAGAAAGTTAATAAATTATATGATAATATATTTTTATAAAATCATTAAAATGAATTTAATTTCACATATATGCATTAATATAAGTCTTATTTCCATCAATTTTAACTTTAAGTGAATGGGGAACTGCATCACTTTGTGAAGTGGTTGTCCACCGTAAACACAAGCGACATTATCATTTTATCTATGGAATAAAAGGTAAGAATTTATATATGGTATTATAATTAAATAAGTATAATTATATATATAATAATGAAATAAATCATTATATCCAATGGTGAGAAGTGTTGATAAATATGATTTACGTCGGTTCCTGGGGTGGTAGTACACCATACACACAATAAACAGTTTCATTTCCCTTTTGATGGAGGAAGAGATAGAGGTAATTCATGCGCATAATATGAAATCATCTCAGTATATATAATATACATATTTTATTATAGTAACACCATGATTGTTTTTGAACTTTTTTTAACAAATTAATTTTTTTGATGCCATGTGTTACATTCTGCACCAAGTTAAGTTTGCGATAAACACAAAAATGGATTTACTTGTGTTACACATGAAAATGATTTTTAGGAGGTAATGATATATTATTAATATTGTTATTAAAACCCAACCATTATATCCTAGTCATTAAACTTAGTAATTTTATTGGTAGTGACTGCAACGTCCTGAACCCGGATGCCAACCTAAGGTTCGCCGAGCCTGGTTGGCCACATGGCCTCAAGCGCATCTCCCCAAATACCAGAGGATGTCGAATAGTAGCAAGGTCCTATGTGAGTCAGTGGGGAGACTATGCCCTCATTACCAGAGTATCACAGCTGAAGTCAGACATAGAGTAAATAACGAAAGAAAAATAAATAGTAGACAACTGAAATTAAGACATGACAAGTATACATATCAATAACTATAAGTGCATCATATAAAAATGATGCATATGGTACAAGTATCTAGAAAGAATCCAGAATGGTACATAGAAATACAATAAAATACAAGTATCTCAAAAAGAAAAAAAGTCCAAAAAGGTATCCCAACATCGCAAGCCTCATCTTGGTCCTATGATCTCCTGCTCTAAATCCACAATCAACAACCTCTACTAGGGAGCTCGCCCCTATCATCTCCTACAACCATATAATCTATTTGGGTCCCCCAGGAGACCCAAACAAGGTGTGAGACAAACATCCCCGTTGGCAACCACCAAATTCTATATAGTTCTGATAGAAATTCTATAAAAGTGTGAGTAAGTGTAAACAACAGGTGATTAAGTGTGTATTCCCATGGAATAAGTCTACTATTGTAAGTAAAACCAAACAACCCTCAAGGCTTCCTAAAAAAGAGAGTCATCTCCTACCATGGAATCTATAACAAGTAAACAAGCCAGTCACACGACCACACCATACATCAATCTATATAAGTCAACCACAAAAGTTCTATATAGTGAAGTCAAACATCCCACGGCTTAACCATATATTGAAGTGTAAACCGCAGGGGCCATATACAAGGTGTAAGCAGACCAAGGCATCCAAGTAATAATTCTAGACCATGGAGGGTTGGATCCAAGGAGCATGTCCAACGCATCCCATCGAGTCCCATGGGAATCCCTAGTGGAATCTCTATTAGGAACTGGTTGAGGTCCTAGGAGCATGGAAATATCAAGTCCTACACGATCCCAGGAAAGCCGGATCCACAAGGTACCAAGGCCCGAGGCGTCCCACGGAATCAAGACCCAAGGGGCACAGTCAACCCATGGTGTCCACTACCATATTCTAGATCCATGGAGAGCAGTCCATGACATCTATCAAACCATGAATTCAAGAATTCAAGCAATCAAACTATCAAAAAATCAAAAAAATGTGAGTATACCCACTCACATCGACATGCACAAGCCATGAGTATACCCACTCATGAAAACCATTTATCATTTAATAATCATATGGGCCTACCCACCCATATAGTTCATTTAACATGACATTAGTCATTTTATATAGGTATACGTACCCATATTATCCAATTAACATGCCAAACTGTCAAAATAGACGAATCGTAATAAGATATTCATAAAGAAAGGAGGCAGTACATCTCCTAAACAGGCTATTCATACTACCAATGCATATAAGGAATTCCTCTAATTAGGAAAGCACAAGCCCACACACCATGGGTGGTTTAAACAGGAGTAAAAAATCTATTTCCTTAATGTGCACCACTAGGGTTACCTCTAAACTAGAAATGGGTGCCAAAACACCTAAACATAACCTATGGTCAATCTCATTAGGTCTAACTACAACTAATGAAAGATAATCTATCAAAAACGAGACCCCACTGGAATGATCGATGGATGACATAAAGCCTAAACGCCCGAAAAACACCAAGAAAAGCCGAAATAAGCTATAGACCACCTACCCCGCCTGGGTAGTAGATATCTCATCCAGTATCAAGTCTTGATTCGTCTTAGTTTGGGAGAAATCTAAAGAAAGGATGAAGAACTGAGTATTAGAAAATATCATCCTAAATCCAAATAGCGCAGTCGTTGTTCCGAATAATCAAGAATGACTAAAAAGGAATTGAGGACTTACCGTTGTGGATCAGATGAGACAATCGGTGATCAAAACAGAGGTCAGATGGAGGAACATGCTCAAAGCCTATGTTAGGTGCCTCAATTGAGCTTCACATGAGGATGTTGTGCGTAGGAGATGGAAAACCCAAATAGGTTTAAAAGGATATTTGATTTTTAATTTAAAAATAAAAAAACCAATACAGTAGGGTCGTACGGTTTACCCGCATGGTTTCCCAAACTGTACGAAAACTGTGCCCACCTCACTATCTATTGATGAGACCATCGCACGATTACCCCACACAATTTGACTAACCATGCAATAACCATGAAAATCCATATGTTAAGAATCTAAAAAATTTTAGACATCTCACACAGTTTATACTAATCATGCAAAAGCCATGCAGAAACTAGGTGTTAAGTCATTTTCTTCCCAAAACATGGTTCTGGACTCCGAACAAGCCCTAGACACCTCTAAAACACTAGTGATCAAGTTAAGAATTCACATAAGGCCATAACAATGCATTTAAACTAAAAGGAAAAGGGTATTTACCTTGTACAAAAACCTGGGTTCTTACAATCTTCTCCCTTTATTGCAATTCATCCTCGAATTTCTCTCTGAAGGGTGGTCAAGATTCGTCTCAGAACAACTCCGGACACTATAAACGTACGTCGACCTCTCTATCCCAAGTATATCCTTGTAAAAAGCTGGGCTGCCATAGCACCCATACTAGAGGAACTGACCGGCCATGGAGATCCTTCATGCATCTGTCAATAATACGAATCAGATGCTCCATAAAGGAGGCATCAAACTAAAGCTCAACCTCCTTGGGATGAAAAAACATGAGACGAGTATGAGTGATAGCGGCACATCTGAGATATGTGGAAGATGTCATGCATGGCTCGGTACCTCTGAGGTAACTAAAAATGATAGGCAACCGACCCAAGTCTCTTCATAATCTCAAATGGATTGACATATATCGGTGAATGTTTACCTTGTCTCCTGATCTGCATGTGTCCCATCCTCAGTGAAACACTCAAGAAAACCTGATCCCCAAGCACGAACTCTATAGGTCATATGCGGTGATCGACGTATGATTTTTGGCGAGACGGTACAATATCCATCCACTTCTAAATCAATTGGACCTACTCCGAAGTATCCTACATGAGGTGTAGTCCCAGTAATGTTGCCTCTCCTTCCTTTATCCATCACAGGGGAGAATGACATGACCTACCATTTAAATCCTCATAAGGTTCCATCTGTATCATTACCTGATAATTGTTACTGTAGGTGAACTCAACTAGGTGAATGTTTCTCTCTAAAGAGCCCCCACAAATCTATAATGCATG
Source organism: Viscum album (assembly GCA_963277665.1). Taxonomy (NCBI): domain Eukaryota; kingdom Viridiplantae; phylum Streptophyta; class Magnoliopsida; order Santalales; family Viscaceae; genus Viscum; species Viscum album. Next base: position 1,095,741,503 of record OY728131.1, on the reverse strand, counting down.
CTCGAAGCATGTCTTATAGCACCGGTATAGTACTCTCTGATTGTCCATCAATATGAGGGTGGTATACTATGCTCAAAATCACCTGTGTACCTAGTTTCCTCTGAAAACTCTGCTAGAAACGAGATGTAAAATGGTAATCTCTATCTGAAATGATAGCGTGTAGGACCCCATGTAATCATTCCACCTCTCAGATCTACACCTTTCCAAGATCATAAATAATGAAGGTCTATTTGATCGACATGAAATATGTGACCCTTGTAAGCTTGTCAACAACAACCCACACAAAATCATTGCCTCAAGGTACCCTTGGAAAACCTGTCATCAAATCCATCGCGACATCATCCCATTTCCACTCTGGGATAGGTAATTGCTGTAAAAGCCTATCCGGTCGCTGATGTTCCTTCTTCACCTTCTGACATACAGAACACCTCATAACAAAACCAACTACATCTTTATTCATTCCTGACCACTAGTATGGACATCGCAAGTCATGGTACATCTTAGTGACCCCAGGATGCACTTCCCAAGTGGAAGCATGAAACTCCAACATAAACTCCTCACATATTTCCACTGGAACTTAGACACATCTATGGATATGCAGGATCTCATCATCTCCTACCATCTAACCAGGAAGAGGGTCCTCACCTGCCACACCATCCTATAGAACTAGACCTTTTGAATCCGATAGCTGCCTCATCATATCTCTTTCTAGTAGGGTAGAGGTAATATATAAGGATGAAATAAAATTAATCCCTTGTCTATCGTTAACCTCTAATGCATCTCATAAAACAACACCATAAGCTGTGTCTCGCTACTGGCCTACTGCACTGCCTGTATCTGTGTCTTCCTTCTCAGTGAATCGGCTAATGCATTGCCCTTACCAGGCATGTATACTAGCTCAAAGTCCAAATATTGTAGGCACTCCAACCACCTTTACTACCTCAAATTCAGATCATTCTGTACAAAGACATTCTTGAGGCTTTTGTGGTCCATGTACACCACACAATGCTCTCCTAGTAAATATTGCCTCCAATAGCACAACGTATGAACAACTACAACTAACGCAAGATTGTGCATAGGGTAGTTTATCTTGTAAGGCCTCAACTACCAAGAATTATACACCATGACTAAATCTCCCTACATCAGCACTTCCCCAAGCCCAATACCTGAAGTGTCATAGTACACCATGTAGCTCTTTCCCTACTCTAGAAGAATTAGTACTGGTGCTGATGTCAACCTCCCTTTTAGCTCATGGAAGACTATCTCAAAAGATTCTGATCACACAAAATTCAGAGCCTTCATAGTCAAGCCCATCAGCAGTGCTACTAAGTGTGAGAAGTCCTGTATCAAATGCATGTATATCCCACTATCCCCAAGAAGCATCGTATGTTAAAAACATTCTTGTGATGTTCTTAGGAAACTACAGCTCTCACCATCTCCAGGTCCACTGAAACTCATATCTCTGAGATGATGAGACCCAAGAATTGAATCTAATCCATAAAAAAAAGTGTCATTTTGCGAGATTAGAATATAACTGATACTCTCTTAGTGTATTTAGAATGATCTCAATATGGTTGGCATGGTTGTGTTGATTGTGAAAATATACCAAGATATCATCAAAAAAACCACCATAAATGATTCCATGTAAGGATGGAACACTCGGTTCATCAAATCCATGAAAAACACCGGTGCATTCATGAGACAGAACAACATAACCAGATACTTGTATAACCCATACCTACTATGAATGGTTGTACGAGGTATGTTTTCAGGTTGAACACACACCTAGTGATATACTGACCTCAAGTCAATATTTTAGAACACTCAAGCTCCACGAAGCTGATCAAACATGTCATCTATATGTGGAAAAGGATATCTACTTTTAACTGTAATCTGTTTCATTTTCCAATAATCCATGCATCGCCTAAGATTTTCATCCCCCTTTTTCACAAAAAGGACCAACGAAACCCATGGAGAAGTACTGGTTCTAATAAACCCCTTCACCTCCAAGTACTCTAGTTGCCTCTTGAGCTCCTACAACTCCGTTGTAGCCATCATATATGGAGGAATGGATACTAGAAAAACTCTTGGAACTAGCTTGATGGAGAACTCCACCTCTCTCTCGAGAGGTAACCTAGAAAAGTCATTGGGAAAGAAATCCTTGAAGCAATCAACCATTAGAGAAATGTATGCCTGACTCACTCCTTGATCATCCTGAAACAAACTAAAAATCTGGGCTGTCATTCCACCAACCCCATGATGCTCGGGTCCAACTCTGCTCACCTAAACATCCTATTTACCCTTGTGAATAAACACTACACCCTCTGGTGATGTTAATGCCATCCTCCTACAATAGAAGTCAATGTATGATCGATAAGACACAAGTCAGTGCATTCTGATAATGAAATCAAACCTTGTCATCTTGAGGACATATAAACTCCAGAGGAAGTGGCACCCACCAACCTTAAAGGGACACTATACACTAGCGTACATCACCCATTATAACTCCCAATGGTGTGTCTAGTATCAAAACTCACTTATAAAGAAAAACCACAAGCCCAAGGATTTTTACCACTCATTCCGAGATAAAACCGTGAGAGGAACCTATATTGAAAAGAGCATTTGAAACAGTAGAAGCTACTAAGAGCGTACCTCTCACCGTAAATGGTCCGAGATCATGCTCTTGTTGGGTATGTTGCACTACATAAGTCTGGCCTGTTCCATGACCATGTGACCCTGGTTGGAAACACTGAGAGAATACTACCTGCTACCTCTGAGAAATCGGTGTCTGGATACCACAACTACAACCACAACTACCCTGGTCTGGACATCCCGCACTACTCTAGATCCCATCTTGAAACAGTTCTGAAGACCCTTCTCTTGAACCCAACATAAGATCTAACCCCCACCATTCATAGTTGGAGGGAAGGTCCTTCAAAACCATTTAATGCAACCCATCCTGCCACAAACTCAGCAATTAACTGGGTCGTGGTCACAAAGATTTTTCATGTGGCCTTGCCTACCACACTGATGGAAAAACACCAATCTACCTGTACCCATAGTCTGACTAACACTCACATCACAGGAATCCATAAAAAACACTTCCGACCTGAAGACATCGATCCACTGGGGCATGAAACAACACTACCCTATTCTATACTCCTAGCTTCCCTTATGTTCTGCTATGTTATCAGCACCTGATTCACAATCTTTGTGATAGAAGGAAACATTAACACATTGACATGAGATTTGATAGCATCTTTGAGATCATCCTCGAATCACCTCTCCCTCAACAGCTCTTCAGTATGATACATCAGTGTAAAATGCTACAGCTCTGTAAAGCATGTCGAGTATTCCATAACTGTAATCACACCCTACTCCAGATGCAAAGACTCAGTTTCCCGCTATACTCACAGATTCACATGGTAAATATATTTGTAGAAGCGGGATTGGAATTAATTCCAACCCATATTTCATAAATGATCGTCCTGGTCCAAAACATCACACCAACACTTTTCCGCTCCACATAGATTATACATCATGAGCTTGACCCCCCCACTCTGGAGACATCTCCAGATGCTTAAAAATTACTAACATGGTCTCTATACATATCCTTGAAGCCTGTGGTTCGCCATCCACTGAAAATGCAGGATGATGCTATTACTAGAACAACCATGTAAGCCCAACCATAGTCAAGGATGGCAGTAGTGATCCATGTATCGTCTGAATATACCAAATCAAACTCTCATGTAACTGTGACTCAACAACTATGTCTGAAATAGCCTCAGGTGATGCAGCTGGCACTATAGGAGAATCAACATGTAGCCTGTGGCTCACAATCACTGATGTATGGTTATCACCTCAATCTCGGTGTACCACTAGAGGTTGTCATGGTGGCATGTCTCTAAAATTCCTAACGCACACCTTAAGAAAGAACAACATCAAGGCACAAAGCTCAAAATCATAGGACTAGTCAAAACCTTCCTAGAAACCAAGTCAACCGACAACCTACTCTTAAATCCAAGACTGTTTAAAGAACATACAAAAACCCACTAGAAACTATACCTATCTCCCAATCAAAATTTGGGTCTAGGCCAAGTCTTTATCCATTAATTCAAGTTCCTATTCTATTTCACATTCAGTTATCTAGGAACTTCCACCATGTTCAAGTTCCTATTCTATTTAAAACTATACATGTAACAAGTTAATTTAAGCATTTAAATTCCATCAGTGCATCATTTACCAATTCATAAGGGCCCATACTCCTAATAGATTAAAAGATGACATCACACCATTATCTACTACACCCAAATAGCACAATTATAGGCACAAATATCACATCAGCTATCACAACAACATGCAATATCTAATGCATCATAGATGGAATGACATAATGCATGGCATACGATTATAACAAGTGTCTATATGATGAATGAGATGGAACACCCTCATCTCATCAGGTTTCAACTAAAATAGAACCCAAAATTGCATCAATAGTAATTGTAGAAATCAAGCACATCACCCAATGGTGAAATGAAGTCAATTGTAATAGTCAAAAAACAAGAAAATCAGAATGCAATTCAAGGAAATTTGGATTTTCCCTGTACGCAGGGTAACTACTCCGAAGCATAGTTTATTTCTAAATTCCATTTCTATCCTATCCATATCTAATGTTACCAAACTATAATTCAACCCAAAAATAAAAACTCTATTGATACCACTTTGTAACATCCTGGACCCAGATGCCACCCTATAGTGCCCTGAGCCTGATTGGCCACATGGCCTCAAGCGCATCTAACCAAACGACACATGCTTCCAACTAGCAGTGAGATACTAGGTGAGTCAGTGGGAAGACTATTCCCTCATTACTAGAGTATCATAGTGGAAGTCAAACATAGAGTAAATAGCAGAAGTTAAATAAATAGTAGACAACTGAAATTAAGAAAAAAAGGTATACATATCAACAACCAGCAGCGTCTCATATACAAAATGATGCATAAGGTACAAGTATATAGAAAAAACAGAGAACGGTACATGGAAATACAATACAATACAAATATCCCAAAAAGAATAAAAGAAAAAAAGGTATCCCAGCATCACAAGCCTCATCTTGGCCCTATGATTCCTTGATCCAAAGCAACCGACAACAACCTATACTAGGGTGCATTCCCCTATTATCACCTACAACCATATAATCAATTTGGGTCCCCAAGGAGGCCCAAATAGGGTGTGAGATAAACATCCCAGTAGGAAACCTCCAAGGTCTATAAAGTCCTAACAACAATTCTACAAAAGTTCTAGCAAGTGTAAAGAACTGGTGAGTTATTGTGTATGCCCATGACATAAGTCTAATACAGTAATTAAAACCAAACAAACCTCAAGGGTTCCTGTAAAATTGATTCATCTCCTACCAAGGATGCTATATAAAGTAAAAAAGCCAATCACATGTCCACTCTATAAATCCATCTATATCAGATAACCACTACTGTGCTATATAGTGAATTCAAAAATCCCACATCTTTACCGTATAGTGAAGTGTAGACTCTAAGGGTTGAATACAAGCTGTTAGCAGACCAAGGCATCCAAGTAACTATTCTAGACCACAGAGGGCCAAATCAAATGAACATGTCCAAGGCATCCCATTGAGTCCCATGGGAATCCCTAATGGAATCTTGGTTAGGCACTGGTTGGGGTCCAAGGAGTTTGGAAATAGAATATCCTATGTTAGTCCAAACAAGCCGAATCCATGGGGTAGCAAGACCCGAGGCATCCCACAGATTCAAGAACCAAGGGGCACAGTCAACCCAAGGCATCCACTACCACATTCCATATCCATGGAGGCTAGTACATGGAATTAATCAAACCATTCATTCAAGCATTCAAGCATTCAAACTATCAAACACTCAAAAACATGTGAGTTTACCCCTCACATCAACATGAAAAATCCATGAGTATACCCACTCATGAAAACCATTTATCATTTACTAAGAATATGGGCCTACTATCCCATATAGTATATTTACCATTCCATTAGTAATTTCATAAAGGTATACCCACCATATTATCCATTTAACATGCCAACTATCACAATAGATGAAGCATAATAAGATATTAATTAAAAAAGGAGGTAGTACATATTTTAAATAGGATAATCAAGCTATAAAGGCATCTAAGGCCTTCCTCTTACTAAGATAGCACAAGAACACACCCTTGGGTGGTTAAAATATGCGTAAACCAGCTATATCATTAAGGCGCAGCCTTTGGGTGACCTCAAAACGAGCAACGACTGCCAAAACACCTAAACAGAACATATGGTCAACCTCACTAGGTCCAACTATAGCTACTAAAAGCTAATTTCTCAAAAAAGAGACCTCTACAGAAAGTATGATGGATGGAATAAAGTTTGAATGCCTGAAAAACAACAAGAAAAGCCGAAAAAAGGTATAGATGACATACCTCACCTTGGTAGTAGATAACTCCTCCAGTATCAAGTCTTGATTCATCTTGGGTTGGGAGAAATCTGATGAATGGAAGAATAATGGAATATTAGGGAATATGAGCCTAAATAATAATAGTGCATTAATTGTTCCGATGAATCAATAATGACTAAAAAGGAATCGAGGACTTACTGTTGTGGATCCAATGAGACAATCAACGGTTAAAATGGAGGTCAGATGGAGGAATAGGCTCAAAGCCTATGTTAGGCACCTCAAAGGAGCTCCACGAGAGGGTGCTATGTGTATGAGAACGAAAACCAAAATGGGTTTGAAAATAAATTTCATTTTTAATTAAAAAATTAAAAAAATCAAGACAGCAGGGTCACACAGTTTACCCGCACGATTTCCCAACCCATGTGGAAACCGTGCGCACCTCACTGTCTAGTAAGGGTCCCTTCACACATTTACTCAACATGGTTTGACTAACCATGCGAAACCTTCTATTAAGAACTTGAAACTTTTTAGATATCTCTCATGGTTTAGGCTAACCATGCGCAAGCCGTGTGCAAACAGTGGGCCAGGTCATTTTTAGCCCAAAACTTGGTTCCATACTCCAAAAAATCTCCAAACACATCCAAAACACCCATTATCAAGTTAAGAATCCACAAAAGGCCATAAAAGGGCATTTAAACCGAAAAAAGGATTCATACCTCATACAAAAATTTGGGTTCTTATAGTGACCTCCTTTTAAATATAATTGTACCATATAATGAAAACATAGTTATAATAATATAAATCATTTTTTTGTAAAGAAAACATATTTTTTCAAAACACTATTTTCTAAAAAATATCTTTTTTTTATTTTCTTGACCTGTAGAGACTCTGTTATTTTCATGTAGTGTTATGGAATATTATATGGATTTTTTTTCAAACTTTGTGCAATGACAATGTGAAATTACGTGGCCCAGTGTTCCCATAATTTATTTTTAAAATATATCAGATATATTAAATGCATGTGAATGTAGTTTTCTTGAAAATGTGGAATAAATTCTAATAATAGGATTTGATTAGAAATTTGAGGAATCTACTATGTTCAGAGCATGTGTTTGACCTGAGGAGGGATATAACTTTTGTAGTGTGTCATCCGATTAGAATGGTTGTGTTTGTGTATGGAAATTTTAATAAATAAATTAAATAATTAATTTCATTTAATTAATTTCCCTAACTTAATAAACACTCTATATAAATTATCTTAAGGAGAATTTGAAGAGTTATCCGCATAACCCATGAAATATAGAAAATCCATTAGAGATCATTGATGGATATTCCATTTAAAAATGAAAACTGGATCATGGATCATAGATCATTGTGTGATGGACCTCAAGGATCATTTCATTAAAAATGAGATAGATTTTTTATTCACTATGAATTTATCCAAATCTATCATGTTTCTTTGTGTTTTTTGAATTTATCCCCTTTACTATTTCTACAAATAACATGAATCAATCTTCCAATAGAATAATTCATGAGTTTTTCATATTGTAGTTATGGTTTTTATCTTTGGGGATTGTTAGGAGAATTTATTATTATTGATTGGATATTCATTCATCATTTTAGAATAAAGGGATTAGGAAAAAATGAACATAACTAAGTGTCAGTACTCTTTTTTTTTGATTCTTGGATTTCTCTCACCATTCTACATTCATCGAGAAAAATTATTTTGGATCAAGGTTCAATAAATATCAGTAAATCAATTACTATACACCAGTTTAATAGAGGAATGGATTGATATCATATATATGGGTGAATATCGATTAATGGATCATTCTATGAGGACACATGGAGACTAGATTGGAGATTCCTTGTATGAGATCAATGAAAGTTTACCAAGAGATGTGAAAAAGTGATTTCTAAGGAATTTTGGTAGATGAATTTTGATGGGTAATGACGAAAAAGGGTTGAATTGACTAGATCCACACTTATCAGTGTGATTCATGGTAAGATTAGTAGTTAGAGGAGTAGAAAAAGACACTGGGAGAAGAACTGTAGGTTCTGTATAATCCCATAGAACATGATGTGTGAGATGGGATTACACGATGAGTGTTTCCTGGATTATGGCACAAAAACTTCATAAAAAAGTTAAATTTCACACCACATGTGATCTTAACAAGAGTCATAGTGTGTAATTCATTGGTTACATAGGCACAAACAAGAGTACATGGGATTGGACTCACCATTTACTCAGGAATATACACATATAGAAAGACGTGAACATGGTGTAGTGTATATAGGCTCAGACATAGTATGTAATAAGGAATGAACATGGACATGAGAAAGGGACCTGATGCACGAGATGAATCTACTGTCAAAGGTAAAACCAATGCACTACAAGTAGATGTTGTGTACCCAATAAAATATGGATTAGAGCCCGTGTTTCATCATACTGGACATGTTACAATAGGTATTTTCCCATGATTCATTCCATGAGGGTTAGTATTGAATCACATTATTCACATAGGATAATGATACCTTTAATTGGAATTCTTGGATATTGTTATTGGAATCCTTCCACGAGGCCCTGAGTGAGATCCTATATCATCATATTTTTCTATGTGGAGCTCTTGGTATCATTATGAAAAATATTTTGTGAGTGTTGATCCTCTAAGTAGAATGTTATTCAAGATTTAGTTGTTAGTATACACCCAAACTTTTTTGTGTGGTCCTAATATATGTGTCATTCTCTTCACACTTCTTATATACACTTATTACGTTGAGACCTAATGATAATTAAATCTTGGATGAAATCCATATATGCTATTTGACTCCTAGATTATGTTCTCCTGAATGATTTTTATGTTGAACCTTCTAGAATAATTCCTAGAATATAATTACAATAGTGAGTTTTCTTTAAGGTGGTTATTCTTTTTTGATTACATCTATATTTTCATGGTATATGTGTTTTGAACATATACCTTTGATGATATAATCATTCTTATTTCTATTGTATGATTATTGTTTTCATGGTGTCCTATTGGGTACTTTTATACTCACCCTTATAAAGGATTTTCCCATACATTTCATGTTTTATGAAGAAGACCATACTTTTGATGGTTTCCTAGAGCCTATGACCATGATGATAATTCTGAGAAAGATTGACCTAGGTGTGTTCTAGTGGTTATCTTGATAAAATTAACCTCCTATAAATTGAAGTTGATTTTTTTAGTTTCTTTTTAGTGGGATTATATTTATATTTTTTTTATATTACATGTTTTTGTACACTGATAGTGTGGTTTTAAGGTATGCATGCATGGTTTATCACTTGTTTTAAATGTCAGCATTTTATTTTCAAAAATATGTTTGTGTGTGTATAGTTACATTAGGATATGGCCTACCATATATGTGGGATTTTTTATCTTCACTAGTTAGTAGCCCTAGGCATATTGGATGTGTTTTTTGGGTCACTATGACATGGCCCCCATTGGGATAGGTTGTGGAAGAGTGGTATCAAAGATTTCCATTCAAACGTTAGACTGGAGTCAATATTGTTTTTTTGAAAAATAATATTAAGTTTTCTAGTTCATATTTCTTTCCATTGACTCTAGTGTTGGTGCGGTGGTCAGTGTATCCGTACACGAGGAATCTGATCACTTTCAATTGGACTCAACACATGTGGACATTTCTTTCTAGAAAAATATTTATACATGAATCATATTGTAATGGATTTTGGTATTTATTTTCTTCTTGAGTCATCTCTCCAGATATACTTAGTGACCTTAACACATCTTTTCTATTTTTTGGAAGTCTCCATAATGCATTAAAGCTTGGATTTAGCATCAATATCGTGATAATGATCCCATCTATTACGAGGTATTGATACATGGACCTATTCTATAGGTATTACCTCATAGTGGTTCATTGGTTATACCACCATCTATTGAAAATTATATAGAACCAACATTACTAGAAGATGAGGTTCTAAGGATGAGCATGATTAATGTGTTTCAGGGGCAGCATCCCCTAAGGTTCCAATGTGATCCCCTCCCACATGAGGATGAGGAATGGATTGAGGTGGTGACATGACTTTTACATATTGTCATGACACTGACAGATCTAATTGTGGTTGTGGTATCAAGCATTCTCATTGAATCTATAAGACAATATTGGTGTCTGGTGATCAGATCATATGGAAAGGCATCTCTAGCATGATCTGAGTAAGAGAGACTTTTCATAGATGCATTATATCTAGATACATTGATGTAATTGTGCTTCCAAGAGTATCTATACCTTTAGTAGTGTAGTATGATAATGGATGATTATTCATCGCGGTTATCCAAACACTCTATGAAATCGAAGGATATGATTTGTGACCAGTTTCATTGGGATCGGACCTTCATGTATGGACCATGAAGAGACATCAAATCTAGTGTTAAAACTCTATGAATACCAACCTATGATTTTGTGCCATATAATTCATTGGTGGTTGAGATTTTCCTGGATGATATGACACAAATAATTGTTGTTGTTATTGGGAATGAAATAGAAAATACTTCAACAATAGGTATCTGATGTATGTATTATAGATATGGACATGTGATATATTTCAGGAGGTGATATAAAGATATAGGGTCTTTAGTTTATGTCTCACTTTATGGGTCTTGTTATCCCAATTATAATAGTAGGTACTCTTGTGAAGGTAGGGGACATTATAAAAGAGATGGTCCGACAAGCCATACGACTAAAAGAGAGATAGTGGATCGTCCACCTAGGAAGATGTAGTGATATGAGAAAACTATTCCAGAAGGTGGAGGATGTGGCAGAGGATTTGGGAGATCAGTTGGAGGTTCCATAAATATTGACTTGTTACCACCACTAACCATGGTGTTCTATTCTATGATCAAGTAATTAGGTCATAAGGGAAAGTTAAACTATAGGCAGTCGATGATTATGAACTAGGGGGTCCAGTGATGATACACAGAATTATCTTTATCTTTTCAAACTTAGATTCGGTACTAATAGAAAAAGGTTTGTGTCAATCATTTATTTACACACATCTTGTTCATGACTTGGAGATTCTGGTTGAACATTCAGCTTTACCCATATGCTGGGAGAGTCCAATAGAATATGACTCAGCGATCACACCCTTATGTCAATGGTGTGTCATGACACTTGGAGGTGGGTGTTTTGTTTGGGATCTCCTTGAATTAGAGATGGGGACATATGATGTAGTCTAGGTATGGGATATTTATATATAGTTAATTTCCAAATTATATATTTCAGGAGCAGGATATGGTGTGTCCACAGTTATGGGACCATGTATTATATCGTGGATGAACAGGAATCCTAGGAAGTGTATGATAGAATCATGTATAGGTGGGTGTAATTGATTATTATTAGTTGGCTCGAATAACCCATGGTGTTGTGGATGCTATGAATTTTCAATTTTCTATTCTGGTTATGGAGCATGATGAGTTATTTTCTAAGGAAGATCCAGAAAAACCACAACACTGGGAGGTACAACTCTTAATTGATTTACAAACTGAGATGAAACTGATATATAAACTCATATATCAGATGGATCTCTTATATCTTCATGAGATGAGGGTGAAATTAGAGTAATTATAGAGGAATTTCTTTGTTAGACCCAATGATTCACTATGGTAAAATACATTGTTGTTTGATAGAAATGTTGATGAGAGATTGAGGTCATGTGTTGAATAACATCACCTACATGAGCTTACTATAAAGAAAACATACCCACAACTAAGGAATGAGGACATGTTTGACTACTTGAGAGGGGAATGATGGTTCTCAATGATTGAAATCATATCTAGATATCTGCAGTTGTGAGTACAAGATGAGGATATATCAAATATGACATCAAGATGTTTCTATGGTCACTATAAGTACATGGTGACCCCTTTGGCAAGACAAACTACCCAACAATGTTTATTGAAATAAAGAGCCAAATATTTTCATCCTTTATTAGACTGGATTGTGGTAGTCTTCATTGATGATATCCTAATGTACTCATCTTCTAAGGAGGAGTGTTTGAAACAATTGGGTATGGTTCTAGATATACACTATAAGAACATAATATTTGGTATTCTCTAGAAAATCTACTTCATCATTCTAGAGGTCCTCCATCAAGGAAATTTTATGTCAACAAATGATGTAGATGTGTACCCAAAAAATGTTGAGGTGATTCCATCTTGGGATCCACCTAAGAGGAAATGTCCACCATTTTCAGTGGGTATTTGGATAAAGTATTTGATAATAAATGGATCAATACCATAGGAAATATATTTTTTGTTCTCCAATGTTTGTAAAAAAAATTATTTTTTCCAACCATTTGGAAGGTGAAGTTGGAAAATGGTAGAATATTAACACTAATATGATGTAATAGGATGAAACTAACACCATGTATTGGTACAAGTTAGAGATATTTTTTTGATAATTACATTCTTTATATTATTTATATGAATATAAGGAAACTTTTCCTCAATCTAAGGAAAAGGGATGATGAATTTATTGGTACCTACATGGAAATTGTTACAAGAATTTTGAGTTATACATATGATATTATCATCCAAACTAAAATTAAGGCTAATAAGTTGTTTATTTTCAATAAAACGAAGCCTATTAAGGGTGTCATACATAAGAGACTTCATTAGCTATAAAGATATTATTTGATGTGGTATCAAGGTGGAAATAGAGGTTGAATTTAAGTATCAATCTCATGGGTTTTAAAATAAAAATATGATAGTAATCAATGAAAATTATAGTAACCATGAAGATAAGAAGGTGAGATTTTCATAATGGTTTATTTTTGGGAATAAGGATAGAGTAAATTTACTTAGGGCAATTATTAAATTTTTTAACTATTAAAGGGAAGGTCATATCGACATTGATTTCCAATGTGATGGGAAGAAGACATATAGTGATTTGAATATAGATAAATATGTATAGACTACACCACCCGCAATTGAGTTCTTCATGTTTAATGATAATAGAAATAATTCTAAATAATCCAAACCTCAACAATTAATGATGACGAACAACGTTATTAACCTATTATGCTGGATGACAAGGGGAAATATCATGTGATCACTTGTTATAACAAGGGATTCGATAACATCAACATGAATGATACACTAAATACCCACTCTAGTACTTCTATTGACTTATTTAACTCTGTGTCTACATAATATTTCCGATATAAATAATATTCTAAGCATATCAAGAATCCACCCAAATGATTAAAGGTTGAATTAGAATAAAAAAACGATTAATGTTTTGATGATCACATATCAATTCTTTGAATACACACCCATTGATTTTTATGTGAATATACTTCCCATAATTATTTTGATTATTTCTTTGGTAGAATTTTATGCCATATCAGGCCTGGATTGGAGTACTCTACATAAATCCCACATAAAATATTGTGGAAGGGAAGTAACATTATATATTCAAAACCATCCTATGATCATCTATAAATTTTATAGTAAGTTTAAACTTCAAATGGACATTAAATCCATCATATGGGTCATAATTCCCTTTCAGATGTGGTGTTTATCTTGAATGGTTGGAGAGAAACATAGAATCCATTATATTCCTATTTTTTGGGAATTTTTTGATTTATTAATGAAATAGTTTACTATAATTCCACTAAATCATGAAGATAAATTCTCTATATAACTCATAACTAGTACCACAAAAATTTGGATGACTCCATATATAATTTCGATAATTGAGTTGTGGGAATTGAAGAAGACAATCTAATAAAATATTGATAAGTGATTCATTTAGCCAAATGTTTCACCTTATGGTGAACCATTTCTTTTTTTGAAAATGGAAGATAGATTAAAGAGACTCTGTATTTTTGGGATCTACAAAATAATAGAATTATGAATAATAATCATCTTCCCTTTATTGATGACTTTTTTGATGAACTATGTAGATCTCAGTACCTTTACATGATTGATATTATTTATCGATATCATAAATTGGGGGTCAATTAGGAGGATATAAATAATATGAAATTCCATAAAATGTTTGGAAAACATAAATATATATTAATTATAGTTAGTATTACTAATTCCCCTTCTATCTTCATTGATTTAATGAATAATGTATTTAGATATTACTTAGATCAGTTTACGGTAGTCTATATAGACGATATTCTTATATACTTAAAGAGAGACTAAGATTATGAATATCACATGTGAATTTACTAACGAACCTAATGAAATAGATATGATATGCGAAATTCAAATTGTGAAAATTTTGGATTCAAAAGGATTTATTTTTCAGTTAGATATCATCAAGAGATAGTATATTAGTAGGCCCATAAAATATAAGGCTATAAAATGTTTCCTAAACCAACCATGGTGAATGTGATCCATAGTTTTCATGGTTTAGATTGATAATATAGATAGTTTAGGTACAACTTAACTTCATTATATATTACGATGACCAATTTAACTCTAATGGGAAAGGTGTTCCTCTAGAAAGATGAGTGTGAGGAATATTTTAGGGAACTGAAGAGAACATTAGTCAGCACAGCTCTGCATACATTACCCTATAGTGGATAAGGGATTATAATATATAGTTATTAATCCAATAAGGTATCAAGATGTGTCGTTATGAAAAATTAATGGATTATATCTTATTCCTCACATAAACTAACGATTCATGATAAAAATTACAAAACTCGTGATTTGAATTTAGCTACATTAATTTTGGAGTTAACGATATAAATGAATTATATTTATAGATAAAAGCATGATATATATACCAATAATTATTGAATAAATTATATATTCACATAGAATGAGTTAAATAAGAACCAAATAAGATGGTTAGATATGATTAAGGATTATGAATATTGAATACACTACCACCCTTGAAAATTAAAAAATGTTCCCAATGATTTGAGTTGAAAGGATCATGCTAGCTTATTCATAATGAGGATAAAAAGAGAACCATTTTTTTGATTTTAGTGGATGGATATGGAAATCATTAATGAAGGGAAAAATATTATCTTTCTCAATTTAATGTTTAACCATATATCAATTTAATAATTAATGAGGTGAAAATGGAAGAGGTAGGGCTGAAAAATATGGTTATAAATGTTCCTAATATTAACCTTGATCATGATAGAATGATACAGTTTAGAAACTATGTATGTGTTCCTTCCATACCATACTTAAATATAGTGGTTTTGGAGAATTCTCATATTTCTTAATTATCTTTTCATCCAAAATGTACTAAGATTTTTAGAGACTTGAAATGGTACTTTTAGTGGGTTGGCATGATAAAATATATTGTTTCTTTTTTTTCATGGTGGGTGGTATATCAACAAGTAAATGCTGAAATAAAAAAGACTAAGGGGATTTTATCCATTACCCTTACCATAATTGAAATTGGATAATATTACTATATATTTTTTTCATTGGAATCCCCAAAACTTCTAAATGGAATAATGATATATGGGTTACAATCGATCACTATACTAGGTTAGAAAACTTCATTAATATTTGAGAATACATGTATCTAGAATATCATTATTGGATATACATTTACTAAGTTTTATTCTTTTATGAAGTACCAAATTCTATTTTATCTAACTAGGATGTGAGGATTAATTCATTATTATAGAGTAGTATTCAGAATTTCATTAATATAGAATTGTGTTTTACCACTCCTTCTCATCCTCATACAGATGTTCAGTCTGAAATAAAACCTATAACATTTGATGATATGTTGAGATCTTGTTCATTTAATTTATAAGGTTTTTGGGATCAACATGTTCCTCTATTTTTTTTTCACAAAACAATATATTTCACTCAATCATTCATATGGATACTTGTGAGTACCTTTATGGATAGAAATTTAGAGTTCTAGTGTGCAGGAATGATGTTGGGGAAATAATTATATTGGGACATGAGATAAATTATTAAATGGTAGAGAATCATAGAGTCATTCAGTAGCACATAATGGATGTTCAGATTCAACCGAAAAGTTTTTCTGATAATCACGAGCATGATTTAGAATATCAATTTAGTGAAAAATTATTTCTATGAATTTCTCCATGGAAGAAGATGATGAGATTCAAGAAGAAAGGCAGACTAAGCCATATATTTATTGGTACCATTGAAATTTTTGATTTCATCAGATGGTATCCTATCACATGGGACATCCACCAAATATATCTCATGTCTAGGTTGTGTTCTAAGAATATCTCATGAGAAAGTACATACTTGACCCTTCACATGTATTGATCTCAGAGGTCATACCACTAGAGAAATATCTTTCATACTATGAAAAACTAGTGGAGATTAGGGATTTTACAATGAATGTTATATGAAATGAAACCACTCACAAGGTCATGAATTTGTGGTGAAACCACTAGTTGAAAGAAGCTACATGTGAACACGATGTTATTATGAGGTTGACGTATCATAATTTGTTTGTATACAAGTGATGAATCTTGAGGGACAAATTCATTTCAAGGTGGTAGAATTTTACAGCCTACATTTTTATCGACCATTTCTAGAATATATTCATTTTCATTAATATCTTGAATTTCATGCTACACTAAGTTACAATGGATCTATATGAAACACCAACAGAACTTTCATTACAAACAACACTATGTATTAAAAAATCAATGATATATTATAAATATATTTATTTAAACATGATTGTTACAACCTAGTTGTTAAACACAAAAATATGAATAACAGTAAATAATTTTTAAATAGAATTATTTTATATAAATTAAATATATTGATAACAAAATATATTATTTTTTATAAATCCCTATCTTCTTACAATATTATTTTCTAAAAAAAATAATGTTTACGTATTTTCTGAAGAAAAATAAAATCAATTTTGAATCTTTTTTAAAATTAATTTGGAAAAATAAATATTATATTTGATTTTATAATGTAAAATTTTTTATTAGGGATAAATTTTCATGATTTTTCTAAAATGTTTTATTTTTTTATGAACAGAGAAAAGTACGTAGTTTTAATTGAAAAAAAAATTCATTTAATTTATTCATAATGTTAAATTATATATAATATTTTTTGAAAATTAATTATTTTCATTATATATGTATTTATCTAATGTAGGTAATTATAATGAATATAATATTGAAATTGAATATGAAAAAATTTGAAAACTATTGATCATTATGAATCTTTTAAAAACCCACTTTGTTATCAATACTGATGCATAGATTTTATATTATTTTTACCAATTCTATAATTGGAATTTGGAAAAATTTATTCCATAACTTGAATAATCAAAATTTATAATTTCACTATCCAGATAGGTATGTCATATCCCCCTAGTGATAACACACCCATCCATCCCTATTAATTCATATATTAATGAATCATTTGGACAACATCTGATAGAATTAAGACCCCTTTATTTTTTAAGGGACAAAATACATTCTTTTATCAATATATCCATGAGTCTTCACACATTTCTAGCATCATGCATGCATCACTACATGCTCATGTCATACATGTGTGGCTGCTACCCCTATCAGTGCCTCCATCAGTGCCTCCATAATAAATCCCCTTAGGGGATATACTTGATTAAAACCCTAGTGTTTGGATGTAGGATTATGGGGTTTACCACTTTGATACCACACCATATACTAATTTGGTCAACATAAATTTTCACCAAAGTTATTAGTAAAAATAATTAAAATAAATTACAATGATTAAGGTAAAAACATGTTTACATAGTTGTTAAATTTCGAATATAAGGTGTAAAAATGACCCAAAACTTTTCCAAAACCCATTAGATGAATATATTTTAACCTTATCCTTTCAAGTAATGAATATGAACAATTCTTGGGGACTCATGAATAGAATTATATATTCATGGAATTCAATATTCCAAAAAATTACAAGAGTGACACTCACCTACCTTATAAAAGGCCACTCTCAACACTTTTTTTCAAGCCTTAAAACCCAATTGCTTTGGAAAATACATACCCAAATAAATAAAAAAATTAACTCGCTCATCCTATAATAAATAAATTGGTATGAAATGTATCCAAGGAAGGCCTTTTGGGAACACCATAATGTGATACCTGAATAAGTGTTAACATTCATTAATGATTTTTTTTAATTTGTTTCTTTGTAAAATCCCATTAATTATTTTAATGTAATTTATATATAATAATAATATTATTGTTAATATTATATGATTTTTTATAATGGGGATATGGTCTACAATAATCATTACATCTATATAATGGGTTGTGAAATAATCATTCATTAGTACAGCTGACTACTGCCTCATGAACTGATGTCATGAATGTTTTCCATTACCACCAATCAAGGATGGAAATAATGATGGTTTTAATATTTATATGTGATATATATATATATATATATATATGAATTTTAAGATGTTTTTTATGATTATATAAATTTTATATCACACATGAATTCATGATTTCCATTTTTTGGGAATACGATAACATCATTCATGTGTACGACATACTAACACCTTGTGAAGCGATGAGATTTGTTCGTGCTTTACCTGGAATGTATTAAAGATGGTTTTAATGAAAATATGTGATAAATATGAAATAATAATGATTATTGAACGATAATATATTGTAATTTTTTGATTCAATCTGAAAAAGGGAAACATCATTCATGCATATGAACGACCTACCATCTTTATCAACTATGTATTTCATTTATAATTTCTATTTTTTTATAGATTATTTTAAATATATATTAAATATTTATGATATTTATATCATGGTTTTCATTTTCTTGATGATAAAATAATGAATTGGGCATTTAATTTCCTATTTCAATCTACATTATTTTATTATAATTAATGTTCCAATTTATCTTATTCTTTCATGTGGATTACAATTTAAAAGGTACTTAAGTAATCAAGATTTTTTTTTCTAAATTTTCCTTCATTGAGAATTACGTTATGTTATGAAGAATATTATTTCATGGGGTGTATATAAACCCATTTTTCTTGTAATATCGTGAATTTATTAATCTTAATTATATTTTAATAATCTTTATATGATATTCCTATTTTGATATTATGAATCAATGTTACCAAAGTGGTAATGATTTTATGTTACAACGTCATCGTTCATCGATATTTTTTGTGACTTAGTATCCAATATTGAGATCTCAAGATATATATCTAAAAAATTTTCATTAATATTATTATAAAATTGTTATTTAATACATCTTTAAGTAATGGTACCATTTTTCAATTCTTTATTACTTAATATAATTATGAAAATGATTCAAACAAAATAAGAATTCCTTCTACTATTCAGTCAGGTATCTATTTTTCTTTCAAAACCATGTTTTAAAAAATTGTATCAAAAATATTTTATTAATGTCTTATTTTTTTTAGAATTTTTGGCATTTTACTTTTTAAAAAAATATTGTGAAAGGAATCTTAATTCCCTTTTAAAAAAGAATTCATGTTTTCTTATCATCGAAAATGTGAAGTGGACCTTCATTATAACATGTACGCCATGATTTTTTTTCTGACATTCTGACCAATCAATTTTTTCAAAGACATCATTATATATTTTCATGGTTATTTTCAATGAAAACAGATTTCAAAATGGTTAATGATTTGTAAATACATTTTTCTAATAGTAAAGGAAATTTTACTCAAGAATTTTTTTAAAATATCTTTCAAAATTATTCTCCATCTGAGATGAAATCATTAGATGTTACCTATTATTTATTAGGGATATGATCGAAGAATAATGTTCATATTATTTCTATCAGTATTCTATAACTTTATGGATTGATGTTGTTGAAACTCATTTCGATTCCATAGGTACCACCATGAAAAAACACTTATGAAACCAGATTAATTTTAAGGGTTATGCTATGATGAAATGATTATAAAACCTAACTATTTTTCATTGGAAATGATATGATAAAAATTTTATGATAGACATTTTATTTTATGGTTTATGATATCATGAATGTTTATGATCTTGTATCTCAAATATAAATGATTTCATTATGTTATGGGTAGGACCTATATCTCCCTCCAATGCATTGGGAAGTGATTTATATCTATTGAGATAGACTAGTTTGGAATAGAGAGTGAACATGGTTTAGATTGAAAATGATTGAATTGATAGTAAACCCAATTCAATAATACAGAACTAGAATAGGGGGAACCTAGTTCATTAATGGACCTTGTCTACTATGATGGTCTTTCCAGTGATCTTTGACTCTTATGGAAATGATTTTTATTATTATTATGTGTATAACAAAAATTCAATATCTTATTCTAATGTTATTATTTCATCGATCATTTTATTTTATTTCATAGTGATTAATGTTTTATGAAAAAGAAATATATATTACATGATTAAAGATTGAGATAAATGATATATAGGGAATTTTTATAAAATTTTATTCTCAATTTCTCATACACATATATTCATTTAATTTGTAACACCTAGAAATTCCAAAAAAATAACATTGTATTTGATATAGTGTATTAAATGCAACACCAAGCACGTAAGGGAATATAACATCCCAATAATTTATAGTATATTCAATATTTTAAATATTTTAAATATTTTAGGGAAATTTTATATATTTCAATTCACGAAACATTAATTTTATCTTGTGTTGCATGCAATGAGTTTCTTCTATGGATTTCATTAGAAATAAGACAATATCATTACAAATAATAATATTATTATTATTTAAAATGAAAATTATATATTAGAAATTAAATTTGAGTTATGAATATGATGAAATAAATTATGAAATTATTATATTGAATTTATTGGTTACCAAATAATTATAAATGATTATCAAAACCAAATGAATATAAAGGGAGTATTTTTATAAAAAATTAATTTTAAAGATCCCAAGGATTTTTAACATAATAAGTTAAATTAATGAATATTAGTGGATAATATTAATTAAATAAATAAATATATAAATATAAATCATATATTAAATATTTTTTTTGAAAATGTTCAATTTGATTTGACAGACCTATGATAAGAGCAACTCCATATTTATGCATAAAAGCTATATTTTTTTAAAGGTAGTTTTTCTGCCTTTTAAGAGAGCACATATTTTAAATCAAAATTTTGACACATTAACAAATTAATTTTGAATAAAATAATTTCATTTCATAAATCTGGATAATAATTTTTTCTTATGGATAATTTTTGGTATTTTATGTAGTTTCATTTTTTGATGAATAGTTATAAATACTGATTTTTAATTGAAAAAAATCCACCTAAATAATTTATCGGGTTAAATTATATTTTAAACTATTTTTAAAGTTTAATTAAATAAAATTTACATATATTAATCCAATTTATTTTATTGGATCAATTTTATTTGCAATTTTATACAAAAAAAATTCAATGTTATAAATATTTTCACATTAAAACCCTACTTTCTAGTTCTATCTGTGGGATTAATTATAAATGAATTTCTTTTAATTTTGTGATATGAATAAATAAATGGTATAAATATGTTTAATAAAAAAAGAAATAATTTCTTTTATGTTCATCATTTTAAAAAAAAAATATTAGTGAAAATAATTAAAATAAATTACATCAATTAAGGGGAATATAAGTTTAATCAGCAGTGAAACAATAATATTAAGTTTCCAAATGGAATAGAAACTTGTAAAAAACCTATTTTATGAGAATATTTATAAAATATATTCAATGTTATATAATTGGGTTAATTATTGGAGGCACATGTTGTAATGTATACCAACCAGTATAGTTTATCATTTTATATTTACAAGAATGCCACTCCACCACTATAAAAGGAAACTCACCCACCACACTCATTTAATCACACTTATGAATCCCATTAGTTCATAAAAAAACCCAACGAAATATATTCCTAACATGACTCACCTAATTTTAGAAGAATAAAATTGGTAATAAAGAAAACCAAGGATTCCTTTTGTTATAAATTGAGAAAAGTTACCTAAATAAGAGGTAACATTTTCAACCATCACTTTTGATTCAATCAATACTCTATCCCATAAATTGTTTTTATATCATGATTACACAATAAAATATGTATATTAAATATAAATATATGTTGTTATGTCATTTTTTTGACCTAAAATCTAAAAAATTTCCATCAAATGGGATATGCAATCATAGTTTGTGTGTACATCAGACTACCACCACATGAATCAATGTCGTTCGTTATTCCATTAGCAATTTTAATGGTTTTTAATAATTATGAAATTATATTTTATAAAATATATCTGATATTTATAATCAATTTATTCATAATTTATTATCATATAACACATACCATATTATTTTTCTTTTTATGGGAATATGTTAACATTACTTGTAGATGTGAAGACTACCGCCTCCTTAAAATGATGGGATTAATTCATGATATACATTGAATGTATAATGAAATTTTTAAGTAAAAATATGTGATATATATGATATAAATATGAAACTTTATTTATTTTATACATATATATCATTTACTTTTCATTATTTTAATATAATATGAAAATGGAATCAATGTTATTGAGTACATATGGCCTACCGTCCCCATGAACTGTGTGTTTCATTTCATATATCCAAATTTTATGGATTAATTTTAATAATTATATAATTAATATATATGATATATTATTTATAATTTTAATTCTAGAGATGATAAAATCATTATATAAGTAATAGAAATGGAAAACTTCATGTCAAAGCATTATTTACAAACAAGAAAATTAACACTAAAAATAATAAAAAATGAATGATTATTAAAAAATAAGTAATGAGATGTAATAAAAAATATATATGATATAATAAATACTAACATGGTTATATTATAAGTTAATAACATGATTTAATCTATTATTTATGCGTTTAAAGTGAGTTGATCCAAAAGGTATTGTAAGGTAATTTATTCTTGTCTCACATATATTTTCATGAGGCATACACCATAATCACCACTTATTTATTTTATGTGGAACATATAATTCTCCTATTATATTTTATATAATTAATAAATTTATATTCTGGGTACTTAATGTTACATTTTAAGTTATTTTAATGGAGATTGTGATTCAAAAGTTACCAAGTGGTAAGGTATTTTTTCTTAATTAACATTTCTTTGAGACTTCTTTGTTATTATGGATCAATTCACATTAATGTGGTGTATATACATACCATTAGAAATTTAATATCATTATTCACTCATATTTTAGGGTATTATATGTTTCAATTTGTATTATCTCATCCAAGGGGTCTTAACATGAAAATTATCTTATGTTAAACATTATATTTACAATCTCACATGGTTTTATGATTATTAACAATATCATGAAACAATTACATTATTTCTTAACTTCTATACCATTTTTACATAGTATGGACATGAATGTTTTTTGACTAACTAGGTAATTGTTGGAAAATACCTAAATTTTAATCAATACATATATTTAATAAGCTACATTGATCATGAATTAAATAGATTATTTTATATATGAGGAATTATACAGACAAGTAGTGTTGGATCGAAATAATGAATGAAGATACTAATTTTTGTGTCTAATGATGCTCAATATACAGGGGGATGAAATGTATACTTTAAAAATTCTTTTTGTCACGAACCAACCCGGGTCGACCCTGAACCGGTCACCCGAGCCGGTCCGCGACATGGCCCGAGAGGCGTTCCCGATCCTCCCGGGCTGGTGACAAGCGCCAGGGCATCATTAGAGATTGTGGGAACGATTTCGCCCAATATAAATAAATAAGACAGCGAAAATAAAACAGAGCAGCGCAGAAAATATAAACCAGATAAAGTGACTAAACAGGAACAAACAAGAAACAAACTAACCAAACACGACGTGCGAACAAACTCCGTGCGACCTCGCGGGTCGCTCTCCAACTCAACGATCAAGCGTCGCCCTAGGCGAGCGCACTCAAGCTATAGCCTGCACAAACACTAAAAACAGAAAACAACTATAGGCGTGAGTATTAAAACTCAGTAGGATAGCCCGATATCCATTCCCAATGCACTACCTTTAAAATAAAAGAAACATCATTTCAAGTTTGAACTACAATATATAAAAGTATGTTTTTAATAATATTCTACTTAAAAACAAAGTACGAACCATTGCCCTTAGCCATTTCCAAATTTGTGTTCATTTCATTAGTGCAAATGACATTTCAGGAAAAAGGGGAAAGTGATGCTTAAATTTTCAAATCTGTACAAAAGGGATTAAACACTTCCATTTGAAAACAATTTTTAGAAACCCATTAAAAAGCAATTTATCGGTTTCCAAGGAAAACAATATGCCAGAATGCACAAAGTAAAACATACAGCAAGGGCAATGTAAGTATACACGTGAGCATCATAATCATTACTGCAAGCTACAAAAGCTGAATAGACATGGGTGAACCTAGGAGATTGAGAATAAACCAGAAGACACCAATACATGAGAAATCATCCTTATTGACATGTCACGATGAAATCAAATCGCACAACACGCTCGACCATCCACTCACAGGCAGGTCGAGGGCAAATCCCATAGCAATAAACCCAATATATCCACCTACTATGGGCCACTGGTCAGTACCATAACCTACCAGTGCAGCAATCGTTCTTAGAATATTCTCTCAATATGCCAGATTCCCATGTCTCAAGTGTTTAAAAAAAAAGGGGTGAGCCAACCGATGCCAACCGAGCATCCAATCAAATATATATATATATAAAGAACAACAGGCATTCCCCGAGCCACTCCATGGGACAACCTCATGCCTTTTTCTACTCAAATACCCGGGAGCCTCTAAGCGCGGCCTCCCAAACAATCAATCGCAACCAAGGCATGAGAGTCGTCCTAAGAGGGTTTTTTTATAAAAACATTTCCATCACTTTCCATAAAGTGCCAAACGGGCATTTAATACAGTTCACAATTACTACCAAAACCAGTTTAAAACTATTTGAAGAATCCACAAAACACTACTTCACAGGTTGCCAGTGTTTTTATAAACCAAACCAAACCATTTTCTTTTCCAAATAAACTTTAAGAGCCAACCGGGCAATTTCTCAAAAGAACCAAAGTATTTGATCATGCTTCAAAAGAAATCATTTCTCATTAAACCAGAACTCTGTTTTACATTCCGTGAATTATGTTTAAAAGCCAAACGGGCATTCTTTCATTATTGGGTGTCCGCTCGTCAAAAGGATGTTTCATGTGTCGTGTATAAAATAAACGGCTCATTTTGACATTTAATAATCATTTAAAAATTAACCATCTTATATTAAAAATTAATTATCGTATATTATCTCATATTTGTTACAATTAATAAAATGTTGATTTTGAACAATTAGGGTGCGCAAACATCATGAAACAATATAACTTAAATTTTAAAAGCAGTGCAAAGGGGACCTACCTCAAAACCAAGCGCGTCGACAGAACAACCTCGGATCCAAGTCGCGATGACACGACGTGTGTCTGAAACCACGTGACAAGGTCTAACACTCTGCATAATCAGTATCGAGGACTCAGACACAACCAAAAACTCACCAGAGCATGTGAAACAAAGCGGCGGGAATAAACGCTCACCTTGAAACTAAAGCGCGGCGTCGACGGAACCTCGGAAACAAGGCGCGGTGGTGGCGCTCACTTGGAACGCCCTGCGCGGGTCCTAAAAGTCCTAAGCCAACCAAATAAAAATCCACCATCAACCAGAGTACGATGATAATAATGAAAACAAAGACAATAATAGTAATAATAATACTAATAATAATAATAGGATTAGTAATAATAATAATAATAGAAATAGTAATAATATCGATAGTAATACTAATAATAGTAATAGCAACATAATAATAATAATAATAATAATAATAATAATAATAATAATAATAATAATAATATGAAAAACAATAATAATAATAACAAGACAATAATATGAACATTAATAATAATAATAATAATAATAATAATAATAAAATTAATATTAATAATAATAATGATAATAATATTAATAATAGTAATAGAATTAATAATAACAATACTAATAATAATGATAAAATTAATAGTAATAATAATAATGAAAATAATAATGATAGTAATAATAATAATAGTAATAAAATTTATAATAATAATAATAATAATAATAATAAGATTAATAATAATAATAATAATAAAAATAATAATAATAATAATAATAAAATTAATAATAATAATAATAATAAAATTAATAATAATAATAATAATATTATCAATACTAACATTAATAATAATAATGATAAAATAAAAATAAAAAAAAAGGTTATTAACATATTAAATAAAACAAAATAGCAAATTAAAATAAAAAAAAAACGGACCTGCGGCGGAGCAGAAGAAGGAGAAAGAAAAGAAGAAGAAGAAGAGAAGAAGAAGAGGAAGAAGGAGAGAAGAAGAAGAAGAAGAAGGAGAGAAGAAGAAGAAGAAGGAAAGGAGAAGAAGAGAAGAAGAAGAGGAGGGAGAAGAAAAGAAGAAGAAGGAGGCAGGGGCGTGGCTGTGCGCGCTGGGCAGGGGAGGAGAGGAGGAAGAAAAAGAAGAAGAAGAAGAAGAAGAGGAAGGAGGAAGAGGAGAGGAAGAAGAGGAGAGGAAGGAGAAGAGAAAGAAGAAGAATAGGAGGAAGAAGAAAAGAAGGAGGCAGGGGCGGCTTCGGCGGGAAGAGGCGCTGCAGCGGCGCACTGCAGGAAGGGGGCGCGGCCTGTAGACGGTGCACGAGGGAGAAGCGAGAGGGGATGAAAAAAAAGAAAAAGGAGAAGAGGGAGAGAGACAGAGGCGGGGGTGCGCGGTGGCGGACAAGGAGCGGGGCTGGCTGGGGGTCCGTGACGGGCTGCAGGAGGGCGCTGGGTCTGAGGGGTGCGGTGAAGCAGCAGGGGGGAGGAGGTTCGGCGCTGGCTGTTGGTGGCCGGGACGACGGGGAGGCCGGGAGTTGCGGAGCGGAGCGGCGACGGAAGGTGGAAGAAGGCGGCAGGCTGGGTCGCCAGACGGCGGTGGGTGGAGGCGGCCGGGACAGGAGACAGGTGCGGGCGGCGGGCGCTGAAGGGAGCAGGGGGCTGCTGTGGAGGAGGCTGAGGAAAAACGCCGGTGGTTTGCTGCTGTGGCTGAGTGCTGCAAGGGAGAAAGGGAGAGGAGGTGGAGCGGGGTGGCTTCACAGGCGGAGGAAGCGCTGCAGGGGCTGGGTGCGGATGGTGCGACGGGGAGAGGAAAAGGAGGCGGCTCCCGCCAGGTAGAAAGAAAAATATATATATATATATATATAAGGGGGCCGATAGGGTTAGAGAGGGAAAATAAAATAAAAAGAATGAAAAATAAAATAAAGATGATAATAATAATGATAAATAAATAAATAAAAGTAATGACCAAAATTATATTGTCATAATAATAATAATAATAATAATAATAAAACAACAAATAATAAACATCATAGTGATAAAATAATAAAATAAAATAGAATAAAAACAATAACGGCGTTCGTATCATTTTAATGATAATTAATTCTTAACGCACTAAAAATTTTAACGACGCAACAATTAACGCGCGTTTTAAAAAAAAGACTCTATTTAAAAATTTCCAAAGACAACGGGATGCGCAAAAACACCGGGCAGGGACGAGCAGGGTTTCCAGAACAGGCTCCGCTCACGCGCCCGACGACGTCGCGTCAAAAAGCGCACTTTTTAGCGAAAACTCAAAAGCCTGGTCCGATACTGAACACGAACCGCAGCAATATAATTTAAAGTCAAAGAAAACATAAAATAAAAATAATCGCACGGTCGGGGTGTGACAATTCTCCCCACCATAACGCTTTCCGCCCCCGGAAAGCCACCACACCAACCAGTCGATCGATCAACACCTAAGGATTTCACAGAACACGATCCAACCTCTTATCTCAAGGATGTCACAACGACTACCAACGGGACTGAACCTCATTGCCCGAAACAAATCACTAACAGAGGGGAGGCCTGAACGGACTCCCCACCATAAGAACTCAACTAGCATTCGATAACGACTTAAGAGAAAAACCAAAAAGACTCATGGTGGGTCTCCCCACCATAAAAGGACTGACCTCCTAGCGACCAACCAGAAATCCAACTTAGGCCAGAACCGGGCCTTACTCAAGCTATAAAAGCACAGCAAAAACATTTAAACCATTACTCCCGTTCGAAAGGGATAGAAGCTTAAATGGATACTTTGCGCAACTAAAACCCTAATCCCATGGGCGGGGAGGGTGGGCCCAAGGATCAAATCCCTAAAACTACGACGTACGACTACCCACGACCCATCACTTCGGGATGGACCCAAACCAGGGCCGCAACTGATTTACATCAATGGCCCATGAAAAGTCACTGGTCAGCAACTTACATCCAAGAGACACGATTCCCGACACTACGTGAGGGATAAGTCCATCACGCGCTTTGCGACAAGAGGAAAACTACAACGACAGAGGAACCGGAGCAACAACACCAAAACTATCACACCATGACGACAGAGGAACGACTTTAACCGGACTCTTTAAAATTTTCCCCGGGGGTTCCTGACTACGTGCCGGCTTCACTCCGAGACCTTTTGGCTGGAGCTCTGATGGATGAAGCATCTCCTGCCTCGCAGTCAGGTTCTGATAATCCCAATGAGATACATACATCTTTTGATCTGACAGATTGAAGGACAAGATTTTAAAATTAAAAACACACCAGCATTGAAAGACGAGGTTCGTCAAAAGACCCATGAAGTTCCCATACATTTCAAACCCAAAACACCACCAGTATAACTACAACGACAAAAGATCCCTTAAACTGAAAGGAAACTTACACCAAGAACTCTGAACAAAGACCCAATAGCACATTACTTCTGAGAACACCCTCTGCGACGCTTTCTTGCAACGCCCCGAAAAAATCGTCGCAAGTGACCCAGACGTCCACACGCCTGGCAGGGCTTCGGAGCGCTTGGGCACGATGACTTCTTGTGACCCCGCTTGCCACACTGATAACACACAATAATCTCTCGCTCTGAAGAGGTTGATGAAAGATATCGAGGCCTCTTGATTCCACGACCTGATCCATCCACTTCCATTTGCTTACTCAACTCCTTTCCAGAACCTTCACCAGTGCTCATAGGGATCGAAGGAGGGAGAACTACTTCGAGCACTCCTGCCATCGCAGCTTCGACACGAAAAGCTTGTCTCGCCACATCAACAAAAGAAGTCAGGTTGGACTCTGAAACCTTCGACTGTAAATCAGGGCGGAGACCCGCCTCGAAGCGTCGAGCCTACACAGGGTCATTTGTGGCATACTCTGAATCATAAGGTACTAGCTCCACAAAGCGCTGGAAATATTCTGACACGGATCTGTCGCCCTGCTGCAGACAACACATTTCCATCCCCTTTCTCACCCTATCTTCCTCAGAGAAATATTGACGAATGAACGAGGCCTTGAAAAACTCCCAAGTAATCT
Source organism: Viscum album (assembly GCA_963277665.1). NCBI lineage: Eukaryota > Viridiplantae > Streptophyta > Magnoliopsida > Santalales > Viscaceae > Viscum > Viscum album. Next base: position 1,095,711,556 of record OY728131.1, on the reverse strand, counting down.
CTTGACGGGGCTTGTTTCGAGACACTGACTTCCACCACATCCATGGTGAACCTTCAAGCATGAAGGTCGCAAACTTGACCTTCAACGACTCGGGCAACTCAATGAGGTTAAAGTCCCTTTCAATCTTCCGCATCCACTCCTCTGCCACGGAGGTTTCTACTTGACCATCAAAGAGAGGTGAATCGATCTTCCGAAACTCAAGCATAAAATCCTTAGGTTGATCGACCGCACGATGATCACCCATCGAAGTTTCAAAAGGATAACCGCTGGACAAGGAAAGGTCAAAAACCCAATCAACGCCAACTCAACGAATGAATAACAACCTCAAAATCAAACACTGCATAGGTGACAAGCTCGAAATCCGAGAAAACAAGTTATCATAACATCAAAACTTTTCTCTTTGAAAACATCTTTAATTTAAAACAATATTGGTAAGTTAAACCCTCGCCATTGGTATCCCTTAGAGTCTCACTCACATGCATGTATCTGTGCCACCCAGGGCATCCATCCACCATACCAGACATCCATCCACATTTACAACACACCAAGATGCATGTGAGTACTCATCGGAACACCAAGGCCAAAACAAAGCAACTTCATTTTCCAAAAACAATTTATTCATACCACTTCTTTTAAAACAATCCACAAATTAAACATGTCATTTCAAACAACACTTTTTTTTTTCAAAACCAACTTTTCTGATTCAAACCACTTTCAAAAATCAAAGGGGACCCAAAACAACTCAAACAGGGGACTAGTGTCAGTGGGTGTCTTGACCATATGGTTGGCGGCCATATGCCAAATACGTCACGGACACAGAGAGCCTTCTTGGACCATGCCCCAAGCTCCACATGGCTTGCCAGGCCATGCGGCTTAGGACTATTAGCCCAACTCCATTTGTCGTACCCCAATCACAAAACCTTTCTATAAAAACCCAAACAAACAAATTAAACTGGACTTCCCCTGGAAACCTGAGGATCAGTACGGGCAAGAGTTCGCGACGCTCTTCTCGCACCTACCCCTCAAGTCCCGACAATCCTACTCCATCTACCTTGACATCCCAAATAACAAAGGGCGCTCTGAAAAGTGAGGTCTGCTAAGAGCAAACCTCCTCTGATACCATTTTGTCACGAACCAACCCGGGTCGACCCTGAACCGGTCACCCGAGCCGGTCCGCGACATGGCCCGAGAGGCGTTCCCGATCCTCCCGGGCTGGCGACAAGCGCCAGGGCATCATTAGAGATTATGGGAACGATTTCGCCCAATATAAATAAATAAGACAGCGAAAATAAAACAGAGCAGTGCAGAAAATATAAACCAGATAAAGTGACTAAACAGGAACAAACAAGAAACAAACTAACCAAACACGACGTGCGAACAAACTCCGTGCGACCTCGCGGGTCGCTCTCCAACTCAACGATCAAGCGTCGCCCTAGGCGAGCGCACTCAAGCTATAGCCTGCACAAACACTAAAAACAGAAAACAACTATAGGCGTGAGTATTAAAACTCAGTAGGCTAGCCCGATATCCATTCCCAATGCACTACCTTTAAAATAAAAGAAACATCATTTCAAGTTTGAACTACAATCTATAAAAGTATGTTTTTAATAATATTCTACTTAAAAACAAAGTACGAACCATTGCCCTTAGCCATTTCCAAATTTGTGTTCATTTCATTAGTGCAAATGACATTTCAGGAAAAAGGGGAAAGTGATGCTTAAATTTTCAAATCTGTACAAAAGGGATTAAACACTTCCATTTGAAAACAATTTTTAGAAACCCATTAAAAAGCAATTTATCGGTTTCCAAGGAAAACAATATGCCAGAATGCACAAAGTAAAACATACAGCAAGGGAAATGTAAGTATACACGTGAGCATCATAATCATTACTGCAAGCTACAAAAGCTGAATAGACATGGGTGAACCTAGGAGATCGAGAATAAACCAGAAGACACCAATACATGAGAAATCATCCTTATTGACATGTCACGATGAAATCAAATCGCACAACACGCTCAACCATCCACTCACAGGCAGGTCGAGGGCAAATCCCATAGCAATAAACCCAATATATCCACCTACTATGGGCCACTGGTCAGTACCATAACCTACCAGTGCAGCAATCGTTCTTAGAATATTCTCTCAATATGCCAGATTCCCATGTCTCAAGTGTTTAAAAAAAAAAGGGGTGAGCCAACCGATGCCAACCGAGCATCCAATCAAATATATATATATATAAAGAACAACAGGCATTCCCCGAGCCACTCCATGGGACAACCTCATGCCTTTTTCTACTCAAATACCCGAGAGCCTCTAAGCGCAGCCTCCCAAACAATCAATCGCAACCAAGGCATGAGAGTCGTCCTAAGAGGGTTTTTTTTATAAAAACATTTCCATCACTTTCCATAAAGTGCCAAACGGGCATTTAATACAGTTCACAATTACTACCAAAACCAGTTTAAAACTATTTGAAGAATCCACAAAACACTACTTCACAGGTTGCCAGTGTTTTTATAAACCAAACCAAACCATTTTCTTTTCCAAATAAACTTTAAGAGCCAACCGGGCAATTTCTCAAAAGAACCAAAGTATTTGATCATGCTTCAAAAGAAATCATTTCTCATTAAACCAGAACTCTGTTTTACATTCCGTGAATTATGTTTAAAAGCCAAACGGGCATTCTTTCATTATTGGGTGTCCGCTCGTCAAAAGGATGTTTCATGTGTCGTGTATAAAATAAACGGCTCATTTTGACATTTAATAATCATTTAAAAATTAACCATCTTATATTAAAAATTAATTATCGTATATTATCTCATATTTGTTACAATTAATAAAATGTTGATTTTGAACAATTAGGGTGCGCAAACATCATGAAACAATATAACTTAAATTTTAAAAGCAGTGCAAAGGGGACCTACCTCAAAACCAAGCGCGTCGACAGAACAACCTCGGATCCAAGTCGCGATGACACGACGTGTGTCTGAAACCACGTGACAAGGTCTAACACTCTGCATAATCAGTATCGAGGACTCAGACACAACCAAAAACTCACCAGAGCATGTGAAACAAAGCGGCGGGAATAAACGCTCACCTTGAAACTAAAGCGCGGCGTCGACGGAACCTCGGAAACAAGGCGCGGTGGTGGCGCTCACTTGGAACGCCCTGCGCGGGTCCTAAAAGTCCTAAGCCAACCAAATAAAAATCCACCATCAACCAGAGTATGATGATAATAATGAAAACAAAGACAATAATAGTAATAATAATACTAATAATAATAATAGGATTAGTAATAATAATAATAATAGAAATAGTAATAATATCGATAGTAATACTAATAATAGTAATAGCAACATAATAATAATAATAATAATAATAATAATAATAATAATAATATGAAAAACAATAATAATAATAACAAGACAATAATATGAACATTAATAATAATAATAATAATAATAATAATAATAAAATTAATATTAATAATAATAATGATAATAATATTAATAATAGTAATAGAATTAATAATAACAATACTAATAATAATGATAAAATTAATAGTAATAATAATAATGAAAATAATAATGATAGTAATAATAATAATAGTAATAAAATTTATAATAATAATAATAATAATAAGATTAATAATAATAATAATAATAATAATAATAATAATAATAATAATAAAATTAATAATAATAATAATAATAAAATTAATAATAATAATAATAATAATATTATCAATACTAACATTAATAATAATAATGATAAAATAAAAATAAAAAAAAAGGTTATTAACATATTAAATAAAACAAAATAGCAAATTAAAATAAAAAAAAAACGGACCTGCGGCGGAGCAGAAGAAGGAGAAAGAAAAGAAGAAGAAGAAGAGAAGAAGAATAGGAAGAAGGAGAGAAGAAGAAGAAGAAGAAGGAGAGAAGAAGAAGAAGAAGGAAAGGAGAAGAAGAGAAGAAGAAGAGGAGGGAGAAGAAAAGAAGAAGAAGGAGGCAGGGGCGTGGCTGTGCGCGCTGGGCAGGGGAGGAGAGGAGGAAGAAAAAGAAGAAGAAGAAGAAGAAGAGGAAGGAGGAAGAGGAGAGGAAGAAGAGGAGAGGAAGGAGAAGAGAAAGAAGAAGAATAGGAGGAAGAAGAAAAGAAGGAGGCAGGGGCGGCTTCGGCGGGAAGAGGCGCTGCAGCGGCGCACTGCAGGAAGGGGGCGCGGCCTGTAGACGGTGCACCAGGGAGAAGCGAGAGGGGATGAAAAAAAGAAAAAGGAGAAGAGGGAGAGAGACAGAGGCGGGGGTGCGCGGTGGCGGACAAGGAGCGGGGCTGGCTGGGGGTCCGTGACGGGCTGCAGGAGGGCGCTGGGTCTGAGGGGTGCGGTGAAGCAGCAGGGGGGAGGAGGTTCGGCGCTGGCTGTTGGTGGCCGGGACGACGGGGAGGCCGGGAGTTGCGGAGCGGAGCGGCGACGGAAGGTGGAAGAAGGCGGCAGGCTGGGTCGCCGGACGGCGGTGGCTGGAGGCGGCCGGGACAGGAGACAGGTGCGGGCGGCGGGCGCTGAAGGGAGCAGGGGGCTGCTGTGGAGGAGGCTGAGGAAAAACGCCGGTGGTTTGCTGCTGTGGCTGAGTGCTGCAAGGGAGAAAGGGAGAGGAGGTGGAGCGGGGAGGCTTCACAGGTGGAGGAAGCGCTGCAGGGGCTGGGTGCGGATGGTGCGACGGGGAGAGGAAAAGGAGGCGGCTCCCGCCAGGTAGAAAGAAAAAAATATATATATATATAAGGGGGCCGATAGGGTTAGAGAGGGAAAATAAAATAAAAAGAATGAAAAATAAAATAAAGATGATAATAATAATGATAAATAAATAAATAAAAGTAATGACCAAAATTATATTGTCATAATAATAATAATAATAATAATAAAACAACAAATAATAAACATCATAGTGATAAAATAATAAAATAAAATAGAATAAAAACAATAACGGCGTTCGTATCATTTTAATGATAATTAATTCTTAATGCACTAAAAATTTTAACGACGCAACAATTAACGCGCGTTTTAAAAAAAAGACTCTATTTAAAAATTTCCAAAGACAACGGGATGCGCAAAAACACCGGGCAGGGACGAGCAGGGTTTCCAGAACAGGCTCCGCTCACGCGCCCGACGACGTCACGTCAAAAAGCGCACTTTTTAGCGAAAACTCAAAAGCCTGGTCCGATACTGAACACGAACCGCAGCAATATAATTTAAAGTCAAAGAAAACATAAAATAAAAATAATCGCACGGTCGGGGTGTGACACTTTTAGAACTTTTAAATATGGTTATTTATAACAAGGTTAAACAAGGTAATTCACAAAACCTATAGTTCTACAGAATTTGTAGATTCTGGAAATATGATTACAAGAAAGTGATTCCGGAAAAGATTGTTCCAGGAAATGAAACTTGATGAAATTTTACCAAGATAAAGATTCTACCTTAAAGCATATAGAATATTACTAAATCAGAGTACAAGTATAAGGAAGTATAAAATAGTTATACTTTACTCAGAAAATAAAATGCAGTGGAAAACTTGTAACAGAACAAGTAACAATAAGTAAATATTTTAACCCAAAGAGAAGGGTATCAAACAACCTTGGATAAAGGTCCCATGATTTATACTTTCAAGAAAGTGTGTCTTACTCACACTAGGGTAAGCCCTCTATATAAAGATCGGAGTCTGTTTTACTATCCCCACAAGACCTCAAATTCAAGGTAGTCAGCACCTCTATCTTCCTCAGCAAAGAGACCCTCAACTTCAAGGTAGTCGACACCTCTATCTTCCATAGCAAGGAAGCCCTCAACATCAAGGTAGTCGGCACCTCTATCTTCCTATACCTAGAAGTCCTCGAATGTACTGAGCAACATTTGGAGTCACACAAATCAAATCTAAACAAGAAGTTCAGTATGAAAAATGTAATAAAGATTCTCTCTCAAGAAATTACTTCAGTAGAATGTAATCTCTAGATTGATCAACTTGTCATGAGATCTTTCAAATGAGATCCTATTTACAGGCACAGATTCAACGGTCAGATCCCTCCTCCAACGGTCATATTTTTCCTTGAATTTTAGAGGGACCTGTACACGTGTTAATCAAACAAAGTTTAGTTAGTATTTGAATGCACGACATTGTTTTATAACTAAAAAAGTGGAAACAAAAATATTGTTACATAAAAAAATGAAATATTCAGAATGTAAGAAAATAAAAGATCAGAGTCTATCAAAAAACACATTCGGTGTCTATAATACAAGGATATTCGGATTCTGTTTTCTAAGGAATTTGGAACCTGAACTCTATAGAATTCCAGAGTCTGAATTTCAAAGAAATTCAAAATCTGGATTCACAAGAATTCGGAACCTGAACTTACAAAGTTCGGAGTCAGAGTTTATGAGAATTCAGAATTAGAACTTACAAAGTTTGGAGTCAGAGTTCATGAGAATTCAGAGTTTGAACTTAAAATGTTCGGAGTTTTAATTCATTAGAATTCGTAGTCAGAACTCAGAAGAGTTTAGAGCCTAAATTTAGAGAACTCAGAGTTAGAACTCAGAAGAGTTCAGATCCTGAATTCAGAGAACTCGGAGTCAGAACTCAGAAGAGTTCGAAGTCTGAATTCAGAGAACTCAGAGTCTGAATTCAGAGTCTAAAAACAGAATGCTCTTTATTTAAGTATTATATAATTCTGAGGTTTTAGATATGAAACCGAATTTTACAATTAGACAAGATAATGAACAATGAAAAATGTGGTAAGGATAAATTTTCTTGGGGAAGGAAAATTTTCCTTAGAGAAGTAAAACACAAGGTATAATGAGATTTGCCTTGAAATAAGGTGTTTGTGATTTTAAAAACAAGAAGGAATGGTAAAGTCATAAGGAAACCTTATTGACTCAACAAGATCCCCCAGTTATGAAGGAATATAAAGGTCATAAGGAAAACCTTATTGACACAACAATCTCCCCCTTTTTGGAAAGCACAAACATCTTTACGAAAAAGAATAAAAGGACTTGGAAAATATTTTTCTAGAATTTGAAAATAAAACTTATATCCCTTTCTACATGGACAATGATGAATACGACTAACTCCATCTTAGGCTTTGGAACACTAAGGATCATATTTTATATTTTTAGAATGATATTTTTCATTATCTTAAGTATGGAAATCTCTATAATGAAAAATCCCCCTTAGATAAACTCCCCCTTACATAGGGATATTTCTTCTTTTCTTAGTATTCTTTTTTCTTTTCTCCCTCTTTGTGATTTTCAGAAGGAATATGAGGGAATGGAAAAGAAATTATTGAACCTGAAATATTAGTACAAATCATCCAAACAAAAACGAGAAACCAAAATTTCATTAAGATAGGAAGAATTTGTACAAGGAAATAATAGAACAAAATAACGAATTGGATCTATTTCCCTTCCTTATCATTAGGTAACAATTTATCCACTATGGTTTTTAGCTTTTTGAGTTCCTTGTGGTCTTCCTATGCTTGATTTAGGAGCTGATCTGGATCCTATGACTTCTTCTATAATGCTTTGATCTTTTCTTCCTGAGCCTTGAGAGCTTCTACCCGACCCTTCATCAGTTCATCTTGCTTAACTAGATTCTCTTCAATCTCGATCTGATGATCCTTTTCCCTCTCCCAACATTGAGCAGCAGAGTATAGCTTCCCATTTAGATCCTTTACCTCTTGAAACTGAGTATTCTTCTCAAGATTTAACTTTTCTTCAAAACTAGTTGCAAGATCTTTGATTCTACCATCTTCAATATCAAAAGTTTCATTAACATCATGTTAAAACACATCAAGCTCTCTAAAATATTCAACTATCTTCTTTGACCAGCTAATCACATTCTTACAGGACCTCTTGTGGGCTTCGTAGTAAATGAATAAATTCTTGAGATTAGCCTCAAGCTTTACACACTTGTCCATCTCCATGGACATTGAATCCGATTTTTGATTTAGTGTGTGTTGAAGCATCTGGAATCTGGAGTCTATGCTTAGAAAAATCGGAATGGTTTCAACAAGATTATTCAGTGATTGAATGACGAAATCATGTCCTAGGGATGATGATTCCAAATATGAGACTTTGCTTGGAGAGGAATCTTTTTCTAGCTCAACAAGTTTCCTCTTCAAAGATCCACTAGCTTCCTTCTTCTTTAAAAAAAATTTAGTAGGTGTATCAACAACCACCTTTTTACCTTTATCAGTTCTTGGAACAACTTTTTCATCCGAAGATTCATGTTCACTATCAAACAGGTGAATAATTCTATCTTCATCTATTTTCTCCTTTTCATCTCCTACCTCAACATCTTCAGGATTGAATGAAATGTTGATTATAACTTTCTTCCTCAGATAACTTGTTCACTTCATCTTCATCTTTTTCATCTAACCCAGGAGTAGCAAGCTTTGAAGATTCATCTTGTGAAGTTCTGATTAACAATTTTTCGGATGGGTTTTCCTTCTCATGAAAGTCCTCCACTGTCTTAATCAGATATTCTGTGTCACCACTGCTTTCAGCTTCTTCTTCCAATCCTTTGACAACTTCTTTCTCTTCAACAACCTTCTCTTAGGATTTTTCAAGAGTCGTGAACTTCTTCCCTGGAGTCTTAGGTAAGGGTTCTACTGAGAATGATTCTGGTACCCGAATTTGTTCAGAAGATTTTTCATTATCCCTCATAAGGGATTACACAATATCAGTCTGAGACATCTTTTTATTTAACTTCGTTTCCTTAGCTATCTTTTCAAGCACATCTATTGTATTCTCTTTTAATACCTTGGTGTCAGCATGATCTAAAAAAAAACTTGGATCCCCCTCTTTCTTATTCTTTTTGTCCTCCCACCATTTAACTACAACCTCACCCAGATAGGCTTTTTGCTTCTTAGTCTTTAGAGGTGTGGATTGAGCTTCCTTAGATTTTTGTGTTTTCTCTTCATATTATACTTCTTTCATCTTTCCCTTCTTTCCTCCATTTTTTGATGGTTCAAGAACTTTTGGTTCCTTCAGAACTGCTTCAGCCTCTTCCTCTGGTAGATAATAGAATTCTATTGATTCCTTAGAAAACCCAACTTTCATCATTTTCACAGTACCATCACTAATCAACATGACTTTTCAATTCCTCAGCTCTGAATTGCAAGGGTTTTTGAAAGAATCCAGACACCAAACAATCAACTTGGAAAGAATAGCCAGATACATTATAATCTGATCCAGCAGATTTCCATTCTCGATATTCTCTATCGTAAACATAATATGCTTGACCAAATTTATCTTCCTTATATTTACCAAAAAATCTAGGATGTACATGTCACTTTTCATCATGGTGTCCTTATCACCTTTTCTCGGAATGATGAAACCTTAAATCCATAAATAAAGGATCTGGTTATTTTTAGAGAGGTGAAAAATCTTCAGATTCTTGACATCTGTTAGACTGAGACACTCCACAGTTGTCACCTTGATAAAACCTCCTTGTACAACTGACAACTTATGGGAACCAAACTCATCTTTCCCTTTGAATAGAAATCCAATAAAACTAGCTACCTTTGTATATGAAAGGGTATAAGTCTTACCATATCTTATAATATAAAACTTCTCTCTTCCTTATTCCATAAAATAACAGACTGATTCATAAAGCTCAATAAGCACATCTAGATACACCAAATCTTGAGCACCTAGCTTTGATATACAAACACTCTTCCATCCATTCAGCTTAATATTATTTGAAATAATCGAATCATATTTATTGAAGAAATTAGGATGCCCCAGCCTTTCTCTATTTACCTTCCATTCCGGAATTGGCATGATAATAGACATATCTTTCTGAGATGATTCTTCTGTAGACATTCAGAATTGAGAAAACTCTGAGAAGTTCGGAACAGGCTTAAGTAGATGGTCAGAACTTCAACATGTAAGAGCTTGAGATCAATGTAGGAAAACCCTTTGGGGGTCCTTTATATAGGTGTTGGAAGTGACGATCCATCTTCCAAACTCAATCCAATGGATGAAAATAATTATGATCAGATATGATGATTGATATGATAGCTGCAAGTAAATCATGATAGAATCCGATCTTTTGAGGTTTTTAAGGAAAACATTCAGATATAAGGAAACTAGAATTCGAAAAATTTAAAACACCAAAGAAAATATCAGTAAGTAAATGATGAGTATGAATACTTATGAAAGAAAAAACACCTTTTAGATTTTCAGGAAATGTATTCGTAATAAGGAAAATTCTTCTTGAAGAACTTTAGATTAAAATAATTGACTACAAAAATCTCCATGTAAAAAAATTTGGACTACAAAAATCTTCATTACGAAAATCCAAACTACGAAAATCTTCATTACGAAAATCTTCATTACAAAAATCTTCATTATGAAAATTTTGAGTACGAAAATTTTAGACTACAAAAAAATTTCATTATGAATGATTTTTAAAGAAAATAACTATGAAAATTTTTATTACGAAAGATTTGAAAAAAAATCTTACTACGAAAATTTTGAAAAACTAACAAACAAATGTACTCCCCCTATGAAAAAGAGTTTATTACTGTACGGATATTAGTTCAACAAGAATTTAACAAGGAATATTACCTTATAGTTATCATTCCTAACTTCTATTTAATGTATTCAAATCTATCGGAGGGTAATTATTTTGTGAAAATATCAGCATGTTGATCTTCTGTTCCGATAAATTTAAGAATGTTATCTCCTTTTTGTGTGTGATCCCTAAGAAAGTGATGCCTAATATCTATGTGATTTTTATGAGAGTGATGTTCATGGTTTTTAATACGGACAATCGAACTTGTATTATCACACAAAATTTGTGTTTTGGTAAAACTCATACCATAGTCTATGAGTGTGTGTTGCATCCACAACACTTGAGTACAATAACTTCCAGCTGCTATATATTCAGCTTCAGTAGTGGAGAGTGCTACTGAGTATTTCTTCTTGCATGACCAAGAAAATAATGAATCTCCTAAGAAATGATAGGTTCCAGATGTACTTTTTCTATCCATTCTACATCCACCAATGTCAGCATTTGAAAAACATTTAAAAAAAAAATCATTTACAGAAGTATAAAAGAGTCCTAAATCTATGGTCCCCTTTAAGTAGCGAAAAATTCTTTTCACTACCTTTAAATGAGATTCCTTAGGATTAGATTGATATCATTCACATAAGAATACTGAAAACATTAAGTCTGGACGACTAGATGTTAAGTAATGTAGACTTCCTATTATACCTCCAAAAGATGTTTGATCTACTGGTTTCCTAGATTCATCAAGATCAAGTGTATTTGAGGTACTGATGGGAGTACTAATACTCTTAGTGTTGTCATATCCATACTTTTTATAGAAAATATTTAATATACTTCTGTTGGGATATATATATTCCATCAGGTTTTTGAGAAATTTGAAAACCAAGGAAAAATGTTAACTCACCCATCATACTCATTTCAAACTCAGATTTCATTAGATCCACAAAGGAATCACTAAAAGATTGCTGAGTGGAACCAAATATAATGTCATCAACATATATTTGAACAATCAGAAAAATTTTATTATCTTTCTTTATAAAAAGGTTTGGATATGAATTTACCTTAACATAATTATTTTGAAGCAAGAATCCTGTAAGTCTGTTATACCAAGCACAAGGGGCTAGATTAAGTCCATACAAAGCATTGGTAAGATTATAAACATGTTTAGGATATTTTGTATCTTCAAAACCTGGAGGTTGTTCAACAAAAACATCCTCTTGAATATATCCATTAAGTAAAGAACATTTCATATCCATTTGAAAAAGTTTAAAATTGAAGAATGCTGCAAAGGCAAGTATAATATGAATAGATTCATGTCTAGATACTGGAGCATAGGTTTTTTCATAGTCTATTACTTCTTGTTGATTATAGACTTTAGCAACCAATCTAGCTTTATTTCTTACAATGATTCCATTTTCATCACACTTCTTTCTGAAGACCAATTTTACACCAATAACAGAAGATTCCTTAGGTCTTTCAACCAAGGTCCAGACTTTATTCCTTTCTAATTCATTTAGTTCATCTTGAATGGCTTCAATCCAATCATCATCTCCTAAAGATTCATTAGTGCTTTTTGGTTCTAATTAGGAAAGGAATTATAGATGTTCTACTTCATTTCTTAAGGAACTTCTAGTCCTTACAGGTTGATTCACATAAGCAATGATACTATCACGAGGATGATTCTGAGGAACACTAGATTTGGGTTTTATAAAACCTTTTCATCAACATAGGGTAAGAAATATTCTGTGGTAAATGTTTTAAAAATATCTTCTTGGACATTTTCATTATCAGAAGGATCTTCTATCAAGGGTTGATAATCAGTTTTTGAAAACACATCCGAAGATATAGGTTGGGGTTGTTTAAAAGAAGGTATTAGTTTCATCAAATTTTACATGTGCTGTCTTTTCAACAGTACAAGTGTTTTTATAGAAAACTCTATAAGACTTAGAAGTTGTGGAGTAGCCTGAGAAAATTCCTTCATCATATTTTGGTGCGAATTTATGTAGATTATCTTTAGTATTCATAATGAATACCTTGAAAACAAAAATCTTGTTGTAGGAAAGTCTTGGTTTTCTATCATTCCATAATTCATAAAGAGTTTTATTAAGAAAAGGTCTAATTAAAACTTGATTTATAGTATATCAAGCAGTAATTATAGCGTCATCCCAAAAATGTCTTAATATAGAATATTCACTCAACATGGTTCTTGTTATCTCTTGAAGAATTTTATTTCTTCTTTCAACAACACCATTCTGTTGTGGAGTTCCTGGTGCTAAGAAATTGTGAGTAATGCCTTTTCTACTACAAAAAGTTTCAAAATCAGAATTTTGAAATTATCATCCATGATCACTTTGAATTGTTATCAAAGGAAGGTGTTTTTCATTTTTAACTTGGGAACTAAAACTTTTGAAATAAGAAAAATCTTCAGAATTATTTTCTAGAAAATATACCCACGTAAATCTACTATAATCATCAACTAGGACACATACATAATACTATCCTTCAATGATTCCAGTTTGTGTTGGTCAAAAAAGATCCATATGCACTAACTATAATGCATCATTTGTTGAGACTTCACCAATTGATTTAAAACTTTATTTATGTTTCTTTCTATATTGAAAAGGATCACAAACTCTTGATGAATCCAATATAAGCTCCAGTAGATCCTTAACTAATCCTTTCTTAGAAATTTTTCATAGTTTCTTAAGGTTATAGGGTCCTGACCTTCTATGTCACCACCAAGAATGATATTAAATTGCACTAAGGCAAGGTAAGTCTTGGATCCTAAGGTCTTCTATGTTTAGTATGTAAACATTCTCTTGCCTATGGGCTGAAAGAATAAACTCTTCCTTAGAATTGTGTACTAAGAACTTGTCATTCCTAAAATTCACAAGGTAACCTTCATCACATTGGCTTATTCTAATGAGGTTGTACTTAAGACCCTTAACAAATAAAAATTTTGAAATCAATGTTTTCCCCAGAAGAATGATTTTACCCATACCAATAATTTCTCCCTGAGCATTATCTCTGAAATTTACTTTCCCCCCATTCGTCTTGATAATATTTTCAATGTAGTTTTTTTACCAGTCATATGTCGGGAACATCCACAATCCATGTACCATGTATTACTGTTGGTACTTTGTCTATTTTCCTAAAAAAAGAGTAAGAATTTCAGAATCCAAACATTCTTGGATCCAGAAATTTCAGAAAGAAAAATCTTAGGTACCCACATTTTCTTAGAAAAATAGGCTTTATGAAATCCTAAAGATTGAATTTTGTTTAAGGAATTTTTTTACCCAATTCCCACCGCACTGACTCTTAGTATAGAATGGATCACTTTGAGAAACAAAATAATTGTTACTAAAAACTGGTTTAGAACTAGTATAACAAAAACAAAACTATTCCTTAGAGGTCTGATTTGAGAAAACATTTTATCAAAATTTTCCTTACCTAATGTAAAGTTTGAAAAACACTTCCTCAAGGAAAAAATTTTGGATTTTATTTTGATAACCAAGTTCTTGTGTTCTAAAATATTTGATTTGGATCAAGTGTTATGCTCGAAAACATCTTTCTTATAAATTATGTTTTCTAGATCCTTAGAAAGTTTATTCTTCTCAGAATTTACTTCCTCAAGGTTTTTTAAAATACTTTCAAAATAAAAACCTTTTTATCAAGATCTTTAGAAAGATTTTATATTTCCTTAGTAAGAATAGTATTCCTATAATTTGACTTGTCAAGCTTTTTCTTGAGTTTAGAATTCTCATTCTGAAGATGTTTAGAAAACCAAGAAAATTATTCATAGGAGGGTAAAGTATCATCTTCATCAGAAGAATATTCTTCATCAAAAGAGCTATAATATTTACTATCATTAGTATTCAAAGATACATTGGTGATAGATTCAGCATTGTGTACCTTAGCTATAAAGAAATGATTTTTAATAGGTAGTCTGGCTATTAAGCCATGATTTTTCTATCCAGAAGATTCGTAATATGACGATTCATCTGAAGAGTCACCACCACTGGCACTCCAGGTGTCATTAGCTTTCAATACTTTCTTAGCTTTATCCTTGTAGTTCTTCTTTATGTTTCTATCATAATGCTTTTCCTTTCTTTCTTTTCTTTTAAGCATAGGACAATCAATCTTTATATGTCCAGATATCTTGCATTCATAACTTGTAACTTCCGAATCTTTCTTATCTTTCTTTTCTTTATTCTTATATCTAGATTTACTGTTCTTATTTACAACAATCTTTTTCATCCTTCGAGCAAGATTGGGCAGTTCATTTTCTGAAGATTCACTTCCACTAGATTCAGATTTTATAATAACCTTCTTAGATTTGGATCTTGTAACTCTCTCAGGAGTCTTTGATTTCATATGATTTGAAGTTGTAGTAAAAGCAACACTACCATTCCCATTATTCTTAGTTACATTATCAGCATGTCTCTTCATTCTAGTCACATGTTGTAGAAGAGCTCTAAAAATTTTGTCAAGAGAAATCTGAGTAACCTTCCTATTCTCATCAAGAGCAGTTCTCTTGGATTCCCATGCATTTGGCATAATGTCTATGATCTTATCAACAAGAGCTTCATCATCTAATCCTTTCTAACCCATGGATTATAAAATATTTAAAATAGTAATGAATCTTTGTTTCACCTTATATATGGGTTCTC
Organism: Viscum album; assembly: GCA_963277665.1. NCBI lineage: Eukaryota > Viridiplantae > Streptophyta > Magnoliopsida > Santalales > Viscaceae > Viscum > Viscum album. Next base: position 1,095,696,329 of record OY728131.1, on the reverse strand, counting down.
TGTTAGGAAAGAAAAAACCCTGATATTCATCACTGAGAATGACTCTTCTAGTTTCAATGAGTTTTGAAGTTCCAAAGTGTGTAACTTCAAGTTTCATCCAAATACAATTTGCTGCTTCACAAGATGAAGTGTGGCTATATATATTTCTCATCATGGAACAAAGAAAAGTATTGTGTACCTTATAATTCAGTTGATATTCATTCTTTCCTTGATTGGTGAAAGTACTAACTTCCTTGTCATAGATTTTATGTCCTCCGGTAAGCATAACAAAATTATCTAATCCAGTATTGCTAATAAATGTCTTCATGCAATCTCTCCAATATTCATAATCATTCCCATCCAAAATAGGTGGTATTATAGGATTTAAATTGTCTATAGAACCAACATTGATTACTTCCATCTTAAATAAAATATCTTTCCCCACAAACTTGTTAGTAATAAAAGTTTATAAACAAGGAAAATATTCCTAAGCAAGGAAAATATAGCACAATGGAAACTTGAGCAAGGAAAACTTATATGTGAATATAAGTATTTTAGAGACCTACTGTGATACCAATTGATGGATTGGTTTAGGGTACGAGGTTACCTCCTCTGATACCAATTGTTGGATTGGTTCAGGGTACAAGTTTACCTCCTTTGATACCAATTGTTGGATTGGTTCAGGGTATGAGGTTACCTCCTTTGATACCAATTGTCTGATCTAAATAATAAATGAATATTGTAATTTTTGTATCTAATGATGCCCAAAATACAAGAGTGTGGTGAATTGTATACTTTAAAAATTCATTTGAAACTTTTAAATATGGTTATGTTTAACAAGGTTAAACAAGGTAATTCACCAAAACCTATAGTTCTACACAGTTACTTGATTTTAGAAATATGATTATGAGAAAGTGATTCCAGAAAATATGGTTCAAGAAAATGAAACTTAATGAAAGTTTACAAAGAAAAAGATTTTACATTAAAGCGTATAGAATCTTACTAAATCAGAGTACAAGTATAAGGAAGTATAAAATAGTTATACTTTACTCAACAAATAAAATGCAGTAGAAAACTTGTAATAGAACAAGTAATAAGTAGTAAATCTTTTAACCCGAATATAATGGTATCCAAAAACCTTGGATAATGTTCCCTTGATTTATACTTTCAAGAAAGTCTGTCTTACCCACATTAGGGTAATCCCTCGATATGATGATCGAAGTCTGTCTTGATATCCCTGCAATCCCTCAACTTCAAGGTAGTCGACACCCCTATCCTCCTCAGCAAGGAAGCCCTAAACTCCATGGAAGTCGGCACCTCTGTCTTCCTCAGCAAGGAAACCCTCAACTTCAAGGTAGTTGACACCTATGTCTTCCTATCCCCGAAAGTCCTCGAATGTAATCAACAGCATTCAGAGTCGCACAAAGAAAATATGAACAAGAAGTTCAGTACTCACAAAGAAATAAAGCCTCTCTCTCTAGAAATTACTTTAGCAGCATGTGATCTCTAGATTGATCAAATTTTTATGAGATCTTTCAAATGATCTTTTATTTATTGGCACAACTTCAACAGTCGACTCCCTCTTCCAATGGTCATATTATTACTTGAATTTCGGAGGGACCTGTACATGTGTCACTCAAAAAACGGTTAGATAGTAACCGAATGCACGACATCATTTAATAAAAAAAATGTAAGCAAAAATATGGTTACATAACCAAAATCAAATATTCAGAATGTAAGAAAATAAAAGTTCAGAGTATAACCAAAAGCACATTCGGTGTCTATAATACAAGGATATTCAGATTCTGTTTTCTAAGGAATTTGGAACCTGAACTCTATAGAATTCTGGAGTCTGAATTTCAAAAAAATTCAGAATCTGGATTCACAATAATTTGGAACCTGAACTTACAAAGTTTGGAGTCATAGTTCCTGAGAATTTGGAGTCAGAACTCAACAAGTTCAGAGTCAGAGTTCATGAGAATTAGGAGTCTAAAATTACATTGTTTGGAGTCTGAATTCATTTGAATATAGAGTCAGAACTCAGAAGAGTTCTGAGTATGAATTCAGAGAACTTAGAGGCAAAACTCAGAAGATTTAGGCGCATGAATTCAGATAACTCAGAGTCAGAACTCAGAAGAGTTCAAAGTTTGAATTCAGAGAACTCGGAGTCTGAATTCAGAGTCTGAAAATAGAATTCTCTTTATCTAAGTATTATATGATTCTGAGGTTTTTGGTATGAAACCGAATTTTACACTTAGACAAGATAATGAACAATGAAAAACATGGTAAAGATAAATTTCCTTAGGTAAGGAAAATTATCCTTATATATGTAAAACATAGGGTACAATGAGATTTTCCTTGAAATAAGGTGTTTTTGATTTTCAAAACAATAAGGAATGGTAAAGTCATAAGGAAACCTTATTGACCCAACAATCTTCCCCAGTTATGAAGGAATGGAAAAGTAGTAAAGAAAACCTTATTGACCAAACAAGTAGGACATGGTGGGTCCTGGTTATTTGTAGACCCTCGTGAATCAATTTTCTCATGAGATGAATGATTTATCCAATCAAATTTTTTGACTTGATATATTATAAATGGTCCTATGAATGGTCTTGGAGGTAGAGGTAAAATATAATTTGGAAACATGGAATCCAATAATTAATAATTTCCTTCAATAAGATTCATATATTATTTATCCATTATATTTTCTCTTGGACATTTTCTATGGATTTAATTCATTCTTAGTTTGTTAATTAAATGACATGTGTTTCAGTTACACACCTTTCTATATTGATTTTTTCCTTATCAGAGTTATACAACTTGAATGTGTTCTATGTTATTTAACTTTAAATTTTCATTATGCTAATTGATCCATTACTTATTATGCTGTACTTACCCTTACTGATAATTTGAGCTCACCCTTATCTTGATTCCTTTCCCCATGATATGAGAAATAAATATTTTAATGATACTTTAGGGATGATGTTAATTACATTATATTAGGAATATTTTATTATTTTATACATACCACTGTAAAATTGTTATAAGTTTTGTAATATGGTTTTTCAAAAATTTTAAATTGATCATTCATTCAGTATTTGATTCATTTTAATCATGATAATGTAACAAAATAAGGCACCAAATACAAGATTCTGGGGTTAGGGTGGTATAGTTGGTATCAATGGATGTTTAGTAGAACCCCAGGAAAGTATATTTTGGAAAACATTGATTTGGAAAGATAAAACTAATGTGTACTTTGAGGATAATTATAAAAAAATATTGTTATGGAAAGGTAGATGCTATATGGTTCTTCCTAGAAATGAATCCATGTCTGGATACTATAAGTAGGAATTGTTCCGGAATAGATGTATATATGAGAAAAAAATTTGAAAAGGGTTTGTTAATCCTGATGTGAGAATTTCCCGGTGCAAGAAAACAATCCTTAGTGCACACTTGGTTTCATAATCCCACATGATACTCTTAGGAAAATTTACACTTTCTTTACAATTTATTAGGAAGGATTTTAAATTAAATATATCCCTAATGAAACCATGTTTATCATTATGAGATTATCTATGCATGACTTTTTTAAAATTTTTAATTATTTTTCTTGTTCAAGGATTATACATGATATTCAACAATGATATGATATAATTAGTGTATTTTAATATTTATTAATGGAAACTTGCAGAAGGAATATGAACCCCACAAATGCACATGATACAATGAGTAAGAAGGGTCATATATTTATGGTCATTAAAAAATATTTCTTTGTGAAATAATATCATAATAAATTTAATCTTAAGAGGACATATTATCTTGAGATAATGTGACCAATATAATGTTTTTTTTAAATCATGATAAGAAGAGAACAACATGGGAAAAGATGGATAAATAGAATAATGTAAAGTTATATTTTTACACATGTGATAATTGTGGATGCAATCACCATGAGAAATTTATTATAGGAATCTGAGATTGATTTAATTTTTGGAAAATAGGCTATCAAGAAAAAGAATTCAAAGGGATGAAATAAAAGATAACTATTCAATGTTTCAATTATAGTGAAATGTGCCACTACTGAAATAGATTTTCAAATCATCAAGGGAATATACCTTATAAGAATCTAATGGAAATGGCCAATCTAATTATATTACTACATGTGAAGAGGAATGATTAATTTGATTATGATTGGATTCATAAATTAGGTCATTTGAGTATTTTATCAATGATGTACTTGTTATAATAATTATTTAATATATGAGTATTACACTGTATTACTTTTTCATAAAGGATTTCAAATCATTTGTTAAATTTTATTAATGAATAAGAAAAATCATTTAGTGGAAATTTTACTTTTCTATGAAAACACATCATTAAGGGAAATATAACCCTTAATATGTTCCAAATGTTTATATAAAATAATTGGGATGAAGAAATGTTTAGTTTGAATAAATAAAATTAGACCAATGTTGAATACCTTGGAGTTGATTAAGGATTTATTGATAATGTTTTTTATTAAACTATTGATGAAGTTTACAATACTTTATGATTTAAGGAATATATCTAATGAATTGTGTTTTACATAAGAAAAAAGTTAGAATGCATGTTTCAAATACTATTTTATGGTGATTTAATTTATTTCCATTTTTCAAGAGAATACATAATGAATGTGTTCACATGTTTAGTATGTGATTATTAAACAAATATTTCATGTTTATTGATGAATAATGATAATTTCATTTTCAATATCTAGTTAACTTCCCTTTAATGTATTTGAGCTTACTACGTTGGATATGTTAACCATTTATGAACAGGTTTAAGTTGATATTTGGACAAGGTTTTAGAGATTATTGTATTATGTCAACATGGGATGGAACCCATACAATGATATGTTGTAGAAAATATCCAAGGAATAACCAAATGATAAAGTTTTGTCTATATAAACGTTTGTCTACTCATATTCATAGAATAATAAATAATTCATAAACTCTGGGAAATAGGTCTTAAAACAAAAAATATTTCCTATTATCATAATTTTTATGATATTAGCAACCTTTTTCACACCACTATTTCATGGAATTGTGGTCACATCTTTCTTAGGAACATGTTCTTCATCACTCATCATCAAATAATTATAGTTATATTTTTTTTCCATGTCCTTGTTATCATTAATGTTCTCCTATTTTAAATCCTTTTTGTGGTGACCATCAAATTTCTCTTCCCCTCTTATTAACAAGATGTGTTTTTAACCATATTTAAGATATGAATTTTTCATCAATATTATATTTTCAAAATTTCAAACCCTCAATTATCAATATTGATTTTTAATTAATTTATTTTATGTGGGGAGAATGTAACGCCATAGAATTCTCGAAAAAGCACATTGTATTTGATAGTTTGTATGACACACACCACCAAATTTGAAAGGGAATATAATATCCATAAACTATAAAGAATTTATATTTTTTAAAATATATTAAATCTATTCAATATTTATAATTTCATGCAACATTGATTTTATATTGCGTTTCATGCAAAGAGTTTCTTTGATGGCTTGTATTACAAGCTATACCAAATCATACTGAATACATTGAATATTATTATTTAAAATGAAAATTATCATCCAGATGTTAAATTAGTTGTTATTAATAAGATTTTTTAACAACCATTGGTGGTACCATGGTAGCCTGATAATAGAGCTAGCTCTAACATGGCTTGAAGGGCATTCCTGACCCACACATGTTGGAAAAAATAAACTAGCATCATACAATATGAATGTAAGAATGAATATTAAAAAATAAAAATAAACCCAATATAAAATATTTTGTATGAATAAAATAAACATTCCGTAGAGAGATGTGCAGTAGAAGTAAAATAGACATAAAACAAAAAGTAATAGAAAAAAATTTAAAACAACCCACATCCCCATGGACTCATAAACAAAAATCATAAGGATCAACAATAATTACCACTTCTTAGTCGAGCTTTTCCCTTGGTCGAACATAGAAGAAGATAATCTAAAAAACCTGAAGGCACTGGTAGGGTGTGAGATAAAATTCCAGTAGGGTCTCACCAAGGATTGCATAATTATATTCCAAATTTAATTAACCAAATAAATTATTCAATTTTAAATAAATAGAAATTCTATTTCAAAATAATATTTAAAAAACCATGATTTACACTTAAATTTATAGAAATACCTTATACAATTTGATTAAATACACATTTTATATAAAACTGTTTATATAAATTCATAAGGAATGTGTAAATATGTCTTGCAAAAATGGAATATGTTTCAAATTTTAAAAAAGAGCAACATGGTCATCTGACAAGTGGTATGATAGATCTGAGTTATGGGATTATCAGGCACTTATGTAATGATATAAGTAATGTTTATACATGTCCCTTTGGAATTGGTCAAAGAATACTGATCGTCATCCTACTAAGGAATAATTTTTTTAAAATAGTTTATATTAGAGTGTAAAACACCAATAAATTTCTAGGGAATTTCCATACTAGTGTAATTGTACATAATAACTCCCTAAGTAACTATTATTTATTGTTATTAAAGAACAATCACTGATGGTAATTTTTTTTAAAACTATTTAAATTACACTTCTTCCCATTCTCCCATTTCAAATATGCCAATTCCCATTAAAAAGAAAAATAGGATTTTAGTCAAAAAATAATTTTTCAAGGAAAAAACCAATGCGTTTTTATCAAAATGATTTAATCCATTTTTCTAAAATACATATTTTAAATCTATTTCTTCAAATAAATTTCAAAATTTAAATTCCAAAATTAAAAATACACAAATATCCATCAATTTCACAAACAAAACCCAATTCTATGGAATTTTTGGGTTTTCCCAATTTCATCAAAAAAATAAAAATCCCCAATTTAATGTAGTTTTATTTTTAATACAAAAATTAAACGAAATTTAGTTGAAATAAAGATATTTTATTTAAATAAAACATTTTAACTAAAATAAATATATTTCATTTTAATCTATTGACCAACCCAAATAGAAACAACTATCTTTTTCATGTAAACACAACTCATGCAACAGAACCCACCAACAAGAACGAAGGCATAAAATATATAAGAACTCAACCAAGAAATAGGACTAAAAAACATGGATTTTAGATCAACCAATCCCAATATGATATAAAAATAATAGAATAGGTAAATAGAAATATATTTATATATAGGGATACCATTTACCATAGAGTCACTCTAAAACTTCAAAAACAATAAATCTGTGAATGAAATGACCCAGAAGGGCCGGAGGGCTCCAAAATCTCTTGGGGATGGATCATAAGTTGAGATAATGTAATTTTAGATAATAAGAAATATATATTATAACCGATATTCTTATCTAAAAATAACTCTTGGAAATTTACTTTATATGAAGCCTAATTACACATTGTGTAATTGAAATGTCCCATAAATGTCGAAAAATTCATCTCCTTTTGTTAGGAACATATTTATTCATATTTTGGAATTTATCTGCAATTAAACATATTACATGGAATGTAAATTCCCTTGAATATACAAAACAAGAAGGTTTTATTCTAAATGTTCAAACAAAACTCTAACTTCAATATTATATGTATCCTCCAACTCTTTCTCAGCCCTACCCAGACAATGAAAAAGTAAAACAATGAAAAGGATTAAAATCATACCTAACTGAAAGGTAATGAGACCTTACAACCTACCCACCATAAAAACATTTGGTCCCATGAAAAACCATTCAAGAAGATTCCATATCAAAATGGGGAGGCCACTGCTCTCTCGTTATGCGTCATGATCCCATGTCTCATGAGAATCTGAACCATGCTTCCAAAGCACTAAAACCAAAGGCATCTACCACAAATGAAGAACTATGGTTTCGAAATCAACTATCCTAACTGGATTCTCAGTCACTAATAAATTAGGATCGACCTCAAGATGTTTTAATCATTGAACATGATATGGATCAGAAATATATGTTCAGAACTGCAATACAAGGAACATATTTTTTATTGAAATCAGCTGTGGTGGATGTGATAAATAATAAGACACTTTTCCCACTAACTCAATAACCTCAAATGGTTTCCAAAAATGATGATTAATCACTCCTTAACTCCATAACCATCAATGAACCTAACAGAAGGAATTATTCAAAACCACCTGATCACCAACTAAAAATTCCAATGGTTGGTAATGACAATCAACATTGGATTATTACTAGCTCTGTTCGATCAACACTCTTAGATTAATGAACTGAATATTATCTATAATCTCTTAAAAAATCTTGGTCCAACCAATGAAATATCACTAATATATGAAAAAACAACATAGATTTACAAGGTTTTCCATACAAGGCCTCAGAAGTAGAAATTCTATTAAAATATTGTTATGTATTATTATAAGAAAACTCAACCATCCCCAAATGGTCATCCCAAGACCCACAAAAGTTTATAAAAAAACCCTAGATCATATCATAAAGAATTTTTAAAAAACATTATATATTCCCATTTGATTTTGAATTGTATTTCATACTCAAATAGACAAAATATCCTAGTTCCTTCTAAAGGCCTCTCAAAATATGAGAAGTGAACCAAGGATATTTGACAGAATCTATGGAAGATGGATCTCTATTTAAATGAAAAACCACATTCACATAGAGATTTTCCAACTCTATAACTTTGGTTGTATAAAAAAATGGGTATAATATTATCCGATTTATTCATTTGAATGATCAAAACCCATATATAATTATTCTTTCACTAGGTTCACAAGAAATAAACCAAAATTTCCATTGAGAAATCATCCCACTTTATAGTTTGGATTCAAAGTGGATGAATAAAACCCAAAGGTTTATGGTACTAAGCCTTAACCTATGGAAATGTATAACAACAAGACACAAAAATAACAATTCCCCATCTTATTCTTGGAAAACATTATTGTCGATGCATGTTATATAACATCTTTCTGGTTCATGAATGCACTGAACACTAGGAACTATGTAAATCATCCATCACATCCTTCCATAACAATAACAACACAAAAAATGATTATGATAGTATAAAATAACCTTTACGGTGAATGAAAATTCAATAATAGTCTACCCACCATATTTATGGTTCAAATATTACATAACTCATCCCCAAGATACGACTCCTAAAGTATCATCTCAAAAATAGATTATGTTAACTGAACACTAGACAAAGAAAACTCATCACCCTTTTCCAAAACTGGAATATGAAATTATTGAAAAGGAACATAATGTTTCACTATTATAATGATTCCTTCACTATCTGGGAAAGATTTTTCCTACTCAATGAATATGAAAAGACATTCCCTTTCCCATGGGTTTAGGAATTGTTGAAATCAAAATTTTGTAGGTATTTCACCCAATTCCTTTCGTAGAAATTTAAATGTTTTTGAGAGAAAATATATCTCAAGATCTAATGGTATGAAAACATAGTAATCCTTTATCTGAAAAGGTACTATATATAACTATTAAGAATATCCATCATAGAAATAAGTTCAAGTTCATGGGTTGGGTAATTATACTTATGTGACCTATGCTAATAAGAACCAAAGTAAATAAAATGATCACCCAACAAGAAATTCAACCCATACTTGAACCTGATGAACCATAGAAGAAAAAATATTATTGGCCAACATCTAAGAGATTCAACACCAGATCTGTAGTAAAGATGAATTTCATCTATTTTAAAAAAAAATCCTTATCATAATAAAACATTACCCCTTCTATCTAAGTGCAGTCGTAAGATAAGATAACATTTTGATGTCCCTTACAAACTGATGATAATACCTAGTTAGGCTAAATAAGCTATACATCTAAAAAACATTTTATGGTTTCTACCATGTCATAATAGATTTCACCTTATCCTGATCAATTGAGATACCATGTTCTGAATCCATGTGTCCCAAAAAAATTTCTTTCAGAATGAATAAATAAAATTTCAAAAGATTTCAATAAAGTTGGTTATTTAACAACAATTCTAGAATTTCCCTCAGATGACACACATGATCCTCTTTGAACATAGAGTAAACAATGATGTCATATAAAAAAACTAACAACAAAGTATAATATACTCATAGAAGATCTTGTTTATCATTTTTATAATGACTGTATAGCATTGTTTAGACCAAAAGGCATGGCAAGATACTCATAATCTATGAACATTATCTTAAAAGTAGTTTTTAGAATGTCAGATTCCTTTATTCTCAAATATTGGTAACCAGATCGAAGATAAACATTGAAAACCACTTCATCCATTTCAAATGTTCAAATATATAATCAATTCATGGAAATAAATAATTATTATTTACCTTATCTCAATTAATATTTTGGTAATCCATACAAACATGAAGTGAATCATTAGGTTTATTAATGAAGAAAACCCATTCTGCCGAATCTGAAACACTTAATCATATAAATAATATTATAAGAATATCATCCAAGTGAGTCTTAATATATTTCATTTTAGTTGGTACCATGTGTTAAGAAGTAATAGACATTAGTTGATTATTAGGAACTAAATCGATAATGAACTCGACCTCCTTTACTAGTGGAAAACCATATAAGTTTGAAAGATAACCATAGGGAAACTCTAAGGAAACTGGAAGGATATTACTAATTAATGATTCTTTCACTAGATAAAAAGAGAAAATAGATATTAAATTACCTAACTCTGTATAAGAGTGTCAATATCTACTTTCACTTTGGTCACCTTATCCTTGAATGATTTATAAAACACTTTCTGGTGTTGTAAAGGAGACCCATTGAAGATAACTATCTATATATGATTTACAGAAAATGATCCAATCTATCCATAAAATGATGTTAAGAAGTTTCATGTTGAGAACAAGAAAACTCCAATATATATTAATATACGATACTGAGAATACAAAAGTGGTATTAAAGAGTACCTGTTATCACTTCGTTCCCAGGGGTGAAGCAATATCCATCACATAAGAAAAAATATACATAGGAAGATTTAGCACGTTAACATTATTATTTGAAATAATAGAATGATATACACATGTATAAAATTATGTAGTCACTAATAAAAATCAAGATTTATTATACTTCTCACATTCACTGGACCCATATATGTTATCTTTAGAGACTTAGAAACTCTATGAAGAAGGTTTGTTTTAGAAGCCTATAGAAGGAACCCATTTTTCATTGATGCAACTGATTATCCTACAATTATAGAATGTAATTATGATCCCATACCACTACACATAGTGGAAAAAATATAGGATAACATATACATTTGGACTGGTCATCCAGAGGAACTAATAAATATTAGGTGCCTCAATGAAAACCCTACTTGAGTTCCATGACTTGCTACACTAGTAACAAATCATAGGGCCTTTTTCATAGAAGAGAAAGAGGTTTAGAAAGACCATTATATCGAGAACCACCATGAGAAAAATCACATTTCCACTTATTAGATTTAGAATTTTTTTAATTATTTTGGTGTATTTCACAAAATTATTTCTCATTGTCATATAGGATTATCAGAAAAATTATATATTTAAAATAAAGTATATTCTTTATATTTCGTGCGTTAGAACTAGTTCTTGTAAATTTTTTATGTATTCTTTTTTGATGATTTTTTTTTGCATTATTGAATTCTTTTTTTACTATGGAGGACATTATTTCCTTTATTCCTTTTAGAATTATTCACATTACCGTTGAGAGAAAAATAAACTCTTAACAACCATAACATTCCATCCAGGTCCATTTCAAGCATTAACACTCTATCCAACACATCAGTATAAGAGGGGAGCTTCAGTATGAAACTATGGTATTGAATATCACATATGAGTCCCAAATAAAATATTTGAGTCTTCATATTCTCATTCAATATAGTCTAAGGTGAAAACTATACAAGATGAAAAAATGTTTTGCATAATCTATCATAGTCTTGTCAACCTACCGAAGTTTGAACAACTACGTAGCCTAGTCCAACAACATAATCTATGGATATAAGCTATGGGTAAGAATAATAAAAATGTATTTCCACTCAAATATGTTGTGTTTCCTATCCATCGCAATTGTGTCTCACTATGCCCTACTCAATCCCTCAAATATAAATGTAGAACATGTCACATTTATCTAGTTAGGTGTCACCAAGAACTAAAAAATGAAAAACCCTGATCAACCATTATATATACTATTGAGGATCATATGATACATTGAAAAGTAGTATCATCAGGTGAAGTGACATCTAATAATGACACAAAAAAAGTATCCCTTTGAAGTTCTGTAGTTGGAACTTGAACCAGTATTGGTGTTGGTTCCTATCCCAGAGCTTGGAATGTCTTCACAATCACCAAAAATTGAATAGGTTCCATGAGAAATTTTTTCACTAATGTTTATCAAAAACTTCCTCTAGGATCTGATTTTCAAGTCTTCTCAAAGGTATTATTCTACACAGCATCAGTATACAACATTAAAGATATCAAATTAACACTAAAATAGAGTTACATGGGAAATTTATCCCAACAAAATAGAGAAAAAGGATTTTTTATTTCAATCCATCAATGTCAACGAAAGTTAAAATACTCGAACTAATCCTCAAGAGTTATTTACCAAACCAGCCCTGGTGACTTAAATCTAATTGAAATGAAAGCCTGAAAAACACACAAAAAAATACCTCTTAAGTCCCAAAAATATTACACAACATCATAATATCATCAAGTTAGGATGAAAAACCTTCACCTTTGATACAATTTTTTCATGAAATAGCCTAAGTACCTTAGTGACCTGATAACTGAGCCGACTTTGACATGGCCCAATGTGTGTTCATGATCCCCATAGATTGGAGACAAGCACCTTACAATATACAATATGAATGTGAGAATAAATTTTACCCAAACAAAATTGAAGCAAGATAAACAAGTCAATATTTAATAAATAAAAACTATATAGCGAGAAGTGTACTAGAAGTAAAATAGGAATAAACATCCCAAAGTGATAAAAAATAGTGAACAAAACACATGTCTTGAAAGACTCAACAACACCAAACCCAAGGATCGGTAAAAATAACCACCTCAAAGTGGAACTTTTCTGTTTCTCGAAACTAAAAGGAGTTAATCTTCTAATAACCAAAAGAACATGCAAGATGTCAGATAAAATCCAATTTATGTATCACCATGTATTCCCTAATAAGATTACAAATTTAATTAACAAAATAAAGCATTCAATTTAAAATACAAAGGCATAATATTTCAAAATCAAATAAAAAAAATAATGCTTTACCCATGAATTGACAAAAATAATTTAAAAAATGGATTAAACACATAGTTTATATAATGAAGTTTATATAAATCTATATGGCATGTGAAAATCTATTTTTGTAAATAGTGACATATATTTCATATTTCAATTACTCGAAACACTATAATCTACCAAGAGGTATGATAGCTATAACTTATGGGTTCCTCAAATACATATATAATGATAACAAAAATGTGTACACATGTCCCTATGGAACAAGTCAATGATGAATCATTGACATCTTACAAAGGAATAAAATTTCCCAGATAGTTTATGTTATAGATTTATAGTGTAAATATATTACTAAGGAATTCCAAATATAGCATTTTTGTCCCCAATAACTCATTTTATACCATGTCTTGAATGTTCTCAAAAAATAATAAATAATGGTAAATTTATTTTAAAATATTTTAGTATACAATTCATCACATTTTTCCATTTCATATTTTCTAATTTCCATTTAAAACCTAAAACATGGTCTTAATCAAAACATAACATTTCCCAGATAAAACCAATGGGTTTATATCAAATTGATTTATGATTTTTTTTCAAATAAAACATTGAAATAAGTTTCATCATGTAAATTTTAAAATTTAAATTCAATAATTTAAATTTCACTAATATCTAACAATTTCATAAACACACCCCAATTCAAGGAAATTATTGGTTTTACCAAATTTTATGCCAACAAAATTCAAATCTTCAATTCAATGGAATTATAATTTTAATAAAATAATTGAAATAAATATCATTCAAATAAATCAATTTAATTTAAATCAATCAATAGAATTTAAATTAATTAATTTTGGTTTAATCAAAGTGGCCATCAAAAAATAAAATGAGATACATTTTTTGCAGAAACACAACAATCGTAACGAAACCTACCAATAAGAATGAAGGAATAGATGATAAATAAAGTAAACATAGAAACAAGATTAAAAAACATAAAGTTTATATCTATAAATCTTACGAAGATCTAACAAACTCTATGTCGGCGTAGTGAAATGAATTTAGGGACCGTAAGACTGCTTACTTGGAGAGTGACACTATAATCAAAATAATGATCAAGCACGAAATGAACTGACCCTGAAGTGTTGAAGGGATCCAAAATTTTATAGGGATGTCTCTCAGGTTGATATAAAAGATTTATAGAGAATAGGAAATAAAATTTTTATCCAATATTTCATTCTAAAAACAACCATTTGGACTATACATGATGTGTAAAATAATTAAACATTTATTAATTGACAAGTCGTAGAAACCAAAAAAAACATCACATGTTGTTAAAAATGAATTATTATTATTTAATAATTTAAAAGGATTGTGAACATATAACATGGTGTGTAAATACCATGTAGGCTACTGAACCATTATGTTTTATGTTGAATGCTCCAAAAAATCTTTGACATCACCATTATATGCATCCTCCCAACTCGTTCTTGGCCCTACCTAGATAAAGAAAAAGCAAAACCATAAAACTTTATAAAGAAGAACCTAACATAAATGTAAGAAGATGTTACAGATTAACAAAATTATGAAAATATATAGTATAATCCATTGGTTACCAATTAATCAGAAATGAATATAGAAACCAAATGAATATAAAGGGAACATATTTGTAAAAAACTAATTTATTGATCTAAATAAGTTTTACTTTATTAAATTAAATTAATTACTATTATTGGATTATTTTTTTGAAATATATATATATTATATGTCCAATATTTTTTTGGACTTTATTAAGATATATTTTATAGGAATATGATAAGAATAAGACTAATTTTACGCATATGATCTATATTTTCTCAAGGCAGTTTTGTTGCCTTTTAAGGGTGAAGCTAATTTAAATCTATACTCTGAAAATTTAATAAATTATATATATTTTTTTAATTTCTAAAATTGAAACATAAAAATAATCTAATTGTAAATAGTTATTATTTTTCAGTCATATTTTATTTTTTAATGTATCGTAAAAAATATTGAATTTTAATTAAAAATTGTTTTTAATATAATTAATAAATATAGTTAAATTAGAGTTTAAATTTTATTTAATTTTTTTATAGAATTTTTTTTTGTATTTTATTCATATTTGGATTATTTTTATCAGTTATATATTGAAATTGGATATAAAAACATTTCCAAATTTTGAACATTTTCACATTAAAACCTAGCTTTCTTATTCAATCGCTAGTAATAATTTTAAATTAATTTATACTAATTAAGTAACTTAAATTTTGAAAAATGGATTACATATTTGGAATTATAATTATTTACAATTTCTATAGATGTCAATATATTTTTTTCAAAAAAATATAAGTGAAAAAAATTAATTTAATTACAGAGATTATGGTGAAAATGAGTTTACTTAGTGGTAAAACTGTAATATTATAAGGCCAAATGACCTAAAAACCTGCAAAAAACCAAATTTATGGATAAAATTTCGACCATATACTAACTATTATTGAATTTGGTTCATTAGTTTAGTTACATTATGTAAGGTATACCACTCTATAAGTTTTATCTTTTAATATTTACAACAATGTCACTTCTCCTCCACTATAAAAGGGAACTCACTCCTCCACCACTAACATACTAACACTTCTATATCCCTATGAATCCCTTAATACCAAACCATATAGATCCCAAAATACATACCCTATTTATATATTTCTGAAAATTTTATTAAATCAAACCATGGATGAATTTTGGTATAAACAAAATGAGTAATCAGAATAAGAGGCAAATTTCTTTAATGATAACTTTTGTTTCATTTACATGTCCAGAAATTCATTTATTTTTACATATATATTATATAAAAATTTAATTATATTAAATAAAATTATAATTTTTATGTTGAGGGTATGAAATAACTCACACACACTTCCATTAAATGTTATAGGAAATCATTGTTCCTGTATACATTGAACTACTACCTCACAATCCGACATAATTCATTATTTCATTATAACCATTGAAGGTTGGAAATAATAATGATTTTATAGTTTATATTTGATATATATTATATTAATAATTTCCTAATTATTATGTTATTATCATATAACACATATCGTTATGCTTTCCATTCTGTGAGGAGACGAAAATAACATTTGTGGATGTGTGGACTACTATCTCCTCAAAGTGATGTAGTTTGTTATTACTATACATGGAATATATTAAGGAGGGTTGAAATAAAAACATGGTGATGCATATGATATAAATATGGTATATTTATTATAATTTAAAAATATTTTATTTATTTTTCATTCTTTTAATATGATAAGAAAATCGAAATAGTGTTCATGCATACATAGGTTATAACATGTCCATGAATGATGTATTTTATTTTCTATATTTGAATATTATGTATTTAAATAAATACATATTCAGTAAATATAGTTGATTTTAAATAATTATTTGAATTATTTAAATTATTAAATCATCATCATTGTTATATGAAAAAAACAAGTCAAAACATACTCGAAAATCAAGGCACTTAACACCTGAAAGAGTAAAAGTAATGAAATATTATTAAAAAAATGAGTAATGATATGATATAAAAGGAATATAAATGATGTAATAAATATTAATTTAGTTCTATTAGTAGTTAATAACATTCTTAAAACCATTATACAATAGTTTTAAAGGTGTTCAACTAAAAGGGTGTGTAAGGTATGAGAATATTTTCTCACTTTTACTTTGGGAAGAAATGCACCATACTAACCACTTATTTCATCATGTGGGGTACATTATGAACCTATTTTGTTTTATATAATGAATAAATTTATCTTCATTTTATTTAATTTTTAATTTTATTTTATTTGTTTTTAGGGTATTATGATTCAAAATTTACTAAATGGTAAGGGATTTCTTCTCAATATACATTCCATTGAAACTTATTTTTTATTATGAATCAATTCACATTAATGTAGTGTATATACATACCATTTTTCATTTAATATCATGAATCAAGTATATTTTTTATTATTATATTTTTCAATTTGAATTATCACATCTAAGGTGTTTCAACATGAAAATTATTCACTGGTAAAAGTTATATTAACAATATCGTTTTCTTTTCTAACTATTAAATTTATAATGAAACATTCACTTAATTATGACCATTTTAGATTAGAATGTGAATTTATTTTAGATATACATACTATTATGTGATGTTTCTAATTATTTCCTAAACCATATAATTTTTTTACAAAAAGTTTGTATGTGACAATTATTTAATTGACTAGGGAAATATTAGTAAATCTGTATCTTTAACTCAATATGGATATTTGATAAGACACATTTTTGTTGACTTAAACTGTTAATTCCATATATGGGTATTATTTTTGAAATTTATGATATGGGTGTGCCTAGTTATATATATCCACTCAATGCATCATTAGTCTCATAATTTGACTCATTTTTTTATTCTGAAGTATTTTTACCCAATATGTTACAAACCATTTTTTGGAAGGTCTTAATGATAATAATACCATGTACCAAAGAAATATGCCATCCAATAATTATCAATTTCATTTATTCAGATTTAGTTATTATTTATCCATAATATTTTCACTTTGTCATTATCTATAATGTAGTTCAATTTATTTTTATTGATTAAACATCATGTGTTTATGTTTCTTACGTTAACATATTAATTTTTCCTTATCAATTTATATTAATGGAATTTATGCTCATTTATTTGTTTTTCCATGTTGATTATGCTCATTGATTCAATACTAATTCTGATGTAGATACCCTTCACTATTATAAATACAACCTATAACTACACCCATATAACATCATAATGTAAAAACTATTGGTATAGGAACCCCTACTCCAACGTTTCTTCAAAACTATTTGGATATGCCATCAAATATAAGGCTATCCCAATGGATTTTTCAAAACATTGGGATATATCTAAAAAAACTGGTCATATCCCAATAGTTTTTTAAAATCATTGAGATAGGGTATGGCTATCCCAAAAGTTTTATAAAAACTATTTGAATAGATCATTTTTGAAAACACATATCCCAATGTGTTTTTTAAAACCATTGGGATATATCATTGTTGAAAAAACCCATCCTAATAGTTTTGTTGAACCCTTGGGATAGAGTAAGGCTTTCCCAATGGGTTTCTTGAACCATATTGATATACCATTTTGATAACACCGATCCAAATGGTTTGAAAAAATCGTTGGGATAGAAATTTTTTACAAGGGTACCTATCCCAATGGTTTTAAGAACCATTGGTATATGTAACCTTATTTTTTAGCTATTCTTTTTTCAAATTTAATAAAAAAACATCAATATATAAATTAATTAATTAGTTATATATATATATATATTTATCCAAATATATTCATAAAAATAAGTGTAGGATAATAGTAAATTAATTGATATATAATATACATGTCATGAGTTCAAACCTTTGTTGTGAAATTTATTTTAGTTTTACCTATCCCAATGGTTTGGGGAAAATCATTGGGATAGGTCTATACCAATGGTTTGAAAACTATTGGGATAGTTCTATCCCAACGCCAAATCATCCAATGGTTCTCCAAACAATTGGTATAGTCTATAACAACTGTTTGGGGACCTATACCAATGGTTACAATCTGTTGGTATAAGATATTTTTCCATTAGTGAGTACTGGTCATTTATGCTCAGACTTATTTTTTTTCCCATTCCCATTGATATGATGAAGAAATATCTGAAATACATTTGATTGATGGTATTCATTTCAATTTATTGTGTACCATGTTTTCTTTTATACATCCAAATGTAATATGGGTATCATATATATAATATAGAATTGAAAAACTATTATACAGATGGGTCCTTTAGGATTTGATATATTGTAATCATGACAATATAATAAATTAAGGAACTGGCTCCAAACTATTGGGGTTAGGGCGTTATATTATCCTTTCATATCTCCCTTAATTACCCTTACTAAGCATATGAAATAACCCTTTATTATTATTTCTTCCCATATGTTATTAAGGAATGTATTATGTATGATATATCTATGATTGGTGCTAGATATAAATAATTTATTGGGAGATTACATAGGTCACCTATGGACTAATATCTATATTTCCTTATTTCCAAAGGCATAAAACTATTATGATTCTTGGGCATGTATTTTTTTAATGATAGAAATATTTTGAAAAATTGATTTCAATATATATATATATATAAATAATAGGTTGTTAATAATATATCATAATTAATTAACTATATTTAAATTTTGTGGAGAAATAAATAAAATAAAACATTCTGTTAAGGATGTTACCTCATCTTTAGACAACTTCTTTCAGTTTGCACCAAAATCATTCCTAGGCTATCATTATGATCAAGAAAAATATTACACAATTGTGAGAGGGAATTATGGGAGTTATTTGATGAGGTATTGACGAAATCATAGGAGTTTGGATATATAAATAAAATGTTATATGGGATGATATTCTCTAAATGCGGAAGAGGACAAAATAGATTATTTTGAAAATAATGAATTTCACCCACGTTATTCATATTCCAGAAAGATTTGAAATAAAATATGTTTTATCAATATAATAAATAATGCCTAAATATTACTATAAAAAGAAATTATACACGTTTTTCATAATTTTTAACCCTTTTCTTCTTAGTTTAGACCCCTGATAAATCTACTTTTACCTTAACCATGGGAAATTATTTTTTACTATTTTCACTATAAATTATTATAAAAAATATATTCAAATTACTAGATATAATAACTATTTATGAAGATTATAAAAAATTATTCAATATATTTAAATATAATTAAGATAATTATATTAATAAAATTTAATATTAAACTCGTAGACATGTCATAAAAATGATTTTCTAAAAGAAAAACCTTCAAAATTTTAAATAAATTTATATTAAAATAAAAAATGAAATTCACTAAGATGTCTAAATTTGGTAAAATTAATATATAATTTAACTAATTTAAATTTTAAGACCATCTTAATTAAAAATGGGTATTGTAAAATATTGAAATAAACAAGTAGTTTTTAATAAAAATTATTATTTTTCAGTACTAATAGAAAAATATATGTTTTTAGAAAAATCCTAAAAACACTCCCAAATATAATTTTAATGTAATTATTAAAAAAAATATGTGGATTATTTTTTTTAAAATATAGAATGGATCAAAAATAACTTTCATGTATATGATTAAAACATGAAGAAATGTACTTTTCCGAAACAAAATTATTCATAAAATATTTCATTTCCATTTAAATGGTTCTTATTATATTTCTAATCATTAGTTAAAAAATGAATTTATTTTATACATGTGTTTGAAATATAATTTTAAATAATTTTTTACTACTATTAATACCTACCAATATAATGGCTAGGTTATATTGGAAATGTTTCAATAATACTATTTGAATAGAGTATCAGGATTATTTTAAACCTAGTGTTGTGTTCATCAAAAGCTATATAATAGATAGATTTTCTTTAAAAAGATTTATACTGTAAATTATCAAGATGCTAAATTCTTGAACCATAACATAATATCTCCCTAAAAACTTCATATCAAATAATATGGTGAATAAAAGTGTGTATAGTTATTCATCATCGCCTCTTCTAGTTCCCATGTTTCTTCCTTGAATATGTAGTTCCAATAAAACACATTTACTTTGTGAGTTTTATTGTTTTCTAAAAAAATTTCTCTATGATCCAAGAGCTTTGACAGATTATATTGATATGAATGGTCTTTATCTAACTCTACCACATGTCGTTTTAGTATTTTCAAGGGGTTTGGTATGTACTCCCTCAAGAGGGATACATGGAATAAATAATGTATTTGAGATGTGATTAGTGGGAGAGAAAGTTAGTACAACACCCCTCTAATATGACTATGGATCTCAAAGAATATATTGTATCTAGGAATAATCTTTCCATTCTTTAAAAACCTTATTATTTTCTTCCATGGTGAAATATAGTGGAACAAAAACTCTTTGACATCAAACTCTAGGTCACTTCAACAGTTTCCATCATAGATGTTTTGTTGAATTTTAATGGATTTAATTTAATACTAATTTTTTTGGATGTTATCCCTCATATGATTTTATAATTAGATACCTTATTATTATTCTCTCTAGCATAATCCTAGTTATTTAGTGTTTAAAACCATGTCCCAAATATATACTCATAATATTCCATATAAATTTTATAATAGAATCTATAGTTATATGAGAACTCTACTAGGAGAATTTGTTGAACCCAATATCCTTTTATATAAATATAACATGACCACATCATATCCTCTAGGTTTTGGATTGTTATTTTAGACTAAATATCTATTTAAGGGTGATAAGAAGTATAGGAATTATGTTATATATCCAATTTTTCCAAATGGATTCTTCTAAACCATAAGATAAACCCTATATCTTGATCAGTTAAAATAGAGAACAAAGTTATATTAAATCATACCAATTCCATTATTTATATTATAGTGATTTGGTTGAGATAGAATTTATCCTTGATATCAATGAAATATGTTGACATTTTATGGTGATAGACTACCACAAAGATGGAATTATTTCCTCTATGTATCTTGGGTAGTCCATTGATTAAATTCATCATTTCTTATTTCCATACTAGATTAGGATATGGTTTCATCATACGCATAGAAATCTATTTTTCATCCCTTACTTTTTTCACATTATAAACTGATATACAAAGTTTTCAATATCCATGTTCTGGAAATCACACCATAACATTTTATTCTAATCACCATACCAAACAGTTATTCCAATATGAATTTTTAAGTAAGATGTCTTTGCATCATAACAAATCTATATATTCAGCTCTCTAATTAATGAGACATGTATCTATTTTTGAAACCTTATAACCCCATATTTAGAAATGTATAGCTCTAGAATATTCAATAATTTTTTTTGTAATACATCATTCTCTTTCTAGTACTCCATGATCCTCTCCAAAAGGGATGGTTGATAATTTTTTTTAGAATGGTTGGATGAAGATCCATTCACTATTCCCTCATCCATCCTTCACAAATCAAATATTATGGGCTCTTTCTTAGTTCCCAACATTGATCAAATTACTGAATACTTACCACAAAGAGAATCTTATAGAAGTTCTTCACTAGAATGTTAATGGATTGTGTAGTCATAATTATTAACAATATATAGTGATCATTTACATAACATTTTAATCTCATTCTTTAGGAAAATATATGTGATTGTTTTTTAATCCATATATATTTCACACTATTCCCCCATAGAGATAATGCCTCCTGATCATTAATGAAATGATAATAGTATCCAAAACCATATCTTGTGTTGGAAAGGTATTCTAATTAATGTTAAACTTAATTTTGTTTGAGGCTGTCAATTTATTATTCATTAACAGTAAATATCCCAAACCATTCATTGAGGCACTATTGTATACACAAAAAGTATTCCACTTGAGGGAATCATAAGTTATAGAGGAGTGATAAATTTTTTTGAACCCTTTGAAAATATAATCACATTTATGGGTCCATAAAAACATTAAACACTTATGTCTTTACTTGTTTATTAGGTTTATAAATTGGAAATTATATTTAAAAAATCATCGATAAATCCCATCTAGTCTAAAGAAAGTACAGATCTCAATTACATATGCTAGTCCTAGACTCTAGTTGATTGTATTTTTCCTTTATGTGTAAAAATATATCCATAAACTATTGAAAATATTCCCCATTAATGATACATACTTCATCCATAACTCTCATTTATTGTATTTTTTATATTTATTCTCATTTTTAATTCATTTAGCACAATATTAATGTTTGCCTAATGTTTTCCCCACTCTTGTAGCATTTAAAATAACATCTATAAAGTGTACCACCCAAAGATTATGTAAAAATATATATTTTCATATGAATCTAATCATTTAATTATTTTCTATTACACAAATCACTTACTTTATCTTTTGCTACACCTAACACTGAGTTTTTCTTTTGTTACACACAATACTACATTTAAAAAAACATGACATACCATTAAAATATTATTATTAATATGATAGATATCACATAGGTGATGGAATAGAAGGTATTAAATATAATTAATAATTATGAAAATATTTTTTTAAACATGTATATATAATTAATTATTTTTTAACCAGTTAATTATAAATTAAAATAAAAACATTGGAAAATAATGAAATTCCTCTTCTTAAATACTAATTTTATGCACATAATAATATTTTTACTCAATAAAGAAAAAAGTTATTAAATTGAATGATTCAAATTAAAACTATATATTATATATTCAATAAACTTTTTATAATTCATATTATCAATTTTCTATAAAAGAGATAAGAATAAATCTAATTTAATAATTAAAAACGATTTTTCAAAAAACAAATATTTCCCTTTTCCCCTTTATTTTAAAGTTAAATTTTACAAATTTTAAAAAACATACATGTAAAAAATAATATTCATTTTATAAAATGTAATATATAAATTATCTTTGGGATTTTGTTTGGATTTTTCTGAAAATTTACATTTTTTGATGAATAATAATAAATAATGAATTTCAATTGAAAACATGATTCTAATTTAAATTATTTACTCTATTAAATTATTATATAAATTGATTTCAGATTAATATTAGATCATTTATATATTTATTAATAAAATTTATGCCATTTTAATCATTTTTATGTTAATTTTTATATAAAAACATTATAAACTTTGGTACATCTTCTCCTTGGAGACCCGCTTTCTTGTTGAATATATGAGATTACTATTAACTTAAATATTTCTTCTCTTGTGAATGGAATGTTAAAAAATATATTAAATATTTGATAATTATAAAAATATATATTATATTATACTTTTTTTTACTTATTGATTAATACCAATATTAATAATATTAAAAATTATATATTGTGGTTAAGTTAAAAAATGATTATTCTAATAGTTAAACTGACACGATAACTATTAGAAATGACCTACAAACTTTTCCATCAAAAATATTATTTCAATATTTAGAAATTATATCTTATAGAACACATATTGGACAATTTTAGAGCCTTGGGATATGTGAAGAACGTCGGTACACCTATTTCTATCAAAAAATAGATGTGCACCACTCACCCAACATATAAAAGGCCACCCTTCTCTTCTCTTCTCCACACATTAAAAAACAAATTTCATCATAAAATCCATGACCATATTACATTTCACAATTCATCCTATAATCCTATATGCCATAGGTGTTTCAAAAATCCATCCTAGAGGGATAATTGGGGAAAGCCTGAGGAGGATACTTGAACAAGAGTTAACGTTCTTCAATGAGCATTTTTATTTTATTTCATCTTATACCTCCTTCAATTATTATTAAAACATGATGATATAACAACCACAATATAATATATATATGTATATATAAATATATATATGTCTCTGTGTGTGTGCATTTATGTTAATTTCATTTCCTAAAAGAATCTTTTATTTCATCAAATGGGTTACAAAATAGTCACTCGTATATACGGAGGACTATCGCCTTACGATTCAATGTCATTAATTTTTCCATTACCATATCTCATGTTTAGATATAATGATGGATATCTTGTATAAATATTATATTTACAACATAACAATAGCTCTGGATTCATTATACCATATATAAAATTTTTTCTCATTCCATTATGTAGTGGATTTGATAACATCACTAATGTGTATGAAGAAATACCACCTCACAAAGAGATTTGATTCATTTTCAGAAAATCATAATATTAAAAATAATAGGGTCAATGTTGATAAATATATTTGATATAAATGAAATTATTATTATATTTATGACATATTCATTATTCTTAACAAATGATATATAAATTACTTTCTTACCATTACACTCATTGAAATAAGATAACATAGTGTATGAATGTATAGACCACTATATTCACGATGCGATGTGGATCTATCTATTTCTTCACGACATCACATTGATGAGATTTATAAATATATATAAAGTAATAATACTTTATTATGGGTATTATTATCATTATTGAATGATAAAATATTACATTTCTCATTTCTATATTGAACATTGGAAAATTAAAACGTTACCCATGCATACATATAGCCTACTGCCTTCGTTATCATAACATGCATAATTTTTAAAAACAATATTTCCTAAATGGTATTAAATTTAAAATTTATGTATAAATATGGTAATTATTTATAGGTTATTATTTGGAATATTATGCAACCATGATCAAAAAAAGTGGAAAGAAAATAATAAATCAAAAGATATACGAAAAACCAAATGACTATTAACTAAAATATGAGTTTAATATGGAATTGTTAATAAATGAGTAATAATTGGACATAATTACATAATATATGGTTTGAAATATATTTATTAATAGTTATAAAATAGTATTATAATAAAACTTTATTTATTATACAAGAGTTTTGAATATGTAATAAAGAAGTCAATAATTTTGGTAAGGGATTTATGTCTCAATTATTTACTTCCATGAGACACATGCTATATTAGAAAACTATTTATTTTATTTATTTTATATACTCAAAATGAATTTATTTTATGATTCTTATAATTTAAACTTGTTGTATTTACATATATAATTGAGTATCTCACTTACATGTGGTTTACATTTCAAATGTTACCATAGAAGTAAGGGATTATTGTCTCAACTTCACTTCTTTAATACTTATGATAATGTTCTGAACCAATTATTTTTTACAAGTTGTATATATAGAACATTAAACATGTAATACCTAGAATCTATTTTTCCTCATTATATTTTAGTTTTCATTTTAATTATATTCTTTCACGGGGCTTATATTTCAAAGTTACCAAATTGGTAATGATTTTATGTTACAAACTTATCATTAACGAGGATTGTTTAGGATTATTTATCCAATGAATGAATCATATTATCCATATCTCAAGAATTTTACTATCCTTTATTATATCATGAGAATATTATATTTCCATTCATATTCCTCTAATTAAGTACATGAGAGTTAAAAAATAATAAATTTATCAAAAATCATCTTTTCCATCAAAAATTATTTTTCAGCCAAAACCACATGTTATAATTATATTTTAAAAAATGTAGTATTATTAAAATTTTATTTTTAAAATAAAATTTTACCCATTTTTTACATATTAAGAAAATTTAAAGGAATCTTCATATATCTTTATAAACAATTCATGTTTTGTTTTTTATAATAATGTGAATGGAATTATTGTTTTCAAATGTATAACATGAAGAAAACTTCCTACTATCATGTAAATTATTTTCATCGATGATTATTTTATATCTTTTCAAGGTTATTTTAAAAGTAACATATTTGAAAGACGTGTGTTTCATAAAAATATTTTTTTAATATGAAATGTTGTGTCCTCTAGAAATGTTACAAATAAATTATTTAAATCAAACATTATTGTTTGTAATGTTTTTTCAAATAAAAGATTTTCCAAAATGTTTTATGAATTTTTATTTTCAAATATTGTTTTCAAACAATGGTTAATTTCATTAATAATGGTTTACAGTGATTTATCATTCCAAATATATTTTTATCTGATGTAATATCCATTGAGGTTAATTATGATTTACACGGGATATGCTACAAGTATACCATTCTTATTATTCTTTTCAAGGGTTTATTATTTTGATGAATAAATAATAATGAATCTCATTTCTATAACACATGTCATTCTAGGATAAATTTTTTAATAAACCAATTTTTTCTATGGGTTATGTTTTAATCAAATGATAAAATAATTATAAAACTCATTTATTTAACATGGGTTATGCTATGAAGAAATGTTTTATGAAACCAATTTACTTTAATGGGAAGTTTTATGATGAATGTTATATGATCTTATGGATGAAAAATGAATATATTCTATGATAGATGAGACTAATATCTCCCTAAAACTAATCTTGTAGTGATTCATATTATATGAGGTCAAGGGGTACACAAGAGGTTGTCTCAATCCCGAATGAGGGACACATAAGGACATTCAAAGAACAAATCATGTACATGAGTTCTTAGCCCAATCATAACATGTTATGAATTTATTTTTAGGTAGACTTGAAATAATATTTTCTATTCTTAGTTGTTTCCTAATAATCTATTTATAATATAAATGTTATACTCTCATGTCTCATGTTATTTTATTTTTGTATGATTCATGTCTTATGATATTTGAATAATTATTTCATGACTATTGATATTGATATTTGGAAGGATAGGTATGTTTTTCATATGTTATACACATGTTCTCATACCATTATTACCACATTATGTTTATGGATTTCCCTTATTTAACCTTTTATGTATCTGACCCATCCCTTTATTATGTTCCTCTCCCTAGGTTATGATGAAAGGTTTTATGTAGGGTATGTATATGACGAGTATTAAATGGTTAAATCAATGTGGTAAACATAAAATATATTTCACCAGATTAGAATATTTTGATCCAAGTTTCTAAATGAACTAAACTATTATAGTCCTTAGTAATGTGTTTTTATAATATATTAATTAATTTTCTTCAATGATGTAAAATCCATGTATGAGGATCATTGGTAATTATTGTTGGGGTAACTAACCATCCATAAAAATTACGTAATATAGTTAATTAAAATAGAATGTACTTTAACACATTCCTAAATATATTTCTGGTTTATAGTTATTTATAATTATGTCATCAACTCATATGTAGAAACTAATATATTAAAATATAGACACTTTTTCTTAATATCCATTTTTCAAATTATGAAACTTTTAGAAGAAAACCTGATTTCATTCCAAAACATAAGTTCAAAAAATTAAACATGAATTCATCTCTTACTTTACCATTAAATAAACAATATTAAAAATATTTTAGAACATAAGATTAGTAGAAAAGCTCAGTAAGGCATATAAAAAGGTAGAAAGAAACTATTAGTCCATGATGGAAAACATTTTCACAATGTTATAACTTTTAAACATAAAACATTTTCTCATTAGCATACCGTATGAAGTCATGAGTTTATTGTAAAAAAATATTATTTATACATAAATCATAAAATTTAACTTGTGGCATTATTTTCCTATAACTCCTACATATAAATTATCTATCCTAGCCACATATGGAGTAACTATCATGGTTACACATGGAATAACCATCAAAATATATTCCCATAATATCTAAGGAGAATTACAAAATGCATTAGAGAAATATAACTTTACCCTAACCCATAAATCTTGAAAAAATAAACTATATCAAGGAAAGATAATTTTCTATATTGAAATTACCTTTCATTTTAAAGAAGTTCACAATTATAAAATAATATTTTTATTTGAGAATAAAATTTTAAACATTTAAAGAAATCATCAAATCTATAAGTTTTATAAAAGTAGTAAAATCCTCTTAGTCAGTATAAGTAAAAAATATTTCAATAATAAAAATAGTTGTAACATAAAAATATTATTTTTAAATATAATATCATTTACCTTATGTATGAAAGTGTTCAGCACTTGTAATTAATGTCTTGTATAATCAAAGCAAATAAATTAATTAATCGAAAATACTTTCCACATATATTTTTTAAATAAAATTTTATGAAGTACTGTTATTTCAAATTAAATGAGTTATAATTATCATAATAATTATTATAAGCACCTTTATTTCATGGCATTATGGTCAGTTATATTGAGTATAACTATGGGAGTTCATTTATAATGGAAGAAAATATACAGAAATGGAAAGAAATTGTATCATTACCATATATAATTTTAATTTATCCCAAATTTCATTTTTTATTATATGAATATTATTTATTAGATAAAATTATAATGATAAAATCTTGGTTTATTTTTGGGAGTTTTTGGGACCATTAGAAACCACTTTCTTTTTATTTAATTATTTTTTATACAAATTAGATGCAGAACATTAAAAAGTTATAATATAATTATTAAAATCAACATTAAATATAATTATTTCATCATGACCATCCTTAATGGTGGAAATGGAAAATTCAAAAAAAAAACGTCAATGATGGTGTTAAATCGACATGTCACATATGATGTCTTCGTTTTTTAGAATAAGAGGAAAATTGAAGAGGTTTAATGATATATATTCCACTAAAACAATAAAACATAAGTATATATGTAATACTTGAGTTATAATTCTAGTTTGGATAGGGATAACAATGATAATGTAGAGGGAAATAATGAAATAAATAATTTAAATAATAAAGAATGAAGAATTTACCTATTCAATATCATCATTTTGAGTACCTCTTTAAGGCACTTGGTTTTGGACTTTTGGTGAGTCCATCTAGTATTGAACCATGGGGAAGAGTCTTGGGAAGGTAATTGGGTTTAATTTAGATAAGCTTCAAGGATGTAGAGGTGTAATTAGAGGAGGTGGTGAGGGGTTTTATTTATTGGGATAAGAGAGTGGTGTTTTTGAATATATTATTCATTTTTATATTATTTTGGCTCAAGACTATCAATTATGTTGATTCTTAAGACAATTTATAGTAACTATTTCATGTTACTTTTAACTAATGGTATTTTATAACAAAAATGGATCAAAAATTTATTTATTTAAGTTATAATATTTAATATCATAAATTACCATATTTCATTATTCATTAAAAACTAAAAAATTCTTGAAAAATCCCAAAAAACACCATAACCATTTTTCTACATCAATATTTAAAAAATGAACTAAATTTTTTGATTTTTTTTTTCGAAATATGATAAAATTATTTTTTATTAAAATATTCATTTATTCAGAAATAATGATTTTAATATTATCACATATTTCATGACACTTTGAAAAATTAGGTATGATATTGTAAAATTATCTTATAATTATAATAAAAAGAAAATATATTTATGAATATATTTTTTGAAAATAAATTTCATTTTAAATAATTATATTAAATATAATATTGTAAATAAACATTAAAATATTACAAAAATACCAACACTCAATTTATCTTGTTTCAAAAATATTTACTTATACAATGATATAAATATATCACATTTTCTTTTATGAGATACTTGAATTTTATTTATACATTAATGGGTTAGGTTATTATTCTAATGGATAAATTACTATTTCTAATGGCCATATTACTATTCCTACAGTCATGTTACTATTCAATTAGTATAGATTCCTTAATTTCTATAAATACCACTTATTAAATTATAATGTTATAATAAAGTAAACTATATAATTCCAAAATAAAAACATTTTATTATATAATTACCTAGGTTGTTTGATTTGGTTTCAGAGAAATCTTTTATTTAACCTTTCAAATATTGTATGATAAATTTTTAGTGAAATATCTAGGGATTTATTTATGGATATGACTTGGGAAGCCTCTATTGGTAATTCAAAAGAGTGAAAATATAGAAACATTTCCTAAAATTATGGAAAGGTACTTGGAAATTTGTTTCCAAGAAATTATATCCCATTCTATATAATATATGTAACAACATGAAATATTAAAAAAATACATTTTTCCATAAATTACCTTGTGTTGAACACCGAGCATAAATGAAATCCAAAATATTATTATCATAACATGACCGTTATAAAATATCAATTAAATTGGTGGGTGTGAATATGGTTAACATTATCATGAAATAAATATTATGTTCATATTCAATATAGATTTATTTTTTCTTAGGAAATTAACACATAAATTTTAGTAAAGAAATATTATTATTTTGATATATGTTTTCTTTTAAAAGTTTATTTTTTTTACTTTTGATAAGATAATAAATATAATTTTTTTTTGTACTTTTATAAAATTTATTTGATAAAATTAAAATCATTTTTTAATTATTAATGTCAAAAATATATAAGAATGAATTTTTTAGAATATTCTCAAAAGATTAATTTTTTAATGAATAGTGAAAATAAATTTTTTTATTAAAGCATTATTAATTTCCAAAAAATTAAAAATGATAAAAGTCACATTATGTTATTAATACGGTTCAAAGTAACATAATAAATATTAAGTTATATTTCAACCACTTAAATTATTTTTAATAAATATTATATTTTATTTTAAAATAAGTTTAATTTTGTGTTTAAAAATTGGATTATTATAAAAACTCTTTTAAAGAATGTGATTTTTATGATTTTCAAGTAATTAAAATAATCCCAAAGGGGGAATGTTTTAAATTAAAAATAAATATTATATATCAATAAATAATAATTTAGTTTCACATAATTATAATTAGTAGTCTTATAGTTAACATAAAATTATATTGGTTATGAAAAATAAACTTCTTCAAAACCTGCTTTTTCACTATGTATGCGTGTTTTGTTTTAAATATAATTTTTCTAATTATTCTTATTAATTTTGGTAAAATTAATTATATATTTATAATATTAATTTACTAATTTTGTTTTAATTTCATTTCCATTGTTAGTAAAAAAACAATCACCTAAAAAGATATACTGTGGTATGGGTAAAATAATATAGTAGTTATGCTTAAAAGGAAAAAGATTTAAATTAAAAAATGGGAATTTGATATTTTTATTAACCCTGAATGAACATAAAGCATTAATTATCATAAAAAATAGTAATTGATTCCTCTCAAATATGGTAGGCTTTAGAAATAATATAATCATTATTTCATTAATTAAAAACACCCCTCTTTAAGTATAAATACCATGTTTCACCTACCCATTTCTCCATAAAAACCACTATTTTATTTGAAATATTCATCAAAATTATTCCTCACTACTATATTCATGTAAATGTTTCACTGGTATTACTAAATAACTAATTAAAAGGTATTTAATTTATTCTCCGATGAAGTGATATTCAAGTGGTAATCTTCCCAAACAACATCTCTTATTTTATTTTCTTCATATAACTTCACCTCACCTCATTCATCTATCAATGAATAGTAACTCTGGAATCTTGTACATACTATAAAATTACATTACTAATGTAACATCATATATATATACCTTTTATTATTTCCTCTCATTCTATGGAACACATCCATCGTCAACATTATGGTGGATATCCATCGATATAGATAATGATTTTGCGTTTTCCATTACCCACTTCATGGATGTACATAAAAGTATTATTCTTATGAAATTATATTTTAATAGATATATTATATCTCATTTTATATTCTAGAACAAATATATAGAAAATAAATTAAACAAAATTAAACTAGTTTATAATGTTCATAAAATTACCACATTAAACTAAACATTTATAAGTTATATTTAATCAAATGAATCATCATTATGTAAGAGAGGAAAATGAAATATTAGACCATTTAAATTTATTTAGGTTATTGAATAAAATTTAATAATACTTTGGGAGTTTTATTTCCATTTAAAAAAAATCCATAATTATACTTAAGTGAACTGATCATGAAACCAGGAAACAAACACACATGAAATAATGAAATTAATGAAATATTATTAATGAAGACATGGTAAGATATTATGAAGGGGCTATATAATGAATTATAAATATGAATATTGTTAGAGATCAAATTAATGACATTCCTTAATCTTTTATACATGATGTTTATGGATAAAAAACTAAATAGAAGCAGGAGGTAAGAGATTTCTTAACTTAATTTCCATTCATTTGGATAAACTCTTACTTCATTAATTTATAAATGATATGATTATTTAGGAAATGAATTTATATTAATTCATATTTTTTCCACTATTTTATTTTATATTTACTATATATTCACTAAATTTATAAATTTGGTTGATGCTCACTTTGATGATATGATATTTTATGAGTACCTCTAACTAAAAATTTATCTTTTTAAATTTTCCCTCAAAACAATCTATTTCATCCATGACCATGTTTTTTAAAAAAAGTTAATTTATTTTACTATTATCCAATGATTTTTTAAATTTATATTTACTCATGTTTTAATTTTACAATATTTTTTTACTATATATATTTTTTCATTTTCTAAACTAGGTTTTTGAGGCTTTTCTAACAGAAATGCCAAAAAATGTTTTTATAACTTCTACGATGTGAGAATATTTTTATAACATCATAATGTCTTAACTATTTAAGACATCATTTAAATGTTTTATTCATTATTTTAATAGAATTTCTTTATTCTATAATTGTGTTGCATTTTTAAAATAAGTGATTTTAAAAGAGAAAAGATGTATTTCCCCCCATAAATTTTCAATGATCTCATTTAATGTATTATAATTTATATAAACCAACATTTTTAAATATTATTCTTTATTTAGTTGTATGTCTTATGATACCATATTAAAAATTATATTAAATGGTTATGGATTAGTTTCATTAGGGATGCACAATTTTGAAACCAATCACCGTATCACTCTAAATGGTTTGTGATTTTTTCTTATAATATTGAATGTTTTTTATATTTCGTATGATAGTTTTAATAAAAACTGTTTTGGTTGTTTATATTTTTCCAATTTCATATAAATTATGTTTTGGAGTTATTATGTAATGGGAGGGTCCTTCCATAGCCCCTTTATGCATCAGTAGGATTCATAAGAAAAACAAGTTTGGGTATTGGATTATGTCTTACCCTTTTTCAATGTTGTCTTTGTTGAAGCCTTGAAGATAAGTTTTAGATGTCTATAATAATGAATTACCTCATTATGAGAGTATTTATTAATTTTAATTTGATTACTTGTTTTTTACAATATATATTTTTTATTTTTCTACCTAATGTCGTTATTAATGTGGAATTATTTGATCATCTTCTATTTTAGCCATATTATGTTCATTTTATTAATAAGAATGAGTTTTAGTTATTTACATTTACATAATTATAATTAATTATTTATTATTTCTTTTAGGGTACATAACCCTTACTAGTAATTTTAGATCCCCCTTTCTTATGTTGTTTTGGGATTTCAATATTTTTATTATGGTTGATACGTAGGGTTATGGAGGGAGAATAATGGTGTTCTAAAAGAATTTTCTATATTGTATTATACATTTTAAATTGTAATTTAAGGTTCAAGAATGTATCTTGTTTTAGAAAAAAATAAATATGAATCATCCTTAAAGATTTGAATCCTTGTATATTATGCATATGTAATAAGTTAACCACCATCCATAGGCTACTAGGGTTAGGTTATTTACAGCAGGTATAAGAGGATGTTTTATCTAAACAATGGAATATAGCTTTTGGAAAAGATAGATCAGATAATGAAACCACATGATTGAATTTTGAAATATATCTAAATAGATAAGGCATATGATTTATAGATTAGTTATATCAATATTGTTAATTTATGTTCAGTGTATTGATATTTTTGAGATTATACATTGTGTTTCATACAGTTATGATCTAATCTAGTGTATGAAATCTTTTTTTATAAGAGGTTAATAATGGATTGAATGGAGACCATATTAGTGTGCATTATCTGTAGAGTAATAATGATTATTTATTTTATGGGTTTAATAAAATAAATAAAAGGGAACAATTCTCCCAAACATTCTTATCATATAAGGAAATTATATAATTTTTTAGCAAGAAAAAATGAATTCCTTATGTCTTATGGCATTAAAGGGAAGCAAGATAAGAATTGGAAGACAAAGAAATATATAGGTCAACAGAACAAGGTAAATAAGTATTTTACAACATGTTATAATTGGGGATGTATACACCTTTTTGAATACTTAATTGAAAATGATTTTTCATCTAGTGTGAATAGAAAGGACATCGTGCTCATTATTTAAAGGGAATTAAAGAATCTATCAATGTGTAATGTTTCAACTATAGAGAGATAGGAAACTATGAAAATAAATACCGCAACCATCAATAGAATATACTTCATAAATATTTATGGGATAATGGTCATGTTTATGATGTTGATATAGATAAAATAGAATGAATATTATTATTATGTTTTTTGATCCAATCAATATATTGAATTAAATCATAATTATAAAAATTATGAAATGTATTAGGATTGTACTGCATTATTTTTTCTTTAAGGTTTTTTTAAAATTTTATGAATAGTGCCATTTTCCAAGAAGTGTGATTCAGTGGAAGGTTAATATTTTTTAAAGCACACTTTCTTAGAAAGGATAACCCTTAATATATTCCCGATTATGAGATAATGATGTTTATATAAAGAGGTGACTGATATAGATAAAGTAAATTTGATAGTTTTGACTACGATGATGATGATTAATGATTTGTTGATGAATCCATTTATGATACCATTGAATAAGTTGAAAAAATATTTGGATTTCGGGAAAATCTCAAATAAAATGTGTTTTACATAATGAATAAGGAAGAATTAATGTTTTAAATATGTTTTTATGATAATTCATATTAATACACTATTTTCATAGAATACATAAAAATATATTAACATGTAGGGTATGTGATGATTAATAACAACTTCATATTGTTTGAGAGATTAATATTGAGTTAAAATTTTAAATTTAGTAAACTTATTTATAAAATTTTAGATCTCGATAATTTGGATGATTTATAAGGATAACTATATTTGAAATTATCTTAGTTAAACATTGGACGAGGTTAAAAATATTAATGCATTTATTCATATGTGATAACTTGGGCCAAACATATTGTTTTTGGAGAATTGGTTGAGACAGACGTAACTAATTTTCACAATTTATATATCTTATGATCTGTTAAAATATATTTTAGTGAATCAATAATAAAAAAATTAATTCTGGGTTATTCATTTCTTTGAGTATGGGATGCTATATAGACATTTTCACTAGATTTCCAAAGACTCAATGAATGAATAATTCAATATGGTTTATTATATTTTGTGGGAATTAAAAATGAAACATATGAGATAACCTTTGATGTTAAAATATTTATATTATATATGATGTTTTTTTAATGTTGAAAAGATTATATTAATATAGTTTTACAAAAAATATAACATGTAGGCTAGGTGACAAATTTTCACATCCATAAAGGATGCTAGGATTGAACCCACAACTGAAGGGTGACAAGGGTGCATCACCTATCACTAGCCTACATGATGTCATGGTTTGTATAATATATTTTTTCATTATTTAAATCGATTTATATATAAAGTAAAGGTTCATTTTTGGAACCCATTATGATTAATAATAATATAATATTTTGGAATGTTATTTGAGTAGTGAAGGTTGAATTATATTTTGGAGAAAAAGATGAGTTTTTTTTGGAAAATTTTAATAGATAAAACTCAACCTTTAAATTAAGTATATTTACTGATTATCATACTCAAGTAAGTAAATGCTTTACTAAACAATAAGAAATGGTTTTTTGATCATAAATGTTAATCGTTTAATTTTATTACCGAGCAATTAATTATCTTTTCATCCATCACATTTTTTTCTGTTTTATGATGAAAAACATTCTAATGACCTTATTCTATATAAATATTCATTAGAACATAATAGTTGGGTTACAATTAAATGTTAATGGTTTCACTTCCTACAATTGTTCCACTATACATTAGCTTAGTTTTGGGTATATCTTTACATTTTCTTCTCCCTATTTTGATGAGGATGTTATATAAGCCCTTCGTAAATTGTGGGTTTCCCACAATGGAATTTTAAAATCTTGAAATTTGTTTTTGAAGTGAAATTTAAATTTCAGAGGATGAAAATTATTGAAGGAGGGGAGAATATAACACCATTAAACATTAAACAAACATTATTTTTTATAGCTTATATTTCATAGAACTCCAAGATTAAACGAACTAAAAAATGTCATTATCTTAGCACAACTGTTATAAACGAACCATTTAAATGGCGGGTTTTATTAATATTAGTTATGCTATGAAATAATTATTATGTTCATATTCAATACAAAATAATTAATTTTAGTAAATTAACACATCATTTTAAGCAAATTAATTTTTTCAATAAATATATTTTTTCTTTAAAAAGCAATTTTTACATTTCTATGAGGAAATAAATATAATTTATTTTAAAAAATTTATAAAATTTATTTGATAAAATTATATTGTTTTTTTATTAATTTCAAAATCACTTTTGGAATATTTTTTGAGCATATTATGAAAAGATTAATTTTCCAGTGAATAGTGAAAAATATAAATTTTTGTAAAAATATCGTTCCTTTTTTACAAATTAATATATTTTAAAGTACCATTATGTTTTGACTATGGATTAACGTAAAATAAAAATTATTAAGTAATATTTCATCATCTTAAATTCTTTTTAATCAACATTATATTTTATTTTAAAATATGTATATTTTGGGTTTCAAAAATGAGATTCGGTATAAAAACTATCTTAATGTACATAATATTCCCCCTTTAAGTAATTAATGTAACCCATAATGGATAAATTTGTGAACATAATTTATTGATTATAT
Source organism: Viscum album (assembly GCA_963277665.1). Classification (NCBI taxonomy): domain Eukaryota; kingdom Viridiplantae; phylum Streptophyta; class Magnoliopsida; order Santalales; family Viscaceae; genus Viscum; species Viscum album. Next base: position 1,095,658,639 of record OY728131.1, on the reverse strand, counting down.
ATAATTAAATTTTAATTATTTTTTATATAATGATAATTATTTATAATGGAGTTAATATAAAGTCATTATTTCTTGAAAAATACACTTCCTGAAAACTCTCTTTTTCATTGTGTTTGTGGGTTTTGTTTTAAATATAATGTTTGAAATGTTTTTAACTAAATATGGTAAAATGGATTTCATATTTGTAATAATATGTTCTAAAATATTTTATGTTAATTTTCATTTTTTGGAATTATAATGTTTCTGTGGTAAAAAAAAGATTTATAGTAGTACTTGTAAAATAATATAACAGGTTACAGTTTAAAGGTAAGTGAATAAAATACCTCAAAACATAAATAATAAATTCTTAGTTAACATGTTTCAAGACCCAAAACAGAATATAAAATATTAATTATTTTCAAAATTTATTTTTATTAATGCCACCCAAATATGGTTTCCTTCAAATACAAATTGATCTTTATTTAACCCCTTTAAACCACACCTCCCCAAGTATAAATACCACCCATCACCAGCAAGTTTTTCCTTCAAATACTGGATTATTTGATTGATAAAACTTCTAATAAAAACTATCCCCATGTCCATGTTCTTCTTATATCACCAAATTTCAAATTCATTGGTCTTTAAGAGATCCATCAGGGAGGTGATATTCAAGAGGTATTTTTCTCAAAGTACCTTTCTTATTTTCTATTAATCTTATACATTATACTCACCTTCGACATCCATTAAGAAATAATAACTATAAAATCAATTCAAAACTATAATTTTATATTTCAAATGGAATATCTCACATCTATCAATTTTATTTTCTCTACTTATTGAATGAAATAAAACCATTGTACAAATTATGGCTGTAAACCATATCAATGGAAAATGATTTTTCTTTCTTACATTACCGCATTCATGGATGGTAAAAAAACAATTATTATAGTTAAATAATGTTTTAATAGGTTTATTATATTTTATTTCATTTTATGAATCTAATTTATAAAAATTATTTTAAATAAAATGTACCTAGTTTGTGATGCTCATAAAAATGGAAAAATTAAACAGAACCCTTATCATTAATTATTAATAAATAAATCATCCTTATCTAAGAAATTGAAACGATACATGAGAACATTTAAAATAATTTAATTTAATAAATAAAATTTCATTTAAACTATAGAGTTTCATTTATAATTGAATTTTAAATACAAAATTCTACTTTGGGGAACCGACCATGAAATAATGAAACAAATGCAACTGAAAAAATTAAAAAATTGATATATTATTAATGAATAGATGGTAAAATGTTATAAAAGGATCATATAAGGAATTATAATTAGAAATATTTTACTTTACTAAGTTAATATCATTCTTTATTCAGTAATACTTTAGGTAGAATAATGAAAAACTTAATTGAACCATGATTATGATATTTCATAACTCAATTTCCATTCATTACATTAAACTCAAACTTCATTGATTTTTTCATGATATTATTATTTTTGAAATGAGTTTATTTTACCATATGATCTATTTAATTTTTTTTATAGATGATATACGTAATCAATTAATTTTAATAATTCCCACTTCAATGAAATGTAATTTTTAAGAGACCTTTTTTTAAAAATTATTTTTTTAATGATTATATTAAAATTATTTCTGTCATAATTGGAAATGTTATCGAAATTTTTTTACATAAATTTTTTTTACTATTATACTATTAATTTTTAAATTAATTTTTATTCATTGATTAACTTTTACAAAAAGTGTTTAATGGTACATTTTTTTCATTTTCTAAACAAGGTTCGTTGTGAGTATTCTGACAAAAATATAGAAGGAATGATTTTTAAATTATACAACTTGAGAATATTTTCTATCATCATGATGCCTTAATTATTTGAGACATTAATTAAATTTTTTAATTATTATTTTCAAAGAATTTATTTATTTTATATTTTCACAATGTTTTAAAAATAAGTTAGTTTCAATGTGAATAATGGTATTTTCCTCAATAAAATTTCATTCATCTCATTTATATTATTTTCAGCTATGAAAATTTAATTTATTAAATATTATGATTCCTTATGTTTGATATATTGTGATTCCATTTCTAGTATTATATTAAATGTATATTGATAAATTTGACTGGGGATGTACTTTTTTGATACCATTCACCATATTACTCTGGGTGGGTACAAATTATGTTAACTTAATGGGGAATGTTATTTTAATTTTTGTATTATATTTGAAATAAAAATGTATATATTGATTATGTTTAACTAATTTTATATGAGGATTGTATTATTATTAAAATGTGATAGGTGAGGCCCTCTAAAACTCCTTGATGCATTGGTACGTTTCATGAGACAAACTAGTTTGGGTATTGTCTTATGTATTACCCATGTATGTATAGTTTTTTGGACAAATGCTTTATGATATGTTTTTGATGTCCAAAATTATTCATTACCTCATTATAATATTATTTATTTATTTACATGTGATTATTTGATTAATTTAATATCCAGGGTTATGATTTCTATCTGAGGTTATTATTTATATAGAATAATTTGATCATCTTTTATACTAACCATATTTTGTTCAAGAAATTAAATGTAATTTAATTTAGTTATTTAACTTTACATTATTGTAATTAATTATTTATGATTTCTTCCATTGAAAAAAACTTTATTTATAATTTAATCTCACCCCTTTCTTATGCTTCATTTTCCCATAGGATGTGAAAATGTTTCTTATGGTTAATATGTTATGTTAAGCTAAGTGAATAATGGTGTTTTCGAATAATTATACATGTTTTATTTTATATATGAATTTTTAATATATTTTTCATTCACATATCTATTTTATAATAAATATTAATCTGTTCAGTCCTTTGGGTTGTGATTCCATATATATTATACCAGTATAGTAATGTAACTACTAACTTTAGTCTACTAGGGTTGGGGTATTTAGACTTAAAGTGGATGTAGCTCTATCATAGAGTAACATATGGGTAATAATTATTACAATGGAACATTGATCTAGACTCGATCATGACACGATGTATGAAAATGGTCTTTTCTTCACATTTTTATTGAAAATATTGAGAGACATTCTTTAGCATTACACAAACCCTTAATGAAAAATCATAAAGGATTAAAATAAATGATGATCATGGATGGCCTAATTAAATCCAATGTTGTCATAGATATAAAATAAAGTTTCATGATTTAGATATTAAATAAAGGAATTATAATGATTATGGTGTTTTACATGATGATTAGTATTTCTAACACAATGAGTTTATGTTTTAGACAATAGTGGGAAATCGGAGATAGTGGGTTAACATTCAATGTGATAGAACATTTTCAAATTTGGAGCTAAATTGTATGATTACTAGTGTGAAAGTTGCTGTGATTATTCCTAATTAGTTATCAAATAACATTATTAACAACATACACCTTAATAAAATCTCATTCTGACCAAAGAGAATATAAATTGAGATCACATAGAATTTTGATAATAGAGACCATATAGGAAAGAATATTCAATATTTGATATGTCGATAATGTTGGAAGAACAAATAAAGGTAATATCTAAAATGTAGTGGAATATGTTTTCAGTGTGGAAAGGAAGGGAACAAATGACGTAATTATAGGGAAAATGAAACATTCGATTGAAAAAAGGATTAGAATTATTGTTTCATTAAAAATTAATTTTATGTTTGTTTTCTAAATGTGGATAGAAGGGGAATTATGGAAATTGATGCTCTAATCATTTTACTAATGGAAGAAATCCTAAAAAATGTTTTTAGGGGTGTGTGAGGAATGATTATTATATTGTCTAGGAAGAGAATATGAATGGCATATGAAAGTAATGAGGTGTTAAGGAATTTAAATAATGCCTCATTAATGGATTAATGATAACATGGGCTTATAAATGTATTGATTTATTTAAATTAAGTTAGTATATTACTAGAATCATGAATCATATATGATTGTTCAGTATATGTTTTTGTTTAGGATATGAAACAACATGTTAAATAGTTATAAAAACATATAAATTTGATTTATTGGAAAGGTAATATTTTATTGAAAATAATTGATTAATGGGGAATAACCCTAAATATGTTATTGAGGATGAGAAAATAGTGTTTATTTTGGATATTGAGATGATTGATATAGATAATGTAATCTGGATAGTATTGACAATCTCAGAAATGATAAATGATTTGATGAGAATGTGTATTTTTTATACTTGATTTAGTTTGACAGATTTTTGTAATTGAGGAATATGTCTAATCATATATATTTTATGTAATAATTGAGGAGTCATGTATCATTTCAACAAGGTTTTATGATATTTCATTTTATTTCCATGTTTTATGATAATACATGATTATAGACATCATATGTTTTGAATTTAACAATCCATAGATACTCTATGATATATGTAGGAAAAATGTGAAGTTTATTTTGTAAAATTTAGTAACCTTATATAAACTTTTTAATTTTTTTACAGTTTATGAGGATAACCAATTTGGTTATGGTTTATTTTTATCTTAATATAGATATTCAGATGTTACTATGTTACATCACTATATAAAGAAATATTAATATTTGATAACCAGTGAGAACATTAATTTAAATAGAGATGGAAGTAATAACATAACATTCTGGATCTTATTTATAGCTTTAGGCTTGAAAAAATAATCTCTTATAGTAATAGATGATGGGGAAATTGATCATGTCATAACTAAATGATGAAATTTAACTAATGATAAAAAAGATATCAAGTATGTACATTTTCATAAGATCTAAGTTCAGATAGAAAAGAAAATCCTTAGTATTATGAGAAGGATCTTGAAATAGAATGTTGTCCTAATATCATAATTTTTTAATGTTATTAATATCCTTTTTCATTCAACTATATTTTTAGTATTATTGTTCCTTAAATTTCCCTAGACCTTGTTCTCTATCACTTTCCATAAGTATTTTGGTGTTAGTTTTCTCTTATAATCTCATTTTTTCACATCCCACCTATGATATCATATTTAGAAACCTAGTATGTTTTATTCCAAATGAATTTCCCACATACCATTCTCTTTTTCAAGATGACATTTTATTAACCCTTTTTTACAATGTTGGTTTCTATAAAATAATTTTCAAATATTAATCCTTTAATGACTGAGCTGAATTTTGAGGGAGAAATTTCTTTTATTGGGGTAGAATGTAACACCCAACGATTTTATTGAATAATTATATTGAAATGAATTAAATAATTCCTATATTTTTCATTACCCACCACACTGTGTTTATCTTGTGATACAAAAAATATAATCTTTATCTTATGTTACATAAAACACCGAGTTTAAATGAATTATGATATACTATTAAAATATTATTGTTTCATATCATTAACATAACCGAGCTATTTAAATCATGATTATGAATATGATTAAATAAAAAATTCACATATATGGTCAAACATGTACATATAATTACTTTTTTGGTGATGATTTAATTAAAAATAAAACAAATAACCTTTAGAAAATAAAGGAAATCATTTTATAACAAATTATTATTTTACACATAAACATGTTTTACCTCAAAAACATAAATGAGAAATAGTATTAAATTAGTTAAATGATATTTTCATATTTTATAATCAATAAATAATTTAATATTTATCTTATATTCTTTATAGGCAAGAGAGAAAAAATTTCATGTTTTACACTTTAAAATGTGTTTTCGAAAAATTATTATTTTTTGCCATAACCAAGAATTTTTATAAAACAAATTTTTTCAAATTTTATAAAAATTATTTTGAAAAATAAAATTCATTTTAGAAATATTAATATCAAATTATCCTAGGATGAGGTTTTAGGATTTTTCGTACTAGTTTCATTTTTTGAGGGATATTGAAAAATACTACATGGAAAATAAAAAATGACTTTTCATTAAAATTATTTAAAAAGTAAAAATATATTTTAAAATTTTAAGGTAAATTAAATCATTTTTATATATTATTATAATTTATTTAATTTTAATCAATTTCTTATTGTATTATGATATAAAAACATCATAATATACGAAATATTTTTTCATTGAAACTCAACTATCTCAACATGTCATGAGATAAATTTTCAAGTAAAATTTTCCAATTCACTAATTTAAATTTGAAAAAATTTATTAAATTTTTTTTATTATAATTTATTTTATCTAATAATTCCAAATTAATTTTTGACTAAAACAAATAGAATAATCATTAAAAAATATTTACCATATTTATGGATAAAACAAAATTACTGTGGGTTAAATCATGATGATAATGGTTAAAAATGATATACCAAAATGTAAAACACCTATTATCCAGACATATTTTTACATTATATCTTATATGTTCAAAAGGGTCCCAATTTGGATAATTTATTCATGTGAAAAATGTGGGTACAACTTTTTCATTCAAAGTATTACAAATATTTCACTCACATAATATATAAATGTCAATTCATCTCCTCTATACATCACACCATAAAAATATTTAGTCTCATAAAATAATACAAAAAATAACATAAAAACATACATCCTATCATCCTAGAAACCTTGTCTTTAGGTATGAAGACATCTTGTGGTGGAATTTGCTGCAATCAATTGTATGATACCTGAAGATGAGGTAGTGTTCTTCAACATGTGATTTTATTTTATTTATTAATCCACGTTATTAAATTATTATTAAACCATGATCATATAATATATTAAGTATATTTCATATAATTATTTATTGTTATGTTGAGTAAATTACCTACATCTATATCCTCTTGAATAAAATGGGTTTACAAAACATAGTTCGTATGTACAACATACTACCGCTTCACAAATCATTTTTATTTTTTCCATTATCACATCTCATGGTAAGGTATGATGATAGAAATAAAGTATATATATAATATTTATAACATATTTGTATCTTATTAATTATTATATAATTCATAAAATTTATAGATTCCATTCTATAGGGGATACACTTTCATTGCTCATGTGTAGGAGTACCGCCTCACGAAGTGATGTGATTCATTTTCACAAACGATTTACATGGAAGATAATAAGTATAATGTGATTAAATATAATTTTTATAAGTATATATGAAATAAATGACATTATATTTATATTAAGTAAATATTTTTCAATATTAATATATCATATTTCATTTTCCTTTTTACCTTTTCACTCACTAATAGAAGATAACATCATTCGAGTATGTGTAGACAACCGCCTTCATGAAGCGATGTGCTATTATTTTTTCACCACCACATCCCATTGATATGTATAAGTAAATTTAGATGGAAAATATTTTATTTATGATATTATGATCATTATGGATATATATAATATTACATACCTCCAATCCATCTTGGTCATAGAAAAATGGAAATGTCAGTCCTGATTACGTACAACCTACCATATCAATGATAATTACATACTTAATTTATCATTACAATAATTCATAAAAAGTATTGAAATTATAAATTATGTAAAAATATAATTATTATATAATCATTATGAAACTATAAATTATGGTTAGTAGATCAGTATAAGATAATTAAATGTAAAAAATCAAAAAATATAAGAAAAACAAAGTGGTTATTACATGAATGATTACATTATCATTGATTTTTTTATAAAATAGTAATAAAAGTAAATAATTAAATCATATGTAAAGTATATATAGAATTATGGTTCTTTTATATATTTATAATAAAAAAATATTTATTATACATAAGGTTTGAACATGTATAGAAGAAATCAAGACCTAAGGTAAGATATTTTTATCTCACTTTGTACTTTTTTGAGATACATAAAATATCCGAAACCTATTTATTTCATTTCTAAAATAGAAATTATAATAATTTAGTTGATGATGATTATACTTGAAATTATTTTTCATTACTTATATTTTCTGGGATCTCTCTTTCATGGGTTTTATAGTTAAAATGTTACCAAAGTGGTAATTGATTATTGTATCAATTTTCTATCCTTTAGACATATGGTTTTTTATGCACCTAAATTCCTTTAAGAGGTTTATTTACAACCCATTTTATATGAAATATCATGTATTTATTTGTTTTCTTGATATTCAATATTCCATATATTACTATTCCTCGATTTTTATTTAATTTCAAATCTACCCATGTTGTATTGATTTTATGTTACAGTCTCATCATTTACCAGGATTTTTTATGATTATTTTTCCAATGATATAATATTATGATCTATCTCTCATGAATCACAAGAATTTTATAATACTCATTTTATGTAATGATAATAATTTTTTACCTTAATTTCAATCTCATCATGTAATAAATTTAAAAAAGAATAATTTTTTAGGGAAATCATGTTTTCAATTGAAACCCATATTTCTTCCAAAATAATGTTTATAGTAAGATATTCTTAAATGTTTTATTATAATAAAATTATTTTTGAAGAAATTTTTTCTCATTTCTTAATTTTTACAAATGTTTTTTGATTTGAATCTTTATGTCGCATTAGAAAACATTATCTTTTGTATTTCATTGAAAATTTGAATGGAATTATTTTTTAACATGTAAATCAAGAGTAAAAAATCACATCATCATGACAATTAATATATTTTAATAATATTTTATAATAATTAATGATTATTTTGAATGAAAAATATTTTTAAAACATTTTGTGTTTTATTTTTTTTAAATATATAAAGAAACTTTCATCCGGATTTTTTTTAAAAATTTTCTTATAAAAAATACTTCATAAGGATTTAATAATATTTAAAAAATGATTTCAAATTTCTATTATTTTTATTATTATATAGTTTTATTTTTTTCCAATGAAATATTATTTTCCTCAATAACGGTTCCATGGGATTTTTATTTTAAAACCATTATCCATTTGTGATGATATCCTTTGAAGTAAAATATACATTAACTAGGATTTTTTCCAAGTATACCATTCATATTATTCATATGAATGGTTAATTTTTATGTTGAAATGGTTTTTATGAAACCAATTTATCTTAAATGTGTTATTTTAAGATGAATTTTTTATGAAAAATATTTATTTTCAATGGTTTATGTTATGATGAAATCTTGAAATGATAATGAAAACCAGTCCCTTTCCATAGTTATACAGTGATTACATTTTTTATGAATCCCATTTATTTTCATCATTTCTGATATATATTATTTCATAAAAATGTGTGGATTGTGGGACGGGTGGTACCTATATTTAGCTCCATTTCATTGGGAAATGATTAATATTATATGTTATAAAAGGATACACCTGAGGGAATCCCAATCACGATATATGAAAAAAGGGAGGTATTCATGTGACCGATGTAGATAATGGGTGGCTATCCCAATCCTAACTTGTTATGAATGTCTTAGTGGTTAGCCTTGAAATGTTATTTTCTATGCTAATGTGTATTCCCAAAATTTATGTTTTATTCCAATATTATTCTCTACAGACTCAATTTATTTGATTTCAATATGATTAATTTCTTATGAAATTATAATCAATATGTCATGACTCAATATGTTGACCTTTGATTTGAGGTTTATGGTATTCATAAGTTATTATCATGTTCACAATCCCCTTTTCTCAGGTTATATTTATGATTTTTCATAGTTTACCCTTATTTAGAATTTTATCTCCCCCATTCCTATTTTAACAATCCATAGGTTACAAATAGAGGTTTTGTATATGGAATTCCTATGAATATTACTAAATGGGAACATATTTGTGGGAAAAAATGAAGGTATTTCACCAAATTAGAAGATTTTGTAACTAGTATCCAAATGAACTTAAGTATTAACATCCTCAGTCATGTGTTTGGGTATGATAATGAATAATAATATAATAGATTAAATATCCATGTATGAAGAGACAATGTCTCCATAATATAACTATCAATATTTTTTAATGAAATCTCTTATGACTCTATTCATTAAATCCTTAATTATTTATATATAATATGTGATTATAAAAGGAATTACTATGAAAACATAGTTTCCATTCCTTATATTAATGGATTTTTTATGAATTTATTCTTTATTCAACATTCATTGGTGATATCCTGAATGAAGGCCCACATTAAAGAAATAATTACACATACATTTTTCATCAAACATATTTTTTATCCATTAAGGAGACATTTTTTCTTTATCATTATTTTATTGAGTTGACGACAATCAATTATTCAGTGTACTATCACATTCCTCATAGTGATGAAGTGGAATATGTCACCCCATGATAATGAACATTGGAATATACACTCATTATTTAGATTATCCTATAGTTTCTTCATCATCACCTATTGTTCAAAAATGAGAATTCTATAAATATTCATGGATATTGGAATGGATATAAGCATAAGATCGATTAAAAATTCACCTTATAGACTAGGAGTAAGACCATTAAAATTCACAGGAAATACATTAGTACAATCCCTAAAAACGTGCATGTCATGAAACATGGTACATTCCATAGTCTCCATCATCTGAGAAAGATACACATTTTTTGAATGAAAAAAATATAAATGCTTTACATGACGATACCAAAAAATGCCCATACTCCTCCTTACACTTCTATTGAATTGGATTGAAATTCATAATTTTGATGGTTTTTTATTTCTCTCAAAATTTTATTATGGATCTATATAAAGGAAGATCATCCATTACTTTAATTCCACCAAATTATATTAAAGGGAATATCATAATCATTTCTTGAATGTTCAGCCAGAAAATATGGATTAGGATTGATTTATATGAATGGGATACACCAATTTGACCTTTTTCCATCTTAACTAATAAATGGACTTCCCAATTTAAAGTTAGTTCCTAAATAATTATACTAGAGCTGTGTGGAATAAAAGAATGTGTAGAGACATAATCAAAAATAAAATTCACTATTTTAAACTAAATAACAATAGTACCTATCACCACATCATATTTTGGATCCACCTATGTAGTTGTGATCTAATAAATCAACTTTTATATCTATACCTTGGATGTTAATTTTTTTGTTTTCTATCAACATCCCTATGTTTAGTGAACTGGTTTGTACAGTTTCCATGTTCTTTTCTATTGTAACATTTGAAAATAGGCTGATGGTGGTTATTGACTTCTATTTATCCATTTTATTTGTGGGTTTCTCTATTTGGAAATCACTAGATATGATCAATTCCTTTCCAAACCTAAATAACTTCTTTTTATCCTTTATAGAATTTCAATAATGATTATTCCCACACATTCGACAAGTGTCTTATTGGACTTTATTTCCACCATTTTATTTATATACGATTCCACAAGAGTGAAACACCATTTTCCTCTTCTAATACCCATGAGAGCCAAAAAATTTCACTATATCAATCATAACATTTAGGGAACATAAGACAATTCCTTCATATATATGTTGAACTATAAAATTGAAAAATAACTTTAAATGTTTTGTTTTATCCTTTAGAATAAGACATCAACATTATATTTAGGGGATTTGACTATGGTAAAATCATATTGTGAATGTCTTGGTATGTTTACTTTGAATAAACCAATGTATTATTCGTTTTTTTCTTGATGTTATGAAAATACATCTTGATTTAATTTTCAAGAGTGACGAAATGATTTATCAAACAAAAAATTATATAATTTATTCCACTCTATCTCATTGATACAATTCATAGGCTTTACATTTTTTTATCAATATTCAATATCGACCCGATTCTACCTCTATATAGTAAACATCTAGGGCTTCGTTATCTTATTAATAGTATTGAATGATAAATAATATATTTTCAATTGATTTCATCCATCTTTCTATAATTAAATGATAATAATATCAGATAAATATTTTAATCAGTTGTTGAGTAGTGTTTTTAGTTGCAACATGATATTTTATGGGGATATTCAGGTGTTCCTAAAGATTCATGTTTTAGTTAAAAAGTAGATATAGTTTGTAATGTATTATTATGATGTTTTAGACACCTACTTCTATAGGGTTGGGAATCTCATTTGATCAGTCACCACATTTCCCATTACAATAGTTATTGAATTATATTCTCATATTTCCAATCATTTGAATGAAATAAATGGATAATTTGGGAAGATTATTTTTGAAGTATTAAACAAACCAACTAGAAACTTTGAAAATTATAGAGAAAAATAAAATTGATATAAATTATGAAATATTTGGATTACTTGTTTTTAACAAATTTTATCCAATATATATTTCTAAATACAATATATTATTGGAATTTTTATTCCCCTCATAATTTTATGTAAAGAGTTCATGAATTTCAAATCTTATCTAATGGGAGTGTCAACACAAGTGCTAAATAAACCCATTTTATTATACCATGAAACTCTATAGTCAAAGAAAATATTCCATTTTAGAGTTATTACACCTAGGTACTTCTATTATAGATCCAAATACACTTTTAATATGTATAAATAGATTTAATTTATTGAAAACTTCTTTACCTATACTTTTCTCAAATTATAGAATATTTTCAGATAATTAGGTTTATCCGTACACTTATCCTTAAAATTTTCCCAAGGGTTTTACTATAATATTTTCATCTTAATATCCAAATTTTTTCTAAACCATGCATCTAATAAAAAATATAGAGACCTATGTCATTTACACAATTTATAACATTATTATTAAATATATATATATATATATATATATTAATAAAATATAAGGACCATAATAGACTAGATATATTGGAATACATTGTTCATATTATATAAAAATTTTATGAAAATGAAAAATTTATTATATTATCTAGAGTGATATCAAAAAAAAATTTTATATCCATACACTATATGGGATAATTTGGGAAATACATAAATAAAGGATTGATCACTAACTACTTATAAAGACATAAGCATGATAAGGATGTAGATAATGTAAGTCAAAGGTATATCATGACATCTTAAAAGAGAAGTTAAATGAGTAATCAAATGGAAGAATTAAATAATTAGCATGGGATTATAAGATCATTGAATCATGGGAATAATTTTAATGATACGAAAAATGACAGAACACATAAGTCATGGATAACTACCAGGAAAATATTAGAATTTATATAAATCCCCATAGTGGATTGATTTTACTCAATCATATATATTAATTCCCATGAGATAAAAACATTACTCAATTAATTGGAGAGATATATAATTATGGGTCCATGAATCAAAATCATTTCATGTATGTTCATATGCATTCCAAATAAGGATATAAATTATACAACATAAACCTTACAGTTTAACCAATAATTAAATGTGTTACAGAATCCTTTCTCATTACAAAATCTAATGAATTTTCATAAATAAGAAATTTTTGAATTGGAGATAAGAAATAAATTACAATATCAATATATGGGAGAATAAGATAAGAATATATTTAGAGAACTATATACATAATCTAGTTGGATTCCATGAAAAAAATAATGACATTGTGATCAAGAGAGATAATGTCCATTAACCTGATCGAAATGGTTGGTTATAATGATCCCAAACCTAGAGATCAATTTATCACATTCATTTTTTAATCCCTTAGTAAATAACTAATTTAGTTATTTAAATTATCAAAAATTTTATTTGAGTTTATTCTTATGTTTATTTTAATTTTTACCATTCCATATTCAATTACTCATCCTACTAAGTTTATGTCAGATATTTGGTTGCTAAATGGTAAATATTTGAAAAATCACTATGGTAAGATGAATAAGTAATATTAGATTATTCCATAATCATGTCCAAAAATTTAATCACGAAATAATTATCTTTTTCATACATGAATTATACTTTTTAAACTAAAAATGAAATGTGGTTATGAAAAATGAACTATGTTAAAATCATGGAGATGGTATTCTTAATGTATTCATGTGTAACATTTCAATATATGGAGTATTATAATAGAATTAGTTATTACTATTATCTATCTTTATAATATTAAAATTATATCATAATTATCTAATTATTTCATTAAATAACCTTACTTATAACATCCATTTTATGTGGTAATAATAAAAATAAAAAAATGAATCACATCACTACATGAAGTAGTAGTCTTCCGTACAAACGAACGATGTGATAATTATCGATGGATGGTAGGGTGGTAAATAAATGATAAATTACATGAAAAAATTTATAATATCCGTTATTATCATATATATATATATATAATATATATGACCTTCCATGTGATTCATTATCAAAAATGAGTCACATCTCTTCATGGGGAGGTTATCCTCATAAAAAATGAGTGACATTATCGTATTATCTATAGAATGGAATATAAGAAGATAAACATGAAATTTTAATTATTTAACAATAATTATATCATAAATATAATATATAAAATTTATGTACATAATTTTACCCAATCATGATAAGGGATGATGAATAACCATTTATATCACTCTATTATGTGGTATTCCTCTATACACATGAACAATAGTTTTGATTCACATTTTAGAGTAGTGGGGATTGTTAAAAATTATTACATTTAATAAAAAAATTGTCTAGTATTTATAAGACACTGAGGTTATTATATTTGGATGGTTTTATAATATCTGATGGAGCGGGAGGAATAAATACAACAAAATAACCAGCTAAGGACATTATATATCCATTAGAAAATATCTTTTGGTTTTCACCTAATGTCTTCCAAGGAGTAAATTTGGAAAAATAAAAGTATTCCAGGATTGGGGTAGGTATGTAATGTATTTTTTATTTTAGTTATTTGATAATAAAATGGGTTTATAATGTTTAAATATGAGGGAATTTTGGGTGGTCTTTTATAAGGTAGGGGATAATAAAAACATCCAGTTTTTGAAAATAAATAATTACACTAATTTTTTATCATATAATAAGGATAAAAATAGAAAATATTTATATATTAATATGAAACGGTCAATATATTACTCTAAAATAGGACTTATACATTATTTTGGTCATTTTTCACCCATACGAATTTAGTTTAACCCCTAAGTAAACCCTTTTTTCCATAACCATGAGAAATAATTTATATTATTTTAACTATTCATTATCATAAAAAATTATGTTGAAAATATTATATAATATAAATCCATTTAATTCAAAATAATGAATTATTTTTCAAAATTCAAATCACATATGTTTTTGGAATTTAATTTAAAATTAAACCTTTCACAAATAAAATCAGGTTTCTATTAAAACCGGCACCCAAAACGGTCCGTGAAAAGGCTCGAAGGGTGTTCCAGATCCCCCTGGGCTGGAACAAGTTCCCAAGTATCATTAAATGATGTTTGGGAATGATTTACCCTGGTTTATAAACATTAAACAACAAACAATTTCAATATGAAAAATCTGTATTTTTCAAAACAAACCATCTTTTACAAAAAACAAGATTTTTATTACATCATTAAAACAACTCCCAAAGACTTAAAAAAAGATGAATACCAAAATGTATATCCCCATCGACCTCCTCATGTAAAGTGAACCTCCCTCAATCCCTCTTCACAACATTGCTCCAAGAAGAACCGCAAAAAATACCAAACCGCTGGCACAAAAAGTATTAACCAAACCTAAAACAAAATAACCAAGACTACTTACATTCCAAGGTTTAAGTAGGGGTGAGACAAATCCAAGTAGGATACCACCAATAAGAGATTTCGTGTGATAAAAGTTTTTAGACAAGAAGCATTACATGTTTTCTAAATAAGAAATGCTTGTCACAATTTATAAAGGATGAAACTTTAAATGAAATCAGCTTTCAAGTGGGCTATTTTTAAGATTAAACACTTTTAAAAATAATGTAAATGATACGGAATTTTCCCACCAACCATACTGTATTCCGGCAGTATTCACAATATATCTAATGATCGCAAGTAATGAGAAATAACCCATAGGCACTATATTGTGGTTGGTCCCAAGTACCTCATGTCTTAGTGAAAGTAACCGTCATAAATATCCATTCTCGTGCATGAGCCTCTATCAAGGTACATACCCATAATATAGTGGTCCCCAATCATCATTATCGTCATTGTTTAGTTAGTTTTGTAAGCATTAATCATTCTATGTGAAACTGAGGCCAACCCCCATGGGACCACTAGCATACTAGTACACATCCACCCACCTAGATACCCGGGTTTCTCTCTTGTGATCAAACAAGTTCAACAAGAAAAGAAATATAATTTACAAATGAAAATATCTCTTCCATATCACATATCCACCAAACAGACCACATGCACATCACAAAAGTCACCAAATCCACCTTTTCATTCAAATACATTTTGAAATCATACTCACACCAAAATAGCCCACAACAATTTCCACATTTCTTTAACACTTCCAAAAATCCTTTAAAAAATTTTATAAAACCATTATAAATATTCCAACTCACATAACATCCCACTCAAATATCACATAATATTCTTCTCACCTTCAAAATTCATTTTATCATCAAACTCAAATGAAACAGTTCACAACCATGTTTCTCACCCACATCACAATTTGGTAAAACATTTCTACGATTTATATAACATTCTAAAAGCACTTAAAATTTTAAATCACAAATTCACCTTTCAAAAACCCATATTAGGTGAACACACTCACCCAAAAAATACATATACACCATTTTCCTACCTTTTTAACTGAGAAAATCATTTAAAATTTTCATAAAACAAACCAAAGAGGTAGAACCATGGTTTGCATACAAAACCCATTTCAAATCAGTCATTCAAGACCAAAATCATACCAATACCAATAAAAAACATAATTTTCATCCCTTGAAACATTTATTAAACCACACCCATGTGTTATAAAAACAACTCAAATAATACCACAAAATATGCACATAAAAAACACGCATTTTCATAAATCACTTTCAAAAAGTACAACATGGTTTTACACCTTAAAACAATTAAAAAACCCCCTTTGAAGGACCACATGAAACTAAGGAATTAACAAAACAGAACTATTATCCCTTTTCAACAATAATAAATCACTTTCATATGTTATAAAATACACCCAAACATTACCCCAAGAGTCACAAATGAAAAGAACACAATTTTAAGGTAAAATGCAACTATAAAATTAAATTCAATACCAAATCCTTCAAAAATAGTTTTATCAACATACAAAACAGATTAGAAACATGCTAAATTAACAAACCAAGTAAGCTAACTCATCCTAAAATGGTTACACATGGAATCTTCCACTGAAAGCGTCGAATCCCTCAAAACATGGTGTGAAACATCAACCGCAGCACCGCCGCAAAAAAAGAAAGATAAATCCAGACATAGACCACAATATTTGACCAAAAATACACCAAATGAAACACTATTTTGAACCCTAACTTCTGGAAATTTAGAACATAATGAATGAGGGAGGAAACCCAAAGGAAAAAAGGAAGAAACCAAGTAGGAATCACTTACCTTAAACAATCTTGAAGAATTCACCCCAAATATTCAAAATGTTTAATATCCAAGAAACCAAAACTAATAGTTCGGATATAATGAGGATGATTAGGTTATGTGATGTATGAAATGGGGGAGAAAGAATAAAAATTTAAATGTTTATGAAAGAATCAAATTACCTTCTCAAATCTGGATGATTTGAAGAACACTGAAAATTTTAGCCCTAATATGAGATCCAAATGTGCCTAAAAGAGGATAAATAGATAACGAGAGTTATCCACGAGTTTTTGGATTCAGGTGGGAGGTGAAATCAATAAAAAATAGTAAAAAATGTTTGAGATATTAAATAATTAAAAAAATAATTTAAAGTAGGAAATGGGCTTTCGGGCGGGCCCAACACCTTAATAAAAAACCCAAATCCATCATTATTATGGATTCATATGGGGTCATAATTGATATAGTGGTTTTAATATAAAAGGTTATAGAAATTTGGAAGGGTAATGGGTGTAAAATGTTGAAAAAATAAGGAGTTACAAAAAAAATAAAATTAATTTTTTTATATCAAGAAATGGGCTCGCAGTTTGGGCCAAATTTTGAAAACCCACCATTTCCACCAAAATAAATGGGAAACCACACAAATAAAGAAATAATATAAATTAAAAGAATAATATCTTTAAAATAAGTCATGGATGTTACAATTATCCTCACCATAAAACGTTTTTCCCTCAGAAAGTCACAACAAGACCAAATGCAAAAACAAAACCCAACCAAAAGGACAAAATAGACTCCTTCACCAAGTTTCACCCACCTCCAAAAGGCAAAAACACCTCTAATTGTTCAATAATGGAAGGAATACTATCACCAACCAAAACATACACCAATTCCTAAAATGATTATGTATATTAATATTTTATCCCTAAATAATACTCCTCAAACACTATCCAAACAAGATTCTAGCAATTTACCCAAATGAACAACAACAACGAACAAGGTTACACTTACCTTGATTTAACCTAACAATTGGGCATTGTCCACTCCAAACGTTTACCCAAAGAAGATATAGGTATTTATATAGCTCCGAAAAAGGATACCTACCTCCAAGCCAAGACTAGGGACCAATTTGAGTTACTAGTATGGGGAGATACAAATAGGCTCCCCACCATGAGAGACAACTCAATTTGTTTCCCAAGACCGCATCATGACACTAATAGGGGGAGGCCCAAGAAGACTCCCCGGTACAAAGGTAAAATTCCAATCAAAATTTCTATAGGAACATACATGAGAATCATACTGGGTCTCCCCACCATAAGAACCAACCATCTGAACCGACCAGCATGGGCCGAAATAGGATGAAACCAAATTTTAAGATTAGGGATGGTCGTACAGTTTGTCTGCATGGTTCGAGAAATCATGTGCTAACCATGTGGATCCTTCTACTTGTATGGTTTTCTGGGGCATGGTTACAACTAAACATTCAAAAACCGTTCTCTCAACCTGTCTAGTATAATTTTAATCCTTTCTCCAAAAACCTGATGGAAACCAATGAGGAAATGAATGACATTATGTGATAACATGGGCATGAGGCCCTCCACCTCTTTTCACCGAATGAGAGAAATAAAAGAAATATGAATGCACCAGAGGTTTAAATTATTTTCAAATTTCATACTGAGGATAGTAATTTGAAAAGGGTCTGAACAACCTTGGGATTTCCCTTAACTATGCTCCAGCTTCTCTTCGAGACCTATGGCTGGAGCTCAAATGGTTGAAGCATCTTCGACCATGTAGTTAGGATTTGGAAACCCCTAAACTGAACTTTTCCTTTCGGTTCCACGAAAACAATACCCCAATCCTAGTTGGGTTCACTTTGACATAACAATTTTGAAACTCCATTTACCCTAACCCAACATTTCACTGAAAAAAGGTCTTAGAGGATGCACACAAATCACACCTTTTTTCTTCGGGTGAGAAACAACAGAAAGAAAGGAAACATATAAACACCTTCCTCTAGAAACAGAGGATGTTGAGATCTCTTAAAAGGATACATACTTTTGAAAAAACAATGACTCACAAAAGATTGTACATCTTCACCTTTATAATCAAAGGATCAAGTGACATCACAACTCATCACAGAACATGACCAAAGTGACTGATAGAAACAATACATAGAGGGGGGGGGGCTTATACAACATCCAAAAACATCACAACATTCCATAAAAAGTGGTCATAACAGCCTCTCATGGATAGATTTCCCAAACTGGCAGTTTACCATAAACCCCTTCTTCGAAGATACTATAAAGCACTCAAAGGCCCTCTTAGACATAATCCAAAATGACAAACCTAGGAAAATTACACCATCAAAGAATTAGGTAGATTAAGAACCTAAGGTCTCTTTAAACCATCCACAAAAACTCTACCACTACAAGAGGATCCAAAAAAACCAATAAAGGAAATAGTGTATACTCATTCTACAATTCTCAAGAAAATATTCCTTACATTAATCAACAAGTTGAGTTTTCAATGGTGAAACAATCTTGGTTGCACTTCAGTCATGAACTAACCCATAATGGGGGAATACCTTACTCAATGAGAGAACCCAAGGACCAAACCAAGCTAGTCCATTGGTCAAAAAATGCGTCAAACCAGAACCGAACATATGAGGGGAACTATCGTAAAGGCTTCCTAAAATTTTCTCAGAAGAGACCACTAACCAGCCCTTCAACCCAACTTAACGACCAAACACAAACCCAAAACACAATTCAAACTGGAGGGGTTCTTGGACTCAAAACATCCACCAATATCAAATTTTTTTAAAAAACATAATACAAACCCTCCCAAACTAGTCATTAAGACATGATGTTTTAATTTAAAAATATTTCTTAGAAAACTAACGGTTCAATAGTGAGCGTATCCACAAATGGTACCCCATGGGCCTCACACATGCAAGTTTCTGTGCCATACCGGGACCCTCCTCATATCCATCCCAGTACTCATCTATTCATGCCACAAACCATCCATCCCCACATATAATCCCCATGCATGTGGTCGCTAATGGGAATACTGAAGGTTAAAACAAAAATTCTTTCCACTTTTCAAAACCAAAATAGTCAACAAATACATCCTTTTTTTCAAGACCGATAACCATGAGATCAAAATAATAGTTTACAGCTTAAAAATATTTTCATAAACGCACAAAAATTTAGATAATAATTCAATTTCATGTTATTCACATTAATTTTAGAATAACTCATCCCCTTAAAACACCTTTCAATAGTTTAGAAAACTCCATTGGAAACACTTTTTCAAAACCCACTTTAACATAGTTCATGCATTAAAAAGAGGTGTCAACACACCATTTTACATTTCAAAACAATTATGAAAATTTAGTTCCACCATCTCAAAAACCAAACCCTTACCTTTTTTTAAAATTCTTTCTCAAAAACTTTACACTCCTCAAAAACCATGACATTTTTTCTTTAAAACTAAACGTCCAAGATTCTGAAATGAAAGGGCTCAAGATGATGTAAGAAGAAACTAGTTCCATTGGGTGACTTTGACACATGCTTAACAACCATATTCCAACCACTTCATCGCCCCTGAGAGTGTTCTAGGGAATATTCCTAGCTACACATTGCTTTCCAGGCCCTGCGAGCTCACTGAGACCATTAACCCAACAATCTATTCATTTTCCCTAATCATCATCAAACCAAGAAAACCAAATGACTAAGATATGTCCCAACTTCTCCTAGTGACTTGAATCCCATACTGAGGAGTGGTGATCATGCACACTACCCATTACTAGAATACCAAGTCTCGACAGTCCTAACTCTATACTATCCTGACTGTTCCCTAAATAACATGACCCAAAAGACAAAACCTTGCTCTGATACCATTTTGTGATTAACCAAATCAGGATTCCATCAAAACAGACACCTTAAACAGTTCGTGACAAGGTCCAAAGGGCATTCTCAATCTTCACAGGCTGGAATAAGTGTCTGGGTATCATAAAATGTTGTTTGGGAATGGTTTACTCGAGTTTATAAACATTAAAAAACAAACAATTTCAATATGACTAATCTGGATTTTTCAAAACAAACCATCTTTTACAGAAAACATGAATTGTATGAAATCATTTAAAAAAACTCCCAAATACTATAACAAAAGACATATCCCCAAATGGACAGCCAAAAGAACCTATTCATGTCAAGGTAACCTCCCTCAATCCGTCCTCATGACACAGCATGAAGAAGAATAGCTAGAATCCCGAACAACTGGAAGTAAATATTTTACCCAAACCCATGAAAAAATAACCAAGTCTACTTACACCCTAAGGTGTAAGTTGGGTGTGATCCAATGCCCAGTAGGATACCACCACTAATATATTCCATGTGATAAACATTTTTAGACAACAATCATTGCATATTTTGTAAATAAGAAATGCTTGTTACAATTTCTAAAGGATGATACTTTAAAGGAAAACAGTTTTCATGTGGGCTATTTTAATGATTAAACAAGTTTAAAAATAATGAACATGCTACTGAATTTTCCAGCCAACCATAACGCATGCTGATGGTAAGAAAACATTATCTAATGAGCACAAATAATGGAAAATAACCCCTAGGTAGTAGCTCATAGTGGGTCCCAAGTACCACGAATTTCGGTGAAAGTAACCATCACAAATATCCGTTCATGTGAACAAGCCACTAGTAGGGAACCTACCCATAACGTAGTGGTCCTAAATAATAATAATTATCATCATAATAGTTTAGTTACTATTGTCAGCTTCAATATTTCTATGTGAAACTGAGGCCAAACCCCACAGGATCACTAGCATACTAGTACACGTCCACCCACCTAGATACCCGAGTTTCCCTATTGTGCTCAAATAAGTTCAACAAAACAAGAAATATAATTTACACATGAAAATATCACTTTAACATGACACATTCATAAAAAATACCACATGTACATCATATAAGTCACAAATTCCACTTTTTCATTCAAATGCATTTTTAATTCATACTCACACCAAAATAGCCCACAACACTTTTCACATTTCTTTCACACTTCCAGAAATCCTTTAAATAATTTTATAAAACCACTCCAAGATATCCCAACTCACATAACACCCAACACATATATCACATAATACCCTTCTCACCTTCAAAATTCATTTCATCATCAAACTCAAACGAAATAGTCCACAACCATGTTTCTCACCCACATCACAATTTAGTAAAACATTTCACCGATTTATAAAACAATATAAAACTTATTGACATAATAAATCACCACTTCACCTTTAAATAACCCATATTATCTAAAACAACTCACCCAAATAGTAAATATACCCAATTTTCCCATTTTGTTTAACCAAATAAAACATTTACAATTTTTATAAAAAAATCAAAATAGGTATAACCATGGTTTTCACACAAAACCCATTTGAAATCCCTAATTCAAGACCAATATCATTCCAATAACAATATAAAATAGGATTGGAAACCCAATTTATTAAACCACCCACAAGTGTTATAAAAATACCTGAAATAATACCACAAAAGATATACATGAAAAACAAATGTTTTCATAAATCACGTTCAAGATGTACAACATGGTTTTACACCTAAAAACAATTCAGAAACCCCCTCTAAATTCCCACATAGCACTGAGGAATTATCCAAAAAGAATTATCATCCCCTTTTAATACTAATAAATCACTTTTATATATTATAAAATACACCCGAACATTACCCCAAGAGTCACACAAGAAAAACACCCAATTTCGAGAAAAAAAATGCAACTATAAAATTAAATGCATAACAAAATCCATCATAAACAGTTTTCACACCACAAAAAACAGATTAGAAACATGATTAATTAATAAACCAAGCAGGATAACTCATCATAAAATGGTTACACATGGAATCACCTACCAAAAGTGTCGAATCCATCAAAACATGTTGCGAAAAATCAACCACAACACCGTTGTACCACAGGGAAGATAAATCCATCCCTAGAACACCATATTTGACCAAAAAGATGCCAAATCAAACCCTATATTATAACACTAACTTTTGTACATTTATAACTTAATTAAATAGGGAGGATACCCTAAGGAAAAAGGAATAAACCAAGAAGAAATCATTTATCTTGAACAATCTTGATGAAATCACCCCAAATCCTCCAAAGGATGAAATTACAAGTAACCAAAACTGTTCGGTGGGATTGAATGAGGATGAGTAGGTTAAGTGGTGACTTAAATGGGGGAGAAAGAGTAAAAATTTAATGGTTTATGAAAGAATAAAATTAACCTCTCAAATCTGGATGATTTTAGAAACCCTAAAATGCTTACCCCTAATCCGTGATCCAAATGAGCTCCAAAGCGGCTAAATTAAAACCGAGAGTGACCCTCGCATCTGTAGATTTAGGTGGGAGGTATAATCACTGACTAATAGTAACAAATGAATGAGATATTAAATAATTAAAAAATAATTTAAAGCCGGAAATGGGATTTTGGGATGGACCAACACCTTAATAGAAAATCCAAATCCATCCTTATTATGGATTTATATGGGTTCCAAATTGATATTATGGTTTTAATATACTAGTTTATTCCAATTTAGAATTGTAATGTGAAAAATGTTGAAAAACGAAAGAGTTATAAAAGAAACAATTTTTTTTTAAATCTGGAAATGGGCTCACAGTTTGACCCAAATTTTGAAAACCCACCATTTCTACCAAAATGAATGGGAAACCCCAAAAACAAATAAATAATGGAAATTAAATATATAATATCTTTAAATGAAGTTAGGGATGGGATAAAACCCATAGACGTGTTTGAAAAAAGGTTTTCCCAAAGGAAAGGATTCAAAAGTTGAAAAATATTTTATATAATAATTCAATTTGAAATTTACTACAATGACATAATTTTAAATAAAAAGGCATAGTTGTATTGAATTTAATTTTAATACCAAATTTAACAAAATTTGGCCAGTAAGTTATTTTATGAAAATAATAGTTTTTAATATTAATTTTTTTTCACTATTCAATTAAAAGTGGAACTCTTTCCATAAATCACAAAAATTCACCCTAAGAAAATTAATTTGTATATTATATTGGATATGATTAAATATTTATTTTTCAATATAGTATCACATTTCATTTAACTTATTTTTCCTTGAATTACAAGACATCGAAGAGACAAAATTTAATTTAAATTATATAAATTTTAAGGCTTGAGGCCATTACATTCTACATTTTATTTTATTCATTAATAATAAAACTATATGATATAGAGATTATTAGACATCACAACTTTTCTTCTATAAATATTTTGGTTTTTGAAAAATTAATGAGATGTTAGGTTTCAAAAAACCATCTGATTCAATAAATAAAATTCAGATTTTATATTACACTGAGAAAAATAATGTATATAATTTCTATGTTCCCATGGAAAAAAATCTATCTGTGTTTAGAGAGGTGGTTTTTCTTGGGAATAATAAAAAATAAAAGAGGCATTTTTGGGAATTGGGAACCCAAATATTTCATGACTGATAATTGGGATGTGTTCTTATGATGTTTTTTGAGTTGTTTCAATGAAGAGTTGTAGATGAAGAACTTACAGTGGTAACCTAAGAACCTGAATGGTCTGGTAGAATTAAACAAAAACATTATATCTATGGATTTATCATTAAAAAAAGATTGAGTAATATTAATACGACTAATAATATTTCTAACAGTTTAGAATGGATGAATAACATTCCTTATCTTTATCATATTTCACCTACAATAAATTTAATATAGATTTTTTTAACAAACACCCATAAGTTCTTAAGGAAATATAGGGAAGTGTTATTTATCATTGGAGGTGAGTATGTATTAATTATTACAAGTTACATGAAATGTAGTTTTTATAAAAAAATATTATATGATATCCTAACTTGTGTATTTTTTTCTTCCATAGAGGATCTATTTATTATCATAGTTCCAAATAATCCACAATGGAAGGATAACCAATGTAGGGATTATATATCAATACATAAATATAATTAAAGGTTTCATTATATAATCCATAAACATAGTGTGGATTCTTTATTTATTGGTGAAATAGATATTTTTTATAAATTTTGTGATGTTATTTCTTATTATAGTGAAAAATAGTCTTATAAAATCATAAAAAAAATAATTTGAAAAGACAATCTTATTTGAGAAAACTATTTTAGGTGTGATTTAAAACTAATTATGAGGATAAAAATAATATTTTAGAATATAAATAGAAAAAGTATTAATGAATCAAAAACACAATGTTTATATTGAATGTATATATATTGGCTACCTTATATCATAGATATAACGGTTGGAAGACCAAATTAGAGGGGAGGAGCCTCTGAGCGGCGGCATCTTCTCTCTCTCTCGCTCGCTAGGGTTCTTCTTTCGGTTTCGTTCCCTCCCCTCCTCCGGTGTGGTTCTGGGCGGGCTGGTGTCGTTGTCATCATCTCGGCACCGGTGGAATCTAGTGATGGCTGGCGAGGATCTGTTCGTCCATGGCGGATCAACGAGGGTTAAGGCTTCCGGATGCGGTGCCTCCGCGGCCTGTTGGACGTGGCCTCGTCTGCCCTTGAAAAGGGTCTCGCGGCATGGATCTGGCCTTGTGAAGGGTCTGGCGGCGTGGATCTGGCCTTGCGAAGGGTCTGGCGGCATGGATCTGGCCTTGCGAAGGGTCTGGCGGTTTGGATCTGGACTTGCCTCTCCTGCTAGGCGAGTTTCAGGCGTTTTCCTTGGACCTCGGTTGCGCGTCGGCGGGCGTTGGCTTCGGCTGGACTGGATTCATTGCGGGCTTGGCTCGGTGCTGGCCCCAGTATTGCACGGAGGGGGGAGGGTCTCCTGTTTCGGGATTCCAGTTCCGTGCGGCTCTCCTTGAAGGTCTTGCTTTGGTTTTTTATCACTTGATAGTAGTGAAATTGTGGCGGATTTTGTGCATTTCTTGGTGGTGTCTTCTCCGAGCTGTGATGGTTGCGCTGATTGTGGATCTGCTCACTGTGATTGGTGTTTGTCGGCTTCTCAAAGGTGTCTTGCTGAAAGCTGAATGCAGTGGTGATTTTTTGATATTGCAGATGAGCTGTTGGTTGAATGTGTTTTCTCAATGGAATGGATTTTGGGTTTGTGAGTGATGGTTGGGTATGTAATTGTATTTCTTCGGTGGGAACTCTTGAGTGGGTTTGGGCAAGATGTTCGCCCTTATCCTTTTCCTTGTTTACTGCACTTTTTATTTATTTTAATAAATGGTCAGAGGTTTTTCCTCTGACTGAACTTTCCAGGTATAATGGTTGGAAATTCTATAAAGAATTTATAATAATGGGAACCTACATTTATCATTAATTCATCTATTGTTCATATATTACATGAATATTATAATGATTATATTCCATAAAATTATAAAAATCAAGTCATCCTCGATCGATGATCATCACAATGTATTATATTTAGTGATAATATGTTAATATTAACGTGATTCGAATATAATATGCGATAGATTAAAGAATCATGAGATAATAATATAAGTCCAAGGATCTTAATGGGTATATTAATCTCTATCACCCATAATTTTAAATAATAATTAACATTATCGGGGTGGTACAGTTTTATGAATTATCATTAATTGAGGTTGAAAAAACATTTATCATTTTATTCATCATTGTAACTATTTGGGATTTTGGAACCTTTTGATTTAAACTACATTCAGTAGCTTATGTCGAATGAAAAAATATTCTAACATAACACATTACTAAAATAACAAATAAATATTAAAATTACATGATAAACCTAACCATTAGAATATAAAAGTAATTTAATCAATTATAAATGCATTAAATATAAGAATAAGAACCCTAAATATATAAAAAGTACTTTTGGACAATAATATAATTATTTATATATATAAATTATTTTCATTTAAAATATATGTTTATAAATTATAGAATTTTAATTTAAAATAATTAATTTTATTTTTTTATTAAAAATGTAAATAGTTTCATTGTGTTCTCTTTTAGTGTTTTTTATAAAATAGTCCACTTTTAAGTAAATTTTAAAATTAATTATTTTTTCAACACCATCACATTTATGAATATAATTTTTTGGATTATTTTTAGCTATAATATTTATGCTTCTAAATTAAAATAAAAATTTAGAAAAACACTATATTAAAAATCCATTATTAATTCTTTTAAAAAACAAATAATATTTAAAATATAAATTTTTTATGTGCGTAAATTAAAAATTATACTTTATCACTTATGAGAATTAAATATATGGAAATTTATTTTATATACGACCCCAAATATCTATATTATTTGATTAATTCAAATTAATTTTAAACAAAAAAAATATAACTAGATGATTATTGTTAATTTCATGAATAATAGTTTAACTATTATTTTTTTAATATTTATTTCTTAATATTTCCTATTATTAAATAATAAATTTAATTAAAATAATTAAAATAATTAATATAATATAATTTTTTAAATAATAAATATTCATATAAACACACATTTAGTTAGAAATCATTTGTAAATTATATGAACAACACATATGGTCTAAAAAAAATTATACAAAAAATGTTTTCATTTTATAAAATATTATAATTTATTAGTTACTTTTTTGTAATTTATAAATTAAGATGTTTCAAATGTTGAGAAATTTAGTTTTATCATAATCAATTGTTATATTGTGGGTAATTTTATACATTTATTAAAACATATCTTACATATTTAAAAAACTAGTTAGCTAGGTAAAAACGAAATTGGTAAAATGAAATCACCTAGTTTTATATTACATGAAACATGTTTAATATTTTTTTGAAATATGTGGTTAAAGATATATGGATCTTATATTATGAAAAACTAAATTATTTCTAACTTTTAAGGCCATTTAATCGTTAATAATGCAACAATATCATTTAAAAATAATGGGTGTTCACAAAAGTACCATTTTATTCACCTATAAAAATTGACGAATTTAAGCCTCTCACTTCCCCATGAACCATTAATTATTTCCAAGAAACAATAATTAAATTTTCTCTAAAATAAATCCAATTAATTTCCTAAATCACATATTTAAAAAATATAACATAATCCACAGATTCTATGTAGTTCATCAAGAGAATATTCTGGGTCTCAATGAAAATATTACATACTTATCACCTTTAATTATTTAGATTTATCATCAAAACCTGTTGTAACCATATTAGAATAATACCTCAATATCATTATTATACTAATTTTTTAAAATATTAATTTAAAAACAATCTTTAATTCCTTTCCATCAACATATAATTTAATTTTCGTTAACCATGTGTTTTGTAGACTAGCACCATAAGGAAGTAATGTTTTCCTTATATCATGTTGATTTTATTTATTTATTTAAAACACATAAAATATTATTCAAATACATAAAAATAAAAATAATATCACTACTTTCTATTTATATTGACAATATACAATTATGTAATAATATTCACCCATCGAGATATAACTTATTAACATTTTGTTTGGTTTAGCCACCAACATGAACAATGCTATGTAACTATATAATTGATGAAAATGGGAACAAAGATACGAATATTATATTTCAATAATAAAGAATATTGGTTTATGGTTCTGCAAGGGTTATAAAAATTTTTTATATATTTTTTAAAATATAATCTTCAAGTGAAAAAAATCCATAATAAGAAAACAAAAATTTAATTTTTTATTCGAACACATGAAAAAATATAATAAATAAATAAAATATGACACTAAACACATCATATTAAACTAAATATTGATTAATATGGTTGGTATAATTGTATCTAGTAAACATAATTCTATAATTTATGTTGTTATGTTCATGCATTGAATTAATCAAGAACAAGGTAAGGGTTTATAGTACAATGATTTTATTCCATTCAGTTAGATCCTTTCTAATTTAACTCAATTATTTTATGCTCTAATTATTATAAATAATTAATTATTTTTATGTTATTTCCTCCTACATTTCACAGGATCTTAAATTCTTGTTTATAACATCATTACCATACAATACTTACCTTAATGATTTTATTACTTATAATAGTCTCTTGTCTCAATTTTCACACCTTATTGTAAATTTATTGTTATATACAATCTATAATTTTGAATTGTTTATATTATTGGTAAATAACCATACATGAGAATTAATTTGTTAATAAATATATATCATATTATATTATAAATAACTATACAAAACAACATATAGAAATTCAAAAAAGTGTTTCATTAATTTTCGCCGTTACATTATTTAATAAAAAATCCATTAAAATACCAAATGTTACAATTTTTAAAAGATATTAAATAAAGAATTTATAATTCTGAAATATGGATCATTTCAATCTACTAAAATCATCACCCCATGATAATATAATATTAGAAAGAAACAAAATATTGGTATATTAATCAATATCTTAGAAAAAGAAAATATAGAACCAGTGTAGGAATTGCATTGAATCTATAAGATATAAATTAATCAGTATTTATAGGTTATACTAATAAAATTCCATTAGTAATTTTCCATTGTAATTGTAAATTGAACATTAGAATAATATCCTACTCATTGGGAATACAAACATGACTATTGGGAATAATAATTTGATCTATAAAATCCCGAATGTAAAACAATTTATATTTTTTCATGATTAATTTTAAAAAATATAAATATTATTTGTCTTTAAGATAAATTTTCATATTATAAAATAAATTAACTATAATATTTTTATTAATAAACTATATTTTAAGGTATTTCAATAAAAATCATAAATTATAATAATTATAATTATAATAACATATTATATAAAAATATATTGGTAAAATTAATTTCAAATTAATATTCCTCATGTGAAAATTGTATATGGGTGGTTTTTTGGTAAATATTATTTAAAAAAATCAATTTTTAATTCAATAGTACTAAAAATTCATCTTCATAATTTATGTTTATAAAATTATATCACACATGATACAATAAAAATATAATAATTTATTTAATATTAGGGTCTCCCAAAATCATTATTAATAAGTGAAATAATCCATTAAATTCAAATTCAAAAAGTCTATAGTATTTTCTAATGTCTCAATTTTTAATGTGTTTCTTAAAAAAGGTTTTTGAATTTTCTACTTCCATTTTGATTGAACCAAATTATTATAATTATAAAATGATCCAATTTATGAATATCATTATATTTTATTATTATATATATAATATTTTCAAAAATATTTCCATTAAAAGGTTTTACTTGTATATAATAATTTAGTCAATATTTCATCCCCAAGAGACTCTTGTCTTCAAGTTTATATAACACATCACCACTCCCTTGGAAAACCAACACTCTCTAAGGTAAAATAAAATAATATTATATCACCCTCGATTGGAGGTTTGTAGCCTTTATTTATTCTTTTTTATGTGATTAAGGTTCTTGGGATGGGTTTGGAAGAGGTTTTTAGAGTTAAGAGTGGTTTTGGATGGTTTTGGAGTCTTTTTGGGGGTTGCATAGTTTGATCATGATTAGGGGAAACCATGCGAGAATCCAAAGAAAACTATGAAACTAGAGGTAGTAGGGTCCTATATGATTTGTTCATGTTTTTTCTAACCATGTGGGGGAGTCCATGCAAGATTCCTTCGAGGTAAAATCATCCACACAGTTAGTGAAAAACTTTCAAATCATGTGAGATAACTGTGCGGCCCATTAATGTAGATTTTTTTAAATGGGAACAATCAGGATTGACCTAAATCACTCCAAATATTCTAACACTCGAGCCTCAATCATAATTTTTTGTTTTCAATGGTTTGAGGGGCTCTCCCACTCATTTTGGAAGCGATTCAAAGGGGTTTCAAGGTGGTTTGAAGGTTGTTTCTCCTGGGTAAGTCTGTACTCTTGGTTTCTTCTTGGGTTCTCTCCATATCTACTCCTCTACCTTTCATGGTTTTTTAGATCCAAATTCTTTGCATGTATATCTACGGTTTTTCTGCCTAATGTGATAATTTTAGGGATTTTCTATGATAGGGTAAAGGATCTAGAGTGGTTTGGCTGGTGCGTTTTCCGGATTTATGGGGCAGCTACTTGGGGGTCGATTTCACCAAAACCCAAAAGGTAGGTGGCTTCTTTCTCCACACAACTTGGTTAGAACTTGTGACTTTGGTAGAAATTAATTTTTATTTCTTTAAATTAATTGTGATTTTGATGTGAAAATCTTTTAAGAAACCCATTTGGTGAAAATTTGGGGATTTTTCGGTGAAATGGTATATTTTTTAAAAAGTGGTTTTGTTGTGTGATTTTAACATATAGATTTTAATTTTTTTTCTGGTTTGGATTCTGAAAATGGTTTGTGAAAATGGTTTTCAATAAAAACCTTGTTTAATTGAAATGTGTTTTGGCATGGAAAATGGTATAATGTGTCTTCAATAAATGGGTGATTTATTAAAGGGGGTTGTCATGTTTCAGAAATGGTGGTGTGCTTATTGTGTGGCCTTGGTGCTTTATGCTTGTTGGTTGATTAAGTGTTATGGATTCAGTTAATTGTGTGGAAGTGGGTGGGAAGTCTCACTATATAAGGTGATGTATATTGGATGGAAGAACCACCATTATGGATAGTGGTCGAGAAACACCACTAATTGTAAATATAGTGAATAGATTGGATGGAAGTTCCACCATTTGGTTTCCTTGTTGTGTGTTGCTTTGAAATGTGGAATTTTTTTCGATAATTTGTGATGTTACTATGGCTTAAAGTATATTTTGGGTTTTCCTTTATTTGAAATGTCTTGGTAATGGTATGTTTGGCCTATGGTAATGGTTTCAATATTTTAAGTTCTATATATACTATTCTATAAAAATGTGCTAACAGTATAATCCTAGTGGCGTGTGTAGGGAAGTCATTTGGGGAAAACATAATGGGTATTAATACTCACACCCTACTTTAAAACTTTAGTTATTTTTTAGATATCATCCTAGTGACGTGTGTAGGGAAGTAATTTTCTAGCAGGTCGACATGATGATTTGGTGATGTTGTGATACTTGAAGCATGGAGCTTGGTGTGGAGTTATGGATGGTTTCACAATTATTTGGAGTCTTGTGGTGTAGTCTTCCGCTTAGTACACTAATTTTTAGTTTGTTTGTATTGGAATCTGTTAATTTTTTTGGAATAGAGTGGTCTTCTTTTGGTAATGTATGGGTTTGGTTTCTTGTTGACATGCATCATGTAGTTTTGTTGGTAATGGTGTGTTTGTTAGGATGGTTCATCTTAGGGGAAATACATTCCCCAATTTATTCTCTAAGACCTCGACATAAATTTATAGCCTTTGGTGCCTTGGGAACATCTCTTAAGGCCAAGAAACTCCTCATCCACCTTCTCAAGCCATTGAGGAAGGGATGTGATGTTACATGTGGTATCATTTTATTTGGTCCTTGGGTTTTTATTGTTGGTCTGGGTGTGGAAGTTAGTTTTTGGTCTTTTCATTGAGTGAGGATGGTAGCAAGGCATAGGATTTTCAGAACATGGAATGTATAGCTTAAAATGAGATAACATTTTAATGACGAACTTCACGTTACCAGGGAGTTAGGTATATAAGTGTTTTTGAGACACTTGTAGGCATTAAATATCTCAATTTTTTGGGTATAGTCAATGAGATGAGCAAGGAATGCATGGTAGAAAAAAATTCCCACTAGGATGCATATTTCAATGGGGTATAATGATTTAAGTGGTGATATGAATTTGTGGATTTTGAAAAATCTAAATTGGGTTTCAAAATGGAAGGATTTGAAACATGTATACAAGTGGTATTTTGAAAAAGGGTAGATTTTCAAAAGATGGTGGATTTTTCAGAATAGTGTAACATGGGAAATGTAAACATGTAGAAAGCCCAGTTGTGAGAGTTTTTATTTAATTGAATTTGAATTGTATGCCTTTTCTTGATAAGGGTGTGAGACTTATGGTTGGTTTTTATTGATAGAAATGGAATATGGTAGGCGTCGTAGAGACCAACCAAAGGTGGTTGGTAAAAATATGGTTGTACCTAAGCCTCAGGTGAACCAATAGCTAGTGCAGATTATAATGCAAGCTTTCCCAGCTATTGAAGGTTGGAATAAATTGGATGAGCCAAATCATGTGGATCATGTGGTTCTGTTTCAATGGTAGAATCCACCTAATTTTAGGAGTGATTCAGAGTCAGAAATGCCTAAATCATGGAAAAACAATATGAATAGGACATTTGAATTATTGGGAACATTGGAAAAGTTGAAAGTGAAGTTAGCCACATACATGTAAGAAGATATTTCACTTCTGTGGTGGGAGTTGGCGGTACAAAATGGGATGGACCATGCTCTGACATGGTAGGGTTTTGAGGAGTTTTTAAATAAAAATTCTACCATCATATATTCAGAATTCCATATACAATGGGTTTCTTCCCATTGTAGTAGGAGAACCTTCCGGTAATGGAAAATGTGGCTAATTTTATATACTAGGTGCGGTTTTCACCTGAGGTGGTGGGTAGTACATCATTGAAGGCTTGAATTTTTGAATCATGGATAAGTAAAGAAATTCATTCCAAGATAGCAGTGCTATGTATAAATAATTACACGGAAATGGTGAATAGAGATATGATGGATGAGTGGGATATTTAGGGAGATATATGTAGGGGAAGCATGTTGGTACCCATGGAAAATAGTGGGAACTCAAACAATGGATTCAAGTGAAAGAGGGGAACTTATTTTTAGGGTGGGAGTACAACTCAGAATCCGATAGCAGGATCAGTGAATCTTTCTCTAAAGCCTTAGAGTAAGATAAGATGTTTTCAGTGTGTCTCTACGGGGCACATCATACAGGATTTTACGAAAAGACCTCGAACATGTAAAAATGATAAGAAGATGGGGCATCATCAGAGGTTTTTCCATAATACTCTAATGTTGGGTGCTTATGACACTCCTTAGGGGTATCAAGCGTCCTATGACTCAAGTGAATGGGGGAAACAGCAGACCCCTCATCAGCAGAGAATAGTTGGTCATGGTGATTCTCAAAATACCACGATGTCTCTGCAGGTTAATAGGGAGTATAGTGTGGCATGTAAGTAGTTGTTTTGAGCAGAAAATGTTGTGACAGATGATCATTCAGGACCATCCACAGTGTGAGGTATGGTTCCTTTGAACTCCATGTTTATGAAATATTTATTTGATACAGGTGCTTCACATTATTTTATTTGTTCCCATGATACCAAAGAATGTTTTCCAAATACAGAGCTTCCTTGGTCTAGCAGGCAATTATCATCATTTTGTTCATGATTTGTCATAATTGTCTTAACTAATGACGTATTTAACAAGGATGAATATAATAAAAAAGCTCAGTCAGAGGCAAGCCCTTGACCATTTATTAGAATAAAATAAAATCATGGTAAAAATGTACAATAAAACCATGAAAGACAACTACATATCATAAGAGTCATACCCATCACCACAACCGCGATAGATTGCCTCCTCCACAATAGCTGATTCCTACTCTGATCTTTCATAATTCTTCAGGATTATAGCATAATTCCATCTAAGATTCAATTTCTCTAAATAAATTAACTCCTTGGATGAATTCATGGGCCCACATTCCCTCTTGATAGAAGACCAGGTGGACACCGACTTTGACAGATAAGAGTAATCTTTCCTTGACCATCATCTTATTGGGGCACACATAACATCCTCATTTCCAGATTTCATCCTCTTCCTAGATTGAACAAAATCCCTATAGGAAGGCCTAACCATGTAAATACAATTTTCCTTGTCACTATCAGAGACATCCCCCCATTTTCGAGGAATGAGCTTGTTTTTGTAACCATCCATCACTCTCGGATCCAGCGTATACTGACTGTTGGCATCAATCATGGATATACATTGTGGATGCTCCACAAAATCATGAACACAATGAACCTCCTTCCTCATTACAACTTCCCCAGTTACTGCATTATGAGATGAGAGATCAGTCTATAGATTAGCTCCTTCCTATAATTGAGAGCCCTCCTCTAAAAGAAGGATCTCCTTTTGTTCCAGTTCTTGAACTAAAATTAGAACCAAGTCCTGATCTCCCTGGATCCCTTCACTATTGTGTCTGGGATTGGAACAACCTATCACATCATCTGCTGAGGATCCAAGCCCACTCCCCTTTTATGACTTCACTCCACCTTCATCTCTCTTATCATGAATATACAAAGTAGATCGCACATCATTTTCTTGGAGGCCAGCAGACTTGTTGCTCAGATGGATTTGATTCCGGGTCAATAAATTTGAGCCCCCTACATTCTCTTTTCTATATATGCACAAAATAGATCCGTGCTTCCACTTAATCCCATCACCACTGCCCAACCTTAACTCCACATCACATGCAACAACCGACACCACCTGATCACTGCCTATGATCTACTCCCGGACCAATTCCTGCTCATTCCTCTGAGAATCAACTCGAACATCCTCATGCTGAGACATTCCCTCACCTCCCTTCACATTACAGTTGGCTATGAGATCTTCCCTTAATCTTATAAACACCTTGGACACTTACGGGTTCATCTGATGACCCATGGCCTTCTTCCCCACCTCAGGACCTGATACAACCTTAGAATCATCATTACAGACCGTAGAAATGCTGACATATCACTCCTTCTCCACCGGCCGCAACATATGATATTCCCCACCATTACTCTCTCTACTTTATCCTAAAATATTTAATCCATCCTCCCTACCTACCTCAGTAGCCTTTCCATTGTCGCCATGTTCGACATCCCGTTGACCAAGACCGCTGCCCACCATTATTGCAGACCCCCGTCCACATACAGTGGAGGGATGTCCCAACCACCTACAAGAGGAACAATAATCTGTCCAAATCTCATAGATCATGTGCTGTATACACCTATACTCCTCTCCAACTATGATCCATACATAATCAAAGGGGGTTGTAGACACATCCATCACAACACACACCCATGGATTAATCGGGTTAAAACAGCCTCCAAGCGACTATCCGAGAAGAGGTACCTACCGACCAGGTTGCTGAGCATTTTAAGAATAGAAGGATTTTGATACAGTAGAGGAAGGTTGGGGAACCTAATACAAATCACATAAAAATGAAGATCACACTTCATGTGAAATTCAACAACCATCGAAACAAAAAGAACCTGAAACCATTGTAGCACCGAGGTTCCCTCGACCAGGTGCTGATGAGATCCTCCTCCAATGAATATACCATTTCAATGGGATGAGCGGTGTCATAAATTATTTAAATTGATAAAGGGATTCCTTTAATCAACACAAATCTTGGTTTTTCTAGAACTAGAGAAAGTGTATGTGGTGTATTGTGATTCCTCGGGATCAGGGTTGTGGTGTTTTCTCATGTAGGGGGATCATGTGGTTGCATATGGCTCACACCAATTGAGGTTTCATGAGAAAAACTAACCAACACCTGATTTAGTGTTGGTGGTAGTGGTTCATGGTCTTAAAATTTGGAGTCATTATCTCTTCAGGGAGAAATTTATAGTGTTTACTGATGACTAGAGCTTAATGAATATTTTCTCACAGAAAGATTTGAATTTGAGGTAAAGGATATGGGTAAAATATCTCCAGATGTATCAGTTTTAATTAATTTACATAAAAAGTTAGGGAAATTCAATGGATGATGCACTAAGTAGGAAATCATATGCTTATGTGGTAAAACATGCATTAGATCAGTAGAAGTAGATGTTGGTCATAACCAATATACAGTTAGAATGCGAGGAACAGGGTGAAAGAGCTGGCTTCTTTTTAGTTTCCATGGTTCTTGACTTGGATAGTTTGGTTAAAGAGGCACATTTATCTAATTCTAAATGTATGATGATGAGGTTGAAACTCATTAGTGTGGATACCATTGAGAGCTGGGAACTGAATGAGAATTCAGGCTTGTGTTTTCATAATTGTATGGTGTCTCCAGTGGATTTTCAAGAGGAACTTCTCAGATATTATCATCATTATAGGTGGTCTGCCCATCCTATAATTCAGAAGATATATAAGGTGTTGAAAGAGAATTTTCGGTGGGATGCTATGAAAAACGATGTGGTCAACTTTGTCTCTAAATTCTTGACATGTTAACAAGTCATGGAAGAGCATCAAAAGAAAACTGGAATATTGAAATCTTTGCCTATACCAATTTGGAAGGGGGAGAAAATAATGATGGATTTTGTGATAGGTCTTTTGAGATTGGTCAGGAAACACGACGCCATATGGTTGATTGTAGATCAGCTAACAAAGTTGGACCTTTTAATCCTGATTCGTGAATCTCATACAGTGGTGGATTTTTCCAAAATTTATATTCGGGAATTGGTAAAGAGGCATGGAATTCCAGTTTCAATTGCATCAGATAGAGATCTGAGGATCACATCTCGTTTTTGGAAATCCTTACAACAAGCCCTTTTGACACATTTAACGATGATCATGACATATCATCCCATGATATATGACCAATTTGAGAGGATGATACAATCATTTAAAGATATGATAAGGGCTTATGTGGTGGATTTTTGTGGTTTGTGGGAGGATCCCTTAACATTGGTTGAGTTATCCTATAATAAAAGTTATCATGCTCTAATACATATGACTTTTTTTAAGGCATTGTATTGGTGTTCGTGTCATTCTCTACTATGTTGTGCAGAAATGTTTGATAATTTGATGATTGGAATGAGCCTTGTTCAAGAGACTATAGAGAAGATCATATTTATCAGAAAGAGGATTGAGATGGATCAAAGTCGTCATAATTCATCTTTATACCATCATCGATGACTGTTTTCATTCAAGGTGGGGGCTCATGTGTTTTGGAGAATCTCTCCTAGGTTGGGACATCATCTGTTTAGATAGATGGGTAAGGTAACTTAGAGGTATATCTATCCTTTGGATATACCTGAGTAGACCAGAGAGGTGGCTTATCAATTGGATTTTCCAGCATGGTTTAGTGTATCAAACAATGTGTTTCATGTGTTAAAGTTGAAAAAGTATTATCCAGATCATGACCATGTGATTATTTTGGATCATGTTGAGTTAGAACCTGATAATTCTTTGGTGGAGATGCCAATGTAGATTGTGGATAAACAATAAGATGCCTTTAAGGGTAAAAGAATTAGTTTAGTTCGTGTTTTCTATCTGCATTGTCAGATTTAGGAGGGGACTTCAGAGAGGGAGAAAGAGATGGCCTAACAATGACTTGAGCTCTTTTGGAAAAGAGATGGTTCTCTACTTTCTGAGGATAGAGAGTCCAATGGTGGGGATAATTTAGCACCCCTATATTCATGTATAAGGCCTTTATTTATTCCTTTTTTATGTTATTGAAGTTCTTCTAATGAGTTTTGTAGAGTTTGGGAGAGTTTTATATGATTTTGGAAGGTTTTGGGGGAATTTTTGGGGTTGCAAGGTCAGAGCACGGTTAAGGGAAACCATGCAAGAATCCCAGGACAACTATGTAGCACGAGGCAGTGGGGTCCGACACATTTTATGAATGGTTTTTATAACCATGCGAGGAGGTCATACAAGATCCCTTCGAGGTAGTAAAATCTACACGATTAGCACACAGTCTGTCAAACCGTGTGAGCTAATCATGCGACACATTAAAGTTCGTTTAAAAAAAAAAACAGGAACACTTGGGATTGACCAAAATCACTCCAAATATTTTCCCACTCAAGAATCATATGATATTTTCCATTATCAAGGGTTTTATGGGTTCTCCCACTCATTTTGGAAGCAATTTGAATGGGTTTCAAGGTGGTTTGAAGGTGGTTTCTCCGAAATGGGTATGTCTTCTTGGGTTCTCCTTGGTTTTTATCTAGATATACTCTTATCCATTTTTTGGTTTTCTAGATATAAATAATTTTCATGTAGATCGAGGGTTTTTGTATCCTAAAGTGATGATTTTAGGGATTTTTGATGATAGAGAAGAGGATCTAAAGCAGGTTGGGTGGTGCATTCACTAGATTTGTGGTGCGGTTCTTGCTGGTCGATTTTACAGAAACCCTAAAGGTTAGTTGCTTCTTTCTCAACTCCACTTGGTTAGAACTAGTGTCATTGGTCAAAATTAATTTTATTTTTCTTGAAATTAATTCTGAGTTTGATGTGAAAATATTAGTTGAAACCAATTGGGTGAATATTTGAGGACTTTTGGGTGATGTTAGATATTGTTGAAAGAAGGGTTTTGTTGTGCGATTTTAAAATGTAGATTTTTAATTTTTTTTCTTGGTTTGGATTATGAAAATTGTTTGTAAAAATTGTTTTCAATAAAATAATTGTTTTATTGAATTGTGGTTTGTCATGGAAAATGGTAGAAGGTGTTTTCAATATACGAGTTATTTATTGAAGAGAATTGGCATATGTCATAAATGGTGGTGTGATTATTGTGTGTCCTTCTTGCTTTATGATTTTTGTTTGATTAAGTGTTATGTCTTGTATTGATAGTGTGGAAGTGGGTGGAATGTCTCACTATAATAGGTGATGGATAGTGGACGAAATATCCACAATAATGGATAGTGGCCTAGAAGCACCACTAGTTGAAGATATAGTGAACACATTGGATGGATGTTCCACTATTTGGTTGCCTTGTTGTGTGTTTCTTTGCACGATGGAATTTGTGGGGATAATGTGTGATGGTTCAAAATATTAAGGCATAGTTGGTGTTTTACCCTTTTTGAAATGTCTTGTTAAGGGTATGTCTGTCCTATGGTAATGGTTGCAATATTTGATGTTTTATATAAATTGTTTTATATAAAAGTGACAACATTTTCTTCCTAGTTGTTTGTGTAAATAAGTCATTTGGTGAAATATTACTATGTATTAGTAATCACCCACTAATTTGGCACTTTGGTGCTTTTTCATATGTCATTTTCCAGGACACTAGTAAGGGTAAAGCATCTCATTTTGCTAGCAGTTTGACATGATGATTTGGTGATGTTGTG
Source organism: Viscum album (assembly GCA_963277665.1). Lineage (NCBI taxonomy): Eukaryota > Viridiplantae > Streptophyta > Magnoliopsida > Santalales > Viscaceae > Viscum > Viscum album. The sequence goes on along the minus strand of OY728131.1, from coordinate 1,095,618,220 downwards.
AAGTATGGAGCATAGAGATTTGGGTGGAGGTATGAGTGGTTTCCTTGTTCTTTGGGGTCTTGTGGTGCAGTATTCTTCTTGGTACTATGATTTCTGGTTTGTTTGTAATGGAATTTGGTAATTTTTAAAGATTATTTTAGTTATCTTTTGGTAATGTATGGGTTGGGTTTCTTGTTGACATGCATCATGTAGTATTGTTGGTAATGGAATGTTTGGTTGGATGGTTCATATCAAGGGAAAATCATTCCCCAATTTCTTCTCAAAGCCCTTGGTATTAATTATCAGCCGTTGGTGCCTTGGGAATGTTGCTTAAGGCGAAGTGACTCTTCATCCACCTTCTCAAGATAATGAGGAAGGGGTAGGATGTTACAAATATCATCCCAAATCCACAACATTAATCCCAAAAGTATCCTATGGGATGTTTTATATTAAACAATTCTAATCATAAAAGAATTATAATGTCATAGAAAATATAAAACACTGAGAAAACTACATTTTTATCAAAATATCATATCAATTTCCAATTTTAATATTTTTTTTTGAATTCCTTTAAAAAAAATCTTAAAATATTAATTGAGTACAATTGTAACATTATATCAATGATGTTAACCTTTTTCAATGATTAAATTTTTGATTTATTTATATTTCATTCTTCTTAAAGTTCTTAGTTGAATAATTTTCCATTAATAACTAGATAACCTCTAATGTGTACATTTTTAACACTATTTGTATCACCAACACTATATATTGTTATAATAAATTATTTATTATATATTGATGTATAAAAATATTAAATTTAATCTTTTTTACTTAATTCTAGTTATATATAAATAACATTGAACTAAAATAGTGAAATTTAACAAAACTTGATTATTTTATGGAAAACATGATATTAAAACATGTTACCTCTATCAAAAGAAATTAAGGAAAATAATCCATTGAATATAATTGATTAGAAAAAAATTAAAAAAAATCTATTATCATTTATATATTTAATAATCATATTTTTAATATTTTTGAGGTTGAAAAGTGATGAAATAAATATAGATTTATGGTAAAGATATTCACAAACTCAACTCCCTATATTTTTGGTTATGGACTATTTAACAAAACATTTATTATGGATATTCATTTAATATACCTAAAAATTGAAATCAAAATTTTTCAAATTTTTTTAGGGATATTCATATTTATACCTTGGTAAAATAATTTTAAATTCAAATATAAGAATTTATCGAAAACACATCATTTTGTTTTCAAAAACACCACTTTGTCCCTTATTGAGTTATTTCCACTCGAAAGAACAATGAAACTTTATTCAAAATAATGATATTTTATATTAATTTAGTAACACCAATGAATATTCAGTGATGTTTGACATGTAGATTAATTTATTAAAACCATTCCATTCAATTTGATTATTTCATTTCTATGATTGTTTATGTTTTCTTTACACATGGCATTTCAGATTTATGAGAATTTAATGATCTACTAGGTGGGCCCAAAAATACAGATCCATAAAGTATATTGTTAAATGTGATATATCTAATGATATTTTGTTTATTATCTGTGAAAATTATTAAATTTTTTCATAATAAATATGTTTTTATTTATGCATATATCTTATGCATGGATATGATGATATCTTTATTGAAAACAATGTGTGGTTTTAAAAAATTGTTATGATGCTTCATTAATGGTCATATTACACATTCCATACCACTAAAAAAAAGTCCCTCTTGATTTTGAAAATGTTACTATACTTATGATATGATGAAGTTGGTTATTATGATCCATGTATAAATAATTTAGTTCTCTTATTCCACCCACGATATTCTTTACCAAACTGGTTTTTTAGCTCTCCCATTTCTCTGTTTTATATACATAGGTGATTAAATATTCTATTTATAATGGGATAACATTATAAAGATAAATAAAAAGGATTTGAATACATTTTTTGTTTTGTACAATTTATGTATGAGAAAAACTTTTCCACTTTAACACAACTTTCTATCCTAGATTGTACCACTATATTCTTATTTAACGTAAAAAATTTGTAATAGTCAAGTATGAAAAATTACTCTATATATTTGGTACAGAATAACGGTTTACTTAAATTAATAATAATAACTATAAAATGATAGGGAAACCCAAAATAAAAAATCATTGCATAGATAAACATCGATCGATATGGTAATTTATAAGAGCATGTAGCTTCAATTAATGAAATACTTATATTGATACCATAAGTGGATGTGGATATAGCATAGATGGTACCATATTTAATAACCTAACAAAATTGTTGATTGAGTTTTAGCTCTATCATCCCATGGTGCATGAAAAAGGGGCCATACTACACACTTATTGTACTACTCTTAGTGGATAAGACCCAGTTAATAAAAAAATCCATAGAAATTTATCAAATGAAAATTATTGTTAAAATGTTTTAAAAAATAAATTTAGTGAATTCTAGATGATTTATTTTAGAAAAATGATAAATAATTTTATGATATAATAAATAACTAGAGAATTAATTTGTGCATGAAAATGAAATATTAAATTGTTTTGAAATATGTATTTTCAAACCTTTCATATTTTGGAAAATATTTTGAACCAAGAGAATAAAAATCAACAACATGTGTGTGGGAAAATGATATTATTATTCAAAAAAACATACCCAAAGAAATGGAATGTGGAGTTTTAAACATCATGGACATTCCTACCCAGTTGTCTCTGTGTATAAACAATTATCTATACCATGGGGCAACTATGCCTTGACCGATGATGGAGAAAATAGCCATCAATTCATTTATATTGAAATGGCCATCAATGTTGAGAAGATATTATAATTCAATTATATTAGAAAATTATGTCATCTCAACAGAGAAGGTAATTATTATTCATGACTATTATGAGGAAAAAAAGTTATATTATTTTTATATCATTTAGTTAGTGAGGATAACAAACGATTTGTATTAAAAATTAATACCAATATGATGGATAAATTAGATAATATAGATTATTGATTTTAAAAAGTTAATTCATTACATATATTTCTATTGAAATCACTTTTCAATGATGGAGAGATAATTCCTAGAATATATATAAAATGGGGATGAATCTATCATGGATTATTAGAAAACATTAACTTATCTTTCAATATATTACTTGAGTTTCATTATCAAATTCAATAAACAAAATTGATTATTTTTTGAAATAAAATTAAAATATGGAAAGGATGTAACAATCTAATATTTTGGGTGTTATGTTAAATTATTTATATTTTCCCTCAAATTAGAGATGGAATTTGGATAATGGTCACCTAGACATTGAGATTACAAGATAATAGTAAACATTTAGTTAATATGATCAGATGAAAAAAGGAAATAATATCCTACCACACAAATAAAAACATGTAGGATTAATCAACAAGGTAATTTCATTAATTTGATATGTAAAAGATTTATGTGTGATAGATAAGAAAACCAAACTCATGGATTTTAAAGATACATAAAAAGTCCACCAATGTGACTGAGGACAGGAATTCACCTCCCAGTGCACAATAATTTGTTCAATGATTCAACTATATATAGAATGTTAATTAATCAATCCACCTCACCATACCATGGTACATAATGGTTACTCAAATTTAACCACCAATAAAGATTAAAGAGAAGGGGGATGCTTATGGAATTACTTCCACTATTGTGGAAAATGAATTTGAAGTCAACCAATTTGTACATCTTATTTACCCAAGAAAGAAATTTTTTATTTGATTATTGTTCTACGAATTTTATTATATCCTATATGTTAATAATAAATTTTAAATCAAAACCCTGATAGATTGAGGTAATGATTTCAAGAATAGAATATAATTATTATATCAATAAAAACAGTGTGTTTTACTTCCCTCTCGTTAGTGACTATGGTTAGATTCATCTAGTGACATCAAAATCCTTTACTTGGTGAAAAATTATTCTAAAATAAAATTACATTGGATATCATTACATAGAAATTACATATTCTATTAGGAAACTAAAATATATTTCTATATTATGGACCATCCAATGCTCTAATAAAAATTCTAGGAAAAAATTGAATTTCCTTTGGAAGATCCCTCTATATTTTGGGTGTTGATACCCAATTAAGAACCATACCATGACCTAATAGTTTAGATAATAGAATGTATCAACCTTGACAATTTGTTTTTATTATAATGAATAATTTCTTGAAGTGTTACATGTGAATTGTCATGAACTGGATCTGGTCGTCCCAAATACCGGAACCAAACTCAGACCATAACAAGAAATAAAGGGCGTTCCCAATCCCCATAGGTTGGAACAAGTGACTGGGTATCATTTATTTAGATTTGGGAATGATTTACCTGAGTATGAAAGAATAAAACATTAAAAACAATCCATAATATAAATCTGAAATTTTCGAGCCAAACAAGCCTTATGAAAAAACCAGAATGGAATACATTGGTTTAAATACAATAAAAGTGTTACTAATACAAATAAATATAGCAGCAGAATATCCCCAAGGACTCCACATGAAAAGGGGTCATCACCGACAAGCCGTCTCCACAACTCCGCTCTAAGGATGAGAACTAACACCCTGAACCGCCACAACCCAAAGCCTTTCCTTGACCTGAGTCAAACATAACCACGTCTACTTTCACCAAAGGGGTGTAAGTAGTGTGTGACCCTAATCCCAATAGAATACCACCCAATTATTCCTAATAGAATGCAATACAATGTTAAAAAGTAACCAGTTTTAATATGCAAAGAAAAGTAGTGATAAAATCCATGAAATGCAACCTTCAATTGAAAATAGTTTTCAAGCTAAAATTTTCTGAATGTTCACACATTTAAATATAAATGTTAGATACTATAATGTACTACCAAAACACCCCAATACAAGGTAAAATACAACAAACACGATGATCAACAAAATTGGGAACACCTCTAGGCACTTGATAATCTGGGGCCCCATGTACCTCATACCTCAGTGTAATGTAACCATAGTAAATCCATTCTTGTGCATGATCCACCAATAGAGAACATTTCCATAACCTAATGGCCCCCAATAATAATCCACATAGTTTAGTTATAGTTTTCGTTATCCAAATTCTATTTTAATTAAGGACAAAACCCATCTGGTCCACTAGCCGTACTAGTAAACATCTGCCCCACCTAGGTACCAGGGTTTCCTCCTTTGTGCTCAGAAAATATCAGAATGCCAAATTAATCCATTTTCATATCAAACACCACTACTTTTCACATACAATCCGTACAGTATCTACACACATTTTATACCTCTTAAAACAGAAAAAAACCCTTTGATTATCAATAAAACTTCTTCTCAAAACCCCACATTGTTTTGCACCCAAAACTCTTTAAAAACCACAATTTTCACACTATGTGCACACTTGTAAATTACAGAAATAAAAAATAAATCCCAATATATTTCAATGAAACCAACAAATCAATTTTTTGGGCAGCCCCAAGTGAACCAAGAAATGATAACTTTGTAAAACCTCTATTTTCACACAAACATGGCACTTAAAAATCACATGTTCCACAAACACCATTAAAACCCATTTTCTCAGCAACAACCAAAGTGTAAAAAAATTAAAAACATTATGTTATGCCCTATTATAGCTCAATAAAATCAACTAAGTATTTATAGGGCATCCCCAATTGAACCCATAAAAGATTTCTAGGAATAACACTAAATTTCACCTAAAAATGGCACTTCAAACTCATTTTCAATACAAAAACCACTAAAAATAATTTTGGAAGCCATAATAAAATGTAATAAATATTAAAATATATAAAAAAAGCAAGATAATTCACATAAATTGCATAAACTTGGAATAACCTACCAATATAACGAAAACCCTTGAATCTCTGTGCGAAAATCAAATCGCACCACTACTGCGCCAAGAGAGACCTAGATCAAAGATAAAACCACAATAATTGACCATGAAAACCCAATGTTAAACCCTAGGATCGAAACCCTACCACTTGGTCACTTGGTACTTCAATGAAAAAGATAAGAAACCCTAATCAAATAGAATGAAACCCTAAGTAATTTGAAAGAATAATGAAATAGACTAACTTACTTGAGGGATCTTGAAACAATATCCCAAAATCACTAGTAGATGAAATTGAAAACGTCCAAAATTCATGGTTTATTCTAAGAAGAATGAGGAGGTCATTTAGGAACAAGAATGGAGGAAAAATAGTAATAATTGAGAGAGTAAAGAAGGAATGAATTTAGATCTTCAATTCTAGCCGATTTGAGATACTCTATAATGATCTACACAAATTTGCAATGAAGAAGAACTGAAATGATGGGGGGAAGAGGCTGGGCTCGTGTCTAGGTTGAATGGTTTGGGGTGGGGTTTAGAATCACCGAAAAATCCATAAAATTTAAAAAGTTATTAAAGAAACAATATTCATTTTTGAAACTGGAAATGGGACTCCGGGCATGCCCAATCCCTTAAATAAAAACCCAAATACACCTTGGTTATGGATTTATAAAGGCTACAAATTGACATGGTAGTCTTAATAGGTCAGGGTATGAAATGTAGTAATTTGAATGGATGAAAAATGTTGAAACACGAATGAGTTATAAATGAAACAAAATTTATTTTTAAAACTGGAATTGGGCTCACGGTTTGGACAAATTCATGAAAACTCACCCATTCCTCCATAAAAGATTGGGAAACACCAAAAAAAATTAATGGAAAATAAATTAAAAATACCTTTAAAATATTTCATTTATCTGACGATTCCCCACCCATGAAATCTTTCCATCCAAGAAAGTCAACCTGAAGCTTGATCAAAAAACATGAACAAATACTCTTCCTCAACCCATGACTTCCGCCCCCATGTCTCATGTGTATCATTACCATGCTGCCAACGAACCTACTCCAGTGAAATAGACTTCCCTCGAAGCCCCTTCTCTTGGGAGTGCACTATTTGCAGTGGCTGTTAAAAAACTGACAAGTCAGGCTCTATCTCTAGTTCTTCCCAACTCAACATATGAGACAAATTCAGGTTGTATTTTTTCAACTAGGAGACAAGGAAGATGTCATGGATGGATGTCAACTGAGAAGGTATGTCCAACCTCTATGCCACCAAGCCAATAAACTCGGTGATCTAAAAAGGGCCAACATATCGCGGCATCAGCTTCCCTTGCTTTCGCAATCGACGATGGCCCAGAAGAGGGTCCACTTTCAAGAATACCATACTACCCACAGAAAACTATAGATATCAAAGCCTCCGGTCAGTATAAGATTTATGACGACTTTGAGCTATCAACAAGTGTTTCCTGATCAATTTGACTTTCTCATAAGTCTCTTTCACAAGGATTGGCCCCAACATTGAAGTCTCACCCACCTCAGCCCAACACAGGGAGTATCGACAAGGACGACCATAGAGCACCTCAAAAGGAGACATTTGAATCAGGGATTGGTAACTATTATTATAAGAAAATTCAACTAGCCCCAAATGACTATCTCAGAAACCTCCAAACTCCAAGACCCATGCATGGATCATGTCCTCCAAAATCAGATTTTCCTGCTCTGTCTGACCATCCTTCTGAGGTTGGTATGCCATGATCATCTTAATATGAGACCCCAAGGCCTTCTAAAGGCCTTCCTGGAAACGAGAAGTGAAACATGGGTCTATATCTGAGACAAATGCTGATGGGACACTAGGGAGCCTCACCACCTCCTGAAGATATAAACCTCCCAACTCATCCCCTTTAGCAGTATCTCTGATCGGAATGAAGTGGGATGATTTGGTCAAATGATCAATCACCACCCAAATGACATTATTACCCTGAGGTGTATGAGGTAAGCCAACAATAAAGTCCATGGAAACCTCATCCCACTTCCAGGTTGGAATGGGTAATGACTGGATCAAACCTGAGGGCCTTTGATACTATGGTTTTACTTGCTGGCATGTGTAGCATCTCAACACAAATTCTGCTATGTCTCGTCTCAAACCAGGCCACCAGAACTGTCGACGGACAACATAATACATCTTGGTGGCACCCAGATGGACATCTAATTAAGACTACTGGATTTCCTCCATCCCCACCGTCCATAGAGATAATGGCACTACTGAATGGCCATTGAAGCACAAGATGACCTCAAGAGATGACGACCAATGAGAGGATGTCTCCCCACCACGAATAAACTGCTTCAACCACTGAAAAAGATCATCACTAGGCTGTTCTCATTGAAAAAACTCCAACAGAGAAGGAGTCAACCAGACGCTCACCAAGAACACACCTCCTCTGTGTTCCCTAGTCTCCACATGCATCTGAGAAATGCACTCGATCAAATCCCACTCATCACTAGACTTCCTCAAAGCCTACACTAAAACTCTTCTGCTCAAAGCATCCACCACCACATTACCCTTTCTAGGGGTATAGACAATTTCAATGTTGAACCCCTGCAAGTACTCGATCCAACGACGCTGCCTCAAGTTGAGGTCCTTCTGTGAGAAGATATAGGCCAAGTTTTTGTGATTAGAGTAGACCACAAAATTCTCCCCAAAGAGGTAGTAACACCAATTATTCAAAGCATGAATCACTATTTCCAACTCCAAGTCATGTGACAGATAGTTATTTTCATGTGGTCGGAGTTGGAAAGAGCCGTATGCTACCATGTAATAATCCTGGATAAGCACGCTCCCCAGACCCATACCTGATGTATCACAATAGACCACATATATCATTCTAGCCTCTTGAAAAATCAGCACAAGGGTGGTAGTCAAACACATATTCAAATACTCAAATGATGCATAACATTCTAAGACCCATAAAAAATTCACTCATTTCTGGGTGAGCGCTGTTATTGGTGAAGCAAGCTGTGAGAAATCCCGAATGAATCTCTTGTAATAACTAGCCAGGACAAGGAAACTCTTGATCTCGAACACATTCTTCAGCTGCTCCCATGAAATAACCACACTAATCTTCTCAAGGTCCACTGAAACCCCCTTACCAGAGATCACATGCCCCAAAAATCTCATTTCTATAATCCAAAAAGTCCACTTTGACAACATTTCATAGAGGCGGTGATCCCGCAAAGTGCCCATGATGATCCTAAAGTGATGTTCGTGTTCCTCCTTAGAGCCAGAGTATACTAGAATATCATTCAAGAACACCACAACAAAGGAATCAAGATACTTATGGAACACCCTATTCTTGAGTACCATAAAGGCCACTAGAACATTGGTCAATCCGAAGGGCATGACTAAATACTCAAAGTAGCCGTACCTGCTTTAGAAGGCTGTCTTTGGTATATCTAACTCTTTTACCCTGAACTGATGATAGCCTGAACGGAAGTATATTTTTTAGAACAACTTTTCCCCCTTTAACTAATCAAACAGTTCATCTATTCATGGCAAAGGGTATTTCTTCTTAATTGTTACCTTATTCAGTTTTCGGTAGTCAATGCACAACTGGAGGGATCTGTCAGACTTTTTCGTGAACAACACAAAATCATCCCAAGGAGAGACACTCGGGGTGAATGAATATTTTGGATTCTAAGTATTCCAGCAGTATCTTTAATTCCCTCAACTCGTTGGGGGCCATGCGATAAGAGGGAAGAGATATCGGTTGTGTTCTCGACGCCAGATCAATTGAAAACTCCACATCCCGGTCTGGGGGAAAACCTGAGAAATCATCCAGAAATACCTTCGAAAACTCATTCACTACATGAGGTAGTGAACCCTCATGGGTAATATTGGTGTCCTCTAGCATGAGTGATGTCAACTTAATGATAAGACTTCCCAACTCTGGGAGTGGTGGTCTTGCATGACCCAACTGAGGATCCCATTCTCCACGAAAAACCTGACGACTCCCATCAGGTGCTGTGAAACTCACACACCACCTATAGCAGTCGATGTGTCCCTGGAAGTGTATTGTAAAATCCATGCTAAGTATGATATCTAAAAGATCCATGTCTAAGACCAAGAGGTCACAATCCATATCAACCCCTGACATGGAAAGCACACATGACAGGCACCTGAGACCCTACTCCTTCTTCTTTCCCAGTGGTGTGACCAAATCCATCGCAAAAGACATCAAATCAGTTGGAAAATTCATCATTTCCACAAAACAGGAAGAGATAAGTGAAACAGAGGTGCCAGTATCAAAAAGAGCAGCAGTTATAGAAGATACAGTCAAAAGAGTACCTCGAACTATCAACTCTCCCTCCTCTGATCCTGCCGGTGCCAGATCCACCGTAGGAATATGTCTAATCTCGACATGAGGATGAACTCTAGTCTGTGGATGTTCCCTAAACTAGATTTACCTAAAAGATGACCCAGTCCTACCACCATGACCTCAAAATAGATATCCCCCTGTCCTCGATAGCTCAGACTGTGCTGACACTCATCTTGATGTCATTGACCTAGCCTCACTCATAAGTGGAAGTGCCACATGGCAGAAGTGCTATAAAGGACCAATAGCTCCACCCTGGTAACAAGTATTTAGAGGAAGTGGTCATGGTGTTTGGAAGTACCCCGGATTCCCACATTGGTGGCACACGACCAATCTTGCATCAAAAGCCGCTAAACAAAACTACCTGGAAGAGTGGACTTAACATTCACATCCTTTTTTCACATGTTCCCCCAGCTTCCTTTTCTTCTCATATGAGTTGAAACTGCCCACTACTGATACTGAACAAGAGAAACCATTCCTACCATTCATATCAATCTCCACCATGAACGCCGGATCAATGAACTTAGCATAGGTCATCATCTTAAACAAGAACACCTTGGGGTAAATCTATGGTCACAATCCTTTCTCAAACCTCTGGGAATTCTCCTTCTCATTTGAGATAATTTATGGAGCATAATGAAAAAACTCAGAAAAACGGTTGGCGTACTCAATCACTGATAAATTCCACTAAACAAGGTCCATGATCTCTCTGGACCTAGCATAAGCCAACACCTCAGGGCAGTACTGTTCATTAAAGATGACCTTGAAATCTCCCCAGTGCATCTACTCATTCTTACTAGCCTAAAGGATTGAATCCCACTACTTACTGCTAGGACCCTCCAATATAAAGAAGGCACACATCACCCTGAGATCCCCAGGTGTTTACAGAAACACAAACATACACTCGATCTTCTCGAACCATTCCTCTGCTTCCTGGGGCTCTGAGCTGCCTCGGAAGGCAGGAGGCTTGTTTTTCAGAAACTCATGTGCTTTATCTTTTCTAGGACCCATATCTTCTTCCCTGGAAGGAATTATAGTAGGATCCGGTACTTTTACTAGATCTTGGGTAGCCCTGATCATAGCCTCGACTAGCCTCTAATTGATCGGTGTGGGAGAACTCTCTCTGGCTTCCTCCTGTGGGCGTGTGGGAGCTTTCCAGGGAGGCATGTTGCTAAAAAAATTGCACTTAAAATTTTAGATCTTTTTTAAATTAGATTTATAATTATTATAAAACTATAAAACATATATAATGAATTTCAAAACAAATTATTAAATATATTACATATAAATTTCATTAATATATATAACAAATAGTCATTAATTTAATATATTAATATGAAACACCATTAAAATAACAAAAAAATATTCATAAAAACCCATGCTTTATATTCAATTGGTATTTATTTTAATTTCTAATTAATTGGTAACCAATTAATTAATTTTATAATCATATATAAAATATGATTTGTTAATTTACATAATCCCATTAGTTTCCTCCATTCTAATGTCTAAGTGAAAAATATTATATTAAATAAATAATACTAACAGTATATTGTTGTCTGATAACTATTGACCTGCTGTGTAAGAGAGGCCATCAAAGGGAATCGATGTATCATTCAACAAATGATAAACATAGTGTGGCATGTGTTGAAATATTAACTATTATTTACATGTAACAAAATATATTAATTAATTTAATTTCTTTAAATAATATATTTCATAAAATATCAATATGTAACAATATAAATATAAAATAAAAGAGGAATTATAATAAAAAGATATTAATATCTAGAGTAAAAACCATAAATATAATAACATTGAGATAATTGAAAAGAGTATGAATGATTAATCCCAAATGTATAACGGGAAAATGCATTTCCAACCAAAATTGATGTCCCAACCTAACAAAAACTTGAATAATTAATACTGACAAATCCATTCTCCTATTCTCTATAAATGATCTTATTATACTATCAATGAACCCAATTATCACTATGATCCTCCCTAATCACATACAATCTCTTCTTTGTCTGTATAATACAAAATATGTGTCTGAAAATCCCATTATGGGGTGAGTATATACAAATGAATTAAGACACCCTAAAAATCAAAATGGAGTGATATAGAGATAGAATAATTTTCATTCCATTCGAGATAATGATGGAGAAAACCCCAAAACAAACACAAGCACACGTATGTATACTAGTAAAGAACCTTGAACGAGAGAGAAAAAGATCTCTATCTAAAATCCCATCCAAATTACATAACTAAGACTGAATTTACAATGTCCAATAGTTATTCCCATCGTCACACTCAACCTCACTAGAATATGAGTGGAGGGGCCTGCACCACATAAATATGCTCCACTACTGAGGGAGTACACATCTCTTTTATAGTACCTTCAGAAAATTGTATCTCAAAGATATGGGTGTACTACATCGTATGTGGAGAACATGTTTTTTATAGTAAGGGGATTACAAAAACTTTCTTTAAATGAAATGAGGGAACCTGTATCTTGATGTGAAATAGGATTATTGACCACAATATCTTTATGATAGGATGATGAACCAATTCTCTAATGTTACAGAGAAGTAATTATCTAATTATTTCTCTTCTACGATGCAGAACTAGAACTATTTTTTTATGGGAGTACTAATACCAAAATCTATGTGACATATTGGCGAACTCACATCATTATGTAATATTAGAGTACTTACCCAAAAATCTATCTGATTATTATACCGAATTAGTTCATCATGCAACTTCTAAACAAGTCTCATGCACATAATATCTCTAATAAAATCTCAAAATACTCTATGAATTAAAAAATCAATTATAATCATAAATCCACTCAATATATATTTTTTATGGGCCATAATATGAGAAAACATGATATAGATTTGGGAGTTAGGTGATTCATATTGGAGTGCAAGGCATGTGTGGGGTCCGCATAACACATACTCCACTATATGTTCATGTTCTCCCAGGACAGGGCTCGAGAATCCATTTAGATGTGAATGTGGTTCCTTCCAAGATTTATGATGTGTATGTGTACTTTGGGTCATGGACATGCAACTCAACTTATTCCTTACGTATTGTGGTAATTCCCATTTTATCTTACACAAGACATGTCCATCCACATGGGGCCTCGAACATGTGTATTTGAAAAAAAGTTATAAAACATGTTAGGGTTACATAGTGTGAATCCCCACAAACTCATCATGTCATATTTAACTTCTCCTAAAATCCTATAACTACATTAAAGGGGTTGCATGACAAGTTTTCATCCCATTATACACAATTTAGTCATTTTATTCACATAATTTATTATTTTAGGTTGATCCCACATGTTTCGATTATACCACTATTTATATCCATTGACCACTTGAAATAAAATTTATTTAAGTAAAAAAGCGATGGACATTGATTTTGTCATCTGATAGTTGATAAAAATCAGAATTCACACACCCCTATAATTATCATAGCATCTCCTGCGCATCTCTCATTTCCAACCACCATTTCCCAAGATATTAGATTGATTTAGGTATCCAATGAATCCCAAATGATTTCCTAATTCATCTCAGAGAAATAATCTAGGATTTTATTCTCCAATACATCATGAATCCGAAGGTTTGATTAAGCTCAAACCATCCACTATAATGTCTAACTATGACCCCATAGTTCAATGATGAATATTGAGGAGGATAGTGTATATTAATAAAAAATAAAAACTGAAAAAAAGAAGAAAATATTCGTTCATTTGAAAAATTGTCTTGGAAATTGTTTTCCTAATTGGGGTTTCCAAGTAAGTTATCATTATACATCAAATATAAATTGATTCTGAAAATTTAATTTTTTCAAAAAGCATCATAAAATGATAAAATGATTTCATATCAATGATTATCAGATAAGATGAATTCTAAAAATTATATTCAAGCGAGGAAACTAAATTTGATAGGATCAAACTTTAAAATATATAAATCATGTGTGAGTAATGAATTCACTAGTAAAGAAGATGACCTGGTATGTCTTCTTCCTACTGATCTACCTTGATTAGATCCAATATCTTCCCCAGTTCTCGATCTTCCCATGAAGAACGTTATTTATCCTCTTAATTCTTATATGGTTTTTATAGATCAAACTAGATATTTGTTATAAAGTTGTATTTATAGAGTATTTTATGTCATTGATACATAAATTAAAATAAATAAATAAATTTATTTATTCTAATACATCACACCACCATTGATTGCCTCAAATACACTTATGTTGTGGACTAAGCATATATCATGCCTATGGAAAACCCCACATTACAGACTCAATGAAGGTATTATATTTCCAATCTAAGAGTATTTTTATGTGCTATTATATTAGTATTGAAAAAAATCATGAACATGATGTTAATATTTTCAATATTTTTAAAATAAAATTCATGTACCTACTAGGACTCAAAATCTCGCATCGTTTTAGTGCATGGATCCAAAAATAATTCGTAAAATATTTCTATTTATCTTAAGGATTTCTCATATACGTTATTCCAAAAATGGTTGGATACTGAGCCTTCATCTAGCTCTCCCACACCCAAGTGTTTTCTTGCATTCTCACATGATACTATAACACAAAAACCCATGTTATGGTTGATACTCATAGTATCCTATCATAAAAATACTAATTATCAACCATCCTTTCTATGAAGTTGGATCCATACACAATTTCTATGTATCCCTTATATGCTATGTTCATAGTATAATGAAATTACCTTATCAACTATGACACATAGAATACATCATTCACCTAATCTATCTATGGGGGCAAGGAAAAGATTTAAGTTACCTCACTAACCCTCCATAGGATCTCAAATATTTTAACAATACATAAAGATATCTTTCATCCCTGGATAAAAATCCACATTCCTCATTCTTGGGAGACTTTAAAGAAAAGATAGCCACCATTCATGAACTACATGAGCCTACAATGCGAATCTACACATGATTTTTATCAACTCTGGGATATCCCCATACTCTCAAGGATTACATGGTCATTATATGTCGATGTATTCACAATATATTGACCGACTAGCGATTACTTACCAATCAAAGCCCATCACATGGGTGACCAACATGCTTTTTTGTACAAGGAATCACAATTTTCTATTTCAATCATAGAATGATAGACATTATTTTATGAATACTTCACAAATGGGAAGACAACATTACACCTCCGACCTATATTTAAATCATAATACCATATAATATCCATAGATAGATGGATAATGCACTAGGTTTACGCATCCATATGGGGGTGAAATGACATACTCATCAACAACTCGCTCAAAAATTCCTCCAACAGGACTCTCCACAATAAGAAGTTAAACCAGATATCTTGAGCATTGATAATATTCAAGGGTACCCCTTGGTTCAAAACGATATCCTTTATTTAGAAATATTATAGAATCTCCACCAAAATCACCAACCTTATGGTAAAGATATTTTCTATCTTAGTACATTGGTCAATGATCACTCAGATGGAATCATTTCCTCGAACCCTCTAAGTAATACCTTTCAAACATTCCATATAAATGTAATTTCATATCCTATATAGAATCATGAGAGTCAATCTAAAACCAATAAAAACCTAATATCCATCCTTCACATGATAAAATTTGAGACATCACATGATGCTCTCAATAACACTTCACCTCATGTCATCCCACAACAAATTCTATAAACGGTATTCCTACATGCTCTAATGACTGGGATATATAACCCATAGTTAATTTTTATACTCTTTTATCACTATCTCTAACATCATGAAATGAAACATCATGATTTCATGTAAAATTTTGGCCGAGTATCCTCCTTCAAGAAATACATATAGTGAATCTCTTAAAATATATGGTCACAGAGAACCACATAGTCGATGTCTCCAAACTGAATCTACCCTGGACACTAAATAAATATAATATTAAACACCATAAAATGAATAAAATATGCACCCCTCTTCCCCACAATGTTTAGTTTCATAGTACCCAACTACTTAGATGCCTCTTCCACCAAATTAGAAAAGGATATTCTGTTAAGGGAATCTTCAATCATATTACCTTCCAAATGGTTTAGCCTATCTCGATGTCATCATCCAATTGGTTCACCATCCATCTCCTTTGTCTCAAGATTAGATCACTTTATGTGAATATATAATTAATATTTTCATAGTATTATTAAATAGTCAAGAAATATATGGGAATATAGTTCCTACGCTTATCCAGAGTGATGACTTCCACTTCAAAATCTTAGTTGTCATTCACTTAGTTTTTATTATGGGGTCTCGACTACCTCGAACCATATGTGATCACTACTTACATATTCATAAAAAATGGTATTCCTTGCTGTAGAGGCATAAGGAAACTACATACTCAGGTCAATCATCTAGTATTATCAAAATGGGAGAACTAGATTACTTCAGCCTAAACTCTTTAAAGGATCTATGAAATTTCTCAATGAAGGTAAGCATTTTCAAGTTCCATGTTACTGTGGTCAAAGGGGATTCAATCTAGGAGAAGTTTTACATGAACATTATTTAGTACATTTCCAGGCCATGAAAACATAACACCTCTAAAACAAACATGGATGGATCCCATAATAAGAACCTCATCAATCTTTACCAGGTCAATAAATAATCCATTCTAAAAAATGACATCAGCTAAAAAGTGAACCACACATATAAAAAATTGGAACATTGAGAGTGTACCATAATTATGGTGCTCTAAAAAAATGTCCATATCCATCCTCAAGTTATCTTCATGATTCCCTTAGAATATATATTAGATGAGTATGTCATCAATGAATACGTTGATAGATCATTCCAAGTATGGTTTGATGATCCAATTCATGAAATCCACAAAAATAGTGGGGTTATTCATTACATTGGATAGAATCATTAGGAACTCATTGTTTCCATAGCAACATCATAATTCCATCATCAAAAACTATTTCTTCTGTACCATCAATTTGGGGTAGGTGGAATTGAGATTATTCTTTGAGAGCCAACTCATTACTTATAACCGATCAGTTAAGTTGTAAAATTCATTGAAAGGGGTATTGGTTCTTTGTCATGGTTTATTTCATGTAATGATAATCAACAAAAATCTTGTTTCTAAAATCATATTTTTTTTCAAGAAAAAATATGAATGTTCCAAGGTGGACACAATGGATCTGATAAAAAACTTATATCAAAGGTCCTATAACTCACCCTTATCTCTTAGAGATCTGTATAGTCCACCTAATATGATTAATAATATATCATTATAGTATTGTGATGCATGATAATGAATAATTTGGTCTCCCACCATAGAGGTTTCATCAAAACATCATTGGAGAAGACACTAATAAATTCTTACACTAAAAAAGTAATGTATATTTCTAAAGACTATATTGATCTATGTACTATACTACCCATATAATGTGTGATGGTCTATATACTCATCACAAGTACCAATCATTCAACCATGATATCTCTCTCTCATAAAAAGGAAAATATTATCCCATATGACTAATGAAATATCACCCACTCGAAATGATTGTTAATTTGGGATAAAACCAAGGTTAACCACTCCATTCCCATGTTAATATAAAATATTTTATTTTTAATGTATAATATAACACATGTTAGACTCTACCAACAAGAAACAACGTGTAATACATGTAGAAAAGTGATATCAAATAATTTCACCCTGTATGATCCTCTAGGATATGTTCTCAGCTAGAGTCTCTAAATCTTACACTAAGAATAAATCAATGAAGTATTAATTCCTACTTGTGTCTACCAGTATTGAAGAAATAGTATAATAAACATAGATAATTAAACATATCATCTCATGTGCAACCTTTTTAGAGCCCTTAATGTCCCACAACTACCTATGAAAATGACTTTGATTGTTTTGATCCTGATGCAGGCTAGATGGTGGTAGTTTTTTGTGGCAGTTCATAAAATCAACCACCATCAACTGATCTTACCTCTAGATATACTCCTTTATGACTAGAAATAATTCCATAAGGTTCTATATAGACATGTCTAGGAGATCCTTGATCTTGGATCTACTTCTGATATGTAGTTGTATCTATTGTCTTCTGGTCTAGATCAAGAAGATTTATTGTTGAATCTTGATCCATGAAACAAAAAAACTCATAAGAATAAAATATCCCCTCTAAAAGTGGATTGGATCCTTTGTAGAATCTATGAAACATAAAACCACATGTGTTATTATAATATATTCTCCTCCACTAAAATATTGACATCTGAAACATACTACCTTTTATAGATAACTCAACCACGTTCTTTCCACCACCATCAACAACATCTCGACCCCCCTTTCTTCAGAAGCTCCCAATCACTATATCATTCTCCAAAACTGTAATATATTTGATATGGAACAAGGAGAAAACATTGGCTAGAATGTATCTACAGAGACAATAATTAAACTTCCTTCATTAGAAGTAGATAACTCATACCATATTAAGGGACTACAACATAAGGCCTATTCATATTCTCATATATTATCATTATTTAGATAATGACGATCATGGATCCAAACTGAGAATAATATTTTTGAGTAATACTTGTCATAAAATACCTATTGAAAGTCATAATGTGATATCATAATCATGTAACGGGTCTTCATGACCAAACTCCATCATAGCCTAACAACACCATGGAAATTACACACATACACTACTACTATATAACCATTTAGGGTCCTAATGAGCCCGAATATATGGATTTATAATTCTATCAAATACTCCAAAACTTCAGAATCTATCCCACCATAGAACCTTAGTGACCTATTTCTCTTGAACTCGCTAGTTATAATATGCTCGAGTGAATCGTTCTCTTTAACTACCAGTAATAACAACAACAAAAAATAGTGTGGGTGATGATACCTACCCACATGGAGGAAGCACATAATTAGATATCTGTTGAATTGAGTCCTCATCACTCATTTGATCATCACCATAATCCTAAATCATTAACCTGATTGTTTTTCTTTATATAGGAATTGTGAAAGTAATTTTGTTGTACCAGATTTTATTAGCATATATATATATATGTATGTTGATATGACTTAATAGGGTTATTAAATGGAATCAACCATACATTATTCATTTACCACTTTCCCCATCAACCAATGTCATGGAATGCCTAATTTAAAGGAATGTAGTTAGAGGCACGGTGAATGGATATGATGGATTCCAAAACAACACAATGATCCATGGCCTACAATTCATACTAAATAATCTTTGACAATTATTACCTAAGTCCCAACCAATTTTTTATGGGATCAATAAAAAAACCATCACAATGAAAGAACTTCTCTGATACCACTTTGTGATGGCTCGACTCACCTGGGTCATCTTGACAAGTGGAAGGTTGACCTTCCATATCCCCATGACCACCTCCACAGGCCTAGGGATGGTAAAAAGTTACAGGATGGGTTAAATAAAATGGGATCCTTTTCCAAATATAACTATACTAATTCACCCAACTATCTACATACAAACATGGAGAGGAAAATAATAATAAAATATTGCATCATCTAGAATATAAAGAATGGATGTAATAAAATATTGGGATTAAATATTAATATGTTAGTATAATTTTTGTTATAAAGGGGAAGAATACATTACAATCTAGAAATTATGTCCCAAAATGAATAGAATTGGGATAAATAAAGACAAGGGAGAACATATCCAGATCCCTATGGTTGACCACCATTAATGGTCTATCCTTTAAGGTATCACTACACTCAAACTTTAATCATCATTGATCTTCCCGTCATGTACATAAGACAAGAAGTATGCGAGAAAAGACCATTTATAGCTTAGTATATAAATTACCAATTTTATGACACAAAGCCAATAGAGAGATAGCGTGAATAAAAAATAGTCATTACAACCCCAAAAAATATGGAAATCATGCCCAATACATTCACATATATATTCTCATAAATTTACCCATATGAAAAAGAAAGGTGATATACATCTAAAAAACTAGCCTATATAGATGAGTAAGTCTATAAAACCATATGCCCATCACTGATTACCAACATCAAAAGAAACCTAAGAAGATTATGGATACAGGGCCCCATACCGTTTAACTACACTCTGCTACCAAGAATGTACACAACTCTTATAGAGGACTCACACCTCAAAAGATCTCGAATATAATGTATTAACTCTCCATACGTAGATAACACATGTAATTTTTTAAGGGTAGTACTAAACCTAAATATATATGGAAATATAGAACCCAATATCGATTGTGAATGGGGAGTACTATCCCACATATCCATCTAGTATCCTAATAATCTCATGACTGGATGTGATAGAGGAGTATTGACCTAATGATTTTGCTCATAGAATGGGGGAGCTTAGCCCTAGTATGATAGTGCAATATTGAACCCTAAACATATATAATAGAATTGTGAAACTACACCCTAATGAAACAGGGGATTATAGACCCTACCATCAATATGATGATCCCTCCTGATCTCTACCAACATCAATCATCACATTAATAGGTGTCACAACAATAAAATCTTGCATTATATATTTAAATAAATTAAAAAAACCATCTCATTCTATGTATAGAAACTCTCATTAGAGGTTACTTTTGGGATAAAATCCAAGTCAAAATATTGGGGATATGAAATGTAGAACATTAATATTGGAGTGAACTTCCTGTATAGGTTCCACACAACATTTGGACCTACTTTGTTGCCTGGCCCGGTTGTCCTAGTAAACTAAATGGGAAGACATGCATCTATACTTATAATTTTCTTTTGAGATACATAGTATGTATGATAATTGAGGGTCCTGACCATGCAATTAAATATATACCCTTATGTTTCTGGACCATAATTTTGTACTACAATACATGAAACATATGTCCACATGGTGCCCTAGGCTTGTGAAACTTCCACACATGCTTTCCTTCTAGGTGGGTTCATAGGTCATGTAGGTTTTCCTACAAGTAATGTGATATTAAAATTATCCCAAAACAATATCCTCACTTATAGGGGTCCGCACGGTGTGTATTCATCCAAGTACATACCATATAGTACTTTTTCTATTTGAAAAAAGTATTGTTTCTCACATGGATCATAGATGTACAACTTTTATCATGTTTTACTGCCATTTACCACTCTAAATAAACATTAATTGATGTTAAAAATGTAATCTGTTGATTTCTACAAACATTGGTGGATGGAAATCAAAATCCGGCCGCACATATGATTTCCGTTGCATCACCCTTGTGTCTCTTGTTGCCTTCCATCAACAGATCAGATACCAAATCCCTGGATCTCACACCTAAATACCACAACCTATCCAAATGCATATCAAAATTATCATCCATATTGTAATTCGCCAAATAATAAAAAATAAGGGGGTTAGATCACACTTGATCCTTCCCCAAAATTATGATTCCTGACCCCATTATCCAATAATAAAAAAATAATGGTGGTGTAAACTGAATAAGAACAATGTAATCATTCATTTAAAAATTTATCTTAGACAATGATTTTTATAGGCATGTCTATGGAAGATATCATGGTATGTCAAATATAAACTGATTCCAGTAATTTTATTATTCAAGTGGCCTCATGGAAAGATCAAAAGATGGAAACTCAAAGAATATTACTTAAAATACCTACTAAACAAATTTAATTAATTCTATAAACTATAATTGAAGAGCCATATATTTAATAGTGATTTATTTTTGGTTAAGAACATATTCTATAGAAATGAAGGAACCAACTCCCTCTACTGCCTCTCGATCCACCTCAATTTGTTCAATCATCTTCCTATATTCTTATTACTCAAATAAAGAACATCATATCTCCACTCTATTATCATAGGGTTAAAACATATAAACTAGATGATTTTTTCAATGATTGAATCATATAGGATTTTATTATTTGGGTATTTCAAAAAAAATTATACTTTTTAAATAAATGAACCACCAATGCTTGCCTCAATCGAATGTACAAAACTGACCAATAGTAGGTTGTTCCAAGGGTAAAAATCATATTTCAAACTCAATGGTGGTTTAAGATATCAAATACAAGATATTGTTTAAGTATTATTATATTAATGCTGAACAATTTCACATGCACGATATTAATTTATTTATTATTAATATAATATATATTATGTGCTCAACAGATCTCAGAAACTCATGGAATCTGAGCTCATAGCTAATAAAATATTTCTTATGATTTTTAAATGTTTTGCAAGGACTAAAATAGGCCACTAAAAGGAAGATATTAAATAATTGGAGGAAATTTAGTTATTATTTATTTAAGGAATAAATTGGCCTTTATAGAATGTAATATTACCATTGGAATACTACTGTTCCCCTTAAAAGTTTATCTTGACTGATGGAATTATAACATGACGATGAGGTATAATATCCTGACTATGGGATGTAGTGATTTGAAAATAATAATAATAAATTTTAAAATAAATAATATTTATGATGAGAAATTTATGAAAATATTGATATAATAATATAATAAAATGATAAATATAATTAAAAAACTAGATAATCTATAAAAATATTTTTAATAAACTACATTTAATTATATTACCCAAAAATAATAATTTTTAATGTTATTAATTCAAATAAAATATGGTAGAACGTTATTTTTGATAAAACTAATTTTCATTTTTGAATCACCATTTTGAAAATTTCAAATGGTTTTTTATAGTTTTTTGGATATACAAAAATCTACAGTTGAATAGTAAAAATAATGTTTTTCCGTAACATGTGTATTTTAAATTACATCCTTTACCATGTAATATTCACCAAATCAATTCTAGAATTTGTGTCTCAACCAAAAGAAAATTTAGTATGTTAAATAATATATTAATATCAAATTAAAAAATAATAAAAGTCATTTTCATGATATAAAATCATACACATTCCTATAAAATGAGATTTTTTTTATTATTCATTATAACAATTTATTAAACTAACAAATTTGAGTTATATTGTGATTCAAAGTTCTTATATAATGTTATTATATATATATATATATATCATATTTTAAAACTATTTCAAATTTAATGTTTTCCATCGATTTAATAATTTATTAAATATTTTATCTATTGATACCACTCTAATCATGTATTAATAACACCTCACACCTCCCATGGAAGAAAAATCCCCCTCAATTAAAAAATCAATCAGACCTCCCAAATCCCTATTCTTATAACAATGATAATTCTTATGCTTGTTTTTGAGTAAACTGTCACAAATCATCAAATACATAATTATAATTATTTATAAATGATGATGAATAAAAATAATAAAGATAAAAAATGGGAATCATTAATGAAAATAAGATATAAAAATGATTAACCTTTAATAATACGATAAAAGTAATAGAATAAAATGATTATAATTGATTTATGTTAAAAATTTAATTTAATTCACTAATTGATCCATATTTTAAAAAACTTATGTTTTCAATTTAGGAGGTGAAAATTTGATGAAATAAACCATGAATTAAGGTATGAGGATTCATAAATCCAACTACCAATATTTTGGGTTATGTCCCCATTCAAATGATTTTCAGTTTGTATATTTCTCTAATATCATGAAAATTTCCTTTTAATATTCTATCTATTCTCTTTCTTCGGATATACATGTTTTTACCATACCAAAATTATTTCAATGTCAAATAAAAATATTGTTCAGGGTGAAATTATTTTATCCAAAAGACATATTCCCCCCCATAGAGTTGTTTATTCTATAAATTACCATTTATATTTTATTATAAATTATAATCTATTTTATTCATTTGGATACCTCAATGTTTAATCAATGTTGACTGATAAGTAATATAATTAATGAAACCCAATTATTAATATGAGTATATTTAAAGAATACGATTTTTATAATATATCATTCCATGTAGCTTGCTTGATAATAAACATTTTATGGTTTTATGGGTGTTATTATAATTATATAACACTTTAATGAGTTGGGTGATGTGACATATCTCATGACATCATGATTATTATTCACGAACATGAGTTATTTTTTTTCACAATTATAAAGTTTTGATTTAGGCTTATTCAGTTATATGTGAAATTGATTCCAGATTGGTTTATAACTATATGTGGTATTTGAAAATAGTTAAATGGTGCTTCGTTATTATGAATATACTATATTCCATTCCTTTATAAAATGTTTCCTTCATTAGCATGATCATGAAACTATGCTTATGATAATAATATGTTGATTACAATAACCCATGTAATATCACTTTAGGTCCCTTATTCATAATATGATATTCATCCCATAGATGGTATTTTAGTCCACCCCTTCCACTGATATATATCCTCATCTAATTAAATGTTTATATAGTATTTGGAAGTTTTTAGGATGAAAATGAATAAGGATTTAAATAATATTTATGTTTTATTTTGTATATGTGATGTATGAGCCTAACTTCCCCAAGATACTAAACCATCGTATCATATATTGAATTAGTGTTATAGTATATATCTAAAAAAAGACACAATAATCATGTGGGAAATATGTGGTTTCTATATACTAACCCTTTTATATTTTTCATCATTATTCCATTATATTTCATGATATCCAATCTTGAATTTCATGTTCTTCATCTCCAAGGGGTTTAACTAAAAAATTATACTAACTGTAATGGTTTCATATCTAAAATTAATTTCTTTGATGAAAAATTGTATTATGAACCTAATTTGTCTTATACGATGTCTATAATGTTATGAAAATTTGATTCTTTTATATGAATCCTTGTTTTCTCTTTTTCCCCTTCATGTTTTTGAGTTATTACATTTTTTGTTAATGAAATATAATGTTTGGTATATTATAGAGGATAAAAGAGGTATTTTATTTTACTAATTGAAAAACAACCAAACTCAGGACTTTAGTAGTGGTCATTTTATTCCCTAAGTGAAAACGTTAAGGAAATAGAATTCTAACTGATGGCCATGAGTGTTGAGAAATGATTGGATTTTATAGTTGAAAAATAGATTAAAAACCCTCACCATTAAATTTTGGAAGACATGATGTGTGTAAAAAATATTAGACTAGTCAGCACAATGTATGAAATTACATTTTGGCCATGTGTCATCAGAAATCACTATGGAAATAGATTTTTCATGGGGTAATACAAATTGGATTCGTGAAAATTTAAATCGGGCAATTTTTTTATTCCATGCTTCTTGTATACAAGATAAATAAAATAGGATAACACATGGATATTAATTATTATTGTTTAATGAATTATTTAATTTATTCTAACTTTTACTAATTTAATCAATCATTTTTCTCTTTTTGATTCTTTTTTATCTATATGTATTCTTGGAGAATATTTCAGTGTTTTAAAGAATTGATTTGGAGAAACCACTTGAAAAATATACCTTCTTAGAAGTTTCATCCTTTTTTGTTTCTCCTGTAATAATCTGAGGTCCTTATTCCTCATATATAACTAGTATTTATATATTTTAGTGATTGGTTGATGTTTTTTGAGGAGTCATATTGTTTGGAATAATTTTAATTATTTTTATTTATTCATTCATTTTATAATGTTCTTATGAATAGATGATGATTCATTATTTCATCTAGGTGAACAATTATAGAGCATGAGAATCAAAAACCTTTTTAGAATTAGAGGAATTCTACAATGTCTTAATGTAATTTTCATAGTGACTTTTTCTCATGTCACTATCCAATAGAGATTACTTATTCATCATTCAACACGTATCAGATTATATCTTTTATGGTAGTTTTCATTGGATTACAATTGATATAAAACTTAGATATTTATTAATTTTATCATTCATTATAGACTATTATATTGGTTAATAATTTTTTGGAATTCTTGGTGAGTGAGATTACTCTAGTTAGTGTGCAAAAATTATTTAGGAGATAGAAATCATGCTGATCCATGGTGTTGACAACAACATTATTGGGGTAGAAGGATAATTACTGCCTAGAAGAAAAAATTATGATTATTTCATTGATATAAATTTAATTGATTTGTGTTTTAGATTAGGTTTTGATATTTTATCACAAGTGTGTGTAGATGTACCATGGGGACCAATTGTGTGAAATCGTTTGTGTTTGTGTATGTGTAACCTATGAGACCCATATTTGAAATGTTATGATTGATTATTCTTGTGATGGATATAATGAAACATTTTATATATGGTATTTTTTTATAATATATATTTTTTTGATTCTATTAATTTAAGCAAATGGAAAGAAGAATAGTTATTAGTCAGTGGCACTAGATAATGAATATGTTTTTACATTGCATATAACATGATGGAAGGACCCAATTAGATAATTGGATATTACTTCCTTGTATGGGATTTACAAGATATATAATTGTATATGTTACATGATACATGAGATTATTGTGTGAAACTATGGTCTATGTGACATAAACTATTTGGTGGTAGTGGGGCATAAGGTTTAATGTGACCTAACCCATGAGGCAACTGGGGAATGAGGTTCTATATAACCAGACCCATGAGATTGGTATTAAAAATTATTTTGTATTCAGACCTAACATGGTGTCCTATTTAAGATATTTTAAATTATAGGCCATGCAGATGGCCTCATTGATTGTGTAATTTTTTTGACTACTGAAATATTATTATAGCATGGAGGAATATAATGTACAATCAGTGTTCATGGAATATTTTTTAAAACACGGAAACTCAAATTAGTAGTTTGATTTCTTTTTAATTAATTGTTAATCTGATGTACATTACTATCCATTTTTACTTAAGTTAAGTATGAATTATTGGAATCATATATTGTTTTATTACTAACACATTAAAAAAATATCTCGATGTGATGACATAATTTATCTATAGATATCTAGGAAATGAAAGGGTTCCATGTCATATAGTTGATCTAAAGAGGATATTTTTATATTGGTAAGAGGAAATACTATAATGAATTCTATTAAATATTTATTATCTATCACCTAGTACTCTATTTCTTCATACCAAACCATTATCCTTTTTATATATTTGAATGTTTTGTGTGTTACATTATATTACATTTGATTTATTCTTTTCATTTGTCAGAATTAATCATTTTTTATATTTATTGTGTATTTACATGACATGAGGATGAGGTTATAGCATCCCTACTAAAGTAATCTAGACCCACACTACAATACAATAGACTCTGACATATAGAGAGTTACACATGAGGTCTTGTGACACTCTAGCTCAGAACTGTTGGTTTTGGTGGAGGCATTAACAAATTGTATCATATAAATGTTTTCTTATTTTCAATGAATTAACCTAGAAATGGTATAAATTATATATGTGTTGAGGTATCTAAGATTTGATAGTTTCCTTTTGTTGGGCCAAATCCTGTGTAATGAACATTATTTTTTCCTTTGATGCGAGTGTTGTTACTATTTAATGTTATTTTTTGTGTGTTTCTACATAATGAAAATTAGTATAGGATCACATTATATATATATATACTAGTTTATTTCTACTTACAAGTTCAGGAATTTATTTCCTTTACATGTGTTATCTGGTTGAGATGCACCTATATTTCAGATTGATTAATATATATATGTTTTCATTGTTATAGTGTTATATCTATTTTTATTAATTATTTGAACATTTGAATTTTTTTATGTTATGTATATATATATTTTATACTAATGTGTAAGTTTGGATACCATATTTAATGTTAATATTTATATCAAAATGACCCCAACCCAAGAAACTCGAATCCCCTTTCTACGTTGTTTCATTAAAATTATATACATGTGATCACATCCAAAAGGAGTGATTAGATCAGTAGTCCTAAAAAACTATAGATGTATATGATAACCATTTTAACCTGGGAATATAAAAATATAATACATATCAAAAGTAAAATATTTTCATCATTGAAACAATTTCAATGATTTCTTTTCATATCATAATGAAAGGAAACAAAATAAGAGCGAGCTAAAATTCATAGTTAGGGTAACATAGAGTAGAAGCTACTATGAATAAATAATCTATATTAAATATGAAAATTGGAATAAATGAATTCCAAAAAGATTTAATTAATAACATGATAATGAAATAAGTAATAATAAATATGCTAAGGTAACTAAATGAACACATATGACATTTCTTCAATAAACTTATAATTAAATACATATGTAGATAATATCATTTTTAAAATAATAGGGATAAAAATAATAACTAAATTCTCAATGAATGAAATTCTTAATTATTGGACATCATAATTCAAGGTATCATGACACCTCAACTATTGAGAAATTTCCTAAAAAAGATAAAAACCACAGTGAACAAATGTCAAATTTGAAAAACTGATTTCTTTCATTAGAAATACAAATGCATATAGGGGATATCTAAAACTAGGACCACCCTTTACTACATGTTAAAAAAAATTCCACATATATAAAATAATCAATTTAATTCAAGATTCTACATGAATTATCTTCAAATATATATATATATATATGTATATTGAGTAATAGATTGATACTAATCAATATTTTCCATTTAAATCAGAAAACATTCACAGAAAACACCATATGTAGAAATATTATATAATTTATGAAATATTCTTATCCATCAAACAACAACATGGATATTTAAGTGAAAATAAATTTATAATTAAAAACGATCACAAGAAAGTGATAATTTGAAGGGAAAGTAAAAAATCATAATAGAAAGTTAGACTGTAGATATTTTTTACATTTTTCATTACAATTACATTATAAAATCCTCAATAATAAAATTAAAGGAAAAAATTAATCATCCTTATTAAGTATTTAATAATGTTAAGTACATCAAATTATTAGTATACACAAGACATGAAAGTGAATAGGTGAATATTAACAAATATGTCTAAATGAAATAGAAATTTAGATGAAATCCATTACCCAAATTTTGTTATTTTTTAATCCTCTATTAACTTATTGTATAATTGTATTAATTTTTTTATATTTTTATAATTGAGATAATATAGTATTTTTAATATCACATATGATATTCTTAAAACCTTTTACCACCATATTGTTAATAGTATTTCATTTTTTCCATTTTTAATGATAATTTCCTTTTAATCTCATGCTTGTTCTTCCCTTAATATTCTGGCCATTGAACATAGGAAATAAATACATCATATATTTTTTTAATAATGTATGTTCCAATAATTTATATTCACTGATTTCTAAAAATATCCAATGTCCATTTCCCATTAAAAATGAATATTTTTTTTTCAAATAGTATACTAGGAAATTGAAATATTCATTCAAATCAAAAGCTAACTAGGAAAATATTCCTCAAGGATACATATAAACTATATATCTAAAATGGTAATATTTGAAACACACGTGAGAAAGTGAAATAACACAACATCACGTTCAAATAAAATAAATAAGTTTCAACTTCTCATCAACTTTAGTTGGTTCACGTGGACATGTTTGGACATTCTTGAGCTTATAGATTAAATAGGAAGAAATAATTAGAAGACTCGGGAGCAGGTAAGCCTACTCCCGGAAAAGCATTATATATTAAAAGAGTAAATAAAACAAAAGAGTAAAAACATGGGGTCAACAAAGACGCGTGTAAACATCACCACGCGCATCAGCATCAACAAAACCACAACAAAAGGTTGGTGTAACAAAGGACAAAAAAGAGCATACCTCCTCAATTACACGCTTGGACAGAGCATCAACAACCTGATTTTCCACTCTGTAAACATGGGTAACAACCAAACCAATATACTCCACAAGATTAAGACAGTCATCCCATGCAGAAAGCAGCTTCCAAGGGACATTTTGATACCGCTTTCTAAGAATATCAAATTCCAGAGTTGAGTCAGACACCATCCATATGGTCATCCATCCATGAAAAGAAGCATACCGAACAACCTTGATCATAGCTCATAACTGCACCTCGATAGCCATTCCATTTCCTAAATATTGATAAAAATAGCCTTTGAAAAATCCATGATAAGTGCGGAAAACACCACCATATCCCGAAGGCCCCGGAGCACCTAAAGACGCCCAATCCACATTAAATTTTAGACACCGAGAGATTAGAGGAATTCATCGAATATTCTTCATTATAATTGGATTCTTACATCTACCAGAAACACCCAATGTGCACAAGATAACCAGAACAAAAACATCATTTCGCATGACTCCATTTCGATCACGTGCAGAAGCTAGAACAAAAGTATGGATCTCTTGAATACCAATAGAAGTTGTCAAAATTTTGTTGTCAATGACAAGAGAATTCTGGGAACATCAGATAAATGAAACAACCACTGAGGTAGCAGAGATGAGTAGTGGTTTCACCTGAGAACTACAACGATCTCAATGAATGGAATCCAGAAGCTGTCCAAAACCCTCCAAGTTCACATGGCATCCAAAAACACCCTGCAGATAATCCCATAAGCCATATGTAGAGTTGAAAGATATAAATAAATGGTCAAGAGACTCATCAGCTACAAAACAACGAAAGAATATAGATGCAAGAGAAAATACAGCATGCTGCATCATCCGTTGCAGAGGTAATCTACACTTCCAAATCCTTCACATAAGAAAATATTGAGTTTGAGGGATGTAGGAAACATAGAAAATAATAAACCAAGACGGATCCATCGAAGGTTCAATACACATGAACCTATAATCCTCCTTATTGCTGAAGGTTCCAGTAAGGGTGGGAAACCAGATTAATGTATCCACCGCAGAGTACTGATAACATCCCAACTCCATTTTTAGAGAGTCAGAAAGCAACCCCTAAGCCATGAAATTATTATGTAATTCAGCAATGGAGAGATCCTTCAAATCAGGAGGAATTTTTGTATGATCAGAAATGGCACATGATAACCAAATAGTCTTCTAGAAGTTCAAAGAAGATTTCCAACAAACAACCTATTTAGAGGATTGTTCAAGGTTGATATAAGCATTTTTAATAGATGACCATATAGAGGAAGGGACATAAAGAGAGTACCCATTAAGCAGCTTGGATCCAAATCTATTGCACAGAAACTCCAAAGAGAGATCACTGGAAGTCAAGAGTGACCAAGTAAACTTTTTATTGAGAGATTCATTAAAGCGCTTAATGCCCTTAATCCACATACCACCCATGTCAACAGGCCGAATGCAATCACTCCAAGAAACTGTAACAATATTTCTCTCATGAATTGAACCAGTCCAGATAAAATTCTGAATGAGCCTTTGTAAATCCTTAAGAAGAGTTCTGGGACATCTGTATAAGGAAAAAAATACACATAGAAGTGATAACAGAGTTAACTATGTAGGCCCGCTCTGCCTGAAACATTGATTTGCCTTTCCAGGTAGCCATTTGATTGTGAATTTTGAGATTGGTATTTTCCAAGTGACACCTTTTAACTAAACACCATAAAAGTGAACTCCATGATAGTTAAAAGGTAGAGACCCTCTTTTAACGCCAAGATTATGGGCAACTTTGTTTTTCTTTGCAAAGATGACCCCTTCCCCAAAAAACACAGAGGATTTTTCCAAACTGATAAACTGAACAGAAACAACCACATAATGCTCAAAAGATGCCTTAATATATCGGATAGTAATTCCATCAGCCTTACCAAACATCAGAATATCATCAGCATTAAAAAGGTGTGAAGGAGCAAAAAGACCTCTGCCAACAGTCATCTGCTGATACAAACCAGCATGTACAGGATCTGAAAGGCATGTACTCAAATAATCCTCTACAATAGCAAAGAGGAGGCCAGATAATGGATCACCTTCTCTCACTCCCCTGGAACATTTAAAGAAGCCTCTGGTAGAACCATTCACAAGAATAGATAACATTGGACTTTGAAGAATGAAGGTAATCAAATTGATTAAACCATCAGAAAAACCCTGCATCCATAGCGCTGAAAAAATTAAACTCCATTTCATCGTATCAAAATCCATTGAAATATTAACTTTCAATGCCATATTCCTATACTTCACCTTTTTCCTCATAACATTGACACATTTAGATGCCGTATACAAGCAATTTTTAATGTTCCTTCCCATCACAAATCCAAATTGATTTGAGGAAATAAACTCCTTCTCAATACTTTCCAGTCTAGTCACCATGATTTTGCTAATAACTTTTGGAATATTGTTCCCAATGTCCATGGGCCTGAATTCCCGAATGCCAAGATCATTTTCCTTTTTTGGGATCAAAGAAATAATGGTAGAATTTACACCAAAAGGGAAATAATAATGATAAAAGAAATCTCTCACCCCAATGATAAACTCTGTGTGGATAATGTCTCAATAATCCATAAAGAATTTATTGGAGAAACCATCTGGACTGACCACACTATTAGGATTCATAGAAATAACCACCTTCCGGATTTCCTCCTCCATAGGTATACTAGTGAGCATATCATTCTGAGATGCCTCAACCGAATGAGAGATATTATTGATCATTTCATGAGTGACATATTGCCCTGAGTCAGTGTAAAGCTTCTCAAAATAGCTACAAGAAGCATCAGATAAATCTTTTTCAGAGTTGAAGAGAACACCATCAACTATGAGAGTATTAATTCCACGCTTCAGCTTTTTCTCCCTGTGCAAGTAATGAAAAATTCTTGTGTGTATATCCCCTTCTTTCAACCACGTTACATTATATTGTTCCCGGGAAATACTTTACTTTAGATCCAGTAACTCATTAAATTTAGAAAGAGCCATCAACTCTTCCCTAGACATTGCATCTTGGCCCTCATTAAACCTTTGACAGTGTAAAAGATTATCCTCATCATTCTGGAGATCATGATCAAGGCAAGAAAAATATCGCTTAGTCCACTCTTTTAGTTTTAGTTTCACAGCCTTCAAATTCATAACCATTATATGAAAGGGACTTCCAACAATAGTGGTTTCCCAAGCCTCACTAACAATCCGCCTACAACCTTGGATAGATAACCAAGAATTATTGAATCTGAAAGGTATGGGAGGCTTTCTCAATTTGAGGAGGTTCAAATCCATTAAAAGAGGGTTGTGATTAGAGTTATCCCTTTGAAAAGTAATACCAGACATGGAAAGAACCTAAGATCCCCCATCAACATTACAGAAACACATATCAATCTTAATAGCTTGTAATCTATGTAATGAGTTTCTGTGCCAGGTAAAATTAGCCCCATAATTGGAATCTCAATCAGATTGCAACCATCAATACGGGAAGAGATTTCAGACGTAGCCAACCTGTTAAAGTCGCTTCCTGTCTTCTCCTCAGGCCAGTGCACATCATTGAAATCGCCCATAATTACCCAATTTTGTCTCATTTCCATAGCTATGCTTTCCAAAGATGACCAAAGAGTGCGTATCCTAGTGTACTAATTTAAAGCATAAACAATGGTATAAGAACTTCCAAATCCACATATCTTAGCCGAAAGGGTGATAGAATGTTGATCATACAAGGATGAAATCAAAGAAACACTATGATGCTTTAAAACCCAAAGAGACTCAGGGGAACCCTGATCAGCATTATGTGAAACCAAAGAGTACCCAAGTGTTGACCATTCGAAGCCCTTCCATTTATAGAAAGACATCCGAGGCTTAGCAATTCCAAGAAGAAGAGGCTTATTAGTCACAATAATGTGCCTAAGGGTTATGACCGTGGGAGAATTCCTAAGCCCTTGGCAGTTCTAGAAAATAATCTTAATGACAACAAGGATTTGGACCTTATTATAGGCCCACCACCCCGATTCAAATGCACTGCTTTGTCATTTTTCTCATCCCTCTTTTCCTTTCCTTTAGAAATATCCAAGGATGCACTATCTGAATCTTGTTACTCACTACTACAATCCTCTTTATCATCTGACCAAACAATACCAGTCATAGGTGAAAACCTATTCAAAGAGCCAACTGCCTCCTGATTGATCTGAACAAGAGACTTCCTCGTAACCTTAGATAGAGGAACTTGAGAGAAGGACTCATCATAATTTTTATCACCATTCTTACCCTTCTCAACAGACTGAGAATCCAGAGATTTCTCAACATTTGAATCCTTCTCTTGCCCCTGTAAAAGTGATTTAGCAGGAGGAACATCCTCAGATTTCTGTCCAGAAACACAGCCAGACTCCAATCCCATAGATGGCATAGTAGAAGAAGCAGTTGTAGTATCAACACCAGCCTAAACTGACCCATGTAAGATTGGACCAGCAGTAGGCTCAGTGTAGTGAGGCTGCACCTGCAAAGAGACCACAACATTCCACACAGACCCTCCCGGAGCATCCAAAGTCACTACCGTGACCTCCGGATGACCCTGCATAGCCTGAGAATGGACATGTTGATAGGACCCAGGCTTATCCTGCGAAAAAGATTGATTAACATCTTTAGTGGAAGGGGCATCCAGAATATCATACACCTGAACCGAACATTGAGTAAGATTCTACACCTACAAAAATTCAGTCTCACTAATAGGCTGAGCAAAAACCTCAAAAACCAAATCAGCTAGACTCCCAAACAACTACACAAAGCCCTGGATAGGCTCCTGCACGTGCAATAGTTCAGTAATAGGATGAAAACACAGTAAAGAGCCATCAAGCTGAGTTGTAGAATCAATATCTTGGCCTTTCACTACCACCCAAACAGCAGGTTTAGCAAGCACTTACACAGGGACCTGAGATCGATGCTCAAAATTAGGATCCCCTTACCCCTGTACCTTGCTCTTGGCCCTTCACTTCTGACAAATAGCATCAGTATTCCATTTTAGTTTGAAAATACCACAAGTTTTATTCCTATTGCATTCAAAATACATATGTCTAAAGAAATGGAAGTTAAAACAAAACCTTGGCCACCGTTCATATTGAATCTCCTGGTTGAAACTGTCATCCTGGGTTGTAAGGAAAAACTCCTCCACAAGTGTCGTGGCCATTTCTACATCCACCAAAACTCTCACAAAATGACCAAACTTAGGATTGTTTGTATGCTTGTCCATTCGAATCAGATTTCCAACCGATGAGGCAATATCCCAAATGATCCTGGGATGCCAATATAGCCAATTTAACCTACGGATACGAATCCAAACCTGAGTGTGTGTATCCTTAACATTCTCGGGATTAAAATTTCAGACCCATTCTTGAATTCGGAGGACATTAGGCTTTAGTGAGACCGATCTGAAGCTCCATGACCTTCATTTCAATTCCTGAGAAGAAAAAAAAGATGTGATAATAACCACGACCCATGGAAATCATCCTCTAGTCATCGAAACCCCAAATATGAGATATCCTTTGAGAAAGATCATGAAATTTTAAAAGCATTCCACCCTTCGGAAGAATGACCCGAGAAATTATCGAGAAGCAGAAAAGATTCACATGCTCTTCGACTGCAATCTGGTCAGCCGTAACATGAGCAATATGCCCTTTCTTAATAATTCTCCCAGGAGGAGGACATTTAAACTCAATGAAATTTCCATCCAATTTCACGACATCCACAAACTTCCTCGAACCCGAAGCTTCCACCATAGGTTTCTTTGAAGGAGCGCGTAGAACATTTCTTTGTGACTAACACAGTCAAAATTCTTTGCAGAAGAAGAAGCATTGACAGGGGAAGGATCAACATCCTTCTGAACACTCGAATCAAGATCAACAGCCTTCGACGCGCGCATATCAGGATCATCTGGGCTAGGGTTCTCCCCAGGCACTCCACCATGCAATTCCTCCATCCTCTTAATGAAAATATCTTAAATGGTAAGAAATATGTTTCTATTCTTGTAGATGAATTTTCTCGATATACATGGGTATTTATTCAAGATCTCAAAAATGGAGCCTTCTTTTTTTTAAATGTATGTAAAATATATATGTAATATTTTTGGAATTAGAATTAAGTCATTAAGAAGTGATCATGGTCATGATTTTGAAAATGAATACATAGTATAATATTTTGCACAAAATTCCTCTATTCATAAATTCTCTTCTCATACGAATGGTTTAGTAAAAAGGATAAATAGAACCCTTCATGAAATAGCCATGGTTATGCTGAATGACTATTACTTAACTGTTTATTTTTGTGAAGATCTTTTGAATAAATTTTGTTATATAATAGACAGAGTTTATATAAAATAACAATTTAACAAACAGCTTTATGAATTATGGAATTGTATAAGAAAAATATAATTTTATGTGAGTTTTTGTTTAAAAATTCATTGTTCATAATACTTAGGATAATCATGATTTTTTTATCAATGAGTGATGAAGAAATTTCCCTTGTTTATTCAACAAATAATAAATCACATATAATGTTTACAAAAATAACTAAATTGTTTTAGAATCTAATCATGCCAAAATTGATGAAACATATCAACATGAGCCTAATAATCCATTATAATAACATAAATTTTATCATTATAATATAAATATCACTGAAAAATGATATGAAAACTATATTAACAAAGAATAAAAAAAAACCATTACTGAAGAACAACTATAACCTATAAAAGGCAATTGGATTTATAGAACAACTATTTCTCTAACTATTAGAGCACCTAGATACCATCCTTAGATATAATTATTGGAGTCATAAATATATTATCATAAACTATAGGTTCTCTTATGTTGATCATCAATAATTATTTTTACATCATCAACCTAACAACATGAAAGGTGAAATAAAGGATTAATTTTTGTTAACTCAAATGCCATATGATCTTACTAAATTTAAAAGGAATAGTGTTTGGGATCTACTATATAGACATAATGAAACTCTGACAATTGAAAAAATGTATATGTTTAGAATAAAGTTTATGATTCAGACACTATATTCTGAAATAAGTCTATATTTTTTGCACATGGATATAGTCAAGAATATTTTATTGACCATGAGGAATCCTATAAAATAGTGGAATGGATTCATGATGTTTGAATAATTCTTGTGTAAGAGGTATTTTTTATTTAAAACTATATCAAATGAATGTCAATATTGGATTATGAACTGACTATATTATTGTGGATTTTTTTGAACAAACCCCTTTATTTCAGAAATATCATTTTTTAAATCATGTTTTTTAATTGAAAACAAATCTTCAGGGTTTAAAAAAATATACTAGACCCTACTATGATAGTCTTATATCATTTCTAATTTTTAAATGTTTTACTAGTGAAATAGATGATCCTACATATTTTATTAATATAATTTAAAAGATCATTATAGTAGGCTAAATATATGTTGATGATATTATTTTTGGATCATCTTTAAATTCATTATGTAATGAATTTTTAATAATGTTTTAATGAGAATTTGAATTGAGTTTAATGAGTGAACAAAAATTATATCTTTGTTTTCATATTTTTCAAATTAAGGATTGAATTATCTTAAATCATTGTTTGTACACTAAATACATTGAAGCACTTTTTGGGTTGGATAATACTAATGTATGTGATAATCACATGAGTATTTAATTAATGTTAGATCATGATGATGTTGGGAAATTAGTTGATCAAACCACATAAAAATTTATGAATGGAATCATGATATAATAAATTGATATTCTTACAAATATTATGTTTAATTTATGCATGTGTGCTCATTTTCAAACAAATTAAAAATAATAAAATCTATTTGATGTGAATGGAATTTTTAAACACATATAAAATATGATAAACAATGGATAATTCTACTCTGGATAAAAAAATTTGATTAATTTATTTTTTCAGATGCAGGCTTTTGTGGTAGTAAGTATGATGGAAAATAAAATTGTTGAACATATCAAAATTTGGTCATGTATCATGTATCATTGTGTACTAATAAGATGAAATCTATTTCGTTATGAACTTCTGATGGGGAGAAAATTTATTAGGGTTGTGGAAATGCAGATATTCAATGAATGAAAACACTCACAGATAGATTATGGATATCAATTTAGTTGTATAGCTCTATAAAATTTAATAACATAAGTATTGGAAACATTTTTATGAATCCTATATATCATTAATGAAGAAATATTATGGTAATAATACCTCACTTTTTGAGATATCATTATCGTATTGGTGATATAATTCTTGAATTCATAGGTATAATACAACATCTTGATGATATTTTTACAAATTCTTAGAATATTTGGAGATTAAACTATGTTAGACATGAACTGTGAGTGATAAATTTATTTTAGTTTATTGTATATTAATTTCAACGTTCAACACATTTAAAGTATTCTATTCAAATATTATTTAACAATTTGGGATGTTTATTGCACATGGTATTATGGTGACAGTATGTTTGTCCATATAGTTAAAATATCTACCACGTGTTATGGTCACAATTCTTACCATGCTTATGATATTTTATGTTCTATGGTAATTAGACATATGATGCCAATTTTTAATATTAATATTTCAAAAAATATATTGGAAGGATATATATATTATTATTATTATTTAAATCAATAAATTATTTAGAAAATAAAATCTGAATTTGAACTTGTACATATCTTTTCATTTATAGATCCTTAATAAATTTGGATTAATTGATCTGATCACTTGTTTTTTGTATCAAAACTGTCACTCCACAATCTTAAATATTAATTTTCTACTTATAATTTTCAAACCATTATTGATAACATATAAAATAATAATGATTATGATGAATCATTATTTAGAATGTATTTTTTCATTTTCATTTTCCTATTTCTAAAAATAATATGAAGTTGAAAGCCATATTGAATGTATTAGTAGAGAAAAAAAACCAAAATTTGTTCCATTGTCCACTTTTGGTGGAATTATAATTCACTTCCTAGTGGTTAAAGTAAATATAAGTCTTTGTCTATAATGTGTTATCGAAACATGCTTGGGAAGAATGGTTTAACCAAAGTAGCAGACCCTTATTTCCAAACCTAGTTGAAGAGTTTTAGGAAAATCTTCAGTTCTTTCATAAATAAAATAAGGAGAAACTATGATGGAGGATTACTGATGAATTTTCAAATTCTCATTGATTCATTGGGTAAAATTAGTGGGAATAAAACACAATAAAGTGTGGATTTTATCAAATTTTTTATCCTATCCATCATCAAAATGTTGAGTTTGTGAGTGTTATGTACTCTAACCTCCTGAACCTAAAAAACTAGAGTTGTTGCATTATTTTATTAGAATGGCATGATTACAAGGAATCAAATCTTGATAGATAAATCAATTTAATAATCTTAGAAAGAAATATTACATTCATGATACCCATAATAAATTGATAAATAAAAATTACAAACACGATACATAATAATATTATATAAACCGAATCATTGAAATATTATTCAAATATTTCTTCTCCATTACCTGGTGAAATGAAACATAATAAGGATGAGTTCAAATGCACAGTATGGTCAATTAAAGTAGAATAAATAATGAATCAGGAATAATAAATTAACATGGAAAGGTAAATAGATGATTACACATGCCATCCATATAACAAGATAAGGATATATCAATATGGAAAATATATAAACTAAAAACACATGCCATCAAATCAATGAATTGAAAATTTAATGCATCTATAGATATGTCAATAGAAAATAACATGGAAAAATAATAAATGAATTCTCAATAAAGGAAATGATTA
This sequence comes from Viscum album, assembly GCA_963277665.1. Lineage (NCBI taxonomy): Eukaryota > Viridiplantae > Streptophyta > Magnoliopsida > Santalales > Viscaceae > Viscum > Viscum album. The sequence continues at coordinate 1,095,578,346 of OY728131.1, read as the reverse complement.
ATTATCATACATCATAGTTCCTAGGCACATTATCAATTTCCCATCAGGATACATATTAAACTTTTTTTCCAAGTCATTCTCCTCTTGAGACTATATATATTGTGAGGGGCTTACATTTATTGGTCCCAAACTCGTAGGGCTTTCCATAAACGGTCCCCAATCAATGTATTGTATATCTAAATAGTTCCTCATATATTGAATATATATATATATATAACATCTATAATGAATAATTAATATGTATTTTTCAATAATACCTGAGAGGAAGAAAAATAACGACATGGGTTGTTGACATTAAAACGTTCTAGAGGAAATAATAAACATTAAACTTTCCCAAGTATCCCTCACCACTTTGAAACATTTAAATAATTATTACCTATTAAATAAATGAGATGTATAATATCATGAGAATAATTAGATTCATGATATATCATTTCAAAGTTAACTATTTCCACCATATAAAAGTGAATTGGTGGATAATAAAAATAAGCCTCAATGGAATGAAAATTGAGATGATATCCGTTACCATAACTTTATTTTGTTGTGTGGTATTTATCCACCTATATAGTGGTTTAAAATATGTTAATAAATTATACCAGAATAATAATAATGTCTATAATATCATATATTAATTTATTATAATATTTTATTACCATTTTTAATACTCTTTCATCGTTTCAGCTATTTCAGGTGTTAATTGCCTAGTTTTATCATGTATGTTTTGACTTTTTATCTATTGTAACCATGTATTCGATCAGGATTTCATCATCTCTAGAATTTAAACTAGGATATAATTATCTCATATATTCATTACATATGTATTTATAATAGTCCATAATATTTGGTGATTTGAAATGATGTACACCATTCATACTGACGGTATGCTATACGCACACATGAATGCTACTTTCATTTATTTGTCTAATTAAAAAATTGAAAAATAAATGACACATGTTTATATAATAATTATAGTATCATATATATGATATAAATGTTAAAAAGGTTTATTAATATCATCATTAATATGTTTCATGTATATAATGAACAAATCACTCCGCTTCCAGGGTTGGTAGTCCATACATCCTCAAGTGATCTTATCCTATTAAGGAAAAATGATAATTATTAAAGGAATGTGTTATAAAAGGATTAAAGATGTATAAATAAATAATAAATATAATATATATCCTATATAAACATATTTTCCATCATAATGGACACCATGATAGGTGGTAAAGGAAAAATTAAGAATCATCATTTCATGAGATAGTAGTTCGACATAAACCGAAACAGTATGTTCATTACCAATTAGATGGAGGTGTGTGTAAGGGTAGTTAAAAATCACAACATAAATTTTTTTTAGTATATTTTTTATATTTGTTTTTTATTTAATATTATAATTAGAATATTATAGTTAATGGAGAGTGGAAATGATATGTATAACCTTGAGAGAAGACGTTACCTCTTAAGCAGGTAACTAGTTTTGGTCTATAAAATAAGGATTACTTAGAATAAATTTTTCAAAAATGAATCAAGGTCTATAGGAGGGACTTTGGAATGATATTTGTTCAATTATGTTGAAAATATAATTGGTTTTATGGGTGTGAATAATTGGATATTTTGTGTCCTTTTATAGGGAAGGAAATTGACTCACTTGGAATTTTTGGAAACAAGTTTGGTTTACACATGTTATTACCCAAAAAAGTCATAAAAAACCAAAAAAACTCAATAAATAAAGTTTTATATATGATATATGGGCATAATATAGTTTTTTGAAGAGTGTATAGGTCATTTGGGCCCTTATGTTAATGTTTTAGTTCTTTTTTAAGCTTAATTGTATCTTAATAATTATAAATAATTCTAATCCCTTTTTCTAATGTTTTTGGTAAAAAAAAGAATTATTTTATTATATAATATAAATTATTATGATTAAAAATTTAAATTATTTTTTTCAAATTTTACTCACATTATTTTTAGAAATTATTTGAAATTTAATCCCACAAATGGGCCTCTAATACAGATTTTAAGGGAAATATGACAAAAAATTTGCTATGTTATTATAGTCAATTCCAAGGTGAAATTAATCCCAATTAAATAAATTTTATTAATTGATAAAAATATAATATAATTAAACATTAAATAAAATTAAATATATTATTTAACCTTCTAAATAACTTAGATGAAAATATAGTTTTGAAATAATATTCGGCATTTTAACAATTCATTAAAAAATAAAATGTTTCACAAAAATATAAACAATTCAATTTAATTTAACTTTTATTTTTATATATAAAATATTAAGACTATTCTTGACATATTATATAAATTAATGTGTCAAAATTCATATTTAAAAAGGGTTCTCCATTTAAAGGTGGTGAAATTGCCTTTATAAAAATATGGGTTAATATGCGTAAAATATGGTTTATTTTTATTTGATGTGTATCAAACATAATAGATGAATATAAATACTATTTGATTGAATATATAAAATATATATTTCATTAAAATAATTTTTTAATTATAATTAACTATGTTTATTAGGAAAAGGCTCAACTGCAATCATATAAATAATAATATTTCATTTTATATCAAATTGGTTCTTATTTTATTTTCTCATTAGTTGTAAACCAATGAATTCATTTAAAATTTATAAAAAGCATAAATTTTAATAATTTAGATAATATTATTCATAACCAAAAACATAACCTCAATGATATCTCACAATATATTAACTAATAATATTTTAAAAATACATTTTTTTCTTGTGAAACACAGTCTTGCATGTAATGATAGATATAGAAGAAGGTCTCACTAGAATGAAATAAAAGATAACTATAAGTTGCATTCATTACAAGATATATCATTTATTGATGTATTTTAAATATTAAATATAAATTAGAGTCACCAGATATTATATTTTCTTACGTTCTTGGTGATGCATTTCATTCACGCTATGGAATAGAAATTTGTACATTAGAATTTCAGCGGGTTACATTCCCCCACATTAATTAAATTGTATCATTGCTATTTAAACCTAATCTATGTAATACAGGGATTGAAAATAAACTATTTTTTAAATATCCACATTTAAAAATATTTTATATCACATCTTATTTATAAGATTGAAATTAAAGTTTGACGTTCACGTAACTAGGTTCCCTTGTAGAAGAAAAAAAAACAAAAAATAGAAACATGGATATGGAAGAAAATGTTTATCAATACAATTTTAATTCCTAGTTCAAGAGAACATGTTCAAATTAATTTTTTTGACCAGAAAACCGTAAGCCCTAGGTGTGAGTAAAGGTAATTCATATTATCAAATTGATTATAATAGGACTTTTTTTTTCAAAATGATTCTTTATACTTAAGGTATTCTATTACTGTATAATTATATATGTAAATATATATTTCTAGAAACTTAAAATTACCATTTAATTAAACATTTAACTATTTTTACATCCTCTCCTATCATATGATGCATCATATGGTGATGTAATACATTAACCTCTATAAAATCTCATTCAATTATCATCTTAAAAAACTTTATAAATTGTTAAATTTCCCAAAGGATTATGATCTAATCAACTCTAAAGGTGATTCAATAAATTTTCAAAACGAACTTTTCATTAAAATTTAATCAATATGAAGTATATGTATAATGATCACATACTAATCATATAAACACCCACATTATGTTTCTTATTAAAATATGTTAATAACTAGAATCACCAAAATACCTTATTGGGATCTAGTATTCTTCCATATTACTTATGTTAGACAAATGTTATTGGATATATTACAAAAATGGAAAATTGTTGGAAACTCAATCAATGATATAATAAATAACTTTTCTACAATTCATTGATCAGTTTGAAGGTACTCATTACTTTTCCAAAGTAATCATTTATTCATAAATATCTCAAACTATTGTTTTATCTCCATAATAAATTACAATATCTAAAACCCCCACCTTATATACTATCAATCATTTTAGCCTAAATCATACTAGATCCTTCCAATGTATTAGACTACTCTCTAGGTGTGTACATTATACCGAACCTGCCTCCATTTCCACATCATCCTCCACTTCTTCCCCTTTCTCAACCTCTTCTCCTACATCTACATCAAAAAAAGGATCCAATCATTCCTACTAAGATATGTGATCCACCTATATCAAATTTTGATTAATATTTATATTACGGATATTTTTTATTTTTTTATTCTTTTTTATTGTAATATATCTTTTGATACAATTTTACTCTTATTTGATTGTTTCTTTTATTTCATCTATATTACTTATTTTTGATTCTATCAATAGTGTTAACTTCTGAAATTAGAATAACAAAAATTCATTGAATTGAGATTATGACCCTATATAGAACAATGTATTATTCCAAAATATGAGAACCCGTTGAAAATTTTTAACAATAGTCAAAATTTCTATTATTTCCATCATTTTCAAATATTTCATTGATGACTTCAAATCATATAATTTTAATTATAATGATTCCTGATCATCAAAAAATGGGGATATTTTTGTCTCCTATAAACATCACATAATTTTAATGATCGCAAATCATCTTCATCATATAATTAATGATCATAATTTTTTACATAGTTATATTAAATGATCTAAAATTATATTCATATTATTATTATTGAGATTTATATTTTTTGTGATGATCTAAACTAATATAAAATTATATTGTTAATATTATTAATAATATTTATGTTTTATATGTGAAAAATTTATACTAAATGAAATTAAGAAATTAGATAAATATATATCATTACGTGATATGATAGCATATAAATTTATACTGACCATATTAACATACCACATAATAGGTTTCTCCTTAATATATGTTCATGAAGTGGCTACCATGATAAATTTGAAATAAATCTATCCAAGGGATCACCTTACTGCAAGAATAAATCACCATACCATAAGTAGGAATCACCTTACCCCATGAAGGAATCACCATTCCCTAAGAATGAATCATCTTATACAATAAAGAATTACCTAACCGTAATAAGGAATAATGTTATAGAAAGAGTGACTCACCATACAAAAAAGTGGATTTACCTTACCATGAAAATGAATGTAAATTCTCATAAACTAATATAATATTTGGTTTCGAATGTAGGGATCATACGAAGTACACCTAGTCGACATGTGGAAGTGAGTTGACCATATGAATCAATTAACCTACTACATCACCTTACCACATCATCTGACCATAAAATAGTTTTGGGAACTATGTTGAACCTATATCAAGGTAACATAGAATACTATTTCTTACTAGGAAGTGGATCGATCCAAAAATCCAATCACTAGTTTTTATCCATTAATTATTGTGTCATACCATTTAATGGATAATTATTATTTTTCAATGGCTATTTTCATATTAAAATCTCATTAAAGAGAGGTATCATAATTTGAAGACAATAATGATGAACTACTAATCCTTTTTGATAAAATGTATAGAATAATGTCTGTTTTTCAATGACAACGCCTTATATGAAAACATTCTTCCATGAAATACTAAAAATCCAATCTGATCACTTTCTAAATAAGATCTCACGGACTTAGAAAATTAAAATCGACACAGACTATTTTTTTTTGAAAAATTATATCAATATTTTTCACAAACATTCCATTTATGATTCAATTTTTAGCAGCGTGATACTATGTTATGTAATTTCATACACATTAAAAAATGTGCCTAAATTTTAGAATAATCCATATTCACTCAAACTATAATTTAAATGTATTCACATGAATAACTATAGAAGAGGTCATGTGTTTTATATGTAGTTCTTCATACTATATATAACTTGGGAATCGGATTTGAGCCCATATATCCTATGATTTTTTAAAAAACCTGATCTATGTTGGAGAATTGATTAAATTTATAATAATCTTACTGAAAGTATGCGATTTTCTAGTTGAGGTGATTAAGTCTCATCTTGAGAAAAAACCCCATGATTATTCCACTATGTGATTAAATTCTTCTTGTATTTCAATGAAAAAATACAATTTTTATTTAAATATGATTAAAAAGTATTCTATAATATTTAGTCCTATTATATGCTATTGTGAAGGATTTGATCATATTGCAGAGTTTCAAAAGTCATCATATTAACAAAATATTTTAATTGATTGATAATAACTCCTCTGAGAGATTATTTTAAAGATCAAAATTATATAAATCAATTACCTTTATTAAACAGGAATTTTTAAGTAATTAGTGTGTATTTTCTAGGATTTGAAATAAATTTATATTGGGAACTCAATTCACCACCCTCATGAGTTACTCACTTTGACCAAAATTAGTGATTACTATGGGAAAATGCCTATAAGATTTTATGATAGTAAATAGATTGTGGATAATTTAGATTGGAGCCTAGAAATTTATATTTTAAGGAATATATATTATTTATATGTTATACCATTAATGATAATGGTATCTAGTCTATGTATTCAATTTTGTAAAAATACTCATCCCTAATATTCCCTTTAAATCAGGAAATGGAAAAAAAATATGGTGAACTATGTCAACAACCAATGTGAGGTAAATGTGATGAATACCCAAACGGGATGAACAAACAAATGGAAGTAGGAATTCCAATAATTGTATCTATACAGTTCAACTAACATATGTTTTGAACCAAAACTAGAATATGGAGGAACAATTAAATCCCCCAAAGAAAGGTAAAGTTGAAAATGATAATTTCATTTAACAAAATAACTCTACTATTAAAGTATATTATGATCAAATAATTTTGGATAAATGGATAAAATTGATTAAAAATATATTCCATTTTCTTAAATAAAATATTTAAGAGATTTTATACTAAATTTTTATCATACGAGAAAAGAATTTGACCAGTATTTGAATTTATTCTAGAATATGGACCCCAAGGAGGATATAATTATGATGGAGTGGAATGATTTTTAGAATGTGATTTTTTATAAATATATACCATTCACTCTTCAACAGAAAAAGTAAAGGGACAACATTCAGATCAAGGAAATGAATGAAAAATATTCCATGGTGTATAAGGTAAAATTCACAAGGATTTCATGATATTCCTCTACATTTTTAATTACCCTATTTTAAAGTAGAAATTATATTCTGTAGGATATGTCTGAGTGTATATAGAGACTTTTTAATTCTAGAAATTTTTGGTTATGAGGAAATTTTTTAATATGACCCTAATTTCTAAATTGAGATGAGAAAATCTCAACAGTGTCATGGGTATGAGAAGTTGAAAGTCGATTAAATTTTGGTAGTGAAATGTATAAATTTAATTGTGGTTAAAAATTAAAACATACCACATGTAGGAAAGTGTGGAAAGAAGAACCTCATTCATTGAATGAAGGGGAGAGGAAATGCATTAGGTAAAAAATGAAGGGAACATAGATAGTGATTTATAATTAGAGAATCAAACCAATGTGAGGGATGTGGGGAATGATCCACTAAACCCTCATCCTATTATCTAATGTTTCAACTATGAGGAACATGGACACAATATGAACCCCTGGCCTATGATAAAGGTTTTCAATGCCAATCAATTACAACAACCTAAAATATAGTTAGGGAGTTTATATGCCAACACAACTGCAGAGCTGGATCCCAATAATGAAGTGCGGATATGTACACTAGTTATTTTTTCATGAATATATATACTAATTTATAATTTTGTCTCTGAGCATTATTTTTTATCCTGCATATCTATTTGGAATATTTAAAAACCACCAAAAATCATGAAATTTGAATTAAGGATGAATATAGAAAATGTAGAAATTATTTCATCCAATGAATATAAATCCTCACTGGTTCACATTTCTGGTCTAAAAATTATAATGAAACTTTTGATACCTCATTTAGAATAATTTTATTATATTCTAGGAATTGATTGGATTTCACTGTTTAGAGACAAAATAAATTGATGAGAGAAGGATATCACCCATAGTATAGTGAATCACCATTCTATTATATAAAATTTCAATGGGGGGGGGATGATTATTATTTTTTACCATCATTAAAATAATGGATATTAATACACGATGAGAAAGTGTAAATATATAAAATTATTGATTATAATGAAAAGATAAACCTAATATAAAATCAAATTTTGAGGGAATATGTTGATAAGCATCCCAATGAATTTCTTAGTCTTATTCTTATATGAGATGTTTCATTTTCAATTGAGAATAAGGATTCATATTAGACATTATAAAAGACTTTTTATACAATTTTAAATTTTAATAAATATTTAAATAAAGAAAAAACTACTGGAAAATAGGTGTAAATATATTATACACCTATGTCATTTACCATGGAGTTCACCAATTATTTTCTTCAAGAATATAGAATGGTCAATGTTCCAATTCATTGATTATTATCAGCTGAAAAAAAAATCAAAATTAAGAAAAAAGTATCACATTCCCTATATTGATGTATTTTTCAACAACCGAAATGAATCCTAGTATATCTATTAACATCACCACCATTAATGATTTTACCTAATAAAGGAGAAGAATGTGGATATCCCCATGAAAACATTTCATATAATGTATGGGATCTATGGATTCTTAATGTTTCCATTTGGACTCATAAATGAGCCAAAAATCATAATGAAAATGATGAATAAAGTATTTAGATATTATCTTGACCAATTTTTTATATTCATTATTGATGATATTTTTATATCCTTTAAAATAAAGTAGGAACATGAGGATCCTGGTAACATGGTAATATAAAACATGAAAAAAATCAAAGATGTAAGCAATAGAATGGAAATGAATGTTCTGGTTAGACGAATTATCCTTCCAAGGTAGTTTCATCAATAATAAAGGGACATCTATGGATCATTCAAAAAATGGATACAATTGAAGAGTGTCCAAGATTAATATCTATTATAAAGATATGTAGGTTCCTTATATTATCTGGGTAATATCATTTATTTGTGAGAAAAATCTTTGGTTTTCAATCCCCCTTGTTTGGATAACTCAGATATGCGTCCTATTTTTCTAGAATAATCAATACGAAGAATGTTTTAAAGAGACTATGAACATGATAATCATTGAAAGTGTTACCACATTACCCACTTGTGGGGAAGGATTTATGTTCTTAAATGACTCATCTAGATAGGGTCTGGTTTTTTTGACATTGAAAAATGAAAATGTAATAGTCTTTTCTTGTCTTCAACAAATGATTCCTGAAAAGAACAACCAAACTCATGATCTAGAATTGGATACGTTTGGTGTCAAAATAATTATTTTATAGAATTATATCTATAGCTATAAGTGTGGTATATATATATATATATCAAAAAAATATTAAGTATATATTCAAAAAATAGATATATATATTGACCAACGTTGTGGATAGATGAAATCAAATTTTATGATTCTCTAATACACTACCATAATGGGAATGTAAAAAATTTCAAAGATTCTCTAAGTAGACATGATCAGAAAACTCTCTCCATGATGAGGATTACTTGTGATCAAATACACATTGAAATGCAAAGGATGTATATGGGATTAATTAAATGATATTCATTCAAAAGTTCCCAAGTAACTTCTCAACCAACCATTCCCAATAGGATCGTAAAGGCTCAAAATGATGATAACATTCTACAGAATTGGGTAAAAATTATTCTAGTGATAAAATTCCCAGAAGATAGAGTTATATGGTTTAGAACTAGAATATGTGTCCCATAAAATAAATAACTAGTGGGGTACGTACTAGGTTATGTAAATATCTCAACCTTATCTATTTATCATGGAAGAAGAAATAGAAATATATTTTAGATGAAAAATTTCCAGTAGGATGACATGGAGAGAGATATTGCTGAGTTCGTATCTTAATTCCATATATGCTATCAAGTCAAGGTAGAATAACAGAAGTCTAAAGGCATGATGAAACAATTTACCATACTATTATGGAAATTTAAAAACATAAATATGAATCCCATAATTGGACTCCCTGGACTTCTAAATGAAATATCCTCATTTGGGTGGTAGTCGATCACCAAAAAAAGTCAAATCATTTCATTTCCCACAAGGAAGATATCTCTCTTGAGAAAATAAAAATATATAAATTAAATAAATTAAATATTAATGGTTTTCTAATATCTATTTTATTTGATCTAGAAATTAGGATTACCTCATGGTTTTGGAAAATCCTTCAACAAGAATTGAATATAGAACCAAGATTGAACACTAGTTATCACCCTCAGAGGGATGGTCAGTCTGAATTGACCATTTAGAATTTTGAAGATCTGTAGAGATCATTATTATATTTTACCATGGATATTGGGATCAATATGTTACCCAAGTGGAGTTCTCAAATCATATATTTTTTCAATCAAGCATTTAAATTGAACATTATGAGTCTCTATATGGGAAGAGGTTTTAGAAACTGACATGATGGTATGATGTTGTAGAGAGGATGGTTATTGGACCTAATCTTATCTAAGAGATGATAAATAATGTTCAAACCATACAACAATATATGAAATCTAAATAATTTTAACATAAAATTAATTCTAAAAATCTTATATGGGAACTATAATTGGAGGTTGGGGATGAATATTTCCTTCATATATATCAATTTAATAATTTCAGGATGTTTGAGAAGCATTCAAATCACCATTCATGATAAATTGTCCCCTTTTAAAACATTGATCGCATTAGAATATAGGTCTCTAGACTTGCACTCCCACATAACCTATCTCAGGTACATGATGGGTTCTAAGTATACCTCTTGATAAATTGCACACTAGATCCCTCACATGTGATAATTCTATAAGGGGTACCATTAGATATTGATTCATCATACAAGAAGTATATGGTGATGATCTAATATTATAAAGACAAGGCTCTGTGAAACAATACAAATCACCTAGTAAAAGTGTTTCACTAGAACCTCATGTTTGGGAAAGCGAAAGGGGAAATTGAGGAATCAATTAAACAAAAGTACCCTCAACTTTTTTAGATTAAAAAAAATTAAAATATCAATGGAAAATATTTTGAAGGGAGGATAATGTAATGGTTTTGACTATATTAAATGATACTCGTTCTCTTTGATTGTATAAATGTCTTGCTAATTAATTAGGTTATATAAAACACATGCACTGTTTTTTTTTGTTTATGAATATTATGTCCTATAATATTTTGAATAACAATAATCATCAGTCCTGTTAATAGTGTAGTTGTAGATTAGTGATAAAATGATTAGTGTAAAGTAATGGTTATGGTAAAGACTATTGACACAAAAGAAAGAATATATGGCCTCGAGCAGTAGGATTATATCCTATGATGAACCTTTATGGAACCTTATGAGAGATATAGCATATATATTTCTTCCCTAGACAAAGATGAAGATAATATTAACCAACATAAGAATAAAAAATACCATTTATGGAAGAAGTAAAATCTAATCAAGGTCACCGCCCAAACCATATTCAAACTCCCCTATGTAAATTCTACCATCGCACACCTAATCCTTACGGTGTCCACTACTATGATAAAGGACTATGTTTTTTGACCCTAACTGTATGAATATTTATATTTAATTTTTGATGAAATAATGATTATATTTATTCCTTATTGATTTTAGTTTATAAATGATGAAATAATGTGTTTTCTAAAAATTATATTTCAATATTAAAATATTCAAAATTATATTTTTGGGAAATTAAAAATTTAAATTAAGAAATTTCGTTGGATTATTTAAATAAAATTCAAAAGAAATTATATTTTAATAAAAATTATTATTAAATAATATTTATTATTTCTTGATGATAATATATTTTTAAATGTAAAAAATAATCTATAAAATTGTTTGAAAATTGTAATTGTGAAAGCCACTATATTTTTTCAGAAATTGGAATTTTGATATAAAATTATTAATTATAATATATAGATATTGGTTTGGATAAAATAAATTTTATTTTATTATTATTATCACATATGTGTTATACTTTTTAGTTATTTCTTTATTTTATTTTGGTTTATCTTTTTTCCTTCGGGATTCGTTTGAAATTTTAGAAGAAAAATGGGGAAATTTGGGAAGGCAGGCACATGCACACGATTTGTGCACAGTAATTAGTAATTATTCGCAAGACCAAGAAACCAAGCAATAGAAGACAGTACCTACTGCATAGTCTCCACATGACCATGATCCATTTCCCATGAAACCTTATGGAGTCCTCTCGTTAGAGAGAATGGTCTGTACAGTTACTGCACAATTTTTAAACAGTGCCGACTAATTGTGCAGATCTACCAGCACATTAATTTTTTTCATTCTCCCTCCTATCAAAATTAACCCCCTTTCTCAAAATTTTGTCACCCCACTCGGGATCCCTCTCCTTAGGTGCGCCTCTCCCTTATTCCACCATAATTGGGGCTCAATTTTATTACTAGTTTTGGTGTAATTCATCCTCAGTCCTCCAAGTAAGCCTCCTTCTTGTCTTAACCCTACTTTTTTCTAGGGTTTCCCATTTATTTTGGGGGTTTCTTCTTCTCCATCCATAGTGTTGTGTTTTTTGGGTTCTTATTTGATGATCATGGGTCTATATGTTGTTTTAGGGCCCAATATTCCTCTCTTGTAGTGAAACTGTGGTCCGACAAGGGTTTTACACCAGATTTTGGGGGTTTTGCCACAAAAGGTAGGTGGTTCCATGCTTAAAAGTTACTTGATGAGTTTTTTTAGTATCATTTTGTTCGTTAAGGTGCTTAATAAATTTTAATTGTTATTCGAATATGGGTTTTGAAGAGTTTGATCATGAAATTATTTTTATAATTGGAATTGAATATGCTATTGGAAAAACCAGGAGGTGTGAAATTGTAGTGTGCATTGGAAATTCATTATAAATGGAGGAAACTTTTTCTGGACTTGTATAGGATGTTTGAAAAATATTTTTGAAAAGTATTAGTGAGTATTTTTTTAAAAAGGGTTTTGGGTAAGAAAATAGTAAATTTGGTGTGTTTTTCATTATTAGTTGCTTAAAAAAATGGGTTATCTTTAGTATTGTTTGAAAAATTATTTGAGAACTGAACAGGAAGCTAGGGTATCTAGGAGGGCAGAGTAGGAATAAAGTACTAGTGATTTTTAAGTGTATATGGTTATAATCCACATAGTGGGGTTGACGTTGAAAACACTAACAAGACATATTGATGAACATAGACCACTAAAATTTTGTATGCTTCTCTTCTCTAGTGGATCGTGCATGAGAACATCTATGATTGTGGTTCATATACCACCTTACACTAAGATGTGAGGATCTAGGGCCCCTATATCTAGGAAACTCATAGGGCCTCAAACATGTTTGGTGCTACTTGATTATCACACACTCATCATCAGCATACGGTAGGTAATTTGGGTTACTTCAATTTAAATGTGTTTTTATTTGAAAAGTAAAACCCTTTAGGAGTTTTTTCATTAAGTGTATTTCTATTTAACTACATTTTTCTACATTTCTTCTATTTACTACGATTGAAATTAATTTGTCATTTAACATTTAGGGCATGGAATCTATTTTTTTGGGATCCTATTGGGAAATATTAAACACCCTACATACAACTTTGGGTGTAAGAATACTTGGTTATATATGATGCATGTAAAGGTAAAGTCATTGGTTAATGTGAACCAGGATTCTAGTTTCCTTCATGGGATGTATTGTAGAGATGTCTTGAGGAATATTATCCAATTGGTTGTGATGGTTTTTGGCACTTGGGATTGGGTTACATTTTGTAGTTGCACTAATTTTGGATTTTGTATAAAACATTTAGGCATACATTTGAAAACAAGTAAAGTCTTGTTTGGTTTTGGTTTTTCATTTTTCATTTATATTATGTGGTTGTTTATTAATAATGTATCTTCAGGTAAAACTGTTCCCAATTTCTTGTATGGATACCCAAGAACATGCTCCAGCCCATGGAGATCAAAAACACTCATTGGTCCTTATAAAAAACTAGGTTGGGTGGCAGCTTGGACGGAGACCTGGGATGGTTCATGAAAAAATGGAATCTGATGAGGTTTTAGCTATATAGTTCATGTTATTTGAGATAAGTACATATAGACAGAAGCTTTGACTGCCAGGGCTTGAAGTTCTATTTCGAGTAGGGTTCCTGGCCATCACACCTTGTGATAGACCTTGAGACCCCATGGGATGTTGGTATGCTAGTTTGGATTCTCTTCTAGGTGGGATGTGTAGGCTGTATACTAGGCATGGACACTAGATGGTGGTGAAGTGGTTTGGTCTTTGTGTTTCCTTGAAACGTTTGAGTTGTTTTCATTATTATGTTGAAGTGATTTTATAGGACATGATATCTCAATGATTACCTTACATGACTATTGTTTCTTGTAGAGTCATGCCTCCTAAATAGTTCCACCGCAACTGAGGGAATGAGGTGGGGAGAGTTCCACTAACCACTTGATCAGATGATGGTAAAAGCTATTGATCGAGCTATTCAGGCTCTGGGGTAGTGGGCGGGTCATGCTCCTGCTCCAGTTCGGGAAGATGACCATGGCTCATGGAAGGGAAAAGCCCAAGAATTTCTGAATAATTTATCTCCAACCTTTTGAGGTAGCTCAGAACCTCAAGAAGTAGAGGAATGGATTGAAAAGATAAAGTATATGTTCGAGTTCTTTGATACACCCGAGGAGTTCAGGGTTAAATGTGATTCATTTAAACAGGAGGGTCCCGGTCAGAGGTGGTGGGACTCCATGTTTTTGGATGGGATGAATGAATAGAAGACCGGGAAAGCATTCAATGTGGTCATTAATAACCAATACTACTGTGATGTTTTGGAATATGAAAGATCCTGAGAGTTCATAGATCTTTTCTAGGAGGACTTGTCACTGATGGAATATGCCAACTGTTTTTTTGTGTTAGTTCGGTATGCACATAATACTGATTTCAATGAGTGGATGATTGCACAATGGTTCAAGAAATTTTTGCGGCCAACGATCTATTCTCAGGTCTTCTTGTTTAAAATAAAGACTTATGTTGAAGTAGTTGACCGAGGTTGTATGTTATAGATTTATCGAAAGGGTAGGTCAGGTGCCTATGGGGACATGTCGGCAATGGGAAATAGTAGCTCTATAGTGAATAAAATGAAGCCAGAGAAGCAAGGGTAAAAGGGAGTAAACATTTCAGTACATCCTTCCAGGAATCCTTCCTCTATGTATTCTGATGCAGTGTTTGTGGTGTTCCACCAGTGTGGGAAGGTGGAGAACACTCGACCAACTTTTATGGCTCTTCCCCAAGCCTATAATTGGTGTGGAGTGTTAGGGAACTTTCAACAATTCTGCAATACTACACATTCATATCAGGGTGGTGCAAGATTAGTGGATTCTAAGGGTATGTTAACTCAGTTAAAACCATCTAGGACAGTGGGGTATATGTTTGGTGGTCAGGTTAGTGAGACTGGATCTTCTTCTACTCGTAGTCAGTTTAGAGTAGATCTATAAGCTGTTGGTCATATTCAGACATAGACTGATAACTGGAATCTTTATGGTATTGAGTAGGAACCAGTGGGGCATAATGCAGGGCCCTAAACTCTAGGCGGTACCATTCTGATTGCATATTCTATAGCCATCATTATTTTTTATACTAGTGAATCTATCTATTTTATATCTTCTCTTCTTCTGAGCCTGTTGAATTTTCCAATGAATATTTTATCATTAGATTGGGAGTTTCCTATGTCGTCTGGAAAGATGACAGAGCAAGGCCTTAGGTGTCCACCGTGTGATATTTTTAGGTTAGGGGTGAAAATGGAGTGTGAATTCATGGTCCTAGGTATGGAATTGTTTTATGTGACCCTTGGCATGGACTGGATGGTTTGTTTCAAAGTGTACATTGATTATTATCATTGGTGGGCTAGTTTCACATCACCTTATGGAAGTGAACAGGTTTTTCTTAGAGAATGGGAACCATGGTCGGGATAGGAATGACCTCCAATCCCAGATTCAGGTAGTATTGATTTTCATTTATCATCACCCAAGCTAGAGTATGATGGTAGTGATCAAAGGGTTGGGTAAAAACATGTGGTGGAGGACTTTTCATAGGAGTTTTTGGATGATTTTTCAGGGCTACCCACAGAGCGGGATGTGGAGTTCACAATCGATTTGGCACTGGGACATGACCAATATCTCTCAACTCCTATCACATGAACCCTACTAAATTAAGGGAATTAAAGACACAAATAGATTATTTGGAATCCAAATGATTCATGTGATTGAGTGTCTCTCCTTTATCCGCTCCAATTTTCATTTCAAAGAAGACCGACTGATCTTTCCAATTGTGTGTTGACAACTAGAAGATTAATATGGTACCCATCAAGAACAAGTACCCTTTTCCCCAGATTGATGATTTCGTTAAATAGATTAAGGGGATAAAGTGGTTCTAAAAAATATACATGCCTTCACATTACCACCAAGTCAGGGTGAAGGATGAAGATATCTTAAAGATGGCCTTCCAAAGTAGTCATGTCCAATTCGAGTAATGGGTCATGCCATTCAAATTAATGAAAGCTCTAGTGGTATTTTTGGTTCTAGTGAATAGGGTGTTCCACCGGTATCTCAAATCCTTCATCGTGGTATTTGTGGAAGTCCTCTTATTTTACTCCATGTTTGAAGAGGATCATTAGTATCATTTGAGGGTTGTGTTCGGAACCTTGAGGGATCAATGTCATTATAAAAAGATCTCAAAATTCTTTTTATGGATAAGATAAGTGAGGTTTTTCAGCCACATCATTTCAGATAAAGGGTTCTCAATGGATACTGAGTGAATTAATGTGGTTATGTTGTGGGAACTACCAAATAACATGGTTGATATCATGACTTTTCTTGATCTTGTAGGGTATTGCATGTGATTCATTTGGTATTTCTCATGTCTAGATGCTCCATATGACTTCACTCACTTGGAAAGGGGTGAAATTGGATTGGGTACTAGAGTGTCAAGCATCTTTTGAGGAGATGAAGTGGAAGTTGACTACTGTACCCATGCTGATCATTATAGAGTCAAGAAATAAATATTTGGTTTACTGTGATTCTTCAAGTATGGGTCTCAGGTGTGTGCTTATGTAGGATGATCACATGGTGGCCTATGGCTCTCTCCAACTCCGATGACAAGAGAAGAATTACGTAACTCCTAAAATGAATTTATAGGTGGAGATTCTTGCCTTGAAGACATAGAGTCACAAAAACATTAGACAAAAAGTTTTGTTCTATTCCGATCATATGAGCATGACCTACATCTTCTCTCATAAGGATATCAATTTGCGGAAATATCATTGGATCGAATATCTGCAGGGGTTCAACATTGATATACAATAAACCCTAAAGAGGGTAATGTCGTAGCTGATTCCATAAGTAGGAAAGTGCCAGTGAAACTTTTTGAGGAAGTCTAGAAATGAGTGGAATTTGATGGTTTCTTAACCCATATGCACTTAGAGACCAAGGAGAGCAGTGGATATACTTTTCTAGAAATCATGAATTTGAATCCATCTCTTCTGGAGCTAGTACAATAAGAATGGCCTAGAGATGATTTTTTCCAGAGATATAAATAGTTCCTTCAATGTGGGGAGACCTCCTATGATTGGTCATTTTCTCCTGAGGCAATTTTTCATTTTAAAGGCCGACTTGTGGTGCCATTAGCTCTGAGGTATGTGGTGATGTTAGATAGAAACTAGACTTAGTGGGCCATCCACCCCAGTACTACCAAGATGTATTATGATATTCATCAATAGATTTGGTGTTCGAGTATGATATGGGACATTACTGACATCTTATTAAGATGCTATGCTTTTCTGCATTTTAAAGAAGAGCATCAACGTCCCTCTATATTGCTCCAGCCATTACCCATTCATACTTGGAAGTGGGAGAAGGTGGTAATGGACTTCATCATTGTCCTACCTCACAAGTCGAGAAGAAGGAATTCCATTTGGTTAGTGATCAAATGCATGAATAAATCATCTCATTTTATTAAAATTCGAGATATAGCTATAGTGGATGAGCTAGGATGGTTATATATTTATGAAGTGGTCAAACATCATGGTGTTCCCAATGATATTATTTTTGAAAGAGACCTTCGAATCAACACTCAGATTGGGGAGGGTCATTAGAAGGTGTTTGGGTCGCAAGTTAAAATGAGCACAACAAACCATCCTTAAATGGATGGCCAACTGGAGCGGGTGAATCAGATCCTAGATGACATGCATTTTGCAAGTGTGTATGACCCTAGAGGTTCATGGGATTTCCATTAGGGATTGGTGTAATTTTCTTTAAACAACTTTTTATAGTCCTCTATCCAAATGGATGCCTTTGAGGTGCTAAATGGTCATCTTTATAAATCTTCATTATGATGGAATGAGGTATGTGAGACCTAACTTATGGAACCATGTCTTGAACATGGGACATCTGAGAAGGTCAAGCTAATCCTGAATTAGTTTTTGATAAAATAGAGTAATCATAAGTCTTATGCCAATAAGAGGAATAATTATTTTGTGTTTTATATGGTTTACTTGGTGTTTTTGAAGGATGAACCCTTTTTGGGTCATAGTCACTTGGGGAAACAAGGTAAGTTATCACCAATGTTTGTCAGATCCTTCGAAATCACTGAGAGGATTGGAAGGGTCAAACACAAGTTGACCTTGCCCTCTTAGTAAATGTCGATTCACGACGTGTTCCACATTTCCCAACTGAATAAGTACAACCCAAACCCATCTCATGTGCTGAATTGGGAAGAGTTGAAGTTTGATATGAAATTGTTAGTGTTAGAACTAGTGCGAATAGTGTACTCCAAAGAGAAGGTGCTTCATGGGAAATCTATCCCATTGGTCTGTGTCCTTTGGTAGAATTGTAGTGATACACAAGATACTTGGGAATGGAAAGTTTGGTTCATGCAAGAGTACCCATTTTTTGTTTGATGATCATGTTTTGAGTTTTTTTTGAGGGTATAAAGTTTTCATGGTAGAGATAATTGTAACATCCATGATTTATTTTCATGTATTTCTCAATTTTATTTTGGTCTATCATTTTACATGGGTTTCCAGTTTGAATTTTTGATGAAAAATAGAAAACTTTTGAAGGCATGCCTATGAGCACAGTTTTCTTACCTTTAGTAGTAACCGTTCACAAGCACCGGACACCGTGTTGTATGAGACAATACCTAATAAATGGCCTCCACACGACCATGCTACATTTCCAAGGTAACCGCGTGAAGTCCTTTGGTCAAACAGAATGGTTTATACTGTTACCACAAGGTTTCATAAACTGTTCGGATCTTCCAACACATTAAAATTTTGTTTTTCTTTATCTCTACACTCTGGATTAACCCCATTTCATTCCATTTTGGCACCCCTCTCAAGCTCCCTCAACCTAGGCACACCTCTCCCTTCTTCCACCTCCAATAGGGATCAATTTTCTTGCTAGTTTGTGCGTGATTCATCCTCAATCCTCCAATTAAGCCTTTTTCTTTTCTTAACCCTCCTTTTTTCTAGGGTTTTATCTTTTCTTTTGGGTTTTCTTTTTCTCCAGCCATAGGGTTACATTTTTATGGTTATTGTTTGATGATTATGGGTTGCTCTTAATTTTTGGGGACCATTCTTCCTCCCTTGTGGTGTAGTTGAGGTGCGTTGATGGTTTCACACCAAATTTTGTGGGTTTCCCAAAAAACAACATGTGGTTCCTTGGATAAACGTTACTTGATGGGTTTATTAGGAATGCATGTGTTATTTAAATTTTTTAATAAATTATAAAAATTATGAGAATCTATTTTACAAAGAGTTTGATTGTGATTTTTTTTAAATAGTAATTTCATGTGTAATTGTCAAAATCTTGAGGTGTTAATTTGTTGTGTGAATTTTAAATGATTTATAATTGGATGAAATGTTTTTATAAATTGTGTAGGAGGTGAGAACTAGATTTATGAATGGTTTGGGTGTGGGTTGGTTTTAAAATGGGTTTTGGGTATGAAAATAATGACTTTTGTGTGTTGTGCCTTGTTGGTTATGGAAAATAAATGGTATGTCTTGATTATTGTGTGAAAACATATTTGAGTGATCAATGGGAAGCATGGGTAGCTTGGAGGGTGGAATAGGACTAGCATTCTTGTGATTCAAAAGTGGCCACAACTCGACTTCACTTAGTAGGTATGATGCTGACAACACTATCCAAACATATTGATGAATATAAAAAAAATATAAATTTTGATGCTTCTTCTCTCTAGTGGCTCATGCATGAGAATGTGGATGATTGTGGTTCCTATACCACCTTAAAATGTGACATGGGATTCTAGGGTCCCTAAAGCTAGCTAAATCAATGTTCCTCTCACATGTTTGGTGCTACTTGATTATCCGGTGCTCATCATCGGCATACGGTGGGGCATTTGGGTTACTACAAAGGAAAGGTGTTTGTATTTCCAAAATACATCCCTTTAAATGTTTTTTCATTAAGACTAATTCCATTTAATTACTTTAGTTTTTCTTTTCATCCATTTACTAAGCATGCAAATTGATATGTCATTTAATTTTTAGATCATGAAATATATTTTGGGTGGCATTCTCCTAGGAAATATCTCACACATTTCTTACACCTTTGGGTGTAAGAATACTAGGTTGTGCCTAATGCATGTAAAAGTAAAAATGTAAATGTGGACCAGGATGATAGTGAGATTCTTGGGAATTATTATGGATACAGCTTGAGGGAGATGATCCCCTTACTTGAGATGGTTTTTGGCTCCTATATTTTGGTTCCTTTTGGTAGTATCACAGTTTTTGATATTTTTTACTAAATTTTCAAGCTGAAATTTGAAACATTGTAAAGAATCGTTTGTTAGTGGTTTTCCAATTTTGTTTTATTTTATATGATTGTTTATTTCTATTTTATCATATTGTAAAACGATTCCCACTTGCTTGTTTGGATACTCGGGAACTTCTTCTAGCCCGTGGGGATTGGGAATGCCCTTCAGGACTTGCTGTGGACCAGGTTGGGTGCTAGGATGGATGGCGAATAGGATTGGATCTTAAAATTCATCATGTCAAAATTATTCAAAGGTCAATGTTTCAAAATTTTCTGAGATAGTCGAATTTTGAGGTAAAAAAATGAGTTAGAAATATACGCTATGTAATATGAAATCATATTTACCAAAAAGAGTTGTAATATACAACAGAAAATGTCTATAAGACCAAATATATATTTAACTATTAATATACTGTATTTTTAATGTTTTTTTATTAATTTTATTAGTCTATTTTGAATACTATATAACCTATAAAATATATTAATGTTTTATATTAAATTTATTATTAAAATGAAACACTTCAACAAAAATAGTTGTATTATTCTATTATATTAGGTTCTGGGACAAGTAAAATTATTAAAACCACTAATTTTGGGATGAAACCATTGTAAACAACTAAGGTATTATGTTTTATTTATTTATATTTATTATAATGAGTTCAAAACAAATTTTTATGAAAAAATAAAGAACTATTCTCTGATTTCACATATAAACACACCCAATGTAACGCCCCGACCCCAGTTACCCAGAGTCGGTGCATTAATTACATAACATTGGCATGATCACAAGAAAGATCAAGTCTCGAAAGACCGATTGGTTTAGTAGCCTTGGAATAACTAGATACATCCATAAATTTTTACATTACATCATAAAAAAAACATCTTGTCTTCATATCCCCTCATACTATCCCTGCAGGTCATTCATAAATTACTTCTTCATAATCCTAGGAAAAATAAAACATTGAAAGGGGTGAGCTCGGATGCTCAGTAAGGATAACATTATAGCAGAAGCTTTCATAAATAAGCATAAACACTTAAGGCAATCTATAACTAAAACAAAAGCCTTTTAAATTTGAACTTCAGCATAAAATGGCAAAGGTAGAATGAAATAATGCCATTTACTTACTCACATGGATATTCTACTAGTCGAATGATCACATGCAATATCAATAACCACTTTCATAATGATGGAATGCATAATGCCAGACTATCATAACCACATAGACAAGGCCTCGTGCCAAGACTACAAATAAGATTTTGCCAAGGCCTTGTGCCAAGACACTAGTTTGTCTCATGAGACCTACCGATGCATCGAGGAGCTATAGCGGGCTCCACCCGTCACTTATTAAGTCCAATGCATTCCTCATATGAACATGTTTAAACATAACATAAACATTCGTATTAAAAATAGCATACGAAATGTCAATACTTTTACCACAAACCATGAATGGTATAAAAATAGCACATCCACAGTCAAACATAACTCATTCGATACAATATGGAAGATTGTATTGTATCACATTAACCTCAATCAAGAATAATGAATGATGTTGACATAGATGAAAATAATCATCAAAACTATTTGAGAGAAATATCCCCCTTTTCTTGAAAACATTTAAAAGTCACACTATTTGTAAAGAAGCCATTTAAAAGTAGATTTTTGAATCAAAGTGTCCCATACCACTTTGAAACTTTTTAAAAGGAGTTTTAATTTCTAAAACTTTAATGTCCATATAAATAAATCCTTAAAACCATTTTTAAAACATGGACATTAATGAGCAAGATTTAGAAGAATAAGTCTTTAAAACATTTAAAAATGGTATTTTAGTTAGAGATTCTAACCAAAAGAGACACTTGAATACAAATAATTGAGGTAATCAAAACTTTGTAATATCATGAGAATAAAGGGATTCATGATATACTATGTCAAAGTACATTATATACACCACATAAAAGTGATTTGGTGTATATCAACAAAGAAGTCTCAATGGAATGTAAATTGAGATGAAATCTCTCATAAAGGCCGTATCCTTAGGTTAAGGATAAATCAACGAAATAATTATGTGTGACAAATATAAATACACTAAATATGATTGGATATTCAGTGTAAAACAATCAAAGTATATTCACACATATTCTTGTAAAAACAACACCAACGAATTGGATGTTTAACTCAACAAATGGTGAATGAGTTAAAATTACTCTTATCAAATTCATATCAATGACTTGAGAATTATCAATGGGGTGATTATGTGTATCAAACTTATATCCACAGGAAGGGGAGTGGAAATTATGACATAATCAAATGAATAGTGATTTCACACATAATCTTGGGGTAATATAATCAATGAAATATGCGTAAAGCCAAATGAGTGGAAATTGAAATTTCAAATTCCCTTATCGATTAGGTAACTTTCGAAACATACACCCATGAAAGAAGTATAATACCATGATGATGTAAATACCCATAAATTAAAGTATATTACACAATGAATTCAATCATGGGCAGTACACATACACCACATGCAATAATTAAGTGGTGAACAATGGAATTCTCACGAAATTAAAAGTGAGATTAGAAAATCCCTTATCACGTTAATCGACTGAGTCGTATGGCCAAAAGTTAATAACCACCAAATTATTTACAGAATAACATGAATATGAAGAGAATCATGATAATATATATCAAATGGCCATACACAGTACACCACTTTCAATAATTTAGTGGCGAATAATGGAAATCTCACGAAATTGAAAGCGGGATAAGAGAATCCCTTACCTTGTAATTTTCCTTGGTCGATGGTAGGTTTACCTCCTGTATAATGGTGAAATAATTGTTATTGAATAATAAAATAATCATTTACTTTAATATGATATCATATATGATCTTTTAAAATTGATTTGTTAATAATATCTTAGAATTATCGTCATTTCGGGTGTTAACGGGTTCATTTTACTTTATATTCTTTGTTATGTGAGCCATATTCGTTATTAATGGGATGTATATTATTCATATCCAGAATGATATAAAGTCCTTAGATACTATTTTTAAATCATCAAATTATAATTATACTTGAATGGATATGATGGACAATGAATCTCATCGCGTTCGTGGAGACGGTAGTCCGTACGTACGCACGAACGCTACTTCCATTTAATTTTTCATTTTAAAAGTATTGAATCCAAATGATACATTGGTATTATTATTATTCCAGTATAATATAATATTTTATATATGTTACTTAAGTTCATTAACACCATCCTTTATACGTTCCATGTGTGGTATGAACGAGTCATATCATTTTAAGGGGGCGGTAGTCCGCACTTCCTCAAATGAAATTATCGTATGTATATACAACATGAAACGAATAATGATATGAAATAAAATGGAATTTCAGAAGCTTATAAATAAAATATATATCATTAATATCATATTTAATTACAGTGCCATCATAATGGCCACCATGAGAGGCGGTAAGATGTATTTGAACAATCATCGTTTCGTGAGGCGTTAGTTTTCCATCCACAGAAACATTATGTTCATCATCCATTAGATGGAGTTGTGTGTATGTGTAGTTTTAATACTTCTTATAACAAAATCCTAGTATATTGTGGATACTGTTGTTGTTACAAAAGAAAGGAAATAAAAAGAGTTTGGGGGTTGGAGAAGCAAAATAAATGAAAATAATTTAAGAGAAATCGTTACCTTTAATTTAGGTAACTCACTTTGGTTGGAACCAAAGGACTTCTTGAAATGCTTTCTGCCTAAGGGGAAGCTTCAAGGAGGAGGAGAGGGATGTGCGGAGCTTATTTGGGCAGGGTTTGGACGAGCCAAGTGGCTTGAGAGGTGTGAGGAATGAGTAGAAGTGGTCTCCTTTTATAAGGGAGAGGAGGGGCTCTTTAAGAAAGAGTGAAAGTATTACTTTATAATATAATTATATTCGGTTTATAATGGTCCAAAAATCATTGAGGTCGAATATAAGATGACTCATTTTCTAAATAACATCAACGAATAAGAATTGGACAGGTTTTAGATAATATTTTAATCATTATAATCTTATTTATTTAAATGATTTATTAATGAGGTAAACATTGCATCATTATTGTGTCATTAATAATTTAAATTATTTGATGTCTAAAAATTATAAATAAAATATCATTATGTAGGAAATCTTTTTAGCTTTCTAATGAATATTTATAATCTAAAATCCAACATGTATAACCCTATGTAAAAATTGTTCTTCTAAAAGATGTAAGCTTATGCCATTTTTATTTTTATTTTAACTTTATTAATATAAAGTGTCCCTACCACATACAAGTGGCTCCAAGGGGTCCCCAAATTGACCCAAGGATTCTCATGGTCGGGTACGTGTCCACCAATAAGCTTAGGACACGTTTTAGGGTAATTTTGTATTATTATAATATTATTTTTTAACCCTTATTTACCGGATTTACCCTTAACCATGGTAAATAAAATATTTACCACAGTAATTATTCAAAATGTCTAAAAATAAAAGTTACCTATTTACACAATTTGGACATCCTGATTCCAAATATGGAATCCATTTTTCTAAATTCAAAACACAGAAGTGGCAGAAATTAATTTAAAATTAATTCCCGCTGTCAAAACAAAAAGCGTGTTTTTAAGAGGTAATAACTATCAAAAGATTGACACTTGTTTATGTTCGGTTTAATTGTAAAATTATGTACAATGACCAAAATTATATTAAATGGTAAAAATATATTCTAAATATACTTTAAAACCACTCAAATTCACAATTTATCACTATTAATTATTTTGATTAAAAAAGTTGTTTTTAATTAAAATTTAGTAATTTTCACTATTCATCAAAATATAAAAGTTATCCGAAAAGTACCAAAATTTCACCCTAGGCTAATTTAGATATTCCGAATCCAAAAATGAAATCCATTTTGAAATATAAAATATATATTATTTCAAAAAGTAGGTATTACTATTCACAACGGCTAGTTTAATTAGTTGTGGTGTGTGTTAGAACTCGAAGTTGCGTACAACACACGCTATCACATTATTCGAAGGGAAACGTACCGTGGAAGCTTGGGGTGTTACATTCTCCCCTCCTTCAACAAATTGCGTCCTCACAATTTTTAAAATTTTGCTTGGTAATATAATGGAAAGTCCCACATCGGAAAAATAGTCAATAAAACTATCACTTTAAAAGAAAGAAAGAGAGGTATAAGGGTCATCCAAGATAACCCATACTAGGATTCCATGTAAGAAAACATGGATATGGATGATAAAATAAGTGTCAAGTTCTGATGGAGAGGGATAGAAATCATGATCAGGAGAAAGTTAACAATGAGAAAACCACAAACTTGTGTTGGGACAAACGACCATTAGTCTCCTAGTAGGAAAGTAAACGGACAACATTTTTTTAAGTTACATTACATAAGGAAGAGGAATTCATTTATGATATTGACTAAGAACATTATGAGATATACTTACATTTTAAGTAGATTTTCATTTTTTAATAAATTTCCACCACTAACTCAATTTTTTTTAAACGATGAGTATTCAAGAAGACTTGGTCACACTGGAAGAGCTAGAATAAACTTCTATAGAATCACATGATCCATGCAGGATAAACTATATATTTACATTGTCTTTGAAGATTAATCAAAACCAAAATGGTTAGTGAATGATATAATGATCCCCCAAAAGGATATTCATTGAGATAAATATGCACTAATCTTAATTTCTAAAATTAAACCAACAATACCCCAAAGTTAAATAGATACCATTCAATAACCAATTGTCCTTAAAATCCTTTAATATAATCCAAACTAATATTGAAACCCAAAACATAGAAGAATTTGATTATGTAGTCTCCCATGTTACATTGTATCTCCAAATGACATCAAATACTCTTAAAGTCACATACTTAAAAGTAATTAACATTATCACATATTCTCTATTATAGGTTAATCATTTCCATAAATAACCCAAATCACTATAAATCAACAATAAAAACGTAGATAAAAATCCACCATTACTCTACAAATGAAACCCCATTGTATTCTATTTTCCTTGGGCATATAGTGTTCCCAACAAAGCGAACATCTTCCAAAATAACATTTATCACTTAATCACCAAATCATTTTCCTATACCAAGGGTATTCATTTGATAAGACATAAGATCCCAAATTATCTTATTATTGATCACTAAAATCATTTAACAAAAAAAATAGTCACACTAACAAGGGACTTCACGTAGTGCAGTGGTAGGCGATAAATCCCAATCGCACTTTGGTTGTGGGTTCGATTCTCACAGCTTTGTCCGACATGACGGGTTGTCCCACGGTCTTCGTGTTGTCCTTTTTCAAAAACTATATTTTATAATATAACCAAAATGAGATAAATTCCTCAAAATAACATAATTTAACCACAAATGTTATATCATACTTTGCATTTTCATCCCAAATTATAATAACTTATCATTTTCTCAAACCCCGATGATCATATAAAACCAAATGGTTATTTATACCTATATCCACAAGAGAAGAGACAATTCTTCTTCAAATATCATTCTCACATGGCAAACTGCGGGGTTACAAATACAAGAGAAAATTATTCCAATGTAAACCCATCAAAAAGTAGTGCTAATTTTTCTCCAACCATTTATTTCCACATAGCTTCTTCTTTGACCAAGAAAATATCCTATAGAATAGGACATTCACTCGAGTAATGGCCAGGTCCCCTACATTTACGGCAAATGACTGTAAATGGACTCTTGGGACCATTTTTATCTTCTTCCGTAGTACTCTTCGTTTTTCTTCGTCAATTCTTCACTTTATGTCCTTCCTTCCCGCACGTAAAACATTTCGTTGTCCCATTGAGACACTTTCCTGGGTGTCTCTTTCCACATTTCCTGCATGATGAAAATTGAGGGTTCTTTTCTCCATGGTCTCCATTGCTGGAGCTCTTATCATTTATCACCTTTCTCTTCCTTGTTGAGTCTGGGAGTTGGTTAATATATATGTTGTTGATCATATTTTTGGAAAACTGATTTGGCATAAAGACGATATCTTTTATGCCTATCAACATTCCATTTTTTTGCTCATTGCCACCACCGTTCCCACCTTGTACATCATTCTCAAAGTCACTATGACTTCCTTGGAATCCAGCCATTGACTAAAACCAGAAAGCATTGTGTGAGTAATAGTAGTCGTAAAATCATTTAGAGATTAAAAAGTCACCATATTCTCAATTTGAAACACATTAGGATTAACCAAGGTCATTTACTCTCATCTTACGTATATATTACTTAAATTGGTTTGTAAAGAAAATGTAAATTATCCTAAGCATATCCCCCGGGAGTGTCGTAACCAAGAGTGCAGCAAGGCCCGTTGTCGTGCACCAGTTCCCGTTCGAGTCTAGCTCAAAGCGGTGTTTTCGGGTTTTACCCCTAGTTACATCTGTGCCAGAGCCGCCTCTACCTGCTCGTATCCAGACAGGGATGTATTGCTCGGAAAACTCACAAAATCTCTAAAATACCAAAATTCTAGGAAGTTCTTTTATACTAATCCTCAAAGTTCATCTTAGGTCTACGTGCTCTAATCAGAGTTTATCTAAATCTAGCTACCAAGGTTTGTACTAAACTTCCTCCGATACCAACTGTAACGCCCCGACCCCAGTTACCCAGAGTCGGTGCATTAATTACATAACATTGGCATGATCACAAGAAAGATAAAGTCTTGAAAGACCGATTGGTTTAGTAGCCTTGGAATAACTAGATACATCCATAAATTTTTACATTACATCATAAAAAAAACATATTGTCTTCATATCCCCTCATACTATCCCTGCAGGTCATTCATAAATTACTTCTTCATAATCCTGGGAAAAATAAAACATTGAAAGGGGTGAGCTCGGATGCTCAGTATGGATAACATTATAGCAGAAGCTTTCATAAATAAGCATAAACACTTAAGGCAATCTATAACTAAAACAAAAGCCTTTTAAATTTGAACTTCAGCATAAAATGGAAAAGGTAGAATGAAATAATGCCATTTACTTACTCACATGGATATTCTACTAGTCGAATGATCAATGCAATATCAATAACCACTTTCATAATGATGGAATGCATAATGCCAGACTATCATAACCACATAGCCAAGGCCTCGTGCCAAGACTACAAATAAGATTTTGCCAAGGCCTTGTGCAAAGACAGTAGTTTGTCTCATGAGACCTACCGATGCATCAAGGATCTATAGCGGGCTCCACCCGTCACTTATTAAGTCCAATGCATTCCTCATATGAACATGTTTAAACATAACATAATCATTCGTATTAAAAATAGCATACGAAATGTCAATACTTTTACCACAAACCATGAATGGTATAAAAATAGCACATCCACAGTCAAACATAACTCATTCGATACAATATGGAAGATTGTATTGTATCACATTAACCTCAATCAAGAATAATGAAGGATGTTGACATAGATGAAAATAATCATCAAAACTATTTGAGATAAATATCCCCCTTTTCTTGAAAACATTTAAAAGTCACACTATTTGTAAAGAAGCCATTTAAAAGTAGATTTTTGAATCAAAGTGTCCCATACCACTTTGAAACTTTTTAAAAGGAGTTTTAATTTCTAAAACTTTAATGTCCATATAAATAAATCCTTAAAACCATTTTTAAAACATGGACATTAATGAGCAAGATTTAGAAGAATAAGTCTTTAAAACATTTAAAAATGGTATTTTAGTTAGAGATTCTAACCAAAAGAGACACTTGAATACAAATAATTGAGGTAATCAAAACATTGTAATATCATGAGAATAAAGGGATTCATGATATACTATGTCAAAGTACATTATATACACCACATAAAAGTGATTTGGTGTATATCAACAAAGAAGTCTCAATGGAATGTAAATTGAGATGAAATCTCTCATAAAGGCCGTATCCTTAGGTTAAGGATAAATCAACGACATAATTATGTGTGACAAATATAAATACACTAAATATGATTGGATATTTAGTGTAAAACAATCAAAGGATATTCACACATATTCTTGTAAAAACAACACCAACGAATTGGATGTTTAACTCAACAAATGGTGAATGAGTTAAAATTACTCTTATCAAATTCATATCAATGACTTGAGAATTATCAATGGAGTGATTATGTGTATCAAACTTATATCCACAGGAAGGGGAGTGGAAATTATGACATAATCAAATGAATAGTGATTTCACACATAATCTTGGGGTAATATAATCAATGAAATATGCGTAAAGCCAAATGAGTGGAAATTGAAATTTCAAATTCCCTTATCGATTAGGTAACTTTCGAAACATACACCCATGAAAGAAGTATCATACCATGATGATGTAAATACCCATAAATTAAAGTATATTACACAATGAATTCAATCATGGGCAGTACACATACACCACATGCAATAATTAAGTGGTGAACAATGGAATTCTCACGAAATTAAAAGTGAGATTAGAAAATCCCTTACCACGTTAATTGACTGAGTCGTATGGCCAAAAGTTAATAACCACCAAATGATTTACAGAATAACATGAATATGAAGAGAATCATGATAATATATATCAAATGGCCATACACAATACACCACTTTCAATAATTTAGTGGCGAATAATGGAAATCTCACGAAATTGAAAGTGAGATAAGAGAATCCCTTACCTTGTAATTTTTCCTTGGTCGATGGTAGGTTTACCTCCTGTATAATGGTGAAATAATTTTTATTGAATAATACAAGAATCATTTACTTTAATATGATATCATATATGATCTTTTAACATTGATTTGTTAATAATATCTTAGAATTATCGTCATTTCGGGTGTTAACGGGTTCATTTTACTTTATATTCTTTGTTATGTGAGCCATATTCGTTATTAATGGGATGTATATTATTCATATCCAGAATGATATAAAGTCCTTAGATACTATTTTTAAATCATCAAATTATAATTATACTTGAATGGATATGATGGACAATGAATCTCATCGCGTTCATGGAGACGGTAGTCCGTACGTACGCACGAACGCTACTTCCATTTAATTTTTCATTTTAAAAGTATTGAATCCAAATGATACATAGGTATTATTATTATTCCAGTATAATATAATATTTTATATATGTTACTTATGTTCATTAACACCATCCTTTATACGTTCCATGTGTGGTATGAACGAGTCATATCATTTTAAGGGGGCGGTAGTCCGCACTTCCTCAAATGAAATTATCGTATGTATATACAACATGAAACAAATAATGATATGAAATAAAATGGAATTACAGAAGCTTATATATAAAATATATATCATTAATATCATATTTAATTACAGTTCCATCATAATGGCCACAGTGAGAGGCGGTAAGATGTATTTGAACAATCATCGTTTCGTGAGGCGTTAGTTTGCCATCCACAGAAACATTATGTTCATCATCTATTAGATGGAGTTGTGTGTATGTGTAGTTTGAATACTTCTTATAACAACATCCTAGTATATTTTGGATACTGGTGTTGTTACAAAAGAAAGGAAATAAAAAGAGTTTGGGGGTTGGAGAAGCAAAATAAATGAAAATAATTTAAGAGAAATCGTTACCTTTAATTTAGGTAACTCACTCTGTTTAGAACCAAAGGACTTCTTGAAATGCTTTCTGCCTAAGGGGAAGCTTCAAGGAAGAGGAGAGGGATGTGGGGAGCTTATTTGGGCAGGGTTTGGACGAGCCAAGTGGCTTGAGAGGTGTGAGGAATGAGTAGAAGTGGTCTCCTTTTATAAGGGAGAGGAGGGGCTCTTTAGGAAAGAGTGAAAGTATTACTTTATAATATAATTATATTCGGTTTATAATCGTCCAAAAATCACTGAGGTCGAAGCTAAGATGACTCGTTTTCTAAATAACATCAACCAATAAGAATTGGACAGGTTTTAGATAATATTGTAATCATTATAATCTTATTTATTTAAATGATTTATTAATGAGGTAAACATTGCATCATTATTGTGTCATTAATAATAAAAATTATTTGATGTCTAAAAATTATAAATAAAATATCATTATGTAGGAAATCGTTTTAGCTTTCTAATGAATATTTATAATCGAAAATCCAACATGTATAACCCTATTTAAAAATTGTTCTTCTAAAAGATGTAAGCTTATGCCATTTTTATTTTTATTTTAACTTTATTAATATAAAGTGTCCCTACCACATAAAAGTGGCTCCATGGGGTCCCCAAATTGACCCAAGGATGCTCATGGTCGGGTATGTGTCCACCAATAAGGTTAGGACACGTTTTAGGGTAATTTTGTATTATTATAATATTATTTTTAACCCTTATTTACCGGATTTACCTTTAACCATGGTAAATAAAATATTTACCACAGTAATTATTCAAAATGTATAAAAATAAAAGTTACCTATTTACACAATTTGGACATCCTGATTCCAAATATAGAATCCATTTTTCTAAATTCAAAACACAGAAGTGGCAGAAATTAATTTAAAATTAATTCCCGCTGTCAAAACAAAAAGCGTGTTTTTAAGAGGTAATAACTATCAAAAGATTGACACTTGTTTATGTTCGGTTTAATTGTAAACTTATGTCCAATGAACAACATTATATTAAATGGTAAAAATATATTCTAAATATACTTTAAAACCACTCAAATTCACAATTTATCACTATTAATTATTTTGATTAAAAAAGTTGTTTTTAATTAAAATTTAGTAATTTTCACTATTCATCAAAATATAAAAGTTATCCGAAAAGTACCAAAATTTCACCCTAGGCTAATTTCGATATTCCGAATCCAAAAATGAAATCCATTTTGAAATATAAAATATATATGATTTCAAAAAGTAGATATTACTATTCACAACGGCTAGTTTAATTAGTTGTGGTGTGTGTTAGAACTCGAGGTTGCGTACAACACACGCTATCGCATTATTCGAAGGGAAACGTACCGTGGAAGCTTGGGGTGTTACACCCAAGATACCATTTATCTTCACTAAAAAATCATAGCTATTGAAAATAATATCCCCAATCCAATATATATCCATACCAAGGTTCAAACATTCTCTCAAGAGTCTTCCGATATTTTGAAAACACCCTCTCATGTTTAAGGATTCTCTCATTCTCCACTTTATTCAAGAAGCATAATTATTTTACTCATTTTTATATCATATTACTATTTTTGGGATATGTTTTTTCATAAACCTTATATTTTTATTCTAATTAAAAAAATATTATAGTCTAACTTCTCTCTCATTAATCCATTTTATTAATTTTTATGTACTTAAATTATATTTTCCAAATATCACTATGTTTGTTCATCCAAAATGATTGTGAATTGAATTACTATACCAATTTATACTCAAGGTTATTAAACTAAATATACATATAATTATATATTTTGGAATTCCATGTTGTATTCCCTCACCACTAAATTAGTGGGATAATATAGATGAAATAAATTCTTATGTTATATTATTTATGTGGAGAACATATTCATGTACATGAAATGATTTTGATGGGTGTAGAATGAGAGTGCTTCAATGCATTGGGTAATGTTATAATCTAATGATTTTCCTTGAAGGATGCACCTGAGGTTACCCTAATTAGAATGTATTATTATTTTATTGTGGTTAACCACAACATATGCTTATGATGTCATGTTTTATGTTGTTTTCACATTACAATGTTGCCTTTAAACTTTAAGGATATATCATGCCTCATTGTTCATGATTATTATTCTCACCTCCTTTGTTACATTACTAATCCTATTGTCTAACAGGTATTTTAATACTACTATGCATGTTTTCTAAATCATTTATTGGGAGTTATATATCAGAAATTTTTTATGTATGTCCCCAATTCATGCCATGCATTTTTAAGAGAAATTGTATTACAGGATCATCTAGGTATTGTTTTCAATAATATTGTTATATGCATGTATCAATTTGATTTGTTATGTACATAATTCCCAAATACACTAGGATTCATGGTCTATTGGAATTGTATCATTTGTATCATTATTCAGTAAATCATGAATTAATGTGTATTGAAAATGTGATGTTAAAACATTAATAGGATCCCAAATATTCATTAATTTTTTTGTAATCTATTAAATAATTTATGGGCCTACAAGTTTCTTTTAACCAAATTCATATTAATAAGTTTGAACATGGAATCTCTTTCCATACATTGAATCAAACCATCCCATTTGAATTCTTTAATGGAAACCATTTGTATATTTAAACTATAATAAAGTTAAATATTGATCCCATGAACCCTGAATGTGAACTATGTAAGACCTCCAAATGTCTTCAAATGATTAAATAGACTTGGTAGACTGTCCATCAGTTTGAGGTTACTAGGTGATGCTCAAATGAAGCTTAGTACCAAGAACCTTCTGAATAAAATTATTAATCTTTAATATAAAACATGGATCATTATACTACACAATCGGAAGTGGTGGTCCATGAGGTCTTACATATTCATTAATATATATTTCCTTGTGAGGTTATCAAGTGGAATTTTTTCTCTCAAAAATAGGAAGTATACATATTTGTATAGGTGATCAACAATAACTCATATTGCATCATTCTAAAAATGAGTCTAGGGTAGTCCTATGACTATGTCCATAATAATGTCATAAAATATTCACATAGGTATAGGAATGGGTATAGTGAATCCTATTCAATGTTTTCTCATATATTTCACTAGTTGAAAACCAAACATATGGACACATATTTAGTAATTTACAGATTCATGTTATCCCACAAAAAATGTTCCCTCAAACCCCTATACATCATTATTATACAATGGTGTATAGAGAAATTTTATCTATAAGTATCATCCAATAGTTTAATTTTTAGATAAGGTATATATGAAATAAATAATGGCATTCTATATTTTATAAAACTATCAACTCAAATGACATGTACTAATTATCCATCATTCACCCAATCAATTTTATTCTAAAAATTATATTTTCTTAGAGAAAGTTATAACTATTTAAATAATTATTGTTTCAGAACTATTTTAAAAAATGATTCAAGAAAACCCTTACTTAATAATTATAATATTAAAAATTACTTGACCCATGGACATAGGATCCCATTAAATCTTCATTTGGGTCATAACTTCATGATCATTCATACAAAATGAATCTACTACCTTATTTTATTTCAATGGGGTTTTTTTTGTATCTTGGTATCAAAATCATTGAGTAGTTCGAGCCAAAAAAATTTCCTCATATTGAGTTATTTTTGTGAAAATATGTGTTTTATTCTTTTATTATCCTTTTATATCTCATATAATTCCCCATAGTAATGTTATCTCTATATCATTGAATAAAAAATTATTATTGTCAGCTCTTTATCAATGGGATGATAATTCTGATCATTATTATTTCAATTCCACGATTCATATAGAATAAATAAAACCTTTTTCATTAGGATACAACCCAACCCTTTATTATGTAAACAACTAAATGTCACAAATCCATCATTATAAGAAGGTAGAGTTCGAATTGGATCATTAGACAAACTCATCTTTAGTTCATCAAAAAATTATTCACATTATACTGTCAAAATATACATAACCCCCTTTTTTAATCCTAGTTTATGGTTTAACCAATTCGGAAAAATATTGAATGAATCAATTATAGCAACCTAAAAACTCAATGAAACAATATACCATGGTAATTTTTTTTGTGTATGACATTCAATGACTATCTTTTTATTCGTATCATAAACTAAGATTCAATCCATGGAGAAAAAATACTCATAAAAACATGGTTTAAGATAGAAACCAACCAATGTAAATTTACTATATAACTATTGCCTTATTAGAGTATTAATAATGAACCAAAATTGATTCTCATGTTCTTAATGACTTTTAGAATACCCGAAGATATCATCAATGAATATAAGAAAAAACCCCACGATATTACTTGAATACTATATTCAAAAGATCCATAATAATATAGGGTTCATTATTAAATATATATGGAATAAATTTATAATTAAAAAGTACATACCATGTTCATAAAGATATCATTGGAATGAGTTCTTTAATTATTGTAATTAATGACTCCTATATTGAAGGTCAATCATTTTAAATATAAGACACTATTAAGTTGATCGAATAAATCATAAATGGGAGGAAGAAGATACTTGTTTTTTATCAGAATTTTTTTTCACTATAATAAATCTTTAGCCTCATTGAACCATATATTTTTAATAAATAGAATAGTGGATCCCCGCATTGAAACACCAAGGTGAATAAATGCCTTATCACCTAATCTCCTAGTTATTTCATCCGGTATTCTAAATCGAAAGTATAAATTCTCTAATGAAGTGTTTATATTTTTATTGCATCATGTATTAAATCAATTAAAAACAAAAATTCAAACTATATTGGATATCCAGGTAATTCTATATCAATTACATCAGTGTATTCATAAATAATTAGAACATCTTCAATTTAATTGTCACCTTCTTGAACAATTTGTTTTGTCACATATTCCCCAAGAATCTTATTCAGAAGAGTTACATGCGGGGGATCGATAAATGGTTTAGATGATAAATTATTTTATCTAAAGTTCTGTAATTCTGAATTATCCTTATGATTTGTAATCTCTTTATTCTTACCTTAAACTTTCATACAATATTTTTATTTCCTATCCAAAAAAAGATTATATTTATGTTAACCATTGGTATGATAATAAGGTAAGAGAAAAAGAATGATTATGTTTCCAAATGGGATCTACCAAACCCATCTGTGATATAGTGATAAATCCATTAGTAATTTAGACTAAAAACATTCTAAATAATATTACATAGAAATATCTAGATTTCTTGGAATGAATAGAATATATAAAAGGGAGTGAATATACAGAATAAAATAATGAATTTTATGATAAGATTAATGTACCTTCGACCACACCATTGGGTACTTCCACCTCATCTATTGTGATCATATAGGTTTGGTCTTCTTCCCTTTTTCTCTTATATGGTAGATTTAATTTACACTTGGGGAATTTGTTTTCATAGTACCCCATCTCCATATTGTTGAATAAGTTAATTGTAGTGTTTTATTTCATCCCATTCCAATCATCAGCCTTATGATCCTTATCTATAAATATTTAAAAAACTATCATTATATTTAAGTGTTTACATGATCAAATCAATCAATATTTCTCACAATGTAGAATTTTATTCTTTCACTTCTTCATAATTTATCATTAAATATTTCATGGAACTCATTATACCTCTTATTTGCGTCATTTCCCATGATTATATTGGATTTAGATATTTAATTCGCTGATTTGGTGGTACATAACAGTATTTAATCATATAAGGGAAATTTTTTAGGAACATACATACTCTATATATTGTGAATAAAAACTTTAATTAAATGATCAATCATTTATTTTATGTCACTTATTTAATACTTTTCATATAGAGATAGACTTACAATGGGACCCTCATACTCTGAAACACATTATTCTTCCTTTATCATAAAGATAAAGTAATTTCTCTTTATTTTTGTTTTTTCTCATAAGGGAAGTATTTATTAAATAATGTATCATTAAAAGAATTCAATTCTATGGGTTATATTTCATATTCCTCCCCATTTTTATGATCAAATTCATACTTTGATTAGATTTTCCATTGAGAATACACACTTCTAGTGTAGACACTTATTTTTCTTTGCATCACATGTCCATAAATATATTGTGATGATATTAAATTTTTTTATCATCTATTATTTGATTAATAGTGCCAAAAAATAATGGAGGATTTATTGAACGAATATATCCAAAATAATATATTCACACAAGGGAACATTAAGCTTATCCTTTAAAAGAAAGGTTATTTTTCATAACCTAATTAACATTCCATAATATATCAAGAATATGTATAGTTCCAATAACAACTATATCATGTTACCCATTATAGAAAAATATACATTGAACACATGTATTGATACCTTTCTTTCATCAAGAATCTAAATAAAAAAATGGAATATTCTAGATTATATAATAAATTTATGAATTTGAAATCATGGATCTTAATTTAAAATCTGATGTAGCAGTAATGAAAAAGTGAAAAATTATGAATTTTTCTTCTCCAAATTTTAATATATCTTTATATAGTGACATATTTACTTCGAAATATTTCAAAAATGTTTTTAATGAAAATTTTAATTATCATATGAATATACCCCAATAGAATAAAAAAATGTGCGCATTAAGGATAATTTTCGAATAATAGGTAATACTCATGTCTAGACCAATACTCATTTTTTTGATTTATTACCCCTAGGTACCTACATTCCAGATCCTTGTCCACTTGTAGTATCTATAAACGGATGTAGTACTAGAAAAATATACAAAATCTAAACCATAAAAAAACACACACATATATATATATCCTAATATATTATGAGAGGTTTATTTTCCCCAATATTTGTTTTCTTTAAATTTGTACCGAAGGTTTTTATAAAACTTCCTCCGATACCAACTGTAACAACCTTGACTTCATTTACTTGAAACTAGTTTGTAAATTATTACATTGGAATTATATAAAAGAAACCATATCCCAATGGGTGAAATATTTTATTATTCATGAAGAACCATATAAATGGAAGATAGTTTTCATTAAATTATTAATATTAAAATGTAATAAATAACAGCATACACTTATACGAAACCTCGAAACCAATTCAAAGATTTATATTTAATATCCTAATAAAAAGAATCCAAATAAGTGTGAGATAAATTCTCAGTAAGGGATACATATATTAGAAGATATCATGAATAAATAAAAAATATTCAATATGGAATGGTGAGTAATTGAAAACACATTCTATTTAATAAATAAATAGATTATGAAATAAGGAATAATAAATATTGAAAGTCAACTAATGGATCAAAGATTCAATCTAATAAATACACTATAAATGGAATACATCCAGATATTATATCAATGTAAAAAATATCATGGATAATAATAACAACTGATTTCATAATGAATTAAATACATAGTTATTTGATTGTGTGTTCACAAGCATCATGATACCCTTAATATTACGAACCTTCACATGATAGTTATAAAATACGAGTAAAAAAGACTCAGATTTGGCCAACTGATTTGTCTCATAAAACCTATCGGTGCATAAATGTACCATATATAACAAGGAAAAAATAATAAATTCATCTTAAAATCCTTCCATATATATCAAATAATCAATATAAGTCGTTAGTCAATATTCCATATCATTAAATATATGTGTTGAGTAAAGTATACTGATTTATTAATATTTACTTTGATAATCAATTACTAGGAATATATTAAATATATTTAAAAATTATATATAGTTTATGAAATATTTATATCCATTATATAATTATTTGTATAATTATTTTAAATTTAACTTTTAAAAAATATTGACCATAAAAAATTGGTTGTTTTAAGAGAATGTAAACAATCAAAAAATAATGTTGGATTGTACAATATTTTTTACCTACTTATTTTCATTAAAATTGAAACTCCTTGAATAATAAAATTTATAAAAAATGGTATTTTTGTTAATTTTTTTTATTCATGTTAAATACATTAATTGGATAGTATATACACTGTATAAATGTAAATAGGATCAAATTAATGAAAATCACTCAATGAAGTGGAAACAGAGATGAAATACCTTAGCTCACATTTTCATTAGTTAATAATTAACATAAACTCTTGTATAATTCTATTTATAAGGAAAATAATTTATAAAAAAATTATAAGGTTCATAATATTATTTATTATCTTCTTACTACATTGTTTTCACTCATTTGTTAATGTTGTTTTGTAATTTTAATTGTTTGAGTGTTAATTGAATTGTTCTCTCAATATTTTTTAATCAAGAATATTATAGTTCATGTAGAGAATATAAAAATAAATAATCATTTTAATTATAATAATGATATAAATATCATATTTACACATTATATACATTTTTATAACAATTTCAAAATGTATTTAAAGTAAAA
This sequence comes from Viscum album, assembly GCA_963277665.1. Lineage (NCBI taxonomy): Eukaryota > Viridiplantae > Streptophyta > Magnoliopsida > Santalales > Viscaceae > Viscum > Viscum album. The sequence goes on along the minus strand of OY728131.1, from coordinate 1,095,538,440 downwards.
TTTTTCACAACACATCAATGAGATAGTAGTCCATATGTAAGAACAAGCAATGATATCATTCCTTTAATGGGTGAGATAGAAATAGAGAGAAGAATATATTTAATTTAAATAATTTATACCATTTCATATATATATATATATAAAATATCCATTAAATTTCTACTTATTTCTTTTAATGTAATTCTTACAGGAAAAACGAATCACATCGGTTCACATAACAGTACTACGCCATACATAAAAGTGACATTATTATATTATAAAAGGAAACAACATTAAGATAGAATATATGATATTTTAATTATTGAATAATTATAACATAATAAAAATTATATAAAAAACATGCAATACTTCATTATATATAAATGGGATAGACGTTGTTATAAAATGAATTATATTAGTTCATGATTCGGTAGTCCATCATAAACATGATTGATGATTTCATTTGCCATTTGAAAGAACAGGGGATGATTATAGGAAATAAAATTAATATAATAACATCTCAGTATATTTAAGATAATAGTGTTATTATAATATTATAATTTAATATGATATTAAGTAGGTGGAAAAGGAAATAATATAAAATCTATCACTTAATAATGTTACTTCTTATGTGGATGACGTATTTTAGGTTTTCACTATATTACTTGGTTGTAATTATGATAAATACATGGGATAATCAATATTTGGGGTGGGATATAGATGTAAATTTTAGATTCATGGGTGGATTCAAATGGATTTGGATGCTAAAGGAGTATTAAAGAGGTGGTGTCCTTTTATAAGTGTGGGAGATGACACACATTTAAATTTTGAATTGATAATGTTATACCGTAGCTTTTACAATGATATAATCATCCATAATGGGTCATTATATACCCATAAATGTAGTAAGGAATGGACATGGACATGAAATAGTCAGTGGACATGTTTTAGGTCCTTTTTCAAATTGGTCTTCATAGATTAACACTACAATAATCTTATTTTACCTTAATTTAGATAATTTATTTTCTTCTTATTCTAAAATTAATAATGGTAAAAATATAATAGGAACTTTTTATATGTTATATATTTTCATTTTTCAAAATATAAAATCAATTTTTGTAAATTCTATTCATTGAATTGTTATAATACCAATTAAAATAAAATCCACAGATGTAACGTAAATGCAGTTTTCCAAAAAAAGGTAATCATAAGAATCGAAAGATTTCATATTGAAATTGAACATAATATTTATCTAAATTACCTAAAATAATCAAATTGAAACACATATGATCTAATGTAACTTTAAAAACAATGTAAAATACAATTTATCGTTGTAAATTATTTATATCAATATGTTGTTCGAAAAAAATCAACATATTTCCCTATACATCATAAAATTATTATTTTCAGAAAAATACCAAAATCCAGAAATGGGTTATTTTGAAATGTAGATTAAAAAATTAGGTTTATTTCTTCAAATACATTTTATAAAAAGTGATGAAAATAAATTTCAAATTATGCGTGCAATGTGCAATAAAACTAAATTTTATGAAAGTAATTTTTTTAAGTCATTCCATTTTTATTTAAAATGATTTTTATTATATTTATAATAAATAGATAAGAGTTTTTGTAAATGTGTAAAAACAATATTATTTTAAAAATTTATTTATCCTTATTGATACCCATGAAAAAAACATGTTTTTTACAATGGTTATGTTTATATAATATTTGAATAGAGTATACCATTTCATTTAAGCACAATGTTGCGTGATACAAAATCTACCGAAAAAATTGAATTTATTTAAAATGAAATAAATCATAATATATCTAGGTGTTATAGATATCGCTTGTATCGTGGGATCAATACTAGGATTACCTCGGTGTGATCCAATTGGCTGATTTTGATCTATTATGATCTAACATCTGAGAAGTACTAAATTGATTTATCTCATATATATAAATGACACAATAGAGACACTAGAATGAATTACTAGGTATATGATGATAAAATGTTCATTTGAATTAGAAAATTCCTTTTCAACACTCATTCATTTAGGAAAATTCTCTAGTACCCACCCTGTGGTTCAGAAGGAAGAAGAAACACAGAATTGAGTCTTCTAATTAATGCCCGATTAATTAATAGGGGTTTCCATGACTATGGTTGAATATACTCAACACATAGATCTACTCCATCCTAAATAGATGTAGATAACTAGTGGACCTCATGATACATATAATTTTTTTACTTAATATCAAGATGATATTTTTCTTGGTAGAGACCATATAGGATAAATAGATCATCATAAAACCATTATTATTCTGAGAACCTAAGTAATATGGTTGTACATTATGTATCATTATTGGAGATGTGGGAATCTCACATGTGTATCATTCAAATACCACTTCTTGATGGAGTTATTCCAGAGAACGAGGAAAATAAAATGAGTACAAGTGTTCCTAGATATTATTAAGTTGATAATAATGATTTATGGTTATTATTATCATTTTATAGTGTTTATACACTTTAATCCATTATTAGATGGGGAGGAAACCTATATTTTGGTGATGATCAAGAGTTATAATTGGGCGAAGTTGAGATAATTGTTCTAGAACAATGAGATAATTCTTTGTATTAGTGTGCATGGAAATGACTGGGTGATCAATAAGTATTTAGAGGTGGATAGATCATAAATTCATATTTCAGACCCTATTGGTATTTCTAATGATTATTCCACTAGTAGGAATATAAAGGAAGATGATTTACATCAATAAGTGGATGGATGCTATAATTTTGGATACACTTATTTCCAACTTATGTGGGATCAACGGGCCCTTTTTATTATAGTAATTTTATAAGAGGGAATTATTATACATTATCTCAAAAAAATGATGTTCCACCAGTCTAGAATGATGATTTATCGATATCTTTTCTTATTGAAGAATCACGAACATGGTCTCTTGGTTGTTCAAGATAGATGGTGGGATGATTCCATAAGATATTTATTGGTACTAAAAAACAAATTCTGACCCATAATATGAGGAAGAATTGTGTCCATCATTAATATTAGAGACAATTCACCATAAATGAGGTGGGTTGAGGATAAAAAGTTAGTCAGAATCTAGTAAATATTAGTGGGGAGGTGTCAACTATTTGAGGTACAATATTAATCACTTCTACCATGTCTAATTCCTTGATTGATTCCTTTTCTTCCTACTTCCTTATATATACACAATGTATTTTTATCCATGAAATACTAGTCATGTATTCCTCCAGGTTTATTTCCCTTAATAATCTATTGCGGATGAATGTGGATTATCATCAATGATTTTATGAGTTTTTTATAGTTATTTTATTTTATGAAACCTATGTGACAGTGAAATTCTTGACAGGATTAGCATATATGTCATCATGGGTACAAAATAGGTGACAAGATTCTAAGATCATAGGGATTTCTAATATCATTGAGTTCTATTTACATATTTTAAGTGTTAGAAGTACATGAATCTCTAATAATTAGAGTTGGGAGAAGGTATAGTCATTACTGGATTAGGCTAGATCTCTATGATCATGAAACATATTCTAAACAGGGAAGCTCAAACATGATTAGTGGACACACCCACACCTTTTCCACTAGTATTGGTTGTCAATCAAGAATAATTCAATGATAAAACTATAGGATATCTCCCATATATACAAGTTGAGTGTGAATTTGAACTCATACATGGTCTATATCATGTTCAGATATGTTCTTATCATATATATCTTACTATGTTAAAGTAACTCTGGGTATAACTAAATGATTTTGATGTGGTGGTAATTATTACTCTGAGTAACTCAATATGAGAATAACCTATTTTTTCTTCCTAGAAGGTGGTATAATGTACTTGATGATTTATATTAGTAGATATTGAACTATATGTTGGTGAATAAGAGACATTCCATTCCTAGTATTGATGATTTGATGAATTTGTTACGGGGATCCCATTGGTCCAACATGATATATCTTCGATCGATCTATCTCCAGTTTCATTTCAGAGATGAGGAAATATTGAAGACAATATTTTGGTGTATGTATTTTCCATAAAAGTATATAGTATTGTAAATGGAATTAAGGATGATTTAGAAGTGTTCATGGCCCTAAAAAATTATATTTCTTCCATTTTATGAATTTTTCATGATTTCATTCTCTAATGAAATACTTCTATACTAAAAAAACACTGATAATAATTACTATCATCATAAGATTTTCGTGAATAAACATAGATCATAGTAGATATATTCAACGATGTTGAAGATTATCTTTGGAAAAAAGGAGTTGAAATTCTTGGGTCAAGTTGTGTATGAGATATGAATATCAATAGATAATAAATAAGTAGAGGTAGTGATTTCCAATACATGTCCTATGACCATGAATGGGGTCATGAGATTTCATGTATTAGCAGGATATTATTATTATTTTATCACAGACTTCTCTTTCATATCAGTAACCGTGGATACACTGATGATTCATGTATTATTGATCTAGTGTTGAACCCATGAAAATAATATTTTCTTGAGATGGAGAGGAGGTTGACTACGACTCTTTTGTTGATACTTCTTGATGCATGGATAAGTTATTTTCTATACTTCAATGCACCATTAAATTTTTTGGGAGTGGAACTTCTATAGTAGGTGAATTGAAATCTTGTCAGTCAAAAAATATTTAAACCCATGAGGATGATTATATTATACCAAACATAGAGTTGGTATTCAAGGATCAAAATTATTTTTCCTATCATCATTATCACATTAATGAGTGTTTCATTTGTAACTATTGTTGGGTCCTAAAAATTCTACCAAGGAGAAGAAATACCCTCAAAATCTGTTTGGAGAAAGAAAAATGAACTTCAATAAGTTTATCAATGTGAAGGGACTCTAATTGAGTTGCATTTATTTGAAGGACTTTGAAGGAATTAAAGTTTTTGAGGGGCCCACATACCATCATTGGGAAAGGTATTCAAAGAACATGGATCACGAACTGCTAGGTATGCAGGATGGTCTGAGAACCGCTAGACCGCGAAGCGATGGCCCGCGAGTAAGGAAACCGCAAACCACATCAACAAAAGGAGTTCTTCATGGAAGACCATCATCATATCGTGAAACAAACCCATCAGTTCATAGATTAAATGAATGGGAAGGGTTCCATGAACCATTATCGCGAACCAAAGCCACTACAAACCCTGGTTGACCAAGTCTCCCACGGATTAGAATATATTTTCCAATGGGCCTCCACAAATGGTTCCACGTGACTAGTAGATACAATTGCTCTAATACTCTATAAATGGAGCATAATAAAAATGTGGACAAAAAGAGGGAGACAGAAAGAGATAAGGACCTGTGATGAAAGCTTGAGGGAGACTCAGAAGTTTCACTACGAGTTCGGTCTTGTTTCATCAACAATGCATGAACCACGAACCACTTCCTCCGCAGGTACATCCGGCCGCAAACCATAAAATGGGGGAATTGAATAATAATATTTGAACCAAGAAACCAATGGGTAAACTGAGAGCCAAAGACTTCTCGCAGATGAATTTCCCATGAATGGTAATCCCCCTAACCCTCCTTCAGTTTGGTGCTCTGCATAGCATGCTGCTACATAGACTGAACCCGACACCGCATACCCAATCAATATGCAGATATAACCCAATGCGGCAAAGTGAGCCATGTACCCCTTTGGTACACGGTTGGTGATAACCATGCCATTGTACCACACCGGTACATGGATGAACTTCCTTCCCACATACCACCATGGAATGTAGAGCCTTCCACACCCAACATGAGAAACCAGTATGCGGAACATCGTGTTTTATTTGTATTGTTCCTTCCAGTTCCAACCTTACCCATCCATTATTGTCCAGTCGTCCACGATGCCTCTACTAACCAGTCCTCCGACAGTAGGCCCAAGCCACCTCCAAATCCACCAGACCCGTGTGATTAGGCCATCGGGTGCATTAGTGCACCCCATTGAGTCTACATACCCATGGTAAGTAGAGTCATGAAGGACCTCCCAACAAAGGTCCAAGATTTGGGAATGCCTGTAGGGATACATTCCTATAGTAACCTGGAGTCCAACCTTGTGATTTTGATGTGTCCCTCCCTGTTCTCAGGATTACGGGTGATCACTTGTTTTTCCATTCAATTGTAAACAATGATCAGTCGAAGGGGTTATGTTTTCTCCCCCCATTGATGAGGGAGAAACTCTTCCCATTCCCCGAACGTGCTCTGGGGCCCTCCCACTAAGGTAAGTCCCCAATTTTCTGAGGCAGGGCCACATGAACATTAATCCCATTTCACATGAAAAGGTTCATCGCTCTGCTGCCTCGCCCACAGTCTCCCCAGCCTCTTCCGCCGTGGGCTCTTCGTCCCCCACCAACAGGGGAAGAAGAATGTGCATTGTTGAATATTTTAAATCCTCTTGTTTCTCACACCAAGAACGACTCACGTGAGGTTAGAGGTTTGTGAGTATTACAACATCAGAACACCTTTCAAACTATGAGAACTCTGAATCAGGACTAAATCAGGATACCTAGGACGTCTCCTAGAATTCCCGAGCTCAAAAGGGTGCCAATTCCAAAAGTGTCCACCCAATCATGTCTATCAAATGGTCATCTTCCATGCGTATTCCCCTAACATCTAAACTATGTGGTTTTCGATTCCTCTCCTGAGGATACATCAGAAGCCCTCCTTGTGAGCCTGATCCCAACATCATGTCACATTCTATCCCCCCAGGATGATGATAAACTTCAAAGATCCTTAAAATATTGCTAAGTCAGCATAACCTCCGTGGCATCAATCATATGCATGCTCATGATGATCTTGCAAACTATGGGTAGCCCGTTGACAAACTCTTCAATAATTAACTAAGGTTTTACAAACATATGAACACAACTTAAATCTATAAGAGTGTCCCGGCACAGGAAAAAATCCTCCCCCTAAAGGGTGTAGTGAGCCCGACCTCCCATCCTCTTGACCAATGGAGTCCTTAAGTGTCATTTGACAAATCGATAGCCGGTGAGGGTCTGCCTTTGGAAAGCAGGTCCATGAATCATGGATACCAGGTCTGTTGGGCGTTCTTTGCTCCATAAATAAACCCGTTGGAAACCATCTGAGAATGTTATATCTGAGAAGGACAGATTTCATGAGTGCTTGACCCCCCACACAATAACTCGTTAGGACTAACAGTTCCCCACAAGGCTAATTAAACCTTCTTTAAATAAAAATGACACTAAATTAGTCGAAAAAAGTACTGGTAACCTCGAAAGGAACCTGTCTCTATGGAAAAAGGGGTGGGTGATGATTCTCGTTGGGTCATTTCCGCACACCCATAAATGCGCCACCTCGGAGGTGGAACAAAAATGGTGAACCCCACATTAATCCTTAACAGAGGTGGTAGTTCTACAATAATGGTAAAAGAAAAAAGGATACTACACACTGGACCATTTTTTCCCTCCCTGTATGTCAAAAATGCTCCACCTCAGAGGATGAATAAAAATGGTGAACCTGATGTGAATTATTATCCAAGGTGGCGGTTCTACCCAATTGATAAAAGAAAAAATAATACTATACATCAGAAATATTTTTCCAACCCGGTACACAAAAAATGTGCCACCTCGTAGCTAGAAAAAATGGTGAACCCGACGTGAATCCTTATCCAAGGTGGCTGTCTCACCCTACTTAGGCCCCTTCTCCCCATAGCAAAAGAAAAGTGGAAGAGAGCTAGGATGAATCTTAAAATATGAATATGGTTAAAGTAATGATACTTTGACAAGGTTTTTTGGTCTATATATCATATAAATGTATTGCAGGTTCCTGAAGAATGAACTTCAATACAAATTTCATCCTTACGATCCATGAAGATGCATGCATCAACGATCCTGTGGGCGGCCGAGGACTCAACGAAGAGAAGGACACCTTCGCCTACCCAGCATCTGCAATGGTGGGTGTATAATACGATGATCAAAGAGTACTAGTGAAATGGTACTCTCCCGACGCTTGAGGTCATAAGACAAGCCGTCTAGTCTATAGAGGTCCACCAGTTTCCACTTCCGTTTCTGCCGATACCTCAACACATGGCGGCACCGAGGTTTATCTCATATTGTTTTAGGAGCCTGTCCCCCAAATGTTACAATGACTACCCCCTTACCTCAGGGAGGAAGATGAAGTCAATGTTTACGACTTAATCCTAGAAACATAGGGGCCCTACCCAAGTGCCCCTACCAAAGAGCGTTTCCATCGACATTAGGCAACCAGACCTCCTCCCACTAAGGAGGACCTTATACAGAGTGTACCTACCAAAGTACAAGAGACCTAGGCCCCTTGAGCTTCCCACCAAGGGCGTATAATATATTACCAGGACCATGTTATTACCATGGTTCCTAATGAGCAATTCCCCTGTACTAACACAGTGGTAGTCAATGGGAAGACCTAGAACTATGCCCTCTCCACTGAAGCCCATCATAGAAATTGGGTGGCACAATACGAGCACACAAATGTTTTTTCTAGTGATATTCAGTGTCGCTATGCAGACAGAGTGGTAAACTATAAGCAGATGAAAATATCTGTTGAGCCACAACAAGTCCGCTATCTAAATAAGGCGGTACTCAGGTACACACAGTCACATTCACCTGATGATGCTTTTCAAGCCTACCATCTAAATAGGGCAGCAACAGGCTATACATAGGAACCAATACCTGCTAATGCATTTGAAGCACTCCATCCAAATAGGGCAGCAACCAAATATGAGAAGGGTCAAATTCCTTCAGATGCATACGAAGCCCGTGAGACAAATAATGCCGTAATAGAGTGGATGAAAATCTCTGCTCGTGAATATGAAGACCACCAGTCAAATACGATGGAAATCAGAGAAGACAATCAGTGGTGACTAGTTCTTCTATCTCAACACAGGAGATATACAAGTATCTACTAGCAACACATAGAGGACCAGATAAGGCACAAACTCTTTCTCCAACATCGAAATGGGCCTTCATACACATTCCAACCAAAGATGTATCACAAAAAATCTGGAAAATGATGGAAGATCATACGTCGAATCTAGACCATATCCTCCAAACATGACAAGATATCATCACATCAGTGGAAAATGAAAGAAATCGGGCCCACGAACCGATTTCCTCAAATGGAATGACTCACTCTCAAAATGAGTTAGTCACATCAGAGTAGTTATGCATCCTTGATCCATTCCAAGAGGGTCTAAGACAATATCACATGACATACATACTATCAGATTAGGAACAAATACCCATTCCAACTGGGGGACGCTAGTCCAACATTGTGGCCAGCATGAATATATCTCTTCCAAAACTCAAGATGCTCATTAGCATATCCCAACGACATCACAAGAACCAATATAATAGGAACCCATATATAAAGTCCATTACCAACAAATGATCTCCCCAGTAACCCACAAGAGAGCGCCCAAAAATGAAAAGCCTGAAACGCAACTGAAAAATGAAGAGGATATACATGATCCTGCTCTGATGGAAGTTGGGGTTCTTGAAAACCTTAAAAATATATCAAAAAAGGATCAAAAACGTTTCATTACATTTCCAAATTATGGATGTGGCAATATCAGTTGTGAAGGTCCTCCATGCAATTTCTCTACCAGTATCTCTAAAGGTCCTCCACAGAGCACCCACAAGGGCTTACTCTATGGGTCAGTAATGATCGATCATGAGAGCCAGTCTCCTGATGTGCATCGGGGTAGCAATTCCCTTGACCTGAAGATCATAAAACAAGAAGGTCCTCCCCTTGTTGTCGTCCGCCCTGATGGTCCTCTCTAGGGTATATGCTGCAAATATACTTCTCCCTATAGTCGGACATCAAGTTATGATGGTAGTATTATCCCTGATAAAGGTCATTGAGAAGGCCCTCCCCGCAACGACAGTTTCTGTGAAGGTCCTCCCCACAGTAATTCCATGCAACGATAAGGTCCTCCCCTCATTTCAGTACATCATGAAAGTCCTCCCCAAAATGTACACTGTAGAAATTCTCCTTACATCCAGATATCAAGACATGATGGTTGTCCTCTCCATGATGATGGTCATTACAAAGGTCCTTCCCACAATGACAGTGGCTGTGAAGGTCCTCCCCACAGTGACATCAAGCAGCAGGAAGGTGCTCCCCTTGCTACAACCCACCCTAAATGTCCTCCCCAGGGTACACGTCATCAGGAAAATTCCCGCGGTCAGGCATTAAGTTGCCTTGGTAGTCTTTTCCATCGCATCACCACTTGCGAAGGTCCTCATCACAACCAAAATACATACTAGAAAGAAGGTCCTCCCCTAACTGGAAAAAATATGACAAAGACCTCCAATATGGAGGTGCTCGAAAGGGAGTCAGGTACACTTGGCACTCTGTCTTTAACAAGTGATATTATTTCTCAACTAGAGAGTGGCCTTGGGCCAAGATCATCCTCTGATCCCCCCCCATGGTGTCTGAAAATAAATAAGCCTTCCACCATCCCGGTTGCTTGGAAAAAAATCATATAGAAGTAGTCGATCATGGCATATCAAGTAGAGGAGCCTCCGGATGAACAATAACATGATATATTTCTTGTGATAAGACAACATGCTAGGGATAATATACCAATGGCATATTGGCAGATGACCACCTATCACATAGACATACTAGGATAATTTTCTTGGGAATGCACACATGAAATTCACCTCAAAATTTGGAAAACTATTTGAAAGATGAATGAAATTTTTATACCATACGAAGGGTATGCAGACCATGTCTGCATGATAGGGGAGCTTCACTATCTAATTTACTTGGAATCCCTCCTGTCTGCAAGGCATCCATAATCACAAAGGTGAATGAAAAACCTTGAACTAACTTGGCTATATGACCTGCATAAAATGTGTCACCTCATTGAAAACTCTCTGGTTGGAGTTCACATTCGAGGGCGGGGAGAACATGGATCTCTACACTTCACCCCACATCCCATCCAGCAGGCCCTAATAGAAATAACATCATGTAATGTCATCAACTAGAGGAAAAATATTAAATGAAACCCCTTGATTAGGATAGATAAGATATTCATGAAAAACCATCCCAGAGTATATCTCAAAAGCGTCAGGGCCGAAGAGATCATGTCATTGAAAAACATCTTAGTTAGGTGACCAAGAACATCCAGAAGGCTTCTTTTCTAATGGAAACCAACTAGTAATAAGTTATCATATTTTCAAAATACCATAGACTCCCTGTAGGCCCAATGCCACACTTGGCTTAATCCTACACAAGATTATATAAAATTGAAAGGGTGGAAATAGAAGCGAATACCACCACGACATGGGAACATTTTCATCCCACAAGGTTGGGGGAATTTTTAAATCAAAAATCCCCCATAAGACCAAAAAAATCTAGGTTGTAGTGCATCAACAGGAGAATGGGAACAGTCCTAGCTCATAGGGATGGGGGAAATTTTACCTCAAATTCCTACACCGTGAAAATCTGTCTTCCACCACCTAGGAAGAACGATGGACACAGGAGATACCCGTTCCACCCCTTTTCGTGGTTCGCACCCTCCGAGACAAAGACGCATTACAAGGTCAGGATATGGCTTCCTTCAGTTCAATCTTCATCAAGAAGCCTGAATAATACAATATAATAGAGGGATAAATTCCAATAAAGGGAACAAGAAGCCTTCCTGCCTTTCGGCACCAGGTACACCACCCCCAATGCGTATGCCTCAGTGAACATGGTGGACATCAACGCCATGGATCTCATAGCAAATGACATAGGGAGAGAAGATGAAAAGGAAGATAGTTCCCTCCTGGAGGCATTCCATACCGAGCCTAATGGTGAGCATACTAAGAACCTGAGGGTGCTTATAAATTTGGGTTCACCCTCAGTCAATCTAACATTACCTCACTTGTGAAACTCCAACATGGAGAAAAATAAATCCAAGGTTTTCTATAACCCACATGCGTCCAATGAGAGTGAATCCCTCACCCTCAAGGAATGGTTATCCATGAAAGAGGAAGAAATGAAAGAGCTTATATGAATTAATGATGGACTACATTGAGGGAGTAATTTCGCTAGATGTGTTCCCTCTACGGACCGTCACCAGTTTCTCCCAGAAGAGGATCCCATACCACAACCACACATCCCGGTGAATGAAGCCAAGCCTAGAGGACCATTCAACTAGGACCTAGTAGGACAGGAAGAATTTCCCCCATTGGTAAGGTAGTTATAATATATCTATTTTAACCCACAAATGATGCCCACAACGTGGTATCCACCCCAAATTCCAGCAGCGCTGACACACCCAATTTTTCCCCCTGCCACACCAGATCAAGATCAAGCTCAATAGGATATGCATCAATGGCTCTTAAACACCTTCAAGAAGATAACAACACGAATAGAAGCCATGGTGGGGAGGTGCACTCCGATACAACTAGATTGCAATCCCTACTCCCAGTGGGTGAGAAATGTTCCACCACCTCCAAACTTCGAGAACCCCCTATTCTCAGTATTCAATGGATTGGGAGACCCGGAACAAAATTTGGTGCACTATGACTCTTACTGTGACCCCATGATGGTCACCCAAGAGCTGAAAGAATTTAAAAGACTCAGGTATGTCGTACGAACCCTGCATGGCTTGTCTTTCGTATGGTATAATAGCTTGCCAACCAATTCAATTACAGGTTGGGAGGACCTTCGGAGATAGTTTCTCTTCCAGTTCAGTTTGATGCTACCTAATATGATGGTCAGTGAGCTCATGAACTACTAGCAATGAGAGAATGAGAGAGTCTCCAAATTCATTTCTAGATGGAAAGGCCTGACATATTCTTTGACCGGCCACTCCCCAAGGATGTGATACTCGCCATGTGCATCGATAACCTTCAGGATGAATTAGGAACGCCGCTCATCCTGAGGAAGTACAACAGAGGGTTTAGAGACTTCTCTTCCATTTCCAAAAGGATTGAAGACTCCACTAAAAGAACCAATCTTATGTCCCGAGTTTTCCTACCGGACCTTAGGAAAAGAAAGGGAAAATATGAAGCAGCTTCTATCATGATTAGGACACCCCCTACACCAGTCCCAATTGTGAGGCCCCAACCGAACCGTGCGGGACCCCCTGGACACCAAAAACCACCCCACCTCAGAAATATGAGAGACAAGGTGATAAAAGAAATCAGTTCAATGAACGAATAAATAATGTTTATTCATTTAGAGATGACCAGGTCTGCGACTATTTCATAGCTACCATGAATTGTAATATTCTCTGGCTGCCAGAGCCAAAGCGATCTGATGAAGTGGGTCTCAAAAACCTCCCAAATTATTGTCTGTATCTCCGGATTCTAAGACACAACATCCGTAAATTCTTTGTCTTCAAGGATATCCTGGAAAAAATGGTGGATTCCAGGAAAGTCAAGTTGGGCCTGCCACCAGCACAAGTAGCTTATGTTTCCACTTCCGACTCAAGAGAGGAAGAAGAGTGGAAAACAATCACCAGTAAGAAGGGGAAATTTTTAACAACTGGATGACTCAAAATACCATCAACTGAGTCCACGACATCATTCGGGCAGAATTGAAACAACCTACTGTGCCCCCAAAAGCTCCTAATATAGCACAACCATCCTCCTCGAACCCGCAGTCCTCTAAAGGCCAGAAGGGAAGAATGAAATACCACAAAGATGAGATGGTAACAAAGCCAAAGATAGAATTTACACTTTCCTACTTCATGCCAAAATTCTTGGTACAATGGGTACCCCCCTCCAAATAGTACAATGGGAACCGCCCCACCAAACGGTACCATAAGAAAGACATAGCTAGATATGAAAAATATTGGATGAAGAACTGATCTTCGGCTCCATTAATTCCATTAATTCTATGGACACCTTCTCTGATGAAGACTATGGTCACTAACTTGAATTACCCCATACCCAAATGGAGATTCGAAGGGAGAGATTGCAGAGACCAGATGTTTCCTAGAAGACATGATAATGATAGGAGTCAAATTCCCAACCACGCCACAAGGGAAATTGTTAACATCATGGAAACTCATGGAAGGACCTTCTGATAGATGCAACAAGAAAAGGAGTTCTCATTTGCCCCCACTGAAGGAAATCTAAGCCCAGTTATCAGGAAGTATCCATAAGGGGAGGAACAAGTTTTGAACCTCCCAAGGAATATAAGAAGACTAGTCTGACCAAATGTTGACATGACTGAAGCACCGTTGGACCCTGCTACAAAGGCCAAACCATCTACATCCAAATCTCAAACCCATAATGTGTCTGTGAAAGAGAAACCCCGATATGGGTAGTAACGAACTTTAGACCAAGAGTATGACATTTTAAAGAAGCTGGCCTTAGTACCAGAGAAGAAGTAAATCCTAAATGCATTGAGTTTGGATGCAGATCTTAGGGAGGTACTCATCAAATCCTTACTAAGTCCCAAGGAGTTCGAGGCTGAAGTAGTTGAGGCTAAAGACTACCGAATAGAGGCCAGTCCCGAATAATGTCATGCTGTCATCTCATTCATAGATAGGGATGAAGATTCTATCATTCAAGGGAATATCAAACCCTTATATGTGTCTAGAATTATAAAGGGAATTGATGATCGGAGGATCTTCATTGATAACGACTCTAGAGTTAACCTCCTCTCGTTGAGAATGCTTCATCAACTGGGATATGATGCAGAGAACTTGACACCCTACACTAAAACTCTACTGGTATAAGACAAAAGTGATAAGAACCCATTGGGATGAATCATGCTTTAATCTTGACTCGGTGATCCCATATCAGATTTCGAGTTTATGGTGGTGCCACAAAGTAAAACCTTTAATGTTTTGTTAGGAAGGCCTTGGCTGCATCAACATGATGCAATTCTATCCTTATACCATCTGTGCATTAAATATTTTCTTAATAGGAAGAGAGATACATATCATGCTGATAAATACTCATTTGAGTTCTTTGATTCACATTACATCAATGCAGGGTTCTATGAGTCCGAAGAAAAACATCTTTTGGCCAACGACGTTGATTGGATCAATGCCCCGAATGGATTGGAGATGGCCCCCGCCGACCCATTCCAGAAGCTTGGGGAGGAGTACATAATATCCATAAACCAATTTGAATGCGTAAATTCATGTTTGGATATAGACTTAGGTTTCTGCATGGTATTTGTTACAACCACTAAGTCTAAAGACACAAAAGAGGGGGATGACTCCTATGTTGTCAGGAAAATCCCTGTCAAAGATACTCCCAGCCCATAATTGGCATATCAAACAACCCCTGCCTCACACACTAAGGAAAAAGATGATTTCTTTCACAATATTGGAGAATTTGTCTCAAAAATTCTTTCTCCATCAGAAGAGGAAGATGAAAAAGATGACGAACAAGAGCAAGAATAGGAGGAAGACCTCAAAGATGCACCTACTGTGTTTGAAGAAGGTGTTTCCACCACCATTGATGAACTTAAAGAGAGGAATATGTGAACTGAAAATTACCCATTGCCCACTTTATTCGTTGTGACTATACCTGTTGAGGAATAAAGGGGCATATACCTCATTCTTAAAGAAGAATCGAGTCGTGTTCGCCTAGAATTACATGGAGATGCTAGGCCTTGATCCTGAAGTTTCCACCCATCATTCTGGCTTACTTGAAGATCACTCGGGTAATAAATAAGGAGCTCAAAGGACCCACCCAATTCATGCTACCAAAATAGAGGCTAAAGTTCACAAACTAATCAAAGAAAACTTCATACGGAAAGTCCAATATCCGATCTAGGTGGTGAAAAAAGGCCCTGTCAAAAATAAGAAGGTACATATTAGAATATGCATTAACATCAAGGAACTTAATTAGAATATCCCAAAATAAGACTTCCCTATCCCAATAACAAAATTGTTTATTGATGCGACAATCCGATATGATGCCCTCTCCTTCATGGATGGATATTCAGGATATAATCAAATTCGGATGGCCTAAAGAGATGAAGAAGCTAATGATTTTTGGGCCCCTTAGGGAGTAATAGGTTATAAAGTGATTTCTTTTTGTCTAAATAATTCTGATGACACATATCTAAATGCCATGCACTGCATCATCAAGAATTTATTGGGAAAATTTGTTGAGTGTTATGTCAAATAATTGGTGGTTAAGTCACAACAACATTTACACCACCTGATTGATCTTGAAAATGTCTTCAAAAAATTGCGACAACACAATTTAGAGATGAATACCCTTAATTTCACCTTTGGTGTTACCTTAAGAAAATTCCTCGGCTTTGCCGTACACCATTGTGGCATAGATGTTGACCCCGAGAAGATGAAAGACATTCTTGGAATTTCCCAACATCGCAACCTCATTGAGGTGAGAGGTATCTAGGGGCACCTCGCCTATATTCGGTGCTTCATAGAAAACCTCATAGGTAAATGTTTTCTTTTCACCAAGGTCATGAAGAAAGGAGAAACACATGAATGGGATAATGATTGTCAGGAATAATTTTGAAAGCATCAAGAGATATCTCCTAATCCCACCAGTTCTCATGCCGCAAGTATGGGGAGACCACTCATTTTATATGTAACTTCCCCGAAACATTCATTAGGCACCTTCCTCGTGTAGAAAAAATGATGTTAACAGTGAGAATAACCTCTACTACCTCATTCAGAAAATTATTGATGAAGAAACTCAATATTCAATGATTGAAAAGAACTTCCTAGTCCTAATCATTGCAGTTTAGATGCTCAGGACTTACCTACAACACCATAAAGTCCACTTGTTCTACTACTACTACACACTGAAATATATCCTAAAACATACCATGCTAAATGGGCGCATATCACGATGGTCAGTCATCCTGCAATAGTTTTACATATGGTACGTTCCCTAGAAGGCCATAAAAGGCCTGATGTTATCTAAATTTCTGGATGAGCACCCCTTAGATGAAAAAACACAATTTGATACCGAAATTCGGGATGAATAAGTTTTTTCCATCTAGGGGAATCCCCAGACATGGGAATTGTACTTCAACCGTGATTCCCAAAGCCCAACAGGGAAAAGGATGGAGGATCCCAAGTTAAACAAAGTGGGGTTGGGAGTCGTACTAGTATCACCCAAAAAGGCTATATTTACTTACTCTTTCCTTCTTTTGGATGGGTGTATGAACAATGAAGCGGAGTATCAAACCCTAATTGCATGCCTGGAATTAGCACTCCAGGTGCAGGTGAAACACCTATGAATAAAGGGTGATTTAGAAATAGTCATAATATAGGTCAATAGTGACTATTATATCATGAAAGAAGTATTGGTTCCCTTGATGAACCATGTTTGAGCACTAATGGAAAAATTCCCATCAGAACCAACATTGACTCATGTCCCCTGGTCACAAAATGATCAAGCTAACGATTTAGAAAATATAGCCACAACCCTGGACGATCCCAACCATTTTCAAATTGTCATTAGTATTTCTCATTGTCAGATGGTATTTCCATTCATCCAGAGAAATATGTAGGAAATTGATGAAATTAGTACTGTTCCCGAGCCTTATGGTCATACCACTGGTTGGAAGAAACCCATTACAAATTACATTCAGAATGGGGAATTACCACTAGTTAGGGATGAAAGGGATCAGTTATGAATTCAAAAAATCAATTTTACCCCGTACAATGGGGTAAAACAAGAGAGTTTTCTCTACAAACAAGGCCTTGATAGAGTCCTTATCAGTTGCATTGATGGAGAAGAGACTTATACCATCATGAAAGAAGTGAATGCCAGAGCTTGTGGTGCACAACAGTCAGTAACCAATCTCTCCAACCAAACCTGGAGGATTGGGTATTACTGGCCCACCATGATACAAGATTGCTCCATATTCACTATGAAATTCCATTCCAACCAAGTTCATTCTAATCTCATACACCTCCCCCCAGAGTTGCCTGATACCGCTAAGTACACTAGGCCATTCATCGCATGGTGGATGGATGTTGTGGGACCATATCCTCTCGCTACATCTAGACAATTCAAGTTCATACTCACTATCACCGACTTGTTTTCTAAATGGGTATAATATGTCCCCCTTAATGAAGTTGGTGTGTAAAACATAGATATCTAGGTAAAGGCCAACACCATCACTAGATTCTGTGTCCCTCATACAATACCGATGGACAATGACACCAACTTCTGCTCTGCTGAGTTGGATAAGTTGTACCAGGAATGTGGAATCAAGGTCAACCAGTCATCCTGCTACCACATGGTGTCCAATGGGAAGATATAGGCTTTCAATAAGACTCTATCCAACATGCTTCAAAAGAGGGTCAATAAGGATAAGAAATAATGGCCAGACAATCTCCTTCATGCTTTGTAGGCTTATAAAACCACGTCCCGCACCACCTCCCAGGAAACCCCTACTCAAGTATACAGGGCATAGGTGGTGTTACATATCAAAATCCATGTGCCATCACTTCGTGTGGACATTTTCGATCAACTGTCCTTGGACGAGAAATCCCAGAGATGGTTTGATGAGTTGGAGAAGTTAGACGAAAAAAGGTTACACACTATGTACCATTTGAAAATCTACCAAAATCAGATTGCATGAGCCTTCAATAAAAGGTTCTCCTTCGATCTTTCCTTGAAGGAGAAATGAAGTTAGTCTTCCGAATCCCAGTGATACTAGGGAAGAAGCCCCCAATTCTTGAACCAAAGTAGGGAGGACTATATGTCATACATAGGGTCTATTCTAATAAAGCATACTCCATGACATCATTAGAAAAAATGATCATCACAGCTCCCACAAATGCGATGTTATTAAAGAAATACATCGCATAAAAGTTCTCATATGTATGGTCCAAAATAAATGACCCTAAACTATAAGTTATATCACCCCTAAACATAATTCCAAGCTCTAAAACCCTAAAATATGAGTCCTAAGGGATTCCTCCAATGTCATGGTCTAAACTCATAAACATTAAACTATGAGTTAAAAATACTCCCATATCATGGTCCAAACACTAAGTCCTTAAAATATGAATCATATTACTTTCCTCATGACGTCAAACTATATGGAACCTATCTTTTCGATAATAAATTAAACTATGTAGCATAAAACTTCTTAATTGCATGACAATAAACTGCATTATCTTTCATAGATCTATGTACGACATGATTCCTGCCCTAGTAGGATACGCAGCAATGCCTCGATCTTCAATTGTGGCCTAGCACCCCAAAAAAATTCCTCCATAACACCCCTATCTACCCATATTCATAATGGAAACCCTTATCACTCCTTATTTCTCACATTGAATACAACTCCTATGAGCTTAGGAATGGTGATAGAGATTCTCTTACGAAGGTAAACTATGGGGTAACATTGATGACCTAAAAAATATTATGGGTAGAATAAAAGTTCCCCTACCCTTTCAAGACTCTATAACCACTCTTTGTTTCTCACATAGATTATAACTCACATGAGCTTAGGATTAATGGAAGTGATTCTCGTACACAAATAATTTGTAGGGGAGTATGGTAGGCTTAGCATCCATATTAAGTAAAACCAAAATGCCCTCAAGTGTCCCTAACAAATTGAAAAAACGTTTGTAGGGAACATCTAGAACTATGTGTGTCTTGATTCCTGCCCTCCCAGAATACACAGTGATGCTCAGATTCAACATCCTGGCCCAACCACTAAAAAATACCCCTTTCCACCATGCTTTTTTCAGAGCTACGTGGAAGCTTCAAGAAGGTGATGGTTAATCATGGTCTGGGTATTCTCAGATTCTCAGGAAAACCTTTCCCATTTATCTCACTCCATACTATAGGAAAGCTTGGGTCCTCATAATTATCCAAGGCCATCTGGGATGCAAGGCCAGTGTCCTGTAGACACATTCGATTGACTATGCACATCATTCCCCTGTGGCACTCCATATATCTCCTACAAAAATGATAGTCAATCAAAGGAAAATTCATTCCCAAGAGTGTCCTCTCCTACCTTCGTACGCTCAAGGGCATTCAATACCCATGTCATCCTTCATCATTAAATTCTCCCCCTGGACTATGGTTTACACCTTCTATCATCACTCACATCTAAGGAATGCTGGAACACCCTGACTGTGATTAACCTAAAACTTTTGAAGACCTATTCAATGCCAAAATCGTACTCACCGCAAGATGTTAAACTACAAGGCCACAATTGTCCTCACCAAATGATGTTAAAGTGAAAGTCCAAAATCATCCACACCGAACGACGTTAAACTGCCAGATCAAAATCATCTTCACCGCATGACGTTAAACTGCAAGTCCAAAATCACCATCATCGCACGAAATTAAACTAAAAGTCCAAAATCGTTCTCATTTCATGACCTTAAACAGCAAGGCCAAAATCATCCTCACCACACAACATTAAACTACAAGTCCAAAATCTTCCTCACCGCACGACGTGAAACTACAAGGCCAAAATCATCCTCACCGCGTGTTGTTAAAATGAAAGGCCAAAATCATCCTCAATACATGATGTTAAACTGAAAGGACAAAATATTCCTTACCACAGGATATTAAACTGCAAGGAAAAAATCATCCTCACCACACGACATTAATCTGCAAGGCCAAAATTTTCCTAACCACGCAACCTTAAAATATAAGGCCCAGATCATCCTTACCGAACGATGTTAAACTACAAGGCCAATATCTTCCCCTCTACACGAAGTTAAACTGCAAGGCAATGGATATAGCCTAAAAATTCCCCCAAATGTTGAATTTACTATTCTACGATGGTGAAATAGTACCCTTTTAATCCCTTGTTTCTTAGAATTAGAATAGATCATGTGAGATTAGGGATCATAGAAAGAGATCCACCATGACAATATGGAAAAATATCCCATCAATTTGGTCCTAGAAACACGAACCTTAAAGACATGTCACAGTTCCCTCCCCTGAGAAGAACCCTGTGTCCTAGCTCTATGATGTTAAACAATCAGTTATCCGAAAGATAAAATGAATACCTCACCCTTCTTAAGGGTCAGATCTACGTAAGAGACCCCATTAAATGATAAAATCATAGTCCAAATGTCTTTAATATGTCTGAATATGCTCTTTATATTTTCAAAACTTTGTGTTTTGAGAGATCTTGAATCCCCATAACCCTCCAAGGCCATCTGAAATGGATGGCCAGTGTCCTGCAGACAACTTTGATTGACTATGAATATCATTCCCCAGTGGCTCTGCATACGTCTCCCATAAAAATGGACATCATTCAAAGAAAAATTCGTCCCTAGGAGAGTCCTCTCTTATCTCAGTATGCCCAATGGATTCCAAGACTCATTTCATCCATCTTGATTCATGGGCACTCAAAGTCATGGTTTAAATTTTTTTCCATTAACACATCCTATATATATCAGAACATATGGACCCATTTCATCTTTGGTCTCTTTTGATTTTTCATAATGATATCCCATCCGTATGTGTGAAGTTGATCCACATGAAAAGGAAGAGCTCGCCCACTTGTTTCTGGGTTTCCCTGATAAAGTTCAGCAAAAAGAAGCGTTTTTGTTATCAGGGGTACCCCCGGTCGAAGGTCACATACCATATTAAAAAAACTTCTAGTATCCATAATCCTAAAAGGCCATTGGAGGTGGAAGATCATTGTCACGTGGTCATCTTTTCTTGACTGTGCATATCATGCCTCGATAGATCTACATACGTCGCCCAAAAACATGATGTCAATCAATGGAAAATCCATCACTAGGAGAGATATTTCCAGCCTCTATATGATAAAATGACATTTATGGCTTGTCACACCCCCTACATTTGGAAAACTCAGTGATGTGAAATTATGTACCTTCTTCTTCCCAAGTGCCCCTGACATAGAAAAGACTCTTAACTAAACTGACCACTTACCAGATCTCCCTCACGCAAGTACAAAATGTTCAGGAACAATTGCCGAATCAAGGTCGATATGAATGTTTCTAATGTTCTCAGACAACACTACTAAAGCCATCCACCTATTTTGGCTCCCAAAATAATGATAAATCCAAAATGTGGAAAATCCCACAGGGCAAGAGGAAATGGAAGGACAATGTCCTGAGGACACCTTTGATTGTCTATGAACATCATGCCTTGGTGGCTCTGCATATGTCGCCCCAAAAAAATGGTCATCAATCAAATCTAAATTCTTCTTTAAGAGATTCATTTCCTACTTATGTATGCCTAAAAGCGGCTCATAAGCCTCATGTATGTCCAGAATCCACAAATACAGGGTTAAAAATTCCCTAACCCATGTTTGAAGGATACTAGAATATTTCTAACGAATGGTCCTGAGTCAGGCCCCTACCCCGTTAGGTTTGTTCAAAGATGATTGACCTAAAACATCAGTATTAAGTTTGATTGGTATGACTATGAAATAATATTAAAAAAGACGCTATACTTTCCAAAGGGAAAATCCGGCAAAGGCACCTCTGGGGAATATTATAGTATCAGTTCGCTAAAAAACACATTGATCCAATAGACAAGGCACAAAGCTTGTTTGATTGGAAACCCACAAAGGGAGGCCTAAGAAAAAGCCATGTTATGACCTATAAGCCCATGTCAAGAAGTCTTAAGAAAAAAATTAGTGTAATAATGAAAAAGACTTTAAATTTTGTGAGATATTCCATTCAACCTCAGCAATAGTTGAACTACGCTTGCTGAGTCCCTTGGCTCAGGGAAAAATTAGAAATTGATTTAGTTATCTTTGATTACTGATTTCAAGTCATGGTTTAAAATTAACACTTGATTGAAATGATTTTGATAGTAATAGATAAAAAAGGGAGATTTAAAATCCAAATATGTTTCATTAGGTGAAACCAAAATAGAGGAACATCCCCAATTCAAAGTCTCTTCGAAGAAAAAAAGCGAGAGGGTACATGCCGTAATTTGGGACAAAACTACAATATGGCCTAGTTCGACCTTTCCAAAAAGAGGGGGAGTGATTTCCGCGGGCCACAAATGGTCTGTTCAAAATAATTTCTTTCCTCCATTTCAGATACGATCGTCAGACACACTCACTCTAGGAGATCATTAATACCCCACCCTTTCTTCTGGATGACTTCATAATTGGCGTGTGAAAGGGCCAGTGGCTCCCTCAACCTGGATGCAGGAGATTTTCTTTCTTAAAACTTGTCCTCTCAAGCCGCCACCAAATAACATGACTTTACCTCCTCGGTCGTCAGATGGTCATATTCTTTCGAAATATATTGGAAGGTTTCCACCTAGTGATGGGAAGAATAAAACCTAGCGAGCTTGTCCTCGTAAGAGGTGAGTTATTCTCAGGAAATGATATTTTGGTAAATAAATAAGTGAAGGTGATGATATTCAAAGACATTGAAACCTAGAATAGTAAATAACCACTGAAATTGTCACCCTAGTTGAAAAAATTGGATAGGGGTGTCTCTGCAGCAAGAGAACGTAACTGGCACCATGTCTCTTTGCACAATGCCTTGTTTCTTTCCACAAAATGGACACTTTTATCCTCCCCTTCAGCCACATGTTTTTAAGCGAGAAGCATATCCATATGAGTGGAGAGGGACCTACAGATAGTCACCCGAGGTGGGAGACTCTATTTTCCCTCCTATGGCCCAACCCCTCGAGTTGGATGCGGAGGACTAACTATGGCCTCTACGATGAATGGTGATACTTGGCGGGTACATGTCTCATTATGATTTTGGGCATTATTCGTAGGAGGGGATTAGTCTGAGTCTCTTCCCACTGAAATGGGATGTACTAATGAAAAACCTCCCATAAATGTTTGAAAATGGACCGAGCACCGTCTCACCATGAGAGTGGGAGCAGGAGGTGTATCCTTCTTGGTTACTAAAGGGATCAGAGTATAAGGCGTAAATGTTGCACTTCTCACAATAGAAGGAATGTGTGGTGTTGTTTTTGGGGTAATAAATGGAAAAAATGGTGAAGGGTTTATGAACCCACCAAACTATTTCTTTCAGCATCCCCGTAGGGTAACAATTGACCCATACTTGGGCATACTCCAGCAATAGGAAGGTGGGCACCATCATTTTAGGAATAATGACCTCTCTGGAAGACCCTTCATGAATCATCAAAAGACACAATTGGTGGAGAACCACAATATTTAATTCTCCCCTTAGTCGATCAACTGGAAGTAGCGTAGTCTATTGAAGGCATCCAAACTTCCTGGAAAACCTGTAGGGATGGTATGGTTCACAAATAACTACTCGGTCTACATGAGTAGTGAGAATCCCATCCAAATGAGTGATGATGTATGAACATTCCTCCAAGTAACCACCCCTGTCACATCTCAATGATCTAATAGGGGTAGGTTGTAGTGTGAATGAAAAATGAGATGTGTCATTCAACAGATCGACCATATCAGTACTACTCAAGGTCTTGGGACGAATAACAGAAATGCTGAGAAGATCCAGATGAAATTTAGAATGGGAAAACCATGTAGTATACCGATATTCATAATAGGGGAAGTTTTCTTCCATCCACCCATACTATAATTGAAACGACCAGCTGAGACAATGCAAAGACATGCCATCCTGAATATATCCGAATAACTCATAATGACGGGTGAGGGTAGGAAGAGAAAAATTAATGGGTCAACCCTCCTCTAGCAACTCCACCATCATCAAAGTGCAGGCCCAAACCCTAGTGTATACATCTTGGGATGAGAAGATCCATCCAATTAAGAAGATAGTGAAGAAACATGATAGCCTAAGTGAAGGTGAAATTTAGGGCCAAAGATCAAATTCCCATGTGGTATACTACCATGCTTCAAGGGTTGCAAAGTATGACCATGGTGTTTGGTGGGAATGACGGGTTGGGTGAGTTCAACAGCGGGGAAGCTTCGGCTTAGTCCCATTCTTCTGCAATAATAAAATTATCCAAGCTTTAAATGGGATGAGGGAATGAGCCTTGAGGGGATGATCCAGTGATCCTACTTCCATCACCAATAAGGTATTTTTCAAATAAGAAACATGATTAGTATCATTCCATGAGGCAGCTGCTGGGAGAAACCTTGCATACATCTCTCTGAGGATAGGGAGACCTCCAAGCTTGTAGATATCCCACAGACTGAACCCCACCTCTCCATGTAGTAGGTTAAAAGTGTTGGCGCTCAAACACCAGTGGCTCAACAATTCCGGAAGGGTATCACCTAGAGAGAAGATTGAAAACAGAGACAATCAGGCTTCCTGGTGCAATCCCATCACCCCCAGCTGGTTAGGGGAATCCATATAGGCCTGATGCACCCAGAACACCCAGGCCCACTAATCGAAGAAACATACAACGGCCCAAAAATCCCCACTTGGTGCTTCACTTTCCACAAGGATGTTCTCGATAGATGCTGATAATGGAACTTTATTCTTGTACGTCTTGTCATGGGACCCCATTTCACCACCTACGATTTCTCTGAGTCCATATTGAACCCCTCAATATAAATATGTTTTCTTGAATAGGAGTGGAAATGACATATCCAATTGTTGAAATGTTGGCATGATCATGATCTTGTGGTGCCTCTAAAAGGATGAAAGTGAATTCAGGGTCTGGCAACGACTGAAGAACATAATTGGGAAGACCAAAGCTGTAAATTTTCAACAGTATGCATAATGGGTAAGCTAGAAACTCTGGCGTCAAGAATACTGTCAGTAAGTCGGCACAAGGAATGATGTGGATTTGAAGATTATCATTTCTATTCCTTCCCATGGAAGCCCTCATCTTCTTTGAGTTATCAGTAGCCTGTGAATCATCCATTGTATCATACAGAGTAAGATCCAAAAGCCGATGAGAAGTAATTTTGATAGAAAAATGTTGGATAAAGGAAATGAAAAAATGGCTGAAGGACTAAAAACATGTCCGTAAATGGCTCTACATAGTATTCTTAAAAGTGGTACAGAGAATGATCATTTCACATACCACATGAAACACGGAATCTACTCCACAAACAACTATGGTAGTGAATGAAATTCACAATGTACCTCCATGGTATGTGAAATGACCATGAGGTACATGCCAGCGAACTTTTGGGTGGAAAACAAGATGGTCCGTAGAAGGAAGAAACCACAAACCTTTGCCTCGATTAAGTTCACGTTCAGAAGATGTGGATTAAAATTTAAGTCTGTATTAATAGTTTTTGAGGGTCGGTTCATTGTTCCATGTTTGATAAGTGAAAAAGGAATCCATATAGTGTTCTTCCACGTGAAAACCATATTTAAGGTTTTAAATTTACATAGTCCTGTTCCCGGAAACCAATATGTGGTTTGCAGACTGGGAAATGACATGGAAATCTGTACACAGAATGTATGGAGCAGTTCGTGAATGCGGTTTTCACAAGGATCGATGTACAAGAGTATGAAGAAGGCCAGGAAATCAGGATCACTTTTCGTCACAATAAATGGTAAAAGAAAAATGACAAGGGCTCCTATATGTAGGTGTGGTCCCCTCCTATTGGGTCTACCTATTCTAATATGAACAACTTCATTTTAGAACCACTTTTACATCAGAATAATCCCCTTTTCATTTGGAATGGACACCATTCCGATGGGGAGAATTTGTAGTGTCATGAAAATTAATCAAAGGAGAAGAAATATCCCCCCAATCACTTTTCAGAATTAATCAAGAACTAATATAAGTTTATCAAGGAGAAGGGGATCAAGTTGAGTTTCATTTCATTGATGGAATTTGAAGGAGTTTTGGTTTTTGAGTGGCCCATGTACCATCACAGATAATGGTATATGAAGAAGATGGATTGTGAACCACTAGGTATGCGGGATGGTCTATGAACCACTGGCCCACGAAGCGAAGGACAACGAGTAAGGAAAACTGTGAACCACTTCAACCAAAGGAGTTCTGCGCTGAATATTGTCTATATACCATGACGTGAACCCATTAGTTCATGGATTAAACGAATAAGCAAATATCCACAAATCATTATCATGAATCGACGCCTCCACATACCCCGGTTGACTGAGTCTCCCACATATCGTAATATTTCTCCAATGGGCCTCCACAAATGGAGCCGCCTGCCCAGTAGATACGATCACTATGATTCTCTATAAAAGGAGATCATAATAAAGGAGGGAAAAAATAGGGTGATAGATACAGAAGAGGAAGAGAGATAAAATCTTGAGGGAGACTTAGAGGTTTCACACCGTTTTATGTCTTATTTCCTCAGCAAAGCACGAACTGCGAACCACTTCCTCCATAGGTCCATCCAACAAAAAACCATAAAATATGGGAATTTAATAACAAAAATTGAACCACAAACCAATGGATAAACTAAAAAAAATACATCTTGCAGATGAGTTTCTCACAAATGGTAATCCCCCTGACCCCCCTTCAGTATGCTGCTCTGCATAACATAACTCTATGTGGACTGAACTCGGCTTCGCTTACCCAATAGGTACGTGGATATAGCCCACATTGGTACGTGGTTGGTGATACCCATGCCTACGTACCACACCGGTACACGGATGGAATTCTTGCCCGCATAACACCATGGTATGCGGAGCCTTCCCCATCCTGTATGACAAACAACTACACGGAATGGGGTGTTTTTGGGTATTATTCCTTTTGGTTCCAAGCTCACCCCTCCATTACTGTTCATTCCTCCATGATCCATCTGCTAACTAGTCATCCAAAACTAGGCCAAAGCCTCCTCCAAAGCCACTAGACCTATATTATCAGGCCATCGGGCACATCAGCGCACCCCATTGAGTCTACATACCCATGGTAAGCAGAATCACGAAGGCCCTCCCAAAAAAAGGTGTAGGATTTGGGAATGCATGTAAGGATAAATTACCATGGTAATTAGGAGTCCATCCTTGGGATGCTGACGCGTACCTCCCTATTCTTGGGATTAGGGGGGATCACTTTCTTTTCCATTAATTGAAGAACAATGATGAATCGATGGGGTTATGTTCGATCCCCCCATTGTTGACGAAGAAACTCTTCACCTTCCCTGAACATTATCCGGGGCCCTACCACTGAGGTATGTCCCTAATTTTCCAAGGCAAGGCCGCATGACCATTAATGCCATTTCACATGAAAAGGTTCTTCATTATGCTTCCTCACCCATTGTCACCCCAACCTCTTCCGCCACGGGCTCTCCCTCCCCAACCAACAGGGGAAGAGGCATGTGCGTTATTGAATCTTTAAAATACTCTTGTTTCTCACACTGATCATGAATCACATGAGCTTAAAGGTTTGTGAAGATTACAACATCATAACATCTTTTGAACTACAAGAACTCTGATTCTTGTACAAATCAGAATACATAGGATGCCTTCTAGACGGCCCGAGCTCCAAAGGGTTCCCATTCCAAAAGGGTCCACCCAATCATGTCTATAAAATGGGAAGCTTCCATGTGTAATCCCCACACATACAAACTACGTGGGTTCTAATTTCTCTCCATAGGATATGTAGGAATCCCTCCTTATGGGTCCAATCCCAACCTCAAGCCATCTTCGGTCCCCCTGGATGATGATAAACTGTAGAGATCCTTATAATATGGCTAAGTCAGCATCACCTCCATGGCATCAAACTTATCGATGAAAATGACAATCATGAAAACTAAGGGTATCCCATGGACACAATCTTTGAGAATGAACTAGGGATTCATGAACATATGAACATGAACAAAATCAATAAGAGAGTCTTAGAATGGGAAAAAATATTCCCCCTAAAGTGTGTGGTGTGCTTGACCTCCCATCCTCTCGACCAATGGAATCATTAAGTGTCATTGGGAAAATCGTCAGTCGATGACTGCCTTCCTTTGGAAAGAAGCTCCTTGAATCATGGATAACAGAGCTATTGGGAATTCTTGGCTCCACGAATAAACCCACTAGAGACCATCCGAGGAAGTTTTATCTGAGAAGGACCGATTATGTATGTTCTTGACCCCCCCCCCCACGCAATCACCTGTTGAGACCAATAGATCCCCACAGGGTTAATTCAATCTTCTTTAAAGAATAATGACACTGAATGGGTTGAAACAATGGAGTGGTAAAATCAACAAGAACCCTTATATATGGAAAAAGGACAGGTGATGATCCTCAGCATTCCATTTTTGCATCCCCTGTAAATGTACCACCTCGGAGGCAAAACATATATATATCACAATATCCTCTAAAATATTTTAGAATATGGAACCTCAATTTTAGGTACATGTTATTGTTAGAGAATTTATCAGTGTTTGTCTATGAGATGTCATGTACACCAGGTAAATTTAACTTTATCACATACTCTCTTAGTCTTGTAATGCATATAGATTTGGATCTTCTTGAATAGGATTTAGAGGAATTTTTTCACTTGATGATATTATTGGACAATTAGTATATGAATACTTTAAATGGATGTTGAAATATATTTTTTATCAATTATTAATAAAATATTCACTTGTAGTGTGGGTGAAAGTTTATCAAAAAATCGACCATGGGTGTATTGTTAGGATAGGAAAATAGTTGGTGTTGAACTGATACCCATGTAGAGAACAGAAGAAAATGTTTTGATACCTATATATGGGATAATTATATTCCTTAAATCAATCAAGGAATAGTTATTGGGATATATCCATAACTCAAAGTTTTTTGTTCATTATGGATTGAAAAAGACGTTGTAAGACTTCAGGAGGTAGATCTGGTGGTCACATATAAAGATGTATATTGAAGAATTTTTTATTTATGCCTTATCTATAGTATGATAACAGACACTAACCATCATCCTATTGGTATAATAAAACCACATCATGTTCCCTTGTGTAAGTGGAAGGGTACGATGAATGACTTTTTAAAAGGGTTACAAGAGACCTTGAGGATCTTTTATAGAGTTTGGGTTATATTTATCGGAAAATGAATTTTTATCATTTATTATTTATCTACGAAACTGACATCATAAACATTCTAAAAAATATTTATTTTCATTAGGTCCTTTTTAAATATATGTTTCCCTAGAGCATTTTATCTAGAGGATATAATCATTTTACATATTGATTTTAGTAGGTCATGCATAATGAATTCGGTAAATAAATGAAATTATACACAATATCATATCATTATATAGTGGTAATGTAAATAATTATTATCATTATATGATTGGATATTATACGATATTAGATTGTAGAAATCTATGGATCATGGGATGGTCCCCTATCATTGTATTTGTTCTGATAATGTTTTTTCTAGTATTCCCTTTATATGTCAATGTTTTATAATATCTAGGGACGATCATTATAATCCACATTATACTAGAAATTGGTAGGTGAGTAAGTAGATGTTGTTCCAACATTGAAGTAAAATAACTGGTAGAGGTAGTAGTTAATCAAGAAGTGGTTGTTGATTACTCGTATTAGGTAGAGACCATTTGAAAACTCAGTGATATGGCCATTAGAACTCATTTTTTTTTCAACTGTGTCATCTTATGGGTATCACAACTGTTTCCAAATTGTCATTTATAGATGTAGGGTAAGCTTGATAAATTGTTTATTGGAAATTTTTGGGTCACTGATCATTTTGAAGGAGTGTCTTACTGAATAGATCATTATCTACATTATTGAGGAATGCATGATGTGTTCCATGTTTCTCAACTTTAGAGGAACATTACAAATCATGTTCATGTTATACAACATGAATATGTAAGGTTATAGCTATATGAATATTTTAGGGTGTGATCCTTATATATTTTAGATCGGAGACAAGAATTTCTATGAGTGAAGATAATATCATTTGTATGGATCAAATTGTATCACGATATGAACTTGGAGGATATCTGGGAGGAGGAATCATATGTATGATATATGTTCCCTTAATTTTTAAATAATGAACAATAGATACTCTTATTGGGTAATGTAAGACCTTATCATGGGAGATTATAATTTCCTGGAACTTTTT
Source organism: Viscum album (assembly GCA_963277665.1). Classification (NCBI taxonomy): domain Eukaryota; kingdom Viridiplantae; phylum Streptophyta; class Magnoliopsida; order Santalales; family Viscaceae; genus Viscum; species Viscum album. Next base: position 1,095,507,574 of record OY728131.1, on the reverse strand, counting down.
ATCTCCATTATAGAGACTTTTTTTAAATCTTCTCATTCTTATTGCTAAGATGATCCATTCATTGGAAAAGGGTTGTGATCTTGAGTAGCTTGTTGAGCCTTAAAGTACTGTATCATATGTTTTTGGCCAAAATAGATGAAACCATGGGCGTAGTTCTGGTCTTGGTCCTCCCTAACTGAAAAAAGAGAGATGAAAATTCTTGTCGTCATGCATCCGTCGACATGGATGATGGCTTAACATATCTCGGAAAAAAATATCTAGAATCCCCGCCAGACAGTAGTTGATTTAGTTGATAGTTTAAAATATAGTCTTATTATACATCACACCTTAGGGAATATAGTTTCATCCTGCTCTATTTAGGATCCATAATATTCATGGCTAGGCTATGGTGTAATCTAATTTAGATTTAGGAATATTTTGAAATACATGTTTGAATTCTTGTTCGTCTTAGATATGGGGAGAATAAAACATAATACTTTTTAGATCTTAATTTTGGGTCTTTATTTCATTTATTAATTTTTTCCAAGTCCCATTACCCGAATGAATCATCCTTCCATTATTGATTTCTTCCATTAGGGCATTTTTCAAATCATTATCTGGGATTTTTTAGGTTATGAATCAAAATAATATCTTTGAGAAGATATATCAATGGTTTTTTCTTCCATATAGTTTCTACTTTTTTGATTCGTGGTCTCCTTTAACAAAAATTTACTATTTTTTCAAATTTTGGTGATTTATTGGAGGTTTTTAGGAGTCTTTTTTTTCCTAATTACTTCTTATATTTTTTTTATTAAATCATGTAATGGTGTTTTTATTCATTATATGATGATTAATTATATTTTATAACATGTTATTTCTAAGCATTGTGGGTTGACACCCATTTTGAGGATTAGTGGAATTTATGGAAATCTCAGTGATGTTCTCATAGATATTTCTTCTACTCTATCTATCTAATAGAGATAGTTTCATATTCATTTAATAAATATATGATTCTACCTTTAGTGGTATTATTTTTTGATTTATAATTTTTCTAACCCTCATATTGTTCTTCATTATTACATACCAATATATCATATTTGTTTACATGAATCAGTTCTAAAACATATTGGTGCAATATCTTTTTATGGTTTGTGTTAAATTGTTGTTCCGGAGAGGAAACACTTGAATTTTGTTTCTTGGTGACATGACTAAGTTAGGATGTTCCTTAATATGTGGGGGCAATGTTTATGATAATCACCATAATATGAATTTTATTGTTATGTTTTTTATATCATGGTTTGATATTTGATTAGATGTGTGTGTACATGAAGAAAATAGACACATGTTGTGTTAATATATGCCTCTATCTATCTGTGCTCACCATGAGACCTATATTTTTAATTTTATTATTATAATTTATTGTAACCGATATTATGAAACTACTTACATGTGATGTATTTGGTTTATTATATGTTGTTATGGATGTATTAATTGTACCAGAATGATAGGCTACTCATCGTGGTTTGGTGGGCCTTATGAAGAAGCATGTTGAGACACTACGTATATCATAATGACAATATATTGTTAGATGATATGGTGTGATGGAATTATGTGGCCATAACTAAGGTTATAATATTCTATGTGACCAGACCTATGTGGTGATCGTGGGACATGATATCCTATGTGACAAAACCCATGACATGATAATGCGACCTAATTGTTTATGTGACCTTTCCCATGAAGAAATAGGGACATGATGGTCTATGTAACCTAACCTACGAGATTGAATGAAAGAATTATGGACAATTATGACATAAACTAACAAAATTTAACATGTATTGCTATTGATAAATGAAGTGGACAAAGGTAAACATGACATAAATATTACATTAGAAACACAATTTAGTTAATACATCTCACATCAATCTCACCACACAAAGACTGAAACATTTAGTTTCTCAAAGATAATCAAAAAAATTTATTTTACTACAATTGAAAAAATTAATCTATAATTACACTTATCTATAAATTTCCAAAACATATCACATGATATAATCATCTCCATAACATGGGAATTTGGAAAAAAATAAGAAATGCGTGTTTTGAAATCCTCAATAAGGGAAAGAATGTACCAAAAGGATTAAATAAAAAACATGATATACAATATGAAAAAGATTAAAATAATAAAATAAAATATGAAAATACCATTGAAAATAATCATAGAACATCATGATGTAAAATAATACCGTAATAAATTTTTAAAGAAACCATAAAAAATGACCAACATTAAAAATAAATATCAATAGTCCAAAAATATATAACAGAATATAATATAAAAGAATACATACAATGTATATAATAATCATGAAAAAATGGTACAACATGATATTCAACATGAAAATGTGGTATAATCATAAAAATCGAATTTATTATCCTCATAAAATTGGATACTCAATAAATTATTCACATTTATAATTGGGAGTATAGATCAACCCCTTTATAACCACCCTTTTTGAACCTAGTGACTCATGTTCATATTCTTATATAATATTGTGCGTAGATCTTAATTGGATTACTCTCACTCATTGTGAACCTAGCTACATGATAAACTATAAACATGTAAAATTTTGATTTGATCTTAGCACCAAAATAATTAACCTTCATGAAACTATATACTTGGTGAAATGTGCACACATAAAATTGTGAGTAGATCTTCCCACAATCACAGTCACCCTTTCCAAATATGTTATATGCTAACTCATTTATATTACATTTCTATCTAATGAGAAATAAACCATTAACCATTGAATTAGAGGGAGATAAATCTCCCACCCATTTAATATCCCATTTATTTTTAGGCTACTTATTTACTATCTTCATATCTTAAAATAATCAATATATTGAAATTGAGGTTCATGATATTTCAAAAAAACATTTATAAAATGAATAAAAAATTACTGTAATTAGTAGAAATTTCCAAAAAACAAGTTATCATTATCATATAAAGTCATAATTTATCAACATTATCATTTTCTAAAATAAATCAAAACATAATAACATATATAGGGTTTTGAAAAAATCATTTAATGAAAGGTAACACTTGGGGGGTAAATCAATATTATAATAGAAATGATTTTTCCAAACAATATATTTCACTCAAGGGAAATTTATGTTATAACAATTAAAGGAAAATATAATTCTTTTAAAACCCATAAAATAAACTATTCCAAATAAAATATATATGAAATTAAAAATAGAATACCATATAGAAGAAGAGAATATACCTTGACTAATTTTAATTTCAAAAGAATGTTAAATAAATGAGACCTTATAAATACAAAAATGTTATAAAAAATGTGGAATATATTAAAATACCTTTTGTTTTTGAATCATGAAAAAATATTTTAAAAATTTTCAAATAGCCATCATGAAAAAATGAAAAAGATAAAAATATTAAAAAAAACCCTTATCTTTACTTAACATTAATAATTGATTTATTATACAAGATTTCACTTAATACAGTCAGCTAATCTAGAATTATTGCGTCTACTATAATTCGGTATATATCATAACATCTTGAACATGGGATACACCATCTTTATTTAAAAAATTCATAAATTTATTTTAATTTTTTTGCTTTTAAAACTATATAGGATTACTAAGGGACATACATAAGAAATGAGGGACTTATAAATCATAGTAAGGGAGAAATCATGGAATAAGGTAAAACATATCAGAAAATAATCATATCAATAGGGAATAAAAGGAATGTGAACCATAATGCATGATATTTCATGATAATAATTACATGGTTAATGTGGAAACCATTTAAATCACTGAATCATGAAAATAGGTCAATGATAACTGCCAAGACATCATGATGAAAAACTTAAGATAAAGGAATCATGTTCACTATCTATCCCAAAATGATATATCATGAGACTAAACATCACCCAATGCATTTAAGTGCTATATAATTAGAGGTTCAGTTGTAACATCCATTTCATTCCCATGTTTAAGTGTTCCACATAGACAATACAATATGGATTCATACATCATAAAATTTCATTTCATGATCCTGCAGTCTGGAAGCCATGCATGTAAGTCCCAATTAAAATAGTTATATGGTTATACTTTTGAACATCCTTGAATGGAATTGGGTATGGTACTCACTAAAAAGTTATTTTATCGTGGAAAATCAATCCCAAATTTCGGAAGCAGAACGACATATCATAAAATTTAATAAAACGTGTTCATGAAAGAAAAGGGGTCTCTCATCATTTGGAAATAAAATTGGTAGTAACATGTTCATGTAAATCCATACTCGAACATTTTTAATTGGAAATAGTATAGAACAGATAAAAATAATCATTAATAATGTTATGAAGGAAAGGAATCCTTACTTGAGTCTGTGACATGAATTACTAGAGAAGAGATAATTGAGTTCATGGGGGCACCTTGGGTGAGATGATCGAGAGGGTATGGAATAGTAAGGACGTGCTACTAGGAGATACAGTGAAGAGAAATGTGATCATGTGTGTGTTTATATAGGAAATTAATATGGATTTCTTCATTAATTATCAAAATTATTTTTTGCACTCTATATAAAAATATAATTAGAGACACCAGAATTTCCATGGATTTTCCCACTTTTTCCAAATGGAATTGGGTTTTACTATTTTATAAGAACAATGGGAAACATAATAAAATAACACTCTTGAGTATGTGGAGGTGAAGAATACACTAAATGAAATTATTTTCAACCCTTTTATTATATTAGCGTTTTAGGAGGATTCAGAGAGGATATATAAAATTAACCAAAATAAAATATTTTAAATGAAGATAATTTATTGGGTATTTCATTCTTTTTATAGTATTTATTATGTCTCTTTTGGGTCACTATGATGGCATAATACACAATGAATATTAAATATATATTTAATTTTTAACCAAATATTTGACTATCTCAAAAAATAATGAAAAACTTGAAAATTTATAATTTTTACACATAGATTACAAAATTAATATTCATTTTATCTAAGTAAGTTTCTAAATTTTATTATTTTCAAATTTAAAATAAAAAATTATTTTTTATTTATAGATGAAGGGTTTTTTGATAATGATAGTTTTTGGATAACTTATAACAAATTAAATTTGAATTCATAAAATTTATACTCTCTTTTATATTTAATAAATAATTCAGTAATAATATTTTATTTAAATATTTTTTATTTTAAAAATAAATAAATTCATGTAAATAAATTTTTTAATTTAATTTGAATATTACCCAAAAATACTATTTGTGTTTATTTGTGTCAAAACAAAAAACCTTTATAAAGTAACAATAATAAAAATAAAATATTTTCTTATTCTATAAAAAATAATTGACATACTCTTATAGGTAGCGTCTTGATATATATCCCTCTAATACACTAACAAACACTCAAAGAGTAATGTGCATGATTATGATACTTTCATTGGGTGTTTTGGCGTACATGGTGTGGGTTGTGATCTCAAGAAGCTTGAAATTCCCCCATCAATAGTTTCGCACATTCTTAAGTTGTTGGATCTCAACTTGTATTTTTTCAATGTAAAATCCTAGTGATTTTATCTTTCTCATAAAATCTGATAAATGGGATTTATAGGGTATGATACTTCTTGTTGATTCCATCACTTCCATTTTATTTTTATGATAGATTTTTCAAAAACCAATATTTATATTAATCATGTCATAATTGTAAAATGAATATATTATCAATGGTAATTATTCTTAATGGTGTTTCAAATCCGATAAAATGAAATTAATCCAAATTATTTCATGGGTTTTCAATAAGCATATTAAAAAATAATACATAAAGTTAAATCAAAAAGATAATTTTATTTATAATAGTTAGGGCTGTTACAATATCCCCACATTAAGGAATTTAACTTTCAAAAATTTCACTTCCCACACTAAAATAGATGAGGGATGCTCTATTTCATCACATCGTCAGATTCCCATGTTTCTTCTACAAATTTGTAGTTCCTCTGAAACACTTTTTCCAGGTGCATTGTCCTATTCCGTAGAACATTGTCTCTACTATAAAATATCTTCATCAGATGCTCCGGATATGAATGATCATTATCAAATGGTACCACCTTTTGAATGTGTACATTTGAGGGGTATGTTATGTAATTTCTCAATAGGGATACCTGGAATATATCATGTAATTGAGATTGGTTAGGTGGGTGTGCAAGTCAGTATGCCAACACTCCAACTTCACCAATGATCTTAAAGGGGTTGATGTATCTTGGACACATCCTTCCCTTATTCATTAATCTCGTCAATTAATTCCATGGATATATGTATATAAATACCATTTATCCAACATAAAACTATATGCATCATCGATGATTGTCATTATGACTCCTCTGTCAACTCTGAACATCCTTGATGTGTTCTTGATTTATAATATACCTTTCCACCATTACCTTTACCAATTCAGGATTAAATAATTATCATTCCCTAACTTTATCCCATAATATAGGTATTATGAACCCCTTCCCATAAAGTGATTCATAGGGATCTGTTTTGATATACAAGTGGAAACAGTTCTTGTAGCTATACTCAACTGGAGGCAGAAGTTCATCCCATCCACCTTGGTAGTCAAATGAGTATTCTCTCAACATTTCCTTGACTATTTGGATAGTTAGCTCATATTGGCTATTAGTTTGAGGGTGTAAAGTTGTGTTGATGTTTAACTCAGTATTCATATCATGTTGAATACTTTTCCAAAACATGGATGTAAATCTTAGATCTAAATAGATAAAATCAGTAGTGGTAATCCATGAATCCTCACAACTTACATTATATATATCCATGATTGTTGATTTGGTGAAAGTATTCTTCATTAAAAATGATGTGATCAGTCATCATAACTTGATCCACCACTAAAAATATATCATTATTTTTATGGATGTATTTCATATTACGATGAAAAAGACAATGATGATTTTTTCCAATTTTTATATAGGTAAGGGTAATTTTTGAATCATTTTATTAGATTTTTTTCTTTAAGACATCACTTGCAGACATACTAGTCAGTTTGATGTATATTTTAAAATATACTCCTTTATATTTTTTTCTCCAATAGTGCTATTAGAGATCTCGATACATCTTTGTTCTAACTGGGTGAATAGAGAATATTGAACTATGTGCATCATCCGATAGTTCCTTCTTTAGCATAGTATTTCGTGGTGAATATATCAGTGATCCAAATATCATAACTCCTTCTTCATTATCATTGAACTTTGAGGATTTACTGTTACATCTTGTTAACACTTTCTTATCAATTCCAACATCACTTCTATGAGAATCCTTTATTTTTTATAGAAGGGACAATTGATAAATCATTTGTAAATGGATTGATGATATTTCTTTATTTATGAATCCAATGTACATGATTTCCAAATATAAGAAGGTCATATCTCTCTCAATTATCAGCAATGAAAGAATTGATATATCCTTTCTACTTAGATCATCCACTATATTTTTCACTATCTTTGAAGTGTAGTGAATTGACAAATCATCATCCTTGATCACCTACATCAATATTCATTGGTGAATATTCATCTATTTCTATGTGAATATATATTTGAGAATTTTTTGTTCTGTATATATTTTACACTTATCCATAAAAGAATAATTCCACAAAATTTCACAGAGACAATTACTGGATCCATCTCCTGATCATACATTGCATAGTTCTATTCATGAACATTTATCTTCATTAAATAATATGATATGACTTTGTCAATCTATATTATAACATATCCCAATACCTTCTTCAAGGAATTAAATAATACTAAGAAATTTTTTTCACTTGTGGGTAGTGTGAGTACATGGGTAGTGATAATGTTCTGTTTATACTGTTTTCAGATATATTTATATTCATCATCCCAATAATTTTTGACTCCCTTTCAAGTTATCCAAGTAATAGGATTTCACAATAATGAGAAATTTATCACAAATCCACAACAGTACCTAGATAATATGATAAAATATGGATATCTATCATAGATTTAGGCCTCAACCATCCCTCAATTTCTTCTATTTTTATGGGTCCATAGGTATCCCATTCCTTGTGATGATATTCCTGAATAATGAGACTTATTTCAAAAATAACTTACATTCATAGTACTTGGAATAGATCTTATCCTTTCTTATTTTCCTTATCACAGTGCTTTGATACTCTTCATGATCCTCATTTATTTTAGATTATTTTAGAATATCATCAATAAATACCAACACAAAATTTTTAAGGTAATCACTAGAGAAACTACTCATCAAGCCCATGATGATTTTTAGAGAATATGTTATCCTAAAAGGAATCACTATGAAATCATAGTACCCATACCCTGTATGAAAACCAATTCTGGGAATATCATCCTTCCATACCCTTACATGGAAATATTCCGACCGCAGATCCTCCTTGGAGATTTTTTTTTCTCCACATAGCTAATCGAATAACTCAACAATCCGAGGAAGTGGATACTTGTTTTTTATCATCACCTTATTGATCTCATGATAATAAATGGAAAGGATCAATGACTAATCCTTATTCTTAAAGTATAGGACTGGTGCTCCCCATGGTGATGTAGTTGGGTATATGAACCCTTTATCCAAATTCATTTCTCTTTATCTCTCAAGTTACCCATGTTCTTCAAAAACCATTCTATATGAATTAATGGATAGTGGTAACACCCCAGGTATAATCATGATTTCATATTAAACCTATCATCTAAGAGGAAGATTCTAAAACTCATCGATAAACACAAAATGTATTCCCTCACAGTAAGCATGTATTGGAAGATGTTTCATTGCTTAAAATTAATTATTTGATCCAGAGACACTTTCTCATTGGGGAATATTATATATACATAAGATTTTGTTGCTAAAAAAGATTCATTATTCTCTTTTCAATTTTTAGAATCAAAGGATTATTCACTATACAGATAGTGATTTACTTCCCATAGAAATTAATGTTGGATCAATATAAAGAAAGCCAATCCATGCCAATAATTGATTAAAATTATACCAAGGGGAGTATAAAGAGTTTTTTTGTATGTTATACTCAAAATTTTGACCAAGGAGGAGTTATATACTAGGGATGAAATAATTTCCCTAATTTATGATTCAATGAATGCTCTACTTCCATGATTTCTGGTGGTGTTTGAATAGTTCTATGAAACATTCATTTTACAAAGTAATGTGTAGACCAGAATAAAAAATTATGTTTTCTATTCATGAACGAATAACTAAAATACCAATCACAAATTAAATTTCAAGATCCCCCTTTATAGATGGGATTGAAAAAGATCACCATTTATTCTTTAGATATTTCTTGTTGTCACTATAAATCCTTGGTATTGAGAATTGGTATTGAAAGATCCATGGATCCTTAAAGATGATGTAATGAACAATGTGATGTGGGTTGAATAAAGAGTTACTCTCTTACAATGCATTAATGATTTTCTCATATTAAAATCGTTAGTTAGAGGTCCTTCAATCCCACAACTAAATCATTTTTTTATCCCCCTAATCTAATCTTGAGGTTTCCTCTTTCCACACTATTTACAATTTAAAGGTTAAAATTTCATTAAAACATTAGATTTATCAATCAGAACACCCGAATTAATATCCACATTTCACTTCTTATCCTAATGATTCCCCATAAATTCTCTGATCTCTATTTTATCATTGAAAAACTATAAACAAAATTTCATTATAGCTATCAAAATCTCATACTACCATGTATTTTTGGAGACTAGGTTTTATCCCACCAAAGAAGCATTTAACCTTGCAATTGGGGGTACCAAAAAATCCAGATGCTAATTGTGCATGTCTTGTGATGTTTTCCTTGTATGACCATATTTATTATTCATCATTTTTCATGTGGGAAAATAAATCCTATTAAATTTCATGTAAGATAGTGCAAGGAAAATATTTATCAATTTTGTTTTCTAGGATTCCTTCTACCCCATCACTTATAAATTTTCTTCAGGTTTCATATTCATGTTCAATTTACACAATTGATCAGATTATCCCCCAATATTATAAAAGATAGTACAAACTTATCTTGCTTAGAACATTAAATTATGAATTATATCTTTCCAATGTAGTTAGTACATTGTTTCACTATTAAGTGATTAGATGATCCAATGAAAGTAAGAGGGCTTGTTCATATAAAGCTCTAAATATCATCTTCTCCTATATTAGGGGTATTTGGTTGATCCTTTTGAACAACGTTTCTATTCATAACCTGAGTCAGCTACGAGAGTATCAGGTCAAATTTCAATATTCTTTCTCTCATTTGGTTGTTAATCTTGTTATAGAGTCCTCACTTTCCAATCACATTTACTGTTTTCCTAATTCCAATTATTTCAATCCATTAGATCTCATGAAAAGAAATGTATGGATGAGTAGTTTAAAATAGTTAAACCTGTAAAGAAGGAATCCAATATATTTAATGATATAACATATAAATTACATTAATTTTATTTAAATTATAAATTTATAGTCTTAAAAATATGTTATCCATGATCTATTTCATGACATATACTCATATGAGTAATTTTTATCTTAATAATGGTTGATATTGTTTTTAAGAATTTTCTAAATCATATTCCTCTGGAGTCTGAAACGAGGTACATAGTAAGGCTCATTGTCATGTACTAGGATACGCCGATTTAGGCCCAATACAGCTTATTAGAGTTGTTAAACCTAGGTACATAATTTCTAGAACCACATCCACTTTTTTGTATCTATAAAGGGATTAATTTTCTTGATAAAAACATACTCTATACTTACAACAAATTAGGGTTTTCTTATTATATGTAGCTTTAACCATAGGGATTTCACCAGAGATTTCAAATCCTATTCCAAAAAATAAAAAAACATTTCTTATAATACAAACTATAACTACCATATTCATTATTTCTCATTAGATCTTAATTTATTAATAACATTTCACTAAATAAAACCTAGATGATCAAGAATATAGGCGTCTCTGAGAATGATATTAATATCATGACCTATTAAATGTGGGATACAACATGATTATTGAAAACTTCCTTAACATGCATCTAAAATTCCATGGCTTTTAAAACATAATGATAATACATGGGGACAAACATAATAAATGGGTGATCTATAAATCATATTAAGTGTATAATAATGAAATAATGTAAAAAATTGTAGAAAATAGGACTATGAATGGTTAATAAATGGATCATGAACTATAAAGCTTGATATAGAATGATAATCATAACAGGGGAAACTTGAAAAAAAACATAAAATGATGCATTATAAACATAGGTTAAGGTTAAAATTCATGAAATAATTATCTAAAAAGTCCCATAAATTAATTAGGTTCACTCACCCCATTCAATTCATTCCGAGGTTTAAGTTTGCCACACATATCATACATCATAGATTCATTCATCATCATATTTTATGCCATAATAAAACAGTGTATAATAAATTAATATAAATCCCAATTTATATAGGTATAAGGGTTTATATGTGAACACCCTTGATAGGAAATGGGTATGGTATGCACCACACAATTCTTTTTGGCATGCAAAATCACTATGAAATTTCAGTAGCATAACAACGTCACTAAAAAATACATAAAATGTGTCAATGAGAGAGAAAGGGGCCTCATGGAATAAGGAAAAATGAAGTAATAGGGCCATTTAAATACATATCCTAAAATTATTTATTTGATGTATAAGGCATACAAAAATACAGATACTTTACTAAATAATAGAAGGATTGGAGCCCTTACTTGAGTGAGTGACTCTAAATAAATGAGAGGAGATTCTTAGGCGTTTGGGGGAACCATAGAAGGAGTATAGTGAGGGGAGGGTAGAGTATGGGTGTTCTAAAATGAGTTTTAGTGAATATAAGTTATATATTTGGTGGGTTTATAAATAAAAAGAATGAGAATGTTGTTATTATTTCTCAAAATTAGGTTGTGGACTATATAAAAAAATAACCACAACTGCAGTACTTACCATGGGTTTTAGCATTTTATAATACAAATTGGAGTGGTTTTAATTATTTTATAAGACTAAGGGACGAAATTAATAAAAAAATATAATTTCTCTTTTGTATTAGTGTCATAATCTTAAAGAAATGATTTTAAAACCTTAAAATATATTTACTGTTCTGGATGATTCAAAATGGTTTTATAAAAATAACCAAATAAATATAAAATTGGATTATTTTAAATTGTAAAAATATATTTTTTAGTTTATTCCTTTTATTAAATTTATTACATAACTTTTAGATCATTATGATGTTAAAATATAGAAAGTATGTTTATATAGTATTTAATTTTTTCATGGAAATTCGACTATCTCAGAAAATTATAAAAAATTAATTATCGAATAATTTAAACATTCCAATTACAAAAATAATATTCACCTTTTATAAATATGTGTATTTTTTCTTATAAAATAAAAATATACATTTATTTAGAAATGATGTGTATTATGATAGTAACAAATTTTTGATCTCTGATAAAAAATTACAATTGAATTCATAAAAATTATGTAATGATTTATATTTTATTAAAATTATTTAATAACAATATATTATTTTCATTTTATTTATTTATAACAACACATTAATTATACAAAATAAATTCCTTAATTAAATTTTAATATGAACCAAAAACACTATTTTGGTTTTATTGTACCCAAAAATAAATAATTTATAATGTAATAATTATAGAAATAAAATATATTCATATTCTATAAAAAATATTGTACATTGTCTTGTATATACAATGTTGATATATATACCTTTAAAACACAAAAAAATCCCTAATATTATGTTATGTGATAATGAGACTTTCATGGGGTGGTTCAACATCCATGGTTTGGGATATGATCACGATGAGATTTAATGTCTTCTATAAACAATTTTGTTCATGTTTATATTATTGGATTTCGAATTTAAATTTTTCATCGGAAAATTCCAATGATGTTATCTTCTATATTAGATCCAATAAATGGGATTCATAGGGTATGATCCTACTGGTTGATGCCATCACATCATTTGTCCATGTGAATTTGATTTTTTAAAACCCTATATTTATAATAATCACGTGATCACTATTCAATAGCTATATTATCAATGGTACATATGATTATAGAACTTTTAAATCATATAGAATATAATAATCCAATGATGTTAATTTGTGTTTTATAAACATATTACATAATAATTCAATTATTTAAACTAATAGGGTAATTTTATTTATAACAGTTCTGGTCATCCTAATCATGTCCCTTAAGAAATTTATCCCCCAATATTTTCTTTTTCCACAAAAAAATAGAAGAGTGTAACAATGTTTCATCACCTCCCTTGGTTATCATGTTGCATTTTCAAACATGGGATTTCTCTACAACACTTTCACGAGGTGCATTGTCTTATGCCATAAAATATTGTCTTTATGATCTACACACTTCATCGATTGCTCTTCATAAGAAATGTTATTCTCCATCGGTATAGCCTGTGGATTTAGAACATGATAGAGGCCTTGTATGTACTTTGTTTATATGGATACATGGAAAACATAATGTACATGAGATAATATTGATGGGTGTTCAGTTGGTAGGACACCACTACGATGTGATCAAGGATCTTAATGCAATCGATGTATTGTGGAATAATCCTTCCCTTCCTCTCAAATATCATCAAATTAGTCCATGCATATATTTAGTGTAATAACAAGTCACCATCATCAAAATCTAGGCCTCATCTATGATTGTCAGCATAACACTTTTGTCAAATCTGAGGAGCCTTGATGTGATATTGAATGGTCAAATCCTTTTCCACCTTTTCCTAAACCATATCAAAACCTAGAACTTTTCATTCCCCAAAATCATACGAAAATCTAGTTGTTCTTATCCTCTTATAATAAAGGGATTCTCAGGGATCCAGTTGGATCCATAAGTGTAAATTGTTGTTTTAATAGAACATTACCATATTAATATGTTGAACCCCTCATCCATTGATTTCAATTGACCATGTTCTCAACATGTCCCTAAGTGTCGAGATAATCTACTCATATTTTCCATTAGTTTGAGGGTGAAATGTCCTTTATAATATTAACATAGTATTTAAATCATGAGGACTAATTTTACATAACATAGAGGTGAATCTCAAATCTCGATCAGATCTAATCGATAATGGTACACCATGTAACCCCACCAATTCTCAGATGTATATATACGCATGTTGATTCTGTGGTAAGTCCTCTCAAATCAAAATAATGTTAGATTTATTTGTATGAAAATCATTTAGAACATATATAGAATTGTTTCTTCAAGATTTATTTAGAATTCAGGTGACAATGCACATTGAGATGTTTTCCTATTTCCATGTTGTTATGGGTAATTATTGCACCATCAACATAGAATTTTGTCTTTCACCCTTAAATTTCTACCATACTAGTCACTATTATGTACATTCAATGATATATTTCAGTTGATTGTCCCACCAATAAAACTCTTGGTGATCTTGATACGTCTTCTTCTTCTTGGGTGAATGGAGAAAGTCAAACTATGTGAATATTCCAACAGTTCCCCCTTTAACAAAGAATTTTATGGTAAACATTACCATGAAAAAAATAAAAAATCCATCTTCATTAATATTGTACTCTAAGGATTTCCATTTTCTTATATTATCAAAATTAATCTGAATTCCAACATCATTTATTTGAGAATAATTTATTTTTTCTAGATGGGATGGTTGAACAATCATTTGTGAAAGGATTGATGACATTCCATCAACCATTTCCATCCTTTCCAAATATTAAATGATAATAGCCTTGTCAACTATCATCAATGATATAATTGATGGGTTCTTTCTACTTATAACATACTCAACTTAATTCTACTTCCCATGATTATAGTGAATTGAGCATTTATATTCCCTGATCAGCTCTAACCAGATTAATTGTTTTATATTTAGATATTTCTCTATGAATTTATATTTGATACTTTTGTGATCTATATATATTTAAAACTTCTACCGAAATAGAAAACACCACCTTATTTATAAATAAATTATTACTAGAAATAACTCTAGATCATGCATTGGGTAGTTATGTTCATGAAATTTTAGCTACCAAACACAATAGGATTTGAAATTTTCCTTTATCATTAATGACCTACCCAATACCATCATTGATGAATTAGTAAATACTATTAAAAGATAAAAAGTTGTGGGTAGTGATAGTACAAGATTTGTGATAATCCTCGTTTTCAACTCCTTGAAGATCCCTTTATATTCATCCTTAAAAGAAAACATCAATCCCTTCCATGTTATATTGGTAAGAGGGTTTGATATTAATGATAAATTTATCACAAATAAACAAGTAAAACCATCTAATCCAAGAAAAATATAGATATTTATCATAGATTATGGCATTGCCCATACTTCAATTGATTCTCTTTTTGAAGGGTCTATATATATCACATATTTCGTGGTTATATTCCATATGAAATATAATTTCTCCAATATAAACAAACATTTATTATACTTGTAATAGAGATTATCCTTTTGTATGGACTTTAGAAAGGTGATCATATTATTATCATGCCAACCTTTATATTTTAGAATATTTGAATATAATATATAAAGACTTAGAAAAATTTATTGGGGTAAAATATAAAGAACCTATTCATAATGTTCATGATGGTTTATTGATCATTAGTGTTCCATAAATGAAGCACTATGAATTCATAGTGCTTATACCATGAATGAATAGAATTCATGGGAATACCCACCTTCTTTACTCTAACTTTCTAATATCATGACTGCATATCAACCTTGGAGAACCATTGTGATCCACATAGCTGATTGAAATATCTATCCATTCAAGGAATTTGATAATTTTTCTTTATAATGATTGTATTAAGCTCACAATATTTAATGAGAATATGCATTGACCCATCCTTTATCTCAAATAAGGGGGATTATTCATCCCATAGTTAATCCCATGGGCGTACAAACCCTTAATCCAGATTATCTTATAGTTATTTCTTTAGCTCCTAATGTTTTACAACATCCATTCTATATGTATTTTTGGATAATTGTAACACCCTATGTATAAGCTAGATTGAAAATTAAATCACTCTTCTAGGAGGAAGATGAATAAATTCCATGAGAAACACATCAATGTATTCCCACACAATAGGTATGTCATCGAGGATGATTCATTCTTTAGAATCAATCACTTGACCAAGATATGCTTTCTCATTGAAAAATAAAATCCATGATTAAGAAGTTAGTGATAAAGATGATTTATCTTCCTCCTTTCACTTTTAAAGAATCAAATGATGATTCAAAATACAGAGAGTGATTTACTTCATGTGGAAATTTATGACTTCTCTATATAGGGGAAACCAATCCATACCATGAATTGAATCAAAATCCACTAAAGGGAGCATGACATGATTCACAAGGATATTCAAGCCACAAATTTTTACTAGGAAGGATTTATATAAATGATATGAAATAATTTCCCCTTTTCCATTTTCAATGACATCTCTACTTACATGATTCTTCATGGAAATTGAATAGTTCTACTAAACATTCACACTATAAAGGAATGTGTATAACTATAATAAAAAAGTAATTTTTTTTATTCTTGAATGAATAATAACCATTCCTATATCAACTTCATTGCCAGGACCCCTTTATCAATTGTAATGAAAAAACATCTAGCATTCTACCTTGGAGGTTATTGGTAGTCTCCTAGAACCATTTGTTTAGTGCATTTATTTTCAATGTTCCCTGGTTTGTTGTAGTTGAAGTAATGAACAATGCACTGAGGGTTGATTGGGGAATTCCTATATAACAACACATTTCTGCGTTTCTACTATATAAACTTCTTACCTTTGTGTGCATCCTTCCCCCACTTAATGAATTTTGTCATTTCCCATGGTCAATTTATGGGGTATTTCTTTCCACACATTTGAAAATTCGGATTTAGAAATTTCTGAGCATCGTTATATTTCTCAATTAGACTGCTAGAATTAAACTATAATTTCCACATATTCTCCCCATGATACCCTTAATATTTTTTCGATAAAAAATTTGATTTTGAGGGAACATCATACAATTTCACCATAGAAATCGTTGTCTCTGATAGAAAAGGCTTTTTTTGACTTGTTTTATCTCACTAAAGAAAAGATTAGCCTGAATTTGGTGAAAATTAAAAATATAGATGTATATTGTGAATGTCTTGTGATGTTTTCCACATAATACACAATAGATTAATCATATTTTTTCTTGAGGGAATGAAAATATCTTTCCATTTTATCTCAACTAGTGTGGGAAAAATATTTATCAAAAATATTGTTTCTCAAATTCCATTCACCCCATCAATTCATTATTTTACTCAGTCTTCGTATTCTTGATAAATTTACAAAAATGGTAAACTTATCCCTCAATAAGTTAAAAATAAATTATAATATTCATTTATTTTGATCATTAAAGGATTGATAAGATATTATCAATGAATTTGATCCATTGTTCCACAATTGAGGTATCAGATGACCCATTTAAAGTTGGTGGACTTTGTCGCGTAATGCTCTCAATCACATATTTTTCTCTCTTATGGGGATTTGTTAACTGCTCATGATCTAAGTTTCTATTCATAACATTATTTAGATGATATACTATCTATATAAAGATCACGATCCCTGCTCCCATTAGGTTGGTCATCTTAATGGGTAAACCATGACATTTCTAGACACATAAATTTCTTACAAGATTCGTCAAACATGAATACATTGTCTAGAGTAGTAATAAAATCAGGGATTAGTTTTTTTAAACTATTAGACACAAAGATGAAAAATCCAATGAAATTAAGAAGTTAAATTATAAACTAATTTTATTTTATTAACATAAATGTTTCTAGGCTTTAATTTATGTCATCCATAATCTATTTCCTAACAAATATTCTTCTAGGAATTTTTTACCTTAGTAATGTTTCTTAATGAGATTATGAATTCCCCAAATAATATCGCTATTGTGTGTCAAAATAAATGGGTATTAAGGCCCTTTTTCATGTACCACATTATGTCAAGAAAGGACCAACACTCCTTATTAGAGTTGTTACCCTTGGGTACATCTATACCGGCACCACATCCACATATAATATCCCAGAATGGATTTATTTTCATGTTAAAAATTTACTCTATAATTAAAAAAAATTATGTTTTTTATTATACATAGTCTTATCCCTAATTCTTTTTCAACATTTTTCAATTCCTAATCCCAAAATAACTAAACTTTTAATCTGATACCAACTATGAAAACTGTGTTCATTATTTCACATTATCAATTGATTTATTACATATTATTTCACTTAATAAATGATGTACTATTGAGAAAACAAGTTTTTTGGGAATTTTTACCTAGAATAACATATTTAACAGGGGATAAAACAACATTATTGAAACATTCCTTTATAAGGTTATAAATTCCATGGATTTTATAAAATCATGGGATAACCATTGTAAATGCATAAAAGGGGGTGAAATATAAATCCCAATAAGGGAAAAATAATTTCATAAGTTAAAACATGTTATTAAATGGAATATCAATGGGTAATAAAATGAATATGATCATTAATCCATGATAAAGAATGAAAATCATAACATGGGATATGTGTCAACACTTTAAAATAGTGCATCATAAATATTTGTTGAGGATAACTGCCACAAAATCATGATATAAAAAGTATTAATGAGTAATAAGTTTCACTCCCTATTCATAAATGAAATTTCAAGTGACTAAAAATTACACAATGCATTGGAGCACTATAAAATTTTGTGCGCACCCGTCACATTCATTTTATTCTCACAATTAAGTGTTTCACATACATCATACAATGTGGATTCATTCATGATATAATTTTATTCCATGACAAAGGAGTGTGAAACACATACATGTAAGTATTAATTCAATGAGGTTTGAGTGTATAATTTAAACACCCTTGAGAAGAAATTAGTATGGTATTCACTCCACAATTGTTTTATCTTGGTAAATCAGAGTGAAAATTCGGTAGCATAATGACGTCACATCATTATTCATAATATAGATTGATGAGAGAGAAATAGGTATCTAATAATTTATGTATCAAATGGTTAGTAATAGGTACATGGAAATAAATATTCCCACAATATTAATAAGAAATTGAAATCTTAAGAAAATATATAATCATTATTAAATAATAGATGGAAAGGAACCCTTAATTGAGTGTGTGAATCCAAAAGCATGATGAGATCTTCTCAAGAGCCTGGGGGGAACCTTGTGAGGATTTTGGAGAGGGTATGGAAGAGTATTTTCTTGCTCAAAGGTGTTTAAGAAAAGATAAATGGGAGCTTTTTGTGGGTTTATATAGGAAATGACTGGGGATTTCATTATTATTTCTCATACATTGGTTTCGGACACAATATCATAAAATAACCATAACCACAAAACCATCCATGGGTTTTTATCTTGGTTTCTACCTAATGATAGAAGTATTAATTATTTTATAAGGCCAATGGTATAAAATAATCAAACATTTCCCTTTCTTATATGGAGGTGATTCATACTCTTCAATAAATTATTTTAAAATCTTGAAATATTTTTTTTTATTTTGAAGGATTCATAAAGTAATTATAAAATAAAACAAATAAAAATAATATCACTTTCTGTTTAATATAAAAAATATTTTTTCTTTGTTTAATTTTATAGTATTTATTTAATAATTTTGGGTCATCATGTTTTTATAATACACAAATTATATTTATATAGTCTTTAATTTTTACTCGAAAATTTGACTGTCTTTGAAAATTATGAAGAATTAACCATTTGATATTTTTTACCTTCTAATTCCAAAAATAATATTCATTTTATCGAAATAATTTTATAAATATATGTATTTTCAATTTTAAAATAAAAATAGATAGTTATTGAGAAATGATGCGTTTTTTCCAATAGCATTTTTCAACTACTTATAAAAAATTAGATGTGACTTCCAAAAAATTATATGATCATTTAAATATAATAAAAGTTATTTGATAATTATATTTTACTTAAATATTATATATTTTAAAAATCCATTAATTCATCAACATAAATATGTATATTGAATTTGATTATAACCCAAATATACTATTTTTTCGTATATTAAGATACAAATCATTTATAAATTAAGAATAATAATATAAATATATATTCATAAAAATAAAAAATGTAAATTCTCTTATAGATAGGGTCTTTATCAGTTATCCTTTAATACACTCAAAAATAGACTAATGTTAAGGTGTGCTATGGTGATACTTTCATGGGGTGGTTCAACATACATGATTTAGGTCAAGATCTTGATGGGATTGAACTTCTCCCATATGTGGTTTCACTCATGAGTAAGATATTGGAACATAACATTGGATTATTAAAAGGAAAATCCCAATTATTCTATCTCCAAATGATTTTGCGATTAATGGTCCTCATATGGTATGATCATACTATTTGAGGCCATAATTTCTTTGTCTCCGTCAACTGGATTTGTTATGAACCTATCTTTATACTAATCAAGAGATCATTATTAAACAAAAATATTATCAATGGTATATATATATATTTATCTATTAAATATGATATAGTATAATAATACCAATAAAGTGAATGTGTTTTCTATAACTATATTTCGTAATAATACATTTAATTAAATGAAAAGTGGAATTGTATTTAGAACTGTTCAGGTCATTACAAAGGTCATGAAACTATGTTTTTAAATCCAAATAAAAGAGATAATATTCATTATTGGAGATAAATAAAAATTTAATTTCTAATAGGTATAATAGAATATTTTTTGGATTTAATAACATTTATATGTACTGAAATGATTTGAAAATTAATGATAATTATTCTTAACAAAAATTCATTTTAATGAAACAATAGAATCGTAATAGTAGGAAAGTTTCGATTGAAAGATTATTTACCTTGAAAAGTAAGTTAAAATACAGTATAACATCATGATTGGGTATCATATAACAATATTGATTGATTAATGCCAATGAAATGGTATTGTTGGTAAAGGAGATGACTTGACTCATAAAATGATGTTAAAAATAGAGGAAATATTATATGAAAACCTCCTAAAAGAAAAAAATTCAAATTTTCAATAAATTTAAACGAATAAAATTTAAATCCTAATATAATATCTCAAATATTAATTATATAGAAAACATAAAAAAGTGTTTACCCATAATAAAAAACTTGTCTCAAGGGGAGAAATTTGACACAAAAAAACCTTATGGATTAAGAAGTATTATAACAAAAACCTCCTAAAATAGAGATAGATTTAATTTATTACTAAATAATAATGAAAATAATAAAAAAAAATTAAAAAATCTATTTGGGAGTATATACGCCATGTAATGGAAATTAGATTTGTAAAATAATATGTGTCTCAAAGAATGAAATTTTGAGATAAAACCCTTACACTATCTAATTTAAAAATCTATATAAATATAAACTCCAATAGAACATAAACATGTAAATTTATATCTTATTTTAGATCAATAATAATAAATATTACCCTTTTATATTATTTATTGTGGTAATTTTTTATCATCACATTAATTAATTATATATTATTATGAACACTCGGTGTTGCAACTGTAATTATTTTTCAAAAGTTTGATAATTTTGATGCCATTACCCATAATTTTATATAAAATTTTTTATTTATATATCATATAATTTTCTACAATATATAAATTATATTTATATAAATTTATTTTTTCATTTGATATGTGTTTTTTATATTATGTGAAAACTGAATTGATAATGAATTACTTAGTTAATTTTATAGGATTAAAATATTACATTAATAAAATGTTCAATAGATTTTATAATATTTCTAGAAACATATAATAATATTGATTTTATAAATTTATATTAATAATATAATTTTTTCTGCTATCTTAGTCATATATAATGGGATTTTAATAAATTGTTCACATCAGTTGTAAAACCGACACATACTTGGCCATATTTTTACACGATTTGAGTGTCAGGTTAAGTGAGAGATTATTTTGAAAAACTATAATTACTATAGAATAATAATTATTTAATTTTTATTTTTTAAGGAGAAAAAAATTTAATTATTTTTTTATAATTCATGAAAATGTAAATGAAACATGAAAAAGATTCATCATGTTAATGGTAATCTACACGTACACATGATTACCATTATTGTTTAACAATATATGAAAGGTGGTGAATGTGGATAGAACATTTAGCTTAGTATATACTTATTATACAATATATATAATGTTATTTATCATTAAAACCATTAATACCGACGCATTAATAAAAAAATGACGTTGCTCTATGGAGTCAGTTGTCTGTGCAATAACCTAACGACATTATTTTATTTCATTATGTGAATAAATCAATAAATATGTGTTCAAACATTAATATAAAAAATTATTTTTCTAAAAATTATAATGAATTCATCATATTAGTTTGGTGATAAGTTATTTTGAGTAGTAAATTATATAAAAATCTAAATAATTTGATAGTACTTCTGTTGGAGACATAATTCTTCCTTTGTAGGTTACCTTGAAATTTATGGGATTATGAAAAGAATGAGTGAATTGAGGATCAAATTTGTGGGATAGGGTCTTCATTGAGTAAAAGTGAAGAGTTTCTTGTAGTAACTTTAATGTTTTTGTGTGTGTTCAAAGGGTTCATGTTATTAACTTCTATAATATAAGAACATTGAAATTTGGGAAACACCCCTTATATTTTAATAATTTGGAGAGAATATTCCGTGTTAAATGAATCAAATATTTGAAAATAACGAGTTTAGAATGTAAATTGAGTTATAATTAAAAAAAATAAATCCCAAACATGTTTCAAACATTTAACAAGTCATTTACTATTATTTTTTTACATTTTACTATTTTATTTATAAAAAGGATTACTACTTTTAAACTAAGGGAATTTATTCTTTTTCAACAAACTAAATTACACATATATATTTTTTTGTGTTATGGAGAAATATTTATCATCTAATTTATCTAATTAATATTATAAATATTTTAAAGTTATCTTCCTTAAAAAAATCATATAATGTGTAGAAAAATGATTTCATTAGAAAACAATCATTTTTAACATTATATATTATAAAGTGAATTTAAAATTGAGAGAAAATATAATGATTTTAAATAAATTTATTAATGAGTTTTTAAATAAAATTAGTTTCTTTATTTAATGGATGAAACTTTTAAGTATTTGAATAATTTTCTATTAATTAATAAAAAATATTATTTTAATATAATTATTTCATATTAATCATTATATTTTTTATTAACACTAAAAATAAAAATTATATACACAAACATTAAATTTTATATTTAAAATATTATGACCATTATTATATCAAATATTAAAATTACTTTATCAAATTTAATTAATATTTATTGTATATTAATCAGCATGTTACCAAATGTATCATGTTAAACAAATTTTTTGGAACAATTTTTTTCACAAATAAGATTTATGGTTAATATATAATTATACATGAAATTGATTAAAATTTATTCAAAATAATCAAATTAATATAAATATTATTTTTTAACTAGAAAATAATTTTAAAAAATAATTTTATATTGTAATAATATAAAAATAGTCAAAAGACCATTTTTATTAAAATTAAAAATAGATTTTAATATTGTTGATCATGGGTTTATAAATTTAATCTATTAACATAGAATTCATTATTATACATTGATATATATATATATATATATTTAAATAAAAAAAGTTTCAATAAAAATTATTTCATATAAATGTGACTGTATTAGTATTTTTTTAATTTACATTATTAATATGTTTTTTCACAAAATATAAATAATACATACTGAAATAATTTTTTCTATAATGAATTTAAAATTTTATTTTAAGTAATAAAATTTAAATTCAACAATTTTTAGTTTTTTATTTTTTAAAATACAATGTACAGTAATTTTTTTTAGAAAAAGAAAATTCAATATTATCACACATTAATTGTAAACCTTTTTTGGAAATAACTATTAATGGTTTCCTATACCAGTTTTTATTATAAAATCATTAATAATTTATTCATAATATTTCATGGTTTTATTATATTCGGAGTAGCATGTGAAATTTATATTTTTGAAAAAAGTTTAATTCTGTACACAATGTAAAATTTAGGGAAGTTACATCCCCGCCCCACCCAAAAAAATTTAAATCCTACAATATGAAAAGTTATATAGTTTGTTGAAGATGATATGTTTTTCATTAGAAAAATAACATCAATATTATTCTAAATCATCCACATTATTATCATTGGTATGTCTACGAAATTAATTATCCATAATATTATTCTACATAGTCATATGGACACACAGTGTATAACAATATTTTCGTTATCTTGAATAATAAAATCAGTAAATCAAAAAATTTAATGATATTATAAAAAATAATAAAAGTATGTGAATAGGAATGTTGAATTAAAAGACTTATTAACTAATGAAACGTTTATTTCAACCTAATATAATTTCATTTTAAAAATGACAACCTTGGTTAATCTTATAACTCTATTTTTTCTACCATGACTATTATGATGGTATATAATACACTTATTATTATATATACTCAATGAAAAAAAGAAATAATTCATTCATATTGGTTTATAAAGAGTATAAAATAAAACCCTGAATATTCCATCAGAGTATCAAAAAATTTGTGTTAGCTTAGGTCCACTAATCAGGCATCATGGTGATGATCAAGTAAAATCTAAAACAACACCTTTTAGTGTGATTACCACTGGGTGCATCTATTATAGAGCAATATCGACTTGTATTTTCCATAAATGATTTTATTTTAAGATAATACCATCTAATCAAGAACATATTAATATTTTAGTATGTTATACCATTCTTAGAATAATATATAGGGTGTTTAGTAACGTTCTCAAAACTAAACACCATGATAAAAAAAATCTCTAAAGATAACAAATATATTCAGCAACATATCTTAACCAAACTATAATCCCCCTTAAATATTCTCATGTTCACCATGTTATAAATATAATATTAATAAAATAATTTAAATAATAAATATCAAATACTCACACTTCCTTATGAATGAATGGTTTTGTTTTATGGTGATTGGATACATAAATATAATATTTTAAAAAAGAAAATATTTTTACCATAATTATGATCACGTGGACTTGTTCTATAAATATCACATGATTTAATAATCATCCTAGCATAATGAATAAAAAAATAATAAAGGGATGAGCTCCAAAAATCCATAAGGGAAAAGAAATTTCATAAATGATTAGATAATAAACATGAAATATAATATGATAAAGACATACATTACATCATAAAGGCTCAAAATAAAACTAATACTCATCATAAACCATAATAGAAAAAAACATGATCATAATAATTTTATTAAGAAACTATTAAATAAATAAAATAACTGAAAATAAAATATCAATAATAACAATGATTGTGAACTAGATATAAAAACGTGGTATAGTTTAAAAATAATTAATATTCTTGAAAACATGGAAAATGATGATAATAATCATGAAAAAGTGAAAAAATCATAGACATATGATTTGTTATCCTTGAGAAAATGGATACTTAGAAAATTGTTCATTTGTAAAATAGTTATTATAGATTAATTTACTCACACTCAATCTTTATTTTCCCAATGACTTCCAAACATCCTCACCTGTAAAATTTCAAGTTGATCATAAAACATTAACACTCAAAAATTTTGAACGTACAGAATTGATAACCTATTGAAATGTAAAATTTTTAATAGAGATTAATTACCCCATAATAAATATTTTTAATCATAGAATGATGTTATACTATTAATAGAGAAAACATCGAGTAGAAAATAAATCCATATCAATAGTCGAATGTTAACCATGAAAATTCACAAATTGTTCACAAAACCATTTTCTCTCATGAGATATATTACATTATAAAATAAATTATATGGCGATATAGGCCCAAAACATCTCATGATCCATATATTTTTAAATTTCATGAAAAAAATCATAACATAATAAAATAATATTTATAAAGAAAATGCGATTCATGATATTTGTAAATAATAATATGAAGAATTCATGGGAAAATAATGTGTTTCCTAAACATTTCAAAAATAAAACATTTTTTTATATTAGGAAATCATAAGTTATCATTATTCTTATCTTCTAAAAGAAATTATATAATAATAATATTTATAGTGTAATAAAAAAACATCCAGAAAGGTAAACCATTGAGGGGAAACATATAAAAAATGAAAAAAATATTCACAATGAAATTTAAAAAATTAAAGTGAAAATTACATTAAAAATGAATTTTTTGAATGGAAGGATAATAATTATGAGAATATTATTTTATGGATTTAAAAATAAAACTTCCTTGAAAGGGAAAAAGGATATCCAAGTTCATTAGTGAAAATAAATGAAGAAAATACATTGAAATGAATATCTAATAATTGAAATTTATAATGGAAAAACGTTTATCAAAATAATATTTTGAGTGGACAATAATAGTTAATATTTTGAATGGATGGAAAATATTTTTGATCATTTTGAAATTACATTGATAAAACTATCCAAATAATTAAAAATATGATTAAACCATTAATTTAAAAATTAATAATTTGGCGAAAAAGGATTATTGAATATACATAAAAATATATTTTCCACTAGGTAAATATGAACTACGGTGTGAAATAAAACATGGATAAAGAAGAAAAATACATGAAAATAAATTATAATTATTTTAACTTAAATTCATATTAATGAATTAATACAGTCATTATTTTAGAATACATTCATTTGAAACATGATTTATCTGTAAAATTATTTCAAAATAAAGTATAACAAAATAAAATGTTATAATATATGAATAAATAATGATTATACTTATTTAATATTGATTATGACGCAAGAAAAGGATTTAAGTCACAAAAAACCAATTACCACATGAGGAGATTTTAAATCAAATCCTTATTGAAGAAGAAGATTCAAGTTAAACATAATACTTATGAATAGAATTTAATTAATGAAATAATATCTTAAATAGGAAAAAAACACGAAACAAAAATGTGATTTGGTTCATAATACAAAACCTGTATCAAATAGAAAAATTTGAGATGAAAACCCTCAAATATTAAGTAACATTTTATTTAAAATAGCATGAATACGAGAGAGAATAAATTTGATGTTAAGAATACATGAATAATATTAATACATGTTATTTAATATATATTTGTTAGTATATTAACCATTTAAAATTAATTAGATTCATTATATATTATGTCCTTAAAAGGATGAAATTTTGAGATGAAACCATTAACTTGTTTCCCTAATTAGTGGAAGAAAATATAATATTATATAAAACATATAGAGATAACCTAATATACTATTTCATATCCTTAATCCTAAATTTTTCCACTTTATAGTCTTTATTACTATTATTTATAAAGATAAAATTATTCAGTTATAGTGTATTATTCCTCTCTAGTGTTAATAAAATTTAATCAATTGTGCATGTTTATTATTTTCGATATCATTATCCATCAATTTATATAAATTTTATTATTTATATATTATATAATGTTCTTTATTATATGACTTATATTTACACAAAAATGTTCTTATTTCATTTCGTAACTGTTTTGGTACTCTTATTTAAAAAATTGGTTGATAATGACTTATTTCTGTAAATTATTTGAACAATAATATTTAATTGATAATAATTTAAGTAAATAATATAATTATAATATAACCATATTATAATCCTGATAATTAAATATTAATTAATATTTATAGTTTCTTAGATCAATATTAAATTTTAATACATTTTCCATGTTAGTGGTTAAATAGACCAAAACATGAAGATGCTTTAACTCGAATACTATGTATGGTTATAGAAAAATTTATTTTTTAAAATATGATTATAAAAACTAATAAATATTATATTTTTAATTTTACAATGTAGACTCAATTTTTTAATGTTTTGATAATGTATAATAATTGACCTAAAAAATGAATCATGTTTCATCATGGATGCAAGAGTCTACATATATGGATGGATAACTTTGCCATTTAATTTGGCATGATAGCTAGTGAAGGTGTATATTAGAAACATTTGGATCAAAATTACATGATATATATCCTTTTGATTCATTATTACCACCATCACTACCATTCATCAAAATTGGTAGTGAAAAATTGGTGTTTGTTGGTGAAAGCGATAGTTTCCGAAACACACTAATGATGATATATAGATTTTACATGTCAATAAAAATGGACAAATAAGTGTTAAAAAAGTTATATAACAATATATAATTATAATAATGTTATTGAATACATAATATTGTTATGGTTATATGATATTTAGAGGAGTATGCTTAAAAAAATCTTATGAAGGAGGTAATACAAACATAGAATACTTGAATTTTTCAATGGATAATTCCTTGAAATTGAGGGCTATTGGATATCTATGAATGAATAATGGTACATGTTTTTTGGATAATGTTCTATGTAGAGAACTATGAATGATTTCATGGAATAGCTCTAAATGGTATTTTTTTATGAAATTATATATTTGATCCCCTTTTATAAGAGTGTAAAACGGAACAATGGGAAACCCTCATGTATTTTAATAACACACTGACCCTATTATAAAGTAAACGGATTAAAATCTTGAAAATTATAGAGTGTGGGGTGTAATTATGTCCAAAAATACATACAAATGTCTTTAAACACATATTTTCAACTAGTTAAATGGATTTTACCATTATCTTTTACATTTCTCTTTTAAAAAATTTCCCTTATAACATACTTTTGGAGTCATGGAACTGATTTTAAAATATATTTAATTAAATTAAAATTAAACATAGTATATAATTAACCTTCAAATTAGGTTACATAATGTAATATAAAATAACTATATTCGAAAATGGAAATTTCTACCATTATGGATTCTTAATCATATTAAATATAGATTAAAAATTAAATTAGAGTATATATATTTATTCTTTTGTTTATAAATCGTATTACACTCTTTATTTAAATTAGTTCTATATAAATGGTACTATAATAATTCATTGATATTGATAAAAAATAAAGTAATTGTTTAACTATTTTTGTACTAATTATCTTCATTCCAATTTTTTTTAACATTTTATTAAATATTGAAATTTTTCATACTAAATTTTATGAACATTATTATATAAAATATTATAAATTTTTAAAATTAAAACTATATTTAAAGAAAATTATTATTAATTCAATCACTTTTATCACATGAAAACTTGTTTTATAGAAACTATTTATTTTAAAAAATGTTTTCTTGTTAGTATTGAATTACCAATTCCATTTTTTAAAATGAATTTTGATTTATAAATTTACTTCAAGGATTATTTATTTAAAAATAAAATAAATCAAAAACATTATTTCATCATGTTATAATTTTCTTAAAAAATCAATGAAATTTTATTTTATTTAAACACTTAAATTTTTTTAAAAAACAATGAGCATGGGATTATATGAACATCATATTATTTTAGAATGCTTTAAAATACGTTATAAAATATTTTTGGTTTAAAAAAAAGATTTTAATTAGAATCCATTACCAATAAATGTGACTTTACTATAAAAATTTATATTTTTTTCGACAACTTTTTTTAGTAAAAATATAAAAAATATTTCCCACGATAAATTTTTTATGAGATCAAAAATGAATGTTACCTTATAAAATTTTAAATATAAATTTTCTACAATTAAAATTTTAAAATAATATTTATAATATAACGACAAAAATATTTTTTTGAAATAAATTATTCAATATTAAATCATAATAATTTATTTACTTCTAAAGGGAATAATTATTATGATTTTACCATACTAGTGTTTGTTATAGTGTATTTAATAATGTCTTCTTAATATGTTGATGTAATTTACTTTAGGAATAGTGTATGAATGACACATTATGGAACGTTGCATCATTTTTATAAGATTGAAAATTTCAATTTGTTGCATGTATCTTTGACATTGGATCCTTTCTTAGTGATGTTTTTGTTACTTCTATATTATTCTTATGACATGGAGCAGATAAAGGTAGAACTAAGATTAACAGAATCTTGGTTATTACAAAGTCCATCAATATAGTTGTTTTCATTCATGTTCTCAAACTATTACCATAAAATATATTCTTATGAATGTTCACTCTTGTTATAGACACATTACTAGTGTATTTATTTGTTTAATTATTCACACCCCACATAGACATCTAAATGCACATCCAAGAATCATCTATTAGGTTGCAGGAAATTGAAAGGGGCACATTACATAAGGACTAGATTGTAAGGATGGGGTTATATGGGTACTAAGATGTTGTATATAAAACTCCATAGTTTATATATTTACATTCAATCTATATCCAGATTATATTTCCATACTAGGAGCCCATTTATTTAGTTTTCAGTCATGTTTTTCACCTATTATTTCATTGGATAGGGATTTTTCAATATTTTACTCTATTATTATTTATATTTGTTTAGTATTACAATGATATGATATGGATGTGATAATCTCCCAACTAACAGTGTTAGGACGATCAAAGGTAATTAGAAGCCTCTATTATATAGGGAGGTGTGCATAATGCCATTTGGAACTCTAGAATAGATCCAGTGGTTCAGTTTAGGGTGTTATAGTGTATATGCTTCAAATATGATCCAACCAAACATGTAATATCTTACAATCATAGAATAATATGACTCATTTCAATATTTCTCTCATTTAAGGTGTTTTAATTTCACTAATACTCGAGTCATAATAGTTTTCCCAACTCAAATATTGTCACATTTAATACTTAATTAAATGGACCTAACTTGTTCATAAATGACTATTAAATCACTTTGAAAATTAAAAAAAATAGATATACAATAAAAGATGAAATATTTAATGTCTTCAGAAAATTTTTCTTTTGCAACACTTGTATATAACATAACATAAAAAATATTGAAATTATTCTTCCCTCTCTGTCTAAATAAATCCTTATCTACATAGTTAATGTATTCACATGATTATATGCATAATATAAATGGATGAGATAAAATATCATAAAGGGGAGGAATAATGGACACGATCATTACTATATGGGTGATCATAATCAACAACATCATGTCGTAATTTTTTTTCATCATCTACATCATGAGAGAAAAATTTATTAAAATCATGGAATTCCTCATATTCACAATATAGAAACAATATCTCATAGATGCAAAATATAAAACATATTTTTTTGAAAAATACAGTTTATTTTTCATTCCTAACATATTTTGGTAAATTTGATCATCAAATAATGAAAAAATATAGAATCATGTTGGTAAATAGTGAACATAATATCATGATATATATATCACATTACCCATTTCATTCAAGGAGAATATAATTATGGGCCCACCATTCACATCATATTTTCTCCTAATGATGCATGCTACCTAGAATACTTAACAATCATAATCAGAAAATAATTTATAGAAAGGAATGTGTTTTATAAGGATTTCATAAACATTAAATTCACAATTTAATATTGGTATTCCCTAAAAAACAATGTAAATATTATTTGGAATAAATTTCATCATTATTTAGTGAATAAGATATAATTAAATATGATCTATATAAGTGTTTTGGATAGTCAGAAAACATGTATATCCCAAAATTGAAAGGGGAGAATATTTAATGGTTAATTCATGAATATTAGTGGAATATATATACTAAAAATGATGAAAGGCACTATTAAACCAATGAGGTGTTTTAACACCTAGATCCCAAAATCGAAGAGATGATTCATTATTTAATAACATCGGTATGATTACGAAGAATCAAATCCCTTTGGAAAAGTCGGGTTTGTATTTTTTGAAAACCAAATTACACACATGAAACTAAAAAAAAATTGTGAAATAAAAAAAATAAAATAGAAAACCCAAAAAACCCATAATCCTTGAAACTCATTCAATGGGTTCATATTCATAACCCGGGTAATGGAATCAAAATAATGGTGACCTCAAATTCTCTTTAAGAGTATGTAAAGTGGAAGAAATAACGAATTAAAGGGAATATATCTACATGGTAAGGTGAATAAGTGAAAAAACATGCCATTAAAATAAATATATATGAGATATTCACTATCGAAAGGTAAATAACTAAATAAATATAATTAATCAATAAAATGAGCATAAAATTCATCTTTATATTTTATCATGTGAAAATCTGAAGGATAATAACAATGATTACTAAAATATCCATGATAGAAATGCTTAATTAGTGCATGTCATGTATAAGGCACATAAAAATATATACTCTAAAGACATTTTTGAATATGGTTTAATAATATAGGTTGGAACCTACTTAATTTGGAAAACTAATTTTTTTCATGAGAGCTTCCCAATAAATCATGGGGATTTATAAAGTCTAGAGTCACCCATTAATTGCTATCCAACTATTTTCTAATATCAAATAATTTATTCAATTAATAAACAATATGACTTATCAAATAGATGTATTGAATAAAAAATATGTATTTATCAATATTTCTTCAATGTAGGATAAGTAACAATAAATGTTTTTGACATTTTTTGAGAAATATGAGCACGGGGGCTCGAAAATTGATAAAACAAAAACATTACACAAGACAGAAAGAAGACATTTTACATTTTCCCCTAGTAAGAAGCGGGACAATGTCACTAGGAATGGTGTTGATGTGGAATTCACTCTCTTCTAACACCCCTTTGTTTGCAAAGCCGTTCAAAATGTAGTTTTCCTCCTGAATGGTATGCGTGATGAAGTTGTTATGGTAAGAAGTTTTTTCAATGAAATTTATCCATTTACCTTCCCGCTTCTATACCAATCTTGTCTATCTAGTCTTAATTGCATGAACTAGTGTGGACGAGTCACACTCGAACCAAATTGTGTTCCAATGTCATTGGCAAGCGATATCCACCGCTCTGATGAGCACCATCATTTCAGCTCCCAAAGATGTGGTGTGCCCACATGGGCCATAATTGCATCCCACAACCTCCCCATGCTGATTCCTAAAGATTACCCCATATTAAAGGGGCCAAGGGTTACCCTTTGAGGCTCCATCTGTGTTTCATTTCAGCCATCCATTGAAGGGGGCAGTCCAAATCACCTCCTTCATGCCCCTTGGTTTTGGATAGAAACCCATAACCCTTAATCTTCTGAGTATCACGATCTCCCTTACCGAGGTGTTACAATGCTCATTAATCCATGAGCGGGAATTTTGAGTGGCCACCAGAATGCTGTTAATCGCATTGGCTACATTTAATCTTGTTTGGTGATGAATAGTGTTGTATTGGGCCTTCCATACATCATATATTAGTTCAGAACATGCCACCTGCAGCAATGCATTTATCTATTTAGATTGCTAAACTCTTAACAGATGCTGAATGTACTATATATCTAAGGGAGTATTGGGAGAATCCATCTCAAAAACGATAAGGACTGCATTCCATAGTGAATAAGACATGTTGCAGGGAAAGAACAAGTGATCGATGTCCTCTCTATGGTGACCACAATGTGCACACCTCGAGCATAATGAAATCCTGACTCTCTGAATGTTCACGTCCACTGGGATTTTGTTATGATAAAGCCTCCAGATAAGTGAAAATCTGGAGGCAAGTATCCAGTTTCTGTTGAGAGAGCTAATCCAAATCACATCACCATTCAATAGCTAATTGTAGAAGCTTTTAGAGTTAATCATGCCAACTTAAGACCCTTCCCATAGCAACATATCCTCCTTCTTGACAAAATCATAGTTGTCTATCATAGATGTGATTTCATCTGGAATATCACCTCTTGGTTGTTGCTGATCTTTGATGGATAAGCTACAGTCAATGAACTACTCTTCAAAGTTTATTAATTCCATTAGAAGTGTGCCCATCCAGTTGGTGGACCAGAATTTCATATTTGAGTCTGCATTGACTACCCAACCTGAGTGTCTCATGATTGTGCTGAACACCGAATGCATACTAGTCCAAATTGAGGAATCCATGTAGCCATACCTCCCATGAATGAGTCTTGGTAGTATTCTTCTCGATAAAAATCAAGGGAGGCCGAGTAGCTGTGAATAAGACTCCATATAAACCTGGCTAGTGAAGCTTGGTTAAAACAATTTAGATTCTCAATTCCCAGACCTCCCTCTTTGGTAGGCATGCAACCTATGTCCCATTTAGGAGTGATAAGCTTCGTTTCCATAACATTTCCACTACAAAATATTTTTTTCATCATGGAGTTAATTTTTTTCACCAGAGGCATGCCACATATAGACCATGAAAGGTTAGACTTGTTTTGATATAACCACATGTTTGACAAGACATACTCATCCTGCCATTGAGAGTGAATTTCCCTTCCAAGATGCAAGATTTTTCATTATCTAGGATATAACCTGGGAAAAGTGGGAGGCCCGAGTAATTCCATAGAACCGGGGGACAACAGACACATAAAAGGTAGGGATCCCTCCCTATGTCCTAGATAATTCATTAGTTGAGACCTCTTTGCCACTGCCATGTTCTTTCAAAAGTAAATGAAGGATTTTCTCTAGTTTATTTCCTACCCTGACACATTCTCACAGTGAAAAATTGCCTCTCCTAGATGAGTGATGATTTTTCTATCACCCTGCGTAAAAATGATAATATCATCTGCAAAAATTAATTGAGAGGGAGCATAGAGACCACTATCCACTGTGATGGTTGCAAGTTTTCCATTATCCACCATCTTAGTGAGCATCCTTCTCAGGTATTCCTCAGTAATTTCAAAAATTATTACAGAGAGGGGTTCACCCTATCTCACACCCCATGGAGAAGTAAAATATTCCACCTGTGACCCGTTTATCAGAACTGAAATGTGGGCAGATTCCATCAACTTTGTGATCCAGTGAAAAAAGATTTCCCATATTCCAAACCTGAAAAGAATTTTTTTAATAAATCCCCATTCCATTATATCAAAAGACTTTTTATGTCAAGATTCAAAGCCAAATTTCCTCCACACATTGTCATTCTCAGAAAATTGAAGCATTCCGAGGCCATAAGCAGGCAGTTTTGTATATTCCAAACCATAACAAAACCAAAATGGTTCCAGGAAATAATTTTTCCAGTCACATGAGGTAGTCTCTTAGCCCAAAGTTTAGTTATTATTTTGTGGATGGTGTTAACAAGGGAAACTGGCATGAATTGAATAATTTCACTGGCATTCTCCAACATGGGTATCAGGGAAATGAATTGGGAATTTATACCAGGAGTGAATGTACCACCCTTGAAAAAGTGTTTAACAAGTAGGCATACCTCATTCTGAATGACATACCAATATCTTTGACATAAAAAGATGCTGAAACCATCAGGTTCTAGAGATCTATCTTTTTTAAGATCAAACACTACCTCGTTGATTTCAAAATCCATTGGAGTGTATGTGAGAAGATGATTGTCCTCCTTAGTGATTAAATTAGGAATGATATTGTCTCTAAAAGAAAACAATATTTAAACCCTTTAATGTGTCACATAAAAATTAGAAATGTTTGAATCATAATCACCATGAAGAAATAAAATCAAATTAATCTAATAAAATAATTATAATAAGGATATTAAACATATAACATCTATAATGGGAGTATATACCCCACATACAAGTGAATTAGTGCATAAAAACATATAAGACTCAATGGAATGTTAATTGAGGAAAAATACTTTGAATTGAGTCTAACTTATAAAATTTTGGTTAATATTATTTAATAGTAAACATGTCATGACCTGTCCCCCGGGGCCCGTGTCGTGACTACCCCAAGCCCGCCTTCCATTGGACTAAAGTTGGAGACTAGCACTAAAGGCATAATTCTCTAAAACTGGGAAGGCATTGACCTTATAACCTATATAGACACAAAAAAGTGAACATATATGGATATAAAACACTTGGTAAAACTATATAAAAATGAGTGATGGTAGTAAAAAGGTCCAAAAATACAAGCCCAACCGTAAAGTACAAGAAAATGATAGTTCAACTAAAGAATAAAAAAACTGCGCTAGGTCGTCCTATGAGGTTCCTACATGGAGGGTAGGTACAAATCACCTACTCAGCACTCCATGTACGTTCGTCTCCTCCATGTACCATCATACCGTATGGTCCACCTCTAGGTACCATCCAGTACTGGTACTCTCAACCTCGATCAGCACTGTCCGTCATTTGCATCCAACACAACAAGGTGCAGGCATAGCCCGTGCAGGGGTGAGTATAACGATACTCTATAGGGGCCCCGAGACTATAAAGGTATCAATAAATCTAGAAAAGATAAACCACAAAGTATGAAATCAACATATAACCTTACTTAGGTATATGCCCATACATATACCTAAGTTATCAAGTGATCCATCTCAATCATGAGGAAAACATAGAAAAACTGACTCAGCTCAACCATGATTTTATTCACATTATCAAAACCTCAACTACTGGAGAACTCCACCTCAATCGAGTACAGTGGGCCTGCCGCATCACACATAGGTGCTTCCCACTAAACTTTGACTACTAAGGTACTCCTCCCGTCGAGTACTGTGGGTCTGGTGCGTCACACAAAGGCGCTCCCCTCCGTGGGTCTGCCGCCACACCTAGGCGCCCCCCTCATAGCATGTAGAGGTACTCCTCCTATCGAGTACCATGGGTCTCCCACATCACCAAGAACGCTCCTCCACCGTGGGCCTGCCACCACAACCAGGCGCTCCCCACTAGTCCAGTGGAGTCAGTCCGAGTCAAACAGTCAGCGGTCATCAAGTCTCAGCCAGCTACAAGTTTCCCACACAAAAGCTCACTCGTCTTCGGATGATCTGCTCCACAAGCTACTATTCGATGCTCCAACTACCCTGAAGTTCCACAAAGAAGTATCTTAAAGGCCTGCCACATCATAGGGGTCTCAATGTAATAGATGACAGGTCAATCAGACGCCCGGTCTGTGAGTTATTAGCCTTTTAGTCTTGGGGGCCCGATTGGATTCGTGCTCGATCCAATCTGACCATATCTCAAATATACCCCAAAATCTAGTGGGGTATACTCAAATGGACCTTAATTCTCCAATATTACCAATGTTGTTGATGGTTTGTTAAACAGATGTCTGGTGCCAAAGATATCGCCAAAAGAAAGTAAAGGGTCGTAGTGGGCCCGGGTCCGGTCTGACCCTGTCGGACCGACCCTGCCTGACCCCGTCTGGGCCAACGTGGTCCAGGTCAACCTGGCTTGACCTATTGGGTCTGGCCCTACCCATTGGGTGAGCCAGCCCATTAGGTTCGGCCCAGCCCGCTGGGGCCCGCCCAGCATGCCGCAAGGGTGCAGACCGGCCGCGAGGGCATGGACCTGTCGCGAGGGCGTGAACCGGTCATGGGTAGACCTGAGGGAAGAACAGGTTGTGAAGGTCGTGGGAAGCATGATCATTTCCATCATCGTCTTCTTCGCGTTCAATGTCGTTGTCACCTTCTTCCATTTCGAAGAACTCTGCAAATCCACACAAGGGGTTCAGAGAGGACGTTCCATGTTAGTTTGGCATGCACTCTCTGCATTAGAGCGGTAGCTTGAGGTTCACCACGAACATAAACAAGAACGATCATGGAAGATAATTTCAATTCCCATAATCCCTCATTAATTTCTATTCCCAATCCTTCATGGAAAAAAAGAGGAGAACATGGGAACTGTTAATCAAATAATGAACAAACCCCTACCTCGAGTTGATACAACGACAGAGTCGCGAAGAAGAAGAAGGAGTTGTCATCGTTCGTCGTTTCCACCACACATCTCCAATTCTGATCTCATTTGTAATTTCTTTGATGACAATGAGGGGGAATGGTCGGTCATCGAAGACATCCCATGTCATTTTCCTCTACAAGATGCTTACAAGGAAGAAGCTGAAGGAGTTCATTCTTCATCGGTAGAGCGTTCTTCTTTGGGAGATGAAGTTCTTCAATAGAGAACATTATTTCTTCCAAGCTTTCTCATCTCCCAAATTCCACCAGAATGAAATAATAGCCACCAAATAACAGATTTTGTTGTTAGAATAATATTTGAAATGGTTGAATTGATTAAGGGAGAGTAGGCATAATCAATTGGTGTGTTGGTAGAATTAAAGTGGAGGAAGCTCAGAAGGCTCCTCCACATTAATGAGGTATTTGAGAGGTTTTACTCCACCCCATTAATGGGGGGTTGGGTGGTCCCCACTCCCAAATTCAAATTGGAAGGTTTTGGGAACTTGAGTGGTCCACACCACAATTAAACACGAAGAGGAGGTTTAGGCATGGGGTGGTCCCCACCACCATAACCTATCATGGGTGGTTAAGGTGTGGTGGTACCTATCTCCAACTTCCACATGGGTGGTTATAATAGATAAAATAAAACAAAACATGTGTTTATTTTATTTTATTATTTCAATGAAAATCCCAAAAACTAACTTTCACCCCCGACCAACTATCGTCGAGGTGAAAGTCTTCGTAAGCGAAAACCAGCGCTGCGAGTCAATGGTTCCCTTAGATTTCAATTCTGAGCACCGGTTCAGAAGTAAAAAAAAACCTGCTCGCACGTTTACTGAACATAATCGAAAAAAGTTCAGAAATTTATTCTGGAAACTACGAGCCTCGGAATCAAGCACCGAAAAATTATCGGACTCGTAAAATTCCAAATCATTTAAAAAAAATACATAGAAATTGCAGGTCTTTACATTCTCCCCACCTCATGGTTGTATATCCCCGTAAGCTACCACTGAAACTAAGGGAATAAGTGGGGGTATTGAGCACACATCTAAGACTCCCTCCCCCATGTTCTCTCATGGAGGTTCCCATGCTACCATCTAACACACACCAAAGGTATTGACCGTCCACGAAGGACTCACTCATGCCGATCCTCAATCTCTACTGAAACCTCTGTAAAATTTTCCCCATCATCGATGTCTAGCTCTCCATGGTCGATGATATGAGAATGGTCGTGCACTTATCTTCTCAGCTGGGATACGTGGAAGATGTCGTGCACCCTGTGCAACTGAGGTGGAAGAGCTAAGCAGTATTCCACCTCACCAACTCTAACGATGACCTCAAAAGGTCTGATTAATCTCAGAGATAACATGCCTCCTTGGAAAAATCACCAAAATCCTCATCAAGGTGAGACCCATAGAAATACGTGGTCGCCATCCTCGAACTCTAGAGGTATTCGTCTCCTATCTGCATACGACTTCTGCCTTCTTTGTGCAGTCTTTATCCTCTCTTGGATGACCTGCATCTTCTCTGTGGTTTCCCGTACCATCTCTGGTCCCATGAGTGCTGACTCCCCTGGGTCAGTCCAGCACAAAGGTGATCTTCAAGTTTTCCCTTACAATCCCTCAAAAGGTGTCATCCCAATAGTAGAGTGATAGGTGTTTTCATATAAAAACACCACCAAAGGTAAGTGATCCTCCCAGCTACGACTGAAGTCGAGGAAACAAGTACACAACATGTCCTCAAGGGTCTGAATTTCTTAAACTTGCTTCATTGAACCTACTTGATTGAATCATGCAGTAATATGACTTTCACATGTACAGAGATAATACATCAGTTTTACAAAGTTCTCTACAAATTTCTAGTCGATTTAGAATAAACAAATAGTATCATGATCGTACCTAAATATAATAACATTCAATAGTTATTATGGAATACTAAATTTTATAAAAAACCAAAACCTTTATATGAAAACTTCTTAAAATGATTTTAGGGAAAACAAACTTCTTCTATAGGAACAATTATTTTGACTCCCCCTAGCCCACTACTTTTGGATAAGTCATGCATAGTGTAATGAATTTGAGTTCACATTATTAGATTAGAATTTAAGAACACTTACCTCACTACCTTTAGACAATTCTTCCACCATAGTTGCAAATTGAATCACTTGAAGGACTGTTCATAGGAACCAGATATTTGACACAACTTTTCAAAAATCTCTTGACCTTCAAAAAATACCATATATGTTTCAATGAAATACTAGCCTTTATAATCCCATAAACATTCACGATCCTCCCAACCTTCTCTAAGAAGTCATCCACCATGGAGCACACTACATTCATGAATCTCATTGAATTCATGCGACAATATGAATTAATGAAAATCACAGTATTTGACAAACAGCCATAAATAAAATGTATTGAAATAAATTAATACATAACCATTATTTTTGTGATGCTAAAGTTATCATAAAATTATAGTTTTATAAAGTTCTTAGAATTCAAAAAAATCAGATAAATTTTGCCTTTTTACTAATTATCATCATATCAACTGAAGTGAGGGAAACTGAATATTTATAGAAACAAACCTTTGTGAAGATATCATTTCTAAAATATCCCTTTTTGGAACCCCCAAAATCATGTTTGTGATGCTCTTATATTCTAGAAGATCTATTTAAATTTAACCCATTTGTGATGCTCATCATTTTCTTGATGATTCAGTATCATCCCATCATTCTCTCGTGATACTTGTCATAATTAGAAAAAAAATTCATTTCTAGTGTATTTGAAAATATTCATACTTCTTTAATTAATCCTTTTTTGAAACCCAATATTTACAAAACAAAATCATTGATCTACTTATACCATTACCATATTTTTGAAAACTCAATACCAGAATATAGCATTCATGAAGCTTTATAATTTATCATGAATTTGATTCCAAAAATGTGGAGAACACTATTAAAAGACACCACCTTAACTAATTTATCCATATTTTATTGTAATATACCTTTCTATGAGAACTCCTTGATTAACCCAATGTGCATTTACAATAACCACAAACTACACTCGAATTCATGTCCTGAACAAATTTTTTTTCAACAGTACCCTTAGAATAAATTTAATTTAAAATCCTATGCTTAGTACTTATTATCTAATTATTTAAGGTTTAAATTAATTTTCCCATAAAAATATTATTTTATTGAATTATTACATATAATATTGTTGTATGAAAATGATTTAGTTTCTTTTTTTTAAAATTGAATGAATTATTAATGTTAAAAAATAATTTTTTATTAATAAAATTTTATTATTTTATGTATGCTTATAAATATTTATCTAAATCAAACTAAACCACCCATTAAGAACCCTAAACCATTCTTTTTGGGTTATATGGTAAAATACCCATTGCTGTGAGGATTAAAGGTATTCAATTTCCCCTCCCATATAATAAGGGTAAGGCGATATTTATTTTTAAATAATTAATACTTACACAATATCACACACTATATTATATGATAGGTTTTTCATTGAGGGAGATGCTATATTCATGGTACAATTAATTTTTTTATTATTCAAGAAGCTTGAAATTCAACATTTTTTCATACAAGTTATGCATTGTTGGTGATATATTTTTGAAATATTTATTTCTAGATATTGAAATTAGTTCTTCATGTGTATATATATGTGATTCGCCTATGTAAAATTGTTGATGAAGGGAATTATAACGAAAGAAATTAGGAAAATGAGAACATGGCAAATGATATGTATTAAAATGAAATATGAAAAAGAATCCATGGTGAACTCAAATATGATGATAATATACAAGTGACTAATAATAACCATTATGGAAAAAACCTTTTTCACTATACATAAATCCATGGGAAATTTAAATAGTAGAGCATCATATGGATAAAAATTTATAAAAAAATGTTATTTACACTCAGTTTTCTATTTCCCAGGATAAAGATGTGGTATAAAACCTCTAGTGAGAGCATGATCATATATTAAGGAAAATATTCGATGAGAAATATCAATTAGTGTAGTAATAACCCTGATATACACATTTAGATAAAAATTATCACCATTGCATCAAATTGTGCATATAAATCAAGTTAATGTGCATACATTCCAAGATATAGCTATAAAAACCAAGGCACTAACTCTTATATCACCATGGAAAACCATACAATGATATAACCACATAACATTTTTACAATAATCAAAAAAATATTGAAACATCATTTTCTACCACATATCATAAATAATATAGATTTTGTAAATTAATTTCAACAATTTTTGGAAATAA
Organism: Viscum album; assembly: GCA_963277665.1. Taxonomy (NCBI): domain Eukaryota; kingdom Viridiplantae; phylum Streptophyta; class Magnoliopsida; order Santalales; family Viscaceae; genus Viscum; species Viscum album. The sequence continues at coordinate 1,095,465,357 of OY728131.1, read as the reverse complement.
ATTAAGTAAATTTCCACTTTATTCTAATATAATTTAAAACATTACAGTATTTGTATATTAGAAATATAATCCATAATTTTTATCAAATACATTGAGTAAGAAAACCCCATTATTTTCCAAGGGGTTCAAAACTTATCATAGAATTATTTATCAATGATATTTAAATGATTCATTGGCATCCATTGTAACCGTTTCTCTAAACACCAAGAGTGAAACAATCTGATAAGATTATAAATTCAAAACAATAATGTTGAAATAACCTTTATTAAATTATTGGATTTAAGAAAAAAACTAAATTAAATGAAGGAAAATGATAACCACAAAAATATACAGTTATATTAATGGGACAAATATTTAAAAGATGTAATAAAAAATAGTTTGATAAATAATTTTCAATATAATGACATGTATTTTGAGATGATATTTCCATTAATAACGGGTGTTATTGAACCAAATGATATGTGGATGTATCCTTAAAGGTTCATTATATGGTGGATTATGTGATAAAATAAAATAAATTTGGGTTTAAAACGAACTTTACATCCCCATGACCAATCTAGGGAAAAAAATATAATTATAATATAGATAATTATAGAAGGGAAGATAAAATGCAGAAATCATGAAAAAATTCCAATCATTGAGGAGATATCACTAACGAATTAGAAATAGATATATAATAATAATGATAAGAATAAATCAAGTGGATAGTTGATGGAATGGACATGAAAATATATGCAGAATAAATTAAAAATAATTTTGAAATAGATAATAAGAATTTAATGGGTTTAAGTTCTTAATATATGTTGTATTAAACCTTGTATTTACATTATTGATGCATCTAGAAACACATTATAAACTTATTGGATAATGATGAATGTTTTAGGAAAATATTCTCAAACATTATAGTTGTAACATTACATAAAACCAAAATAAATCACCCCAAATATATTGGAAATCCACCAAATGATCCGTAAATGAAATATATATCGTGTAGTGGCACTATAGAATTAATAATTTTCTCCAATATTCTATATTATGTTATTATAATCCATTATAAATTGATGAATTATGTTAATAATGTTGTAACACCCCAAGCTTCTATGGTACACTTCTCCTTGAATAATGTGATAGTGTGTGTTGTACGCAACACCGAGTTCTAACACAACATAACCAATCAAACTAGCCGTTATGAAAAATAATACCTAATTTTTGAAATTATATATATTTTATATTTCAAAATGGACTTCATTTTTGGATTCGGAATATCGAATTTAGCCTAAGGTGAAATTTTGGTACTTTTCAGATAAGTTTAATATTTTGATGAATAGTGAAAATTACTAAATTTTAATTAAAAACAACTTTTTTAATCATAATAATTAATAGTGATCAATTTTTAATTTGAGTGGTTTTAATGTATATTTATAATATATTTTTACCATTTAATACAATTTTGTTCATTGGACATAATTTTACAATTAAACCGGACATAAACAAGTGTCAATCATTTGATAGTTATTATCTCTTAAAAACATGCTTTTTGTTTTAACAACGGGAATTAATTTTAAATAAATTTCTGCCACTTATGTGTTTTGAATTAGGAAAAATGGATTCTATATCTGGAATCAGGATGTTCAAATTGGGTAAATAGTTATCTTTTATTTTTAGACATTTTGAATAATTACTTCGGTAAATATTTTATTTACCATGGTTAAGGGTAAATCCGGTAAATATGGGTTAAAAAATAATATTATAATAATACTAAATTACCCTAAAACGTGTCCTAGCCTTATTGGTTGATACATGTTCAACCATATGCATCTTTGGGTCGATTTTGGGACCCCATGGAGCCACTTGTAGGTGATAGGGACACTTAATTTTAATTAAGTTAAAATAAGTACAAAAATGACATAAGCATGTATCTTTTAGAAAAACAAAATTTACATAGGGTTATATATGTTTTATTTTCGACTATAAATCCTCATTAGAAATATATAAAGACTTAATACATAATGATATTTTATTTATAATTTTTAGACTTTATATAATGTAATTTATTTATGACACAACGATGATGCAGTAATTACCATAATAGTGAAAAATTAAAATAATTGATATTATAAATACAAAAATAAATATAATTTGAGACTTTTTATGAATTACACTAAATTTATAAGTTAATATGACATGTTAGGAATTATTTAATAAATTTTTTTCGAAGTAATGATTCTTTTATGAGTTTCAAAAAAATCAACTATTGAATTGTGTCCAAATTGACATAAAAGAGTTTTTAAAACAAATATTATATTATTAATTGATATTAAATTACTAAAAATCTAAGGTTCGGCCAAGAGACTTATAAAATGATAGGTGTCTCATTAATGGATCACTTGGGGGTCTCTTGGATATATATAGTAAGTTTATTAACCATATAATATAAAAATACAAAGAGACATTTTAAAAGTGAAACTAATTAACTTAGAGTTAATACTTAAAGATAAGGTTAATATAAGTACCCAAACCTGTCTAAATTCTATTGGTCGAGTGGTTTTAGACCCATAACCACATTAACCTTTTAATAATCAACTTTGGAGCCATTAGAAACCGAATATGAATTTATTATAAATTAATATTTCTAGCTTTTCCAATGGTACCCCTCATCCCTCTTATAAAAGGGCACTCCTCCTTCTCATTACTTCACACCTTCAAAGCCTCTGGGTTCGGCCAAACCTTTCCCAAATACTCTATCAACTTCCCTCACTACATCCTAGAGTCCTTAGTTTGATCAGAAAGCCAGCCTAAGGAGCCCTTTTGATCAAATCAAAAGGAAGAACCCGAAGAAGAGGTAATGTTTTCACCACCCTTTTTCAAATTCATTTCTTCTTCCACTTCTTCTTTCATTGTTATTAAAATTATAAAATAATAACTCCAGTATCTTATATATAATGTGATTTTATTATAAATATGGTACAACCATATTCAGTATTCTATCCACCCTTTGAATAACATGTCACCATACGTGCGTACGTACGGCTTATCATCTCCACGTCATGGTAGAATTGTGATTCAATATATTATTATTTGGATGGGTATTATAATGATGTGTAACTCATTTAAATAATAAATATAACATGATAATGATTCTGTATATGTTATATAATATCCAATTATATATTATTTTAATATCAAAAGAATGATATTGTCACTCGTGGGTACGTACGGACTACCGTCTCCACGAACGCGATGAGATTCATTCTCCATCACATCCATTCAAGTGTAATTATCATTTGATGATTTAAAAATAATGTTTAAGGACTTGAAATAATTATGGATATGAATAAGATACGACCTATCCATGACAAACATGTCTTACATAACAAAACATATAAAAGACAACGAGTAAGTTAACACCCGAAACGACGATAATACTAAGATATTATTAACAAAGCAATGTTAAAAGATCATATATGATATCATATTAATATATATGATTATTGTATAATTTAATAACAATTATTTCACCATTATACATGAGGTTATCCTACCACAACCAAGTAAAAGTACAAGGTAAAGGTTATATTACAATCTCTTCATTATCCGAGGTTGTTTATACGTAATAATCTACTGGGATCTCTTTATCATCCACATCCATGTTTCTTAAAAATGTATTTCAAAACATTTTTACTATTTAAAAGAATATGGGTTAAAGTCATTTATACCCTTGTTTGACTTTTTATAAGAGTTTTATAAAGGAATCTTTTCGTCGTGTTCCAAACAAGGTGCTTTTAACCTTTTCGACAGAATTAAGGTAAGAATGTTTTTTTAACTTATACAGTGGGTGTGGCTATTTTCTGCCATTATAAAATCATCTAAGCTTCCCTTAAAAGCTTATAAGAATACTTTAAAATAAAATTTTTCATTTTATATGAATCTTAAATGATTTCAAAATTAAAAGAGATATTTCACTAAAAAGAGTTTTGATTTCATCTATGTCAACATCCTTTGATGGATTTTAGGCATATTTGAAGTTAATTTATTATGATACAAAAATTCTATATTGTATTGAAGGTTTTGTGATATGTTTGACTGTGGATGTGTTATTTTTATACCATTATTATTTTATGGATGAAGTATTTACATTTTGTATGCTAGTTTTAATACGAATGTTTATGTTATGTTTAAACCTTTTCATATGGGAATGCATTGGACTTAATATGTGACGAGTGGAGCCCACTATATCTCCTCGATGCATCGGTAGGTCTCATGAGACAAACTAGTGTCTTGGCACAAGGCCTTGGAAAAATCTTATTTGTATACCAGGCATGAGGCCTTGCCTATGTGGTTATGATAGTCTGGCATTATGCATTCCATCATTATGAAAGTGGTTATTGATATTACATGTGATTATTCGATTAGTAGAATATCAATGTGAATAAGTAAATGGCATTATTTCATTTTATTTTTGCCATACTATGTTTAATTTCAAGTTTAAAACGCTTTTGTTTTAGTTATACATTGCCTTAAATGTTTATTCTTATTTATGAATGTTTCCGCTATATTGTTATCCTTACTGGGCATTTGAGCTCACCCCTTTTCTATGTTTTATTTTTTTCCCAGGGCATGAAGAATTAAATTATGAATGACCTGCAGGGATAGTATGTGGGGATATGAGTGTGGAATATAAACAAAATATGTTGTTGTAGTTTTCATTTTTATGATGTAATGTAATACTTATGAATATATCTAGTATTTCCAAGGCTACTAAACCAATCGGTCTTTCGAGATTTGATCCTTCTTGTGATCACGCCAATGTTATGTAATAATGCACCGACTCTGGGTTACTGGGGTCGGGGCGTTACAGTTGGTATAAAAGGAAGTTTAGTACAAAACTTGTAAGCAAGATTTAGATAAATTCTGATTAGAGCACGTAGACCTAAAATGAACTTTGAGGATTAGTATAGAAGAACATCCTAGAATTTTGGTATTGTAGAGATTTTGTGATTTTTCCAAGAAATACATCCTTGTCTAGATACGAGTAGGTAGAGGCGGATCTAGCACAGATGTACCTAGGGGTAAAACCAGAAAACACCGCTTTGAGCTAGACTCGAACGGGAACTGGTGCACGACAACAGGCCTTGCTGCACTCTTGGTTACGACACTCCCGGGGGATATGCTTAGGATAACTCTTATTTTCATTACAAATCACTATGAAGGGTTTATGTGTATATACTTCCTCAAAGAAAACATTTTTACGATTATGGATTATATCCATAAATATTTCAATTTAAGTTAAGTGTTTTATAAGTATGGGATTATGTATTTTGATTCATAAACTGATCTAGTTTATGCCATTGTTTTGAAATGGCGCCTAGTGGAAGAAATGGAAACCGTATCAATGCACGCACTCCATGTAGGGATTTCCCTCATGCTCAAGAAAATTATAGTGGAGCTGGTGATGCAACTGGTGCCGATCAGCTAATCACCATACTGGGACAACTCGCTCAGGTTATGAAAAATAACCTTACCCATATCGAGCACCATGATCTGCAGCGTGGAGGATCAATGTTAGATCGATTCATGAGGCAACAACCACCAACGTTCAATGGGTGTACAAATCTCTTAGTAGCTGAGCAATTGATATTTTCCCTGGAGAAAATATTTCAGGCTTTGGGGAGTAGTGAAAGGGAAAAAGTTATCATGGCAGTTTACCACCTCAATGGAGATGCTGATCAATGGTGTCCATTGATTCAAAATATGAAGGAAGATGATGAAGTATCAAATATGGAATGGAGGGAGTTCAAAGATCTGTTTTTAGAAAAATACTTTCCTCGTGACCACCGAGATGATATGGAAAGGTAGTTTCTGAGTCTGAGACAAAAGGAGGATGAGAATGTCGCAAAGTATTAGGAAAACTTTACAACGTTAGCAAGGTATGATGGAGATTATATACATAACCCAATAAGTAAGATTGATCGTTTCTTTGATGGGTTAAAACCATTTCTCCGTCGAGCGTTAGTGTCACAATCCTTTTCATCGTATGAAGACATTGTCTCATGTGCTATCAAGACCGAAAAGGAATTCTCTAAGTCTTATGACTTTAAAGCAAAGAAAGAGAAGAAGAGACCTGCTGATCAATCTGGGAATGGAAATAAGGGGAAGAAGGGAATGGTTAAATATCCATCCTGTGGTAAATGTGGTAAGAAACACCCCCGTACTTTCTTGAAGGGAACATGAGTCTGTTTCAAGTGTGGTGAAAAAGGCCACCAATTTCATGATTGCAACGGGAAGAAGGAAGCCACCAATGTTCAGTGCTACAATTTCAGGGAGATGGGGCATTATGAAAATGAATTTCCTAAGCATCAGGAGAACTTACCTCAGAAAATGCCAAGGGATCAAGGTCAATATTATGCTATCACTACTGCTGAGGTAGAAGCTCCGAAAGACGTGGTGGTAGGTAATTTAATGGTTTCCTCATGTTTAGAAAATGAATTATTTGATTCTGGATCATTGCATTGTTTCATATCTTCCCAGTTTGCTAAGAAAATTAGATATGTCCAATTTGATTTAACAAGGGAGTTGTCAGTTAAAACTCTTGAGGGAAGTATCATTGCAACAAAGTTTTGTGAATCAGTCCTCATTAGAGCACATAAATGTTCTTTATCTGCTGATCTCATCATCATAACTATGATTGAGTTTGATATAATCCTCGGTATAGACTGGCATTCAGATTATGATGCGAAGATTTATTGTAAGAAGATAGAGGTTATGATTCTTGATGATGATGATAAGAAACACCTTATCTTTAGAGCAGAATCGTCACCACCTAATTCTTATTTAGATCCACCCCCAGTAGCTCAACTAAATTCAATTATTGGGGATGAAGAGAATGAAATAACTGTGGGTGAGGAAAGGAATGTTCAAATAGAGGATGTACCTATTGTGAAAGATTTTGTAGATGTATTTCTGGAAGATTTACCTGGACATCCTCCAGAACGCGAAGTTGAGTTTTCCATTGATTTAATTCCTGGATCAAGGCCTATATCAAAGACCCCTTATAGAATGGCCACTGTAGAATTAGTTGAAATAAAGAAACAACTAGAGGAATTGAGTAATAAGGGATTTATTCGCCCTAGTTTTTCTCCATGGGGAGCCCATGTTCTTTTTGTTAAAAATAAAGACAGATCTATGAGGTTATGTATCGACTACAGGGAGATCAATGCTATAACAATAAAGAACAAGTATCCCCTACCACACATTGATGATTTATTTGACCAACTGCATGGAGCTCAATACTTTTCAAAGATTGACCTTCGATCTGGATTCCATCAGTTGTGCGTGAAGAAGGAAGACATTCCGAAGATAGCATTTCGAACCAGGTACAAGCATTATTAGTTTACTGTAATGCCTTTTGGATTGACTAATGCACCCTATGTATTAATGGATCTGATGAATAGAGTTTTCACGGATTATCTCGATGAATTTTAGGTGGTATTTATTGATGATATCTTGGTATACTCCAAAAGCAACGAAGATCATGAAAATCACTTGCGCATTATCCTGAAGACTCTGAGAAGACATGAATTATATGGGAAGTTTAGCAAGTGTGAATTCTGGCTTCAGGAGATTTCTTTTCTTGGCCATATTGTCTATAAAGATGGATTCTCTATTGATCCTTCTATGACCAAGGCAATCCAAGAATGGACAACACCTACGAGTATAACTGAGGTACGTAGTTTTATTGGGTTGGAAGGTTATTATCAATGATTCGTCCAGAATTTTGCCCGATTGGCTAACCCATTAATGATGCTCACACATAAAGGGGTTAAATTTGTTTGGACATAAGAATGTGAAGAATGTTTCGAAGAACTGAAGAGAAGATTAGTCAATGCTCCTATATTGACTCTACCATCGGGGAATGATGGGTTCATTATTTATAGTGATGCATCAAAGAAAGGACTTGGTTGTGTCCTTATGAAGAATGATAGTGTTATTGCCTATGCATCACTAAAGTTGAAAATTCATGAACAAAACTATCCTACTCATGATCTCGAGTTAGAAGCTGTGATCTTTGCTTTGAAGATATGGAGGAACTACCTCTATTGTGAAAAATGTGAGATTTATAGTGATCAAAAGAGTTTGAAGTATATTTTCTCACAAAAAGAACTCAACATGAGGCAGAGGAGATGACTTGAATTACTCAAGGATTATGATTGTACGATACACTACCACCTGGGGAAGGAAAACAAGGTGGAAGATGCTTTGATCAGAAAAGATCATGGAGTTTTAAACAATATGAGAATTTAAAGGGATCCAATTTGCATGGATCTAGTAAATATGGACATGGGAATAACCAGGGAATGAGAATCATCAATGATTTTTCAAATGGTTGCCAAACCATCTTTACTAGAAAGGATTAAGAGTTATCAGACCGATGATGATGAATTTCGAAAGAAGTTTAAACCTATGAATGATGGGAGACTGAGAGAGCTTGTGTATGAAGATGGACTTTTCAAATTCGGGAAGAGACTTTGTGTTCCTGATATACCTGATCTTAAAAGGGAATTCCTGGATGATGCTCATAGTTCCAATTTTTCTATACACCCTGGGAGCACCAAAATGTATAGAGATTTGAAGGAACATTTTTGGTGGGACAATACGAAGAGGGAGATTGCTGATTTTGTGTCAAGATGTATGGTTTTTCAACAAGTGAAAGCTGTAAGGCAACACCCTGGAGGAGTCATGCAACCTCTTCCCATACCGGAGTGAAAATGGTACAATATTACGATGGTCGTTGTCATGGGGCTACCAAAGACTCCTAGAAGGAATGATGCAATATGGGTTATTGTTGATTGTCTTACAAAGTCAGCACATTTTCTTGCAATAAGATAAGATCTACCACTGGAACGTCTAGAAAGACTATATATTAATGAAGTTGTGAGACATCATGGAGTACCCCTATCGATCGTTTCTGATCTTGATCCCCATTTTACTTCAAGATTATAGAAAAGTATTTAAAAATCCCTAGATACTGAACTTCATTTGAGCACTTCTTACCACCCTCAGACAGAAGAACAATTATAATGGACTATTCAAACCTTAGAAGACATGTTGAGATCTTGCTCACTTGACATTCAGGGTATGTGGGATCAATATTTACCTCTGGTAGAGGTTTCCTATAACAATAGCTTCCATTCTAGTATTCAGATGGAACCATATGAAGCGTTATATGGAAAGAGATGTCGTACACCAACCTGTTGGGATGACGTTGGTGAAAGAAAACTTGTAGGCCCAGAACTGGTGGAGGAAACAATGAGAAAGGTGAAGGTAATCCAAAATCACATCAAAGCAGCTCAATGTAGGCAAAAGAGATATGCCGATAATCGAAGGAAGGATTTGAAATTTCAAGTCAGTGATCATGTTTTCCTGAAGGTATCTCCATGGAAGGGAGTTATACATTTTGGTAAGAAAGGTATATTGAGTCCCAGGTACATCTGACCTTTCAAAATTCTAGAACGAATTGGGGCTGTAGCTTACCGATTGGCAATGCCGCAAAGTCTCTCCAATGTTCACGATGTGTTCCACGTATCTCTGTTGACGAAATACATGCCTGACCCAACACATGTACTCACCTATGAAGAATTAGAACTGGAACCTGATCTGTCTTATTGTGAAGAGCCCGTCAGGATTCTTTATACGAGAGAAAAAGTACTGAGAAACCAGACGACGCGTCTGGTAAATGTTTTGTGGAGAAACCATAAGATGGAAGAGTCAACGTGGGAACCCGAGGAACTTATGATGAAGAACCAACCAAGTCTTTTCATGTGATAAGTATTCTAGAAATTTCGAGGACTAAATTATTTGAAGGAGGGGAGAATGTAACACCCCAAGCTTCTACGGTACGCTTGTTTTTAAATAATGTGATAGCGTGTGTTGTACGCAACACCGAGTTCTAACACACCATAACCAATCAAACTAGCCATTATGAATAGTAATACCTACCTTTTGAAATTATATATATTTTATATTTCAAAATGGACTTCATTTTTGGATTCAGAATATCGAATTTAGCCTAAGGTGAAATTTTGGTACTTTTCGGATAACTTTAATATTTTGATGAATAATGAAAATTACTAAATTTTAATTAAAAACTACTTTTTTAATCAAAAAAATTAATAGTGATAAATTATGAATTTGAGTGGTATTAATGTATATTTAGAATATATTTTTACTATTTAATACTATATTGGTCATTGGACATAATTTTACAATTAAACTGGACATAAACAAGTGTCAATCTTTTGATAGTTATTATCTCTTAAAAACACGCTTTTTGTTTTAACAACAGGAATTAATTTTAAATTAATTTCTGACACTTCTGTGTTTTGAATTTGGAAAAATGGATTCCATATTTTAAATCAGGATGTTCAAATTTCGTAAATACGTAACTTTTATTTTTAGACATTTTGAAAAATTACTTCGGTAAATATTTTATTTAACATGGTTAAGGGAAAATCCAGTAAATAAGGGTTAACAAATAATATTATAAAAATACTAAATTACCCTAAAACGTGTTCTAGCCTTATTTGATGATACATGTTCTACCATAGTCATCTTTGGGTCTATTTTGGGACCCCATGGAGCCACATGTAGGTGATAGGGACACTTAATTTTAATTATGTTAAAATAAGTACAAAAATGACATAAGCATATATCTATTAGAAAAACAATTTTTACATAGGGTTATATATGTTGTATTTTCGACTATAAAGATTCATTAGAAAGATAAAAAGATTTACTACATAATTATATTTTATTTATAATTTTTAGACTTTAAATAATTTAATTTATTTATGACACAATGATGATGAAGTAATTACCATAATACTGAAAAATTAAAATAATTGATATTATAAATACACAAATAAATATAATTTGGGACTTTTTATGAATTAAAATAATTTTATAAGTTAATATGACATGTTAGGAATGATTTAATTAGATTTTTTCGAAGTAATAATTCATTTATTAGTTTCAAAAAAATCAACCATTGAATAGTGTCAAAATTAACGTAAAAGTGTTTTTAAAACAAATATTATATTATTAATTGATGTTAAATTCCTAAAAATATAAGGATCAGGCTAGAGCCTTATATCATGATATTTGTATCATTAATGGACCACTTGGGGGTCTCTTGGATTTATATAGTAAGTTTATTAACCATATAATATGAAAATAAAAAGAGACATTGTAAAAGTGTAACTAATTAACATAGAGTTAATACTTAAAGATAAGGTTAATATAAGTACAAAAACCTGAATAAATTATATTTTTTGAGTGGTTTTAGACCTATCCCCACCTTAACATTTGAATAATCAACTTTTGAGCCATTAGAAACCGAATATGAATTTATTATACATTAATATTTCTAGATTTTCCAAAGGTGCCCCTCATCCCTCTTATAAAAGGGCACTCCTCCTTCTCAATACTTCACACCTTCAAAGCCTATTGGTTCGACCAACCCCTGCCCAAATACTCTCTAAACATACCTCACTACAACCTAGAGGCATTAGTTTGATCAGAAAGCCAGCCTAAGGAGCCGTTTTGATCAAATCAAAAGGAAGAACCCGAAGAAGAGGTAATGTTTTCACCACCCTTTTTCAAATTCATTTCTTCTTCCACTTCTTCTTTATTTGTTATTAACATTCTAAATTAATAACTCCAGTATATTATATATACGGTTATTTTATTATAAATATGGTACAACCATATTCAGTATTCTATCCACCCTTTGAATAACATGTCACCATACGTGCGTATGTACGGCTTACCGTCTCCACGTCGTGGTGCAATTGTTATTCAATATATTATTATTTGGATGGGTATAATAATGATGTGTAACTCATGTAAATAATAAATATAACATGATAATGATTCTTTATATATGATATAATATCCAATTATATGTTATTTTAATATTAAAAGATTGATATTGTCGCTCATGCGTACGTACGGACTACCGTCTCCACGAACGCGATGAGATTCATTCTCCATCGTATCCATTCAAGTATAATTATCATTTGAAGGTTTAAAAATAATTTTTAAGGACTTGATATCATTATGGATATGAATAAGATACAACCTATACATGAAAAACATGGCTTACATAACAAAATATATAAAAGAAAACAAGTAAGTTAATACCCGAAACGACGATAATACTAAGATATTATTAACAAAGCAATGTTAAAAGATCATATATGATATCATATTAATATATATGATTATTGTATAATTTAATAACAATTATTTCACCATTATACAATAGGTTAGCCTACCCCAACCAAGGAAAAGTACAAGGTAAAGGTTATTTCACAATCTCTTCATTATCCGAGGTTGTTAATACGTAATAATCTACTGGGATCTCTATATCATCCACATCCATGTTTCTTAAAAATGTATTTAAAAACATTTTTACTATTTAAAATAATATGGGTTAAACTCATTTATACCCTTTTTAGACTTTTCATAAGAGTTTCATAAAGGAATCTTTCCGTCGTTTCCCAAACAAGGTGCTTTTAACCTTTTCGACAGAATTAAGGTAAGAGTGTTTTTTTAACTTATACGGCGGGTGAAGCTATTTTCTGCCATTATAAAATCGTTGAAGCATCCCTTACTAGATTATAAGAATAATTTCAAAGAAAATGTTTCATATTATATGACTCTTAAATTATTTCAAAATAAAAAGAGATATTTCTCTAAAAAGAGTTTTGATTTCATCTATGTCAACACCCTTTGATGGATTTTATGCTTATTTGAAGTTGATTTATTATGATACAAAACTTCTATATTGTATTTAAGGTTTTGTAATATGTTTTACTGTGGATGTGTTATTTTTATAACATTCATAGTTTATGGATGATGTATTTACATTTCGTATGCTAGTTTTAATACGAATGTTTATGTTATGTTTAAACCTTTTCATATTGGAATGCATCGGACTTAATATGTGATGGGTGGAGCCCACTATAGCTCCTCGATGCATCGGTAGGTCTCATGAGACAAACTAGTGTCTTGGCACAAGGCCTTGGAAAAATATTATTTGTAGACTTGGCACGAGGCCTTGGCTATGTGGTTATGATAGTATGGCATTATGCATTCCATCACTATGAAAGTGGTTATTGATATTGCATGTGATTATTCGATTAGTAGAATATCCATGTGAATAAGTAAATGACATTATTTCATTTTATTTTTTCCATACTATGTTTAAGTTCAATTTTAAAAGGCTTATGTTTTAGTTATACATTTCCTTAAAAGTTTATTCATATTTATGAAAGTTTCCGCTATATTGTTATCCTTACTGGGCATTTGAGATCACCCCTTTTTGATGTTTTATTTTTTCCCAGGGCATGAAGTAGTAAATTATGAATGACCTGCAGGGATAGTATGTTGGGATATGAGTGTGGAATATGAACAAAATATGTAGTCGTAGTTTTCATTTTTATGATTTAATGTATGACTTATGAATATATCTAGTATTTTCAAGGACACTAAACCAATCAGTCTTTCGAGATTTGATTCTTCTTGTGATCATGCCAATGTTATGTAATAATGCACCGACTCTGGGTAACTGGGGTCGGGGCGTTACAAATGTAACACCCCAGGTAAATAATGAAATATCAATTTTTTTATTTGTTAATATTTTTTTATTAAATATTAATTTTATTTTAATGGGGATGCTTTGTTCGATGGCGTGCTCGTTATGCAACAATGTGTTTCTTTGAAATCTTATGTTGAACAATAATAATATAATATTATTATTTTAAATAGTAGTTAATTCCTAGCCACTGTATTAGCGGTAATGAACAAAACTAACTACAATATGATTATACATTTTTGTTAAATGTTTTTACATTTATAAAATAAAAGTTAGAGGCTTAAAATGTGAATGAATCTAATTTTTAGCATAATTTATTTTAAAAGGTTGATTTACCACCTTTTGATGGAGAACCATATTAAAATATAGTTTTGGTCACTTTTCTATATTCTACATGACAAAATAAGATTCTTCTTTAGAATTGGGACCTTAAAATTTACTTTGGATGAAATTTTTGTATTTTTATGGTAAATTTCATTTTTTTAATGAATAGTGAAAAATACTGTATTTTAATTCCAAAAGACCTTTTAATATAATTTATTTGTATGGTTATATTATCATTTTAATTGTTTTTAAATTTTAATTAGAATATATTTGTAACATTTAATCAAATTTTTATCATTTGATGTAATTTCACAATGATATTGGACGTAAACAAGTGTCAATCTTTTGATAGTTATTTCGTAAAAACACTCTTTTTGTTTTAACAGAGGGAATTAATTTTAAATTAATTTATTCCTCTTATATGTTTTGAATTTGGAAAAATGGATTCCATATTTGTAATCAGGCGGTACAAATTTTTTAAATAGGTAACTTTTATTTTCAGAAATTATGAATCTTTACTTCAGTTAATATTTAATTTACCATGGTTAAAGGGTAAATCTAGTAAATAAGTGTAAACAAATATTACTATAATAATTTAAAATTACCCTAAAATTTGTCTTAATCCCATTTTTTGATACACTTACGACCATTAGCATCCTTGGGTCGATTTTTGGGACCCCATGAGGCCACATGGGAGTGATAATGACACTTTATTTTAATTAACTTAAAGTAAAGACAAAAATGATATAAACAAATATATTTTAGTAAATAAATTTTTACATAGGGTTATATAAGTTATATTTTAGACTGTAAATATTATTTGTAAATCTAAAGATATTTCCAACATCATTGTAATTTTTTTATAATTTTTAGAAATCAAAAAAACTAAATTATTTATAACACAGTAATGATAAAGTGTTTACCTCATTAATAAATGATTTAAATAAATAAGATTATAATGATTAAGATAATATCCAATACCTATACAATTCTAATTGGTTGATTTTATTTCGACCATTAGTCATTTTATATTCTACTTTAATATGTTTTTGACATTTTGAAACCGAAAATCATTATGTAATAAAATTATATTTTCACACTTTCCTAAATGGCCCATCCTCTACTTATAAAAGCCCTGAACTCTAACCCATTACTCACACCTCTAAAGCCCTGTTTCTTGTAAAAACCCTACTAAAATAATCTCTCACAATCCCTCTCTTCCTCCTAGAAGACTTAACATAGGAATAAGGCACTTCAAGAAGTCCTTTTGGTTTAAACCAAAGAGAGTTACCCGATTTAAAGGTAACCATTTCTCTTAAATTCTATTCTTTTTATTTTACATCTCCAAACACTAAAATATTTTTATTCCATTATATTATATCATAAAAAGTATCCTAAATATACTTATATGTTTTTATGATAATGATTCTTACTACACTTACACACACCTCCATCTAATGGGTAAAGAACACACTGTTTCTGTGTATGGAAAACTAACGCCTCACGAAAAAATGATGGTTAAATTTTCTCCTGAATCCTCTCATTGTGGCCATTAATATGGAACTTTATTTATATATGATACATATTAGGTTTTTGTTTTATTTATTATTTCTCATTTTTTCCATTTATATCATGCCTTTAATGTTTCTCTTATGGGTAAACGTGACAATTTCATTTGGTGATGTAAGGACTACCGCCCCCTCAAAGTGATATGACTCGTTAATTCTATATGTGGGACATATAAAGGATGGAGTTAATGATATTATATATGATATTATACTGGAATTATTATATACATATGTGTCATTATGTTTTAATTCCATTAAAATAAGAAATAGAAATGAATGTAGCGTTCATGCATACCTACAGCCTACCGTCTCCATGAATGGTGAATTTCATTTTTCATCTCAAAATGTTTTGTACTATTATAAATACATACATATACTAGATATATATTATATATATGATATCTACATCATGTAAATAATTCTGGATTTAATGGACTTTTGACCACATAGACAACATGTAAATATAAGAAGTTCATTTTTGACACCAGTACCAAATATCGACAAAAAAATCCATTATTAACTTAAATTATCACATGATGTTTATAACATTGTAATAATTGATATTAAAGAAATAATAAACATGAAAAAGGTTATTAAGCAAGTAGAAATAAACTGTAGTTTATTATTAGAGAGATTAACGAACGAACGGGTCTTGTTGGACATGAGGTAAGGGACATCGTCTTAATCTCCTTTTATTGAGGAATATTTAGTTTTATACTATAATATATTTTATACATTGTATATACCCCATTGAATTTTACTTTTATTCAAAATGAATATTTTCACAACTAAGAGTTTTACTAAACTATAAAAAAATGTTTCTTTTAATGTAAGCAGTGACAACGACCTTTCCGCCGCCGCGAGTATTATTTGATCTTTGGCTTCCTTAACAAGCTGTAATGTTTTTCATAGGAAAATAAATACCATATACTCTTTAAAATATTTTTAATTGAAAATGTTATTTATAAAAACTTTTTTATGTCAATATATTTACATGATATTTTGTGATTGAAATGAGAAATGTTATCTTTCCTTTATGTTTGTTTTATGTGTAATGAATATTTTATGGTTCTTGGGGATTATTTACGTATACAGGTGGTTTTGTGATAAACCTAGGGTGGGTGAGCCCGAGATAGCTCTCCAATACATTGGGTAATGTTATAGAGGTAAACTTGAATGTTTCTCCAAATATATTTTGGGAATATACTATAATGGGTATTCCAAATGTAACTCCCTACGTAGCTGTGATAGCTAAAATGTAAGTATGATGTGGCTGCCACATGTTACCATTATGATTTATGATTTATATGTGTTATTAATAAATCTTATGATTTCATGAGGTTTGTTAAAGAGTTTATGTTATGTATGTAATGATGAACTAATGTTTTCTTTCTTTGTTTTATAACCCTTACTGAACTTTTTATCCTCATCCCATGTTTTGAAATATTTTTCACCAGACTTAATGATGAATATGATCAAGGATGGGATCAAGGAAAAGTCATGTTGTCTAAGACATGAAACAAGACATGAATCGTTTTTTTCAAGAGTTTTTATTTTATGAAAAAATGGAAACTGAGTAGAAGTGTTTACCTTGTAATTTTTGAGATGTAATGTAATACTAATGTCCTAACTGCGTGAAACTCTAAACATGAAAATATCCTCAATGTGAATTATTCATTTAATTCAAGATTATGTAAATTTTAAGGTCGGTTCCTTATAGTTGGCATCAAAGGTCGGTTTAGATAACTTTAGATGTTAGGATATTGTTAAATTAATGTCCATAAATTAATTTATGGTAATATTGAAGTGATATAGCATTTACAGATTACCATGTTGCTTCGCTTAAGATATTTCAATGTTTAAAATGTTTTTCCACAGAGGAAACAAGGGCGCTATATTGGGATGAAATCACGAGGAAGAAAACCTTCCAAATCTGCAACCTGAGATGGTTAGAATTGGAACTAAATAGTTTTTGGTAGTGGTGGCATAGTTGGATTGTGCTTTAAATGGTGGTGGTATCCATGCATGAGATTTGCCAGATCGACCACATAGGAACATGTCAGTAGTGGAGAAATCCATGAAGCAACATCCCCATAATTCAGAGGACCATCTAACCCTATACTAGTAGAAGGGTCAATTAAAGCACTAGAAGATATTTTTGATGTCATGGGGTGTTTATAACTTCAAAAGTTTATTCTAGCTGTTTACCGATTTAATGGTGAAGCTGGTCAGTGGTGGTAGATGGTGAAAAATATTAGGGATAGTATAGATATTTATGATATTTATTAGGATTAATTCAAAGTTATGATTCCTGAGAGATATTTTCTTATGGTGGTATGTCTTAGGATGAAAAAACAATTCCTAGAATGGAGACAGGAGGATTACTCAGTGGATACTTATGAAGAAAAATTCACTCTACTGGCAAGGTATCCTCCAAATTTCATTCGATATCTTGATAGTACAATCAACAATTTTTACTCAGGATTAAATCCAGAGTATCGAAGGGATTTAGCTTCTCGTGAGTTTAATAGTTATGAAAAACTTGTTTGATGTGCAGAGAAGGTGGAAATAGAGTTTGCCAATGATCATGGGTTCTTTGAAAAACAACATAATAAGAGGTCAAGGTGATAGGAGAAAGAGAAGAAATCTTCAAAAAAGTCTGATGATAAAAAACATAAGTTTAGAGTTTTTGAAAATTGTGGTAAAAATCATGCTGGGGAATGTATTTTGAATTTTGGTAAGTGCTATCGATGTGGTAAAATGGGACATGAAGCTCATAATTGCACTGAAGATGATCAGGGTAATGATAAGACAAAATCTGATTTAAAATCAGTAAAATGTTTTAAGTGCAATTAAATGATTCATTATGCAAATGAGTGTCAAATGAAGAACTCAACTGAGGGAAAGCAACCAAACTACAAGTAGAAAGGGGTGGTGAAGTCCTTTTCAACTACTTCAGCAAATGTTGGGCAATCAAATGAAGTAGTATCAGGTACATTGTTTTTTTTCAGATTATGAAAATGTGTTGTTTGATTTGGGGTCTACACATTTTTTAATTTCGGTGAAGTTTTATAGTAAATTGAGAATTCTATCTCAAGATATGAATCATGATATTATGGTAAAACACCTAGAAGAAATGTTCAATCAAAAAGAAATTATGAGAACCTTCTTGTCCTTTTGTGCAGAAATAATCTACCTGCAAAAATTATTGTTTTTCCTCTATTAGAGTTTGATGTTATTCTGGGTATAGAATGGATTTCTGTTTATCATTCTATGATTAACTGAAGAGCTAAAGAGGTTTATTTTTAGAAGGAGTTTTAGTTTGTGTACAATAATGAACCCTTAATTTTGATAAAATATCAGGATGCTAAGAAACAAGTAAAAGATGGAAATGAATGTTACCTTTCACATTTTGTTGAAAATAAAGGAACTGTTCAGATTAATGATGAGCTGATGGTAAATGAGTGCCTTCATATTTTTCCGGATGAGATACCAGATATTATACCTAATCAAGAAGTTGAATTTACTATTGACTTAATTCCTGATGCTAAGACAATTTCAAAACCCTCCTATCTATTATCTCATATTTAACATTAGGAGTTAATGAAGAAATTGCAGGAGTTATTAGATAATGTTTTCATTCGACCTAGCACTTCACCATGGGGTTCTCCTATATTATATGTTAAAAAGGAAGATCGTTCAATGAGAATGTGCATTGATTATAGAGAACTGAATAACGTCACTTTTAAGAATAAGTATCCTTTGCCTCATATTGAAGATTTTTTTGATCACCTCCAGGGAGCTTAGTATTTTTCAAAGATTGAATTGAGATCGGGGTATCATCAGTTGAAAGTAAATGAAGAAGGCATTCTAGAGACCATGTTTTGTACTAGATATGGACATTATGAATTTTTAGTTATTCCTTTTGGTTTAACCAATTATCCTACAATATTAATAGAACATATGAATAGAATTTTCCGTGAGTTCATGGATAAGTTTTTGGTTGTGTTAATTGATGATATTTTGTTCTATTCCAAAAGTAAAGAGGAATATGAAAGTTTTTTAAGGGTTGCCTTTCAAACCTTAAATAAAAGGAAACTATTTGGTAAATTCAGAAAGTGTGAGTTTTGGTTACAAAAAATTTCTATCATTGGTCACATTATTTCAAAAAATGGCATAACTGTTGATCCTACTAATAAAAAGTTGTTGAAGAATGGTTAAGACCCAAAAATATAACTGATATTTGTAGCTTTCTTGGTTTGGAAGGTTATTATCGGAGGTTTGTTGAAACTTTTTCACAGTTATATAGTCTAAGGACTAAGTTAACTTGAAATGGTGTTAAATTGGTTTAGACAAAAGAATCTGATGATTGTTTTCAGGAATTGAAAGGAAGATTGGTGAATGCTCCAGTTTTGGCACTACCTTCCAGAAATGGTGAGTCTGCAATCTATGGTGGTGCTTCATTGAGAGAAATTGGTTGTGTCTTTATGCAGAATGATCAGGTAATTGCTTATGCTTCACAACATTTGGAACCTCATTAGTTAAATTACCCTACACATGATTTGTAATTAGCTAATATTGTTTTTTCTTTAAATATTTGGAGGCATCATCTATATGGAGTAAAATGTGAAATATATATTGATCACAATGTTTAAAGTATATATTCACTCTAGAAGAATTGATCATGAGATTGGGGAGATGATTAAAATTAATATGGGATTATGATTTCACGATTCATTATCATCCAGGAAAGGAAAATAAAGTGGCTGATGCTTTGAGTTAAAAATGTAATGCTTCATTGAGCATTCAACATTTGGAATGACATCCTTTGGTTTTTGATTTGATGAACTTTATAATAGAGGTTTTTGGTCCAAGAAATTCTTATATTTTGGTTCAGGTGTCAGGGAAATCATCCCAATCAGACCGAATAAAGCATGTACAGAAGAAAGACAGTGTGTTGCAGAAAAAGGTTGAGTTGGTTCAGAAGGGTATGTTTCCTGAATTTAACATTGATAATGATTGTGCTTTAAGATTTAGAAAGAGATTATGTGTGCCTTGTGATTCAAAATGGAAGAATGAGTTGTTATGTGAAACTTATAGTTCCCCGTTATTAGTTCATCCTGGCTGTACTATGATGTGCATAGATCATTAAGAGTATTACTAGTAGGATAGAATGAAATGAGATATTGATGATTTCTCTATGAAGTGTTTTACTGGTCAGAATTTTAAAGTAGAGTTGTAGTTACCGAAAGGGATGCTTCAGTCATTACTGGTTCCAAAGTGGAAATGGGAAAATATATCCATGGACTTCATTGTGGGATTACTGATGAAATCTAAAGGTAATAATGCAATCAGGGTTATTGTCGATCGATTGACTAAATCTACCCATTTCCTTCCAATTCAAGATACTATGTCTCTAGATAAAATTTCTCGGTTATATGTTTATGAGATAGTCAAGTAGCATGGTGTTCCCCTCTCCAATGTATCTGATCGTGATACCAGGTTTAATTATAAATTTTGGAATGACCATTAGAGGTCGTTGGGTACACAATTGAATTTTAGTACAGCTTTTCATCTACAGTTAGATGGACAGTCAAAACGTACAATTCAGACCTTGTAGGACATATTACGTGCTTGCTCGATGGATTACCTATGAAGATGGGACTAAAATATTTCTTTGGTTGAGTTTTCTTATAATAAATGTTTTCATTCCAGTATACAGATGGATCCATTTGATGAATTATATGGGAAGTGGTGTCAAACACTAAATTTTTGGGGATAAAGTAGGTGAAAGGAAGTTGATGGGACCAGAATTGGTAGAAGAGATTACAAAAAAAGTTATATTGATTCTGAATCACATGAGAATAGCTCAGAGAAGTTAGAAAAGGTATGGAGATAATTAGAGGAAGGATCTTTCTTTTGTGGTAGGTGATCATGTTTTTTTCAAAGTTTTTCCATGAAAAAGTGTGATGCATTTTGGTATGAAGGGAAAGTTTACTAGGAGGTTCATTAAACCTTATGAAGTCATGGAGAAAGCAGGATATGTTGTGTATAGAGTGGCTTTACATCCATTTTGCTCCCAGGCACGCAATGTTTTTCATGTTTCAATGTTAAGAAAGTATATGCCAGATCTAACTCATTTTTAAGTCTAAAGGGAGTTCAGTTGGAAGAGAATATCTCTTATGAGGAACAACCAGTCCAGATTATTGACCATAGAGAGCAAGTTTTACGGAATATGGTAATTCACCAGTTAAAGGTTTTTTGAAAACACCATATAGATGAAGCGGCAACCTGGGAATCTAAAAATTCTATGAGGGATAAATACCCTCATTTATTTGATAAGTGAATAAAATCACAAAGATGCAATTTCCAAGGGGGGGTGGCAGATGTAACATCCCAGGTAAATAAATAAATATGAAATTTTCATATTTATTAATATTTTTGAATTAAATATTAATTTTACTTTAAAGGGTATGCTATGTTCGTCGGTGTGCTTGATACGCAACAATGAGTTTCATTGAAATCTTACGTTGCACAATAATAATAATATAATTTTTTTAAAATGGTAGATAATGCCTAATTGTTATATTGGATGGAATGAACTTAACTAACTAAAATATGATTATACATCTTTGTTAAATGTTTTTACATTTATCCAAAAAAAGATAGATGCTTAAAATTTGAATGAATATAATTTTGAGCATAATTTACTTTAAAAGGAAGATTTATGGCCTTTTAATGGAGAACCATCTTTAAATCTATTTCTGGTCACATTTATATGTTCTATTTGAAAAAATAAAATTATTCCATAGAACCGGGACATCATCATTTAATTTGGATGAAATTATAGTATTTTTCTAATAATGTTCATTTTTTAAATAATTGTGAAAAATACTGTATTTTAATTCGAAACTGCATTTTAATAAAATATATTTATTTTTTTGGATGATATTTTTATTTTCTAAAAGTGTAATTAGAATATATTTTTACCAATTCATACAATTTTGATCATTGAAATTAATTTCACATTTTAATTGGTCATAAACAAGTGTCAGTCTTTTGATAGTTATTTCTTAAAAACACGCATTTTGTTTTAACAGCGGGAATTAATTTCTGCAACTTCTGTGTTATGAATTTGGAAAAAAGGATTCCATATTTGGAATCATTATTTCCAAATTGTGTAAATAGGTATCTTTTATTTTTAGATGTTATGAATATTTATTTAAGTAAATATTTTATTTACCATGGTTAAAGAGAAAAGCTCGTAAATATGGGTAAACAAATATTAGTATAATAATATAAAATTACACTAACATGTGTCCTAATTCTATTGGATGATATAATTCATAAAATTAGAATCCTTGGGTCAATTTTTGGACCCCATGGGGCCACTTGGGAGTGATAATGACACTTTAATTTAATTTACTTAAAGTAAAGACAAAAATGACATAAACAAATAACTTTTAGTAATTTAATTTTTACATAAATTTATAGAAGTTATATTTTCGACTATAAATATTATTAGGAAATATAATAATAATTGACACATCATGTAATTTTTTTAATAATTTTTAGAGATCAAATAAACTAAATTATTTCTGACAAAATAATGATGCAGTGTTTACCTCATTAATAAATGATTTAAATAAATAAGATTATAAAGATTAAAATAATATACAAAACCTATCCAATTCTAATTGGATGATTTTATTTCAACCGTTATTCATCGTATATTTGAAGTTAATAAGTTTTGGACATTTAAAAATAGAAAATCATTATGTAATAAAATAATATTTTTAAACTTTCCTAAAGATCCCATCCTCCCCCTTATAAAAGCCCTCACATCTAACCCATTACGCACACCTCTCAAGAACCTTTGATCATACAAACACTGCCCAAATAATCTCTCATGATCCCTATCTTCTCTTTAAAAGCCTTAACTTAGGCATAAGACACTTCGAGAAGCCTTTCTGGTTCAAAGCTAAGGGAGTTACCCGATTTAAAGGTAACAATTTCTTTTAAATTATTTTATTTTATTTTACTTCTCCAACACCAAAACTCTTTTTATTATTATATTTATAACAAAACAAGTATTCTCGATATACTAGGATGTTTTTATGAAAGGTATTCTAATTACACTTACACACGCCATCATCTAATGGGTAAAGAACATATTGTTTCTGTGGATGGAAAACTATCGCCCCATGAAACAATGATTGTTCAATTTTCTCCTTCCACCTCTCACGGTGGACATTAAGATGGAACTGTATTTATATATGATACATATTATCTTTATTTTTTATTTATTCTTCTGTATTTTTTCAATTATATCATGCCTTTATGGTTTCCATTTTGGGTAAACGCGATAATTTCATTTGAGGAAGTGAAGACTACCACCCCATCAAAGTGATATTTACTCATTAATGTCATATGTGGGACGTATTAAGGATAGAGTTAATGATATTAAATATGATATTATACTAGAATTATAATATAACTTTGTATCATTATGTTTTAATTCTATTAAAATGAGAAATAGAAATGACAGTAGCGTTTATGCGTAAGCATGACTTACCGTCTCCATGAACGATGCATTTTATTTATTATCTCCAAATGTTATTTAATATTATAAATTCATATATATACTTGATATATATGATATATATGATATCTAAATCTTGATTATAATTCTAGATATAATGGGATTTTACCACATAGACAACTTGTAAATATAAGAAGTTAATTTTTGACTCAAGTACCAAATATCGACAAAACAACCATTATTAACATAAACGATTACATGACGTTTATAACATTTTAATAATTGATATTAAAGGAATAATAAACATGAAAAAGGTTCTTATACATGTATAAATTAACATTATTTTATTTTTCAAGAGATTAAAGAACAAACTGGTCATGTCGGATATTAGGTAAGGGACTTCATTTCAATCTCCTCTCATTGAGGCATATTTAGTTTTATACCATACATTGTTTTATACATTGTATAAACCCTATTTAATTTTACTTTTATTCAAAAGTAATCTTTTATATACTAATTGTTTTCCCAAATGACAAAAAATAATGTTTCCTTTAATGTACGCGGTGATAACGACATTTCTAACGTCGCGAGTGTTATTTGATATTTGTCTTCCTTAACAAGCTGTAATGTTTTTAAAAGGAAAATAAATACCACATACTCTTTTATGTACTTTGTAATTGAAAATGGTTTTGATAATGGATTTGATATGTCAGTATATTAAAAAGATATATTTTGAGAGAAATGTGGAAATTTTATCTTTCCTTTTTGTTTGTTTTATTTGTTATTAATATGTAATGGTTCTTGAAATTTTTTTACATATACGGGTTGTTCCGTGATAAACCTAGGGAAGGTGATCTTGGGTTAGATCTTCAATGCATTTGGTAACATGAAGGAGGAAAATGTGAATGTTTCTCCTAAGAGATTTAGGGAATATACTATGATGAGTATTCCAAATGTAACTCTTTATATAGCTGTGATAGCTACAATATAAGTATGATATGGATGCAACAAGTTACCTTTTGGATTTATGATTTATATGTGTTATTCATAAATCTTATGATTTCATGAGGATTGTTTAGGAGATTATCTTTTTTTTGTAATGACGAACTAATGTTTTCTTTCATTGTTTTATAATTCTTATCGAGCTTTTTATGCTAAACCCAAGATTTGAAATGTTTTTCACAGGACTTAAAGATTAATAGGGTCAAGGATGGGATCAAGGAAAAGTCATGCTGTCTAAAACATGGAACTAGACATGACTCTTTTTTTCAATAGTTTTTAATTAATAAAAAAATGGTAACTGACTAGAAGTGTCTTCCTTGTAATTTTTGAGATATAATGTAATAGTTAGGGCCTAAATCTCTAAAACTGTAAACCTAAAAAGATCCTCAATGATAATTATTAATTTAATTCATGATTTTGTAATGTTTAAGGCTGGGTCATTATAAATAATATTATAATTTAACCAATAATCAATATAAAAACAAATAATAACTCATAATGCACCGTCGACCAATACACACTCAAAGAAGCCAAACTAAGTCCCTTGAAAGTTAACATATCTTCCAAGTAAGCTTGGTTATGGAAAACAAGTTATCCCAATAGAAAATATTCATTATAATGATAGGATCAAAATCATTGAGTGGGTCTCCCCATTACTTATAAGTCTCAAAATATATGATGTATTTGTATATTAAATATAATAGTATAAAAAAATTAAAAAATCCTAATCCTTTTTTGATTCATTTTATAATAAAGATAATTCTCATAAGAAATATAAAAAATAAGAAGTATTCAAAAAATTAATCTCTAAATTGATATGTAATTACATCATATTTATCAATTTTATGAAACTACATCCCAATATAGATATAATCTATAGAATTCATTGATCACCAAAATAGTCATGACATTGAAAATTTCATAAAAGAGGAGCATAAAAAACATTAACCACTTATTTAGGAGGATTCCACAAACTATACCATTACAAAATTTATTAAAATAAACATTATAAAACATCAAAATATGGCCTAAATGGACGTAATACTAATATTTGTAACATCAAAGACAATCTATTAAGATATTTTTATTTTCTAAGAGCCTCTATCATATGTTCCGAGGTATTAAAAGTTATTTGATGAGAATCTATTGAGTATGTAGTTGGTTGTGGATGAAGATAGAATTTATACTTTAAATACCACTGATTAAAATGTAATTTATTCATTGGGAATAAACTGTGAAAATAGATTAGTGATAAAAATCATTCACACCATAACCCCAATTTTTGCATATTAATTTCCACAATTTGGGAAACATAACCTGATTATATGTGTTTTTTGGAGTGTGAGTTTCATGGGCTATTTACATATTAAATTTATAATTTATGATTTAAACCCCTCATCAAAAATATGATTTTATGTGACACTCAAGTAATAATCACTTACCCCATTGTATTGACAATCAACTTGAAATTAATATATTCTAAATGATATTCATTGTATCTTTCTCTTTATAATCGCTTTATTTAATTCACGATCACTTGATATGCAGTGTTTCTCAACATCATCTAAGGGGAATTTATTCTTTATTATTTCTCTTATTTCATCAGCATTTTTTATTAATATTTGAATATGTGATCAGGTGGTGGTGATTTTTTTCAAATATGGACCATGAGATTCTTTTATTTTTAATTATGTCTCAATTTTGGATATTTTTGTTGATGTTTGGGTTTTGTTCCCAGTTAAATTTTTTTATGTTTCGAAATTTTTGTGGCTTTTATGATGGTACACAAGCACTGCATGGTCAGCCAAAACCATACAGTCAACCCCAAAACCCATGCGACCACCTCTTGAATGGACAGAAGGGACCAAACAGTTCAGACATGGGATCGTGAATCATGTGGGGTGACAGTTCAGTTTCTGAGTATTTAAAATAAGTAAATATAATGAAAATAAAATAAAAAATTAATTAATATAAGAAAGGCAAAATAAAATTATGATAATGTTATAATAATAATAATCTTATTATTATTATAATTATTAAATAAGATAAATGGTTATTATTATTATCAATATCATGATTCTATTATTATTATTATTAACAATGAAATGAAATGAATATTATTATTATTATTATTATTATTATCATAACTTTGTTATGAACAAATTATTATTATTATTGTATTTTTTATTCGATTTTATTTTATTTCTTATAAACCATTTGCGTGTTCCCCCTTCCTTTTCCCTCACACATGATTTCCATGCCTTTACCTCTTCCCCTATCTTTACTCAGGACCCTCCAATTCCCCTCACCCTACTCATGGGACCCCTCTCATCTAGCCGACCTCCTCTTAGCCGCATAACCCCTCCATCTGGCCTCCTCTCCATCACGTGACCCTGCCAGTGGCCTACTATCTGGTATGCGACCTCGCCAGTGGCCTCCTATCCGACACATGACCACATCCGTGCCCTCCTTCTCTAGTGGTGGCTCCTCCTCTTATGAGTCTCCATTCCCCCTTTCCCCATATTTCTTGAGTTTCCTTAATTTTATGGGGTGTGTGGTGTTTGACCAAACCCTAATTGCTAGGGTTGATTTTTGGCATAATTTATCTCAATTTCTAGGGTGTGAGGATTGGCCTTCGGGGTTTTCTCTTCCTCCTTTAAGAGTTTTCCATTGTTCTCACATCGAAAATGTAGGTTAATTCATGTTTTTCCTTTCCAAATCAATCATTTAATGCATGACTTGTTATAATTAATTTTTATACATGTTTCCTATGCTCATGATGCTATTGGTTATCCTATTAAGGGGTTTTCAAATTAGTATAATTTTCTAAAAATAGATTTTGAGGTGACTCATGGTTTATGATTACATGTGTTAATACTAAATGTGTTGGATTAGGTGCCAAATATTGTTTTGATAATTTTTAAATTTGATTCTCACCTCTATAAGGAATATATTTACAATATTATGGAGTCTTCATGTTGATATACATTGTTAAAAATATATTTTTAAGTGATTATTTGGATATTCTTATATATTTATACACCCATTATGTTTGTTAAAATGTCTTCTGTTCTTTAAAAATGAAAGAAACCTTGTTGTTTCATATGTCCCTTGTTTTGGTTTGGTAAACTAGATCTAATGCATGAACATTGAAGAATGCATGACTTATAATTATTTTATGGATTGATAGTTGGGGTGGAAAAAGTATTTAAAGGATTCCCTTTGTTTTAAAATGGGTTATTATGTTTTTGAAATAAAAAATGGTTGATGGGTTTGGTCAAAAGTAAATGTTTAATTTTTGAAAATCGTTTTGAGTATTTCCATGGTTGTCTAGGTGTTCCATTAGATTTTGGAACATACAATGGGGCAGTAGGTTCACACATGGTTTTGAACATAAATGAATCTGACACATTAAAGTGGTGGTTTTTTCATAAACCTTTGGTTTTAGAAATGGTTTTGTAAATGTATGTGGTGTTTTAAGTAAATGGCCCATTTGACATCTTCAATTATTTTAAGAATTATTAATATTATTTTGGAAGAGGATAGAGGTGGAATTATATTTGGAATAAAAAGGCTAGTTTGGATTTGTTTTTTTAATAGGACATCTGTAAAAGGGATGGAATATATTATTCAATGATTTTCCATTTTATTTTGTGTTTTTTTGAAATGGAATGTGGTTTTCAAACTGTGAATTTCTGATTAGAATATCTAAAATGGTTTTTGAAATTGTTTAAGGTTTATATGAAGTGGAAGCTCGGTTGGAACGTTTAATAATTTGAGATATATATATAGGTAACCTCTATATGAGGGATATCCCTTTATGGGTTATTATATATGGTGTCTATGATTGGGGTAGGAAAATAGGTTATGGAATAAAAGGCGAGTCAAACATGAGAGGGCCTCTTACTTACACAATATTACTACCACCATGGGTTCCTAGGTGTCTATTATAATATTGACTAGCGGTTTCTAATCAAACCCGATTAGATAGGTTGGTACCCCTAGATTTTTTGTCAGGCTAGTTTGGTTGTTCCACTAGTGAGGCTAGTTTAGAGAAGATAGTTGGTTATAGACTTAGGGGATTCTCCATACGCCAGTAGGTGGTTCTAAATCGAGTACTTCTAGGGGTCCTTTAGGGATGTTTGGGATTTACCATAGTTATTATATATGTTTGATTTTTTATTTTTCTCTACACTTGGTTTTTAGTTTCCACTTCCACTTTATTTTCAGTATCGGATAGTTTATTTTTTTACCTTACCCTATTTATTTATTTTATGCATAGCCAACTATTACATTGTCGGGGGTTCAGTTTCTAAAATAGTAAAAAAATATTTTGAAAATGTAAAAGGTGTGCATGTGTCTTAATTTAAAAAGGAAAGGGAGATTTATTTAACCACATGGGGAAATTTTTTTAAATATATATTTTCAAACTAGTATTAAAGGATTGTATTGAAAAATTGATTACATGGAATCTATGTTTATTGGATATTGATCTATAAATCTTACACCCTACTTTTACCTTTTAGGGACGGTAGAGCAGTGTTGTGTTTGAGGTACTATTTTTTATAGGTTATTTTTTTAGATGCTCATGATTGGAGTATGTTCATTGGTAGATAGTGGGGACCTTGAGGTCACACAAAGACTGTGTTGGTAGTGGTTTAGTTTCTATTTTTTTAGTTTAGCTTCTCTCTTGTGCAGTTATTGTTGTTTTTATCTTGATCAACTACTTATTTATATATGATTATTTATTATATTCTATTACATGTCCAATTTTTTATATTGTTCAAGGTATGTTTTTTCTAAATTCATTGACATTGGTCCTACATTTGGATTCCCGACACTA
Organism: Viscum album; assembly: GCA_963277665.1. Classification (NCBI taxonomy): domain Eukaryota; kingdom Viridiplantae; phylum Streptophyta; class Magnoliopsida; order Santalales; family Viscaceae; genus Viscum; species Viscum album. The sequence continues at coordinate 1,095,435,424 of OY728131.1, read as the reverse complement.
GTTTCCATCACAATGGGATTGGAAACACTATTCAGTCCATACAACATAGTGACTTTGGTGACCGGTTCAGGGTATGCCTAGGTAGGTTCCTGACAAAATGGTATTAGAGTAGGACCCTATTATTTTCAGTGTATGGTAGTTGGATATTAGGACTTTAGGGACATGAGAGGTAGGTGTGGGAAGGGGGACATGAACCCATTATCAAACTGATCCTCAAGTCAGTAGGGGTAGTCCCATAATTGAGTCCTTTGCCTTTGTTTAGGATTGAGTGATAACGATGGAAGAAAGATGATGATACTTCATGATTTCACAAGAATTAGTAACCTATGTGTATTCTGAGTACATTCTATATTATCTTCCTAGATTTTGATACATATATGTGGTATGGATCACTAACAGGTCACCGAGTTATTAAAAGATACTAGTTCCTCTTTTTGACAGTTTGGAAAAATTTATTGTTCTCCTTTGTTTTGGTTGTTGTAAATGTGTTTTATAGAAAATTAATGTTGTTTTATAAATAAAAAATAATTCTTTTAAATGGGTTTAAATTTATAAGACGATTTTTAAAATATAATTTGTTCTGGTTTGAGGATTTTTTAAATATTTGGACTTGCTCAGATAATGGATAGGGTGCGACCCTCGATGCTCTTTATGAATGTTGGAACATGTGAGGGTATGTGTTTGAGAAGTGTATATTTTCACTTATGGATGGATATAGTGGAACACATGTGTGATGGTTCATGGGATTCCATGGGTGTTTATTTGAAAACAATGTCTTGGCCTTGTTTTTCTTAAGGTGGGTTTTTAAAGGGATGTCTTTCGATATGTTTATACTTTTTTGGTTTTTGAACCAATTTTTTTAGTTAAGGTGATATTTTTCATTGTACATCAACTTGATATTAGTTTTAGTTCTTTTCTTTATATTATGTTCAGAAAATTCCACCCTCAAAGGTCCCCCATGTTTTTGATGAATCATACATAGTTTTTTATTCTTCTCAAATGATACATATCCTTCAGAGTGGCCAAGGTTTTTTAGATGACATGATGTGACATGAAGAGGTTGAGTGTGTCTTCAAGGATATGGGAACATCTGAATCTGTCAGAGTATGCACTGTATTGGGTCGTTTTGAAGGTCCAGGTTTGTCCGAAATGGAGTTTTTCACACTGGCACCATTGTGAGCTGGGGTAAAATGGGATATTATTTAGTCTGGCTTCATCTGATAGTTCATACCTATGTTCTTGAAGAAGGGTTTATGATTGAGGGATAATCAAGCCTGACTGTGAGGTAGGAGATTCTTCATCCATCAGTGCCCCAACTATATGTCTTGGGGTGAAGCTCATGAATAGCCATGAGTTTCCATCAATGTTTGAAACCTCATCCTTGTTTCGTCATTCATGTTCTGATAGAGATTTTAAATGTTTCCTAATATTTTTTATTCCTACTATTATATTTTTGTCTTCTATTTGGTAGTGTGATGGAATTTATATATTGAAATATAATAAGTCATGTTTCTTTGAATGTGGATTTTAGAACGGTTCATTTTTTTAACATAAGTGTTCCCCTTATGATGGTTGGATCTGGATTGGGTTTTACGTGTACTCTCTTGGATATTTTCTGGTTCTATTGGATGGGTGGAAAATAGATCCACTTCATTTTTGGGTTTTATTTGGTGTTCCTTATCGGGAGGTTTTCCCCTATTATTGGGGGTTTGGTTGGTGTGTGAAAATATTCTAGTTCTAGTGGTGGGTTTTTCCGCTCATGCTATGGATGTTGGTTTGGATTGGTTGGGAGATCTTGTGTTCCCCCCTCCCTAGGGTGGTGTTTTTGGGTTTTAATAACTATGATAGTTGAGTACATGTGGTAGAGAGAACCCCCTCATGTTCTCACATTCTTTGGTGACATGGGTTCTTCTAAATCGTTCGAGTGTGACTTGTGGAGTGAAAGTTCACCTTGAGGTTCTTATTTTCTTTCAGACATGTCTAGGTATGCATTCATGTTTTGGTTATCTTTCAACTGGGTGACATTATGGGGGAAGAAAGAGTTTATGGTGTGAATAATTTACACACCTAGACCATGAGATTATTTTAATTTTAATTATTTCTTCATGTTGGATCTATTGGTCGATGTTCAGGTTAGGTTATGAATTTAAATTTTTGATGTTTGGATAGTTTTTTGGATTTTATGCATTAACACAAGCACAACACGATTAGTTGAAACCATGAGGTTAGCCTATGAACTCATGTGACTGCTTTTGGAATGGATATTAGCTACCACACGGTTCTCATGATGTTGCTTGAGCCTTGCAGGGTGATCGTGTTGTTTCCCAATATTTAATATAAAAAAATTGAATGAAAATAAAATGAAAAATAATTAACATAAAATAAGATTGGTGAAATAAAATTAGGATAATGTTTTAATAAAAATAATATTGATATTAATATTATTAAAGAAAATAAATGATTAAATTTTTTGTTATTAAAGTCATGAAGTCTATTATTATTATTATTAATAAAAATGATAAGAATATTATTGTTATAATTATTATTATTACAATTAATTTAATCATTATGTGGTTATTATTATGATTATGACTATTATAAATTTGGTATTTGTTTATTTATTTTTACTTTTATTTTTAGATACCCTAAGTTGATTCCCCCATCCTCCTCCCTCACCCCTATATGCGGTGCCCCCTCTCACATCTCCCAACATGCATCCCCCTCACCCTCAACTTACTCATGCAACCCTTCCCATCCTTCAGGACTTCTCTCTAATGCATGAACCCTCCATCCGACCTCTAGTATTGTGCACGACCCTACCGATGAACTCCTCCCTAATGGGCCACCCCATCGATGACATCTTATCTATCGCATGACCTCACCGACATCACCCTCTTCTCAGGGTGAGACCCCAACGACAAACTCCTCCTCTGGAGGCAGCTCCACCGGAAGTGAGTATCCCTTTTCCCCTTTCCCTCTATTGTGTGGGATTCCTTAATTTTATGGGTTTATTGGGTTTGGTTGAACTATGATGGATAAGTTTGATTTATTGATTTATTTTTGTTGATGTATACAGTGTGAGGATTTTCCTTCAGGATGTTCTCTCCCTCCTTTGAGAGTTTCATCACATACACACACCGGTAAAATTTGTCAATTTGTGTTTTTCCACTATGAAGAAATCCATTGATTCTTGTCTAGTTAAAATTAATATTTATACATGTTTTCCATGCCCATGATGATATTGGTTATCCTATTATGGTGTTTTCAAATTATTAGAATTTGTTTAAAATAGGTTTTGAGGTGATTTTTGGTCTATGCTTTTATGTGTCTATGCTAAATGTGTTTGATTTGGTGCCAATTTCTCTTTTAATAATTTTTAAATAGGATTAAAACCTCTATAATTCATATAGTAAGATTATCTTCAGGTCTTCAGGTTGATATAAATTGTTAAAAATGTCATTTAAAGTAATTCTTGGGATATGCCTATGTATTTATACACCAATTATGTTTGGTTAATTGTTTTCTCTTTAAAAATGAAATCATCCATGTTGTTTCATTTTTCCATTGTTGTTATTTGGTAAACTAGATTTAATTTATGTAATTAGAAGAATGTGTGACTTAGATGTCCATTATTGATTGAGAATTGGTGTTGTCGCATTTTTTAAAGGATTCTCTTTGTTTTTAACATAGTTATCATGTTTTTGAAATCAAATAGCTTTGGAGAATTTGGTGAATAGTAAATGCTGAATTTCTTAAAAGGGTTTTTGTGCATTCAAGGTTGGTCTAGGTGTTCCATTGGGTGTTGGCACAACCATGGATGAATTAGGTGCACACATGGATGTGCATTCAAATGATTATGACACTTTAAAGTGGTGGGTTTTACCTATACCTTGGAGGGTTTTGTAAATATATTTGGTTTTGGATGGAAAAGTACCATTTTTAATCACTAATTATTTTATAAAATATTTAATTTGTTTTGGATGAGATAGAGGTGGAATTAGATTTGAAATAAAAATTCATGTTTGGAATTATGTGTGTGAATGTGATGTTTTATAAACGATTTGGGATAAACTATGCAAAGAGTTGCAATTTTATTTAGTTTTTTAAAAGGAATGAATTTTGAAAAGTGTAAATTACCAATTTTCATCCTTAAAATGTTTTGTGAACTAGTTGAAGGTGTATATTATGCGATGACCTGGGTGGTACATTGAATGATTAGATATATATATTTATATAGAGAACTTCTATTGGAGGAATATCCCTTTACATGTTATCATATTGGGTTTCCATGTTTGGGGTAGGCATGTAAAGACCCGATGCTTAACGTAAATGTACATTACATTACATTTGCGGAATACTTAGTACATAACAAAAACACACACACAAGGATCATAATAGTTTAGTGTCTTTGGAAACTCAGAACGTAATCTTCTAATCGTGGTGAAAGATCTTCAAAATCTCTCATAAATATCTTCCTTTATTTTACCTAAAACTTTTCTTTATATCCTAGGGAAAAGAAAACATAAAAGGGTGAGCTTAAATGCTCAGTAAGGGTAAACAAATGAAATATCAATCACATCATATTCATAAGAATATAACATTTTGGAAATCTTAACCTGCAAAAGAGAGCATAATTTCATATCATGGGATAAATCATAGTAGTGAAATGAAATCAAAATAAACATAACATAAAACATGAAACTTTGTGGCATACACACATAATCATAGAGAATCATATCTTATTAGTCAAGTCTCATTGCCAAGACTATCTTAGTGGACAAATTCCCTTTCTGAACTGAGTCACCCTCGTTTCAGTCCTATTTCACGGAACCGATATAACCTACCATTCCAGCCATGTCTATCTCATGAGATATAAAATCTTCACCCAATGTATTGGAGGGAGATATAGGTCCCACCCATCTCATAATGATACCATTCTTATGTGTGCCACAAAATCATAAATCATACATCATTGCATAACCCATGAAATAAAAATGGGAATCTTAAACATCATGACATCATAAAACAATTCATATAAGATAAAGGAATTCATAAAAATAATTCCATCACAACATAGTCAAATCAATTTAATAATAGGGATAGAAACAGAACCCTTTATTATCTTAGATGGAAAATAATTTTGATAAAACACTTGAACTCCATTCTTGAGGAAAATATCCTTTCTTCTTCAAAAACACTTTTCCTTTCTTAATATGTCATAAAATTATAAATTCAAATAAGTTGATTAAAAATAAAATTGAAAACCATTAAAGGAAGTTTCTTGGAAATAATGTTTTAAAAATCCATTCATGCCGTATAAGTTAAAAAAACATTCTTCTCGTACTTTTTTCGAAAAAGTCAAAAAAGTACCTCGAACGGAAAACGACAAAAGATTCCTTTCATATCTTTTAATAAAAACTTACTGAAGGGTAAAATTGGATTTAAATAAATTTTTTTGGATGGAAATAATATTACATATTGAGGAAACAAGGATGTGGATGATAAAATACACCCCAGTAAATACTAAAGTATAAACAATCTCGGATAAAAATGAAATTGTGATATTTCCCTTACCTTAGGTCTGATTTGCTTCGTAAGTGTCCAAACCTCCTGTATAATGATTTAAATAATGTCATTGACTTATTACAGAATCATATTCATTGTTATGATATCATATATGGTTCACTTATGACTTTATATTACCCGTTATTTTGTAAATTCTATGTTAAAGAGCGTTTTGGGTAAAATTGTTTCATTTGTCGTCCGTGTTTTGGCTTGTAATTATTCTTATGATTACTTAGATCATGATTAATTAATTACAGAATATAAAACATGATTTATATATATATATATATATATATATATTCAGAATATACATATATATAATAAATCTGTAAATGGAAAGAAATACACCGTTCATGGAGACGGTAGGCCGTACGTACGCATGCACGCTGTTTTCTTTTCGTTATTGAATTGAGTGGAATTAAGTAGATGACATACATATATATACACATAAATCCAGTAGCTTTATAATGTCATATATTTCATTATTATTTATTATATATACTTTATAATCATTCTTAAATGGTTAACATGGAGAATGAATCTCATCGCGTCGTGGAGACGGCAGTCCGTACGTACGCACGGGCGATGATATCATTTCCATAATTATTGAATTGAATTGTAGTGGATGATACAATATATAAGAATCAATATTATGTTCTAATAACTATGTATAGTTATTCTTTACACCATTATACCCATCTATGTAATGTGGTGGTGGAAAATAGATTACACCCCGGGGTGGAGACGGTATTCCGTACATACGCACGCGTGGTGATTTCTTTTTCCGTAGGATGGATAGATGGTGAAATAGGGTTGTTTCATACTTATAATAACATATCAATATATTAGTTATACTGATGTTATTACTTCATAATGAAACAACCTAAGAAGAAGAAGTGGAAGAAGAAATAAAGTTGAAAGAATCGGTAACGGAAATTATCTCTTCTTTGAAGCACCTCTTTGAGACCGCCACTTAGGGCACTAAAATTGGTATTTGTGGAAGAACAGAACCTCTAGGATGATTCTAAGGAAGTTGAGAAGAGAATTTGGCAGGGTTTGACCGAGCTTGAAGGCTCAAAGTTCTGTGAGGAAGAGAGGGAGGAGGTTCCCTTTTATAAGGGAGGAGAGGGGCTCCTTTGGAAAAACTAAAAATATTATTTTATTTTAAAGTCATGTTCGGTTTTAAATAGCTCCAAATTGATTTATTTCGAGGCTAAGGTGGGGATGGGTCTAAATCCTCTCATCAAATAGAATTTAGACAAGTTTAGGTTCCTATTTTAACCTTATCATTTAGATTTAACATTAAGTTAAATAATTTTACTTTTACCGTGTCTTCTTGTGTTCTTACACTATATGGTCAATAAACTTACTATAACAAGCCAAACGAACCCCAAGTTGTTAATTATTAATATATATAACCTTATCTAAGTCATTTGGAAGAACCTTAGATTTTTAGGAATAAAATAACAATTAATAATATAATATTTGTTTTAAAAACTATTTTATGTCAATTTTGACACTATTTAGTAATTGATTTTTGTGAAAATCATAAAAGAATGATAGGTTCGCAAAAAGTTAATTAAATTAATACTAACATGTCATATTAACCTAGAAAATTAGTGTAATTCATAAAAAATATCAAATTATATTTATTTGAGTATTTATAACATCAATTATGTCAATATTTCATTAAAATATAATTACTGCATCATCGTTGTGTCATAAATAAATTAAATTATTTAATGTCTAAAAATTACAAATAAAATACCATTATGTAGGAAATCGTTTTAACTTGATAATGAATATTTACAATCTAATTTATCTTATGTATATCTTTATATTAAAAATGTTTTAGTAAATAAACTTATATTTTAATTCTTTTAACTCTTCTTTGAATTAAATAATAATAAATGTCCTAATCTAATCCAAGTGGGCCTAAATGGTCATATTTTATTCCTAAGCTTGTTTTTGGTCGAATTTCACTTGTCCAATAGAATTATGACATGTGTTAGGGTAATAATAATATCATTTTTACCCTTAATTACCCTATTTACTTTTAACCGTGGTAAATAAAAGAAAAAAGTTACTATTCACCAAAAATTATTTTCTTCTCATTGAACAACATTTTACTTACTGACATCAACCGTGTCTCTTGGATTTTTGAAATTCCACTCAAAGAAGCGGTAAAATTAAGTTTTATGAAAAATTCAATTTTTTTAACTACCACTTAGTGGTTTCACTATTCATCAAAAATTGAAAGTTTTCATAAAAATACCAAAAATTAGGCCTAAGCTATATTTGATATTATGAACTCAAAAATGATGTCTATTTTACCAAATTCAAAACATATCAGTTGCATTAACTAATTTAAAAATTAATTCCTGTCATCAAAACAAATAGCGTGTTTTAAGAGATAATAACTATCAAAAGATTGAAACTTGTTTATAATTGGTTTAAATGTGAAATTACATCCAATGACCATCATTGTATTAAATTGTAAAAATATATTCTAAATATACTTTAAAACCATTAAAATTAATAATTTATCACTATTATTTATTTCGATTGAAAAAGTTGTTTTTAATTAAAATTTAGTAATTTCCACTATTCATCAAAATATGAAAGTTATCCAAAAATTACCAAAATTTCACCCTAAGCTAATTTCGATATTCCGAATCCAAAAATGAAGTCCATAAAATTTACATAATTTCAAAAAGTGGTTATTACTATTCATAACGGCTAGTTTTAATAATATTTTAATAGCATATCGTTGTTTAGTGAAACTCGGTATTGCGTACTACACACACTATCAAGGAAGGTCGCGATTGTGTGTAATGAAAGGCAAGTCAAGGATGCGTGTTGTGCAAGATCCTTTTGGTGTAGCGTACAACACAAGACATTAATGAAATTAAAAAGAATATTTTTCATAAAATCTCATGGTGTTACATTCTACCCCCCTTAAAATGAATTTCTCCCTCGAAATTCGTCGGGGTTATAAATGGTTTACTATTCGAAAGTTTCTTTGATAGAAACCCACATCGTAAAAAGGAATACCCAAACTAATCTTTTAAAAACAAAAGTATGAAACTTAACAGTTACCCAAATAAACTAATCACTCGGTTTCCACATAGGTGAAAATATGGATATGGGAGAGAAATCTAACCATCATGTTCTGATGGAGAGTGGTAGAGAACATGGCTATGGAAAAGCCAGAAATCACAAAGCCATAAATTTGTGATGATCTAGGGTACCATCTAATTCATCAGATATAAGAGCACTAGGATAACATTTTTGGTTTTTAAGATCATTTCCCTAAAGTTGATGAAATTGGAATTAGAAGAAATACTTTCGTGATTTTGGTATAGTCTCAAAGTTTGTCATTCTTTGGACAATTTCCACTTCATCAATTAAAGAAATGAAGTTGAATTTCTCATTCGTGATGTGTTAGTAGATCATTTGATAGAATTATGGTTCAGTCCAACTGTCTCAAACAAAAGGTTAGAAAAGTTATCAAAAAATACATAAGTCCATCTATAGTGAGATTAATCATATATAGTTCCTAAAATGGACTTATACTTCATATATCATACTCCTTAATAAAATAAAACTAGTTTCTACTAAACATGTACTTCCTGTAGGCCAGTGGTAGGCGATAAAGGCCAGTCGCACTTCGGTTGTGGGTTCGATTCCCACAGCCTTGTCCGACGCGATGGGCTGTCGCCCGTCCTGCGGGTTGTTCTTTTTCTAAAACTATATCACTATAACATCCCATCAATAATATCAAGAAAAACAAAAAATAATAACTTATTTCCAACATAATCCATTCCAATCTTTTGGTTTATCCATAATACTGCAGTCCACTCTCAGAGATTTAATACCATCGTTGATCCCCATATATCATAAGATATATCTTGTTGGTCACATTCCAAACATTCAAAGGCCGTAATCTGGTACTCTCTTGAATACCCATTGAACCATAGTGAAAACTTGAATGCAGTTAAAAGTTAACACTTTTCACATACCAAAATCCTCAAAATTCTATATACTCAAACCATGATATCACTTTGTCCTTATATCAATCATGAGCTCATGAATACTGTTAAACATTTCGTTTTCTCGTTTTCCCTTCATTATGCGCATATCATCTTATTTCCAAAAATATCTCAATCACTTTGAATACCACATTAGACCAATACATAAATATTCCAATACTTTATGATACAACATTATTTTGGAACCCCATTACATAAACACTTAATCATTCCACCACATCGTTTTCATATTCAACATCACCAATAGTGATCGCATGTGACTTCCCTTTGTCCTTTGCCTTAAGTGGTTGCTCATGTCGATCATCACTAACCCTTGGATTAGGGCATTTATTAGCATAATTCCCCATTTCCCTGCACTTGAAGCATTGAAGTGTTGGTGGTGCATTCTCTGCAGTGTTTGCTTTATTCACACCATTAGAAACCCTTTTTCCATTACTTCAACACTCAGCTACTCGATGAACTTCTTTTCCACACTTAAAACATTTTCTAGTCCCATTAAGACAATCTCCACCATGCTTCTTTCCACACTTTGTGCATAAGGAAACATTCATCTTCTTTTCACCATTATTTTGAGATTTCTCTTTGAACTCCATCTTTCGTTTCTTGTCAAAACCATGAGATGGATATGTAACACCAACTTCCATTTCTACCTTGATAGCACAACGCACAATTTCTTCGTAGCTACTGAAGTATCTTATAGCTAATACCCTTCAAAGACTCAGTTTTAAGCCACTGAAAAATCGATCAACTTTACTTTCAGGATGGATGATAATGCCAGATGCATACCTTGCAAGTCTTGTAAAATTCGCTTCGTATATACCAACAGATTCATCATCCTTCTGCTTAAGCTCAAGAAACTCCTTTTCCATCTTTGTTCAAAGAATACGAGGGAAGTACATACTGAAAAACAAGTTCTTGAACTCGTCCCATTCCATGGACTCAATTTCATCTCTTGGCCTCGTATTCTTGATAATATTCCACCATTGATCAGCTTCACCTTCAAAACGATATACTGCTAAGATGACTTTATCATGTTCAGAACATTGAAGAACTGAAAATATCTTTTCAGTGGTACTGATCCACTGTTCAGCAACAAGTGGATCAGAAGACCCACTGAAAGAAGGTGGACGTTGCCTCATGAAGGACTCAATAGAATATTGTTCCCTTCTCTGCTCATTTGGAAGTCCAAAATGATTCATAGCTTGTGTAAGTATAGAAATAAGATTTTGCACTCCATCTCCCATAACATTTGTTTATTCAGGAGGACAATCATTGAATTTATCAACACGGTTCCTTCGGGTTCCATCCATCGTCTAAAACCCAAAAAGAATAGTGTGAGAGGCAAAAATCATGCTAGGGAAAACAATATAATAAAGGGGGAGTACCTTCAATATCTAACATCTTAGGTTTAATTCTATGATCGTTAGCGTAATTCTATTACTATAACCTATACGTATACTTAACCTTAGGGACATCCCTAGACATACCTTATAAATATCTCTAGGGATCTCACTAACGTTTTCGCATCCTAGTTTCCAAAGGTTGACTAATCCTTTCCTCTGATACCCACTGTAAAGACCCGATGCTTAATGTACATATACATTACATTACTTTTGCGGAATACTTAGTACATAACAAAAACACACACACAAGGATCGTAATAGTTTAGTGTCTTTGGAAACTCGGAATGTAATTTTCTAATCGTGGTGAAAGATCTTCAAAATCTCTCATAAAGATCTTCCCTTATTTTTACTTAAAACCTTTCTTTATATCATGGGGAAAAGAAAACATAAAAGGGTGATCTCAAATGCTCTGTAAGGTTAAACAAATGAAATATCAATCACATCATATTCATAAGAACATAACATTTTGGAAATCTTAACCTTCAAAAGAGAGCATAATTTCATAACATGGGATAAATCATAGTAGTGAAATGAAATCCCAATAATCATAACATAAAACATGAAGCTTTGTGGCATACACACATAATCATAGAGAATCATATCTTATTAGTCAAGACTCATTTCCAAGTCTATCTTAGTGGACAAAGTCCCTTTCTGAACCAAGTCACCCTCGTTTCAGTCCTGTTTCACTGAACCGGTATAACCTACCATTCCAGCCATGTCTATCTCATGAGATATAAAATCTTTACCCAATGCATTGGAGGGAGATATAGGTCCCACCCATCTCATAATGATACCATTCTTATGTGTTCCACAAAATCATAAATCATACATCATTTCATAACCCATGAAATAAAAATGGAAATCTTAAACATCATGACATCATAAAACAATTCATATAATATAAAGGAATTCATAAAAATAATTCCACCACAACAGATTCAAATCAATGTTATAACAGGGATAGAAACAGAACCCTTTATTATCTTAGATGGAAAATAATTTTGATAAAACACTTGAACTCCATTCTGGAGGAAAATATCCTTTCTTCTTCAAAATCACTTTTCCTTTCTTAATATGTCATAAAATTATAAATTCAAAGAAGTTGATTAAAAATAAACTTGAAAACCCTTAAAGGAAGCTTCTCGGAAATAATGTTTTAAAAATCCATTCATGCCGTATAAGTTAAAAAAACATTCTTCTCGTACTTTTGTCGGAAAAGTCAAAAAAGTACCTCGTACGGAAAACGACAAAAGATTCCTTTCATATCTTTTAATAAAAACTTACTGAAGGGTAAAATTGGATTTAAACAATTGTAGTTGGATGGAAATAATATTACATATTGAGGAAACATGGATGTGGATGATAAAATACACCCCAGTAAATACTAAAGTATAAACAATCTCGGATAAAAATGAGATTGTGATATTTCCCTTACCTTAGGTCCGATTTGCTTCGTAAGTGTCCGAACCTCCTGTATAATGATTTAAATAATGTCATTGACTTATTAAAGAATCATATTCATTGTTATGATATCATATATGATTCACTTATGACTTTATATTACCCGTTCTTTTGTAAATTCCATGTTAAAGAGCGTTTTGGGTAAAATTGTTTCATTTGTCATCCGTGTTTTGACTTGTAATTATTCATATGATTACTTAGATCATGATTACTTAATTACAGAATATAAAACATGATTTATATATATATATATTCAGAATATACATATATATAATAAATCAGTAAATGGAAAGAAATACACCGTTCATGGAGATGGTAGGCCGTACGTACGCATGAACGATGTTTTCATTTCGTTATTGAATTGAGTGGAATTAAGTAGATGACATTAATATATATACAAATAAATCCAGTAGATTTATAATGTCATATATTCCATTATTATTGCTTATATATACTTTATAATAATTCTTAAATGGTTAACATGGAGAATGAATCTCATCGCGTCGTGGAGACGGTAGTCCGTACGTACGCACAGACAATGATATCATTTCCATAATTATTGAATTTAATTGGAGTGGATGATACAATATATAAGAATTAATATGATGTTCTAATAACTATGTATAGTTATTCTTTACACCATTATACCCATCCATGTAAGGTGGTGGTGGAAAATTGATTACACCACGGCGTGGAGACGGTATTCCGTACGTACGCACGCGCAGTGATTTTTTTTCCATAGGATGGATAGATGGTGAAATAGGGTTGTTTCATACTTATAATAACATATCAGTATATTAGTTATACTGATGTTATTACTTCATAATGAAACAACCTAAGAAGAAGAAGTGGAAGAAGAAATAAAGTTTAAAGAATCGGTAACGGAAATTACCTCTTCTTTGAAGCACCTCTTTGAGACCTCCTCTTAGGGCACTTAAATTGGTCTTTGAGGAAGACCAGAACCTCTAGGATGTTTCTAGGGAAGTGGAGAGGAGAATTTGTCAGGGGTTGGCCGAGATTTAAGGCTCAAAGTTGTGTGAGGAAGAGAGGGAGGAGGTGCCCTTTTATAAGGGAGGAGAGGGGCTCCTTTGGAAAAACTAAAAATATTATTTTATTATAAAGTCAAGTTCGGTTTTAAATAGCTCCAAATTGATTTATTTCGAGTCTAAGGTGGTTATGGGTCGAAATTATCTCATCCAATAGAATTTAGACAAGCTTAGGTTACTATTTTAACCTCATCATTTAGATTTAACATTAAGTTAAATAATTTTACTTTTACCGTGTCTTCTTGTGTTCTTACACTATAAGGTTAATAAACTTACTATAACAAGCCAAACGAACCCCAAGCTGGTGATTATTAATATATATAACCTTATATAAGTCATTTGGCCGAACCTTAGATTTTTTGGAATAAAATAACAATTAATAAGATAATATTTGTTTTAAAAACTATTTTATGTCAATTTTGACACTATTTAGTAATTGATTTTTTTGAAAATCATAACAGAATGATAGGTTCTGGAAAAGATACTTAAATCAATACTAACATGTCATATTAACCTAGAAAATTAGTGGAATTCCTAAAAAGACTCAAATTATATTTATTTGAGTATTTATAACATCAATTATGTCAATATTTCATTAATAAGATAATTACTGCATCATCGTTGTGTCATAAATAAATTAAATTATTTAATGTCTAAAAATTAAAAATAAAATACCATTATGTAGGAAATCTTTTTTTCTTTATAATGAATATTTTAAATCGAATTAATCTTATTTATAAGCCTATATTAAAAATGTTTTAGTAAATAAACTTCGATTTTAACTCTTAACTCTTCTTTAATTAAATAATAATAAATGTCCTGATCTAATCCAAGTGGGCCTAAATGGTCATATTTTATTCCAAATCTTGTTTTTGGTTGAATTACACTTATCCAATAGAATTAGGACATGTGTTAGGGTAATAATAATATCATTTTTACCCTTAATTACCCAATTTACTTTTAACCGTGGTAAATAAAAGTAAAAAGTTAGTATTCACCAAAAATTATTTTCATCTCATTGAACCACATTTTACTTAATGACATCAACCGTGTCTCTCGGAATTTTGAAATTCCACTCACAGAAGCGGTAAAATTATGTTTTATGAAAAATTCAATTTTTTTAACTACCACTTAGTGGTTTCACTATTCATCAAAAATTGAAAGTTTCCCGAAAAATACCAAAAATTAGGCCTAAGCTATATTTGATATTATGAACTCAAAAATGATTTCTATTTTACCAAATTCAAAACATATCATTTGCATTAACTAATTTAAAAATTAATTCCCGTCATCGAAACAAATAGCGCGTTTTTAAGAGATAATAACTATCAAAAGATTGAAACTTGTTTATAACTGGTTTAAATGTGAAATTACATCCAATGACCATCATTGTATTAAATTGTAAAAATATATTCTAAATATACTTTAAAACCACTAAAATTAATAATTTATCACTATTAATTATTTCGATTGAAAAAGTTGTTTTAAATTAAAATTTAGTAATTTCCACTATTCATCAAAATATGAAAGTTATCCAAAAATTACCAAAATTTCACCCTAACCTAATTTCGATATTCCGAATCCAAAAATGAAGTCCATAAAATTTACAAAATTTCAAAAAGTGGTTATAACTATTCATAACGGCTAGTTTTAATAATATTTTAATAGCATATCGTTGTTTAGTGAAACTCGGTATTGCGTACTACACACGCTATCAAGGAAGGTTGCGATTGCGTGTAATGAAAGGAAAGTCAAGGATGCATGTTGTGCAAGCTTCTTTTGGTGTAGCGTACAACACAAGACATTAATGAAATTAAAAAGAATATTTTTCATAAAATCTCGGGGTGTTACAAGGCATGTGTGGTGACTGATGGTAAGGTGAGTCACAAATGTGAGGGCCTCCTACTTACACAATATTATGACTATCGTGGGTTTCTAGGTGTATTTTAGGGGATTGAGTGATGGATGTTGATCAAACCAGATTAGACAGGTTGGTATCCCCTAAATTATTTGTTAGGCCAGGTGGGTTGATCCAATATTTAGGGTATTTTACAGCATCCAGTTAGTTATGGACTTAGTCTATTCACCATACGCTCGAAGGTATTTCCGAATTGATTATGACTACGGGTCCTCTAGGGATGTTTATGATCTCCCACTTTTGTTATCTATGTTTCTTTGTTTTTATTTATCTGGCCTTGTTTTTCTGTTTACCCTGCTAGTATATTTTCAACATCTGCTAGTTTATTTTTAGTTTTTCTTTATTTATTTCTTTCATACATATACTGATATTTAATTATTGGGATTTTTGTTTTTATAACTGTAAAATCATCTTTTGAAAGTGGAAAAGTGGTTTGTGTGTTTATTTAAAAACGAATGGTAGATTTTATAACAAAATGGGAGAAGCATATTTTTAATAACTATATTTTAAAACTACTCTTAATGTATTGTGTCAGAATGGGATTGCATGGATTCTATGGTGATTTCTTACTGTGTTGTTAAATATCACACCCTACTTGTACCTTTCCATATTTTTAGAATCATGTTATTTTATAGGTCCTCTTTCTTGATATGGTTCTTGTTTTGAAATCTTGTGATTAAAGAATGTTCACTGGTAGATGGTGGTGATCTCAAGGTCACATGGAGATCAAGTTGGTAGTATTTTAGTTGGTATTTTTCTAGTTTAGTTTCTCTCACGTGTAGTAGTTTTTTTATGTCGATCAAATGTTTATTTATTTACGATCACTTATAAGCTTATGCTTCATTTACAATTTATTCTATTAATATTAGTATTTTGGGCTTAAATTGATCCCATTGGTCATATGTTTTTATTCCGAGGACTAGTTTCCAACCCGTGGGGACTGGGAATGCCCTTCATGCCATGCCACAGACCGGCTCAGGTGACCGATTCAGGGTCGACATAGGTTGGCTCATAAAAATTATGCTTCTCTCATTATAGATCCATTGTGTCATCATCTTTAAGGGGACACCACTTGTGGTAGTTTTGGTGTGGTTTTCCTCCTTACCCCTTTCCCCATGATGATTCCACAACGATGTGAGAGAGATAACAACTGCCTGATTCACCCCTCTTGTAGGCCCCAGGTCAGTGACTAGCACATAGGGTATAGTAAAAATCTATATAGGTGTCACTAACCTTTTAGAAATACATGTTAAAGATATAGATAAATGGATACAACAAAATCACCTACATAGACACATGTATAAAAAAAATCCAAATTGTGAACACAAATTTTCATATAGTGCTAAATTTTCTAAAAGGAAAACTACATCTAAATATATTTTTAAGACAATAGCCCCCCTGAATCCCAAAAATCTCAAACAAAACCATGATCTAGTAATTTATATATATAAATATATAACATATTCCAGATATCCAAAAATTAAATAGTATATATAGACACAAAGTGATAATACTAGTGTACTAAATAGGATCCTCCCCTAAGCCTCTCACGAAATGGAAAAAGTATGAATTTCAAAGAGAAGTGGAAAACTGTGAAACCATCTCATCATCTAAATAGTTATACTATGTTCCCATCGTCACCATGGATAAATTTCTCCAATTTTATCAAAAATTATAGCACATATATATTATTTATCATAATGGGATCCCCACTCCCTCTTCCCCATTGGGTTATTTCTCTGTTTTTGCATCGCACACCTTGATCTGTCTCTCTCCAAAACTAAGTTAGCATGAAAAAAGTTCGTAAATGCATCACAACATCCACCTAGTGAGTAAAATGACCAGAATATCCCATATATAGTATCAATGTTTTTCTCGAGAGCTTCTACATCCTATATTGTGTATATTAAACATTGAGTGTTATACCTCAAGCCACTAGAGCCTAAACATTGATTAAGTACCATGGTCCATCAAATCCTATACCCATCATACCATTAATAATCCTTTGAATAATATATCCAGAAATAAATGTGTTAAAAATTACCACAATCCCTAATACCCCTCTACAAAAATATATTAGGAAACCAACCATCATTTATACAAGTAAAACTAACATGAAATACAAGAGGGTGGGGCCATAGGGTGTAGTCTGCCATCCATCCTGTAACTAGGATTTTTGGGAAAATACCCTCCCAATTTCCAATGGGTGAAACATACCTCAATGAAATCAGTGGGGTAGAATAAGAAATTATAAAAATATATATTGATATAATATATCACACAACCACACTATGGGAATAACCCATTCTTAGACTCAAATTTACTTAACGTCAGTCGGACCAACAGATAACAATGATAAGACAACATATTCTATATGATTATAATCATTTCAAGATATATATTAACATCATTATTTTATTTTTATCATTTCACACAAGTTAATTAATTGAGTATCCATTAATTAACCTTCAAAATTAATAAAAATTACATTTAATATCATTACATTAATCATCAAAGTAATGTCTACACCCTCCATGTGTAATCCAAACCACATCCATGTATTATTAATAATAATTTTTTTGAGTATTTTAATTCTATAATAATATAACCACATGAGTTTAAAATTATTTAATTCATTGTTAGAATTATTCCAAATCCACGTAATCAAGTATAACCACCCATATATACCACCAAGAGGGAACATGAAACCATAAACATCTAGCTACATCATCAAATTGGAAAAGGAATTCATATAAAACAAGACCCCCAACCATTGACCATTAAACAAATTCATTAGTGATAATACCAACTCTCAACATCATGATAATGGGTAATCCTGGCTCTAACCCATTCCATCACATCTGATGTGATCCATGACACCCACATGTGTATACTGAGGAATCTCACCATCAAAGGCGTTAACTACTACCATGTCATTCTTGCCTCTAATCCCACATATCACATTATCCATCCTAGGATCATCTACATCTGGATTAAATCACTACCGAGCCTCCCCAACCCATATTAGCAACCCCAAGCTCATCCATGACATGATCACATAACAACTATCATATCCATTGGACAACAAAAAAGTTCCTGGAATAGAAATTCCATCAACATGGAAATTGGGATCTAAAATTAATCACTTAGACTTCTCAAGAAAATGATATCCCATGACTCCAAGACATAGAAATTAGACTTCATAAGAAAATGGGAATCTCAATATGTAGAAAATTTTATTTATCCAAAAACTAGTTCTTATTCAACCACAAATTTACTGATTTTTTTTTGATGGATCCAAATATGGGAAACAAAATTCATCAAGATATCACAAGATAATAAATTAATTAAGAAAATAATTTTAAAAAGATTCAATGAATCCAATTACTATCATTTATCATGAATTTTTATTTTTATCAAAAATGATAAACATGATTCAAATTATTTTTTAATTACATTAATCAAATTGATGATAAATTTATATTACACATGTGCATTTCATCCATTTTATCATCAGAAAAATACTTTGACCATAAGATTACATACATGCCTCTTCTATAATTCCTCAATCCAATTAATTATTAATTAATTCATGCTTTATATAAACTAAAAATTTCAGAACCCTAAAAGTAGAATAAGAATGTTCTAACAATTAATATAATAGATATCCCACTATCTTGAAGAAAAATAGTCAATCTTCAATCATGATATAATGTAACAATTTCATCATTATGAAATCATTACTATGTTATTTAATCTGGTTCATATAATTATTATGATACTTTCATTTCCTTTAAACATATTTGATCATGTTCAAATTATTTTATCTCCAATTTTTAACTATAGAGGTCCCCTCCTATGATAACTATAGGGTTTCAGATGTTACTGTTCTAAAATTATCCTCTCATGAGTGATTTGAAACATATTTATCATATTATGTAATAGTTTCAGAATGATAATTTTTACCTCTATAGAAACATTACAGTAAAAAAGGGAATGAAATGTTTGACCATACAAATATTCAAATAGATGCATACAAATGGTAGGGTGGAAAATATTATTTTATGAAAACATGGACAAGGGATGATACCTCATCCACAAATACAAAAAATCCTCAAGATAATATTGAAAAATGTGTTAAAAATATTCTAGATGGTTCACTGTAACTATCCATCTATATGTGGAAGAAAAGAAATGATAAAAAATGACCGAGAACCCATCCATGTTAGATAACTCTCCACACACTAGTGTAAAAATAGGGATCCTGATCCGAAATGATCACCATCGGGACTCTATGGTGTCTCACCCCCTCCTCCAGATACCAACTCAGTAAAAATTCCACTCATCCTTACTCCCTCGTAACTATAAATTGGGATGATTTAAATAAATTATACACTATCACATCATTATAATCATTGTCCCTCTGAGGATGAGGTAAACCAGTAATGATGTCCCTTGAGATTTCCTCCCACTTCTAATGGGCAACATCAAATGGATGGGAAAACTATTGGAAACACAGATCTCAGTATTCACCATATGGAAGACTGAACATCAAGAAAACAAATCATCAACAACATGCTTCACCCCAAGAAACCAATACATCCCTCTCACCACTTAGTATATCATGGTCACACCAAGATATGTAGACAATGTAGAACTATATAACTCCCAAATAACTGTCAAATGAATTTCCAATGAAATGGAAATACTTCTCTTGAAAAATAACCAGTTTAGTCAATCTGCATACTGGCCATCCGGGGAATCGCCCAAAAAATTGGTCTTTCTATAACACAATATCAGAATCCCCAAACAAGGACTCTACACTTGTTTCACCGACTAAGACTTCACCTTCTTCTAAAAAATGAAAAATATTCCTCAAACATATTCCATATCATGATGTATCACCAAGAAATATTCTATTACACTACATGAATCCCCACATTTACAAAATACATCACTACATGACATCCTACTCAAAACATTGGCCCCCAACATTTTCATTTCATGGAATATATGAAATCTAAAAGTCATAATAATATAAGAATTTCCTCAATTGATGATGCTACAAGTTCAAGCCACATAGAGAAAGACATGTATTAGTATCATATGATTTGTAAAAAACAAGAAATCCAAAAACAATGATGTAATGTCACCAAAATATCCAATAAAACACATATTCATTAAAATAAAGATCATGGGTTGAATAGTTACACTCATTCAGACATGAATACAAATACCCTTACAAAACCACTCTCTTCTAAATATAAAATAACTGAATAAATGATTTGAACTGTCACATAAAAACACAATCTGGAATACAAAAAATAGAAAACAAAAGAATATAGAACTAACTAGCATCTTCTTTAGGTAAAAAAAATATATAGGACATTGGATGATCCTCATGAATGCCTAATCCTTATTGGTAAATTATATTAGAGTGGTATCAATCTGAGAAAAATATTCTGTGATCTTCCTGTAATAGCATGAAATACTGAATAAACTATGCACATCTACCACTATCTTGGTGGCTACCCAAGATACAATTATTTTTGTATTCAGAGGATATGAAAATAATATCTTCGAGGATATCCTATTCCCCATCAAATGAACATCACTACCCCAAAACACAATCACTGAAAAATTATTGAAAAACTTATCACAATAAATAAATCCCATAATAATATATAGATTTTATTCATGATCCTTCTTAGACAAAAAGTACACAAGGATTTCAGTAATTAAAATCATTAAAAACATATATTGGAACTCTTTGAATACTGTGTTCATCAACACCATGAACATATCAAGGGAATTTATCGGACCAAATGACATTATAATGAACTCATAATGCCCATGTGGACAACTGATCATTGTCTTCTAAATATCATCATCCTTCACCCACATATGATGATATCCTGACCAAAAATTGATATTAATGAAAAAATATCCTCATTTACTTGATCTAATTATTCATCAAACTATGGAAAATAATAGTGGTTGTTCACTATCAGTTGGTTCAGGTGATGATAATCAATGAAAAGTGGTAGAAAAGGTATCACCATTATTCATGAACAAAACTGATGCATGTCATAATGTCATACTCAGCCATGAAAAACCATGCTACAATAGATCTTTGAGTAATACTCACAAATATCACAACTCAGAAGATTTTATCTTAAAGAGATACATTGAGATATGAGACACACCAAGCTATAGATCGATCCCAAACTAAATCTCACATCAAGGGGGAAATTCTACAACCTCATTTGGAAATACATCAGAGGTAATCTATAATAACCTTATTAATCACCAATTCTTTAATGTATGATAAGAAAAGTGTCATATTAAAAAATAAATAAGAAAATGTTGGATCATGCCTCTTACACATCTGAGGGTCTCCCATTCCAAAAAAACATCGCTTCCTCTACATCAACTTCATAAAACACAACCTGCCTTCTAAGGAAATCCATGATAGCCTCTACTAAATATAACATATATGTAACATGGATTATGTTATATGTATGTATCCACCATCAATGGATGTATCCGTAATAATTTTTACAACAAGAAAATATGCCTATTTCCAAGGTTTAAAACCCTGTAAATTGGCCCCAAAATCATATCCACTTACTAGGAACATAGTTTTGGTCAACTGTGGCTGATATCTCCGTATAAGTAGGTCTCAGTCTACTAGAACTGTTTTAACTGTGGCAATATCTGCCTATGGACACAACTTTGAAAACTGTGGAAATTGGCTTAAAAATGGCCCCCATGGTGGTTAACCTATAGACAGGGTATAAACTGTGGCTATAAGAAGCTCTTTTCATGGTTAAAACTGTGGCTATAGCCTCAGTAAACCATGGAAATAGCCAAAATTCAAAATGTACCCAGAGAGTTTTGATCCCTATACCTCTCCATTACAAACTAGCATTGTCACCACTACATCGCACGAGAATTCAGGTATATATATATTTATATATATTATTATATATATATTTATATATTAATATAAACTGTGGGAATATCATCAAAACTATCAAGATAGATCTTCATGTAAAATTTTGGGCGGCAATTTGTTTCCCCGCGGAAGCGTGGGAACCCGATTGCAATAGATTTGGAAAACTATGGCTAAAGGCCATTAAAAAACTTAACCTATAACCATGGATTTAAAAAAGTGGCTATAGGTCATAGAACTGTGGCTATAGCCTTGATCTATAGCTACAGTTTTCAAAACCATGGATATTGGCCACTGAAAACCTGCATATAGCCATGGTTTTAAAACTGTGACTATAGGCCACAAAACTGTGGCCATAGCAACATATAGACATTATTTAAAAACCAAGGCAAATGGTCCATGGAAGTAACCTCATTTTTTTGTAGTGTTTCTACCCCAACACAAGCTCACAGTCATTATATAAATCATACAAGTTAGCTCAACCTCCAAAATATGTTATTAGTGATAATAGAATTTAGAGCCTCCCAACATTGTTTCCTAAATAATTGGAGAGGGTTGGTGATATAAATGAGTTCATTACTCCTTAATAAATAAAAAAGAATAATGGTGACCACAAACTCTACGATGTAGTAGCTGATAACCTCCATGGATTTTCTCTACTCCATATGGAAAAGGAACATCATGGTGGTGTACTCTGCCTTCCCTATCCCCTATGTTAATCCCAAATTAGAGTACTCTGATGCTACTTCTTCAACAAAAACCCCCTTAATAGGGGAACCTCAGGGGGAACAAATGGAATAAACATATTTCATTTAATTTATGGGAACTATCACTTCTTATAAACTTATCCTCCACAAGGAATCATGTATCTGGTCCTTCAGTATAATTATGAGATCCATCAACAATAGAGTAATGAGATTGTGAGGGTAGAGGTCTACCCTGGTAGAATGAAAATTTTAATGGCTTGAAAACTTTGAATCCTGGACCACAACTCTACTTGAATTGGAATCATGATGAATCTCCTCTCATCACATCCGAGTTCAGTAAAGATTCCTCCCAATACCCTATTCTCTCTATAGCACCTCAATATATATCTTCTACATAAATGGGGTTACATAGAACTAGATCTTTGGATTCAAGGCCTCCTCGAAATTCCCCACCCTGGGCTCTAAATCATGAAATAAGTATGAAGAATACCAAAATGTATATAAAATGGATCATAAACTCTTGATCACTAGAGATCCCCTAATAAAGGTTATTTAGCTCCAAGTGATATTCTTCCTTTATAGTTGAATAAATAATATATGAACCAAACTTGTCTCAAAACATCTCCAATGAGAGTGAAAACTCATCATGATTCCCAAGAAATAATAAAAAACTATTCTTTGCTTCTCCATGTAGTATCAATATAGAAAATGAATCA
The DNA here is from genome assembly GCA_963277665.1 of Viscum album. NCBI lineage: Eukaryota > Viridiplantae > Streptophyta > Magnoliopsida > Santalales > Viscaceae > Viscum > Viscum album. The sequence continues at coordinate 1,095,411,598 of OY728131.1, read as the reverse complement.
TAGTACATTTTCATGATGGATCTAACTAAAATATATCTCAACCTCCTCCAACCAGTATTTTATGAAATCATCAAAAACAAATACCTCATACATATGGATACTATGCCATTGAAACACTCAGAGTTTCCTCCTTCATGTTTTTACATCGTCGACCTCTTCTCTATGATGATCTGTTGGCACATCCTGTTGAACATCTATTGCATCAACCTGATTAAGACGTTGTCTTGGAGCCATAAATTCAATAAGAAAAAACTATTAATGCTCCTAAACATGGAAAATAGAAAACCTATATTTATAAATTAATTAATTTATTATGTTCATTATGGTTTTAACCTATACCATGGTCTACCCATTTAAATCACAGGTGATGAAAAGAATGATGAATGATCCTTTAGATGATCTCTACCCTACAGTCAACATCACTTCATTTAGAACGATCCATGAATATAAAGGTGCTTTTATCTGAACATAGGGGCCCTTAAATAAAATTCTCTCAAATAGTCTTCACATGTAAATATATTATCAATCTTATTAGAGATTGTTCCACAAACAACCCATGACCCCTCATCTTGGCCTAACTCAAAAATCTATCATAACCCACAACATAAAGCTGTGACACAACCATATCATGACACCCTACCTATAAGATACATAAATTAATGGAGGGAGATATGGACATCTTGATTCTTACCCCCAGTAGGGACCAGGTTTGTGGTAAAAATAAAGGGTATATAAAAACATGGTTGGGGGAGGAATTACCCTTTATGAATAATCTCTGCATGATATGGATAAAAAAGATACACCAAAAAACTTCTCCTCAGACATATATAAATAAAATAAATCCAATTTGAAAAAAATTTAATGTCATAAATTACTAAAAAAATATAAATGAAAAATACAAGTTCCAAAAAGGTTATTAGAGAACTGACCACAATGCCAAAAAATATCATATAGGCCCAAAAACTAGTATCTCTCTCTTGATCCCCAACACGCTCTTTCTGACTATGAAAAATAGTTTATATACATAATGGGTGAGAATAATTTTATACTTAGTAGAATGCTCCCTATAACCCTATTTGAAAAGGATAAGTCAATCATTTTAATGGATAGTAGAAAATAGTGAACCTAAATTTTCACATAACCATGTATACTATGTTCCCAGCCTCATCATGGATAATGCTCACCAAGTATAATATACATGGGATAATATAATATTGTAATGAACATAAATGGTACCCCTCTCCCTCTTCACAAATATTTTTCTATTCATTCCCAATGTCGCACATCCTAACCCATCTATCATTAAATGTAATGTAACCTAAAGACACTTAAGACAGGCCTCACAGCATGCACCTCACCCATCACAAAACCACATCATCCTATTATATTAAAAAATTGTTTTAATGAGTCACCGCAACCAGTTTTACATATATCAATCATCATGTAGTTTATAATAAGACAATATAGCCCTATACCATGTATGTACCTCGAGCCATAAATTATAACAAATTTTATGCCGGTAATAATAATTTTGATACAATATCTGGTGATACATGTGTGTGAAACTACATGAAGCCCTCACAAAACTCTACAAAAAAATATTGGAAAACAAACTATCATCCATACTAGTACAATTAACTGTAATGATAACAGAGTAGAACCACATGGAGTAGTCATCCATCCATTCTACCACTAAGATATAGGGGAAAACACCCTACTATATTCTAATGTGTGTCAGATTCCCAAATCAACATGGGTAGCATAGCATTTGAAATTAAAAATTATACATGAAATTGTATATCTCAAAAAAATAAATAATGTAATAACAATATTTTAGAGTCAACTACATCTAATGTCACTCACACTCATGAATCCAATTTCAATTAACATATATATTATATGCACTCAATTATTTAATCTGCGAAAATAAATTTATTCTCTCCATTTTATCATTTTACATGCATCAATTATTTCATTAGTAATTAATTAGAAATAATAATTAATCTATATTATAATACATTTAATTAAATTAATCATCAGAGTAAGGATAATGCATTCCATGTCTAAGCCTAATAAAGCCCATGCTTTCTCAGGAATAGAAACTTTTAATCATTTCCATTATATCATCAAAACACCCCATGGTTTTACGGTTGTTTAATTCATTATTTTCATTCTTTCATATCTAGGAAGACTAAAATATACATCCAAAGTTACCTCTAATAAACATAGAAACAAACACACCAATATGCAATAAGAAGTGGGGAATGGAATGAAGATAATACTAGAATCTCAACCATCATCGAAAAAAAAATTATAATAGAGAATTTTAGCTCTCACTATTTCATCTATAGATACTAATATCTCTATTTTGTTCAACCACATAATGTGTGATCCCCAAAATCTAAAGGATTATATCGATTCATCTCACCATCATAGGAATCAACTCGTTCCATGCCATAAGGATGTCCCTACTCATATATAACAAATGTCATCCTCAACTCAACCACACCAGGACTACATCATATCTAGGCCTCACAAACCTATATAATCGATCACAAGATCATTCTTATTAAGATCAAATCAGAATTATTGAATTCAAAGCACATGAAAAAGAATTAATAGAAAAAAATAAATCAACATGGAAACTATGCACTCAAAAAAGGCATCGATCTTTCCCATAAAAATGACCAATCACAGCTCCAAAACAATGCTCTAAGCCTTCTCAATAAAATGAGAAACTCATTTACTATAAAAATATCTTTATCAAGTAATTGGTTGTTATTCCAAATTGATATAACATATTAATTATTTATTGTTCTCAATGTAGTAATCTAAAGGAATGAATCAATAACAAACAACTAAATTTATTGTAAAATTAATTTTAACATTCATTAAAGCATAAAAAAATTATAATTTATCCTTACTTTTTTATACTATCATCAATAATAAAAATAAGTCACATTATTTATAAATTTTATTAATCATTTAGAATATAAATTTTAATAAATCATGGGAATTTCAATAATTCTAACACAAAAAAATTACATAAACCACTTGATTATAGACATACCTTATATTTAATTCCTCAAGTCAAGGAATTATTAATTTCATGATAATTTTTGTCCAGTAAAAATTTAATCATTATACTTGAAACATAAGAATGTGCTAAAAAAGAATAATATAGCTTTCCCATAACTCAAGAAAACAATCAGAAAAATGCTATATTGATATAAAGCAATAACATTGTCAACATAAGAAAACAAAAAATGTATTCACTAAATATAAAATAATTATTTGGTTTATTAAATTTACATTCAATGTTATAAAAATTGACCAATTTACGATTTCATTTAAATAAAAGAGACACAATGAATTCCGTACCTCAAAATTCAACAACATTATTCACATGAGAATAGACAACATCGTGGATATTTGATCGGTTCTTTTATATGAAATAGATACATCTAATAGTCCATGAAAAAAATAACCAATATAATCCAAGAAAACCCAAAAAAGAAATAAAATCTATCAAATTCCATTACATGGACAGAAGATATGGTAGGAAATAAGATTAAAATGAAATAAACTACTAGAAAATAAATGAAGCACACAACATGGATAAAAACATATAGAGAGACATAAAATATGAATCAATACCTAGTCTAAGAGATCTCAAAACACTAATGGCAGGATATTATGGTCTCTAGGAACAAAAGAGTTATGTAGTTGGCTGTGGAGTTTGTGAAAAACCCAAGTAGGTACACACATTTAAATATGTTTTTCACATGTGAATTAGATGTCGTGTAATAATTACTAATCCTGTAAATGTATGGATTTTTTTCCTAAATAGGATTCACCTAGAAAATATTAAATCTGAATTATTATATATTTTGTAGCATCTAATGATACCTATCATGTGGTGTAACACACTTGTATGATGTCTAAGGTTTATATGTCATGTATTCATATTTTTCAAACTGTTCAACAACCATCACATCCAAACCACATCCATGTCTTATCCGTGCTTTATAAGACATAGAAGCGTGAAAAGGATTGGTCCACATAGATATAGGACCATACATTGTTTATGGTTTTTGTGTTATGTTTTACCTTAACTCACTAGTAATCCTTTTAAAATATAATATAATTTTATGATATGTGAATCTTTGATAGTGACAATATTTATTTTCCAATGTTCTTTCTCATTTTTATGGACGTACAAACTTTTATTGTGTGACATGAGTTTGAGGATGGTTCTTCTATCTCCTTACAATGTCACTTGAACATTTAAATTTTATGTTTCTTAAAATTTTGTTACAAATGGATGGGATTGATTAGTTAATTAGTTTATGTTTAAATCATTTTTTGGGATACTTATAGTTATAAAGTTTTATTTGTAAATGAATAGGTATATTAAAAGTTACTTAATATGAATTTTTTGAAATTATTTTCAAAAAATTTATTTTATTTAGAAAATAGTGATTGATATGCAATTAAATGAGATAAACACATTTGAATTTACCTGATAATTTTACATGGGAATCCATGGGAACATTAATTGAAGGTGTAACAATAGGCCTCAACCATTGAGACATTATGGGGATTCAATCATGGGGTGTTATAATTCACCCTATGCTAAGTGTAATAGGGAATTGTAAAAAACTATTGGGGGTACAATTTATTATTATTTTTCAATACTATATTGATTCAATTCACATGTTGATGGGCTTGATGGATTCAATTTTCTATTATTGGGTATAAGTGTTCAATTATTATTAATATATAGGGATAATTATCATAAATTACATTTTATATGGTCTATACTATTTTATAATTGATTAACTCCATCTATATATGTCATATTCATTGAAATTGTTTTAGATGTATTTTTTATAACAATGGGAAAATGGGATTTTATTTACCATAACTTTTAAATTATAAATTCTAATATGATTATTATATAATAGATTCATAAATTTTGAGGATAATATTTTTATAATAAAGATATTTGGAATTAAATTTATAGGTTGGATCTTAGTCGTCTATCTTCTCTCACACCCTTCACACCCATTCAGTGATGTGTAGAACATGGTTTTTCTTTTGATGGGGGATAAATAAGTTTGTCGTAGTGAGGCTTTGAGAATCAGGTTAGTGAGTTATGGGACATTGGTGGTGAGATTTTGGGATATTTTCCACATGTCACATAGATTTGTTTTTTCTTATTTTGATCACACCTTTTCATATTAGACATTATCTTTGGAATTTCTATTGTATTTTTTTGGTGTATGGATATTGTTATTTCTCTTTTATTATTAATATATTACTATAATTTTTCTTCTATGGATTATTTCTATTATGTATATATTCAATCTATATATTTTTTGGATAGAAGAAATCATTCCCTCTAGTTTGTTTTGATGTACCAATGCAATTAAATGGTGTATGGGGATCTATATCTTTATTTGGGTATGTTGTTGGAAGGGAAGATTTGTAATAATAATCCTTTAAATATTACTAAAAAATAGTATTTTTAGTGATAAAAATTAGACATTAATATCACATATGGGTTCATCTTCTGGTGGATGAAGAAAAATAATTTATTTATATTTCTTTATATATACTACACCAATCTAAATATGTTTCACTAGATTTCTATAAACCACACTAAATCCATCCTTAATATGTTTTGGTAGGAATGAGACTATCTATTCATAATACACTATATAGAATGAATACCATTTCCAATTATTCTGACTTTATTTCCATATAAGAGGTATAATCCCACCAAGGAATATCTAGTATGACACTCAAATAAAATCATTTTTTTTGAATAATTTATTTTTAGAATATTACTGATGATTATTTTAGGTAAACATGAAACCAATTTTTTTAAATTCCAAATGCATCCTAATTTAGAATAATCACCAGGCTTCTCACAATATAAATCTATTTCCCTTGAACCCATTTTAGATTCTAGGTTAAAATGTTGAATAAATGACACCACATTGTTTTCCCATGAATGATCATTCCATGGATTATCCAAATTAATGGATTCAAAAATATTCTATTAATATTTTCATGAATGATCATTATGTATCTAACTATAAAACTACGTGGAGTCTCAATAGATATAAGGATTCTTCATTCTTCCACGAACACTTCTCCAAATCAGAGGAACCATACTCCCCTCTAAGTAATGAATTATTTTTCTTTTGTAAAGTTTAGTTTTATAATCTATATAATGAGTGTAGTATGTCACACACCATAACCCATTACATTAACAACATAAATGATAGACCCAACCATACAAAGGGAATAATAGGATTAGGTCACATAAAATCATCTATTATTACCTTTAATGTATTCCCCCATATCATCATTAGTGGAGAAAGAATAAAATAGTAAGAGGAAAACAAAATCAATTCATTCCTTCTTGTCCAGGTAATTGAAATATATACATGCTACGAAATTACAATAGTATATAATCAAAATACGTAAATAGAACATGTTAACAATAATGGGGAAAATTACCCACCAAAAGAAAACCAGGTTTGATAAAAACCAATTTATTGAAATAAAATTAATTTGATAAATATATTTTAAAACACAAAAAATTTTCCACTTATAAATTCATAATTCACTTTTAAAAAATAAATATTTTTGAAGTTATAAAATTAATGGATATATTCACATTAAAAAATCAATCAAAACAAAAATATCACATTTCATTCAACAATATTTCCTTTATTAATCAAAATTACATTTCCCACCCCAAATAATGAAAAAATTATTGCAATTTCATTAATACAACAACACATTTAAAATAAATGAAATACCTAGTATATGATATAACTCCTTATAGAATGATTTATAAAAAGTAAATCATGTTTTCTTTAGAAAAACGATTTTATTTTTTAGAATACCAATAAATCATATCAAAAAGATGGATAAAATAAAATTTAACCTTTTGAAAACATATTACTCTCAAAACATTTCTGTAATAAAATATTTTTTATATTAATACATTTAAAAAATTTGAAATAAAATTTAACCTTCCCAATATTACACCTCAATTTTGTCACAAATTACAATACAATTAAATTAGATTCACTAAGACTCAACACCATCCAAATATGAAGAAATTTACACGATACATGTCATAAATTATTGATGAGTCCAGTTGGAGACTTGGGGATGAAAACATAGAAGGGAGAGAATATTGGTTCGATATGGTTTAGATGAATATTTTGATAATACATTTTTTAAACATGAAATATCGCCCTTATTTTTTAAAGACCAATTTTAATGGTCAACACATGGTTTAGTAAACCCTGGCCAATTACTATGCATATCTAGAATCCATACCATTTTCAAAAAAACATAAAATTACCAACATAAGACCACAAATTCAATAATTATAAAACAAATAACTACTTATTTATATCAAAATATTTTAATAAAAAATAATAATCTAAGATCATGCTGAAATCACATCTTCAAACCTCCAGTACTATCTAAAGGCCTGTTCTATTATTTATTTCACAGATACTCTCTTGAACATAGTTACAAATCTTTGATGATCTAACATCTTAAGAACAAGGTTATCCCAAATCACATAAAAAATTCTATTGATACAATTTTTAAAAAATCAATCATTGTATTTAAAGACTCAATACATAAGTGACCTTAACACATGGCCTGATGCACATTCTATATTTCCATGGTATAGAAACTAGGGTTTATATATAACTATTAATTAACATGGGAAATATTTTATTAAATAAATTATAAAATACTGAATAAAACTCCCCCATGTCAAAAAACATTCCTTAGGGATGTAATACCAAGTATAATGAATATAAATATTTGAAAAATAAAACACAAAATCCTAAATTTGTAAAATGAAATAAAACATAAAAATTGACAAAATAATACACTAGAAAACCATCTATGTTTAACAACCCAAAATTTAAAATTTATGGATAGAAAAATATGAATATGATTTGGGACTGCATAAGATAAATTAAAATACTATATATAATAAGATAAATTAAAACAATAATAACTATTATATTCAATGTTGCAAGTTCACAAACCAATCATTCCAAAACTATTATACAACATGTATCATTTGGATAACTTTATAGATAAATGAAACATGTGAATTTAAACATGAAATTAATATAATTTAATATACACTCATATATTATGAATGTTGGGTGTGAGAAAACCATTCATAGAGTGATCCCATAATAAAAAATTAACATTTCAATTTAATAATAATTCCATTTAAACTCTTATGAAATAAAAACCATACAATTGTATCACTTAAAAATTTAAAAATATAAAAACAAAACATTTTTCTAACATTATAAATTTTAAAAAAAAAATAATATGAATTGATATATAATTTAGGAATAAATATAATTTAAAATGAATCAAATATTTTGAAAATTGGAATTCATGTATAATTGAAAAGTAATATCACTATTAAATATAAAATATCCATTTTAATAAAATAAATATATGTGTTGAAATATTAAAAAAATATTCTTTATACAACTCAAAACTCTTTTAAAACAACTTTTTTAATTTCACATGGTGATAAATTTTAGAATTAAAACCATCACCATTTTACTTATAATAATTAGACAAACATTATTAAGTGAATAAGAACATTGAAAATGATAACACAACTAGAGGAAATAAAAACCAGTATACATATAATGATTAAATATAGTGATAATATGTATGTTATAAAAAATTATCACCATAGGAAAGATCTATGAAACTAAAGAGATGTTCCAGAAAACCTAAACAAAACATAATTGTTATGTAAGGACCATAACACTAGTTGCCTAGATCCAGAGGTTACTTTATTTTACTAATAATAGATACAAATAATGAAATCCCAATGGACTAAATAGTGTACAAATCTAGGTACACAAGATACAAACATGATTCTTGTATTACTTTAAAAAAAATTAATCATAGAATAAGAAAAATATTACATCCCCAATATCAATCATAATATCACTATTTATATACTGGGAAAATTATACAATATATATATAATATAAAATTATTAGTAAGGATTACACATTGTAGATTCTGTTATGTTTAAATAATTAATAATATATATGGAATGTTATATACCTGTAAAAACATATTATTTTATTAATTAATTGTCCATAAAAAATATTATTGCATGAATAAATGATGATAATATAATGTCATATAAATAATAACATGATATTGAAACTTATGGAAGGATATCATAAATATACAAATAATCACATGTAAATCAATAAAAAATATCTTAATTATTGAATAAATTACTTCAGGATTCAAAATCATTCTATCACAACCTCATCGAAAGATAATTTAATCATGGGTGGGTATAAAATTTAAAAATATTTATTAAATTTCTCAAAAATAATTTTTTGATGAGTCTACATATACATAAATATTTTTACTTAATTCTTGGTCTCACATAACAAATTAAATACTCATACACCCATCACATGAAAAAACAATAGAACAGAATCTGCAATATATATTTTCATTCCCATATAGAGGATGAAAAAATATAAAAAATATCATTACATTTAATGGTAAGATAGATTATAAATCATATAGAGGAAAAATAAGTGTGGTATAATTACAAAATATCTATATTCGATATTAAAAGAGTTATTGTAAATTATTGATCTAAATACCATAACAAGAGTACTAATTGTTTCGAAGAAAATAACATTTTCACATTGAATTTTACTTCAAAAAACATAAAATATCTAATATATTATAAGGATAATTTTAATGAAAAGAATCCTGAAAAAATGTAAAATATTATTTAATTAATATAACAATCATGATTTTTAGAAATTTAATTCATGTAGAGTAAACTAAACCAGTGGTTCCTTTCTCATTTTTGTCAAAAATTCGAAAAGTGCATTATTATAAAGATGAAAATAATTTTAATTTTAATTTTTCTAGTAAAAAACAATAAACTAGAAAACCAATCCTTCAATAAATCATTTTAGATTATTAAAATAATTCTTTATCACATTTAGTGGAAAATATCCACACATTTAAAAAATATTATCGACCTAATAGAGAAACAATGTTTGTATTCATTAAAAAGAGTATTTAAGTATCTTTATGACATAAATAGTCTATAATAAAAGATAAAAATTTAATTTTTATAAATATATAGAGTATAATAAATTTTAGTTTTGATAGAAATGATAAATAATTCCCCCTATAGAAACATAATCATAATTTATCCTGAATAATTTATTTATTGTAAAACAATCGATTACCTCATTTGTATCTATTGAATAATAACTCACATATAACAAATAAATTCCAAAGAATAATTACATAAAAAATATTATAGTAATAATGATATATAATATGAATGGGGTATTATATAACACATATAAAATAAGTGAGCGGTCTATATGACATTTGTCTCAGGGATACTAAATTGTAATGTGAAACACTTACCTCAATTATGACATCATCAGAATGTATCCAAAAATCCCGTAAAATAATAATATATTTTTATTATAAATATTTTAAATTTCCTTAATATTATATATCAAAACATAAATTATTAACTTATAACCTATTATCCACCATTAATTAACAATTCTTCATTATAATAATTGTTCTGAAAGACAACTTCTTCATTTTTCTTATGTGATTAGTTCGGTAGTTTGGTCATTATTCATTGATTAGCGTTCCAAAATATCCATAATGTTTTTCATGATATAAATATCATATATATTCATTATATATATAAATATATATATTCAATATCTTCCACAATCTATAGAGTAAGAAAAATATATAACACTGATTTTGGAGATGGTAGGTAATTTGTACTGATGCCCTATATACTCAATTTCAAATAGATGGAACAAGAGAAAATAAGTCAGTAATTCTAGATAAATAAAATTATTATGTCAGTTATATCATATATATATATATATATATATATTCAATATAAAATTACAAACATACATGTAAAATGGAAATGAAAAAAATAGATCACATCACTTCACAGAGGTTTCGGTCTACACATATGCAAATACAACACTGTCATTTTCCACTAGATTAAAATTAATTATATATTTCATAATATATTCTTGAAAAATTATTTTTTACTAAATATATCACATATTTATTATCTAATTCTTTTTATCCAACTACGTAATGTGGCAATTGAAGTCAAATTACAATGCTATTTAGTGATGACAAGCCTTAGGTATAGGAGATTAATGTTTTTCCTTTTTATGGTATGAACATGAGATTGAATATATTTTTACCATAATCATACTAAAATATAAATATATTTAGGAAATTTTATTTATTATTTTTTTTGACAACAAATATATAGGATGAGGAAGAGGATTGGAATTTCAATGACTCCTTCGAGAAGATTACATCTTCTTCGGTATACTTCTTTGAATTCCTTCGCATGGACCATTTAAATGAACATTAAAAAAGACCATAACCAATAATTATTTTCTAAGTATGTTGAAACATGAAATGGGAAGTGGTTGGATGAGCTATGTGGCCCAATGTGAAGTGAATAATTAAGAGCAAGTGGTCTTCTTTTAAAAATTAAAGGTGGGAGGACATATTTCGATGTTCTAAAAAAGTGGAAATACAATTATATAAATCTAAACCATATTTAAACCAATTTTTTATTAATTGAATAAAAATATTCTGATCGTTAAATAAGCTATGAAAATATTTTTTTTCTTCTAATTTTGGGTTTGATAAGAAACCCTATATATTGGTTTAATATTTATGTCAATCAATTTCAATAATAATATTTGTAACAATTTTTATAATTCATAAAAGGGATATAATTTTACATATAAGTTGAAAAATTGCACAAAATTGACCAATATATGAAAATGTATATCATTTTTCATCTTAATTTTCCTTTTTCATTATTATTATTATTTTCAATTAATTAAATACAAAATTTTTATCTAAACATAATATTATGTTTATTTTGAGACCAATTGAGATCATTTTACATGGAATAAAATATGATATTAGTTAAATTAAGATATAAACATTTCACCCCATTCTAATATGAAATATTTATCTATAAATTATTATTAAACTATAATTTACCAATATTTTATTTCATTTAATATTATATATATATATATTTTTATTTTTCTATTAATTGAATAATTACTATTTCAATGATGTGTCATAATTTATGTTATAAATTTAATACATTAAAATTAAATCTAAATTAACATTAAATAAATTAATATATTTTCCCAAAATACTTTTATTATTCAATATATCATATTTTTATCTTTAGGTAAAAATTTTATTGATATTAAATTAAAAATTTCAACATTATATATTTACTTTTTACATAAATTAATAAAATGGTACTAATCAATTAAATATTAAACTAAGGGGAAATAGATTTAATACATGCATGAAAATAAATTTCATCCACCCATCCAATAGTAAAATGAAACATATTTGTATTATTCTGAATACTTATCCCTTGCTTTATCATTATTTTATACATTTTACCCTCACTGAGGTGAAAAATATTTTCTATGGTGACTACTCATAATAATGAAATTAAAATGTAAATGTTTACTAAATTTTAACCTCATGATTCCAAAAATGGTATCCATTTCTCAATATTAAATCTTTATATTTGGTATAAATCAATTTTAATATAATTTTGTAAAATGTAAAAAATATATGCTTTTTGAAAAATATATATTTTCAAATTAAAACTATCTTATATAAAAAATGAATATATCATTATTATGTTTATATAATTATATTATTCCAACTAAAATATATTATATTACATTTAAAAACATAATTCATGATATAATGGAGCTTTTAAATTCATTGATGTTATGTAAAAAATTGAAAACGTAGTTTTTTTATCAATTTGATGAAAAACTAATTATTTTCTGAAAATAAAAAATTCCCCCTTAGCTATTTTTTATATGGGAATTTTAAAAAATTAATTTTATTTTTTTCACATATATTTATTAATAGTTTAAATAATTATATATATATTTTTCCAAAAAATCCATAAATAAATTTTTTGAATAATTAGTATCATGAATAGTAAAGTTTATTTTCTAAACAATAGGACGTTTATTTCCTAAGAACTAATCAATGAATTTCAATATAATTGTTTATATATAAATATATTATAATGTGGTATGTTCCATTCACACCAACCAGTTATATGGTTAGATTAAAATGGTTATATATAAAAAATTATATTTTTCAATTTGTGTAGTCTAAGTGTTTTTATATAAGCTATTTAACATAGTGTTCCTTTATTTTACATATATTCACATTCTCCCCCACATTAATAATATTTTCCACCATAGTTAAAATATTCCCCAAAATTCATGTTTTTGATGTATAAAATTACATTTTATAATAACCCATTCTGTAAAAAAGGTTGGTGAAACATTCTCTTAAAAGTTAGAAAGAAATATACAATATACATCTTGAATAAAAAATAAAATGGATTCCAAATTTTGGAAAATTATTTATATGTGATTATATGGTTAGTGATGGAAAATACATGTCCAAATAATGATGGATATGAACTAAAAACATTGATTAAAATAAAGTGAATGATTATGAGAATGTTAATCACCAAAAAACAATAAACCAATAAGGTGTAAAAAAAAATTGATTCTACCACAAATGAATTTAATAAATCACCATATTTTAATTAATACAATTCTCCTAAACTTTTGGAATTTCATTACCATCTATTTTGAAAACATATGTAAATATACTTATGTAAAAATTATAATTTCATATTTTCATCAATTTTCCCCATAGTATCATCATTTTCTCGAAACAATGAATATTATTGATGAAACTTTCACCCCAGTATAACTACAATAAACTTATAATGTATCAAATAATATATAAAAAAGAAAACACATTATTCCTCATGTCATGAAATTTTACTCTTAACAAATATTTACCAAAAAAAGTATGATGACATCCAAAACGAGTAATCTTTCAAATGATGAAATAATACGGTTTACAAAAAAGTCCTTAATAATGATAGTGTTTCAACATTTATTATTAAACAAATAATTACTCCAATATCTGAATTGACCTCAATAAACTCAATATTAAATAAATTATATTACAACAACACTTATCTCTTATATTTTACCATTTATCAAAATAAATAATTTTATTCTTCCCAAATTATGATTCATGTAAAAATAAAAATTAAATATAAGTGTTATATATACCAAAATTAAATTAAGAATTCCTAAAAATATATTTAATCACCCTGATAATCCAATATATACTCATATAATATTGTTAATCTTACACAATAACATCATGAATCAAATTTATATAAAAACATGAAAGGTATTCAATAGAATGACCATCAATATAAATAAAAATATTCCCTTTTCAATAAATACTTTTTTATGAAACAAAATCATATACATTCTAATATAATATAGGTTGTAATTATTTTTAACATGAAATCATATTATGTCATAAATTTTTAATTTAACTTTATGTTTTTATTCTTCCTAAAATAGAGAAAATGATTCAAATCACCCCAAAATTAAATCACATTAAAAAAATGTACAAATGATAATCAATTTTAAACTTATAAATACATGATGGTTTCCAAAAATATTATATTATTCACTCTCAAAAACATATATTTATCAAAAAAATTAACAAAATCCATATTCCACAAATAAAATCCTATAATATTTTAATAAATCCAAAAAAACGTAATCAATTATGACCTAAATAACTTTTTCATCAAATCAAAAACTATTTTCATGATCACTATTACTTTCCCATTTACATCATCAACTTCAATCATCAAATTAACCACACTAATAAATATTATAATACCATTAAATTAATTTTCATTATTTTAGGAAAATTTCATTATATGTTATCAAATCCTTAATAAAAATATACTATTGAACAGGACATGGATGTCTCATCATTCATATATTAAAACAATCATTGATATGACACACCATAAAAATAATTATCAAATCCCAATATATTAATACATTAATTATTATGCTTCAATTTTTTTCATAGTACATGGCCTTTATTGGTCTAGTATTTAAACTTTATATTAGGTATCTATTACGAATATTGTGTATATTCCCCACACAGAAGACATTAAAATATAAATAGTACACTTTAATGAACAGCGTATCCCTCCATAGAGATCTTTATCTTTCCTAAAAAAAATTATAGATCTATGGACCACTTTTCCACTCATAAAAAATTTTCTTTTTCCATTGAGTCATTCTATGCAGTGTCTCATTCCATATTTCTAACATGCTGAAAATTGAGTTATCATTTCTCATTTTCTGGTCCAACCATGCTCTTAGAAAAGATTATCCTTATCTTCTATAGTGAGTATTGTAGTTTCTTAATGTGAATGTGGATAATTATAAATCATAAAAAATATTATAGAATAATGTATATTTCATTCAGTTAATTCTTCAACCAATTTAGTTTCTCAAAACCACATACATTTACTTCAAATTTAGTATTAACATTATACATATTGTTTACATGTATTTAGAGAAATAAAATGTCACAGTATGAGAATCATTAATCATATGGGTATATTTTATAATCATGAAAGTCATTTATTATATATCTAAATCATTAAAAAAATATTTTCTATCTTTGAAAACGTAGTTCTAACCTAGGTCATTCATGGCCGTCATATATTTATGTTATTAATAATGTTTAATAATGAAAATTTAAAATACCCTTGAATATCTTTTGACAGTTTCAAGCCAGGTGAAGAGTAAGATAACACTCATGATGAACTATAATGATGAAAGAGATACAATTGAACAACTCATTTAGAAGTTATTACCAAAAGAGGATTTATTTCAAAAACCACATAGACTTGTAATATCATGAAGATGACGTATTTTATGGAAAACAATATCATATCTACCTTAAAAAATTTAGGTGTTTCCATATTAATATAATTATACTCAATGTGAGTCATATGTTTATTTTAGAAAACATTTGTTTTCTTAAATCAAGTATCCAATGTTTTAACATATGATTCACTAATACCAACTCCAAAGACTCTGATCATTGAATCTGAGATCCAATGTAGACATTAATACATTAGGACTAGATAAAAGTGATCATATCCCAAGGGATAAAATAGATTAGTAGTTTTTTAAACTATCCCAAAGTACATAATATGTTATTCATGTTTCAATAATATAAATATGCATGATTCCCATATTATATTGGAAATAAGGAAACATATAATAAGAAACATTCTTTTATACTTGATATCATTCATAATATCATTCATTATATCATAGGGAAA
This sequence comes from Viscum album, assembly GCA_963277665.1. Lineage (NCBI taxonomy): Eukaryota > Viridiplantae > Streptophyta > Magnoliopsida > Santalales > Viscaceae > Viscum > Viscum album. The sequence goes on along the minus strand of OY728131.1, from coordinate 1,095,395,193 downwards.
TGAAACAAAATTAACCTCAAATAATTAGTAAAGATTACATAAAATAGAAACTATCAATATTAAATAATTAATAATAAATTTGAAATATTATATAAATGAAAACAAATTTTATTTTAATATATCATTATCATAATGAATAATATGTAGTAAATAAATGACCATCAAATAATTCCAAATAATAGTAACAAGATATTGTGTAATGGCCCAAACCTATCTGGTCCATTGCGTTGTGAAAATGTGGTGTTGGAGGTGTTCCGAGAGGTCAAGGTGACTTATCCCCAACACATTGCCATATTTCCAGATATATGAACAGTGTTTCCAGTTTTGTGATTTGTTCTGTCGGTAGGTGTACAGTAATGGTAGGTGTAACGGTAGGTGTAAAGTGTTTCAAAGATCGCTTTCATAGATCTGTTTCACAGATCGGTTTCACAGATCGGTTTCACAGAACAGTAGGTGTACAGTAATGGTAGGTGTATAGTGTTTCACAGATTGGTTTCACAGATTGGTTTCACAGATTGGTTTCATAGATCCGTTTCACATATCGGTTTCACAGATCGGTAGGTGTACAGTAATGGTAGGTGTACCGTAATGGTAGGTGTATAGTGTTTCACAGATCGGTTTCACAGATCGATAGGTGTATAGAAATGGTAGGTGTACAGTATTGGTAGGTGTACACCATTTCAAAGATCAGTTTCACAGATTGGTTTCACAGATCAATTTCATAGATCAGTAGGTGTACAGTAATGGTAGGTGTACAATGTTTCACAGATCAGTTTCACAGATCGGTTTCACAGATCGGTAGATGTACAATAACAGTAGGTGTACAGTAACAACATGTGAACAGTGTTTCCAGCCTCCTAAAGTTTTTCCCCTTTGACTTTTCCTTTAACATAAAATACATTTAAAGCCTTATTTTAAGGAATCTTCAGGACGAATCAATGGATATAAATCCTATATTAATTATTCCTATGACTCAAGATGTTTTTACCAGGTCAAAATGTGTGGGTTAATGCGATCCACTTTTAATGGGGAATTAAGCGTATCTTAAACCGTTGCCCCAATAAATCTTCAAAAGCGATGAGATATCTTCCTCCCTTTCTATACATCTTTGTTCTCGGCTATGGGATGCTAAAACCTTTCAATCCTTCCCTTAAGAGTTGCACAATCAAACTTTACTCCTAGACTTGGTTCCACTCTGTTTTGATGCAACCAAGCTATATCGGTCAATATTTGATATAAGGTATGTTTTATCATCATTCCTTTGGGATCATCTCCTTATGTTTCTCCTCTCCATGTTAGAGCATGTAACCTTCAGGATTCTAATGGGGTTTTTCATGGGGTTGGTTTGGTACTATCATACCGTGGCATCCTCGGGTGGATGCAATTGTCGCGAGAGGAGGATCGTGACCCGTGGTGTAGAAAAAGAACGTGAGGAACTATTTGAGGTAGGTGATTCATTGCATCTCTTTTCTCTTACATGCAATTGTATTTTTAGCAGGTTTAATCCCACTAGATGACAATGGAATTGAGAAAATAAATATTATAACTGGATAAATAAATTGATATCGATCATATGTTATTGCCTCTTGTTTTTCTAGATAGTGTGATATATATGCTTGCTTTGCTTAGTTGTTTTTCTTGATGGAAATAGGTAAAGAATGTAAACCAGGATTAGTTGATAATTGTTGGCTAAAGATAAAGAGGCATTAAAATGAATCTGGTTCTTGTTGTAATTTAATGTTAATCAAATTAGTACAGTAAGCACATTTATTTATTTGTTATAGATTACTGATTAGGTTTCCCGAATTAGGAACCAACTAATAATAAACCAGTTAATTCAAGATTGATTAAATAACTGATTGTTTGAAAATTCCTTAAAGGGTTCTGAGTCTCCCTCTTGATTATTTAAGGGTCAATATCCCTATTGATGTGTTGTTGTTTTCCTACTGCTTGTGCTGTGATGTGATCATGGATGGTTGTGGTGAAATGTGGAGGCATGTAGGCCTTTTGGTTGTGGCAGCAGATGACGCCTAGAGTGCCGAGATGCATCGATTTATGTATGTGGGTGTCAGGGAGGACACTAGGGATGATAGAATGGAGTGGATGTTATTGTTGGATGCTTGGTGATTTTGATTGGTTGTTAATCTTCTTTTCTTTTCCCCACTAGTCAAGGAATCTGGTATTACATACCCTTTTTCCGAAAGAGTCGAAGACACGTGGGGTATTCCATGTGTTTTCAATGTTTAGCTTCTCACGGAAGGATGGGTATATGCTATTTCTATAACCGGAAAAGACTAGATGGGTAGTACATCTACACATCGTGTTGAGCCCCGTTATGTTCAGTAGCATAGAATGTTTTTTTAGAACGCCTGGGAATGTGGGAAAGTATTTCTATAATGAATAATTGAATAAATGCTGTAAAACCATGGGGATGGATTTTCTGGAACATAATGATGAGGTTGTAATTTTTAAGGAACAATTGACTTTGGGTGTAATGCTAATGAAACTTAATGTGGAATTGTTCATGGTTAATTAATGTTTAATGAATTAATTAACGTAAAGTGGAGCTGATAAAAAGGGAATGAAGTAATCTAATAAAGATCTTTAAATGGCTGTGTTCTTATAGGATACCTAATCTTAGAAGTATCAGCCCGTATTCTGAGAGACGTTAGCTGCTGTTGTTTCTAAGACGAGTTTATTTCCATGGTGTGGTTGTGAGATATAGTATATTATGTACTTTTTGTGTTTCTATATGCTACTCCACCCTGTTATTATGGGAAAATAACACCCCGAGGATTCTGATCCTTGGGGGGGGGGGGGGGGGTTGTCAACATTCTGATGGGTGGGTGAATGGATGACTACCCACTTTGGCCTCTCTCTCTTCTCATGGTAGATACTTTTGCTAGTAGGCACACCGGTTAGTTTTTTGCATATATGTGTGTAGAGGGCTATAATAACTTGTGGTTATTCACACACATATATTCTAGATATATTATTCTATTGACTACTATAGGTGTAACCTGTATAGGCTGTGATGACTTGAGGATCCTTACTCGTTGTATGGGCTATAATGGCTTGAGGTATAATTCCTGACGTATGATACCCGTTAAATGAGTTGTGGTGGCTCCTGGAATCTACCTGGTTTCTTTTGGTTTTGAGGATGATTTGGTGCTTCGCATAGGTGTCTTCCGGAAATACTTTGTGTTGCACGATGTGCATATTGCGGTTCTTCGACTAGGTGTTTACAGACAAGCCTTTTTGGAGAGAGATGCTTAGGATGTGCAACATTGGGGAAAAGTGGAAAACTAGTGGGGAAGTAGTAGTGGGTTACCCTTAATATTCTTTACTATATGATATATTCTAAAATGAATGACTTGGTGAGAGTAGCCATGGTGAGGTTGGGATCATAGTATACATGTTTAGGTGAAGAGTTAGTTTCACTATTGATCACTGTGATTTAGCATGATTTCATTAATTTTGCAGGAGAGGCTTCGCGGAGGATCTTACTAAGTATACTGTTATACCCAACCTATGTATACATAAACTTTTTTCAGGTCACTTGAAGCAGGTTGGAGATCAAGCTGGTTTCTACTAGCGTGGGGTTGTAAGAGCAGTTCAGGCTTTTGGTTGCTGTAGTTTTTACTTTCGCTTGGGTAATTGCAGTTTTTCCCTTCTAGTTTTAGTACTTTTTCATGAAATTTCATATATAAACTTGGGTTGCTTTCATATTCTTGTTCTGAGTTGGAGTTGATTGGTTTCTATCTTATCTCTCTCTTCTGCATATGTTCTCTTACAGGGTAATGCCTCCCATTTGTGTGTTTACTATACCCTCGGTGCTAGTCTCCAACCCGGGGCCTACTGGAGGCAGGACTCGGGGGTCATTATCTCCCTTCTCACATTGCCGGCCTAGGAGGGGTACACTTTTTGGGGAGGGGGTCATGAAAGAATGGTATCAGAGGTCTGGTTGAGGGATAGGATAATGTTTGGAGTTATGCATAGGTGAGGTTACATGGCTTGGTAGGGAAACTGTGTCATTCATGATTAGCAAGTGAGGTAAACACTGGATACCGGCTGAGACATAGGCATTTAAGGCCCCCTATGAACTGATGTACGGACCTTTATGTTTACAATGGCAACTAAACAAGGTGATACTAGTTGCAGGGTAGAGACCTAGGAAAGAATCATGCATCATTATTCTTTGTGCCTGTGTTTGAATGGGTAGACCTTGGGATAGGTTAACCTAAAATGAATAAAAGAAAAAAAAAATTAATGGTGAGTCTTCCATATTACTGTCTTAGGAGCTCTAATGGGTTGTTCTTTTACAGGTATGGCTCTAGGTCGAAGTCCTCATCATGTTTGCACAGAAAATGTCTTGTAGGCTATTCCAGCAGATCACCAAAGGGTAGAGGTTGACGACGATGACACTTGGTGGAAGACACTCCGAGAGTTTTGGAACCAAAGTCTGCAGAAGTATGAAGGCTCAGTTTCAGATTCAGTCACAAAGACTAGTTTGAGGAGGTTGAGATAGGCTTCAGTTCGATTCGTGCTCGGAAGGAGCACTGGGTGTCCTTATTTGTGACGATACTGCGTGCAGCAGTGGGGAAGTGGTGGTTCTTGTTCCTTGTGGATCATGAGGAGTCAGTGATCTCATTGGAGGAGTTCTGAGGTAGGTTTAGTTTCATGTTTCTTTCTTCTAATGCGAAGGCGTCTACTCTCCAGGGGATTCTTACCATTCTATAGGGGAGATCTACTGTTCGAGAGTTTGGAATCCATTTTAGGAACCTTTTATGGTATGCTTTGGACATGTTTCCAGATGAGGAGGCCAGGGGGAGACATTTTGAGGCAGCTTTGCATCCAGAGATCCAGCGCCGGGTCACCCCATTTATGCTGAAAACATATCTTGAGGTACTGGCGAGGACCAAGGTAGTTGAGAGGACTTTATCCCATACCAGATCGTCAAGAGAGGAGAATCAACATGATTTCTCATGAAGAAGATCTATGGTTAGGGGTTCTCGGTTTTCAGTGCAGAAGAGTTTCCGTTCAGTTGGGGGTAGGTCCCAGCCCTTCACATATCATTTCTCCAGAGTCAACAACTATCGGGGTTATTCCAAGGTATCAGGTGCTTGTTTTTTCTTTTGGTGGTCATGGCCATTAGTATTGGGAGTTCCCAACCTTTCAGAGTGGTCATTGTGAACTAGACCCTATGCTCCAGGTTCCTCCGTTGAGGCAGTTCCATCCGAGGCAAAAATAGCCTGTTGCACAGGCTTTAGATCAGTAGAGGTTAGATGGGGCAGGTAGAGGACATCCCCTTGATGCTCCCCACCCTCAGAGAGCAGAGTTCGGACGTGGTGGTGGTCGTCATTGGGGTCATAGAGGCCATAGAGGAGGTCATGGTCAGCTTCATTCTCAAGCGTTTCTAGATCCAGGCGTGCCAGATGTCATTCAACGTACCCTTTTCTTGATTTCTACCTTGGTGTATGCCTTGTTTGATTCAAAAGCGACACACTCCTTCATATCACCTACCCTTGTCCATGCTTTGGGACATAAGGTAAAGAGACTTCTAGTTCCCTTAGCGTTGACTATTCCAGTTGGAGGTTGAGCTGACTAGTTTGAGGTATGTAGAGACTTTGAGCTAGTGTTGGAGAAACACTGCTGTTGTGGAGATTTCCTATATTTATGAAAACAACCACATGATGTCATCCTCGACATGGATTGGTTGTATTCGGTTTAGGATATCATGGATTGTTTCAGGAAGACGGTTGTTTTCATTGGTGTTGATAGAGAGCAAGTGGTGTTTGTTGGTGAGCGAGACTCTCGGATGGGCCATAGGAACATTCCATCCTTATCATCCATGATGGCTAAGATGATGATGAGTTATTCATAGGTTTATCAGTTGGCATTTCCTTGGGCTGTAGAGGACTACCCTGATGTGTTTCCAGAATATGTTGTAGCATTACCCCCTTGATTAGAGATCAAGTTTGGGATCGACTTGCATCCAAGAGCGTCTCCTATCTCTATGTCTCTATATAGGGTGGCCCCTTAGGAGTTACGAGAGCTACGTATATAGCTTTATGGTCTATTACAGTGCGGTTTTGTTCGAACTAGTGTGTCACCATGGGGTGCATCCATTTTGTTCGTGAAGAAGGATGACAGTAGCTTGCAGTTGTGTGTCGATTATCGTCTCTTGAACAAAGTGACAATAAAGAATCGCTATCCTCTTCCGCGGATTGATGATTTATTCGACCAACATAAGGGTGAATGTTGGTTCTCAAAGATCAAATTGCGGCCAGGATATTATCAGATGCGTGTGAAGGATGAGGATATCCCGAAGATTTCTTTCCGTTGTCATCAAAGTCATTATGAGTTTGTTGTAATTTTGTATGGAAAGATGAATTCTACAGCTATATTGAAGGGATTGATGAATTCTGTGTTCCGTGAGTTCCTAGAAAAGTTTGTGGTGGTTTTCATTGATGACATCCTTGTGTCATCCACATCTGAAGAGGATCATGCAGAGCATCTACATGTTGTTTTGGGAGTTCTTTGTAAACATCAGCTGTTTGGGAAGTTGTCAAAGTGTGAGTTTTGGCTCGAGAAGTCCATTTCTTGGGTCATGTTGTGTCCCAGCAGAGAGTAGCTATGGATCCATTGAATATCAAAGTAGTTGTGTCTTGGGATCCCCCAAAGACAATTTCATAGGTGTAATGTTTCCTTGGTCTCACAGGATACTACTGGAGGTTCGTAGCCAATTTCTCACGAGATGTGACTCCTCTGACAGCTTTGACCAGGATGGATCAAGTGTTTATATGGACTGATCAGTGTCATGAATGCTTTCTAGTACTTAAAGAATATTTTATTAAGTTCTTGAGTTCGTTGTCTTCCAGCTGAGGGAGTTCAATTTGATGTTTTTTGTGATGCTTCAAATCTAGGGTTAGGCTATGTTCTGATGCAGCAGAGGTCAGTTTTTTTATGGGTATCTGCAGTTTCATTCCCAAGAATGCAACTATGATACCAATGTTCTTGAGTTGGCAGCCATGGTTTTTTCTCTGATGTTGTGGAGACATTACCTCATTGGTGAGCGCTTTGTGGTTTTCACCGATCATAAGAGTATGGAGTAGGTTTCCTCCTAAAATGACTTGAAATTACGACAGTGTCAGTGGATGGAGTTCTTATAGGAATACAACTTTGAAATATCATATACACCTGGAAAAGGTAATGTTGTAGATGATGCGCTGAGTCGAAAGTTACGTAGTGATGCTGTGTCAGAATCTGGTGATTCCATTAGAGTAATGGAAGAACTGTCAGCATTAAATCTTGATATGGGAGAATTTGGGGGTAGAGGTTGCCTTTTTCAGATGATGGTACAGTCATCCCTGATGTAGAAGCTGGAAGTGTCCCAGTTGGGAGATCTAGAGGTGGAGGTCTGGAGAGACCGAGTAGTTTGTGGTGAGGCCCCTGATGGTTGGTCTACGGATGACCAGCACTGAGTGTTGTATCATGGAAGGATTTTTGTTCCCCTAACGATGCGTGAGACGGTCCTCATAGAGTTCCACAGTTCACCTTTAGCAGTACATCCTGGCGTGACAATTATGCACTGATCCTTGAGGAGTCAATTTTGGTGGCCTGGGCTGAAGCCTGTGGTTGTGGAGTTTGTGTCTCATTGTTTAGTCTTCTGGTAGGTGAAGGCCGAACACTGTGTCCCTGGTGGTCTACTCCAGCCATTAGAGATTCCTCAGTGGAAGTGGGAGGACATCTCAATGTACTTTTTTACTAGTTTACCTCGAGCTCTGGGAGGAGATGATACTATTTGGGTGGTAGTGGATCGTTTAACAAAATCAACCCACTTTTTAGAAATCAAGGAGTCAATCTCAGTGGAATTTTTGTCGAGGCAGTATCTATAGGAGGCGGTGAGACTTCATGGAGTCCCTAGGATGATCACTTCTGATCTAGATCCTTGTTTTACCTCCAGGGTGTAGAGATTTCTTCAACATGTTTTTGGTTCCAATCTATGCCTTAGCACGGCTTTTCATCCTCAAACGGATGGTCAGATAGAGCAAACCATCCAGACTCATGAAGTCATATTACGCTCTTGTGTTCCGGATTTTTGAGGTTCATGGATGAGGCACTTACCACTGGTGGAGTTCACTTACAATAATAGTTTTCACTCTACTATCGGTATGGCACCGTTTGAAGCCTTGTATGGAAAACCATTCCATTCTCCTTTGTGTTGGACTGGGGACGGAGAATCAGAAATTTTCAGACTAGAACTAGTGCAGAATTCAACAGAGATAGTCCAGGTGATTCGTGAGAGGACGAAGACAGAGCAAGATTTTCAGAAATCATATGCTGATCAAAGGAGGAGACCCTTGGAGTTTAATGTTGGGGATCATGTGTTTATGAAGGTTACTCTCCAATGTGGGAATCGAAGGATTGGTTGTGGAAGTAAGAATTCTCCCTGGTTTGTTGGGCCTTTCGAGGTGTTAGCTCATGTTGGAGTTGTGGAATATCGAGTAGCACTTCCCCCACAGATGAGTCGGATACATGATATTTTCAATGTATCACAGCTCCGTCATTTTCTTCATGATGACTCTCACATCATCGATTGGGGAGAGATCTATGTTGATGATAATTCACCCTTTGAGGTTGCAACCTATAGAGATCCAAGACCGGAAGGAGAAGGTGTTGCATGGGCGTTCTATCCCCTTAGTTCGTGTCTTGTGGCAACACAGTGGGATGGAAGAGTGTACCTGTGAACGTGAGTCACAGATGCATGTCCAGTACCAAAAGCTGTTTTAAGTTGTTGTGATGAGTTCTCTTTGATCCTTTATTTTATGTACTTTTGATGTGATGTTATGATTAAATTGTTTGGATATGGAATGTTTGTTCCCTTGCTCTCAGATTTCGTGGTTTTGTTTTTTCTTTTAAACAACTCAGGGTGGTTTTCCCCAGAGAGGTATCTTACGGGGTGGTTGTTCGGACCCATGTTTTCTGCTGGGTTACTTTAGAATTCTTGAGGATGAGAATGTTTTGAGAGGTATATGATGTAATGGCCCGAACCTCTCCGTACCATTACTTTGTGAAAATTTGTTGTTGGAGGTGTTCCAGGAGGTCAATGTGACTTATCCCAAACAGTTTTCCAAATTTTTAGTTCGATGAACAGTGTTTCTAGTTTTGTGATTTGTTCTATCGGTAGGTGTACAGTGAAGTTAGGTGTACAGTGTTTCACAGATCTGTTTCACATATCGGTTTCATAGATCGGTAGGTGTACAGTAATAGTAGGTGTACAGTAACAATTGGTGTACAATGTTTCATAGATAGGTATCACAGATTGGTTTCACAGATTGGTTTCACAGATCCGTAGATGTATAGTAATTGTACGTGTATAGTAATGGTAGGTGTATAGTGCTTCACAGATTGGTTTCACAGATCAGTTTAATAGATTTGTTTCATAGATCAGAAGGTGTACAGTAACTATAGGTGTACAGTTACGGTAGGTGTACAGTGTTTCAAAGATCAGTTTCAAAGATCAGTTTCACAGATCGGTAGGTGTAGAGTAACGGTTGGTGTACAGTACGGTAGGTGTGATGTGTTTCACAGATCGTTTTCATAGATCAGTAGGTGTACAGTAATGGTATGTGAACAGTGTTTCTAGCTTCCAACTGTTTTCCCCTTTGATGTTTCCTTTGAGGTAAAATACATTAAGAGACTTATTTTAAGGATTCATAAGGACGATCCCATGAACATAAATCCTATATTAATTATTTCTATGACTCGGTTTGTTTTTACCTGGTCAATACGCATGGGTTAATGCGATTCCCTTTTAATGGGGAATTTATTGTATCTTAAACCGTTGCCCCATTAAATCTTCAAAAGGGATGAGATATCTTGCTCCATTTTTCTTATTCATTGTTCTTGGCTATGAGATGCTAGAACCTTTAAATCCTTTCCATAGGAGTTGCACAATCAAACTTCCCTCCTCGGCTTGGTTTTGCTCTGTTTTGATACAACCAATCTATATCTATCAATCATCGATATAAGGTATGTTTTATTTCCATTCCATTTGGATTATATCCTTCTGTTTCTCCTCTCCATGTTATATCATGTAACCTCCATGCTTCTAATGGGGTTTTTATTAGGGTTTGGTTGGTTCTCTCATACCGTGGCATCCTCGGGTGGATGCAGTTGTCACGAGAGGAGGATCGCGAGCCATGGTGTGGATAAAGAATGTGAGGAATTGCTTGAGGTAGGGGATTCGTTGCTTCTCTTTTATCTTACGTGCAACTGTATTGTTAGCATGTTTAATCCCACTAGATGACAATAGAATTGACATAATAAATATTTTAATCGGATAAATAAACTGATATCGATCATATGTTATTGCATCATATTTTTCTTGATAGTGTGATATATATGCTTGCTTTGCTTACCTGTTTTTTCTTGATGGAAATCGATAAAGAACTTAAACTGAGATTAATTGATAATTTTTGGATAAAGGTAAAGAGGCATGAAAACGAATCTAGTTCTTGTTGTAATTTTATGTTAATCAAATTAGTGCAGTAAGCATGTTTCTTTATTTGAGAAAGTTTACTAATTGGGTTTCCCGAATTTGGAACCAACGAATAATAAATCTGTTAATTCAAGATGGATTAAAGAACTGATTGTTTGATAATTCCTTAAAGGGTTCTGATTCACCCTCTTGATTGTTAAAGGACCATGAGAACTATTGATGTGATGATGTTTTCCTTATTCTTGTGACGTGATGTGATATTGGATGGTTGTGGTGATATGTGGAGGCTAGGGGGCCTTTTGGTTGTGGCGGCAGATGATGCATAGAGTGGCAAGATGCATCAGTTTATGCATATGGTTATCGGGGAGGACACCCGAGATGATGGAATGGAGTGGATGTGATTGTTGGATTCTTGGTGATTTTGATTGGTTGTTAATCTGCTTTACTTTTCTGCACTACTCAAGGCATCTAGTATTACTTACCCTTTTCCCAAAAGAGGAGAAGAGACGCGGGGTATGCCACATTCTTTTCATGTTTAGATACTCAAGTAAGGATGGGTATATGATATATCTATATGCAGTAACGACTTGACGGGTAGTAAATCTACTCACCGTATTGATCCCCCTTATGTTTAGTAGCATATAATGTTTTTAAAGTATGCCTAGGAATGTGGGGAAGTAATTCTATAATGAATAATTGAATAAATGGTGTTAAACAATTGGGATGGAGTTTCCAGAAGATAATGATGAGGATGTAATTTGGAAGGAACAATTGACTTTGGGTGTGATGATAATGAAACATAATGTGGAGTTTTTTATGGTTAATTAAAGATTAATGAATTAATTAATGTTAAGTTGAACTAATAAAAAGGGAATGAAGTAATCTAATAATGATCTTTAAATGGTAGTGTGCTTATAGGATACCTAGTCTTAGAAGTAGCAGCCTAGAGTGAGAGAGACATTAGCTGCAGTTGTGTCTAAGACTAGGTTATTCGCATAGTGTGGTTGTGAGATATAGTATATTCTATACATTTTGTGTTTCTATACGCTACTACACCCTGTCAGTAATGGAAACTAACACCCCAGGGATTCTAAGCCTTGGGGGGGGGGGGGGGTTCCTCAGCATTCTAATGGGAGGGTGAATGGATGACTACCCCCTTTGGCCCCAATCTCTTCTCTTGGTAGATACTTTTGTTGGTAGGAAAAATGGTTAGTTTTCCATATATATATGTGTGTAGAGGGGTGTAAGTGATTGTGGTAATTCACACACATATATTCCGGATATAGTATCCTATGGACTACTATAGGTGTAAAGTGTATAGGCTTTGATGGATTGAGAATCCTTACTCGGTGTATGGGATGTAATGGCTTGAGTTATAATACCCGACATATGATACACGTTATGCGAGCTGTAGTGTCTCCAAGAACCCACCTAGATACTTTTCATTTTGAGGATGGTGTGGTGCTTCGCACAGGTGTCCGTGGGCAATCCTTTGTGGTGCACGAGGTGCATATTGTGGTGCTTCGAACAGGTGTCTGTGGGAGAGCCTTTTTGGAGAGAGATTCTTAGGATGTGCAAAATTGGGGAAAAGTGGAAAAATAGTGGGGAAGTAGTAGCAGGGTACCCTTGATAATAGTTACTATATGCTATATTCTTGTAGGCGTTACTTGGTGGGAGTAGCCATGGTGAGGTTCGGAACAAAGTATACCTATTTAGGTGACGAGTTAGTTTCGATGTTGTTCACTGTACTCTAGCATGCTTTATTTACTTTTGCACAAGAGGGTTTGGGGAGGATCCTACAGAGTATACTGTTATACTCACCCTATATATATATATAAACTCTTTTTCAGTTCACTTGGAGCAGGTTGGAGATCAAGCAGGTTTCTACTATCTTGGGGTTGCAGGAGCTGTTCGGGCTTGTGGTTGCAGTTGTTTTTACTTTCTTTTGGGTACTTGCGGTTTTTCTCTTCTAGTTGTAGTACTTTTTCATGAAATTTCATATATTCACTTGGTTTTCTTTGATATTCATGTTTTGAGTTGGAGTTGATTGGTGTCTATGTTATCCCTCTCTTCCACAAATGTTATCTTAGAGGGTAATGCCTCTCATTTGCGTGTTTACTATACCCTCGGTGCTAGATTCCAACCCGGGGCGTACTAGAGGTGGGAATCGGGGGTCATTATCTCCCTTTTCACATTTCCAGCCCAGGAGGGGTACAATTTGTGGGGAGTGGGTTGTGACATCTTGATACATACCCATTGAAATAATAAAATTTCAATTAATTTCAATTAAAAAAATCAATACATTCCTTATGAAGGAATTCCTAATTAGAGATATTTATTTAATAGTTAAAGTAGTGATCCCATTAAATTTAATTAATTAGTATGAATACACTAAAAAACCATTTAATAATTGTGGCCCAATAATTCATGTCATGTTACATACTAATGAATTTAGAGTCCATATAACATTTGGCCCCACTGTTCATAGAATATGACAAATTAATTCATCATATGAATAAAAAATATTCCATAATCAACAAGCCTTATTCCAAAGCTAATCAATATATGAATATCACAAAATAGAATATTAATATCTTACGTTTTCAAGTTAACCGTAAACCATGTATAAAAAGAAAAAGGATGGGATCATTACAAAATATTCTTAAAAGGGAATTAAATGATTTTTTTCATTTACGATTACAGCCTAATGAAAATAATCATTTCACTGTGAAATTAAATTATAAAACTAAAAAATATAATATATTCTGAAATAATTCAATTAAAATAATCATGAAAAATATTAAGGAATCATCAATGTATTATTTATTATTGATAGTGGTAGATAATTTTCCTGTAGTTTATGTAGAAATATTGTTTCCTTATACATTTTTGATAAAATATAAAAAAGTAACTTATTCAAAATATAAAAGAATATTAATTTTATATAATTTATTCAATTGTCATAAATGGTAATAAATTTTCTTTTTAAATCCTTTCATAACATTTAAAACATTATTTATAAAAATTTAATGAATATATTAACATTGAAGTAAAATATTTCCAACAGAGTAGAAAAACAATGTGGGTTTTCCATAAAAAAATATTTAGAAATATTTTTAAACAAATATGAAAAAAATTACTGTTACAAATATAAATTTATAAATAATAATTACAGAAATTTTTTTTGGCTTTAATATATAAATATTATATAATTAACCGAGTGGATACGTAGAAAATAAACCATCATTAATAATGATGATATTATTAAATAAATTGTTACCAAAGTAGTAATGTTTGAATCATAATAACTAATATGTAAATAACATATAATGTCCCACTAAATAAAATTAAAATAAATATAATAATTATATATAATAACAAACTTTAATGTATTGTCCACATGAAAGGAGAAAGTTAAAATAATGAAAATGTCTCATGAAAACAACAGCAAGAAAATAAACCCTTACCTCACGTATAATTCTATCAAATGTTTCTGATAACAATATATAATAAATATAAATTAATTATAAATACATTCCAAACACATACTATTATATAATTACCATAAATATTTTACTTGATAACATTATCACCTTAATATAAACAAATCATTATTAAAATCATTATTTCTCGAAATAACAACTTATGTTTTCTTATATTATTTAGTTCGATAGTTTTCTTTCTTTTACATTGATCATAGTTCTCACATCTAATATTTTTATAAATTATTTGATTATATTATATATTACTTATAGAAATAGATATAATTACCCAAAAAAAATTATATATTTAAAAAAGAATAACACCATTCATGGAAACAGTCAGCCGTATATATTAATGAAAACTATTTTCACTTTTTTATGAATGGAATAAGAGAGAGGTAAATAATAAATCATAATCATATATTATTTTTTATATAATATATTTAATTTATATCCTAAATATAAATAAATATATATTTATTAACATAAATGTTATGATGAAATACAAAAGAGATCACACCTTATTGTAGAGCTGGTAGTCCATAGGTATGCATGAAAAAAATTGTCATTTTATAATGGGTTTGATTGTAAAAATGAAAATATGTTATTTAATTCAAGTATAAAAATTATTTCACAAATATATTTTATAATAATTATTTATAACTATGTAATATTCCATATAAATTGGTGATGAAATACTAATTACACTTATGTATGAGTGAAATTTTCATGATTAATATGATGTAAAATAGAAGGAAATGGTTTCACCTTGTTCAAAATAATTATTGAGTTATTAGTATACTAGTGTGATAAATTTAGTAATGTTACAATAAATATAGAGTGAGTGGAATAAGCAACACATATTAATGATTCCGTAAATAGAGTTACATATTATTTAGAATAATTTCATTATAATCCTTCTATATAACACATAAAATTTTATTTTCTGAATGAAATAACCTATGATTATTCGATATTAATTTTATTAAGATAAATAGGAATGTTTTCATAAATATAGATATCTTAATATGGTGTTAATAATTTAGAGAAAGGGGTTTCCTTTTATATGGGATGAAAATGAAATATTTTTAATTACAAAATTCATAAAATATAATTATGTCATTCTCAAGAAAAATACATCCAAATATCTATATATTAGATGAAAAATATTAAGATGTTGAAATTTCCACATTCAGAAAATTTTAGTTAGGTTTTGGTGTTATTTTAAAACTTATCTTTTTTTCACCATATAGTTAACAATTTTACTATTAATTGTGGTAACAAATTTTTCATTCTGAAAGTGTTATATTTTTTAATATAAGATAACACATAATAAACAAAAAAATATATATTACATATTTGACCATTTCTTATAGTTATTTTATTCACACATCATTTTATGTGATTTTTAATTTATTTCAAAAAATTATATTTCCATAAAATAATATTAAGGTATTTTTACAAACTATTATGTTAATTTGACATTATAAATAATATGAATGAAATGGAATTTGAAATATAATCCTCCTAAAATCTTTAAAATTTAATAATTTTTAATAATCCTTAGACATTATAATACACTAAAATAAAATTAAAATTAAAATTTTCACAGTTATTAAATCTATTTTTCTATTAATTTATTAAATAATATATTAGAATTAAATAATATTTGAAGGTAAGTATTTAATAAAAATTAATTATAAATAAAAAACCGACATTAAAAAAATTATTTCAAATCCATATTTAGTACCCAATATATCCTCTATAAACCTTTATGTAAATGATTTATAGATATAAAATTGAAGATATTGAGATTTTCTATTTATTATTTCATTTAACAAGTATAATGTTAATCATCAGTTAAATATGGCCTAGTGGGTCCTTATATTCAGGAATTTGTTTAAAATGGAATTATTATCCCAAAAATAGGATAAAACAATGTTTTGGATATTTTAAAAACACTATCCCATGGTTTAAGCCAAATTTTACTCACTTTACCATTACTGATGTGATATATATTTAAAAGGATTACTATAGATAATGAAAAAAGGATTATTTTTACAATATTTGAATATTATATTTACAAATATGGTATAATTTGTCATTGTTGAATATGTAACACCCCGAGATTTTATGAAAAATATTATTTTAATTTCATTAATGTCTTCTGTTGTATTCTACACCAAGATTACCCTGCGCTATATGCAACACCGTATTAGCTTGCAGTATACGCAACACTATTCTTGGACCGTGTTACACATAATTTTGATAATAGTTATTCTATGCAACATTGAGTATATATATATATATTAAATGTATAAATGAAATATGGTTGGATTCTGTTATACGAAACGACTAAGGATTCTTTCACAACACGCAACCCTGACTTGGCTTGCATTACACGCAATCGCGACCTTCCTCGATAGCGTGTGTTGTATGCAATACCGGGTTTTAATAAACAATGTTATATTATTATAATATTGTCATGAACTAGCCGTTATGAATAGTATTAACTAAATTTTGAATTTTATATCATTATTATTCATCTTACACATTTCTAGAACATGGTATAAGAACAAAATAAATTTTTCGGGTAAAATAAGTATTTTTCAAAAAATGCAGTTTTACCGCCTTTTGATGGCGCACCCACTTTAAATATAGTTTTTGACATGTTTATATGTTCAATTTGACAAAATAATATTCTTCTTCCGAATCAGGATATAAAAATTTACATTAGATAAAGTTTTGATATTTTTCTGATAACTTTCATATTTTAATGAATAGTAAAAACACGCTATATTTTAATTAAAAATAACTTTTTTCATCGTAATATCTTATATGGTTAAATTATAATATTGAATGGTTTTAAAGTATAAACAGAATATATTTTTACCATTTAATATAATGTATGTCATTAGCATTGATTTTACCTTGAATTCGTAGGTTAAATCAATTCAATCTTTTGCAATGTTTTAAAGAAAAACCCGTTTTCTTTCGACAACGGGATTGATTTTAATTTAATTTCTGCATCTTTTGTGTATTGAATTTGAAAAAATGGATTCCATATTTGGAATCAGTGGTTCCAAATTATGTTAATAAGATAATTTTTATTTTTGGGAATTATGAATAGTAACTACGGTAAATTTTATTTACCATAGTTAAAGGCAAATCAGGTAATTAAGGGTAAATATAATATTTTAAAATTACTCTAACAAATGTCAAAATTCTATTGGATGACTAAAAAACGACCCATATCACCTAAGGGTCGGATTAGAATCATTTAATGGACATTTGTCCATGAAAATAACTTAATTATTATTAAAAACAAAGAAAGTGACAACATGTCACTCTCTTAAATCTTATAAGTATATTAATTTTAATTTAGTGATAAACTTATTGAAACTTCGAACATGAATACTCTCCAGAAAGATAATGAAATTTTCTACATCATAGGAATTTATTTAGAATTTTTAGGGATTAAATAATTATCATTTATTATGACAGAATGATGATGCAGTAATTGTCTTATTAATGAAATATTGACAGAATTGATGTTATAAATGCCCAAATAAATGTAATTTGAGACTTTTTATGAATTACACCAATTTTATAGGTTACTATGATATATTATTGTTGATTTAATCAACTTGTTTCTAACATATAATTCTGTTATGACTTTCACAAAAATCATATATCAAATAGTGTCAAAATTGACACAAAATAGTTTTTAAATCTAATATTATATTATTAATTGATATTTTATTCCTAAAAATCTAAGGATAGGCCAAATTACTTAGATAAGGATATATATATTCATAATAAACAATTTGGGGTTCGTTTAGCATGTTATAGTAAGTGTATTAACCATATGGTGTAAGAAAAAAAAAGACACGGTAAAAGTTAAATTATTTAACTTTGAGTTATATCTAATTGATAAGGTTAAAATAATACCCTAAACTTGTCTAAATCCTATTGTATGATAGGATTTCGACCCATACCCACTTTAGCTTATAAATAAGACCCTTTGGAACCATTATAAACCGATTTTGACTTTAATATAAAATAATATTTTGAGATATTCCTAAAGTGCCCCTCTCCTCCCTTATAAAAGGGCACCTCCTCCCCCTCCACCTCACACCAATTTGAGCACCCAAGCTCGGCCAACCCCTGCCAAAATCTCTTCTCCACTTCCCTAGCAACATCCTAGAGGTTCTGGTCTTCCTAAAAGACCAATTTTAGTGCCCTAAGAGGAGGTCTCAAAGAGGCGCTTCAAAGAAGAGGTAATTACCGTTACCAATTCTTTCATCTTTATTTCTTCTTCCACTTCTTCTTCTTAGGTTGTTTCATTATGAAGTAATAACATCAGTATAACTCATATACTGATACGTTATTTAAATTATGAAACAACCCTATTTCACCATCTATCTGTCCTACGGAAAAAGAAATCACCGCGCGTGCGTACGTACGGAATACCGTCTCCACGCCGTGGTGTAATCTATTTTCCACCACCACCTTACATGGATGGGTATAATGGTGTAAAGAATAACTATACATAGTTATTACAACATCATATTGATTCTGATATATTGTATAATCCACTCCAATTCAATTCAATATTTATGGAAATGATATCATCGCTCATGCGTACGTACGGACTACCGTCTCCACGACGCGATGAGATTCATTCTCCATGTTAACCATTTAAGAATGATTATAAAGTATATATAAGAAATAATAATGAAATATATGACATTTTAAAGCTACTGGATTTATGTATATATATATATATGTATGTCATCTACTTACTTCCATTTCAAGACAATAAGGAAAGGAAAACAGCGTTCATGCGTACGTACGGACTACCGTCTCCATGAACGGTGTTTTTCATTTTATTTATCTATCTATTATATATATATATATACTGAATATATATTATATATAAGTCATATTTTATATTCTGGAAGTAAGTAAATCATGATTTAAGTAATAATTATGTCATGAACAACAAGTCAAAACACCTTCCATAAATGAAACGATTTTACCCAAAATGCTTCTTTAACATGAAATTTACAAAAGAACGGGTAATATAAAGTTATAAGTGAACCATATATAATATAATAACAATGAATATGATTCTGTAATAAGTCAATGACATTATTTAAATCATTATACAGGAGGTTCGGACACATACGAAGAAAATCAGACCTAAGGTAAGGGAAATATCACAATCTCATTTTTATCCGAGATTGTTTATACTTTGAAATTTACTGGGGTGTATTTTATCATCCACATCCATGTTTCCTCAATATGTAATATTATTTCCCTCCACGTACAATTTTTTTTAAATCCAATTTTACCCTTCAGTGAGTTTTTATTAAAAGATATGAAAGGAATCTTTTGTCGTTTTTCGTATGGGGTACTTTTTGACTTTTCCAACAAAAGTACGAAGAATGTTTTTTTAACCTATACGACATGAATGGATTTTTAAAACATTATTTCCAAGAAACTTCCTTTACAAGTTTTCAAGTTTATTTTAATCAACTTATTTTATTTTAAAGTCGTATGACATGTTATTAAAGGAAAAATGTTTTTGAAGTAGAAAGGATATTTTCCTCAAGAATGGATTTCAAGTGTTTTATCAAAATTATTTTCCATATAAGATAATAAAGGGTTCTTTTTCTATACCTATTATTACAAGGATTTGATTATGTTGTGATGGAAATATTTTTATGAATTCTTTTATCTTATATGAATTGTTTTATGACGTCATGTTGTTTAAGAATCCCATTTTTATTACATGGGTTATACAATGATTTATGATTTATGATTTTGTGGCACACATAAGAATGGTATCATTATGAGATGGGTGGGACCTATATCTCCCTCCAATGCATTGGGTAAAGATTTTATATCTCATGAGATAGACATGGCTGGAATGGTAGGTTATACCGGTTCAGTGAAACAGGACTGAAATGGGGGTTACTCGATTCAGAAAGGGACTTTTTCCACTAAGATAGTCTTGGCAATGAGTCTTTACTAACAAGAAATGATTCTCAATGATTATGTGTGAATGCCACAAATTTTCATGTTTTAAGTTATGATTATTGTGATTACATTTCACTGCCATTATTTATCCCATGTTATGAAATTATGATCTCTTTTGCAGGTTATGATTTCCAAAATGTTATGTTCTTATGAATATGATGTGATTGATATTTCTTTTGTTTACCCTTACTGAGCATTTGAGCTCACCTTTTTATGTTTTCTTTTCCCCAGGATATAAAGAAAGGTTTTAGGTAAAAAAAGGAAGATCTTTATGGGAGATGTTGAAGATCTTTCACCACGATTAGAAGATTATATTCCGAGTTTCCAAAGACACGAAACTATTACGGTCCTTGTGTGTGTGTTTCTGTTATATACTAAGTATTCCGCAAATATAATGTAATGTCAATGTACGTCAGGCTTCGGGTCTTTACAGTTGGTATCAGAGGAAAGCTTTAGTCAACCTTTGGAAACTAGGATGCGAAAACGTTAGTGAGATCCCTAGAGATATTTCTAAGGTATGTCTAGTGATGTCCCTAAGGATAAGTATACATATAGGGTATAGTACTAGAATTACGCTAACGATCATAGAATTAAACCTAAGATGTTAGATATTGAAGGTACTACCCCTTTATTATGTTGTTTTCCCTACCAAGATTTTTTCCTCTCACACTATTCTTTTTGGGTTTTAGACGATGGCTGGAACCCGAAGGAACCGTGTTGATCAATACAATGGACAATGCAATGATTTCCCTCCTGAACAAACAAATGTTATGGGAGATGGAGTGAAAAATCTTATTGCTATACTTACACAAGCTATGAATCATTCTAGACTTCCAAATGAGAAGAGAAAGGAACAGTATTCTATTGAGTCCTTCATGAGGCAACGTCCACCTTCTTTTAGTGGGACTTCCGATCCACTTGTTGCTGAACAATGGATCAGTACCACTGAAAAGATATTTTCAGTTCTTCAATGTTCTGAACATGATAAATTCATCTTAGCAGTATATCGTTTGGAAGGTGAAGCTGATCAATGGTGGAATCTTATCAAGAATACGAGGCCAAGAGATGAAATTGAGTCCATGGAATGGGACGAGTTCAAGAACTTGTTTTTCAGTAAGTACTTCCCTCGTATTCTTCGAACAAAAATAGAGAAGGAGTTTCTTGAGTTGAAGCAGAAGGATGATGAATCTGTTGGTATATACGAAGCAAATTTTACAGGACTTGCAATGTACGCTTCTGGTATTATCATCCAACCTGAAAGTAAAGTTGATCGATTTTTCAGTGGCTTAAAACCAAGTCTTCGAAGGGCATTAGCTATAAGAGACTTCAGTAGCTATGAAGAAATTGTGCATTGTGCTATCAAGGTAGAAATGGAAGTTGGTGTTACATATACATCTCATGGTTTTGACAAGAAACGAAAGATGGAGTTCAAGGAGAAATCTCAGAATAATGGTGAAAAGAAGATGAATGTTTCCTTATGCACAAAGTGTGGAAAGAAGCATGGTGGAGATTGTCTTAAAGGGACTAGAAAATGTTTTATGTGTGGAAAAGAAGGTCATCGAGCAGCTGAGTGTCGAAGTAATGGAAAAAGGGTTTATAATGATGTGAATAAAGTAAACACTGCAGAGAACGCACCACCAACACTTCAATGCTTCAAGTGCAAGGAAATGGGGCATTATGTTAATAAATGCCCTAATCTAAGGGTTAGTGATGATCGACATGAGCAACCGCTTAAGGAAAAGGACAAAGGGAAGTCACATGCGATCACTATTAGCGATGTTGAATATGAAAACGATGTGGTGGAATGATTAAGTGTTTATGTAATGGGATTCCAAAATAATGTTGTATCATAAAGTATTGGAATATTTATGTATTAGTCTAATGTGGTATTCAAAGTGATTGAGATATTTTTGGAAATAATTTGATATGCGCATAATGAAGGGAAAACGAGAAAACGAAATGTTTAACAGTATTCATGAGCTCATGATTGATATAAGGACTAAGTGATATCATGGTTTGAGTATATAGAATTTTGAGGATTTTGGTATGTGGAAAGTGTTAAATTTTAACTGCATTCATGTTTTCACTAAGGTATTCAAGAGAATACATGATTAAGGACTTTGAATGTTTGGAATGTGACCAACAAAACATATCTTATGATATATGGGGATCAACGATGGTATTAAATCTCTGGTAATCGTTTTCACTATGTTATGAGAGTGGACTGCAGTATTATGGATAAGCCTAAAGATTGGAATGGATTATGTTGGACATAAGTTAGTATTGTTTAAGAAGTTTTTTCGATATTATTGATGGGATGTTATAGTAATATAGTTTTAGAAAAAGGACAACCTGCAGGACGGGCGACAGCCCATCGCGTCGGACAAGGATGTGGGAATCGAACCCACAACCGAAGTGCGACTGGCCTTTATCGCCTACCACTGGCCTACAGGAAGTCCCTGTTTAGTAGAAACTAGTTTTATTATATTAAGCAGTATGATATATGAAGTATAAGTCCATTTTAGGAACCATATGTGATTAATCTCACTATAGATCGACTTATGTATATAATTTTTGCTAACCTTTTGTTTGAGACAGATGGAATGACCCGTCATTCTATCACATGATCTGCTAACACTTCACGAATAACAAATTCAACTTCATTTATTTAAGAGATGAAGTGGAAATTGTTCAAGGCATGAACAACAGTGAGATTGTACCAAAATAAAGAAAGTATTTATTCTAATTCAAATTTTCAACTTTAGGGAAATGATCTTGAAAACCAAAAATGTTGTCCAAGTGATCTTATACCTGATGAATCGGATGGTACCTGAGATCATCACAAATTTATGGATTTGTGATTGTTGGCTTTTCCATAGCCATGTTCTCTACCACTCTCCATCAGAACATGATGGTTAGATTTTTCTTCCATATCCATATTTTCACCTATGTGGAAACCCAGTGATTAGTTTATTTGGGTAACCGTTAAGTTTCATACTTTTGTTTTAAAATATTGGTTTTGGTATTCCTTTTTACAATGTGGGTTTCTATCAAAGAAACATTCAAATAGTAAACCATTTATAACCCCGACGAATTTCGAGGGCGAAATTCATTTTAAGGGGGGTAGAATGTAACACCCCGAGATTTTATGAAAAATATTATTTTAATTTCATTAATGTCTTATGTTGTATTCTACACCAAGATTTCCCTGCGCTATACGCAACACCGTTTTAGCATGCAGTATACGCAACACTATTCTTGGACCGTGTTACACATAATTTTGATAATAGTTATTCTACGCAACATTGAGTATATATATATATATATTAAATGTATAAATGAAATATGGTTGGATTCTGTTATACGAAACAACGAAGGATTCTTTCACAACACGCAACCCTGACTTGGCTTGCATTACACGCAATCGCGACCTTCCTCGATAGCGTGTGTTGTACGCAATACCGGGTTTTAATAAACAATGTTATATTATTATAATATTGTCATAAACTAGCCATTATGAATAGTATTAACTAAATTTTGAATTTTATAACATTATTATTCATCTTACACATTTCTAGAACATGGTATAAGAACAAAATAAATTTTTCGGGTAAAATAAGTATTTTTCAAAAAATGCAGTTTTACCGCCTTTTGATGGCGCACCAACTTTAAATATAGTTTTTAACATGTTTATATGTTCAATTTGACAAAATAATATTCTTCTTTTGAATCAGGATATAAAAATTTACATAAGATAATGTTTTGATATTTTTCCGATAACTTTCATATTTTAATGAATAGTAAAAACACGCTATATTTTAATTAAAAACAACTTTTTTCATCGTAATATCTTATGTGGTTAAATTATAATATTGAATGGTTTTAAAGTATAAACAGAATATATTTTTACCATTTAATATAATTTATGTCATTAGCATTGATTTTACCTTGAATTCATAGGTTAAATCAATTCAATCTTTTGCAATGTTTTAAAGAAAAACCCGTTTTCTTTCGACAACGGGATTAATTTTAATTTAATTTCTGCATCTTTTGTGTATTGAATTTGGAAAAATGGATTCCATATTTGGAATTAGTGGGTCCAAATTATGTTAATAAGCTACTTTTTATTTTTGGGAATTATGAATAGTAACTACGGTAAATTTTATTTACCATAGTTAATGGTAAATCGGGTAATTAAGGGTAAATATAATATTTTAAAATTACACTAACAAATGTCAAAATTCTATTGGATGACTAAAAAACGACCCATATCACCTAAGGGTCGGATTAGAATCATTTAATGGATATTTTTCCATGAAAATAACTTAATTATTATTAAAACCAAAGAAAGTGAAAACATGTCACTCTCTTAAATCTTATAAGTATATTAATTTTAATTTAGTGATAAACTTCATGAAACATCGAACATGAATAGTCTCCAGAAAGATAATGAAATTATCTACATCATAGGAATTTATTTAGAATTTTTAGGGATTAAATAATTATCATTTATTATGACAGAAAGATGATGCAGTAATTGTCTTATTAATGAAATATTGACAGAATTGATGTTATAAATTCCCAAATAAATGTAATTTTAGACTTTTTTTGAATTCCACTAATTTTCTAGGTTACTATGATATATTAGTGTTGATTTAATTAACTTTTTTCGAACATATAATTCTGTTATGACTTTCACAAAAATCATATATCAAATAGTGTCAAAATTGACACAAAATAGTTTTTAAATCTAATATTTTATTATTAATTGTTATTTTATTCCTAAAAATCTAAGGTTCGGACAAATTACTTATATAAGGATATATATATTCATAATAAACAATTTTGGTTTCGTTTGGCATGTTATAGTAAGTGTATTAACCATATGGTGTAATAAAACAAAAAGACACGATAACAGTTAAATTATTTAACTTAGAGTTAAATCTAATTGATAAGGTTACAATAATACCATAAACTTGTCTAAATCCTATTGGATGATAGTATTGCGACCCATCCCCACTTTAGCTTCGAAATAAGACCCTTTGGAACCATTATAAACCGATTTTGACTTTAATATAAAATAATATTTTGAGATATTCCTAAAGTGCCCCTCTCCTCCGTTATAAAAGGGCACCTCCTCCCCCTCCTCCTCACACCAATTTGAGCACTGAAGCTCGTCCAACCCCTGCCAAAATCTCTTCTCCACTTCCATAGAAACATCCTAGAGGTTCTGGTATTCCTCAAAGACCAATTTTAGTGCCCTAAGAGGAGGTCTCAAAGAGGCGCTTCAAAGAAGAGGTAATTACCGTTACCAATTCTTTCATCTTTATTTCTTCTTCCACTTCTTCTTCTTAGGTTGTTTCTTTATGAAGTAATAACATCAGTATCACTCATATACTGATACGTTATTATAAGTATGAAACAACCCTATTTCACCATCTATCCTTCCTACGGAAAAAGAAATCACCGCGCGTGCGTACGTACGGAATACCGTCTCCACGCCGTGGTGTAATCTATTTTCCACCACCACCTTACATGGATGGGTATAATGGTGTAAAGAATAACTATACATAGTTATTACAGCATCATATCGATTCTGATATATTGTATAATCCACTCCAATTCAATTCAATATTTATGGAAATGATATCATCGCTCGTGCGTACGTACGGACTACCGTCTCCACGACGCGATGAGATTCATTCTCCATGTTAACCATTTAAGAATGATTATAAATTATATATATGAAATAATAATGAAATATATGACATTGTAAAGCTACTGGATTTATGTATATATATATATATATGTATGTCATCTACTTACTTCCATTTCAAGACAATAAGGAAAGGAAAACAGCGTTCATGCGTATGTACGGACTACCGTCTCCATGAACGGTGTTTTTCATTTTATTTATCTATCTATTATATATATATATTGAATATATATGATATATAAGTCATATTTTATATTCTGGAAGTAAGTAAATCATGATATAAGTAATAATGATGTCAATAACAACAAGTCAAAACACCTACGATAAATGAAACGATTTTACCCAAAACGCTTCTTTAACATGAAATTTACAAAAGAACGGGTAATATAAAGTCATAAGTGAGCCATATATGATATCATAACAATGAATATGATTCTGTAATAAGTCGATGACATTATTTAAATCATTATACAGGAGGTTCGGACACATACGAAGCAAATAGGACCTAAGGTAAGGGAAATATCACAATCTCATTTTTATCCGAGATTGTTTCTACTTTGAAATTTACTGGGGTGTATTTTATCATCCACATCCATGTTTCCTCAATATGTAATATTATTTCCATCCACGTACAATTTTTTTAAATCCAATTTTACCCTTCAGTGAGTTTTTATTAAAAGATATGAAAGGAATCTTTTGTCGTTTTTCGTATGAGGTACTTTTTGACTTTTTCGACAAAAGTACGAAGAATGTTTTTTTAACTTATACGACATGAATGTATTTTTTAAATATTATTTCCAAGAAACTTCCTTTACAAGTTTTCAAGTTTATTTTTAATCAACTTCTTTTATTTTAAAGTCATATGACATGTTATTAAAGGAAAAATGTTTTTGAAGTAGAAAGGATATTTTCCTCAAGAATGGATTTCAAGTGTTTTATCAAAATTATTTTCCATATAATATAATAAAGGGTTCTGTTTCTATCCCTATTATTACAAGGATTTGATTATGTTGTGATGGAAATATTTTTATGAATTCCTTTATCTTATATGAATTGTTTTATGATGTCATGTTGTTTAAGAATCCCATTTTTATTACATGGGTTATGAAATGATTTATGATTTATGATTTTGTGGCACACATAAGAATGGTATCATTATGAGATGGGTGGGACCTATATCTCCCTCCAATGCATTGGGTAAAGATTTTATATCTCATGAGATAGACATGGCTGGAATGGTAGGTTATACCGGTTCAGTGAAACAGGACTGAAACGAGGGTTACTCGATTCAGAAAGGGACTTTGTCCACTAAGATAGTCTTGGAAATGAGTCTTGACTAACAAGAAATGATTCTCTATGATTATGTGTGAATGCCACAAATTTTAATGTTTTATGTTATGATTATTGTGATTACATTTCACTGCCATGATTTATCCCATGTTATGAAATTATGCTCTCTTTTGCAGGTTATGATTTCCAAAATGTTATGTTCTTATGAATATGATGTGATTGATATTTCTTTTGTTTACCCTTACTGAGCATTTGAGCTCACCCTTTTATGTTTTATTTTCCCCAGGATATAAAGAAAGGTTTTAGGTAAAAAAAGGAAGATCTTTATGGGAGATGTTGAAGATCTTTCACCACGATTAGAAGATTATATTCTGATTTTCCAAAGACACTAAACTATTACGGTCCTTGTGTGTGTGTTTTTGTTATGTACTAAGTATTCCACAAATGTAATGTAATGTCAATGTACGTCAAGCTTTAGGTCTCTACAGAATATCTATAAGTGTAATAAGTAAATTTTTATATAAGTTCATAAAATGCACAGAATTTGTTTTATAAAACAAGGGTTTTAATCATAAAAAATAACTCAAATAAATTTAATGAATATTGTAGATATATATAATGAATCATAATTTTATTAATTAAATAGATCAACTTTCTTTTCAATATAAACTAAATAATATAATTAAAATTTTAAATTACCTAAAGTAATGAATAGATTTGAAAAATATGCCCATTTCACTATTCACTGAAAGATAAATAATTTACGAAAAATCCCAGAATTCCACCCTATGTTAATAATGATATTCAAATTTCAAAGACATAATTATTTTGTATATACATTTTCAAATGGGTGAAACTTTATATATAATATTTTTTAAGGAATATATAAAATTAAATTCTGATGAAAATATATTTTTAAGAATGAAATTTCATTATAGGAAATTCAAATGTTTAATTCCATATTAGTACTAATTTTTTTATCTGGCCATATATATATATATATATATATATATATATATATATATGTTTCATAATAGGGTTTATAAAATTCATATGGGAAAAAACTGGCTAGGTTATATCAGCCACAAATAAATAAAAATATTTTGTGTTTAATTTGAGATATGTTATATATATTGAATATGCAATCGAACACAATAGTCTTTTTAAATATTAGTGTATAAGACATTTAGAATAAACTGATCAAAAAATATACATAATCTATGTTTTAATTGTACAACCTACTGAGTAGAGATGAATCCCTTGTTAGCACATAATAAATAACTTTGGGATCTAGTAAACATATAACCACAACCATAATAGTACTATCACATGAACTACCAACCAAAGACAGAATGATTCCCCTAATGTCAAAAAATAAGATAAATCATTTTAATATACATTCATATAAATATATATCAATAATTATCAGTGAAAAAATAACATCTATTTCCCGAGAACTCTTTTGGAACACCAATCCATTACAATGGTATTATAATAAAAAAGGTATCCAAATCTGATTACATACCAAATCAAAAAAATTATGATAATAAAGTGGAGTTTCCATAGAAGTTGTAATATTTAGATAATCAATTTACATAAATTTATAATGAGTCCATTCAACATAATAATCTCTTTTATTCTTTTTATAAAACCCAAATTCTTCATCAAATATTGTGGGTATGAAAACACATTTCCTAACCAATGAAAGAGTTATCATATAAAAATCATAAAATATATTAAACCCATTAATGTGTTATCCATAAATGATGTTATTTTTTTTTATTGAAAACCAACTTTAGAAATTTCACCATACACCTAGAGTGGAATATTTTTTGGAAGCAGATTATTTTATAATATAAATTTTTATTTCACCTTGATTCAATGTTAGGTTTTAAAGAAAAATCATAGAATAAAAAAGTTAAATCATAATCCTTTATGTATGAATTTTAAAACCATGAGACAATCATATTAAAGTGGAATGAATGAATTTTTTCCAAAATAAAATAAAATCACAAGTGTCTCCAAGAAATGTTTTTATTAAAAAGGGTATTTAAATAAAAGGATAAAGAGATATAACCTTAGAGGACTTGAGAATCCATAATAATAGAAAACAAAAATCAAGTTCTAATAAGATTATATCATAGGATTCTATTACAATGTTAGGTTTTGGAAATTGGATTTTGTGAGAGAATATGGTGAGAGGATAATATTTGGTAAATATATTATTATGAATTAGTATAATTTGGTGATATATCACCATCAAATTGGAATAATATATAAGTTAACAACATGGGAAAGTCCTTTTGTGAATAGACAATGGTATTTAGGTCAGAATAGAGACAAAACAAGTTAAAACCGAGTTTTATAAATTTTTAAAGGTGTGAATGTGATGAAAAATATTTACCAATTGTTTTTCAAAACATATCACCACTATAAATATGATATTAAAAAATTAAACATGTATATTATTGTACAAGGGATTTGGAAACCTTACAGTAAATTAACTTATATTTTAAACATTCTAAAAAATATGAATAATGTAACCCTAAACACATAGTATTGACACCAAATAATCAGTGAATGAAATATATTTCATATAATGACACCATGTGATTTTTTTGGAAAATATATTAATTTAAATTGTTTAAACATATATTGGGACCGGAGGGTATTGAAGAAAATGTTAATTATTACGATTCCTATGATGATCAATATTGAGGTCTTTATGGTAGTCGACAATGAGACAATGAAATCCTACACATGCATATGATGTAAAATTTGAATTCAAATTTCATGTTGTATCTTGTATCCTGGGGACTCATTAGTGATAAAGGAGTTAGAGGGGATAATTTAAGCATTTTATGAGTACAAACAAGGTTTTGGTAATATTTTCAGGTCTAAACTATTCCACCGAGTTACTACATAGCTGATATTGGTTACTTAGTTTACCCATTATGTGATATTATATCCCTTGGAGGGGGACTGAGTTCTATTTAGCCTAGTGGTGGGTACTCTATGGGGGACCGAGTACCATGGGATTGTAAGGAAGGGTACGAAATATCACATAGATTGTTTTTATATTTTATTTTAATCATAATTAATTCATTTAAATTCTATTCAAATAAAAATTTTCTGTTTTTTTAGACAACCTTTAGATGTAGACCCCTACTATATAAAACAAGTAAATTCATATTCAGTTACTGTATATCATTTATTTAGGATTAGATAAGGTTTTCATTCATCATATTTGGTATCTATGGGTGACTCTAACAATCCTTATCTCTATATTAACTTATTTTTCCACACTATTTCACTATAAATCATCCATCAAGAAGTAATTTAAGAGATTTTGTGGTATTTTTAACTTTTTTTTCAATTGGTGATGAATTATTGATGGATTGTTGATAACCAACAATTATCCAAAATGGATTTAGTGTATTCCTTTTTCCAATTAGAATTATATTGTGTGGCTTGTATTTAATGAAATTAATCTCAGGTTAATTAGTCCCTTTTCCATAAAATTAATTAAAATTTGTTTCTTTTTACCATTGGGATGAGTTTAAACTAAAAACTTTGGTGAGTTAGGTGGGTGCTATATATTTACATTATTTATAAAAATGGGAAATTTCCTTGTTTTTATATTATATGACAATATCATGGACCCCGAATGGGTTCCTATGACTTGTAATCTACCCTAAGAGCCTTGTGTGGCTTCCCAAAATGGTCTTTTTTGATGAATGAATTAAAGGTATATAGAAAATTAATATATTAATAATCCCATAGGGGTCAAATCAAATGTTATGTAACTATTCTCAAAACATGTTATAGTGAGTGTTGGATACGATTTATTATGTAAATTCATACCATTAGAGATGCCATTTTAAAATTTGATTGTTGGATAGGTAGACTCACTCAATATAAAAAAATTTAATTAAATCACGGTCATGTAACATTAAAAATCCCATGGGATGAATTTAGTATAAATGATATGGAATGTGATTTTCCTTTTGGTCATTAAGATCATGTCCATCCGATACCAAGGACAAACACATCCTATATAAAGAACATTTCACTTTGTGATATAGATTTTTACTATGATGATTTCCATAATTTCCTTTACAAATTCAATGACATGTCTCTTGATGATATCTAACATATATTTCACAAGAATAATACCACATTTATGATAAAATTAATATTTATTGTGAATAACAGATTCATTATACCATTTAAGATGGATTCTATAGAGTTTTGAGAGTTGAAGGCTCAACTAATGGATATATAATGGATTTCATTTATTCACCTGATAATGACACCTTGTGGTGCTATTATACTATTCTATAATAAGGAGAATAGATCATTACAGTTTTCCATCGATTTGTATAGGAATAAACTGGGGATAATTGAAAACTATTATCACCATCCTCTTCTAGATAACCCATTTCATAATCTTAGAAGTGATATGTAGATCCCTAAGATTGAGATGATATTGAGGTATCCTTATTTGGGGTTTATAACATATAATATTTGTAATACAAATTTTTAATGCTGTTTCATTCAATATGAGTATCTTCCTATTCTCTTATGGTAAATGAAATCTATAATAGTCTTTATATCCATGCTAAAAATAATCTTCAATCAAAATTTAGACTCGTTAAAGGCCTTATTACATACTAATGTCATGGGTTTCTCCCAATCGATGGATGGTAAAACACACAATTTTGAGAATATTTTAAACACACTAAGTGAGAATTGAATGCATACTATGATTTTAATATTTTAGTTGTGGAATTATTATAATAACTTATTATTAGATGATATATCATAGGAACCCAATAAAATTCACCAAGAGATGTTTATGATTATGGTTTCTTGGTATTGAAAAAATAATATATTCTAAATTTAAATTTTCATATATTTTTTTTACTATGAGAGGTTTATACTTGTCCTCCTCTATTGGTAGTATCAATGACGATTTTGAATAGAAAGGGGGTGAATTTTACAGTGGCATGGATCTTATAAGGGGTCATTTTTTATATATTAATTATATAATGTTATTGTAATATATTATAACCTTATTGACATGGGTAAGGAATCCATATTATATTGTGATGAATTAAGAGTCAGTCTTGGGGATGTTTATCTGTAGGGTGAGTGAGTAATAATATAATGGTATATGTAGATAATGTTGAAAATGATCAAATATATTATACATTATCTTGAGATGGATGTTTTGGTCAAAACATTTATATGTTGTAGTTAGTATCTTATAGGAGAGAGGTTATTGGTTTAATTTAACCATAATATCCTTAGATATATCTTTCGATTAATGGCCCTATATATTTTCCAGTGGAGGTAGGTATTGTATGGACATTTATTTGAGTTTAATATAGTGTATACCTCTTGAGGGAGGAAAATTACAGTTTATTTACTTGAATTTGGGGGAATGGATCATTCTCCATGTCAATTCCCACTTTTAATGGTTTACTCCCAGTAAATGTAAGCACATATGATGAAGTAAAATGGTGGGAGTTTTTATGTATTGGGTTTTAAGAATTATATTGTAAAAGTATTTTTATCAATTATATTTGTTTATAAGCATCATTAAATAGATATTTTTTTTATTTCTTGGTGGAATTTAGGTCTTCATAAAATATTAAATCATAAATTATGGATAATATCAAATTTTTATGAGATTATGGTTTTTCATTAGTTTAATTTCTTAGAAAACACATTTGAGGCCTCATGTGATGTAATTTTCATTTCATTAATTACATTTTGGGGGTATATTTTTCTGTTTGAGGTATATATAACAACTATGATCGAAAATAAATATTCCATGAGGAACAATAATATATGGATATGTGTAAATGTATTGATAAACATTAGGGTTAATATGATCATTTATGATAATGTAATAGTTTCCAATTTTGACTATATAAATTTTTAATAAAATAAGTCATGCTCCAAAACACTATATGTAAAATGTGATTTGATGAATACTTTTATTTTCGAGGATGCCTATAATATTATTAGTAATTTTATAATTGTTATATTATTGTAGTATTAGAAAACATATAGCCCACATTTCGAGTGACAAATTATCAAATATGATGCATCCAAGGGGCTTGAACTGTTACGTCCCATGTATTTATAGAATATAAATTTTTATATTTTTTCATATTTTTTAATTAAACATTAATTTTAATTTAAACAGGATTCTATGTCTGATAGCATACTCAACAAGCAACAACAGGTTTCTTTAAAATATTTCATTGCACACAAATTTGAGTTATACAAAGATATAATATTATAATAATATTATTTTAAATTGTAGTTAATGCCTAGATTTTTTATTGGTGGGAATGAACAGAACTAACCATATTACTATTAAACATGTTTGTTAAATATTTTTACATTTATCCAGTAAATTTTATATGCCTAAAATGAGAATGAATCCAATTTTAAGCATAAATAGTCTAATGTTGTTTAAAAGGCTGTTTTACCGCCTTTTGATGGAGAACACCATTTAAATCTAGTATTTGTCACTTTTATATGTTCTATTTGAAAAAATAAACTTCTTCTTTAGAATTGGGACATCAAAATTTACATTGTGTATTTTTTTTGTATTTTTCTGAAAATATTCATTTTTATGAATAGTGAAAATATGCATTTTATGTCAAAACATTCTTTTCATCTTATTTATTTATATAGTAAGATTTTCCTATTAATTGGTTTTAAAGTGGAACAGTTTTATATTTTTGCCATTTAATCCAATGTTTTCCATTGGATGTAATTTCAATTTTTAATTAGACATAAACACATTACAATCTTTTGATAGTTATTATTTCATAAAAACAAGTTTTTTGGGTTTTCAAAACGAGAATTAATTTTAAATTGATTTCTGAAACTTTTTGGGTTTTGAATTTGGTAAAATAGATGTCTGATTTAAAATCAGAAGGTAAAAATTGTGCAAACAGGTAAATTTTATTTTTAGATATTATAAATAGTAAATTCAGTAAATATTTTATTTACCATGGTTGAAGGGTAAATATGGTAAATATGGGAAAAAATAATATTATAATAATATTAAATTACCTTAACCCGTGTTCTAACCCTATTAAATGATACATGTCAGACCATGGTCATATTTCGGTCAATTTTGGAACCCCATGGAGCCACATGTAAGTGAAAATTACATTTTATAAAAATTAATTTAAAGTTAAGGAAAATGTAACCAAAACATATATCTCTTCCTAAAATAATTTTTATAATGGGTTGTATAGGTGATATTTTCGAATATAAATAGTAATTTTAAATAAATGACATTATAAATATGAAAATAAATTTATTTTGAAAGGTTTTAGGACATAAATTAATTTTAGAGATAATTATAACATTCTTTATTAGAATTAATGAAGGTTTTTTGAAAGAATCAAATTGGTTTGGAAATTTTTAAAAGTCATGAAATGAATAGTATTAAACTTTGCTTAATTTTTTTTTAAATCAATCAATTTTTTATTTAATGATAAAATAATCCTAAAGAACTAAGACTTTTCCATATGAAAAATATGACGTTTTAAATGTCATTAATGAATAATTTTTGTGTCGATATGAATTTTTTAGTAAATATATTTACCATATCATATGAATATACATGAGGATATGGAAAAAGTTATATTAGTTAACTAATGGTTAAATATAAAAAGATAAGGTTAATGTTATGCCCAAAACATGTCTAAAACCCATTGGATTAGAGGATTTCGAACAATACTCCCCAAATATTCAAATTAAATCAGTTGAAGACCATCTAAAATCGAAATTCAGTTTATAATAAAATAATATTTTCAAACATTCTTAAAGAGCCCCTCCCCATTATAAAATGTCATCACCTATAACCCTTAATCACACATATAAAGCCCCATTTTCTTGTCAAACATATCTCCAAATATTCTCCAAACAACCCTTTATTCCACCTATAAGCCTTAACTTAGGAAAAAGGCACTTATAGAAATTTATTTGGATCAAACCAAAGGGAGTTACCCAATTTAAAGGTAACGTCTTCTCTGAAGTTCTTTTCTTTTATTTTCCTTCTCCAACCCCCTAAACACTATTTATTTCATTATTTTTAACAAAAATTGTATCTTAAATATACTAGGATATTGTTATGATTAGGATTATAACTAAACATCTATAAACCTCCATCTAATGGATACAAACATACTATTTTTTTGGACGGCGAACTACTGCCTCACGAAACGATGATTGTTAAATTATCTCCTACCACCTCTCATGGAGGCCATAATGATGTAACTATATTTATATGTGATATATACAATATCTATATTGTCTCTATGCTTCTGTATTTTTCATTTATAGCATACCTTAATGGTTTCCATAATGGGTAAATAAGATAATTTCATTTGAGGAAATGCGGACTACCGCCCCCACAAAGTGATATGAATCATTCATGACATACGTGGAACATATAAAGGATTGAGTTACTGAAATTATATATGATATTGTAAAGGAATTATAATATACCTATGCATCATCAGTTTTCATTACATTAAATATGAAATAGAAATGAATGTAGCATTCATGCGTACACACGACTTACCGTCTCAATGAACAGTGCATTTTATTTCTAATCTCCAAATGATATGTACTATTATAAATACATATACATACATATATATATATATATATGATATATATGATATCTAAATCATTAATATAATTCTGTAGATAATGGAATTTTGACAACATGGACAACTTGTAATTATAAGAAGTTCATTTTGGACTCAAGTACAAAATATTGATAAAACGACCTCTATTAACTTAAATCATTATGTAATGTTTATAACATTGTAATAAGTAATATAAAATGAATAATAAAATTTAAATATGTTCTAATGAAATTATAAATTAATTTTAGTTTATTATTTAGAAGATTAAAGAATGAACGAGTCAATTCAGACACGAGGTAAGGAAAATTTTTAACCCAATTGCAATTCTTTGGGATAAACTTCTACTTCTTGATTATATCATTACATGAATATGTGTGAATGAAATATGATTGTATTAAACATAATATCCACTTATATTGTGAGTATTTATTTTTTTAACACATAATTATTTAACTAATTTATTCTTAATGTAATGAATACGATCTTTTAAAGGGAACCTTTTATCCTTCTCTTTTAGTAAAAGACATCTCTTATATTATGTCATTTAATTTTAATTTTCTAAATTGGGATATGTTCTTATTTATCATTATTTATTTATATTTTATGTCCATGTGATTAGATACCCTTTCCCTATCATCAAATCATTTTTTGAATTTTAATGTGATGCCGTTAGGCTGTTGAATTTTCGCAATGGAATATGTCTCAATCTTCTTTTGTTGAGGAATATTAGGATATTGTCCACCTTTATTATCCTATAAGGTGTATATAAAGCCATTTTCCATATTATATCATGAATCTCTTTATTCACGTGATATTATAAGTTTTGTTTAATGTTATTCTTTAATTATTTTCATTCAAGAATTTTATCAAGTGGTAACAAACTCTTTAACTAAAAAATTGTTTTAAATGTTTTAAAGATATATTTTTTCTAAATATTTTTCATTAATGTTCATGTTTTCAAAATGTTTTTAATGATTTATTTATATGGACATTAATTTTCTAAAATGATAATTCTTATAAGTTTTATGAATTTGTATTGGATACTTTGATTTAATGAAATTCTT
This sequence comes from Viscum album, assembly GCA_963277665.1. NCBI lineage: Eukaryota > Viridiplantae > Streptophyta > Magnoliopsida > Santalales > Viscaceae > Viscum > Viscum album. The sequence goes on along the minus strand of OY728131.1, from coordinate 1,095,358,402 downwards.
TTTAAATGTTTTAAATGTGTTTTTTAAATGAATTGATTATGTCAATTTATTGAATAGATATCTTGTCATTACAATATAGAAATGTTATCTTTAATTTATGCTTCTTTTATATCTTATGATATTGTTATGTCTCTTGGAAATTGTTTATGTATATGGGTGGTTCCGTGATAAACCTAGGATGGGTGAGCCATATATAGATCTCCAATGAATTAGTTAACATGATGGAGGTAAATGTTAATGTTTCTCATAAAAGATTTAGCGAATATAGTATAATGGGTATTCCAAACATAACTACCTATATAGCTGTGAAAGCTAAAATGTAATTATGATATGTATGCCACATGTTGCCTTAATGATTTATGATTTCTGTGTGTTATTCATAAATCATATTATTTCATTAGATATCTTATGATTGAAAATTTTGGTTACATTGACTTTTATTTATTGATCAGATAATGTTATGTTTCCATAATTTATAACCCTTTCTGAGATTTTTATGCTCATCCCATGTTTTTGAAATGTTTTTTCACAGGGTATAGGGAATGGTAAGAGAAAGAACAAATTCAAGGAGATTTATATCAAGAAAAGGACTATTATTTTATTTAAGGATTATTATTATTGTGATAAAATTTGGAAAGAGTGGAAGTGTATACTTCGAAATTTTTAAAATTTAATGTAATAATTATGGAATAATTCTCTACAACTCTAATCCGGAAAAGATCCTCATTGTGAATTATTAACTTAATTCAAGATTATGAAATGCTTTAAGTTGAGTCCTTATAGTTGGTATCCAAGGCCGGTCAAGACAAATTTAAGGATTAAGAGTGTTTGTTAGACACATGGTTAGTATCTATGTCTAATTTTTAAGTTAAATACTTATTTTTTAAAGTTCTCAGATAAAATAATGTCCGTTACCAATGGAAGGTGGAGGATCTCAAAAAACATTCCAATCTCTTCCAAATTACTCTCTTGCAACAATTGTTGAAAAGTATTTTCCAGATGATTCTAAAACATTTTTTAACATACAAATAACTTGCACGAAATTGTTTGAGACATCACACACCTTTTCTATACCTCGATACCATCATGGATCATGGGTTATATTTCATCAAATCCTATTTTATCAGTATTATCATATTTTCAAGTAGGGTAAATATTATCAAGTCATTTTCAAATATTTTACCTTTTCACAAGATTTTGATGCATATTATGATTTTGAAAAAGGTGTTGAAGAAGGATACCCTTATAAAACCTATTTATATTTTCTTTTAAATTATAGTAATTCAGAACATAATTATGGTATTTTAAAAGGACCATTGATTGAATGTTTCAACTCAAATTTAGTCTGACTGTTTTATAGAAAGTATGTTTTGTCAGATGTTTTGAAATTATATGTCATACATGATTATTTTGAGAAACTATTTTTCTGTGAAAACCCATATAACCCCAGTTGTATGAGGTGTATTTGGATAAACTAAGCATATGATTTTTAAGGATCTCTAAATAAGTATTGCAATTCATGGACTATCTATCCATGAGAACAATATGATGATGAAACTTGGTGGACACCATGATCAAGGTACGATGTTCATTTTTTGGGAAAAATATTATTTTATAGAAGTAAAAAATATCAATATATATAAGACTTCATGAATTAAAATATTGAGATATTTATGAGTTGGGATGAAAATGAGAGGTATTAGACAACCGTTGATGTTAAATCATGTTAGGTTTGTTTTTTAGTTTTATAAAATGGGAAAACATGCAATATGGGTGACAACCCGTTGTGTCCGGCAAGGCCATAGGAACTGAACCCACAAACGAAGGGTGACATGGGTGAATCACCAACCAATGGCCTATGTGATGTCCCCAGAAAGAATGACTTATTATTTTTCATTAATTTATTTTATAGATCAAGAATAAGTTTATTATGGATCAGATGTTCAATCAAATGGATATCCTTAATATAAGAAAAAATTTGGTGATTAAGTGATAAAAGTTATTTTGGAATATTTTTTTCTCTATTGGGAACACTATATGCCTAAGAAAAATAGATTACTTTAGTATTTTAGTAGAGGAGTAATGTTATAATTTTATTTGGGAAGAATCTATGTTTTTATTGTGTACATATAGTGAATCAGGTTATTAATGTAAATTATTAACCAATATTAGAGAATATGTGAGTAGGTTAATTACTTTTATGTATGTGACTTTAAGAGTGGTTGATGTTATTTGGAGATAAATGTTAAGATATAATCTGGAAGACTATGTCATTAAATTCTTAGGAGATTTAGGTTTCAATGTTAGTTTGTATTATATTGATGTATTTTAAGGACACTTGTTTATTGAATGATCATTGTTGAACTTTGGGTTTTGTTTGTTGAATTTTGGAGATTAAGAGTAGTATTTATTTTTATAATGGATTATCATTTTGGGGGATTATATGAACTTGAAATAACAATTTTTGTTTCGGTTAATGTATAATGATAGGGGAAATATATTGTTCATATTTTTTGGATTATGTGATTATCTATATGTTTATTTTAACACTATTTATGTGACCATGTCATCTTGAATACACATCGTTTGTAGAAAAGATGAGTTTCTGGTAGAGATTTAGTAAAGGATGAATGTCTACATGACAAGTATGACTCATATGATCATATTCAATCTCATAAATATATTACTCAACTTTATAAAAGGAATATTAAAATAGAAATGTTTTTTGGTTACTATTACTAATGGGGAATCAAAGGATGTTTAACTTGTCACATGTTAGTGATTTTCTGGTAGTTAATTTTATCCTATTCATGTTTTCTATCACTCTCTATCAGAACTCGACACTTAGTTTCTCCTTTATATCCATGTTTTCATGGAATCATAGTTTGTGTTATCTTGGGTATCCATTTTAATTCTATTTATTTATTTTAAAGTGATAGTTTTATTGAATCTTTTTCTGATGTGGTACATTAAATAATGTTTCCAAGCCCAATTTTAAAATTGTGTGGATGTAATTTCCAAAATGGTGGAAAAATTTAATGACCCATGTTTTTATAGAATATGAAATTTTCATATTTATTAATATTTTTTAATTGAATATAAATTTTTTCAAAGGGGATTATATATCCAACAACATAATCCACACACAATAATGGGTTTATTTGAAATCTTACATATCCCACAACTTTGAGTTATACCGAGAAATAATATAATAATATTATTATTTTAAATGGTAGTTAATGCCTAGAAATTTTATTGGCGGGAATGAATAGAATTATCCATATTATGATTAAATATTTTTATCAAATATTTTTTCATTTATCCAATAAATTTTAGAGGCTTAAAATGAGAATTAATCCAATTTTGAGCATAAATACATTAATGTTTTTTAAAAGGTTGTTTTCTGCCTTTTGATGGTGAACCCATTTTAAATACAGTTTTTTTACTTTTACATGTTTCCGTAGACCCAATAAACTTCTTCTTTAGAAGTGGTACATCAAAATGTACATTGGGTAAATTTTTGGTATTTTTCTGATAATGTTCAATTTTTAATGAATAGTGAAAAATACTGCATTTCAAGTAAAAACTATCTATACATATGATATATTTATATAGTTATATTTTCTTATTAATTGGTTTTAAAGTGTAATTGAATTATATTTTTACCATTTAGTCCAAATTTTGTTCATTTTATGTATTTTAAATTTTTAATTAGTCATTAACACATGTCAATATTTTAATAGTTATTATTTCATAAAAACACACGTTTTAGTTTTGATAAAGGGAATTAATTTTAAATTATTTTTTTAGTCTTCTGTGTTTTGAATTTGGAAAAATAGATTCCATATTTGGAATCAGGAGTTCCAAATTGTGTAAAAATTTAACTTTTATTTTTAGATATTATGAATAGTAACTTCAGTAAATATATTATTTACCATGGTTAAAGGATAAATCTGGTAAATAAGGGCAAAAAATAATATTATAATAATATTAAATTACCCTAACACATTTCCTAAACCTATTTTCTCATACATTTCCAACCATGTTCATCCATGGGTCGATTTTGGTACCCCATGGATCTACTTGTAAGTGAAAATGACACTATATAAAAAATAATTTATCATTAAGGAAAATGTAACATAAACATATACCACTTTGTAGAAAAAATTTTATAAGGGGTAATATAAGTGATATTTTTGACTATAAATAGTCATTATAAAAATAAAAATACTTCCAATATCATGGTATTTTATATATAATATTTAGACATCATATAGAAAAATTTATTTATGACACAATGATGATGTAATGATTACATCATTAATGAATGTTTTAAATAAATAAGATAATAAATATAAAAATATATTTATTTTGAAAATTTTTATATCATCTACGAAATTTAGAGATAATTATAACTTGTTTTATTTTAATTAATGAAGGTTTTGGGAAGGAATCATGTTTGTTTGGAGTTTTTAAAATTTCATGATATGAATTGTATCAAAACAGGCATAAGAGAATTTCTAAATCAATAAATATATTATTAAATGATAAAGTAATTACCAAAGTATAATATTCAGAAAATTGGAATATACGATGTTATTAATTTCATTAATGATCCACTCTTGGGTCGATTAAAGTTTTATAGTAAATATATTAACCATAAAGTATGAATATATAAGAGGACATGTTAAAAGTTAAATTAGTTAACTAAAGGTTGAAGCTAAACAATAAGGTTAATTTATTCCCTAAACTTATCAAAAACCCATATTATGAGAGGATATCAAAAAAAAACTTACCCTTTATATGAATTTATTTAGTTTTAGAACTTTTTAAATTTATATTCAGTTTATAATAAAATAATATTTTCAAACTTTCCTAAAGAGCCCCTCCTCCCCTTATAAAAAGTCATCACCTATAACCCTTACTCACACCTATATAACCCCAATGGATCGTCCAACATCTACATAAATAAGATAGCAAATCCCCATATTCTACCTGAAAGCATTAAATTAGGCAGAAGGCACTTCAAGAAAGCCTCTTGTTTCAAACCAAAAAAAGTTACCCAATTTAAAGGTGACATCTTCTCTCATGTTCTCTTCATTTATTTTCCTTCTCTAACCCCATAAAATATCTTTATTTCATTAGCTTATAAAAAAACCATTATCTTAAATTTTCTATATTTTTTTTATGAGTAGGATTATAACTACATATCCAAACACCTCCATCTAATGGATATGAACATAATGTTTCTGTGGATGGTGAACTACGGCCTCACAGAATGATCACTTTTCAATAATCTCCTACCGCATCTCATGGTGGAAATTATGATGGAACTATATATATATGTGATATATATTATATTTATATTGTCAATATGATTTTTTATATTTCATTTATATCATACCTTTTTTGTTTCTATTATGGGTAAATATGATAATTTTATTTGAGGAAGTGCGAACTACCGCCGACTCATAGTGATATGACTCATTCATGCAATACATTGAACGCATATAGGATATCGTTAATGAAATTATATATTATATTATACTGGAATTTTAATATACCTATGTATCATTATTTTTTCATTCTAATAAATACAAAATAGAAATGAAAGTATCGTTTATGCGTAACTAGACATTACCGTCTCCATGAACAGTGCATTACATTTCTTTTCTCCAAATGTTATATACTATTATAAATAAATATATATAATGGATATATATGATATATATGATATATAAATAATTAATATAAGTATGAAAAATATGTAATTTTGACCACATGGACAACTTGTAGTTATAAGAGGTTCATTTTTGACTCCAGCACCAAATATCAACAAAACGACCGTTATTAAACTAAATGATTATGTAATGTTTATAAGTTGGTAATTAGTAATATAAAAGGAATTGTAAACATTAAAATGGTTATTAAGAATGTATAAATTATCTTTAGTTTGTCATTCAGAAGATTAAATAATGAACAAGTCAAGTTGGACATGAGGTAAGAGAACTTCTTATCCTAATTTCCATTCTTGGGGATAAAATTATACTTCGTGATTATATAATTCTATGAATATGTTTGAATGAAATATGATTTTTTTACACTTAATATACACTTATATTGGGTGTATTTATATTTTTCACACATAATTATTTAACTGATTTATCCTTAATGTAATGAATACGATCTTTGAAAGGGAACCTTTGAGCCTTCTCTTTTAGTAAAAGACTTATTTTATGTTATGTCTTTTAATTTAAATTTACTATGTTGGGATATGTTCTTATATATCTATATTTCTGTATATTTTATTTCCATTTGATGATATACCATTTTCTATCTCACCAAATCATTTTCTGAATTTTAATGTGACATCGTTAGGCTACCAAATTTTTGTAATGGAATATGTCTCAATCACCTTTTATTGAGGCATATGTAGATATTATGAACCTTTATTATCTTAAAAGGTGTATATACTACCCTTTGACATACTATATCATGAATATATTTAATCTAATTATATTAAATGTTTAGTTTAATGTTATTATTTAATTATTTTTATTCAACTATTTTCTCAAGTGGTAACAGAATCTTTAACTAAAACATTATTTTAAATGTTTTAAAGATATAATTTTCCAAAACATTTCTCATTAATGTCCATGTTTTAAAAATGTTTTTATGGATTTATTTATCTAGTCAGTAATGTTTGAAATGCTAATTCCTATAAAATATTCTAAATTTTATTAGACACATTGATTAGAAAATATTTCTATTTAAATATTTTAAATGTGTTTTTTAAAACGAATTGATTATGTCAATATATTGAAATGATATTTTGTCATTATAATGTTGAATTTTTTTCTATAAATAATTCTTATTTTATGTGTTATGATTAAGTGATGTCTCTTGGGAATTGTGTAAACATACGAGTGGTTCCATGACAAACCAGAGGCTGGTGAGCCCGATATAGCTCTCCAATGCATTGGGAAATGTGACAGAGGTAAATGTCAAGGTTTCTCCTAAGAGATTTAAGGAATATACTTTGATGGGTTTTCCAAATGAAACTCGTTATGTAGATTTGAAATATACAATGTAATTATGTTATTTATGCCACAAGACCGCTTTATGATTTTTGTGCGTTATTCATAAATTTTATGATTTCAATTTGTATTTTATGATTGAAAAGTATAGTTTCATTGATTTGTATTTATTGATAGGATAATGTATTCTTTCCTTGTTTTTTAAACCTTACTGTGCTTTCGTATGCTGATCCCATGTTTTTGAAAATTTTTCCACAGGGTATAAGGAATGATAAGAGAAAGGAATAATTGGAGAAAATTTATATCGAGAAAACGAATCTTGTTTTATTTAAGTAGTTGTGTTATTATGAAAAAATTTGGATAGAGTAGAAAATGTATAAATTGTAATTTTGGAAAATTAATGTAATAATTACCTCCAAATTCTCTAAAAATCCATACCAGAAAAGATCCTCAATATGAATTATTAACTTAATTTAAGATTATGTGATGTTTAAGGTCTGGTACTTATATGAACCGACAAGTGAATATAGATGTGTGTGTATCTCCTAAAACTAACCTACATGATGTCCTTGTTGACATGAAATTGTATTTATTTAAATAATTTGAATTATTAATACTTATTTAATGGATAATGTTAATCATTCTTTATTGAAATTAAGGAATTAAATATTATTATATTACATTCAATAACTTTTTCTAACCATTTTCTTTTCGTAAGTAGTTATAGACTGACAAGAATAAATGCCAATATTTTGTGTATATTATGATATATTAAAAGGTAATATTTATTATTCTTCCATTATTTTGTTTATATTTATTTCATGGTGTAGGAAATCTAGTGAGAATTTATTTAATTACAAACAAATGAGTAAAATATCCTTATAAAATATTCATGTAAGAAGAAATTATATTTTCAAGTGTTCTCTATCTAACTTGTTCAAATCTCTTTCAACAATAGGGAAACTGTATTGAAACAAAAATTTCTTCATTTTCGATTCATATATGAAAAATTAATGGTCATTTAGTACATAAAAAATTATGCTTCAATGGTTGTTAACATTATCTTATTTATGTTCTCTATCAATCCTTATTTGTCTATTGGTGTTAGTTTTCCCTTCCATGCCCATATTTTCACTTCTTTCTAATTTCCCCCAATTTATAAACTTTTTATTTATATTTCCTTTATATTTCTCTTTCCTGAATTTTTAAGAATCAGATTTATTAACCACCAATTGATGTGGTAGTTCCACATTGGATTTTTAAAAAACTAAACACTTTATTTTTTTCCCAGAAAAAGTTACGATTGTGATAAAATAATTTATTAAAAGTGTGGATAATGTAGTATCCTTATATTTTAAAGGAATAACAATTTTTATGATAGCATATGTCAAACACAACATCATGTTTTAATAGATCCACAATATTTTATCTAAATTTAATTATTTAGTGTAACCATTACTACCTAGATTGTTTTGTTTGATAGAATGTACTTTGTTGAAACAATTATGAAAATATTTATATTTTTTTTATAAAATATTTTTATTAAAATTATTATAATTATAAAAAACCATTTCATTCTGGAAGAAATCTATTTTCTTAAAAAATTGTTTTACTTTGTATTTTATTTTTGTGAATTTAAAAAATTTATACCAAATTAAGAAATTATATTTTATAAAAATAATATAATATTTTAAATCACTATATCAATATTATCATTGGCTGAAATTGTTATATATATTTTAAAAAATAGTGACTTTTTAGTAAAGAGGTGCGTATATGGTTGATTTTTAAAACTACAATTTATTTTCAAGAAATTAACATATTAGAAATAATAATAATTATATTAATAAAAAAATATTATTGTAATTTTATTATATTTAACTAAATTATTTATATTTTAATAATTATTTTAATAGATTTTGGTATAGATAAATTGTAGTATTAAAAATCATTTTTTGAAATATTTTTTTAAGTGATTTTTTCTTCCATTTTAGTTAATTAAAATTTCCACTAATAAATTTTTTTTAATGAAATTAATTGATTATAGATCCAATTATATAAATTTATCTCTATATTATTCATTTCATTATTTTTATTGTTAATTTATGATTGTCTTAAGCATGAAAATTGTGTTTCTTGAAAAACTATATTTCATCATGTCTTGTAGGATTATTTTTAACATAAAATTTTCATCTTATGTAATTTGAATTTGGTAAAATGGTTTTCATATTATGAATAATCATAATTAATAAGATATATTTGTCACGACCCATCCTCGGGGCCCGTGCCGTGACTACCCCAAGCCCGCCTTCCATAGGCCAGGGGCTGGCGACTAGCACCAAGGCGTAAATCCCAACAAAAAGGGAAGGCATTGCCTTTGAAAAGTAAACAAGCACCACAGAGTAAGCAAGCGGAAAAGTAAACACTAAGTAAAAACGGTAACAAGCTGTGCTGGAAGTAAAAAGGGGCCGAAAATACAAGCCCAACTGTAAAGTACAACTGAAAGGGGAAAAACAGCAACTGTAAAGAAAAGCCGCAGCGTCGAGCCGTCCTCTGGAAGTCCCACCTGAAGGGTGGGTACAGATAGCCTCCACAGCTCCTCGGTCCAACCGTCCGCTCTGAGCACGTCCCACCCAGTGGTCCACCTCCAGGTAACGTCCTACTCCGCACGCCTCTACCACGGTCAGTGCTGTCCGTCGTCTGCAACCAACACCACGAAGTGCGGGCATAACCCGTGCAGGGGTGAGTATAAGCTACTCAGTAGGGACCCCGAGACCCCTGAAGGTCTCCCGAAATCCACAAAGGATAATCCACAAGGGAAATATACAATCACGAAGTAATATCTGACACGGCTTAGGTATATGCCCATACATATACCTAAGTCATCAATTCCCGTTCGGCTCCAATATCCGAGCCCAAGCACAACCCAGTCCACACAGGAAAGCAAACGTAAACCCACACAGGTTAGCTCAACACAATCCACAGAGGAGAGTAAATAGTAAATCCACACAGAATAGCTCAACGCAATCCACAGAGGAGAGTAAACAGTAAATCCACACAGGATAGCTCAAAACAATCCACAAAGGAGAGTAAACAGTAAATCCACACAGGATAGCTCAACACAATCCTAAAAGGAGAGTAAACAGTAAATCCACACAGGATAGCTCAACACAAACCACAAAGGAGAGTAACACAGATTCAGCTCACACAGGTATACTTCTTCGGATGACGATATAGATGATCACTGATCCATCTAAGTCGTCGGAACCACGAAGGATCGATAGGTAACTAGCCCCCGCAATGACCCACACAGGATCAGACCCACACAGGATCGGGCCCACACAGGACCTGTAGCACTGATCCACGTAGGATCGCTGAGTGTTGTAGTCGTCGCAGTCCACTGAGGATCTCTGCACAGTCGTCGTCGCAGTCCACTGAGGATCTCTACCCGATCGTCGCCACAGTCCACTGAGGATCTCTGCATGGTCTTCGTCGGAGTCCACGGAGGATCTCTGCACAGTCGTCGCCGCAGTCCACTGAGGATCTCTGCACGGTCATCGTCGGAGTCCACGGAGGATCTCTGCACAGTCCTCGCCGTAGTCCACTGAGGATCTCTGCACGGTCGTCGTCGGAGTCCAGGGAGGATCTCTGCACGGTCGTCGCCGCAGTCCACTGAGGATCTCTGCATGGTCGTCGTCAGAGTCCACGGAGGATCTCTGCACAGTCGTCGCTATCGAAGTAGCAGTCGCAGCCAGCACTAGGGTTCCTGCACACAGCAAGCTCGTTCGGAAGGGTCCGCTCCACAAGCCGAGAGGCTGATACATCAACTGACACAAAGTCCGAAGTTGATGTATCCAAAAGTTCCATATCGTCAACAAGAACTCAACGTCGCAGACGGCGCGTCAATCGGACGCCCGGTCTGAGAGTTATTGACATTTTCGTCCCAGGGGCCCGGTTGGTTTTTAAGGCAAAACCAACCCGACCGTACTCCACCTAAGTCCAAACCTTGGGCGGAGTATGCCAAAAGATCCGTCTCACTTAGAGGGAAACAACAAAGCTGACGGCACGTCAATCGGACGTCTGTAGCTCAAGATATGAGTGTTTCCGCTCCGAGGGCCCGGTTGGTTTCGTGTACGAACCAACCCGGCCGAACACAAAGTATTCCGAAACCATGAGTGTGATATACTGAAACGACCGTCTCGATCCAAGGATCGCGTTTCCGCTAACGGCGGGTCGTTTGGAGGAACGTACGTCAAGATACAGCCATTTGAACGAAGTCCGTCCGAAGACGGGGGGTACAGGCCCGTGCCGACCCCCCCCCCCCCCCCCCCCCGGGGTCGGACCGAATCGGGTCGACCCGGTTGGCCCGGCCCGGCCGGGCCAGGGCCGGTCCGGCTCGGCCGAGCGGCGCGGGTGGAAGCTGCGGGCGCAGCCCCCGCAGTCGAGAGAGGAGTCACGGCCCGCGTGCGGGCCGGGCGGGTCTTCAGCGGACGCGGCGTACTGCCGCGTCCCGAGCGGGAGAACCGGACCCGCGTGCCGCGAGTCCACTGGCCGCCACCGCGGCGGCCTGTCCGGCGGCACGCGGGGGCGCCGCCGCCGGCTTCCGCGGGCCGCCGGAGTCGCTCCGGTGGCCCGTTTTCCTTCCCGTCTGCGCCGTTGTTCCTCCCGTGTTCCGTTCTGCACTGCGGGATCATCAAACATCCGTTGCGGCACGTTCCGTCGTCGCCCGTCAAATCCGCAAAAAAACAAAGCACAGCGGATGGTTGTCGGGCCGTGTTCGTTTGGCCCGCACCCTCCACGTTAGAGATAATCAACGGGAGAACACATGTTCAACACATGAACCAACAATTTTAATAATGTGAAATTGTTTCTATGATTCCGGTTCTTTTAATTTTTAAAGAATGTTCATGGGAATATAAGAGGGGTATTTCCAAAATATAAATATCCCTACCTCGTCGATCGTCGCGCACGGGCGTTCTTCACAGAAAAGCTCGTCGCAGAAGAGGGGGATCGTCGTGGAAGAGGGGGATCGTCGCGTCGTCGCGGGGAGGCGTCGCGTCGTCGCGGAATCCAGCGTTGAGTCGGCGAACTCAACGCACCAAGAACAACAGATTTAAATTATAAATAATTAAATCTGTGTTAAAAACCAAAAGAAAAGAACCTTGAGAGGAAATCCAAAATCACTCACCTCAAACGGTCGGTGATCGGAGATCGGAGCGTGGAAGAACGTCTCGGACGGAAGCGTCGTCAATTTCCGGGTTCGGCGTTCTTCGCGTTCTTCGCGTTCTTCGCGTTCTTCGCGTTCTTCACGAGGGAGAAGAAGATACGAGGGTCCTCTCAAATTATCTCAACGCGCAAATAACCAGAGGTCGTGCGTTGGCCTTATTTTATTATTACGCCAACGAATTTGAAAACTGGTTAAGAAACGACTAATCAATTCGTTTAATTAATTCAACGAATGAAACAGCCCGTTTAATTCACGAAAGAAACAGCTCGTTTAATTCATGAAAAAAACTGCTCAATTAAATGGTCTGTTAAGATTTTAAAAAACGCGTTAGTTGACTTTCATTAAGACGGGTTTTTTCTGGTGCGTTTCTTAGCGGAAAGAAACGACATAGCTCGTGCGGGCCCCACCTCACAAATATCCTACCAAGGGGTGTAGGATATTTTTGGATAGCATCCTATCCGCTTCAACTCAGTTCAAGCCGCCTTTAAGTGGCTTCAAGTGCCTTCCAAGTTGCTTAAGCGAAATAAAATAAAGTTGTCGAATTTTTTTTTTATTTCTCAACTTTAAGCCCGAAAATTAAAAACCACACCCGAGAAAACGCAACTCCGGAAGAGGCGTTTCTAAGCGAATACCGACGCTGCGATTTCATCAGTGCCCTTAGAATTCGATTTCGGGCACCGGTTCAAAAGTTAGAAAAACTCGCTCGTCCGTTCACTGAACGTACCCAAGCCATACTTCGGAAAAAGATTCCGGGCACACCGGGCCTCGGAATCAGGTGCCATCAGAAACTGCGCTCTTATAAAATTCCAAAGAAAATTAAGAAAAAAATTTCCTTGAAATTTACGGGTCTTTACATTACTCCCACCTCAGGACTTTACGTCCCCGTAAAGATACATCAAAACTAGGGAAACAAATGTGGGTACTGAGCACGCATCTGAGCCTCCCGCTTCCATGTGCTCTCCTGGAGGTTCCTGTGCTGCCATCTGATGCGCACAAGAGGAATCGATCGCCCACGTTGGACCCGCTCCTGTCAATCCTCTATCTCCACTGGGACCTCCACAAAAGTCGCCCCATCATCCACGTCTAGCTCCCTATAGTCAATGATGGGCATCGGGTCGTGCACGTATCTCCTCAGCTGGGATACGTGGAAGACGACGTGCACCCGGTGCAACTGAGGTGGCAGAGCCAGGCGATAAGCCACCTCTCCAATCCTGCTGAGGACCTGGAAAGGCCCGATGAAGCATGGAGACAACTTGCCGCCTCGGCCAAATCTCTGCAAACCACGTCGAGGTGAGACACGCAAGAAGACGTGGTCGCCATCCTCGAACTCTAGTGGCCTCTGCCTCCTACCAGCATATGACTTCTGCCGGCTCTAAGCTGTCCTCATCCGCTCTTGGATGACCTGTACCTTCTCTGTCGTGGCCCGGACCATCTCTGGTCCCACCAGTGCTGACTCTCCAAGGTCTTTCCAGCACAAAGGAGATCTGCAAGGCCTGCCGTACAACGTCTCGTAAGGTGCCATCCCGATGGTGGAGTGGTAGCTGTTGCTATACGCGAACTCCACCAAGGGTAGGTGGTCCCCCTAGCTGCGACCAAGGTCGAGGACACATGCGCGGAGCATGTACTCAAGAGTCTGAATGGTCCTCTCCGTCTGACTATCCGTCTGAGGGTGAAAGGCGGTGCTCAGACGTAGCCGCATCCCGAACGCCTCCTGCAACCCCTTCCAAAGCCGGGAAGTAAAGCGAGCGTCCCAATCGGAGACGATTTTTGATGGCACACCGTGAAGTCGTACAATCTCCTGAACGTAGAGACGCCCCAAGCTCTGCACTGAGCCCTGCTCTCGGATGGGTAAGAAGTGTGCCGACTTGGTGAGTCGGTCAACAATCACCCAAATGGAGTCGTGACCTCTGGAAGTGCGTGGAAGTCCAGTCACGAAGTCCATAGATATCCCGTCCCACTTCCACTCTGGGACCTCCAAGGGCTGTACCAAGCCTGTTGGTACCTGATGCTCTGCCTTCACCTGCTGGCAGGTGAGGCACCGCGAAACGAACTCTGCCACAGCCTTCTTCATGCCCGGCCACCAGTGCTGACGTCTAAGATCCTGGTACATCTTCGCCACTCCAGGATGTACCGCCAAAGGAGAAGTGTGGAGCTCTCTCAGACCTCCTCTCGTAAAGCGACTGGTACCAAGTTACGTCCTTTGAAAAGGACGTCGTGCTCTGCTCCAAGGGAGAATCCATCAGGTGCCTGTCCCGAGGATATCTGTGCACGCCGTGTCTCATAGTCAGCGTCCCCACGTTGTGCCTCTCTGATCCGCTGAAGAAGTGGAGGATAGACTGTGAGAGACTGAAGGAAGGCCGCCCCGTCTCTATCCACAAAGGATATCTGCAAGGCGGCTAGCTACTCTGTCGCCTCCTCAAGTAGCTGGATGCCCGACCTCCTGCTGAGGGTATCAGCTACCACGTTCCCCTACCCAGGAGTATAGACTATCTCAAAGTCATAGTCCTGGAGGAACTCGAGCCATCGCCGCTATCTCAGGTTCAGGTCCTTCTGAGAGAAGATGTACCTGAGACTCTGGTGGTCAGAAAAGACTGTGAAGCGCTCGCCCATCAGATAGTGCCGCCATGTCTTCAGGGCGAAGACCACTGCGGCCAACTCCAAGTCATGGGTAGCGTAGTTCTGCTCATGCGGCCTCAACTGATGTGATCCGTAGGCAATCACGGCCCGCTCCTGCATCATGACACACCCGAGTCCGGTCCTTGATGCGTCGCAGTAAACTACGTATCCAACTCCCTCCTCAGGCAACCTCAAGATAGGTGCGTTGTTCAACCTCTTCCTCAGCTCCTGGAAGCTCTGCTGACATCTGTCTGACCACATGAAGGGTTTCCCCTTCTTCGTCAACGCTGAGAGTGGGGCCGCAACTCTGGAGAAGTCCGGCACAAATCTCTGATAATATCCGGCTAGGCCCAAGAAACTCCGCACCTCTATTACGCTCTTGAGTGACTCCCAAGCTAGCACTGCCTCGATCTTCATGGGATCCACTGCAACTCCCGCCTCAGAAATGACGTGCCCCAAGAAGTGGACCTCACATAACCAGAACTAGCACTTCGAGAGCTTTCCATAAAGCTGGTGCTCTCATAGGGTGTCTAGTACAACATGCAAGTGGTAGGCGTGCTCCTCCTCCGTGGTCGAGTACACCAAGATGTCGTCGATGAAGACTACGACAAATCGATCGAGGTATGGCTGGAAGATCCTATTCATGAGGCTCATGAACACTGCTGGAGTGTTGGTCACACCGAAAGGCATAACCAAGAACTCGTAGTGGCCATACCGACACCTAAAGGCCGTCTTCTGCACATCCTCGTCTCGAACTCTGAGCTGATGATAGCCTGACCTGAGGTCTATCTTCGAGAACCACCGTGCTACCTTGAGCTTATCGAAGAGGTCATAAATCCTGGGTAGCGGATACTTGTTCCTCACTGTCCCCTGGTTCAGGCGACGATAATCGACACACAGTCGCAAGCTCCCATCCGCCTTCTTGGCGAACAAAATTGGCGAAGCCCAGGGTGAAACACTGGGTCGGATGAACCCCTTGTCCTGCAAGTCCTCCAACTATACCCGCAGCTCTCGAAGCTCAGCGGGGGCCATCCGATATGCTGGAGTGGATATCGGGGCTGTCCCGGGGTACAGGTCAATATAAAAGTCTACCTCTCTGCGAGGAGGTAGTCCTGGAATGTCGTCGGGAAAGACGTCCGCGTACTGATCCACCACTGCTGGAAAACTGGGACTCCGCACGTCAACTGCTCCCAGGATGAGGCTAGCCAACTGATGAGTGATGGGATGACCTCTCCTCTGCGTGAGTCCATCCTGTGCTGCTAAGGCTCCCTTCTCGCTGGTGAAGGTGAACCTGCTCCCGTCGGTGCGCACACATCGCACCTTGCGCCTAATGCAGTCAATCTGAGCATGGACCGTAGATAACCAATCAATGCCCAAGGTGACGTCGTAAGGCCTCGACGCTGCTACAAGAAGATCCCAGCCGAATCTCTCACCTCCTAGAGTAAGTTCACACTGCCGGCACCAGTGCGTAATCGTCGAGTCTGCTCCCGTAGGAGTCTCTAGCCGTAAGGATCGAGCCAACGGCTCCGTCGGAATCTCCGAGCTCCGAACAAGGGCAGTGGCTATGAAAGAGTGACTCTATCCTGTGTCTATCAGAACTGCAGCAAGGGTGGAATAGACACAGATCGTACCTCGAATCATCTCTGGAGCGCCATGGTCGTAGGACTCTGCTGCCTGGAGCTGAGCCTGTCTCTGCCCCTCGGTACGACGGGTCGGGCAGTCACGAGCCATGTGGCCCTGCCCGCCGCACTCGTAGCACTGTCTGCCTCTCGGAAGGCTGGCTCCGCGCTGTGTGCCCCACACCGCTGAGCCAGTGTCCCGGGGTCGTCTGCCGAAAGGCCTGGTCTGCCTGGAACCCTGAGTCATCCGTCGGCTACCTGCTGCCGAAGACTCCGCTATCTGCCGCCCTGCGGTAGGTCTCACTCTGGACTCATCCAGGAAGCTCTCGATCAGGAGGGCTTGCTCCAGTACTCCTAACTGGGTCGGGATGCTGAGGGAGATCAGCGATGCCCAGATCTCGTGTCTCAATCCCCGCTCGAAGGTTCGGGCCCGGAAGAAGGGGTCCCGTACCATGTCTGTCGAGTAGCGAGATAGGTCGGTGAACCTCACCGCGTACTGAGCGACCGTCATGCTGCCCTGCCGCAGCTGAAGAAGCTCCTGGATGCGTACCGCACGGAGGGTGGCTGGGACGAACTCGGAACGGAAGATGCTCTCAAAGTCCATCCAGAGGAGTAATGCCTCGTCGTGTACCTGGAGCATCAAGCTCCACCATCTGCCTGCTGTCGCGTGCAGTAGGCTCACCGCGGGGATCACCATGAGGTCTGCTGGTGTCCTCACTAGCCTGAAACTCGGACGACCGCCTCCAGCCAGTCCTCGGCTGCCTGGGGGTCCGAATCCACACGGAACCTGTGTGGTCGCTGGCGCTGAAACTCGTGCAGAGCTCCGAGGCATCGTGCGTCGTCAGCTTCCAGTGCTGGAATCATCGGGGGCTCGGCGGGTAAAGGTACCGTCGGTGCCTCTGCTGTCAACGGGCCCTGTATTGAGGCCTCGTGACTCGGCGGGCTGTCGTCGCGCTCTACTCTAGGAACCCTAGCTGGCTGCTGTCGTCGTGCCATCCGGAAAAGGAAACAAGTATGCCACGGTCAGAACAGTATACCTGGTGAGCTGACACAAGTAATCACAAAGAAATCATGAAACACACATGCAATTAATGTTTTCGTGCATTAAGTCGGAAATCAGAAGTCAGGGTCCTAGTGTATGGATACGTCGGCCGCCGCACCAACACTGGACTCCCTGGACTGATAACCACACTCAATACGCTAAACACTATTGCTTCACACAGAAGAAAGATCAGAGTCTGTGGTAGAACCGACCAGATCTGATACCAATTTGTCACGACCCATCCTCGGGGCCCGTGCCATGACTACCCCAAGCCCGCATTCCATAGGCCAGGGGCTGGGGACTAGCACCAAAGCGTAAATCCCAACAAAAAGGGAAGGAATTTCCTTTGAAAAGTAAACAAGCACCACAGAGTAAGCAAGCGGAAAAGTAAACACTAAGTAAAAACGGTAACAAGCTGTGCTGGAAGTAAAAAGGCGCCGGAAATACAAGCGCAACTGTAAAGTACAACTGAAAGGGGAAAAACAGCAACTATAAAGAAAAGCTGCAGCGTCGAGCCGTCCTTTGGAAGTCCCACCTGAAGGGTGGGTACAGATAGCCTCCATTGCTCCTCGGTCCAGCCGTCCGCTCCGAGCACGTCCTACCCAGTGGTCCACCTCCAGGTAACGTCCTGCTCCGCCCGCCTCCACCACGGTCAGTGCTGTCCGTCGTCTGCAACCAACACCACGAAGTGCGGGCATAACCCGTGCAGGGGTGAGTATAAGCTACTCAGTAGGGACCCCGAGACCCCTGAAGGTCTCCCGAAATCCACAAAGGATAATCCACAAGGTAAAGATACAATCACGAAGTAACATCTGACACGGCTTAGGTATATGCCCATACATATACCTATGTCATCAATTCCCGTTCGGCTCCAACATCCGAGCCCAAGCACAACCCAGTCCACACAGGAAAGCAAACGTAAACCCACACAGGATAGCTCAACACAATCCACAGAGGAGAGTAAATAGTAAATCCACACAGGATAGCTCAATGCAATCCACAGAGGAGAGTAAATAGTAAATCCACACAGGATAGCTCAACACAATCCACAAAGGAGAGTAAACAGTAAATCCACACAGGATAGCTCAACACAATCCACAAAGGAGAGTAAACAGTAATATCCACACAGGATAGCTCAACACAAACCACAAAGGAGAGTAACACCAGATTCAGCTCACACAGGTATACTTTTTCGGATGACGATAGAGATGATCACAGATCCATCTAAGTCGTCGGACCCACGAAGGATCGATAGGTAACTAACCCCCGCAATGACCCACACAGGATCGGACCCACACAGGATCGGGCCCACGCAGGACCTGTAGGCGCTGACTCACACAAAACCGCTGAGCGCTGACCCACACAGGATCAGACCCACACAGGATCGGGCCCACACAGGACCGGGCCCACACAGGACCAGTAGCACTGATCCACGTAGGATCGCTGAGTGCTGTAGTCGTCGCAGTCCACTGAGGATCTCTGCACAGTCGTCGTCGGAGTCCACTGAGGATCTCTGCACGATCGTCGCCGCAGTCCACTGAGGATCTCTGCACGGTCGTCATCGGAGTCCACGGAGGATCTCTGCACAGTCGTCGCCGCAGTCCACTGAGGATCTCTGCACGGTCGTCGTCGGAGTCCACGGAGGATCTCTGCACAGTCGTCGCCGCAGTCCACTGAGGATCTCTGCATGGTCGTCGTCGGAGTCCACGGAGGATCTCTGCACAGTCGTCACCGCAGTCCACTGAGGATCTCTGCACGGTCCTCGTCGGAGTCCACAGAGGATCTCTGCACAGTCGTCACCGCAGTCCACTGAGGATCTCTGCACGGTCATCGTCGGAGTCCACGGAGGATCTCTGCACAGTCGTCGCTGTCGAAGTAGCAGTCGCAGCCATCTCTAGGGTTCCTGCACACAGCAAGCTCGTTCGGGAGGGTCCGCTCCACGAGCCTAGAGGCTGATACATCAACTGACACAAAGTCTGAAGTTGATGTATCCAAAAGTTCCGTATCGTCAACAGTAACTCAACGTCGCAGACGGCGCGTCAATCGGACGCCCGGTCTGAGAGTTATTGGCATTTTCGTTCCAGGGGCCCGGTTGGTTTTTAAGGCAAAACCAACCCGACTGTACTCCACCTGCGTCCAAACATCGGGCGGAGTATGCCAAAAGATCCGTCTCACTTAGAGGGAAACAACAAAGCTGACGGCACGTCAATCGGACGTCCGTAGCTCAAGATATGAGCGTTTCCGCTCCGAGGGCCCGGTTGGTTTCGTGTACGAACCAACCCGGCCGAACTCAAAGTATTCCGAAACCTTGAGCACGATATACTGAAATGACCGTCTCGATCCAAGGATCGCGTTGCCGCTGACAGCGGGTCGTTTGGAGGCCCGTAGCTAAGATACGGTGATTTGAACAAAGTCCGTCCGAAGACGGGGGGTACGGGCCCGGGCCGCCCGGCCCGACCAGGGCCGGTCTGGCTCGGCCGGCTCAGCTCGGCCGAGCGACGCGGGTAGAAGCCGCGGGCGCAGCCCCCGCGGTCGAGAGAGGAGTCGCGGCCCGCGTGCGGGCCGCGCGGGTCTTCAGCGGACGCGGCGTACTGCTGCGTCCCGAGCGGGAGAACCGGACCCGCGTGCCGTGGGTCCACTGGCCGCCACCGCGACGGCCTGTCCGGCGGCGCGCCTGGGCGCCGCCGCCGGCTTCCGCGGGCCGCCGGAGTCGCTCTGGTGGCCAGTTTTTCTTCCCGTCTGCGCCGTTGTTCCTCCCGGGTTCCGTTCTTCACTGCGGGATCATCAAACATCCGTTGCTGCATGTTCCGTCGTCGCCCGTCAAATCCGTACAAAAACAAAGCACGGCGGAGGGTTGTCGGGCCGTGTTTGTTTGGCCCGCGCCCTCCGCGTTAGAGATAATCAACGGGAGAAAACATGTTCAACACATGAACCAACAATTTTAATAAAGTAAAATTGTTTCTATGATTCCGGTTCTTTTAATTTTTAAAGAACGTTCATGGGAATATAAGAGGGGTATTTCCAAAATATAAAAATCCCTACCTCGTCGATCGTCGCGCGCGGGCGTTCTTCGCGGAAAAGCTCGTCGCGGAAGAGGGGGATCGTCGCGTCGTCGCGGGGAGGCATCGCGTCGTCGCGGAATCCGGTGTTGAGTCGGCGAACTCAACGCACCAAGAACAACAGATTTAAATTATAAATAATTAAATCTGTGTTTAAAACCAAAAGAAAAGAACCTTGAGAGGAAATCCAAAATCACTCACCTCAAACGGTCGGTGATCGGAGATCGGAGCGTGGAAGAACGTCTCGGACGGAAGCGTCGTCGATTTCCGGGTTCGGCGTTCTTCGCGTTTTTCGCGTTCTTCGCGTTCTTCACGAGGGAGAAGAAGATACGGGGGTCCTCTCAAATTCTCTCAACGCGCAAATAACCAGAGGTCGTGCGTTGGCCTTATTTTATTATTACGCCAACGAATTTGAAAACTGGTTAAGAAACGACTAATCAATTCGTTGAATTAATTCAACGAAAGAAACAGCCCATTTAATTCACTAAAGAAACATCTCATTTAATTAATGAAATAAACCGCTCAATTAAATGGTCTGTTAAGATTGTAAGAAACGCGTCAGTTGACTTTCATTAAGACGGGTTTTCGCGGGTGCGTTTCTTAGTAGAAATAAATGGCGGAGCTCGTGCGGGCCCCACCTCACAAATATCCTACCTAGGGGTGTAGGATATTTCTGGATAGCATCCTATCCGCTTCAACTTAGTTCAAGCCGCCTTTAAGTGGCTTCAAGTGCCTTCCAAGTGGCTTAAGCGAAATAAAATAAAGTTGTCAAAAAATTATTTTATTTCTCAACTTTAAGCCCGAAAATTAAAAACCACACCCGAGCAAACGCAACTCCGGAAGAGGCGTTTCTAAGCAAATACCGGTGCTGCGATTTTATCGGTGCCCTCAGAATTCGATTCCGGGCACCGGTTGAAAAGTTAGAAAAACTCGCTCGTCCGTTCACTGAACGTACCTGAGCCAAACTTCGGAAAATGATTCCGGGCACACCGGGCCTTGGAATCAGGTGCCGTCAGAAACTGCGCTCTTGTAAAATTCCAAAGAAAATTAACAAAAAAATTTCCTTGAAATTTACGGGTCTTTAGAATATTAATTTCAAATAAATTTTTAGTGATAATGAATTTTAAATATAGTAATAATAAATTGTCCCGTTTATGGCCAGAAAATGTTTACTTTGAATTAAATAAATAAGCATTTTTTTACAAATAGATCATTTAGAAATACTATTTAATAGCAACATTTCAACCTTATCTTATCCTACCTTTGGATATTTGTTCATATGTATAAAATATTATTTGGAATATCATTATCATTTTGAGTTATTTTGGGAAATTTTCATGTGGTTTCAAAAAAGTTCCCTTTCCCCACATATAAAATGGAATATCCTTCCATCATATCATCACACATAACAAAAAATATTGTTCAACGAATCCCTTATAAAATCTCTCCCCAAAATCCTTAACCATATGCATGATGTTTTGGTAATCCCAAAAGTCTTATCGTGTGGTCCTTAGTATATGATTCAATGGGGGTTCTTCAAAGAGATGGTAATTATCCTCACTAAGCTATTTCAGTTTTACTAATAAATTTACCACCTTATGTTATGTATCAGAAAATAATGGGTCATTATATAAATATATTATATATAAAAATATTTTATTCTTTTGATATCCTAATACTTATCAGTATCATTCCTCATCAATTGTAGAAAAAATTCATCGCTCATGTGTACTGTGGAATACCGTATCACTTACCGATATAATTTTTTTACATCACAATGTAACTTTTATAGTCATAGTGAATAATAAAATGAATATATATCAAACATATTACTTTTTATTAAGTCTTATAAACTAATATATCAGTTTTTTCCTTACCCATTAACCCATTAAAAGAACAATATCATCACCCATAGGTGTAAATGACCTACCTTCTCGGTGAAGTGATGAAATTCATTTCCCTTGAAAAACATTAAGGATGGGTTATAAAAAGTTATATGATGAATAAATTTTATATTAACAACTTTAATATAATTACGGATATGGGGGATCTATATCATATCCATAATAATTGAAACTTGTGTGAAAAAACATGCTAGAGATAAGAAGAAGTAAACATCCAACATAATAGTAATAATGAAATATTGTTAATTAAATGGTGGAAAAATTTAAAAATAAGATCATATATGATATTTTAAATATGAATATTTTCCCATTATAAGTTAATATCACTCTTATAACAATTATATATGAGTCTAAATCACATTCAGCTAATGGGATGTGTGAGATAAATGTATTCTTCAAAATTTACCATCATTGAGGCGTATTTAATGGTAATGAACATTATTTAATTTTATATATGGTTATAATACTGAGTTTACATATTATATCCTGATTAATTAAAAATTCTTGGTATTTTAATGTTGAAAATTTAATTATTTTTTCAAAGGGTATTTTACATTAATGATTCCGAGGGTGCAATGATTTTGTATGAATTAATACTAAATAGAGACACATTTTTATTATAAGCATATCTAATTTAATGTAGTGTATGTATATCATATTTTATGTTTTTAACATGAAAAACTATTTATTTAGGATTTTTAATGTTTCAATACACATTTATTCATTCAAGGGGTTATAATTTAAATGTTTCCGAAGAAGTAACAATATATATTAAAATATCACATTATTTTGAGATTTATTTTGTTATCATTGAAGTAATCATAACATTTATCCTTTATAAGTTCCAATAATTTTCTTAGAAACTATTTATTTTAGTAGTTTATATTTTCTCTTGCAAATATTAATAGAGTTTGTAGTTGAAATAAGAAATAAGCATTTTAAAATAAATAACAATTTTACCAATCAACTAATCAGACATTTATTTCTTCCATATCCATGTTGTTAAAATTTTATTTAAAAATTTACACTTATTTAGTAAAATTAACTATTAATACAAATTTGAAATTATAAAAAATTATTTAATTAAATATTAATAATCTATTTTAACCAAAAACATTCATCCTTCATTACAATACATTAAAAGGTAAGATTTTTAATATAAAATAAAATATGTTATTAACCTATTTTGAAATCCATTTTATAAAACTTATCTTCTTATACATGTCATAAATTTTTTTAAAAAGAAAAATATTTTATAAAATCTTATTTTAATATTTAAATTCCAATATATTAATACTTCCAAAGGAAATTGTTTTATAAAATAATTTAATATTATTTGTTAATCAATGGTATTCTCTTGTATCTAATTAATTTTGGGGTTAGTAAACATTTCATGAAATATAAACCATTATTTTATCATTGTAAATTACATTCAACTTAATATAAATTTTTTTTATCATGTATATGAATATTTTTTAAACTGTATATCATTTATGTATATATATATATATATATTATATTTTACATTAAATGTTATTTTATTTAATGTTTAAATAATGATATTCTAGATTAATCATTCAATATATAACATAATTTTTATTTCATATTGTTCATAAATTAAATAAATGATTTACTATATATGTAATACAATATATGTGATGTGACATGTGGTCCTATAATTTTAAAATCAGTCGATGCCATGAAAAAGTATCATACGATAAATATGATGGTTGAATTAAGTGGGTTTATACCTATTGTTTTAAAATATGTTGATTCAAGTTCATGAAATCATAGATATATTGATATTTAAGATCACATTATCTAATATTAAAAAATTACTTTATCAATAATTCAGTTATTAAAATCCAAGTAATTTTTGAATGGATATATTCATGGATGCATTTTGTGATTGTGTTATTGATTAAATGTATTGTCTTTAATGTTAATTACTCTTCCATATTTATAAATCCTTATTTACTAATGATAACATCCAATTTACACAACCCTTATTGGGAATTTCAAATCACCATTATATTATTTCCTTTCCCCATTATATGAAATTAATTTCTTTTAATGCGTTTTAAGGCTTATGAGAATATTTTGTTATGTTTTATATTATATTTACAATTTAAAATAGTTATCATGTATGTATATATTTCATTAAGAGAACTAATATGATAAGTCCTTTATGATCAAAACACTTTTATATATGAAAAATTACAATTTAACCAATGGCTTATGATTACCGGGGTTAGTTTTTATACACAAAGATTAAAAATAAAGATAAAATAGTATGATTGATGATTTTAAAAGATATATATTCGATAAAAAATATTTAATTCTTTTATGGTTAAAAATATTTCGGATAATGTGATCCTATAGAATCTTCAAATATAAAAATGGCATGTCTCTATCCATGAACATTAATTTCATCGAAATTGTCTATAGAACTATTTAATGTTGAACTATGAATGAAAAATTATAATTTTAAAAACCTCAAATTGTAGGAAACTCCAATTTACTTGTAGAAATGGTAATTTTTCATTAGAAAATAAAACCATTAAATTAAATTTTTATATTGATTAAAAAAATAGAAACAACTATCACCATGACAATATATTTTCCTTTTCAACTATCAACTAATAGATATTTATAATATATAAATTCTATGAAACATAATCATTAATAAAATGGTCAATAATTTGCAATAAAAATCCTTAATAGAACATAACTCAATAATAGTGACTTAAAGCTTCAACTATTAGTGCTATTGTGAGCGGAATTTATTTAAATTGATTCAGTATATCTGTTAAAATTATTTATTAACTCTTTATTATTGTTTATTTATATCCAATTTGATTGTTTTTTTCAATAAAAAAATTAACCAACTAACTAAAAATCCATCAAATTAGTATACATTTAATGTTTATAAACCACCAAAAAACTTTATTTTGTATCTACTACTTCTACATATTTAATCCCATTTAAAATTATATAACTTCAATTCACCTTTGATAAATTTAATATACATATGTGGTTGAATTGAAGTGAATATAGGTTTCATGAATTACTCTATTTTATAGAAAAACTATTAAAATAATGTTAGCTATATATTACTGCATAAGCACAATTGGGTTCAATTAGAAGACATAAAAAGGTATCATAAATTAATGTTCCATTATTTTTTTCACCTTTACAGTAGATTATGTACAATATAAACATCGTGGGATATAATTTTTTTTTCTACACAAAAACAACATTCCAAATGGAACTCTGGTTCATTCCCTTGGTTTGTTACTGGTATGGTGGTAAGAATGGATTATATATATATATATATATATATATATATATATATATCTAACACCTCCAAAATAAAATAATTTTTCCACTAATATACGACTATTCTAAAAACATCTTTATCATGTAAAAATTATTTAATATAAAGTGCCTATAAGTTTTAATAATAAAATAATAGTTTTAAAAATTATTCCAACCAAATATATATGTTAAATCATTTATATAAAAAAAATTACATGTCTTGAATATTATAAATCATTGTGAGTAAGAATTTTAGGGTTCATTGAGGATGATTATTCATGGTATAATTAATTATATTGTTTATCCAATTAATTGATCCTAGTTTTGTTTTTTATAATATGGCATAGATTTGTAATAAAATCATGGATTAAACTTTGAGGAGCTATAGGAAGAGTCTGGAAAATTATTTGTATGTGTGTATGTCAGATTCAGTGATATGATTTTTATATATGTCACCTGGTTCATGGTCTTACCATAGCTAATAAATAGGATGTGATTGAATTTTTTTTTATTATTCAGATATGATATATATGATTTTTTTTTAAATTACCAATATGATTTTGTTATATATATTTTACAATCTAAAAATGAGTTTGATATAGGTATGGGAATTATAGTATTGTTTATAAGTTGTAATAATGATTGAGAATATAAAATTTTGGGGTCATTGTTGAATGGAAACCAGGTGTGGTGTTTTTTTTTCAATTTGGTAATTTAGATGTAGAAATGGATATAGTACTTATAAAGGACGAGAAGTACTATTATGTGTATTTTATCAGTGATATGCATGTATAAATAAGTGGATTAGAAGAAAACAATGTTTCAGACAAATATTAAATAGGGGGTTTTATTTTATATCTATTTTTTAATATTATTAGATAGAATTAATGGGATTTTTGTATATTTATTTTCGATTTGGTAATTAAATTGGGACTCTAGTTATGGATTCTAGGTTGGTGTCTCCTAATAAAATGATACTTTGGATTCAAGGCACGTATGTAGTTTATTGTAGGATACAATGTGGCTTGAATAATATGAGTGGTTGCAAATAAGACATCATTTATCTTTTGGGTATGACCACTTACTGGTGGACCAATATAATCAATTGTTCTTATTAAATTAATTAAGAATGCTCAAATAAAAATATATTCTCTCACCTCCTAATTCAATCAGCTAACCAAGGGAAGTCGAGCCCCTAATCACTACTTTATCCCATATTTTCTGGATTGGTTTCTCTATCATACATTTGATCACTAATTCATATATTATTAAGTTATCCCTAAAATATGAGTATCCTTACTCTAAAAACTTTTCATTAATATAATTTTATTCATCATTTTCATGAGCTATGTCAATAATATCTTATTGCATTCATCTGAACATATAAATTTAGGTAGATATTGTTGAATCAGACCAAGAATATTAATCTTTATTCTATTGATTAATAATGCTAGATGTTACCTATAATAATTACCTATTTCATTCTTTAATTAAATTTTGGTGATATTGGACCTAGGTTATGCTAGTGAATGTTTCTTAGTATATATTAAATAGGTCCTATTGTGTAGTATGCAGTGCATAAGACACCTTGAACCAATAAACATTTTACCAGTTATAGTCTATCAAAAAATTATTGTTATGTAATTGTTATATAAATCTGTGATAAATTTATTTTTATAAAATTAGAAAGATTAATAAATGTATATTATTTATATGTTTCTTATAGATCTTCAAATGGTTTGGTAATGTGGAATATAAATTCTCATCATCTGTTATGATTCTCTATAGACTAATTGATTCATTTAAATTTACTTTTCACTCGTTAAATTTGTATCATTTCTAAAGATACTCATTTCTATAGATGAGATACCTTGTTGGTGGGATATGGTATATTTTTCTATTATCATTATAGAGTTAATAAAGCATATTTTCTTTTTTGACACTTAGAAAATGGTCTACATTGGTTCTTTGTTATTGATTGTTTAAAAATCTATTGTGAAAGAATTATAGACCTTGATGAATAACATTGTAATTATTATGATTTTTTAAGGTAGTTTTTGGTTTGTGACATATATCCTAAAAAATTTATGAATAGAAATCATGCATATATTTTTTAATGTTCTCTTCACTATTTACTAAGTGTTTCATATGTTAATGATTCATTATTTTACAAATCAACCGAATCTATAGAGTTCTTTATCGATTTATATAAATGGTTTTTAGCAAATTTTCCTTACATAATACCACATCAGTGTATATATGGGAAAATTATAAGTGGGATATAAGTAAAAGTTTAAATTTTAAATGTTTTTTAACATAATAATTTATAATTTTTTAAATAAATAAATCATATTCTGTTTTTTTATTGATTTTTTAAATTTTTCATACCCCGTATAATATTATGATCATTTCAATATATCTTAATAATATGATTTAATTTAATACATTCTTTATATATAATTTGTTAATCATATTATAGAAATGTTACATCACATAATTTTAATTTTATAAATATAATGTTATTTTTTTCCAAACACGTATGGATGTATTAGAAATCATGTTGATTGTTTTTGTTTTATCCTTGGATTTATTATACATATTGACATAATTTTTATGAATGATATGTGAAATAATATTATTGATATTGAAAAAATTAACTCCATCATAATTATGGAAACATTTTGACATGTTTTGGAAAGATACATGTTATATATTTATATAATGATATGAGTAAAAAAAGAACCCAAATTTTGTTATAATGTGATGATTTCCATGGATATGGACACATTTTTTAAAAGTATGGTACCATGGATAACCTAATATGATATATATATATCTATATATATTACGATCACTATATATTTTTTTATATCCTTGAATAATATATCATAATTATGGAACAATGGGTTAGAATGTGTAAATATGAATAAAATTATATACATATATGGAAAATCTCCCAATATACCCTAACTATATTATAATTAGAATATTATAAAGGATAATAATATTAATGATTATTCATTATTTTATAATGTAATACCATTAGTATTTTTCACTACAAAAATTAATAATTATTAATAAATGTTCATGTTTTGAAGAAATAAATTCATTTAATGAATTTTTAAAATTAATCCACTTAATATATAGTTATATATAATTATTATTAAACATATAATAACAATTGAAGTTATACATTTCCTATTTTTTAGTATTCATGGTTCATTATACTATAATTAATTCAAAATTATCTGTAACATCCCAGGTAAATAAAGAATAGAACATTTTCATATTTATGAATATTTGTGAATTAAATATTAATATTACTTTAAAGGGGGAGATATTTTCAATGGCGCACCTGATACTCAAAAACGGGTTTCTTTGAAATTTTACGTTGCATACAACGTTGAGTTATACTGAATAATAATATAATATTATTTTTATTTTAAATGGTAGTTAACACATAGACATTATATTATCAGGAATTAATAAAACTAAATAAATTATGATTATATATGTTTGTTAAATTATTTTACATATATTTTATAATAGTTAGAGGATAAAATGTGAATGAATCCGATTTTAAGCACAAATACTCTAATATTCATTAAAAAGTCGATTTAATACCTTTTGATGGAAAACCATATTTAAATCTAGTTTCAATCACAATTATATGTTATAATTTCTAATATAAAAGTCTTATTTAAAATCAGGACCTTAAAATATACATTTGGTAAATTTTTGGTATTTTTATGATAAAAATCATTTTTAACGAATAGTGAAAAATACTGTATTTTAATTCAAAACATACTTTTAATATAATTTATTTATAAATCTAGATTATATTTATAATTCTTTTTAATGTGTAATTATATTATGTTTTTAATATTTATCCAATTATGGTCATTGTAAGTAATTTCACTTTGAAATCGCACATAAAAAAGTGTCAATCTTTTGGCAGTTACTGTTTCTAAAAAACACACTTTTTGTTTTGACAGCAGCAATTAATTTTAAATTATTATCTACTAATTATATGTTTAAAATTTGGAAAAATTAATTCCATATTTGGAATCAGGAGGTCCAAATTGTGTAAATATGTATCTTTTAATTTTATACATTATGAACATTTACTTCAGTAAAAAAATTATTTATCATGGTTAAAGGGTAAATTTGAAAAATAATGGTAACAA
This sequence comes from Viscum album, assembly GCA_963277665.1. NCBI lineage: Eukaryota > Viridiplantae > Streptophyta > Magnoliopsida > Santalales > Viscaceae > Viscum > Viscum album. The sequence continues at coordinate 1,095,328,393 of OY728131.1, read as the reverse complement.
AAAATTATAATAATAATAATAAATTACCCTAAAATGTGTCCTAATCATATTTTTTGATACATTTACAAAAATGGTCATCACTGGGTGTATTTTAGGACCCCATGGAGCCACATGGGAGTGATAATGACACTTTGTATTAATTAATTTAAAGTAAAGAAAAAAAGTGTTAAACATATATCTTATAGTAAATCAACTCTTACATGGGGTTATATAAGTTATCACTTTGACTATATACATTAATTTTAAATTTAATAATATTTCCTATATCATAATATTATTTTATTATTTTTAGGCTTAAAATAAATAAAAATATTTATTACACAATACTGATGCAGTGTTTGCCTCATTTATGAATGATTTAAATAATTAAGATTATAATGATTAAAACAATATATAAAGCCTGTTAAATGAATATTGAATTATTTTATTTAGAACATTATTCATTTTATATTCAACTTAAATAAGTTTTGGACCTTTAGAAACCGAAAATAATTATATAGTAAAAAATATTTTTAAATATTCCTAATGAGCCCCTCCTCCCCTTATAAAAATCCCTCACTTCTAACTCATTCCTCACACTTCTCAAGCCCATTTTCTTGTCCAAAATCTTCTCAATTATGATCTCTACATTCCTATCCTCCTTGTATTAGCATTCCCCTTGGAAGAAGGCAATTCAAGTAAACCTTTTGGTTAAAACCAAAGAGAGACACCTGATTTAATGGCAACATCTTCTCTTAAGTTCTTTTGTTTTATTTTACTTCTCCAACCCCACATACTCTTTTCATTCCTATATTTTATAACAAAATCATAATAATAAATAAAATAGGTTATTTTTGATAATTATTATAACTACACTTACACACACCTCCATCTAATGGGTAATGAACAAACTCTTTTTGTGGAAGGCAAACTACTGCCTCACGAAACAATGATAGTTCAATTTTTACCTACCACCTCTCAAAGTGGCTATTATGATATAAATTTATTCATATATGATATATATTTTGTTTATGTTTTATCAATTCTTCTGTAATTTTTATTTACAAACATAAATTTATGCTTTCCAATATGTGTAAATACAACTATTTCATTTGAGGAAGTGCGGACTACCGCCCCTCAAGGAGATATGATTCGTTCATGACATAAATTGTATATATAATGGATTTAGTTAATAAAATTATGTAACATATATTTCATAATATATTATACTGAAATTATAATATACCTATGTATCATTAAGTTGTCATTATATTAAATATGAAATAGAAATGAATGTAGCCTTCATGCGTACGTACGACTTACCATCTCCATGTACAGTGCATTTCATTTCTTATCTCCAAATGTTATGTAATATTTTAATTACATACATATACTGGATATGTATGATATATATGATATATAAATCATGGATAACATTTTGTAGATAATGTACATTTGACAGCATGACCAACTTGTAATTATAAGAAGATCATTTTTGACTCAACTACCAAATATCAACAAAACGACCATTATTAACATAAATGATAGTATAATGTTTATAACATGGTAATAAGTGATATAAAAAAATAACATACTTTAAAAAGGTTCTTAAGAAAGTAGAAATTAACTTGAGCATATTATAGATGATATTAAAGAACGAATGGGTCAAGTCGGACACGAGGTAAGGGGTTCCTTTTCTCACTTTTAATTATGGGTGATCTACATTGTTCTGCACTTATTTATTGTAGGTGGTGTATTGTGTAATTATATTTGATATATATTAACATGATTATATTTATATTCAAAGTATTCTGTGATTAATTTTTTGGTTGTTAACTTTTTTCCATACGACTCAATTGATTACAACGTGGTAAGGGGTTTTCATCCCACATTTTATTCCCATGAGATTCATGCTATGTTTGCCAATATTTCCTTTTGTGTGGTGTATGTACAGCCAATGATTGTATTATTTTTATAATATAAATAAATTTATGGGTATTCACATCGTCATTGTATGATGCTTCTTTCATGTGGTGTATGTTTCGTAAGATACCAAATTGGTAAGGGAATATTTTAACCAAATATCCATTCTTTGGATTAATCTTCTAATTCATAATTATGACATGCTATGATTATGTGTGGAATCATTGTTTATTATTTATTTTGTATTTTCCAATACACTTTGTGTGGATATACTTTTGATACACATAATTAATCCATAGATAAATTCTCAAGTCATCGATATGAACTTGATAAGAGTAATTTTAACACAATTTACATTCATTCAATTAAACATCCATCTCATTAGTGTTGTTTTAAAAAAATATATGTATGAATGTTCTTTGATTTATTTACACTGAATATCCAGTCATATTGGGTGTATTTATATTTTTGACACATTTTTATGTAATTGATTTATCCTTAAGATAAGCATATAGTTTTAATAAGGGATTTCATCTCAATTATCATTCCATTGAGACATCATTGTTGTTATGAACCAATTCACTTTTATATGTTGTTTATACTATCCTTTGGAATATTATATCATGAATACCTCTATTCTCATGATATTATAATATTTTGATTAAATTTTATTCCTCAATTATTTGTATTCAAGCATCTCTCATTTGTTAATGAACTCCTTAACTAAAATATTGTTTTAATGTCTATTTATTATAAATATTTCTCATTAATGTCCATTTTTTGAAAATGGATTTACAAAGTTATTTTTATGGACATTAATGTTTTAAAATGTTAATTCCTGTAAAAGATTCAAAGTGGTATGGGACAGTTGGATTAAAAAATATATTTATTAAATGTTTCTAATGGATTTAAAAATGGTTTGATAAAGAACTGATTATGTCAATATCCTGAAATGATATATAGTGATTGCAATTAAGAAATGCTATATTTCCATTATGATTTTTTATGTGTTATGAATGTGTTATTGTTATTTGGAATTTTTTATGTTTATGGGTTGTTCTGTGATAAACCTAGGGTGGGTGAGCCCGAGATAGCTCTCTAATGCATTGAGTAACATGATGGAGGTAAACGTTAATGTTTTTCCAAATAGATTTAAGGAATATACTATGATGTGTATTCTAATGTGACTCTCTACGTAGCTGTGATAGCTAAAATGTATGTATGATACAGATTCCGCATGTTACCTTTATGATTTATGATTTCTATGTGTTATTCATAGATAATATTATTTCATGAGTTATATTATGATCAAAAAGTATGGTTTCATTGATTTGTATTTATTAACGTGTTAATGTCTCCATTCCTTATTTTTAACCCTTACGGAGATTTTTAAGCTCATCCCATTTTTTTGAAAGGTTTTTCTAAGGATATAAATTGGAATAGGGTCATGGATGTGATCAAGGAAAAGTCATGATGTCTAAAACATAGAACTAGACCTACTTGTTTTAAATAATTTTTATTTACAAAATGGATACTCAGTAGTATTGTCTACATGTAATTTTCAAGTTGATATGTAATAGTTGTGTCCTAATTTTCTAAAACTCTAAACCTGAAAAGTTCATCAATGTGAATTATTAATTTTATTCAAGATTATGTAATGTTTTAAGACCAGGTCCTTACAGTTGGTATCATAGGTTGGTTTAGACAACTTTAGGGATTACAAGTTTTCATTAAACTCATGGTTAGTCCCTTTGTCTATTATTTCAGTTAAATCCTTGTTTTTTAAATTTTTCAGATTAAGGAAATAAATTAAAAAAGGAAGGAGGAGGATCTCTAATGACATTCCTATCTCTTCCAGATTACATGCTTGTAATAATTATTGCAATGTCATGTTCAGATGATTGTGAAGCATTTTATTGCATACAACTCACTTGGAAGTAGCTGTTTGATATATAAAACACCTCCACAATACCTCAATATCGTTGTCGATCATGGATTGTATTTAATCAAATCCTATTTTATCAATATTCTCATATTTTCAAGAAAGTTAAATATTATCAAGTCATTTTCAAATAATTTTCCTTATCAGAAGATTTTGAAGCATATTATGATTTTAAAAAAGGTGCTGAATAAGGAGACCCTTTTGCAACCTATATATATTTTCTTATACAATATAGTCTCTCAACACATACATATGGTATTTTAAAAGAAACATTGATTGAATTTTTTTACTCAAATTCCGTCTGAATGTTTATGAAAATGCATGTTTTATCAAATTTTTTGAAACTACATTCCATACAAGATTATTTCCAAAACTGTTCTTCTGCAAACACCCATATGACCCATGATGTACAGGGTTTATTTGGATGATTGAATAAAATGATTTTGAAGGGCCTCTAAATCATTTACACCGACTTAAAGAAGATGGTGATGAAACCATATGGACACCACAATCATACTATGATGTTTTTTCTATTGGGAATAGTTTTATTTTATCATATGGAGGTGAAAAAATGACAATATATAAGATGTTGAGGTCTTAATGTATTGGGATGAAAATGAAAGGTACAAGAAAACCATTGAGGTTAAAATATATTAGGGTTATTTTTGAGTTTTATGAAAAGGGAAACCTATAATAGAGGGGACAATCCATTGCGTCCGTAAAGGCCGCATGAATCAATCCCACAACTGAAGGGTGACAAGGACGCATCGCCTACCACTTTCCTACATGAATTACCTAGTTATAATGACTTATTCTTATAAGTTAAATGATTTTGTGCATCAAGAATAATTTTATTTTGGGAACCTATGTTTTATCAAATTGACATCCTTAGTATAGGAAAATTATTTTGTGATTACGTAATAAAGGTTATTTTTGAAGACATTCTCTATTTTGGGAAAACTATATGCTTAAGAAAAATAAAATACAATGGGATTTAATTTTTAGATTAATGGTTGAAATATTATTTTGGAATAATCTATTTTTTATTGTATAAATATGGTGATTCGGGTTATAATTGGAAATGGTTAATATATCATAGTGTATATGTGTTTAGGTTAATTAAACTTCATTATGTGACTTTAAGAGTAGTCGATGTTTTTGGAGATAAATTTTAAGATTTATTGTGGAAGACTATGTGATTAAATCCTTCTGAGTTTTGGGTTTCAATCTAAGTTTGGATTATTCTGAATAATTTTAAGGAAAATTGTATATTGAATTGTCTTTCTTGGAATTTGGGTTCTTTTTGTTATCTTTTCTAGATTAAGAGTAGTATTTCATTTTATAAAGTATTATCCTTTTGGGGATTATTTGATCTTGTACTATCCAATTTAGGTTTTGGTTGATGATTGTAGATAGGGGAAATATATAGTTATTCTTTTATAGATTATGTGATACTCTTGAAGTATATTCTATCACTTCAAGTGTGACCAAGTCATCTTGAATACTTACAGTATGGAGAAAATATGAGTTTGTGGTAGAATTTTATTAAAGGATGACACTCTACATGACATGTAAGTATATTTACTTGAGATATTAGTCTAGTTATTAATAAAATTCTTCAGCTCTATGAAATGGATCTTAAAGCAAAAATGTTATAAGCTCTCATTTATCATCAGACTTTTAACCACCCATTAATTAATGGTATTGTGATGGTTAACTTCCTGTGATCATGTTCTATATCACTATATATTATTCTCTGAGGGTTTCTTTCTCTTCCATATCCATGCTTTCATGGAATCCTAGTATATGTTGTCTCGGGTGAACTTTTTTTACTTCTCTTCATTTAATTTAAAGTGATATTTTTATTGAATCTTTTTCGGATGTGGGAATTTTAATGAAGTTTCCAATCCTAATTTTAAAATTCTGAGGAAGCAATTCCCAAAATCAGGGAAGGATGTAACATCTCTGGTAAATAAAGAATATAAAATTTTCATATTTATTTACATTTGTGAATTAAATATTAATTTTACTTTAAAAGGGAGTCTATTTTCGATGGCTTACCAGATACGCAACAACGAGATTCTTTGAAATCTTACGTTGCACACAATGATGAGTTATATTGAAAAATAATATAAAAATATTATTATTTTAAATGGTTGTTAACACATAGTCGTTGTATTGGTAGGAATGAAAAGAAATAACTAAAATATTATTATATAGGGTTTTTAAATGTTTTTACATTTATTCAAATAAATTTAGAGGCTTAAAATTTGAATAAATCTAATTTTATGAAAAAATAGGATAATATTCATTAAAAGGTCGATTTAGGGCCTTTTGATGGCAAAAACTCCTTAAATCTAGTTATCAGAACTTTTATATGTTTTATTTTACAAAATAAAATTCATATTTGCAATTGGGACATTAGAATTTTTTGGGTATATTTTTGGTAATTTTCAGATAAAATTTATTTTTTAACGAATCGTGAAAAATACTGTATTTTATTTCAAAAAATTCCTTTTAATCTAATTTATATAGAAATATATATTATATTTTTAATTGGTATTAAAGTGTAATTATATTATGTTTTAACTATTTAATCCAATGTTGGTCAAAGTAAGTAATTTCACTTTCAAATTGAACATAAATAAGTATCAATATTTTGATATTTATTATTTCTTAAAAGCACATTTTTTTTGTTTTGACAACGGGAATTAATTTTAAATTAGTTTCTCCCACTTATGTGTTTTTAATTTGAAAAAATGGATTCCGTATTTGGAATCACGAAGTTCAAATTGTGGGTCACGACCCGTCCTCGGGGCCCGTGCTATGACTACCCCAAGCCTGCCTTCCATAGGCCAGGGGCTGTCGACTAGCACCATGGCGTAATTAACAATAAAAAGGGAAGGAATTGACTTTGTAAAGTAAACAAACACCACAGAGCAAGCAAGCAGTAAAAGTAAACACTAAGTAAAACTGGGTACAACTGTAAGTGCGGGAAAGTATATGGGCTAGAATACAAACCCAAACTGAAAGTAAAGTACAAATGGAAAGGGAAAATAGCAACTGCAAGTAAAGCCACAGCCTCGAACTGTCCACTGGATGTCCCAACTGAAGGGTGGGTATAGATAGCCTCCACAGCTCCTCGGGTCCAGCCGTCCGCTCCGAGTACGCCCCACCCAGTGGTCCACCTCTGGGTACCGTCTTGCTCCTCGTGCCTCTTCCACAATCAGCACCGTCCATCATCTGCAACCAACACAACGTAGTTCATGCATAGCCCGTGAAGGGGTGAGTATAAGCTACTCAGTAGGGACCCCAAGACCCCCGATGGTCTCCCAAAATCCACATAGGATAATCCACAAAGGAAAGATACATTCACGAAGTAACATACGACACTGCTTAGGTATATGCCCATACATATACCTAAGTCATCAATTTTCAATTTACTCCAACAATCGAGCTCACGTATAACCCAGTCCACACAGGAAAACACAACCCAATCCCCACAGGAAAGAAAAACCTAATCCACACAGGATATCAAGTCAAAATTATCAAAGATAAGGATTGAAAGTCAAGATTCAGCTCACACAGGTATACTTCTTCATAAGACGATAGAGATGATCAGATATTTCCGTTGATTCATCTAAGCCGTCGGACCCACACAAGATCGATAGGTATTAACCCCCACAATGACCCACAAAGGATCAATAGGTAACTAACCCCCGCAATGACCCACACAGGATCGGACCCACACAGGATCTGTAGGCGATGGCCCACACAGGACCGTGGATCGCTGACCCACACAGGATCGGACCCACACAGGATCGGTAGCACTGATCCACGTAGGATCGCTGAGTGTTGTAGTTGTCGTCGTCGAATCCACAGAGGATTCTTGCACAGTAGTCATCGTCGTCGTAGTCGCAACCAGCTCTAGGGTTCCCGCACATAGCAAGCTCGTTTGGGAGGGTCTACTCCACGAGCTGAGGGGCTGATACATCAACTGACACATAATCCTATGTTGATGTATACAAAATTTCTGTATCGTCAACAAGAACTCAACGTCATTGACGGCGCGTCAATCAGACGCCCGGTCTGAGAGTTATTGGCCTTTTCGTCCTAGGGGCTCAGTTGGTTTTTATGTCAAAACCAACCCAAACGTACTCCAACTACATCCAAACCTCAAGTGGAGTAAGTCAAAAGGTCTGTCTCACTAAGAGGAATCCATCAAAGTCGACGGCACATCAATCGGACGTCCGGAACTCAAGTTATAAGTGTTTCCGCTCCGAGGACCCGATTGCTTTCGTATACGAACCAACCCGGCAGAACACAATGTACTCCGAAACCTTGAGTGAAATATAACGAAATGACCGTCTCGACCCAAGGATCTCCACACAACTGACTGTGTGTCGATCAGAGGTCCGCATCTCATATTATGGGAAACGGACAGAAAGAGGTTCGGTATTAATGGTTTTGGGCCCGGTCCGACCCGGACAGATACCCCGAGGGTCGGACCGCTTGGGCGTGGCCCGGACCGGCACGACGTGGCGCGGCCTGGGCGCGGCCCGGCCCGGCATGGGCGCGGCACGGCCCGGCTGGCACGGTCTGGCCTGGCGGCCCGGTCTGGTGGACCGGCCAGGGTAGTTGGCCCGGCATGCTAGCGCGCTGGCCAGGGGCTCGACCGAGCGGATGTGGGGGGGGGGGATGCCCCCCATTTCGTAACCGCGACCCCCATTATGGGGCTGCTCATGATGTCCAGCCAGGGGTTGTAACTCCAGGATCTTGCCGTGTCTGGCCGGCCCGCTCTGGCAGGCCGGCTATTGCCGCCACGAGACCGGTAAGGGCCGGTCCCCCTACTCCGATGTCGGCAGCCCGGAACCGGCCGCCGGTTCCCCTGCTCCACCGCGGCCCTGCTCCGGCCGCGATGTCTTCAGATTTTTCTGGCGCGGTGCGACGGCACCGCGGCTTGGTTTGATTTTCAATTGTGCGGCGTGACAGCAGGGCACATTCTTTCCGCTCGTTCTCGCGCGGTGCGACGGCACCACGTCACTTTCCTTCGAACCGCAACAACAACAATATAATAATAAGGGAGGTGGGTCAGCCGTGTTTGTGCGGGCCGGACCACTCCCATTAATAGATAGCAAGCAGAAAATCTTCATGGAGAACGACAATAGAAGTAATCAGGATCAAAAATTTAAATAAACCCTTACCTCAAGCGTAGCTTGAATGTAGGTTCGTCACAAAAATAACCGTCGCGGAAGGAGGCGTCGTGAAAGTAGAATCGTCATGGAAAATGGCGTTGTTGGCATCGCAGTACATGATGTCGCGTAGTCGATCTCCGAGGATTCGGCATTCTTTGTCGGAGATCGGTGTGTTCTTCGCGTTCTTCATGTTCTTTGATGAATAAGATGAAGATCTTCAAGCCCCCCTTAGCTTTTCTCCCAAACCTCTCAAGCAACGAGGCTTCCAAAAATATAAAATAAGTTCAACACTTATTTTATTAACACAACTTAAGCTTTTGAAATTCAAACATTCAAATTAAACTCACCTAATTAATTAACATAAGATATCAAAATTAATGGTGAGTTGAAGGAGTTTGGGAATATGAATTGGTGGGGTTTGTGTGGGCCCCACCACTCTCATAACCTCCCATGGGATGTTGGTTGGTTACCCCAACTTCCACTCAAATGATAAACCACTTAAAAGAAATAAAAATTGTAGTTAAATTTTTATTTTTTACTTCCACAATTTTTATCAACTTCTCTCGTGAAAACGCAACTCCGAAAAAGGTGTTCCTAAGAAAAAACCGGCGCTGCGAATTCATCGGTGCCCTCAAAATTCGATTCCGAGCACTGGTTCAAAAGTTAGAAAAAGCCGCTCGTTCGTTCACTGAACGTTCCCAAGCTAAACTTCGGATAGAAATTCCGGGCACACCAGGCCTCGAAATCAAGTGCTGTCAGAAACCACGTTCTTGTAAAATCCCAAAGAAAATTAAGAAAAAATTTCCCTTGAATTTTATGGGTCTTTACATTACTCCCACATCAGGGCTTTACATCCCCGTAAAGATACATCAAAAACTAGGGGAACAAATGTGGGTACTGAGCACACATCTGAGCCTCCCGGTCCCATGTGCACCCCTGGATGTTCCCGTGCTGCCATCTGATGCATACTAGAGGAATCGACCGTCCATGTAGGACCCGCTCTTGTCGATCCTCGATCTCCACTAGGACCTCCTCAAAAGTCACTCCATCATCAATGACCAACTCCCCATGGTCAATGATATGCGTCGGGTCATGCACATATCTCCTCAGCTGGGATACGTGGAAGACGTCATGCACCCGGTGCAACTGAGGTGGTAGAGCCAGCTGATAAGCCCCCTCGCCAATCCTGCTGAGGACCTGGAATGGTCCGATGAAGCATGGAGACAACTTTCTACCTCAACTAAATCTTTGTATACCACATCGAGGTGAGAACCGCAAGAAGACGTGGTCTCCATCCTCGAACTCTAGTGGCCTCCGCCTCCTGTCAGTATAAGACTTATGCTGGCTTTGAGCTATCCTCATCTGCTCCTGGATGATCTGGACCTTCTCTGTCATAGCCTGGACCATCTCTGGTCCCACAAGTGTTGACTCCCCAGGGTCAGTCTAGCACAGAGGTGACCTGCAAGGTCGTCCATACAACACATCATATGGTGCCATCCTGATGGTGGAGTGGTAGCTATTGTTGTATGCGAACTCCACCAAGGGTAGGTGGTCCTCCCAGCTGTGATAAAAGTTGAGGACACATGCGCGGAGCATGTCCTCCAGTGTCTGAATGGTCCTCTCCGTCTGACAATCTGTCTGAGGGTGAAAAGCGGTACTCAGACGTAGCTGCATCCCGAATGCCTCCTGCAACCCCTTCCAAATCCGGGAAGTAAAGCGAGCATCTCGATCGGAGAAGATAGATGATGGAACACCAAGTAGTCGTACAATCTTATGAACGTAGAGACATCCCAATCTCTCCACTGAGCCCTGCTCATTGATGGGTAAGAAGTGAGCCGACAAGGTGAGTCAGTCGACAATCACCCAAATGGAGTCGTGACCTCTGGAAGTGTGTGGAATTCCAGTCACGAAGCCCATAGATATCTTGTCCCACATCCACTCTGGGACCTCCAAGGACTGCACCAAGCCTGCTGGTTCCTGGTGCTCTGCCTTCGCCTGCTGGCAGGTGAGACATCGAGAAACGAACTCTTCCACATCCTTCTTCATGCCCGACCACCTGTGCGGTCGTCTGAGATCCTGGTACATATTCGCCACTCCAGTATGTACCGCCAAAGGAGAAGTGTGAAACTCTCTAAGCACCTACTCCCGTAAAGCAACTGGTACCAAGGTATGTCCTATGAAAAGTACATCGTGCTCTCCTCCTACGGATAATCCATCAGGTGCCTATCCTAAGGATATCTGTGCACGTCGCGTCTCACAGTCGGCGTCCCCATGATGTGCCTCTCTAACCCGCTGTAGTAGTGGAGGAGTGATTGTGAGTGACTGAAGAAAGGCTGCTCCATCTCTATCCGCAATGGATATTTGCAAAGAGGCTAGCTGCTCTGTCCCCTCCCCAAGTAGCTGGTTTCGCTTCCTCTTGCTGAGAGCATCGGCTACTACGTTTCCCTTCCCAAGAGTATAAAATATCTCAAATTCATAGTCCTAGAGGAACTCGAGCCATCGCCGCTATCTCAGGTTCATGTCCTTCTGCGAGAAGATGTACCTGAGACTTTGATGGTGAGAATAGACTGTAAAGCGCTCGCCCATCAGATAGTGTCACCACATCTTCAAAGCGAAGACCACTGCTGCTAACTCCAGGTCATGGGTAGCGTAGTTCTGCTCATTCTACCTCAACTGACGTGATCCATAGGCGATCACGGCCCGCTCCTGCATCAGAACACATCCGAGTCCGGTCCCTGATGCATTGCAGTAAACTACGTACCCTACTCCCTCCTTCGGCAACCTAAAGATAGGTTCACTGGTCAATCTCTGTCTCAGCTCCTAGAAGTTCTGCTGACATCTGTCTGACCACACAAAGGGTTTCCCCTTCTTCGTCAAAGCTGAGAGTGGTGCTACATCTCTGGAGATGTCTGGCACAAATCTCTGGTAGTACCCAGCTAGACCCAAGAAACTCCGCACTTCCCTCACGCTCTTGGGTGGCTCCCAAGCTACCGCTGCTTCGATCTTCATAGGATCCACCGCAACTCCTGCCTCAGAGATGACGTGTCCTAAGAAGTGGACCTCACATATCCAGAACTGAAACTTCGACATCTTTCCATAAAGTTGGTGCTCTCAGAGTGTGTCTAGTACAACCCGTAAGTGGTAGGTGTGCTCCTCCTCGGTCATCGAGTAAATCAAAATGTCATCGATAGAGACCACGAAAAATCAATCAAGGTATGGCAGAATGATCCTATTCATGAGGGACATGAACACTGATGGAGTATTGTTTACACTGAATGTCATAACCAAGAACACATAGTGGACATACCGACATCTGATGGCCATCTTCTGCATGTCCTTGTCCCGAACTCTGAGTTGATGATAGCCTGACCCGAGGTCTATCTTTGAGAACCACCGTGCTCCCTTGAGATGATCGATGAGGTCATCAATCCTCGGTAGCGGATACTTGTTTCTCACTATCCCCTGGTTTAGGCGACAATAGTCGACCCAAAGTCGCAAGCTTCCGTCCGTCTTCTTGGCGAACAATATCGGGGAAGCCCAGGGTGAAACACTGGGTTGGATGAATCCCTTGACCTGCAAGTCCTCCAACTGTACCCGTAGCTCTCGAAGCTCAGCGGGGGCCATCCGATATGCTGGAGTGGATATCGGGGCTGTCCCAGGGTACATGTCAATATAAAACTCTACCTCTCTATGATGAGGTAGTCCCGGAACGTCATCGAGGAAATCGTCAGCATACTGATCCACCACTGCAGGAAAACTAGGACTCTGCACGTCAAATGCTCCTAGGATGAGGCTAGCCAACTGATGAGTGATGGGCTGTCCTCTCCTCTATGGGAGTCCATCCAGAACTGCGAAGGCTCCCTTCTCATCGGTGAAGGTGAACCTGCTCCCGTCGGTGCGTACACATCACACCTTGCGCCTAATACAGTCAATATGAGCATGGATTGTAGATAACCAATCCATGCCCAAGATGGCGTCGTAAGGCCTCGACGCCACTACAAGAAGATCCCAGATGATGCTCTCGCCTCATAGAGTAATCTCACACTACCGGCACCAGTGCTTAATCGTCGAGTCACCTCTCATAGGAGTCTCTAGCTGTAAGGATCGAGCCAGCAGCTCCGTCAAAATCTCTGAGCTCCGAACAAGGGCAGCAGCTATAAAATAATGACTCACTACTGTGTCTATAAGAACTACAACAAGGGTGGAATAGACACAGATAGTTCCTCGAATAATCTCGGGCGGGCCGTGGTTGTAGGCCTCCACTGCCTGAAGCTGTGCTTGTCTCTGGCCGCCAGCTCCCTGAGGACTGCCATGGTCGACCCTCTGCCTCTACCTGGGTGGTCCCTCAACCTTCTGCTGCTCCTCTGCATGGCTGGTCGGGCAGTCACGAGCCATGTAGCCCAGCCCGCTGCATGTATAGAACTGTCTGCCTCTCAAAAGACTAGCTCCACGCTGTGTGCCCCACACTGCTGAGCCAGTGTCCTGAGGTCGTCTGCCTGAGGGTGTGGTCTGCCTAGACCCATGAGTCATCCGTCGACTGCATTCTACAGAAGACTCTGCTACGTGCCATCCTGCGGTAGGTCTCGCTGCTAATGCAGGCTCAACAAATAAGCTCTCAATCAGAAGGGCTCGCTCCAGTACTATTGCCTAAGTCAGAATGCTGAGGGAGATCAGCGATGCCCTGATCTCCTACCTCAAACCCTGCTCGAAGGTCCAGGCCCAGAAGAATGGGTGTCATACCATGTCTCTCGAGTAGCGCGAGAGATAGGTAAATCTCGCCGAGTACTGGGCGACTGTCAATCTGCCCTGCCGCAGCTGAAGAAGCTCCTGGATGCGCACCACACGGAGGATGTCTAGGACGATCTCCGAGCGAAAGAGGATCTCAATGTCTTTCCAGAGGAGTGATGCCTTGTCGTGCACCTCGAGCATCAAGCTCCACCATCTGCCTGCTGCCGCGTATAGGAGGCTTGCTATGAGGATCACCATGAGGTCCGCTGGTGTCCTCACTAACCTTAAAACCCATACAACTGCCTCCATCCAATCCTCGGTTTCCTGAGGGTCCGTCTCCCCTCGGAACCTGGGTGTTCACTGGCCCTGAAACTCATACAGTGCACTAAGGCGATGTGCATCGTCAACGGCTGGGGCTGGAAGCATCGGTGGCTCGGCGGGTAGAGGTACCGTCAGTGCCTCAGCTATCAAAGGGCCCTGTACCGAGGCCTCGTTGCTCAGTGGGCTGTCTTCATGCACAACTCTCGGAACCCTAGCTGGCTGTCGTCGTGGGGCCATCCTAAAAAGAGACAGGTGCGCCACGGTCAGAATAGTATACCTGGTGAGATGACACAAAGTAACCACGAAGGAAACTTGAAACACACATTCAAACAATGTTTTCATGAATTAAGTCAGAAATCAGAAGTCAGGGTCCTGGTGTACGGATACGTCAGTTGCCGCACCAACACTAGACTCCCTGGACTGATAACCACACTCAATACTCTTAACACTATTGCTTCACATAGAAAAAGATCAGAGTCCTGAGTTTTTCGGTAGAGCCAAACTCCCCTGATACTAATTTGTCACGACCCGTCCTCGGGGCCTGTTTCGTGACTACCCCAAGCCCGCCTTCCATAGGCTAGGGGATGACGACTAGAAACAAGGAGTAATTCTCGATAAAAAGGGAAGGCATTTCCTTTGTAAAGTAAACAAACACCACAGAGCAAGCAAGCAGTAGAAGTTAACACTAAGTAAAACTGGGTACAACTGTAAGTGCGGGAAAGTATGTGGGCCAGAATACAAACCCAAACTGAAAGTAAAGTACAACTAGAAAGGGAAAACAGAAACTGAAAGTAAAGCTGCAGCCTCGAACCGTCCACTAGATGTCCCACATGAAGGGTGGGTACAGATAGCCTCCAAAGCTCCTAGGGTCCGGCCATCCGCTCTGAGTACGCCCTACCTAGTGGTCCACCTCCGGGTACCGTCCTGCTCCTCGTGCCTCTACCACGATCAGTGTCTTCCATCGTTTGCAACCAACACAACGTAGTGCAGGCATATCCCATGCAGGGGTGAGTATAAGCTACTCAGTAGGGACCCCGAGACCCCCGATGGTCTCCCAGAATCCACAAAGGATAATCCACAAAGGAAATATACATTCACGAAGTAACATCATACAATGATTAGGTATATGCCCATACATATAACTAAGTCATCAATTCTCGTTCGGCTCTATCATCTGAGCTCAAGTACAACCCAGTCCACACAGGAAAACACAACCCAATTCACACATTAAAGCCAAACGTAATCCACACAGGATATCAAGTCAAACTTATCAAAGATAAGTATTGAAAGTCAAGATTCCACTCACACATGTATACTTCTTCGTAAGACGATAGAGATGATCAGATATTTCCACTGATTGATCTAAGATGTTAGACCCACACAGGATCGATAGGTATTAACCCCCGTAATGACCCACAAATGATCGATAGGTAACTAACACCCGCAATGACCCACATAGGATCGGACCCACATAGGATCTGTAGGCGCTGGCCCACACAGGACCGCTGAGCGCTGACCCAGACAGGATCTGACCCACACATGATCGGTAGCACTAATCCATGTAGGATCGCTGAGTGCTGTAGTCATCTCCGTCGAATCCACGGAGGATTCCTGCACAGTCGTCATCGTCGTCGTAGTCGCAGCCAGCTCTAGGGTTCCCGCACACAGCAAGATCGTTCGGGGGGGGGGTCCGATCCATGAGCCGAGGGGCTGATACATCAAAGGACACATAGTCTGAAGTTGATGTATCCAAAATTTCTGTATCTTCAATAGGAACTCAACGTCACAGACGAGGCGTCTATCAGACGCCCGGTCTGAGAGTTATTGGCTTTTTCATCCCAGGGCCCCGATTGGTTTTTAAGTCAAAACCAACCCAATTGTACTCCAACTGTGTCCAAATCTTGATCGAAGTAAGTCAAAAGGTCTGTCTCACTAAGAGGAATCTATCAAAGTTGATGGCACGTCAATTGGACGTCCGGAACTCACGTTATAAGCATTTCCGCTCCGAGGGCCCGGTTGATTTCGCGTACGAACCAACCTGGACGAACCCAATGTACTCCAAAACCAAGAGTGAAATATACCTAAACGACCATCTCAATCAAAGGATCGTCACGCAACTGACGGTGCGTCGATCAGAGGTCCGGAGCTCATGTTATGGGCAATAGACCGAAAGAGGTTCGGTATTAAGGGGTTTGGGCCCGGTCTGACCCGGCCCGATACCCCCAGGGTCGTCCTGAACCGGGTCGACCAGAACCGGGTCCGGGTCCAGCCAGCTTGGGCGCGGCCCAGCCCATCCCGGCTGGCACGATCCTGCCTGGCGGCACGGTCTGGCGGACCGGCCAGGGTAGCCGGCCCGCCGTGCTAGCGTGTTGGCCAGGGGCTCGGCCGTTCGGCCGAGCCGATGAGGGGGGGGGGGGTGCCTGCCTCCCGTTTTGTAACCGCGACCCCCATTATGGGGCCGCTCATGATGGAAAGCTGGGGGTTGTAACCCCCGCCTCCTCCCCTGTCCGGTCGGCCCGCTCCAGCAGGCCGACTGTTGCCGCCACGGGACCGGCAAGGGTCGGTCCCCCTGCTCCGACGCCGACGGCCCGGAACAGGCCACCGGTTCCCCTGCTCTGCCACGACCCAGAACTGGCCATGGCATTGGTTCTTCCGGCATGGCGCGATGGTGACACGCCCCTCCACCGCGGCCCCGCTCTGGTCGCGGTGTCTTCGGATTTTTCCGGTGTGGCGCAACGGCGCCGCGACTTGGTTTGATTTTCAAATGTTTGGCGCGACGATGCCCCGCATTCTTGCCGCTCGTTCTCGTGCGGTGCGAAGACACCTCTTCACTTTCCTTCTAACTACAACAACAAAAAAAATAATAAGAGAGGAGGTTCGGCCGTGTTTGTGCGGTCCGGCCCCCTCCCATTAATCGATAACAAGCGACAAATTTTCATGAAGAACGACAATAGAAGTAATCAGGATCAACAATTTAAACAAACCACTAGCTCGAGCGTAGCTTGAATGTATGTTCGTCGTGGAAATAACCGTCGCAGAAGGAGGCATCACGAATGGAGAATCATCACGGAAGAAGGCGTCGTTGGCATCGCGGTACACGGTGTCGCGTAGTCGATCTTCGAGGATTCAGTGTTCTTCTTCGGAGATCGGTGCATTCTTCGCATTCTTCACATTCATTGTGTTCTTCGAAGAAGAAGATGAAGATCTTCAAGCCCCCCTTAGCTTTTCTCCCAAACGTCTCAAGCAACAAGACTTCCAACAAAATAAAATAAGTTAAACACTTATTTTATTAACATAACTTAAGCTTTTGAAATTCAAACCATCAAATTAAACTCACCAAATTAATTAACTTAAGTTATCAAAATTAATGGTGAGTTGAGGGAGTTAAGGAATATGAAGGGGTGGGGTTCGTTTGGGCCCCACAACTCTCATAACCTCCCATTGGAAGTTGGGTGGTTACCCCAACTTCCACTCAATGGATATACCACTTAAAAGAAAAAAAAATTGTTTTTAAATTTTTATTTTAACTTCCACAATTTTTATCAACTTATCTCGTGAAAACGAAACTCCAGAAAAGGTGTTCCTAAGAAAAAATCGGTGCTGCGAATTCGTCGGTGCCCTCAGAGTTCGATTCCGAGCACCGGTTCAAAAGTTAGAAAAACCCGCTCGTTTGATCACTTAACATACAAGAGCTAAACTTCGAATAGAAATTCCAGGCACACTGGGCCTCTGAATCAAGTTCTGTCAGAAACCACGTTCTTGTAAAATCCCAAAGAAAATTAAGAAAAAATTTCCTTTGATTTTTACGGGTCTTTACATTTTGTAAATAGGTATCTTTTTTAGACATTATTTATATTTACTTCAGTAAATATTATATTTACCATGGTTAAAGGGTAAATATGGTAAATAAGGGTAAAAAATATTATTATAATAATATTAAATTACCGTAACCTATGTTATAATACAATTGGTTGATACATTTCCGACCATGGTCATCCATGGGTTGATTATGTGACCCCATGGAGCCACATGGGATTGATAAGGATGCTTTATATTAATTAATAACATGTAAAGACAAATATGGCTTAAACATACATATTTTAGTAAATCAATTCCTAGATGAGGTTATATAAGTTATATCTTTGAATATAAATTTTATTTTTGAATATTAAGAGATTTCCTATATAATGATATGTTTTTAATAATATTTAGACATCAAATAAATAAAAATATTTATCACACAATAATGATGGAGTGTTTACCTCAATAATGAATGATTTAAATAAATAAAATTATAAAGATTAAAAAAATATCAAAAACCTATCCAATTCATATGGGATGAATTTATTCAGAACATGAGTCTTCTTATATTATACTTTAATATGTTTTGGTCCTTTATGATCTGAAAATCATTATGTAATGAAATAACATTATTAAACATTCCTAAGGAGCCCCTCCTCCCCCTTATAAAAAGCCCTCACTTATAACCCATTACTCACACTTCTAAAGCCCCTTGGCTCATCCAACCTAAGAACAATTAATCTCTGTAAATCCCTCTTATAATCCTAGAATCCCTACCCTAGGTATAAGGCAATTCAAGTAATCATTTTGGTTCAAAAAAAGGTAGATACCCGATTTAAAGGTAATGTCTTCTCTTAAGTTATTTTATATTATTTAACTTCTCCAGCACCAAAACACTTTTATTAAATTATTTTATAACAACTACAATATCCTAAATATATTAGGTTGTTTTTATGAGAAGGATTCGAACTACACTTACACACACCTCGATCTAATTGGTAAAGAACACACTGTTTATGTGGACGGTGAACTACTGACTCATGAAACGATGATTATTCAATTTTCTCCTACCACCTCTCACGGTGGCCATAATAATGGAACTGTATTTATATATGATATATATTATGTTTATGTTTTCATTATTACTCTATTATTATTATTTACAAACATAACTTTATTCGTCCTAATATGTGTAAATACGATAATTTTCGTTGAGGAAGTGCTCACCAATGCCCCCATAAGGTGATATGATTCATTCATGATATACATGGAATGTATAAGGAATGATGTCAATGAAATTATGTAACATATATATCATATTATATTATAATTTAATTATAATATACCTATGAATCATTATGTTTTAATTCCATTAAATATGATATAGAAATAAAAGTAGTGTTCATACGTACGTACAACTTACCGTCTCCATGAACGGTGCGTTTCATTTCTTATCTCCAAATGTTATGTAGTATTATAAATACATAAATATACTGGATATATATGATATATATTATATATAAATCATGAATACAATTATGGAGATAATGAAATTTTTGCCAAATGAACAACTTGTAATTATATGAAGATCATTTTTGACTCAAGTACCAAATTTCCAAAAAATGATCATTATTAACATAAATGATTGAATAATATTTTTAACATGTTAATAAGTGATATAAAGGAATAATAAACTTGAAAATTTTCTTAATCAAGTGGAAATTAACTTCATAATATTATTCAGGAGATTAAAAAATGGGTCAAGTCGGACACGAGGTAAGGTGTTTCTTATCTCACTTTTAATTCCATGAGATTTATTTTGATCCCAAATTATTTCTTTCCTGGGGTGTATTTTTTTACTAAAATTTGATATATATTATCATGATTATATTTATATTCATGGTATTTTGTGATTCATTTGGTGGTTATTAACTTTTGGTCATACGTCTCGATTGATTTCAACGTGATAAGTTGTTTTCATCTCACTTTTTATTCTGCTGAGATTGATGCAATGTTTGCCACTATTTCCGTTTGTGTGGTGTATGTACTGCACATGGCTGTATTATTTGTATAATATAATTTAATTTTTGGGTATTTACAACTTCATTGTATGATCATTCTTTAAAGTGGTGTTTGGTTCCCGTGTTACCAAATCTGTAAGGGAACTCTTTAACCCAATTTCTATTCCGTGGTTTAACCATCTAATTGATAATAATGTCATGATATGATTATGTATAGAATCACTATTTATTTATTTATGTTTCTATTTAAACTCCCATTTGTCTGGATATACCTTTGATACACATAGTCACTCCATTGATAAATTTTCAAGTCATTGATATGAATATGATTCAAGTAATTTTGACTTAATTTCTATTGATTGAGTTAAACATCCAAGTCATTGATGTTGTTTTTACAAAAATATGCGTGATTGTTCTATGATTTATTTAAACATAATTTCGAATCACATTTAGTGTATTTATATTTGTCACAAATTATTATTTAATTTATTTATACTTAATCTAGGGATACAGTTTTTATAAGGGATTTAGTCTCAATTTACATTCCATTGAGACATAATTGTTGTTATGAACCAGTTAACTTTTATATGGTGTAAATACTATCCTTTGGTATGTCATATCATGAAGACCTTTATTTTCATGATATTATACAGTTTTTATTAAATGTTATTCCCCAATTATATTTATTCAGGAATCTCTTATTTGGTAAATAACTCCTTAACTAAAATATTGTTTTAAATACCTATTCTTCCAAATATTTCTCATTAATGTCCGCATTTTAAAAATGGCTTTAATGATTTATTATATGGACATAAATGTTTTAAAATTTTAATTCCTTTGAAATATTCAAAGTGGAATGAGACACTTTGATTCAAAAATATCTTTATTAAATGTTTTAAATGGTTTTAAAAATGGGTTGATAAAGAATTGATCATGTAAATATCTTGAAATGATAAATTGTGATTACAATGTGGAAATTTAATCTTTCTTTTTTCTTCTTTTTTTATTATGAATATTTTAGGGTTATTGGGCATTTGTTTACATATAAGGGTGGTTCCCTGATAAACCCAGGGTGTGTGAGCCCGAGATAGCTCTCCAATGCATTGGGTAACATGACATAGGTAAATGTTAATGTTTCTCGTAAGAGATTTAAGGAATATACTATGATGGGTATTCCAACGTAACTCCCTACATAGCTTTGATAACTACAATGTAAGTATGATATGGATTCCACATGTTACTTTTTTGATTTATGATTTCTATGTGTTATTCACAAATCTTAAGATTTCATGATGTATGTTATGATCGAAAAGTATGGTTTCATTGATTTTTATTTATTGATGGGTTAATGTTTACTTTACTTATTTTATGACCCATGATGAGCGTTTTGTGATCATCCCATTTTTTTGAAATGTTATTCTCATGACATAATGTGGAATAGGGTCATTAAAGGGATCATGGATATGTCATGTTATCTTAATCATTGAACTAGACATGATTCATTTCAAGTGTTTTTATTTTAAAAAATCAATATTGATTAGTATTGTCTACATGTAATTTTCAAGTTGATATGTAATAGTTCTTTCCTAATACTCAACAAATCTAAACCTGAATAGATCCTAAATGTGAATTTTTCACTTAAATCAAAATTATGTAATGATTTAAGGTCGGTACATTACATTATCCTTTAATAGACTTCACATTTGAAGGTACATTTGGATAAAAAAAGTTGGAACACTAAGATAACCTCAAAAACTAATATATAAATGTTTTATATTTTTTTGGAAAAATCGTAATGTAAAAACTAAATTAATGTTAACCATATGTTAAAAAAATTATCCACTTGAAGATAGTTCAATAATTCATATCCAGAAATATCCATTATGTGTCAATATATATTTAAGAAATGAAGACATTCAATTCTGCCCAATTATTTAGTACCACTCAATTTCTTGACTATATATTCAAAAACAAATTTTCAAAGGCTCTCTCATTATGTAAGGTAAAAATATATATTTTTTAAGAGAAGATATTATTCAATGAATTTTTTTCACATTTTTATATCCAAATATTCTTTCATATTTTTCCCACAAATAATTTCATGATAATCCATAATATCAACACAAGGCTTACAAAAAAAATATATTGGGGTAAAAAATAATATTGGATTGATATTTTTTGAGTGTAATTAAAAGATATATATCAAAACAATTATATATTTTTTATTTTTCCTAATATAATAATCTCTTTATTTTCAAATTGGAATGTTGACTTGGGTAATAATTCTGGAGGTAAATCTCCCCCCAACCTGGTGCGACATCCCAGACCCCAATTCCACTTATGAGGTTCCCTGATCCCTATGGGATGCATGGACACAAGAAGAACTCCCCAAACCCTAGAGGATACCGACTATAAGAGAGGGTCTAGGGTGTGTCTGTTGGGAGAGTATGCCCACATTAGCAAAATATTGCATTGTGGATACATATAAACAGAGGTAAATATAGAAAGCAATAAGTAAAAAAGAATGCACAAAAGAAAGAGACAATTAGAACAATAAATAAAATAATTGGAATAATAAAAAATAGATGATGAATATATATTTCATGTCACTATAAAGATATAACACATGGATACACCATAACATGTATACATGAAAAACACAATGCAACACAAAGGATATACCCAATATATCCCATGAAACCCAAGTTACAAATCGACCATCTGCTACCTACACTATCCTAACACAGAATGAAATAAACTATGTGAAGAATTACCCCACAAATTACCTGCCTACATGTAATATACCCCAAGTACCAACTGATGTCCATATAGGGTGTGAGATAAATCACAGCAGGCCACCACCAATGATATCTATAACATCTGGCCCGTGTAATGCAATGTAATAATTTACAAGTATTTATATAAAATGTAAAGCAGTAAAACGTCAGCAAATACCCAACTACCTTATTCATACCTCGGCTGGTCTGTAAATATGTAGCTAGTTAATTAATTATGCAACTTCCAATTTACATTAATAGGCCATGTATGGCATTTCCATCACTAACATCACCTAATGATAGTATAAATAGTTAAAATCATATATGCAATAAGGAAACCATAGTTGATTATTAATATAAAGTGATTTCATACGTTTCACCAAGGAAACCTAGACCTAAGTGACCACTAAATCAGTAGTAACTGTGTTTAGATAAGGGGTAAGAGTGTAATATAAGGAGAATCTTCCAAGTAATTCCAAAATAATGAATGTAACCGAGTCCAAAGAATTAATCCAAGGTAAAAAAGAGATAGTTAGTGGTCATTCCCAAGGATGTAACCACAAAACCTTATGTCTTGTTGGATCCATGGAGTGCATCCAGGAAGTCCTATAATAATTATGAAGAGCTTCAATGATGTCACACTGAGCACCCAAATGTACAAAAGAATTGGGTTTCCAGGTTGGTCTCACCCATGAAAACCGGCTTCCTTGAATTGGAATGACGTCCTCGAGTACCCAAGGTATTCTCTCAGGAATCTAATATCTAACACAAGTAAATCCTTCTTATAATGATATCATTTTCCATGTTCATAGTTGTTCACCTTATATTTAATTCAGTGAAATTAATTTTTTCATATAATAACTAATCCATTAAGAAAATCACATGGTTCAAGGCCTACCGTTAATTTATTTTATAAGGCCATGTAGCATTCAAAATATTTATTAAAACTATGTAAGTCAACTTCAATTAATATGTTTCACTCTGATAACTTCCATGAACATGGAATGATGTGATAAAGACATGAAACCAAACACTACATTAACTTTAATATGTGCAAAAAATATAATTAAGTATGTTCTTTATGATAACATTTTAATGAGTTAAGTACATTTAGTCACTTACCTTAGGCAGATAAAAGTACTGTTCCAAGGTTTAAGCTATTCAAAACTTCATGGATTAATATCCAATTAATATAAAGAGGCTTTCCATTTATGTTATCGAGCTCAATCCCCCAATAATGGGGGCTCAATAGTATCAATACAGTAAAAATCCAATTATGACATATTACCCTAGATGTGGTGTTATGAGTTATCTATGTAACGACCAATAACTAATCACATATAAGAAAGTATAATATTCATATGGTTCTAATAAATTTGATACTAGAATATAACTTCATAAAATGACACTTGATGTAATTGGCAGACCCCACACATTAATTCTAAAATCATCAATCTTGAAGTATGAGTTATGGTCCACCCACATTGTACTTGTATGACTCCACTATTATGGTATTATCCTATAATTCAACTCATACAAGTGTCGATCTATGAAAATAGTAAAAAATATTACACCTTGATAACTAGGTCATGAGAAACAGAGACGAATAATAGCTCAAAAAAACTCGAGTACACACCATTAAGAATCCAACGTGTTAAAAAAATGAAAAAAATGAATCCTAGATGAAGGAGATCACTATATTCCAAGATTGGGCCTTCAAAATCACCAAAATTGGGTAAAAGTTTGTTCATCCTACTAGAAATTGGATTAGGGAAAAATGGTTTGGATAATTAGATCCTTACGGTAAAAATACTATGTAGGATCGAAATAAAGATGTAGACTATCAATATACAAGAGGGGCGGGGGGTGGGGTGGGGGTTAATTGTATACTTTAAAAATTACTTCGGAACCACTAATGTTAAGTTTAACAAAGCTAAACAAACATACACAACACCTCTAAAAGAATCATTTTCTTAAAAAAAGATTCTACCTTAAAGCGTATAGAATATATAATATAATCAGAGTAGTAGAATTAGATTGCATAAGAATGTTATACATTATAACATTAAAAAAGTTAAGATTACAATGAAAATAAAACAACTTTTAATAGGAAGTAAGTAATAATTAGATTACTTTATCCCAAAGAGATGGGTATTCAACAACCATGAATAAAGATTCCTTGATTTATACATTCAAGAATGTCTGCCTCACACAAACCCAGATAAACCCTTAATCTGAAGATCACTATCTATCTTGATATCCCCTCTAGCCCTCGATTTAGAAGGAAATCAGAACATATATCTTCCAAAACTAAAAGCCCACGATTTAGAAGGAAATTAGCACCTCTATTCTCCAAACCTGAAAGCCCGCGAATTAGAAGGAAATCAGAACCTATGTCTTCCAAACCTGGAAGCCCATGATCAACATGATTTAAGTCTGCACAAAGCAAGTCAGAACAAGTTGTTCACACCCAAACAAGTTGGTCAAAACATCCACATGATGCACTAGGAGTTCAAAGAGCCTCTCTCTCTAGAAAACACTTCATAGTATATATCATGATTATCCTGTCTCTACAAAGTAGTCGATGTGTCTCTGTTTTTGAGATCTTTCAAATAAACTTGTATTTATAGGAAAAGATTCCCAATGGTTGGCTCCTCTACAATGGTCATATTTTCCTTAAATTTTAGAGGGAAATAAACACGTGTAAAACATACAATGGTTAGTATATAACAGATTATACTACATCATTTTAAGTATGAAACGATGTTATGTTAAAGATAAATGTTAAGTGTAAGAAAACATGGAATCTTATAATATTGGAATGATATATTAGAAAAATATAACATTATTAAGAAATATAGATTCTAAAAAAACATTATCACGAAAATGGATTTATAAGGAAAAGTAAATCGGATTGAGAAACCTGTATCAGATTTGTTCCAGAATCAGAATCATAAAATCGGAATAACATATACTCTGGAATCGGAATCAGAAAACGAAATGAATTATACACCAAAATCGAAATCACAAAATAGAATAACTTTTGCATTGGATTAGGAATCACAAAACAGAATCAATTTTGCACAGGATTTAGAATAACAAAACAAAATCACATTTTCACCAGATTCAGAATCATAAAGACTATATAAATTATACACCGGATTTGGTATCACAAAGATGATATCACCTATACACAAGATTCAGTATCATACAAAAATTTATGAAAAATTTGTAAATCTAATTGAATGGAAAATATGTAATGATACATCTATAAGTATAACAGAATGAAAAATCGTAATGATTTATCTGTAAGTATAACATAATGACAATTCCGGATCTTTTGAAAAAACAGAACTTAAGAAAAAGAACAGAACTAAAGAAAAAGTGTTTGTGATTTTCAAAAAATAAAACCATAAGGAATGGAGAAGTCATAAGATAACCTTATTGACCCAACAATCTCCCCCTTTTTGGAAATCACAAACAACTTTTCTAAGGAATAATATATTGACTTGAATAAATAAGTATGGAAAACTTATCTCTCCTATTGAATGATATTTATTATGAATATGACTAACTCCCTCTTCGGTTAGGTTTCCCAAGGATTGTATTCTTAATATTTAGTTTCCATTCATATGGAAACACATCCCCCTTAGATAAACATCTCTTCTTAATGAAAACTCTCCATTACATGGAAATTATTCTTTCGTACCATACTCTCCCTTAAAAGATTCCCCTCTTTTGATATCATCATTAAAATTATCCCTTTGAATAAATCCTACCCCTTTTGGATTTTTAAAAAGAGGGAACGGAATGGAGAATTATAAAATGTAAATGTAAGGATAAGAAATCATACATTTGAAAACAAAAGAAAGATTTTCATGTAGATTCGAAAGGAAATTTTGGAAATAAAATTTTTTAGATTACTACAAAACATCGGAATGTAAGGAAAAATAATCCACCCTTCTTCTTCATAGACAATATTATCTTTATTAAGGATTTTAGTTTCTTCAATTCCTTGATATAATCTTCTAGAATTCATCAACAAGATCCCTTAATTGTGATTCCTCTTTTCTAAAGACAAGATTATTTCTTCTTTAGAATCCACGTTTCTCTCTAATTCAGCTCTGACATCCTTCTCACTACTAACAGACCGGGAAACAGAATTGAGTTGACTAGATTTGTCAGAGATTGATGAATTGACCTTGTTGAACTCAGTTTCACTAGTATTGAAAGCTCAATTTGTTGAATCCACGAAGTCACCGAACTATCTTAGTTCATAATTAATAGACTTGGTGTGGTTAAAGACTTTCATAAAAGTCACCTTCTAGTCTTTGTAATCAATCAAAATATTACTAAAGTCTGCTTCTTGATTTAACACCATGTCCATAAGCATATTGGTAAATTCCGTCTTTTGATTTAGAGATTCATGCATCTTTTAACTTTGGGAATATATATTTTCTTGAATTGGAATGGTTCTGACAAACGTTCTTAAAGATAGATTGAAAAAGTCATATTAAACAGATGAATATTACTCAGAAATTGAAAAAAAAATTCTTTTTGAGCTCTTCTAGGAGTTTATGAAACTAATTTTTTTATTATCATAGAGGAATTATGAGGTGTTTCATTTTTAGATGAGGCAACCAAAACACTTTTTCCTTTGATATGATTTCGAACCAGAGATTGTTCATCTAAAACATGGATAAAATTTACATCTCCCTATTCTTTTTCATTCTCTAGAAACTCTTCTTCATCACTACCTTGAGGATGAACCTCTTATTTCTCTTCTTCTTCCACTTAAGTTTCTACTAGTTCTTGTTCTTCAACTTCTACTTCTTCCCCAACTTCTACCTCATTCTAAACTTCAACTTCTTCTTCAACTTCTTCATCAACTTTTTCTTCTGAAGAGAATTCAGATAGTGATCTCGAGGGAGTTCCAATATAGTCTACCACTTCCCTTAAAACATCTATATAGTTCTCTTGAACTATATGATCATCTATTTATTGAACAGGTTCTGATAAAGATAGAACTTTATTTTATTTCTGTATTTCCGGAGTGGAAACTGGTTTCTTATAGACAACTTCATATTTCTGTACTTGTTGTTACTTCTTTTCAATAGCTTTTAGAAGAGACAGTCAAACTTGTGCTTCCAATGATTTCTTCTTTAACTAATTCTCTTTCTTTTCTTTCTCAATATTTTCAGATTGCTTTATTTTCAAGGCCTTAGACTCTTAAAGATTTAATCCAATGGAAGGTTATTATTCCTTTCCGGTTGCTTCCATTTCTCTCTACTTTACCATTGCTGCAACAGAATAGGCTTTCGATTTCTTTGCAGTAGTAGGTGCTGATACCGGGACATCAAGAACTGGTACTTGCAAGCTAGGTTCTTCCTGTTTCATTTTCTTAAGCAACAATTTTAAATACTACAGCACATCACCATTGTTCTAGATAACCATTTCTTCAAAATTATTGGATTCTTGTAAGAATTATACCTTCATCCTTCTTAGAGTGTCATCACTTAGTAACAAAGTCTTGAAAGGCTTTGAGACTGATCGGCATGGGAAATTCCACTCTTGAAGGCAGATGACAATTATCTTGGAGATAGTTGTTGGATACATAAGTATCTGAGATCTGATTGATCCACCTTTTATTTCATGTATGGTGAGAAATATATACCTCACAATGTTGATCTTCTTAAAGTTGGTGAGAAATTCTAATAGAAAGATATCACGTATCATTAGAGAGTCCTTATCTCTTTTTCTTTTTGTAATAAATCCTTGCATCCCAAGAGATACCATCTTGTTGTTTGTTGAGAGATTCATAATATTTAGATTCTTGATACACTTGAGAATAAGATAATCTAGATCTTTGAGCATCTCAAAAGAACCTTCTTTCTCAGGGAGTTTTGAGTACAAAAAATAGCTTCCCCTTCATATGGAATGTTAAGAACATTTTGTACCTTCATATAGGGGACTGTATATGTCTTATCATAACACTTGAACATAAATAGATCCTTACCATCCTTTTGGAAGAACGTAACAAATTCATAGAACTGAATAACTAGGTCATGAAAAATCGGATCCTGACTTTTCTCTTTAGCCACACAAACACTTTCCCATCCATTTGTTCTTATCAACATAGAGATAAGGGAGTCATATTTTTAAAAGAAGTTAGGGAAAACCATCCTTTCCATAATGATTGACCAATGTTTTATTTCCTTGGCTGTCGTCATGTGGTTAGTTGAGGATTTACGAGTCATTCAGGGTGAAAAATAAACTTGAACAAAAACTTTGATGGAAACATAGCTTTGACACAAAGATAAAAAAGGATGGTTTGTCGCTTGTAAACGAGGCACCCCTTATATAGATGAGGTTATGACCTTTCTACTTCCATAAGATAATCAAATAGCCGAACATGACCAGATTTGATCTAATTGTTGAGGATGATTAAAAAATATGCACTCCGATCATTTGTATTATGGTAAACTTGAATTTAATATTTTGAAAAACCAACAACTAAATATTAAGATATGAAAATAAAGCGTAATAAAATTTACATTTTAGAATACTCAGAAGGGTGTTTATCAGTATTATAAGAATTTTCATGGATGTTTTAGAATTTGAGTTTGTAATTCCAGAATATCCAATAACGAAATTTCCAATACCGAAATATCCAATACCGAAATATCCAATACCGAAAGGTAAAATTTTACTACGAAAAAAAAATCTTACGGAAAGATAAAATTTTAAGCAAAGAAAAATTTCTTATGGAAAGATAAATTTCTATGAATAGAAAAAATTCTTATGGAAAGATAAATCTTTAAGAAAGGAAAAATTTCTTAAGGAAGGATAAAATTTTAAGAAAGGAAAAATTTCTTAAAGAAAGAAAAAACTATAAGAAAGAAATATTTCCTAAGGAAAGAGAAAATTTTAAGAAAGAAAAATTTCTTAAGGAAAGAAAAAATACTAAAAAAGAAAAATTTCATAAGGAAAGATAAAATTTTAAGAAAGAAAATTTTCCTAAGGAAAGATAATATATTTAGAATGCAAAATTTCTTAAGGAAATTATAAGATGGAAAAATAGCATATGTACTCCCCTTGAAATAAAGAGTAGCTCTTAAAGAATTTTTCAATATGAAAGTTTGAAATAAAATATTTTCCAAGAAGAATAATGTTACCTATATCAACAATTTCTCATTGAGAGTTATCTCCATATGTTACATTTCCACGATTACCCTTAAAATCTTTTTGAAATAGTCTTTGTTTCTAGTCATGTACTGGGAACATCCACTATCTATATACCATATGTTGTTGGTACATAATTTATTGACCGTAGTCATAAGACATTGATTTTGAAATGGAGCTCGGGATACAAAACCAATATTCTTTTGCTCAGAATATTCATAATATAAAGAATCGTCAGAAGAATATCCACCACTAGCACTCCAAGTTTCATTGGCTTTTAAGACTTTATTATGATTTGATCTATAGAACATATTCTTGTTTGTCTCAGAATTCCTGTCCTTCTTGTGACTTTTCTTAAGTAAGGGACGATCAGGTCTGATATGACCAATTAGTCTACATTCATAACATGTCACTTCACCATCTCTCTTATATTTTCCATCTTTCTTATTGAATATATATTGAAAGTTCTTATGCCCAAAAATCTTGTTCATCCTCTGAGTAATATTGGCTAACTCATTTTTCGAAGACTCACTTTCCCCAAATTTAGATTAAAAAACAACCTTTTTTGATTTGGATCTCATAACTCTCTCAAGAGTCTTGGCATTCATATGATTTGATGTAGTTTTAAAAGCAACACCTCCATTCCCATTATTCTTCTTAATATCATCAGTATCTCTCTTCATTCTAGTTTCATATTGGAGAAGTGTTCCAAATAGTTCATTAAGAGAAATTTGTGTATCTTTTTTATTTTCATTTATAGATGTTCTCTTGGATTCGCAATCATTAGGTATGATGTCTATAATCTTGTCTATAACAGGTTCATCATGTAAACCTTTCTCACCCATTGATTGTAAGTTGTTGAAAATAGTCTTGATTCTTTGTTGTACCGTGCATATGGGTTCTCCATAAGGAAAATAGAAACCATGATACTCATCTCTGAGCATAGCTCTTCTGGTTTCTATAAATTTGGTAGTTCCAAAGTGAGTTACTTCAATCTTCTTCCCAATACAATTTGTAGCTTCACCTGATGAAATTTGGCTATATATATTTCAAGTCATGGAACAAAGAAAATTATTACGTACCTCAATGTGCAGCTGATATTCCACCATTTCCTAATTAGTAAAGGTTATATGTTCCTTATCAGGAATTTTATAATCTCCAGTTAAGATAATGTTGTTTTCTATAGCTATATTTATCACAAAGCTCTACATTCTGTCTCTCCAATACTCATAGTCATTTGCAACAAAGATTAGTGGTCTTGTAGAATTGAGATTATCTAAAGATCCAACATGAATTCCTACTGTACTAAAAATAATTTTTTTCGATAGAACATATTAGATGTAATAGTTTATAATCATGTAAGAAAATGAAAACATGAGCAATAAAACATATATGTGAATATAAGTATTTTAGAGACCTCTTATGATACCAATAGTAGGATCAATAAAATGATGTAGATGCTCAATATAAAAGAGGTGGGGGGGGTAAGGGGTAAATTGTATATATTAAATTTTTTTTGGAACGTTTAAATATATATTTAAAAAAGATAAACAAACATACACAACACCTCTAAAAGAAAACATTTCAAAAAATAATGATTCTACCTTATTGCATATAGAATCTGTAATATAATCAATGTAATGGAATTAGAAAGTATAAGAATGTTATACTTTCTAACTTTAACAAAGTTAAGATTACAGCAGAAATAAAACAACTTTTAATAGAATGCAAGTAACAAAAGATTCTTTTAACCCAATGAGAATGGTATCCAACAACCTTGGATAAAGGTTACTTGATTTATACTTCCAATTAAGTCTGTCTTACCCAACCCCAGGTAAGCCCTCAATTCGAAGATTGGTATTTGTCTTGCTATCCCCACTAGGACTCCATTTTAGAAATAAATTGGAACCCTTATCTTCCAAACCCAGAAGCCCATGATTTAGATGGAAATCAGATCCTATGTCTTCCAAACCCAGAATCTCTTGATTTAGAAGAGAATTAGAAGCTCTTTCTGCCAAACTCAGAAGCCCACAATCAGCACAATCGAAGTCCGCACAAATAAAGTATGAACAATTTGTTCACACACAAATAACTTGTTCACAACATCCACATGAATCACCGAGAGTTGAAAGATCCTCTCTCTCTCTAGAAAACATTTCATAGCATGTATCATGTTCATCCACTCTCTACAATGTAGTCGATGTGTCTCTGTTTTTGAGCTCATTCAAATAAACTTGTCTTTATAGGAAAAGATTCCCAACAGTCGGATCCTCACCAATGGTCATACTTTCCATAAATATTGGAGGGACGTGGAAATGTGTCAAACATACAATGGTTTATTTGTAACATATTGTATGACATCATTTTATGTAAGAAACGATGTTAAGTTAAAGATAAATGTTAAGTATAAGAAAACATGGAATCCAATAATATTGAAATGATACATTAAACAGCTCTAACATTATTAATAAAAACATATTCTTCAGAAAAACATTATCAAGAAAACATATTAATAAGGAAAAGAAAATTGGATAGCGAAATTGGTATCACATTTTTTCTGGAATCAGAATAATAAAATAGGAATGACTTATACAACAGAATCGGAATCAGAAAACAAAATAACTTATACAACGGAATCCGAATCACAAAACATAAACAATTTCTCACTAGATTTGGAATCACAAAATAGAATCACATTTTCACTGGATTCAGAATGACATAACAAAATCACATTTGCACCAGATTTGGAATCACAAAGATAATATCACTTATACACCTGATTCAATATCATAAAGACGATATCACTTGTTCACCAGATTCGGTATCATACAAATTGTATGAAAAATATGTAAATATAATTTAATGGAAAAATGTAATGATACATATGTAAGTATAACAGAATGAAAAATCACAATGAAAAATCTGTAAGTATAATGTAATTAGAATTCCAAATCTTAAGAAAAAAACTAAACTTAAGAAAAAGGACATAACATAATAAAACGTGTTTGTGATTTTCAAAACATAAAACCATAATGAATGGAGAAGTCTTCAGATAACCTTATTGAATCAACATACTATTGTTGACCAATAAATTATGTTGAACATGGCTTGGAAGCATTGTTTGTGAAACCATGTGAAAACTATGTTATATGGATCTACCTAAAAATGACGGCCATTCATACGGTTTAGACTAATCATGTGTCCTCCCCACATGGTTTACTATAACCGTGAGACAATACCATTTTTTTCTAAAAATTTGGTTTCCATGATTCGAATGTTCCCTCGACACACCTAAGACATTTACTAAAACATTAGGAATCGATATTAGGTTCAACATAATAACAAAGGATGAAATTTAAAGGATCCAAACCTGATCAAAAAATTGGTTTCTTACAGTTTCTTTCCTTAAAGGATATCGTTCCGAGTTCACCTTCCAAGGGTGGTGAAATATAATATATCAAACATTCTAGCCACTGGGAACATGAGTAGGCCTCCAACTCACAAGTCTCATCTTAAACACGAATGTTCTACCATAGGGCTCGTACAAGAGGGACAAACTTTCCTCAGAGAGCCTTCATTCCCCTATCAATGATGCCTATAGGATAATCCTAAAAGGAACAATTAGAATCATTATCAACATCATTGGGATCAAAATTTTGGGATGGGTTGAAATGATAATGTTGAAGTTATGAAATGTGGAAGACCAATTTCATATCACAATACCACTGAGGGAGTAACAACTGATAGGTTTCCACCCCGATTCTTTAAAAATTATCCTGTATAACGAGGTGAAAAATTCCCTTGGTTATGTATAAGTATATTCCCAATCATTGGTAATACATATGGGGAAACAAAATTCCTAACCTCGAACTCTAGAGGACATCAATGGAGATTGGCATAAGATTTCTGTCTAGACTGAGCACTAGTCATATGCTTCCGGGCCAGGTGAACATACTCTGATATATCTTACATGAGAAAATGACCTAGTAGGGAAACCATACCTTTCTTTAGCTAGCACATGGGTGAATGGAATGGACTACCATATATGGTCTCAAAAGGATCCATATGAATTGTTGCCTAAATGTTTTTATTATAGCTGAAATAAACATGTGTGAAATAGTTCTCCTAGGTACCACCAAAATAATGTCCACATTCTTATATTGTATCCTCTATAACTTGTACCATCTATTCTAACTTCCCATTGATCTAAGTGTGAAAATATGGGATCAAAAACACGGTTGTACCCATATATTTCAGCAAGAACTGCTAGAACTAGGATGTGAAATGAGGATCCATATATGAAATGATTGTATGATGGACCACATGTAGTCTCATGATTTAGCAGACGTATAGTCTTCCCACCTCATGAACAAATAATGTATCACAAATTGTAATGATGTTGGATGCTTTCATTAGTCAGTCAATAACTACACATAATGAGTCACTACCACTCATTGTCTTAGGTAATCCAACTAAGAAATACATAGAATATATCTCCATTTCCATTTCGGGACAGGATGAATGTGTAACAAACCTTAATATATCTTTTGATTCACTTTCACCTACTGATTGGTGGATCACCTAATAATAAATCCTTATATCTTACATTTAATCCCATGACAACAACATTGGAATAGCATATCATGATACATTTTGGAGATGCCTGGATGAACATCCCACTAAGATGCATAAGAATCATTCATTATCATATCAATAAGAACCTAGAAAAGCCCACTGATAAACAATATGTCATCTCTATCGATACAAAAATATATAGGATGGTCGTCTCCTGATATACTCTTATAGTGAAATAGGACCTCAAGATTTGAAAATTGACTACCCTTCACAATATCAATGAAGGAAGAGGGAACTTTCAATGGTGATAGGTAATACTTCTTATGACTATCATGAAACTCCAAATGAATCTCAAAATAGATGGACATTAATATTCATTCATCACTGGCTTCCCATACGTCCAACACCTAATTTTTCTGACTTAGCGCGTTAGCAACTATGATTCCATTTACGAGCACATAAGTAATCTCAAAATAAAAGGACTGAATATATTTGATCCATCATAACCGTGTAATATTGAATTCAGGTTGTAATAGCATATATTTGAGGATATTGTGTTATTTTTACACCACAAAGTGCTCACCAAACTGATTGTGTCATCATAAACATAAGGCATAGAAAAAAGTTTATAGCTCAAGGCTATGCATCCGTTAATTTATTTCACGACTTCTCAACTACCAAGATCCATATGTAATGACTGAGTCCTCCTGCATCATGAAATATCAGAGGTCAATGTTTGATGTATCTCATAAAATGATATAACCTCTTACAGGTTCTAGAAGAATTAGAATATTATCAATGAAAGTCCTCCCATTTAGCTATTTAAAGGCTTTCTTGTAGTCTTCTTACGATAGGAACATAACTCCATTCATTA
Organism: Viscum album; assembly: GCA_963277665.1. Lineage (NCBI taxonomy): Eukaryota > Viridiplantae > Streptophyta > Magnoliopsida > Santalales > Viscaceae > Viscum > Viscum album. The sequence goes on along the minus strand of OY728131.1, from coordinate 1,095,293,075 downwards.
TAAGGATAGTAAAAGGTTAAACAAGGAATGATAAGTCCTTTACGAAAAGTGTATAATATCCACCCATCCCTATGAAACTTCATATATCTAAAATTCATTTTGGGTTCTCCTAGGACACCACCACACTCACTTATATAGGTAAATATAGACTCTTGATTATGACTTACTATAACCCAAGAAATGAACTTTTTCGATCCAAAAATAGAAATTAGAAGGCTTTGCCTAAATTTGGTTATCTCTCTATGAAATCTGAATGATCTGAAGGTGCTTGTAATGGTCACAATGAGTGTGAGAATACACCAAGATGACATCCACAAAGACTAGAACAAAAGAATAAAAATTGGGGGGGGGGACACACTATTCAACAATTCCATGAAAATAGAGGGAACATTCATAAGATTAAAGGAAATAAATAGGTAGTTATACAACATATACCTGATAGAGAAAGATGAATAAGGTTTTTATGATGGTTAGACTCACACCTGATGATAGGCTGATCTCAGATCCAACATGGAGAAGACCCTAACTCATCACATCTGATCACAGAGATCATCTATTCAATGTAGTCGATACAGATTTATGACTGCAATATGGTATAACTATCTATAATCCAAACATTGACATAGGGTCCCATCCTTCTTTTAGCTGAAATGTATTGGAGACCCCACAAGATGAAGTTTTGGGTCATATGAAACCTTTTCCATCCCTGACCTCTAACTAATGCTTGATCTCCTAGAGCCCAAAAGGTTCTATTATATACAGTGGATTGTACACTATAGATAATCCTAGAATAAGATAAATTTTAAAATCTACCACCCTCTCAGGATGAAATCCAGAAATTTTTTCAGGATGAATGTCACTGATAATATCTAATTCTAGAGGGATTTCAATCGGGCCTAAACCATGATCCTCCAGGATTATATTGGAATTATGGGTGGTCAACCCACATATCCCATAAAAATATAGTCTAGCTCCGCTAGCCTGGACATCAAACTCAACCTTATATGGATTAATTATACTTTATGTTGATGTAAACTGTACACTTCTATGATATAATTATACTATACTTTGATACAGAACCACGATACCCATCCCATGAATGAAATTGAACCCTTTGATAATGAAGAAAATGTGGTCCCATAAGTACAAGTAACTATTTACCTCAATGGGGAAGTCCCTACAATAGCGTATCACCTCTAATACTAACCTTATTTTGGCATCAAGGGCTATTACACCGTAGTATCATTACATTTCCATCCCATTGATTTCCATGATAGATAAAGAGATAACTGAGTATGAAGAACCAATATAAAATAATGTGGATAATATTTTATAGGCTAGTAGAATAGAACCATGTATTATAGAAGGTTCCACGACATGATCCTTTGGTATTAACTGTAATACCAAGATTAAAACTATTTTTCTAGTGATGGTGGTGATCTAGGGTCTAGAAACTACATCAACGACCTTCTCCTCAACAACACCTGTCAGTGAAACTCCAACTCCCCACATGACATGACATAAAAGAACCTTCCCATTAAGGTGGAATAGGTGTGTATCCTCTTTTACATTAAGATAGTGGAATGGTATAATATTAATGCTGAATATTCTTTATAAGGCCGGAAGCCCGAAACTCCATTGGGTATCTATCCAACTAATGATTAAAATTCCCCCATACAGTCACACTAGTGACACACTATAGATCTACCTACATGGGAATATTGGCTTACACTTCCATGACTATAAACATTAGGGAATTCTTTCAAAAACTGGAAGAACCACTAACCTGACACAACACTAGTCCTCTATGGCTGGTACTATCACTGTCTCTCAAGTTGCGATGAGATATAAGAGCTTGATTTACTGTATTAGAAAAAATATGTTGGAAAAAAATCACCTAAGTATGAATGGAATAATGTATCCCATACTCAAATAATCTATTGCATGAAATCTAATCACCAACTAAAAGGAGTGGCAATTACTGGAACTATGTGTAATGCATTGAATACACCATAACTGACATTGAATACTACTCGAGATTCCTGAACACTCTATATTTATTATCTCTCAGTATCTATGGGAAGAAATTATTGTAGAAGGTAATCTATAAATAAATCCATAACATAACCTTATGGAGACTAGGATACATTATCACATCCCACCAGTTCTTGGCCGAATCAAGTAGCATGTTTTACCCTCTTATTTAGAGGCGTATATAAATGCTTGAAGATAGTCATGGTAATGTAGCACTCCCTGTGGTATGAATTTAGAGACAGGTTCCACCACATCTAGATCATGTTCATCTCCACCTTCCTAGCATATGTCATTAGGACGTCATGGTAGAATTTGTCTACAATTTTCCAAGAACACTCCTCATAACAATATTTAATCATATAGATTGGAAAGCTTATGAAAGTTATACATAATAAAGGGATCACTACCTAAGGTATGATACCCCATGTTCCCACTTAGAATACCAGGTACTAGTAAGTGCTTATATATTAGTTTTAGGGGTTCCAATATATGATGGGTCAATAATAAATTTCCTTATCATTTAATAGAAAGGTATTCATTTCATTTAACATTTAATTACTAGGTTGAATACTTTACATTATAAAAACCTGATAATTTAGGATAAAGTTGTGCAACCATTTAACTTTTATATTTTCATTTTTATAAAACATATATCAATGTTATTTTGATATGGAATGTAGTTCAATGTTAATTATAGCTCATACTCCGTATCACTTAAAAGGAAACCCCATTTTATTTTTACATAAAGGATTGATTCAGTAAATTACTCATTCTAATCCATGGGGGACCATAAAAAATCATGAATTGAAACATGTAATCACTCCATCACATCCCCAAAATAAGAAAAAGAATAGAATAACTACAACATCATCACTCAACAATCACATGCATATCATGAAATGTTGAGAAGTGAAATTAACTTATATGACATGGAAATATGCATGAATTGTGAATTATAGGTGCCTATAATGGTGCATGTAATAATGTTCCGTGCCCTCATATAATTAAGAAAAGGATTAAATGATATATTCATTGAAAATAATAATCAACACCACTAAAAAACGTGTGCGTCACATAATGGTGATATGATATCAATTGTAAGAGGAAAAATAAGAACAAAAAGTATACTTAAGGAAACTAATACTTTAACCCAAACATGGGTTCACCACTCCCAAGAATATCTTATGACCAAATATGAAGAATTAAAAATATCATGATTATTGTCTCCAAATAGTAATGTAAGAATGAAAAACCCCCTATGATACCACTTTGTGATGACCCATAACTAGATTTCATATAAGAGGTGCTCTGACCATGGTGGACCACATGGTCTCAAGCGCATATCCCTAAATTCTAGAGGCTTTTGACTAGAATCAAGGACCAAGGGAGTGTCCATAGAGGGACTATTCTCAAATTACGATAGTGTAGAATATAATATACTTATAAACAAAGATAAATAGTGGAATAAAAAGAAAAACTAAAAGAACATTGGAAAGGGAGAATGATAACAATTACTAAAATTACTAGAATAACATGAAATAACTGATAATGATATTTGTCATGTCACTAGAAGGCTGGAAAACATATATGCAAAGTAGCAGACATACTTGAATAAAATAATGCAGAATATATATATATATATATATCTATATATATATATTATCCCAATCATCTGACTTTACATGTCAGACATATATTACGAGCTACATCATAGAAAATCAAGAAATCAAGTGTCTGATGTATTACACTTCACTTTATCCACAACGGCATAGATGTAATCTACCCAGGGTACGAATAAACATTTGGAGAGGGTGTGAGATAAATCTCAGTGGTCCACCGCCAATGGTTTCTATAACATCTAGCCCATTTAATATAAATGTAACAATGTGATGGCATCTATTTATAAATTAATGAAATATAATGTTACTAAATACAAAAGTCCCTGATTCATCCCTTGAACGGTGTATGAACATTTAAACATGTCGACAGATAAAAAATTTCCAATTTATTTTAATAGATCACATGAGGCATAGCCAGCACTGACGTCACCTGATGATAATATAAATAATGAAGCATCAAAAATGTCATAAATAAACCTTAATTAATTATTAATACAAAGTGGTTCCAGTATATTCACCAAGTTAGCCTAGACCACATGTGTAACTAAATTAGTAGTAACTAATTCCTACAACGTCTTAAGAGTGTAATCCAAGGATGAACATCTGATGCATTTCCACATTATGTTTTCTCTCTGATTATAATGAATTTATCCAAGGTAAAATTAAAGACAAAAAGTTATCGAGCCTAAGGATCTAACCAAGGCACATTTTTTCACACTAGATAAAAGGATTTCTTTGATTCATCTTATTATAATAATTAAGGGGTCCTATAGTTTCATACCAGACATCTAAATGATGAAATGTATTAGGTTACACTTTGGTCTCGCCCAAGGAAACTGTAATAGTTGAATTGGAATGATGTTATCAAGTAACCATTGAATTCTCTCAGGAATCCAAGAGCTAACACGAGTCAAACATTCTTATAATATTGTAAATATTCATGTGGATAAAGAGTCACCATAAATTTAATTCACTATAATTAATTTGGTAATATGATAAATATTACATTCAAATATTCACTTGATTCATGAAATTACTTTAATTAGTTTGACAAGGCCAAGTAACATGAATCCTTTTAATTAAAACCATGAAATTCATGTTTAATTAATAAGTTTCTCTCCACCACCTTCAATGTACATGTAACGATTTACAACAAATGTGCAAGAAAACATTCCGCCAGATTTATTAAAGTTATATCAAATAATTAAGTATGCTTTTCCATATTATCATTTCAATTAATTATATAAATTTAGGTACATACCATAGGTAGATCAATTGAAAGTGAAAAGGTACATTATATTCACAATTTCCTGATTCAATATGAAATTAATATAAGAATGTTGACCATTACTCTGGTTAAGCTTGACACACAACCGAACGGTGGCTCAAGAGTTCCAAAACACTAAAAATACAATTATGGAATATTACCATATATGTGGTGCTAGGATTTGTGGATGTAACAACAAAACAAAATCACATTTATGGAAATAAAATTAGTTAATAGTTCTAGTGAGTATAATCATGTAATATTAATTCATCAAATGGCTCTTAATGAAATCTATAGGCCCCACACGTAAATTCTAAATAAACAAACATGTGGGATGGGTTATAGAACACCCACCTAGTAGTCTTATAACTAGAATCATCCAGTATTAGCCTTTAATTTTCCATAAATCAGATTAGATGTATGAAAATAGTAAATACTCTTACACCTAGATAACTAGGTCAAGAAAAAGATATATGAAGAACGACTCAAACAGACTTTATGAAATACCATTGCACATCCAAAATGATGAATGAAAGATAAAAAGGATACATTGTGAAGGATATCTCTTGATTCATAGTTTAGGATTTCAAAATCTCAAAAATGGGAGAAAATGAGGATCGTCCCGCTGCAAAATAGATTATGGAACAAGGATTGGGTTAATTAGATTATTAATGGTAAAAAAATAATATTACTCAAAAATTTTCATTTTTTGGGTTTGGCCGCATAGTTTTTGGAACCACGCGTAATCCATGAATGAGTACCTTGAGAAAATGGGAAATCCAATAATCCACCTACACGGTTTGAGACACCATGTGCCAACCATGCGATATGGATCTTCCCGAAATGCAGGCCAACCACATTGTTTAGAATAACTATGCTCTTCCCCTTATAGCTTACTTGAACCATGATACATTACTATTTTTTACAATGTATTGGGTTTTTGATACAAAATATCCATCAAACACCTTTCAGGTCTTCGATAATCCATTACTCATCCATATTCAACACTAAAAAATGAATTTGACTGAAATTTAAAGTATCTATACTTGATTCAAAAACTAGGTTCTTACACATGGTCTATAAGAATGTTTTTTATATTTGAAATATAAGAGGTATTTAGTTACTAATTATAATAGGGGCATTAAGTCAAAAAATATTCTTCTCAAGGGATGTTATAGAATTCCAAATTATAGTTCTCATCAAGGGACTCCACACATTAGGTAATATTTATAATTTTTTATCATGGACTTATTTTATCATAATAATTTTTTTTAATTTCATTTATACTATGATGGAATATTCTTTATATAATCCTAGTATCATAAAATGATAATTTTTTCTAATATTTATAAAATTTATTTAAAATTAGATGTGACCACTTTCCCAATATTCCTAATATTTTCTTCATAAGTTGGTGTGTTTGCTCATGATAAGTTTATGTGTGATTAGTTAATTACATACCTTTATTATCTCATTTAGTTTATTTGAATGCATAAAATAATCACAAAAAAAGTTATCTTAGTGATAAGGGAATCCTTCCATTTTCTTGAGTCATAATTTGTGAAATGATTGTGATGGGAGACATTCATGTTTTTTTGAAAATTACAGTGTTATAATTAATTATATATATAGTGGGATAATATCATATACAGTAATTTATGTTGGTTCCTTTGATTATTTAAACAAATTACCCAACTATTGGTAAATAATAAACTTTTTTGGGACTATTACAGATTCTAATCAACACCATATTTGGGATTTGTGTTAATTTCAAAACATGATGTTTTTGATATAAATCATATAGGTAAATGGATTTTAATATTTTGTGAAACATTTTAACTATGAAGGATATAATACTCCCTAGATATATAATATTAATATAAAACTAATTAATAAAATTTTCATTAATTTATTATCATTTAAATGCCTATAAACTACGGAATTACAACCCCCCCCCCCCCTCACCACAACAATTGTAAAAAAATGATAATAATCTATTTAAACAAATGGGGAACTTTCAATGAGGATTCAACTTGAATGATATAATACATGTCATAATATTAAAGTTGACCTTTTAATGTTGATAAGAACAAAATTTTTTTTCTATTGATATGATTTGGTTGTCGAGGGTGGTGTAATAAAAAATCAATTGTTCAAAATTTTCATATAAAAAACAAAATTAACAAAATAAGAAATGACTAAATTCCTAAAAATATAAAAAATATAGTCCATTAAAAAATAATATATTATTCTCATCAATTATTGAAACACTATTTCAAAAATAATATTGTTTTCTGATACCATATAACCAACTATATAGTCATCATTTTTTGACCAAAAAATTTAATATTTCATAAATCATATTATAATGTCATCTTAGTGTAACAAAAAATGAATGTGCTCAAAAAATTTAATATATATATTTTAGAATGGTAAATAATAGGGAACAAATCCAAAAAGAAATAAGCACCCTTGATAGGAATTAACAAACCCCTATTTGTCAATATCCAATCATCAATATTGATTTTGAACTACATTTGGGTTTTATTTATCTTTTACCCCTTATCAATGGTCTATCTGACGAGGATTCAGATCTTTACCATATATGTTTTTTAGTATAATTCATTACAATGAAACCTCATAGATTTTATGATGAACATACCAAATTGATAATATTTCATTCATAATTGGTTTATGATTCAAAATATGGTATTCAATAAATCCTTCATAGTTATATGAATTTATGAAATGACAAGAAGATATTATTCATTGAATAATTCTTCAAAACTACTTGAACTAACTGAACAAAAAATATTAATCTTGGATTTTTTTGTCTCCAAAATTAATCACTCCATGAATACAGTGGGAGGTTCAAAAAATTTATTGAAAATTATCCACACCAAAAAATCCCTTAGGAATTCCAAAAATTATTCTTCTATAAAGGTTAATTTAAATGGATTGAATAATCTTTGATGATAAATGATTTAGTTTTGAGGAAGTCAAAATGATAGAAACTCTATTGAATCAAAATAGAAACATGGATAAAAACATGAATCAATTCTATACATGAAAAAATTATCATGAAAGAAATCCTATGATACATAAATTATAAAACCAAAAAATGAAAGATTTGGTTTGTCATCTTACAATGAACCAAAGACTGCCGGTAGTGCCTACCATATTCCATATAACAAAATGGAACTATTGTGGTTAACAATTTTTTTGGGTTATCTTCAATATTTAGATATCATAGAGTTTTATTTCATCTTCTATGATGTCCTGATGAATTATTTGACTAGGATATAGTAGGTTGTGTTGTGACCATGTATGGACACACCATAGATTCTTCCAATGACATTGTTGTTTTTGATGAGGGTAAAAGGCTATGACCTAGATAGGTGGGTTGTTCAATAGTCACTATCATATTTTTATGTTTCTAATTTTTATGGTATAAATCCACAATGTAGATTATAATTGAACCATCGAGGGTCATGGTATCCTAGTAAGGAGGGTGTCCATTCCTTTTGAAATTTCAACAATGGTGTGTGGAACATATGATTGAAAAGGAGTGTCGTATTATGGTGAGGGGTCTAAGAATATGCCTATGATGTGGAGATGTTGGGATATGTCTTTATGTCTTAGAGAACCAATAATAGTTTCATTAATATACGAATATCCTATACTATAATCACCAAATCTTTTATAAATGAAATTACCCTATAAATACATTCTTTACTAATAATGGTAGTTATATAAAACGCACTATATTTCATTTTATATTGTGTGATGATATTAAAAGACCATAAATCATAAAAAATGTTGATAATATGTAAATTTTACAATGATTGTTGAAATTAGTGCATACTATGTGTAATGATAATATCTAATTAGAATGGAAGGAAGAAACGATGAACTCTATTTGTCGGATCATTCACTATAAAATAAATTTATCAGAAATCCCAAGGGATATGAAATCTCTAGGATTTCCTATTTAATGATTTAGATAAAATCATAAACCAATAAAAATACATACCATTTATAGGGGATGATAAACGTTATATATTTATATAATGATATGGGTACAGAAGGAACCCAAATTTTGTTATAATGTCATTATTTTCATGGATATGGCCACATTTGTTTAAAACTATGGTAGCATGGATAACCTAATATGATATATATATATATATATATATTACAATCACAATATATTTTTTTGTATGTCCATGAATAATATATCATAATTATGGAACAATGGATTGGAACGTGTAAATATAAATCAAATTATATATATATATGGAAAATCTCCCAATATAGCCTAACTATATTATAATTAGAATATTATAAAGAATAATTATATTAATGATTATTCATTATTTTATAAATTAATACCATTAATATTTTTTCACTACAAAAATTCACAATTATTAATAAATGTTCATGTTTTGATGAAATAAATTCATGTAAATCATTTTTTAAATTCATCCACTTAATATACAGTTATATAGATTGATAATTAAACAGATAATAACTATTGAAGTTATACATTTCCTATTCTTTAGGATTGATGGTTCATTTTACTATAATTAATACAAAATTATCTGTAACATCCTAGGAAAATAAAGAATATAACATTTTCATATTTATTAATATTTGTGAATTAAATATTAATTTTTCTTTAAAGGAGATGATATGTTTAATGGCGTACTCGATACTCAACAACGGGTTTCTTTGAAATTTTACGTTGCACACAACGTTGAGTTATACTGAATAATAATATATTATTATTATTAATTTAAATGGTAGTCAACACATAGACATTTTATTAGCAGTAATGAATAAAAATAAATAAATTATGATTATATATGTTTGTTAAATTATTTTATATTTATTTAATAAAAGTTAGAGGCTAAAATGTGAATTAATCTGATATTAAGAATAAATACTCTAATATTCATTAAAAAGTCGATTTACTATCTTTTGATGCAAAACAAAATTTAAATATAGTTTCATTCACATTTATATGTTCTATTTACCAATATAATATTATTATTTAGAATCCGGACATCAAAATATTCATTGGGTAAATTTTTGGTAATTTTATGATAAAAATCGTTTTTAATGAATAGTGAAAAATACTGTATTTTAATTCAAAACATCCTTTTAATCAAATTTATTTATACAGTGCGATTATATTTTTAATTGGTTTTAAAAGGTAATTATATTATGTTTTTAATATTTAATCCAATTTTTTTATTGTAAGTAATTTCACTTTGAAATCGGACATAAATAAGTGTCAATCTTTTGGTAGTTATTATTTCTTAAAAACACACTTTTTGTTTTGAAAACAAAAATTAATTTTAAATTATTTTATACTACTTATATGTTTTGAATTTGGAAAAATTAATTCCATATTTGGAATCATGAGGTCTAAATTGTGTAAATAGGTATCTTTTATTATTATACATTAAGAATATTTACTTCAGTAAAAATTTTATTTATCATGGTTAAAGGGTAAATCTGAAAAATAAAGGTAAAAAAAATTGTAATAATAATATTAAATTACCCTAACATGTGTCCTAATTATATTTTGTGATACACTTACAACCATTTTCATCACTGGGTGAATTTTAAGACCCCATGGAGCCACTTGGCAGTGATAATGACACTTTATATTAATTAATTTAAAGTATAGAGAACAATGTGTTAAACATATATCTTATAATAAATCAAATATTATTTGGGGTTATATAAGTTATCACATTGATATAAATATTACTTTTAAATTTAAAAATATTTCCTAAATCTAAATTTTTTTTTATAATTTTTAGGCTTCAAATAAATAAAAATATTTATGACACAATAATGATGTAGTGTTTACTTCATTAATGAATGATTAAAATAAATAAGATTATAAAGATTAAAATAATGTATAAAACCTATCAAATTCATATTGGATTATTTTATTTACAACATTAGTCATTTTATATTCTACTTCAAAATGTTTTTGACCTTTAGTTACCGAAAATAATTATATAATAAAATAATATTTTTAAACATTCCTAATGAGCCCCTCCTCCCCTTATAAAAAGCCCTCACTTATAACACATTACTCACACTTCTCAAGCCCCTTTTCTTGTACAAAATCTTCTCATTTATTATCTATACATCCATCTCCTCCTCTTATTATCATTCCCCTAGGAATTAGGCAATTCAAGTAAACCTTTTGTTTCAAACCAAAGGGAGACACCCAATTTAATGGTAACGTCTTCTCTTATGTTTTTTTGTTTTATTTTACTTCTCCAACACTATAAACACTTTTTATTACTATATTTTATAACAACACCAGTATCTTAAATAAAAAAGGTTGTTGTTATGAGACGTATTCTATCTACACTTACACACACCTCCATCTAATGGGCAATAAACATACTGTTTTTGTGGAAGGCAAACTACTGGCTCACAAAACGATGATTGTTCAATTTTCTCCTACCACCTCTAAATATAGACATTATGATTGAAATGTAGTTATATATGATATATATTTTGTTTATTTTTATCTATTATTCTATAATTATTATTTAAAAACATACATTTATGCATTCCAATATGTGTAAATATTATAATCTCATTTGAGGAAGTGCGGACTACCGCCCCTCAAGGTGATATGATTCATTCATGACATACATGGAACATGTAATAGATGGAGTTAATGAAATTATGTAACATATATATAATAAGATATTATACTATAATTATAATATACCTCTTTATCATTAAGTTGTCACTATATTAAATATGAAATTCAAATGAATGCGGCCTTCATGCGTACATATGACTTACTGTCTCCATGTACAATGCAATTCATTTATAGTCACCAAATGTTATGTAATATTATAAATACATAAATATAATGGATATATATATATATATATGAAATATATGATATCTAAATCATGAATATCATTCTGTAGGTAATGTACTTCTGACAACATGAACAACTTGTAATTATAAGAAGTTCATTTTTGACTCAAGTGCCAAATATAAACAAAACAACCATTATTGACATAAATGATTGCATAATGTTTATAACATGATAATAAGTGATATAAAAGGAATAATAAACTTGAAAAATGTTCTTAAGAAATTAGAAATTAAGTTGAGTGTATTATATAGGATATTAAAGAAAGAATGGGTCAAGTATGACACAAGGTAAGGGGTTTCTTATCTCACTTTTAATTCCGTGAGATTTTCATTATTCACCACTTATTTATTGAACTTGGTGTATTGTGTAATTATATTTGATATATATAATCATGATTCTGTTTATATTCATGGTATTCTGTGATTAATTTTGTGGTTATTAACATTTGGCCATATGACTCAATTGATCACAACGTGGTGAGGGGTTTTCACCTCACTTTTTATTCCCGGGAGATTCATGCTATGTTTGCCAATATTTTTGTTTGTGTGGTGTATGTACTACCAATGATTGTATTATATGTATAATATAATTAAATTTATGGGTATTTACATCTTCATTGTATGATTATTGTTTCATGTGGTGTATGTTTTGTAAGTTACCAAATCGGTAAGGGAACATTTTAACCCAATTTCCATTCCTTGGGTTAATATTCTAATTCATAATTATGTCACGCTATTATTATGTGTGGAATCATTGTTTATTTATTTATTTTTTAATTTCCACTCCACTTTATGTGTATATACATTTGATACACATAATCAATCCATAGATAAATTCTCATGGCATCGATATGAACTTCATAAGAGTAATTTTAACTCAATTTCCATTCATTGAATTAAACATACTTTTCATTAGTGTTGTTTTTACAAAAAATATGTATGAATGTTATCTGATTTATTTAAACTGAATATCCAATCACATTGTGTGTATTTTTATTTTTCACACATTGTTATGTAATTGATTTATCCTTAATCTAATGATACAGTTTTTATAAGGTATTTCATCTCAATTAACATTCCATTGAGACATCATTGTTGTTATGCACCAATTAACTTTTATATGGTGTATATACTGTCCTTTGGAATATTATATCTTGAATACCTCTATTCTCTTGATATTATAATGTTTTTATTAAATGTTATTCCTCAATTATTTGTATTCAAGCATCTCTCATTTGGTAATGAACTCCTTAACAAAAATATTGTTTTAATGAAATTTTATTATAAATCTTTGTCATTAATGTCCAAGTTTTAAAAATGGGTTTACAAATTTATTTTTATGGACATTAATGTTTTAAAATGTTATTTCCTTTAAAATATTCAATGTGGTATGGGACAGTTGGATTAAAAATTATATTTATTAAATGTTTTAAATGGATTTCAAAATGGCTTGTTAAATAATTGATTATGTCAGTATCATGAAATGATATATAGTGATTGCAATGAGGAAATTTTATCTTTCCTTTATTCTTGTTTTATGTGTTATGAATATGTTATGGTTATTGGAAATTGTTTATGTTTATAGTTTGTTCCGTGATAAACCTAAGGTGGGTGTGCCCGGATAGCTCTCCAATGCATTGGGTAACATGATGGAGGTAAATATTAATGTTTGTCCAAATAGATTTAAGGAATATACTATGATGGGTATTGCAATGTAACTCTCTACATAGTTGTGATAGATAAAATTAATGTATGATACAGATTCCACATGTTACATTTATTAATTATGATTTCTATGTGTTATTCATAAATCTTATGATTTCAGGAGGTATGTTATGATCAAAAAGTATGGTTTCAATGATCTGTATTTATTGACGGGTTAATATTTCCTTTCCTTATTTTTAACACTTACAGAGCATTTTATGCTGATCCCATTTTTTTGAAATGTTTTTCAAAGGATTTAAATTGTAATAGGGTCATGGTTGAGATCACGGAAAAGTCATGCTATCTAAAACATTGTAACACCCCGGCCCTAGTTACCCAGATTCGGTGCATTATTTTAATACATTGGCATGATTACAAGGAATGAAGTCCTGAAAGACCGATCGGTTTACCAGTCTTGGAAAATAGATTACATACATGAATGTTACATTGCATTTTAAGACATACAAAACAACATAAATAATCTTTATGAACGCCATTATTCCATTGTCTTAACCATGAAAATCAATCCCAATACACTTCTTGGAATCCAGAAAAAAAACATATAAAGGGGTGAGCTCAAACGCTCAGTAAGAGTAAGTAATACGGCGGAAACTTTCATAAATAATAATAAACATTTAAGGCAATGTAAAACTAAAACAAAAGCCTTTTAAACTAGAACTTCAGCATAATATGGTAGAAATAAAATAAAATAATGCCATTTACTTATTCACATGGATATTCTACTAATCAAATAATCACAAGTAATACCACTAACCAATTTCATAATGATGGAATGCATAATTCCAAACTTTAATTTCTGTGTCGAGGCCTCGTGCCAAGACCTAATGGATAACTGTAACCGGAACCCAACCTGGAGAGCCTCTGTAACCGGACTCCACCCCGAAGTGCCTGTAATAACCGGACACCAACCCAGAGTGCCTCTAATAACCAGACACCAACCCGGAGTGCCTCTAAAAACCGGACACCAACCCGGAGTTCCTCTAACAATCGGACACCAACCCGGAGGGCTTACTTTTACCGGTCCCCAACCCGGAACATACAAGTCCAACATATTCATCTTAAGAAGAGGATGAAATATAACATAAACATTCGTATTAAAACTAACATAGAAAATGTCAAAATATTAATCATAAACCATTAATGGCATAAAAATAACTCATCCATAGTCAAAAATATCACAAAACCTTAAATATAATATGGATTATTGGTATCATTATAAATCAACTTGAAACAAGTTTAAAATTTATAAAAGGATGTTGACATAGATGAAATCAATATTATTTGAGGGAAATATCTCTTTTTTTTAAATCATTTAAAAGTCGCATAATTATAGAGAAAACCTTTATTTTGAAAATATCTTTATAATGTTGTGAAGGAATCTTCAAAGGTGTAATAACAGTGGAGAATAACCGCACCCTCTGTATAAGTTAAAAAAACATTCTTACCTTAATTTTGTCAAAATGGTTAAAAAGCACCTTTTTTGGAAAACAACAGAAAGAATCCTTTATAAGCCACTTATAAAACGTCAAAAAAGGGTATAAATGTCTTTAACCCATATTCTTGTAAATAGTAAAAATGTTTTGAAAGGAATTTTTAAGAAACATGGATGTGGATGATAAAGAGGTTCCAGTAGATTTTTACATATAAAAAACCTCGGATAATGAAGAGATTGCGAAATAAACCCTTACCAGTTTGGTAACTTATGAAACATACCACCCATGAAAGAGGTATCATACAATGAATATGCATTACCTTGTACATTTCCTTGGTTGGGGTAGGTTAACCTCCTGTATAATTGTGACATAATTGTTATTAAATTATTCAATAATCATATACATTAATATGATATCATATATGATCTTTTAACATTTCTTTGTTAATAATATCTTAGAATTATCGTCGTTTCGGGTGTTAACTTACTCGTTTTCTTTTATATGTTGTATTAAGTAAGCCATGTTTGTAAGGGATAGGTTGTATCTGAATCATATCCAAATGATATCAAGTCCTTATATACTATTATTGATCATAAAATGAGAATTATACTTGAATAGGTACGATGGAGAATGAATCTCATCGCGTTCGTGGAGACGGTATTCCGTACGTACGCACGAGCAACAATATCATTCTTTTGATATTAAGATAATATATAATTGGATGGTATATAATATTTAAATAATCATTATGATGTTATATTTATTATTTACATGAGTTACAGATCATCATTACACCCATCCAAATAATAATTTATTGAATAACAATTACACCACGACGTGAAGACGGTAAGCCGTACGTACGCACGTATGGTGACATGTTATTCATAGTATGGATAGAATATTGAATATGGTTGTACCATATTTATAATAAAATAACATTATATATATGATATTGGAGTTAATATTTTAGAATGGTAATAACAAAGGAAGATTAAGTGGAAGAAGAAAAGAACTTGAAAAAGGGTGGTGAAATCATTACCTCTTCTTTGGGTTCTTCCTTTTGATTTGATCAAAAGGGATCCTTAAGCTAGCTTTTTGACTAAAGGAAGGCCTCTAGGATTAAGTGAGGGACGTTGAGAGAGTATTTGGGCAGATGTTGGACGATCCAAAAGGCTTTGAAGGTGTGAAGTAATGAGAAGGGGGAGTGCCTTTTTATAATAGGGGTGAGGGGAACCTTTGGGAAAGCTAGAAATATTAATTTATAATAAATTTATTTTCGGTCTCTAATGGTTCCAAAGTTTATTATTTAATGGTTAATGTGGGGGTGGGTAGAAAACCACTCAAACTATAGAATTTATACAGGTTTGGGTCATTATATTAACCTTATCTTTATGTATTAACTCTTAGTTAATTAGTTTCACTTTTACAATGTCTCTTTGTATTTTTATATTATATGGTTAATAAACTTAAAATATACATCCAAAAGACCCCCAAGTGGTCCATTAATGATGAACCTATCATTATATAAGTCTCTTGGCCGAAACTTTGATTTTTAGGAATTTAATATCAATTTAAAAACTCTTTTATGTCAATTTTGACACTATTCAATAATTGATTTTTTTTGAAACTCATATCAGAATGATTATTTCGAACACAATAAATTAAATCTATACTAATATGTCATATTAACCTATAAAATTAGTGTAATTCTATAAATGTCTCCAATTATATTTATTTGGGTATTTATAATATCAATTATTTTAATTTTTCACTATTATGGTAATTAACGCATCATCATTGTGTCATAAATAAATTAAATAATTTGATGGATAAAAAATATAAATAAAATATCATTATGTAGGAAATCTTATTATTTTCTAATGAATATTTATAGTCGAACATCCAACATATATAACCCTATGTAAAAATTGTTTTTCTAAAAGATATATGCTTAGGTCATTTTTGTACTTATTTTAACTTAATTAAAATAAAGTGTCCCTATCACCTACAAGTGGCTCCATGGGGTCCCAAAATCGACCCAAAGATGCCCATGGTCGGACATGTATCCACCAATAAGGTTAGGACACGTTTTAGGGTAATTTATATTATTATAATATTATTTTTTAACCCTTATTTACCGGATTTACCCTTAACCACGGTAAATAAAATATTTACCGCAGTAATTATTCAAAATGTCTAAATATAAAAGTTACCTATTCACACAATATGAACATACAGATTCCAAATATGGAATCCATTTTTTCAAATTCAAAACACAGAAGTGGCAGAAATTAATTTAAAATTAATTCCCGCTGTTAAAACAAAAAACGTGTTTTTAGGATATAATAACTATCAAAAGATTGATACTTGTTTATGTTCGGTTTAATTGTGAAATTATGTCCAATGGCCAACATTGTATTAAATGGTAAAAATATATTCTAAATATACTTTAAAACCACTCAAATTCCTAATTTATCACTATTAATTATTTTGATTAAAAAATTTGTTTTTAATTAAAATTTAGTAATTTTCACTATTCATCAAAATATTAAAGTTATCCAAAAAGTACCAAAATTTCACCTTAGGCTAAATTCGATACTCCGAATCCAAAAATGAAGTCCATTTTGAAATATAAAATGTATAAAATTTCAAAAAGTAGGTATTACTATTCATAACGACTAGTTTGATTGGTTGGGGTGTGTTAGAACTCGATGTTGCGTAAAACAAACGCTATCGCATTATTCAAAGTGAAGCATACCGCAGAAGCTTGGGGTGTTACATTTTACACTTTTTTTTATGTCTCCATTCTAAAAAATAAATTTATTTAGTCAAATTGAATATATAAAAGTTTAAAATATTGAATTTTAAAAAGGAATCACTATTAAAGTTGGTAAAAGTGCATTTTTGAAAAATACTTATTTTATCTGAAAAAAAGGAAATTTTTTATTACATTATGTCCAAGAAAATCATAATATGGATTCTAAAATTATAAGGATTATATAAAGTTTAAAATTTAGTTAATACTTTTCATAACCTCTTTTGAACGGCTTTTTTGGTATGTCATGGTGCGATTTAACTCGGTGTTGCGTGTAGGGCAAGTTATTGAATTATTTAGAAGAAATAACACACTATGAAATCTTGGGTGTGTTACATTCTCCTCTCCTACAATAAATTGTGTCCTCGCAATTTGAAATTATTCTTCGAAAATAAAAGGTTGAAAATAGAAAATATCTTTGTGGGAAAACCCACATCGGAAATTGGGTTACTAAAATTTAGTCCTAATATGAGGAAAAATGAAATGAAAGGGTCACCAACAAGTTATGATCTAGATTAGGAGAACATTGGTGGCAATTAGAGACATATAATTAGAGGAAAAATGTAAATATTTATAGGTAGTGATTGAGGTCATCAATCACAAACAAGTGTAAAATTGTGGTCCTTAAATTCATCAACCTATGATGATTTGAAATACCATCGGTTCAACAAAACATAGGGTATTAGGATAACACATTTTTGGTTTTAGGATTCCTTAAATAATGTAGAAGAATTAATTTATTCATAGAATTAGAGAAGAAGAAAAATATATTCTTGACAAGTAGAGTTCCATCCTTTAACTAATTTCTACCACAAACTCATCTTTCACTCTAAAAGATAATAGAACGTAAAAAAATATATTCTATTTATCCTATTAGTATAGGGTTACAAACAAATTTATAATTCATCTACCAGATCTTTTAAAAAAACTACATTATTTAATCTCAAACATTACGAGGGCCAGTGGTAGGTGATAAACCCTTGTCTCCCTTCGGTTGTGGGTTCAAGTCTCACGGCCTTGCCAGACGCGACGGGTTACCGCCCAACCTCCGGGTTGTCCTTTTATGGAAATACAAAAATAATCCAAACTAGAACTATCCCAAATGCTTTAGTCCAAAAAATAAAGATCCTTTTTTCTGTGTAATAACATGTGAACACCTTCATCATGTATTATTTTATAACACTTCAATATCCTGAATTACCATATAACCTTATTGATTACATTCATGACCCCTTATTACTTAAATAATAATGGATATACTCCTTCAATCCAAAAATGTTGTAATCCCCAACAATGATGGAATATACAAATCATTAATCAGTTTCATGGTAGTCAATAATATCCAATATAATTTATCCAAATCAATCACGTATTATTCCAAAATCACAACCTCGGTATCAGAACTATATTATGGTTTATCATTCTCTCAACCATATATTTTCCAAAAATTAATCCTGCTATTGAGTAACTTTTCTTTGTTCCACACAATCTTATGTCCTTAATGAAACAGTACTACAGTACAATCCTTATATACTCCATAATTATTATAACATGTATATCATTGATACAAGACTCAAATGACATAATCAACATAAGAACTCTAATCATTCCACTTCATCTGTGGTAGTATCATATCTTGATTATTATCCAATAGCATCATTTGTGGCATAGTCTGATGACTAGGACATAGGTTTGCGTAGTGTCCAAACTCCTTTAAAATTAAGCATTGTACATTTGAAACCATTTTCTTACCCTTGCAGTCACATACTTTGTGCCTTTTTCCTCCACACTTATAACAAACTCCCATTCCATTCAGGCAAGTTCTAGGATGTTTCTTCCAACAGTTATCACATATGGGGAAATTCTTCTTTTCCCCCTTCCCATTATCCATCTTTCTCTCTTACATCCTTTTCTTCTCTTTCTTCTCTTCAAAGCCATAGGACTCAGTAAAATCTTTACTTATCTTATCCACACATGATACTATTTCTTCATATGATGATAATTCGTGGGAGACTATTTCCCTTCTAAATGATGTCTTAATACCATGAAAGATACGATCCTTCTTACTCTTTGGATCATACGTATTACTGGAGTTCAAATTCCTTCTACTGGGTGCCATTTCTATACAATAGCAAAAACTAGGCCAGTTTATGAATTGTAATGAATAATTCCAAATTTTTAAAATAACTAACACAAATTGAACAGTTTATGGATATAATCCATAATCATAAAAATGTTTTCTTTGATTAAGTATATACTCATGAGCACTTCATAATGTATTTTAAAGAAAATGAGAATTATCCTAAGAATATCCTCGGGAGTGTCGTAACAAAGAGTGCAGCAAGGCCCGTTGTCGTGCACCGGTTCCCGTTCGAGTCTAGTACAAAGCGGTGTTTTCAGGTTTTACCCCTAGGTACATCTGTTCCAGAGCCACCTCTACCTGCTCGTATCCAGACAAGGATGTATTTCTCGGAAAACTCACAAAATCTCTACAATACCAAAATTCTAGGAAGTTCTTCTATACTAATCCTCAAAGTATATCTTAGGGCTATTTGCTCTAATCAGATATTATCTAAATGTAGTTTCCAAGGTTATTGCTAAACTTCCTCTAATACCAACTGTAACGCCCCGACCCCAGTTACCCAGAGTCGGTGCATTATTATAATACATTGGCATGATTACAAGGAATGAAGTCCTGAAAGACCGATCAGTTTAGCAGTCTTGGAAAATAGATTACATACATGAATGTAACATTGAATTTTAAGAAATACAAAACAACATAAATAATCTTTATGAACGCCATTATTCCATTGGATTAACCATGCATATCAATCACAATACACTTCTTGGAATCCTGGGGAAAAAACATAGAAAGGGGTGAGCTCAAACGCTCAGTAAGATTAAGCAATACAGCGGAAACTTTCATAAATAAGAATAAACATTTAAGGCAATGTATAACTAAAACAAACCCCTTTTAAACTTTAACTTCAGCATAATATGGCAGAAATAAAATGAAATAACGCAATTTACTTATTCTCATGGATATTCTACTAATCGAATAATCACATGCAATATCACTAACCAATTTCATAATGATGGAATGCATAATGCCGAACTTTAATTTCTGTGTCGAGGCCTCGTGCCAAGACCTAAGTGATAACTGTAACCGGAACCCAACCCGGAGAGCCTCTGTAACCGGACTCCATCCTGGAGTGCCTCTAATAACCGGACACCAACCCAGAGTGCCTCTAATAACCGGACACCAACCCGGAGAGCTTACATTTACCGGTCCCCAACCCGGAACATACTAGTCCAACATATTTATCTTAAGAATAGGATGAAATATAACATAAACATTCGTATTAAAACTAACATACAAAATGTCAAAACTTTGATCATAAACCATTAATGGCATAAAAATAACTCATCCATAGTGAAAAATATCACAAAACCTTAAATATAATATGGATGATTTGTATCATAATAAATCAACTTTAAACAAGTTTAAAATTTATCAAAGGATATTGACATAGATGAAATCAATACTATTTGAGAAATATCTATTTTTTTGAAATCATTTAAAAGTCGCATAATTATAGAGAAAACCTTTATTTTGAAAATATCTTTATAAGCTTGTGAAGGAAGCTTCAAAGGTGTAATAACGGTGGAGAATAACCGCACCCGCCGTATAAGTTAAATAAACATTCTTACCTTAATTTTTTCAAAAAGGTTAAACAGGACATTTTTTGGAAAACAACAGAATGATTCCTTTATAAACATATTATAAAAAGTCAAACAAGGTTATAAATGTATTTAAACCATATTCTTGTAAATAGTAAAAATGTTTTGAAATACATTTTTAAGATACATGGATGTGGATTATAAAGAGGCCCCAATAGATTATTACGTATAAACAACCTCGGATAATGAAGAGATTGCGAAATAAACCCTTACCAGTTGGGTAACTTACGAAACATACAACCCCTGAAAGAGGTATCATACAATGAATATGTAAATACACATAAATTAATGTGTATTACACATCTAATACAATTATGGGAAGTACATACACCACACAAAAGGTAATAGTGGAAATATGGCATGAATCTCACGGGAATAAGGAGTGAGACAAAAACCCCTTACCTTGTACTTTTCCTTGGTTGGGTTAGGTTAACCTCATGTATAATTGCGAAATAATTGTTATTAAATTATTCAATAATCATATACATTAATATGATATCATATATGATCTTTTAACATTGCATTGTTAATAATATCTTAGAATTATCGTTGTTTCGGGTGTTAACTTACTCATTTTCTTTTATATATTTTTTAATTAAGCCATATTTGTATTGGATAGGTTGTATCTTAATCATATCCATAATGATATCAAGTTGTTAGATACTATTATTAATCATCAAATGAGAATTATACTGGAATAGGTATGATGGAGAATGAATCTCATCGCGTTCGTGGAGACGGTAGTCCGTACGTACGCACAAGCAACAATATCTTTCTTTTGATATTAAAATAATATATAATTGGATGTTATATAATATATAAATAATAATTATCATGTTATATTTATTATTTATATGAGTTACACATCATCATTATACCCATCCAAATATTAATTTATTGAATAACAATTACACCACGACGTGGAGACGGTAAGCTGTACGTACGCACATATGGTGACATGTTATTCAAAGGATGGATAGAATAGTGAATATGGTTGTACCATATTTATAATAACATCACATTATATATATTATACTGGATTTATTATTTTATAATGGTAACAACAAAGGAAGAAGAAGTGGAAGAAGAAAGGAACTTGAAAAAGGGTGGTGAAATCATTATCTCTTCTTTGGGTTCTACCTTTTGATTTGATCAAAAGGGATCCTTAGGCTAGCTTCCTGACTAATGGAAGGACTCTAGGATGAAGTGGGGGAATATTATAGAGTATTTGGGCAGAGTTTGGCCAATCCAAAAGGCTTTTAAGGTGTGATGTAATGAAAAGGGGGGGGTGCCCTTTTATAAGAGTGGTGAGGGGCACCTTTGGAAGAGATAGAAATATTAATTTATAATAAATTTATATTCGGTTTCTAAATGCTCAAAAGTTAATTATTTAAAGTTTAATGTGGGTATGGGTAGAAAACCACTCAAACAATAGAATTTAGATAGGTTTGGGTCATTATATTAACCATGTCTTTAAGTATTAACTCTTAGTTAATTAGTTTCACTTTTACAATGTCTCATTGTATTTTTATATTATATGGTTAATAAACATACAATATACATCCAAGAGACCCCCAAGAGGTCCATTAATGATGAACCTATCATGATATAAGTCTCTTCGCCGAACCTTATATTTTTATGAATTTAATATTAATTAATAATATAATATTTGTTTTAAAAACTCTTTTATGTCAATTTTGACACTATTCAATAATTGATTTTTTTGAAACTCATATCAGAATGATTACTTCTAAAACAGTCAATTAAATCAATAATAAGATGTCATATTAACCTATAAAATTAGTGTAATGCAATAAAAGACTACAATTATATTTATTTGGGTATTTATAATATCAATTATTTTAATTTTTCACTATTATGGTAATTAATGCATCATCATTGTGTCATAAATAAATTAAATTATATAATGTCTAAAATATATAAATAAAATATAATTATTTATGAAATATTATTATCTTTCTAATTAATATTTATAGTAGAACATCCAACATATATAACCCTATGTAAAAATTGATTTTCTAAACGATATATGCTTATGTCATTTTTGTACTTATTTTAGCTTAATTAAAATAAAGTGTCCATACCACGTACAAGTGGCTTCATGGGGTCCCAAAATTGACCCAAAGATGACCAGGGTCGGAAACGTATCCACCAATAAGTTTAGAACACGTTTTAGGGTAATTTAGTATTATTATAATATTATTTTTTAACCCTTATTTACCGGATTTACCCTTAAACATGGTAAATAAAATATTTACCGCATTAATTATTCAAAATGTCTAAATATAAAAGTTAGATATTTACACAATATAAACATAATGATTCCAAATATGGAATACATTTTTCCAAATTCAAAACACAGAAGTGGAATAATTTAATTTAATGTTAATTCCCGCTGTTAAAACAAAAAGCATGTTTTTAAGATATAATAACTACCAAAAGATTGATACTTGTTTATGTTCGGTTTAATTGTAAAATTATGTCTAATGACCAACATTGTATTAAATGGTAAAAATATATTCTAAATATACTTTAAAACCACTCAAATTCATAATTTATCACTATTAATTATTTTGATAAAAAAAGATGTTTTTAATCAAAATTTTGAATTTTCACCATTCATCAAAATATTAAAGTTATCCGAAAAGTACCAAAATTTCACCTTAGGAAAAATTCGATACTCTGAATCCAAAAATGAAGTCCATTTTGAAATATAAAATTTATAAAATTTAAAAAATTTGGTATTACTATTCAAAACAACTAGTTTGATTGGTTGTGGTGTGTTAGAACTCGATGTTGCGTACAACACACGCAATCGCATTATTCAAAGAGAAGTGTACCGCAGAAGCTTGGGGTGTTACATTGTAAACTTGTTTTATGTCCCCATTCTAAAGAATAAATTTATTTAGTCAAATTGAATATATAAAAGTTTAAAATATTGAATTTTAAAAAGCAATCACTATTAAAGTTGGTAAAAGTTCATTTTTGAAAAATACTTCTTTTATCTGAAAAAAAAGGAATTTGTTCTTACATTATGTCTAAGAAAATAATAATATGGATTCTAAAATTATAAGGATTATAAAAAGTTTTAAATTTAGTTAATACTTTTCATAACCTTTTTTGAACGGCTTGTTTGGTAAGTCATGGTGCGCTTTAACTCGGTGTTGCGTGTAGTGCAAGTTATTGAATTATTTAGAAGAAATAACACACTATGAAATCTTGGGGTGTTACAAACATAGAACTAGACATGTTTTTTTTAATGAATTTTATTTAGAAAAATGGATACTGACTAGTAGTGTCTACATGTAATTTTCAAGTTGATATTTAATATTTATGTCCTCATTTTCTAAAACTCTAAACCTGAAAAGATCATAAATGTGAAATATTCATTTAATTCAAGATTATGTAATGTTTTACGACCAGGTCCTTGCAGTTGGTATCATAGGTTGGTTTATACAAATTTAGGGATTAAGAGTTTTCATTAAACTCATGGTTAGTCCCTTTGTCTATTATTTCAGTTAAATCATTGTTTTAAAATTTTTTCAGCTCAAGGAAATAAATTACAAATGGAAGGAGGAGGATCTCTAATGACATTCCAATCTCTTCCGGATTACATGCTTGCAATAATTATGACAATATCATGTTTAGATGATTGAGAAACATTTACTAGCATACAACTCACTTGGAAGCAGTTTTTTGAGATATCAAACACCTCCACTCTACCTCGATATCATCCTGGATTGTGGATTGTATTTAATCAAATAATATTTTCTCAATATTCTCATATTTTCAAGAAAGGTAAATATTATCAAGGCATTTTCAAATAATTTTCCTTATCACAAGATTTTGAAACATTTTGTGATTTTTAAAAAGGTGCTGAAGAAGGAGATCCTTTCACAACGTATTTATATTTTATTATGAAATATAGTCTCTCAACACATACTTATGGTATTTTAAAAGGAACATTGATTGATTGTATTAACTCAAATTCGGTCAGAATGTTTTATAAAATGAATATTTTATCATATGTTTTGAAACATCATGTCATACATGATTATTTCCAAAACTATTTTTCTGCAAACACCCATATGACCCATGATGTACAAGGTTTATTTGGATGAAGAAATAAAATGATTTTGAAGGACCTCTAAATCATTTCCACCAACTTAAAGAAGATGATGATGAAACCATACGGACACCATGATCACAGTATGATGTTTTTTATATTGTGAATATTTATATTTTATCATATGAAGGTGAAAAATGACAATATATAATATGTTTAGGTCTTAATGTATTGGGATGAAAATGAAAGGTACAATAAAACCATTGAGGTTAAAATATGTTAGGTTTATTTTTGAGTTTTATGAAAAGGGAAACACGTAATAGAGGGGAAAATCTGTCGTGTCCGTAAAGGCCTCGTGAATCAATCCCACAACAGAAGGGCGGCAAGGGCGTATCGCCTACCACTGTCCTACATTAATTATCTAGTTATAATACTTATTCATTTCAGTTAAATGATTTTGTGGATCAAAAATAATTTTATTTTGGGAACTTATGTTTTATGAAATCGATATCCTTAGTATGGGAAAATTATTTGGTGATTAATTAATAAAGGTTATTTTGGAAGACATTCCCTATTTTGGGAAAACTATATGCTTAAGAAAAATAAAATACAATGCGATTTAATTTTTAGAGTAATGGTTGAAATATTATTTTGGAAGAATCTATTTTTTATTGTGGAAATATGGTTTTTTTGGGTTATAATTGGATGTGGTTAATATATCATAGTGAATATATATTTAGGCTAATTACACTTTAGTATGTGACTTTAAGAGTATTCGATGTTTTTGGAGATAAATGTTATGATTTACTGTGGAAGAATCTATGATTAAATCCTTCTGAGTTTTGGGTTTCAATCTTAGTTTGGATTATTTTGAATAATTTTAAGGACAATTGTATATTGAATGGTATTTCTTGGACTTAGGGTTCTTTTTGTTAAATTTTTGTAGATTAAGAGTAGTATTTATTTTTATAATGTATTATCCTTTTTGGGATTATCTGATCATGTACAATCCAATTTAGGTTTTGGTTGATGTCTATAGATAGGGGAAATATATAGTTAATCTTTTGTAGATTATGTGACACTCTTGAAGTATATTCTATCACTTCACGTGTGACCAAGTCATCTTGAATACTTACTATATAGAGAAATGATGAGTTTGTGGTAGAATTTTATTAAATTATGACACTCTACATGACAAGTAAGTATATTCACTTGAAATATTAGTCTAGTTATTAAAAAAATTAATCAACTCTATGACATGGATCTTGAAGAAAAAATGTTATAAGATCTCTTTTATCATCAGACATTTAACCACCAATAAATTAATGGTATTGTGATGGTAAAAATTCTGTGATCAAGTTCTATATCACTCTATATTATTCTATGAGGGATTGTTTCTCTTCCATATCCATGATTTCATGGAATCCTTGTATATGTTGTCCCGGGTGACCTTTTCTACTTCTGTCCATTTATTTTGAAGTGAAATTTTTATTGAATAGTTTTTGGATGTGGGAATTTTAATGAAGTTTCTATGCCAAATTTTAAAATTGTGAGGAAGCAATTTCCAAAAGCGGGGAAGGATGTAACATCTCAGATAAATAAAGAATATAACATTTTCATATTTATTAATATTTTTTAATTAAATATTAATTTTACTTTAAAATGGAGTCTATTTTCTATGGAACTCCTAATATGCGACAACGGGCTTCTTTGAAATCTTACGTTGCACACAATGATGAGTTATATTGAAAAATAATATATAAATATTATTATTTTAAATGGTTGTTAACACATAGTCATTGTATTGGTAGGAATGAATAGAACTAACTAAAATATTATTATATATGATTGCTAAATGTTTTTACATTTATTCAAATAAATTTAGAGGCTTAAAATATGAATAAATCTAATTTTAAGAAAAAAAAGGCTAATATTTATTAAAAGGTTGATTTAGCACATTTTGATGGAAAACCCTCCTTAAATATAGTTATGGTGACATTTATATGTTTTATTTTAAAAAATAAAATTCATATTTAGAATTGGGATATCAAAATTTTCTTTGGGTATATTCTTGGTAATTTTCGGATAAATTTTATTTTTTAATAATTATTGAAAAATAGTGTATTGGATTTCAAAAATGACTTTTTATTTAATTAATATATAAAGATATATTATATTTTTAATTGGTTTTAAAGTGTAATTATATTATGTTTTTACTATTTATTCTAATTTTGGTCATACCAAGTAATTTCACTTTGAAATTGGACATAAATAAGTACTAATCTATTGTTATTTATTATTTCATAAAATCACGCTTTTTGGTTTTGACAACGAGAATTAATTTTAAATTAATTCCTTCCACTTCTATGTTTTAAATTTTAAAAAATGGATTCCATATTTGGAATCACGATGTTAAAATTGTGTAACTAGGTATCTTTTTTAGACATTATGTATATTTACATCAGTAAAAATTATATTTACCATGGTTTAAGGGTAAATATGGTAAATAAGGGTAAAAAAAATTTATAATAATAATATTAAATTACCATACCCTATATTCTAATCTTATTGGTTGATAAATTTCTGACCATGGTCATCCATGGGTTGATTATGTGACCCCATGAAGCCACATGGGATTGATAATAACACTTTTTATTAATTAATAAAATGTAACGACAAATATGGCTTAAACATACATATTTTAGTAAATCAATTATTACATGGGGTTATATAAGTTATATCTTCGACTATAAAATTTAATTTTAAATATAAAAAAAATTCCTACATATTGATATGTATTTAATAATTCTCAGACATCAAATAAATAAAAATATTTATGACATAATAATGATAGAGTTTTTATTCTCAATAACGAATGATTTAAATAAATTTAATTATAATGATTAAAACAATATCCAAAACCTGTACAATTCTTATGGGATGATTTTATTCATAACATGAGTCTTATTATATTTGAATTTAATAAGTTTTGGACCTTTATGATCTGAAAATCATTATGTAATGAAATAACATTATTAAACATTCCTTAGGAGTCCCTCCTCCCCCTTACAAAAAGCCCTCACTTCTAACCCATTACTCACACTTCTCATGCCCCTTGGCTCATCCAACATTAGAACAATTAAGCTATGTAAATCCCTATCCTAATCCTAGAATCCCTACCCTAAGTATAAGTCAATTCAAGTAATCCTTTTGGTTCAAACAAAAGGTAGATACCCTATTTAAAGGTAATGTCTTCTCTTAAGTTATTTTATTTTATTTTACTTCCCCAACACCAAAACACTTTTTATTAAATTATTTTATAACAAATCCAGTATCCTAAATATATTAGGTTCTTTTTATGAGAAGGATTAAAACTACACATATACACACCTCCATCTAATTGTCAAAGAACATACTGTTTATGTGGACGGTGAACTACTGCCTCACGAACCAATGATTGTTCAATTTTCTCCTACCACCTTTCACGGTGGCCATAATAATGGCACTGTATTTATATATGATATATATTATGTTTATTTTTTCTCTATTACTCTAAAATTTTTATTTAAAAACCTAACTTTTTTATTTCCAATATGTGTTAATACGATAATTTCTGTTGAGAATGTGCTGACTACTTCCCCCACAAGGTGATATGATTCATTCATGATATACATGGAATGTATAAAGGATGATGTTAATGAAATTATGTAACATATATATCATATTATATTATAATTTAATTATAATATACCTATGTATCATTAATTTTTCATTCCATTAAATATGATATAGAAATAAAAGTAGCGTTCATACGTACGTACAACTTACCGTCTCCATGAACGGTGCATTTCATTTATTACCTCCAAATGTTATGTAGTATTATAAATACAGAAATATAATGGATATATATGATATATATGATATATAAATCATGAATGTAATAATGGTGATAATTTAATTTTGACCACATGAACAACTTGTAATTATAAGAAGATCATTTTTGACTGAAGTACCAAATTTCGAAAAAATGACCATTATTAACATAAACGATCGAATAATGTTTA
This sequence comes from Viscum album, assembly GCA_963277665.1. Classification (NCBI taxonomy): domain Eukaryota; kingdom Viridiplantae; phylum Streptophyta; class Magnoliopsida; order Santalales; family Viscaceae; genus Viscum; species Viscum album. The sequence continues at coordinate 1,095,263,366 of OY728131.1, read as the reverse complement.
TAACATGGTAATAAGTTATATAAAAGGAATAATAAACTTGAAAATGTTCTGAATAAAGTTTAAATTAACTTAATCATATTATTCAGGAGATTAAAAAAACGGTTCAAGTCGGACACGAGGTATGTGGTTTGTTATCTCACTTTTAATTCCGTGAGATTTATTTTGTTCCCCACTTATTTATTTCCTGGGGTGTATTTTTTTCTGACATTTGATATATATTATCATTATTATATTTATATTTATGGTATTTTGTGATTAATTTGGTGGTTATTAATTTTTGATCATACGTCTCGATTGATTTCAATGTGATAAGGTGTTTTCATCTCACTTTTTATTCTCGTGAGATTAATGCTATGTTTTCCACTATTTCCTTTTGTGCGGTGTATGTACTGCACATGATTGTATTATTTGTATAATATAATTCAATTTATGGGTATTTAAATCTTCATTGTATGATCCTTCTTTCATGTGGTGTATGTTTCCTGTGTTACCAAATCTGTAAGGGAACTCTTTAACCCAATTTCTATTCCTTGGTTAAATCATCTAATTGCTAATAATGTCATGATATAATTATGTCTAGAATCACTATTTATTTATTTATGTTTCAATTTCAGCTCCCATTTGTGTGGATATACCTTTGATCCACATATTCACTCCATTGATAAATTCTCAAGTCATTGATATGAATATGATTAGAGTAATTTTAAGTCAATTTTCATTAATTGAGTAAAACATACAAGTCATTGGTGTTGTTTTTACAAAAATTTGTGTGATTGTTCTATGATTGATTTAAACTGAATTTACAATCATATTTAGTGTATTTATATTTGTCACAAAATTTTATTTAATTTATTTATACTTAATCTGGGGATACTATTTTCATAATGGATTTCATCACAATTTACATTCCATTGAGACATAATTTTTTTTATGAACCAATTAACTTTTATATGGTTTATATATTGTCCTTTGGTATATTATATCATGAAGACCTTTATTCTCATGATATTATATAGTTTTTATTAAATGTTATTCATCAATTATTTTTATTCAGGCGTCTCTCATTTGGTTAAGAACTCTTTAACTAATTTTTTTAAAAAAATACTTATTCTTCCAAATATTTCTCATTAATGTCCATGTTTTAAAAATGGAATTAATGATTTATTTATATGGAAATTAATGATTTAAAATGTTAATTCCTTTTAAAGCTTCAAAGTGGAATGGGATACTTTGATTCAAAAACATCTTTATTAAATGTTTTAAATGGTTTTAAAAATGGGTTGATAAAGCATTGATCATGTCAATATATTGAAACGATAAATTGTGATTACAATGTGAAAATTTTATCTTTATTTTATCTTGTTTTTTTATGAACATTTTATGGTTATTGGGAATTGTTTACATATAAGTTTGGTTCCCTAATAATCCTATGGTGGGTGAGCCGGAGATAGCTCTTCAATGCATTGGGTAACATGACATAGGTAAATGTTAATGTTTCTCGCAAGAGATTTAAAGAATATGCTATGATGGGTATTCCAAAGTAACTCCATACATAGCTTTGATAACTAAAATGTAAGTATGATATAGATTCTACATGTTACCTTTCTGATTTATTATTTATATGTGTTATTCATAAATCTAAATATTTCATGATGTATGTTATGATCGAAAAGTATGGTTTCATTGATTTTTATTTATTGATGGGTTAATGTTTACTTTCTTTATTTTATAACCCTTAATGAGATTTTTGTGCTCATCCAATGTTTTTGAAATTTTATTCACAAGACATAATTTGGAATAGGGTCATGAAAGGGATCATGGATAAGTCATGCTATCTTAAACATTGAACTAGACATGATTCTTTTCAAGTGTTTTTATTTTAAAAAATCGATACTTATTAGTAGTGTCTACATGTAATTTCCAAGTTGATAAGTAATAGTTATGGACTAATACTAAAAAAGTCTTAACATGAATAGATCCTAAATGTGAATTATTCATTTAAATCAAAATTATGTAATGTTTTAATGTCGGTCCTTTACATTATCCTTTAATAGACGTCACATTTGAAGGTACATTTGGATCAAAAAAGTGGGACAACTAAGATAACCTCAGAAACTAATATAGGAAGGTGTTTTATTTTTGAGAAAAATCCTAATGTAAAAACTAAATTAATGTTAAACCTATATTAACAAAATTATCCAAATGTACATAGGTCAATAATTCATATCCAGAAGTATCTATTTTGTGTCTAAATATATTTAAGAAATGAAGACATTCAATTCTGCCCAATTATTTAGTACCACTCAATTTCTTGACTATATATTCAATTTTTTTTCAAAGGCTCTCTCATTTTGTAAGGTAAAAATATATATTTTTTAAGAGAAGATATTATTCAATGAATTGTTTTCACATTTTTATAGCCACATATTCATTCCAATTTTTCCCACAAATAATTTCATGATAATCCATAATATCAACAAATGGTTTACAAAAAAACAAATATATTTGAATAACAAATAATATTGGATTGATATTTTTTGAGTGTAATTAAAAGATATATATCAAAAAAATTATATTTTTTATTTTTTTTAATATAAAATCTCTTTATTTTCAAATTGGAATGTTGACTTGGGTGATAATTATAGAGTTAAATATCCCACCAACATGGTGCGACATCCCAGACCCAAATTCCACTTACGATGTTCCCTGAGCCCTGTTGGATGCATGGAAACAAGAACAACTCCCCAAACCCTAGAGAATACCGACTAGAAGAGAGGGACTAGGGTGTGTCTGTGGGGATACTTTTCCCACATTACCAAAATATTTCATAGTGGATACATATAAACAAAGGTAAATATAGAAAGCAATAAGTAAAAACAATGCATAGAAAAAGAGACAATGATAAAAATAAATAAAATAACTGGAATAACATAAAATGGATGATGATTATATATTTCATGTCACTAGAAAGCTATAACACATGGATACATCATAACAGGTATACATGAAAAAAACAATGTAGTAAAAAGGATATACCAAATATATCTCATGAACCCCAAGTTACAACTCGACCATCTACTACCAACCCTATCCTAACACAGAAAGAAATAAACTATCTGAAGAATTACCCCAAAACATACCTGCATACATGTATTCTACCCCATGTACCAGATGATTCCCATATAGGGTGTGAGATAAATCACATCCAGCCACCACAAACGATGTCTATAACAACTGGCATGTGTAATGCAATGTAATAATTTTCAAGTATTTATATAAAAAGTAAAGTAGTAAAATGTAACTAAATACCAAACTACCTTATTCATACCTCGGCTGGTCTGTAAATATGTAGCTAGTTCATTAATTAAGCAACTTCCAATTCACATTAATAGGGCATGTATGACATTTCCAGCACTAACATCACCTAATGATAGTATAAATAGTGAAAATCTTATATGCAATAAAGAAACAATAATTGATTATCAATATAAAGTTATTTCATAAGTTTCACTAAGGAAACCTAGACCTAAGTGACAACTAACTCCGAAGTAACTATGTTTAGATAAGGGGTAATAGTGTAATATAAGTATAATATTCCATGTAATTCCAAAATACTGAATCTAACCGAGTCCAAAGAATTCATCCAAGGTAAAAAAGAGGTAGTTAGTGGTCATGCCCAAGGATGTAACCACAAAACCTTATGTCTTATTGGATCCATGGAGAGTATCCAAGAAATCCAATAATAATTATGAAGATCTTCCATGATGTCACACTGAGCATCCAAATGTACACATGAATTGGGTTACCAGGTAGGTCTCACCCAAGAAAACCGGCTTCCTTGAATTGGAATGACGTCCTCGAGTTCCCAAGGTATTATCTCAGGAATCCTATAGCTAACACAAGTAAATCCTTTTTATAATGATATCATTTTCCATGTTCATAAATGTTCACCTTATATTTAATTCAGTGAAATTAAATTTTTCATATAATAACTAATCCATTAAGAAAATCACATGGTTCAAGCCCTACCATTAATTTGTTTTACAAGGAAATGTAGTTTTCAAAATATTTATTAAAACAATGTAAGTCAACTTCAATTAATATCTTTCACTCTGATACTTTCCATGAACATGGAATTATGTGATAAAGACATGAAACCAAACACTTCTTTAACATTAATAAGGGAAAAATGTACTTATGTATGTTCTCTATGATAAAATTTATGAGTTAACTACATTTAGTCTCTTACCTTTGGCAGATAAAAGTAATGTTCCAAGGTTCATGTTATTCAAATCTTCATGGTTTAATATCCAATTAATATAAAGAGAATTTCCATTTGTGTTATCAAGCTCAAACCCACAAGAATGGTGGCTCAAAAGTATCAATACAGTAAAAACCCAATTATGACATATTACCCTAGATGTGGTGTTATGAGTTTTCTATGTAACCACTAATAACTAATCACATATAAGAAAGTAGAATATTCATATGGTTCAATTAATTTTAATACTAGAATAAAATTCATAAAATGACACTTGAAGTAATTGGAATACCCCACACATTAATTCCAAAATCAGAAATCTGGATGTATGAGTTATGGACCACCCACATTATACTTGTATGACTCCCATATTATTTTATTAGCCTATAATATAACTCATACAAGTGTAGATCTATGAAAAGAGTAAAAAATATTACACCTTGATAACTAGGTCAAGAGAAATAGCGACAAATAACACCTCAAAAAAACTCATGTACACACCATTACGAATCCAACGTGATAAAAAAATGCAAAAATGAAACCTAGATGAAGGAGATCCCTATATTCCTAGATTCAGCCTTCAAAATCACCAAAATGGGGTAAAAAATTTGTTCATCCCACTAGAAATTCTATTAGGGAAAAATGGTTTGGATAATTAGATCATTACGGTAAAAATACTATGTAGGATCGAAATAAAGATGTAGATGATCAAAATACAAGAGGGGGGGGGGGGGTAATTGTATACTTTAAAAATTACTTCGGAACCATTAAAGTTAAGTATAACAAAGTTAAACAAACATACACAACACCTTTAGAAGAAACATTTTCTTAAAAGAATGATTCTACCTTAAAGCGTATAGAATATGTAATATAATCAGAGTAGTAGAATTAGATTGTATAAGAAAGTTATACATTGTAACATTAACAAAGTTAAGATTACAATGGAAATAAAACAACTTGTAATAGGAAGCAAGTAATGATAAGATTATTTTACCCCAAAGAGAAGGGCATCCAACAACCACTGATAAAGGTTTCTTGATTTATACATTCAAGAATGTCTGCCTCACACAAACCCAGGTATGCCCTCAATCCAAAGATCACTATTTGTCTTTATATCCCCACTAGCCCTCGATTTAGAAGGAAATCAGAACATGTATCTTCCAAACCCGAAAGCCCACAATTTAGAAGGAAATTATAACATCTGTCTACCAAACCCAAAAGCCCGCGATTTAGAAGGAAATCAGAACCTATGCCTTCCAAACCCGAAAGCCCATGATCAGCACGATCGAAGTCTGCACAAAGCAAGTCAAAACAAGTTGTTCACACCCAAACATGTTGTTCACAACATCCACATGATGCATTGAGATTTCAAAGAGCCTCGCTCTCTAGAAAACACTTCACAACATGTATCATGTTCATCCAGTCTCTATAAAGTAGTCGATGTGTCTCTATTTTTGAGCTCTTTCAAATAAACTTGTATTTATAGGCAAAGCTTCCAAATGGTTGGATCCTATAGAATGGTCATATTTTCCTTAAATTTTAGAGGTAACTGAACACGGGTCAAACATACAATGGTTAGTATATAACAGATTGTACTACATTGTTTTATGTATGAAACGATGTTATGTTAAAGATAAAAGTTAATTATAAGAAAACATGGAATCCGAAAATATTGGAATGATATATTAAAAAAAATTAACATTATTAAGATAAATATACTCTTAAAAAACATTATCACGAAAATGGATTCATAAGGAAAAGTAAATCAGATTGAGAAACCGGTATCACATTTTTTCCAGAATCAGAATCATAAAATCGGAATGACATATACTCTGGAATCAGAATCAGAAAACAAAATGAAAAATACACTAAAATCGGAATCACAAAACAGAATCACTTTTTCACCACATTCAAAATCACAAAACAGAATCAGTTTTGCACCAGATTCAGAATAACAAAACAAAATCACATTTTCACCAGATAAAGAATCATAAAGACAGTATAAATTATACCCCAGATTTGGTATCACAAAGATGATATCACCAATACACAGGATTCAGAATTATACAAAACGGTATGAAAAATATGTAAATCTAATAGAATGGAAAATATGTAATGATACATATGTAGGCATAACATAATGACCAATCATAACGAAACATTTGAATGTATAACATAATGGCGGTTCAAGATCTTATGAAAAAAATAGAACTTAAGAAAAATAATAGATCTAATGAAAAAGTGTGTGATTTTCAAAACATAAAACCATAAATAATGGAGAATTCATAAGATAATTTTATTGACTCAACAATATCCCCCTTTTTTGAAAGAACAAACAAATTTTCTAAGGAATAATATATTGACTTGAATAAATAAGTATGGAAAACTTATCTCTCCCATTGAATGATATTTATGATGAATACGACTAACTCCCTCGTCGGTTATGTTTTCCAAGGATCGTATTCCTAATATAAAGTTTCCTTTCATATGGAAACATATCCCCCTTAGATAAACATCTCTTCTTAATGAAAACTCCCCCTTACTGGGAAATTATCCTTTCGTACCACACTCTCCGTTAAAATATTCCCCTCTTTTGATATCTTCATTAAAATTCTCCCTTTGAATAAATTCTACCCCTTTTTGATTTTTAAAAAGTGGGAATGTAATGGATAAGTATATTATGTACATGCAAGGATAAGCAATCATTCATTTGAAAACACAAGAAATATTTGAATGTAGATTCGAAAGGAAATTTGCGAAATAAAAAGGTTATGATTAAAACAAAACATCAGAATGTAAGGAAAAATAATCCATCCTTCTTCTTCTTGGATAATATTTTCTTTATTAAGGCTTTGAGTTTCTTCAATTACTTATGATAATCTTCTAAAATTATTTAACAAGATCCCCTAATCATGATACCTCTTTTCTAAAGACAAGATTATTTCTTCTTGAGCATCCACATTTCTCTCTAATTCAGCTCTGACTTCCTTCTCACTACTAACATACCAGGCAACCGATTTGAGTTGAATAGATTTCGTAGATATCGATGCATTGACCTTGTTGAACTCAGTTTCACTAGTATTCAATGCTCAATTTGATGAATCCATAATGTCACCAAACTGTCTTAGCATTTAATTGATAGTCTTGGTGTGGTTAAAGATTTTCATACAAGTCACCTTCTAGGATTTGTAATCAATCAGAAGATTACTGAAGTCTGCTTCTTGCTTGACCACCATGTCCATAAGCATATTGGTAAATTCCATCTTTTGATTTTGAGTTTCATTTGTCATTTAACTTCAGGAATATATATTTGCATGAATTATAATGGTTCTGAACAACTTTCATAAAGATATCTTGACAAAGTCATTTTCAACAGATGAAGATGATTTGGAACCTGAAAATACATTTTCTTTATGAGCTATTCTTGGAGTTAATGAAACTGAATTTTTATTATCTTAGAGAACTTATGAGGTGTTTCCTTTTTAGATGAGGCCACCAAAACACTTTTTCCTTTGATATGATTTCGAACCGAAGATTGTTCATCTAAAACATGGATAACATTTACATCTCCCTATTCATTTTCTTTCTCTAGAAACTCTTCTTCTTCACCACCTTGACGATGAACCTATTCTTTCTCTTCTTCTTCCACTTCAGTTTCTACTGGTTCTTGTTCTTCAACTTCTACTTCCTCCTCAACTTCTACCACTTCCTCAACTTCATCTTCTTCATCAACTTCTTCATCAACTTGTTCTTCTGAAACGAATTCCGATAGTGATCTCGAAGGAGTTCCAATGTAGTCTACCACTTCCCTTAAAACATCATCATAGTCTTCTTGAACTATATGATCTTCTATTTATGAAACAGGTTCTGATAAAGATAAAAATTTATTGGATTTCTGGATTTCCAGAGTGGAAACTGGTTTATTACGAACAACTTCATATTTCTGTACTTGTTGTTTCTTATTTTCAATAGCTTTTAGAAGAGACAGACAAACTTGGGCTTCCAAGGATTTCTTCTTTAAATTCATCTCTCTCTTTTCTTTCTCAATATTTTCAGCTTGCTTGATTTTCAAGGCCTTTGATTCTTCATGATTTAAGACAATTGAATGATCTTCTTCCTTTCTGGTAGGTTCCATTTCTATATACTTTTCCAATAATGCAACAAAATAGGCTTTCGGTTTCATTGCAGCAGGAGGTTCTGATACCAGGACATCAGGAACTAGTACATGTCTGCTAGGTTCTTCTTATTTCCTTTTCTTGGGTAACGGTTTTGAAGACTTCGGAACATAACCATTGTTATGGATTACTATTTCTTCAAAACTCTTGGATTCTTGTAACAATTATACCTTCATCCTTTTTAGAGTGTCATCACTTAGTAAGAAAATCTTGAATGGCTTTGAGACTGATCGGCATGGGACATTAAACTCTTGAAGGTAGATGACAATTATCATGGAGATAGTTGTTGGATACATAAGTATCTGAGATCTAATTCATCCAACTTTTATTTCCTATATGGTGAGAAAGATGTACCTCCCAAATTTGATCTTCCTAATGTTGGTGAGAAAGTCTAACAGAAAGATATCACATATCTTTAGAGAGTCCTTATCTCCTTTTCTTGGTATAAGAAATCCTTGCATCCAGATAGCTACCATCTTGTGGTTTTTTGAGAGATTCGTAATCTTTAGATTATTGACATACTTGAGACTAAGATAATCCAGATCTTTGAGCTTCTCAAAGAAACCTTCTTTCACAGGGAATTTTTTAGAGCAAAAAATAGCTTCCCCTTCATAAGGAATGTTAAGAACGTTTTCTGTCTTCTTATAGGGGACTATATATATCTTATCATAACACTTGATCTTAAATAGATCCTTACCATCATTTTTGAAGAATGTAACAGATTCATATAACTGAATAACTTGGTCAGGATAAATCGGATCCTGACTTTTCTCTTTAGCCACACAAACAGTTTCCCATCCATTTGTTCTTATCAACTTAGAGATAAGGGAGTTGTATTTTGAAAAGAAGTTAGGGAAAACCATCCTTTCCATAAATATTGACCAATCATTTATTTCTGTTCTTGTCGTCATGTGGTCAGTTAAAGATTTAGGATTCATTCAGGGCGAAAAATAATCCGAGCGAAAACGTTGAGGGAAACATAGCTTTGACACAGAGATTAGAAAGGATGGTGCCTCGCTAATAAATGAGGCAACCCTTGTATAGATGAGGCTATGGCCTTTCAACTTCTATAAGATAATCAAACGGCCGAATATTACCTGATTTAATCAAACTGTTGAGGATGATTAAAAAATATGCAATCCGATCATTTGTAGTATGATAAACCTGAATTTAAAATTTTGAAAAACCAAAAACTCGATCTTAAGATAAGAAAATAAAGGGTATGAAAATTTACCTTTTAGAATACTCAGAAGTGTGTTTATCAGTATTATAATAATTTTCATGGATGTTTTAGAATCCAGGTTGGCAATACCAAAATTTCCAATACTGAAATTTCCAATATCGAAATATGCAATACTGAAATTTCCAATACCGAAAGGTAAAATTCTATGATGGAAAAAAATCTTACGGAAAGATTAAATTTTAAGCAAGGAAAAATTTCTTATGGAATGATAAAATTATAAGAATTGAAAAATTTCTTAAGGAAAGATAAAACATTAAGGAAGGAAAAAATTTTTAAGGAAGGATAAAATTTAAAGAAAGGAAATTTTTCTAAAAGAAAGAAAAAATTTTAAAAATGAAATATTTCCTAAGGAAAGATAAAATTTTATTAAAGAAAAATTTCTTAAGAAAATAAAAAATATTAAGAAAGATAAATTTCCAAAGGAATGATAAAAGTTTAAGAAATAAAATTTTCCTAAGGAAAGATAAAATTTTAAGGAAGAAAAATTTTATAAGGAAAGGATAATTCCGAAAAAAAGAAAATATACTCCCCCTGAAATAAAGAGTAGTGCTTAAAGACTTTTCCAAAATTAAAGTTTGAAATAAAATATTTTCCAAGAAGAATAATGTTACCTATATCAACAATTTCTCATTGAGAGTTATCTCCAAATGTTACTTTTCCACGATTAGTATTAAAATATTTTTGAAATAGTCTTTTTCTCTTATCATGTGTTGGGAACATCCACAATCCATGTACCATATGTTGTTGGTACATAATTTATTGACCGTAGTCATAAGACATTGATTTTGAAATAGATCTTGGGATACTAAACCAATATTCTTTTGCTCAGAAGATTCATAATATAAATAATCGTTAGAAGAATATCCACCACTGGCACTCCAAGTGTCATTGGCTTTTAAGACTTTATTATGCTTTGATCTATAGAACTTCCTCTTGTTTGTCTCAGAATTCCTTTCCTTCTTGTCACTTTTCTTAAGTAAGGGATGATCCGGTCTGATATGAAAAATTATTCTACATTCATAACATGTCACTTCACCATATCTCTTATATTTTCTATCATTCTTCTTGAATATATATTGAATTTTCTTATGCACAACAATCTTGTTCGTCCTCTGAGTAATATTGGATAACTCATTTTCCGAAGACTCACTTTCCCTATATTCAGATTGAACAACAACCTTTTTAGATTTAGATCTCCAAACTCTCTCAGGAGTCTTGGAATTCATATGATTTGATGTAGTTTTAAAAGCAACACCTCCATTCCCATTATTCTTCTTAATATCATCAGTATCTTTCTTCATTCTAGTTTCATGTTGGAGAAGTGTTCCAAATAGTTCATCAACAGAAATTTGGGTAACTTTTTTATTTTAATCTATATAAGTTCTCTTGGATTCACACTCATTAGGTATGATGTCTATAATCTTGTCTATAAGAGATTCATCATCCAAACCTTTCTCAACCATTGATTGTAATCTCTTGAAAATAGTCCTGAATCCTTGTTGTACCTTTCATATGGGTTCTCCATGAGGAAAGTAGAAACCATGATACTCAGCTCAGAGCATAGCTCTTCTAGTTTCTATAACTTTGGAAGTTCCAAAGTTATTTACTTCAAGCTTCTTCCAAATAATATTTTTTGCTTCATAGGATGAAATTTGGGTATATATATTTCTAGTCATCGAACAAAGTAAAGTATTACATACCTTAATGTTCAGCTGATATTACACCATTTCCCAATTAGTAATGGTTATATGTTCCTTATCATGAATCTTATAATCTCAAGTAAATATAATGTAGTTTTCTACACCTATGTTTATCATAAAGCTCTACATTCTATCTCTCCTATATTCATAGTCATTTGCAACAAATATTAGTGTTCTTGAAGGATTTAGATTATCTAGAGATCGAACATGAATGCCTACCATACTAAAAATAATTTCATTATACAGAACTTATTAGAAGTAATAGTTTATAATCAAGTAAGAAAATGAAAACATGATCAATAAAACTTATATGCGAATATAAGTATTTTAGAGACATCTTATGATACCAATTGTAGGATCAAAATGATGATGTAGATGCTCAATATAAAAGTGTGGGGGGGGGGGGGTGAATTGTATACATTAAAAATCATTGGAACATTTAAATATATGTTAAACAATGTTAAACAAACATACACAACACCTCTAAAAGAAAACGTTTCTTAAAATAAAGATTCTACCTTATTGTGTATAGAATCTATAATATAATCAAAGTAATAGAATTATAAAGTATAAGAATGTTATACTTTCTAAAATTAACAATGTTAAGATTACAACGGAAATAAAAAACCTTGTGATAGAAAAAAAGTAACAAAATATACTTTTAACTCAACGAGAAAGGTATCCAACAACCTTGGATAAAGGTTCCTTGATTTATACATTCAATAAAGTCTATCTTACCCAAACCTAGGTAAGCCCTCAATTCGAAGATCAGTATCTGTCTTGCTATCCCCACTAGGCCTTAATTTAGAAAGAAATTGGAACCCTTATATTCCAAACCCAAAAGCCCATGATTTAGAAGGAAATAGGATCCTATATCTTCCAAACCCAGAATCCCTTGATTTAGAAGGAAATTTGAACCTCTGTCTGCCAAACCCGGAAGCCCAAAATCAGCAAAATCAGAGTCTGCACAAAGCAAGTCTGAACAAGTTGTTCACACCTGAACAACTTGTTCACAACATCCACATGAATCACCAAGAGTTGAAAGATCCCCTCTCTCTATAAAACACTTCATAGCATGTATCAAGTTCATCCACTCTCTACAATATAGTCGATGTGTCTCTATTTTCGATCTCATTCAAATAAACTTGTATTTATAGGAAAAGATTTCCCACAGTCGGCTCCTCACCGATGGTCATATTTTCCATAAATTTCGGAGGGACCTAGACTGGTTTCAAACATACAATGTTTAGTTTGTAACAGATTTTACGACATTGTTTCATGTAAGAAACGATGTTATGTTAAAGATAAATGTTAATTATAAGAAAACATGGAATCCGATTATTTTGGAATGCTACATTAAACAACTCTAACATTATTAATAAAAACGGATTCATCAGAAAAACATTATCATGAAAACAGATTCATAATGAAAAATTAAATCGGATAGAGAAATTGGTATCACATTTGTTCCAGAATCAGAATCATAAAATAGGAATGACTTATACACCGGAATCGGAATTACTAAACAGAATGACTTATACAATGGAATCAGAATCACAAAACAGAATCATTTTTGCACTAGATTTGGAATCACAAAACCGAATCACTTTTTCACTAGATTCGGAATCACATAACATAATCACATTTTCACCTGATTTGGAATCACAAAGACAATATCACTTACACACTATATTTGATTTCATAAAGACGGTATCACTTATACACCAGCTTTAGTATCATAAAAATGGTATGAAAATTATGTAAATATAATAGAATGGAAAAAATTTAATGATATATCTATAAGTATAACAGAATGAAAAATCACAATGAAACATATATAAGTATAATAGTATGACAATTCCGAATCATATGAAAAAACTCGAGCATAAGAAAAATGAAAGAATATAAGAAAACATGTTTGTGATTTTCAAAACATAAAACCATAAATAATGGAGAAGCCATAAGATAAACTTATTGAATCAACATACTATTGTTGAGAAATAAATTATATTGTACATGGCTTGGAATCATTCTTTGAGAAACCATGTGAAAACTATGTTATATGGATCTACATAAAAATGTCGGCTATTCACACGGTTTCGACTAATCATGTGTCCTCCCCACATGGTTTACTATAACCGTGAGACAAGACCATTTTTCTTCTAATAATTTGGTTTCCATGATTCGAATGTGCCCCAGACACCCGTAAGACATTTACTAAAACATCAGGAATCGATATTAGGTTCCACATAATAACAAAGGGTGAAATTTAAATGATCCAAACATGATCAAAAAATCTGTTTCTAAAAGTTTCCTCCCTTAAAGGATATCATTTCGAGTTCACCTTCCAAAGGTGGTGAAAAAAATATATGAAACATTCTAGCCAATGGGCACATACGTAGGCATCCAACTCACAAGTCTCATCCTAAACATGGATGTTCTACCATAGGTCTCGTGTCAGAGGGACAGACTTCGCTCAGAGATCCTTCATTCCACTATCAATGATGCCTATAGGATACTCCAAAAGAGAACAATTAGAATCATTATCAACATCCATGGGATAAATTTTTTGGGATGGGTTGACATTATAATGTAGAAGTTGTGAATGTGGAAGAACAATTTCATAGCACAATACCCCTGATGTAGTAACAACTAATAGGTTTCCTGTAACACCCCGAGCTTCCACGATACGCCTCTCTTTCAATAATGCAATAGCTTGCATTGTACTCAAGTTCGAGTTCTAACACACCGCAACTAATCAAAGTAGCCGTTATGAATAGTAATAACCACCTTTTAAATTTATAGAAATTTTATATTTCAAAATGGACTTCATTTTTGTATTCCTAATATTGAAATTAGCCTATGTTGAATTTTTTGTAATTTTCCGAGAACTTCAAAATTTTTATGAATAGTGAAAAATACTTAAAACAACTTTTTTAATCAAAATAATTTATAGTGATAAGTTATACTATTTAGTGGTTTTAAGGTATAATTAGAATATATTTTTACCATTTTATCCAATGGTGGTCATTAGAATTAATTTAACATTGAAATTGGACATAAACAATTGCCAATCTTTTGATATAAATTGTTTCTTAAAAACACGCTATTTGTTGTAACAGCGGGAATTAATTATAAAATTAATTAATGCAACTTATATGTTTGGAATTTTGTAAAATAGACATCATTTTTGAATTCGGAATATCAATTATAGCTTAGGGTGAAATTTTGGCATTGTTCTGAAAAACTTCAATTTTTGATGAATAGTGAAACCACTAAGTGGTAGTTAAATAACTGATTTTTAATTTAAATGAAATATTACCACTTCTGTGATTTGATTTTCAAAAATCCGACATACATGGTTTTCATTAAGAAGTAAAATGTGCTTCAATGAGATTGAAATAATTTTTTGGTGAATAGTAACTTTTAAGTTCTTAATCGCGATTAGAGGTAATTAGTGTAGTTTAAGGTACAAATAATGTTATAATAATATGAGATGAGCATAACAGTTGTCCTACTCCTATTGGATGAGTCATGGCCGACCAAGAAAACCCATGGGTCAACTTGGGGACCCCATGGAGCCACTTTAGTTAGAAAATGACATAAATACCTTTTATTTAATGTTAAAGTAAAAAATGACACAAACATAAAATGTTTTACTAAAACAATTTTTACGTGGGGTTACACAAGTCCAAATTTTGATTATAAATATTCATTAGAAAGATAAAAATATTTCCAACATCATAGTATTTGTTTTATAATTTTTAGACATTAAATGAATTAAATTATTTATGACATCATTATGATGTGGCGATGACCTCATTATTTAACGATTTAAATAAAATGAGAAGATAATGAAAAATCCAAGGCATAAACTTGTCCAAAGCCTATTGGATGAAGATATTTCGAAACCTTATCACCTTAGCCTCGAATTATATAAGTGTGGGACCTTTAGAATCCGAAAAGAATTGTGAAATAATGTAACATTTCAATCTTTCCAAAAGTGCCCCTCCTCTCCACTTATAAAAGGCCCCCACCACTCGCACCTTATTCACACCATCAAGCCATTTGGCTCAGCCAAACTCTGCCCAAATACTCTCCCAACATCCCTCTCTTACTCATAGAAGCCTCACTTTGGGCAGAACTCTTCCCAAGGAAGCCTTTGGCTCAAATCAAAAAGAGTTACCCGATTTTGAGGTAATGTCTTCTCTAATGTTATTTTGGTTTATTTTTCTTCTCCAACCCCCTAAACTCTTTTTATTCAATTCATTTGTAACAACACCAGTATCCTCAATATACTAGGATGTTGTTATAAGAAGTATTCGAGCTACACTTACACACACCTACATCTAATGGTTAAAGAACATACGGTTTCTGTGGATGGCGAATTTCTGCCTCACGAAACGATGATTGTTCAACACTCATATAACACCTTCAAAGGTGGCCATTAAGATGTCACTATTTTTATATATGATATATAATATGTTTATGTTTTACTTATGCTTCTTTATTTCTCATTTATGGCATACATTATGATTTCCATTATGGGTAAAACGCGATAATTTCATTTTAGGAAGTGCGGACTACCGCCCCCTCAAAGTGATTTGAATCGTTAATGCCATATGTGGGATGTATAAAGGATGGAGTAAATGGTATTATACACTATATTATACTGGAATTATATTATACATTTATATCATTATGATTTCGTTCCATTAAATATGAAATTGAAATGAAAGTAGCGTTCATGCGTACGTACGGCTTACCGTCTCCATGAACGGTGCATTTCATTTCTTACCTCTAAATGTTACGTAATATTATAAATGAATGTATATACTGGATATATAAGATATATATGACATCTAAATCATGAATATAATTCTAGAGATAATGGATATTCTACCACATAAACAACTTGTAATTATAAGAAGTTTATTGTTGACTCAAGTACCAAAGATCGACAAAACGACCGTTATTAACTTAAATAATTACATAATGTTCATATCATTGTAATAAGTTATATAATAAGGATAATGAAATTTAAAATGGTTCTTAATAAGGTATATATTAACTCTAGTTTATTATTCAGGAGGTTAAAGAACGGTTGAGTCAAGTCAGACACGAGGTAAAGGAACTTCTTAACCCAATTTCCATTCTTTGGGTTAATCTCCTACTTTCAAATTATGTCATGATATTATTATGTCTTATTCTGTATTTTTACTTTCTTTATGTGTACCTATTGTGAATACACATAATATATCTATTTTATTTTAAAAATAATCTTTTTATGGACTTCCTCTCAATCTCCTTTCATTGAGGCATATTTTGTTTTATACACAACTTTATTTTATACGGTGTATAAACCCCTTTGACTTTTACGTTTATTCAAAAGGAATCTTTTTTATATGAAGCACTTACTAAACGACAAAAGGGAATATTTTCCTTTCCGTACTTATGCGGCGACAATGACTTCTCCGCCGCCCTGACCATTATTTGAGTTTCAGCTTCCTCTACAAGCCATCACTTTTTTTAATGAAAAATAAATACAAAGTTTTAACTTGCTTTTATTTTGGTATTGAAAATGGTTTTGAAAGCGTTTTTATTATATCAATGTGTTGTATTGACATCTTGTGATTGAAATATGGAAATGTTATGTTTCCTTTATGCATGTTTTATGTGATACGATTATGTTATGGTTTATGATATGTTTAAACCTATTCATATGAGGAATGTATTGGACATAATAAGTGACGGGTGGAGCCCGCTATAGCTCCTCGATGCATCGGTAGGTCTCATGAGACAACTAGACATGGAATTGGACAAGGCCCTTTCCCAATTTGATTTATGGTTTTGGCCGAGGCCTTAATCATTTTAGACGTCTTGGCCGAGGCCTTGACAAAATGTTTCAGAATTTCTGGCATTATACATTCCCTCATTATGAAAGTGGTTATTGATATTGTATGTGATTATTCGACTAGTAGAATATCCATGTGAAGAAGTAAATGACATTATCTCATTTTACTTTTGCCATATTATGTTGAAGGTCAAGTTTAAAAGGCTTTTGTTTTAGTTATACATTGCCTTAAATGTTAATGTTTATTTATGAAAGCTTCCGCTATATTGTTAACCTTACTGAGCATCTGAGCTCACCCCTTTCAATGTTTTAATATTTTTTCCAGGATGTGAAGAAGTAATTTATGAGTGACCTACAGGGGTAGTCAGAAAGGGATATGATTGTGGACTATGAAGACCATGTTATTGTAGTTTGTTTACTTTTTGATGTAATGAAAGACTTATGAATGTATCTAGTGTTTCCAAGGCTACTAAACTAATCGGTCTTTCGAGACTTGATCTTTTGTGATCATGCCAATGTTACGAAGTAATGCACCGACTCTGGGTAGCTGGGGTCGGGGCGTTACAGTTGGTATCAGTGGCAGTTTAGTACTAACCATGGAAGCTAGATTTAGATAAACTCTGATTAGAGCACATAGCCCGAAGATAGACTTTGAGGATTAGTATAGATGAACTTCCTATAATTTTGTTATTGTAGAGATTTTGTGAGTTTTCCGAGCAATACATCCCTGTCTGGATATGAGAAAGTAGAGACGGATCTGGCACAGATGTATCTAGGGGTAAAACCCGAAAACACCACTTTGAGCTAGACTCGAACGGGAACTGGTGCACGACAACGGGCCTTGCTGCACTCTTGGTTACGACACTCCCGGGGGATATGCCTAGGATAATTCTCATTTTCTTTACAAACCACTATGAAGGGTTATGAGTATATACTTTCTCAAAGGAAACATTTCTTTTTATGATTATGGATTATATCCATAAATAGTTCAATTTATGTAAAGTATGTTACAAATATGGAATTATGTATTTTGACTCATAAACTAATCTAGTTTATGCCATTGTTTAGAAATGGCGCCTAATGGAAGGAATGGAAACCGTATCAATGCACGAACTCCGTGTAGGGATTGCACTCCTGCTCAAGAAAATTATTGTGGATCTGGAGATACAACTGGTGCTGATCAACTTAATACCATACTGGGACAACTCACTCAGGTTATGAATAATAACCTTACTCGTATGGAGCACCCTGATCTGCAACGTGGAGGATCAATGCTAGACCGTTTCATGAGGCAACAACCACCAACCTTCAATGGGAGTACAAATCCTATAGTAGCTGAGCAATGGATAAATTCCTTAGAGAAAATATTCCATGCCTTGGGGAGTAGTGAAATGGAGAAGGTTGTCATGGCAGTTTACCGCCTCACTGGAGATGCCGATCAGTGGTGGTCGCTGATTCAAAACACAAAAGAAGATGACGACGTATCGAATATGGAATGGAGGGAGTTCAAAGAGCTTTTCTTAGAAAAATACTTTCCTCGTGACCATCGAGCAGATATGGAAAGGCAATTTCTGAGTCTGAGGCAGAAGGAGGATGAGAATGTCGCAAAGTATGAGGCTAACTTTACAAGGTTAGCGAGGCATGCTGCCGGTTATATATGTAACCCAAGGAGTAAGATTGATCGTTTCTTTGATGGGTTAAAACCATTTCTCCGTCGATCTTTGGTATCACAATCCTTCTCATCATACGAAGATATTGTCTCGTGTGCTATCAAGACAGAAAAGGAATTCTCTAAGTCTTATGACAACAAAGTAAAGCAAGAGAAGAAGAGAACGGTGGAACAAGAGACAGATAAAGGGAAAAAGTGAAAGAAGGATTTTCTAGTATGTGATAATTGTGGGAAGAATCATCCTGGTACTTGCCTAAAAGGAATGAGAGTTTGTTATAAATGTGGAGAAAAGGGTCACCAGGCTCGTGATTGCAAGGGAATGAAAGAGGCTATCAAAGTTGAATGCTACAATTGTAGAGAAATGGGTCATTATGCAAATGAATGTCCTAAGCGTCAGGGAAACATACCTCAGAAAAGGCCAAGGGATCAAGGACAATCTTATGTTGTTACTACAGTTGAAGCAGAATAACTAATGTATTGGTGCTTTTGGACTCATGGATTATATTCTGGTTATTAGAATAATTTGATATATATATAAGGATTGTACTGCAGTACTTGTTGATTTCAGTAAGGTTTTAATATGATTAAGGTAATCATATTTTTAGTATGTGACAATAAGAGAAACTTTTCTTTGTTTGGGGAATCTGATGTTACAATTGATTTTGGAATTTAGAGACCTTTTAGAGAATGCCTGGACGGAGGTATTTTGGATAACTATTAAGGTTGGAATGGATTAAGTTGAACCATGGATAGTATTGTTTAAGGTTAAAGAATTTCTGAAGATTATTTTTGGAATATTATAATACTATAGTTTTAGGAAAAGGACAACCTGTAGGGTGGGGCATAACCCGTTGCGTCGGACAAAGCTGCAGGAATGGAACCCACAATCATAGTGCGACAGGCCTTTATTTCCTACCACTAGCCTACAGGAAGTCCCTGGTTATTACAAAATAATTTTACTAATCTAAATGGTATGTGTTAACATTTGGAACATTATACAATTAGGATAAGTATAATATTTCTGTGTTCTATTATCTTTTTGAGTGAAAGATGAGTTGAAGGTTGAAACTCTAATTGTCAAGCATAAATATATATATACCTATCTCTTATTCAATGAATAAATTAATTCTTAAACTTTAGTAAAGGGATATGAAAATAAAAAAATATGTTATCCTAATACCTTATGTCTTTTTGAA
This sequence comes from Viscum album, assembly GCA_963277665.1. NCBI lineage: Eukaryota > Viridiplantae > Streptophyta > Magnoliopsida > Santalales > Viscaceae > Viscum > Viscum album. The sequence continues at coordinate 1,095,243,268 of OY728131.1, read as the reverse complement.
CTGATGATATTTTAAATCAACATAGATTGAAGGCTTTGAGGCCCTCAATTTGACAGTTGATTGTGATTGATGACCCCAATCGCTCCCTACAAATATTTACGTTTTTTCTCTAATTATATGTCTCTAATTGCCACTAATGTTCTCCTAATCAAGATCATAATTGGGTGGTGACTTGTTCATTTCCCTTTCCCTCTTATTAAGGCTAAATTTTATTAATCTTATTTCCGATGTGGGTTTTCCTCAAAGGTATTTTCTCATTTCAACCTTTTATTTTCAAAGAAAAATTTCAAATTGCGAGGACGCAATTTATTGAAGGAGGGGAGAATGTAACACCCCGAGCTTCCATGATACGCCTCTCTTTCAATAATGCAATAGCTTGTATTGTACGCAAGTTCGAGTTCTAACACACCGCAACTAATCAAAGTAGCCGTTATGAATAGTAATAACCACCTTTTAAATTTATAGAAATTTTATATTTCAAAATGGACTTCATTTTTGTATTCCTAATATTGAAATTAGCCTATGTTGAATTTTTTGTAATTTTCCGAGAACTTCCAAATTTTTAGGAATAGTGAAAAATACTTAAAACAACTTTTTTAATCAAAATAATTTATAGTGATAAGTTATACTATTTAGTGGTTTTAAGGTATAATTATAATATATTTTTACCATTTTATCCAATGGTGGTCATTAGAATTAATTTAACATTGAAATTGGACATAAACAATTGCCAATCTTTTGATATAAATTGTTTCTTAAAAACACGCTATTTGTTGTAACAGCGGGAATTAATTATAAAATTAATTAATGCAACTTATATGTTTGGAATTTTTTAAAATAGACATCATTTTTGAATTCGGAATATCAATTATAGCTTAGGGTGAAATTTTGGCATTGTTCTGAAAAACTTCAATTTTTGATGAATAGTGAAACCACTAAGTGGTAGTTAAACAACTGATTTTTCGTTTAAATGAAATATTACCACTTCTATGATTTGATTTTCAAAAATCCGACATACATGGTTGTCATTAAGAATTAAAATGTGGTTCAATGAGATTAAAATAATTTTTTGGTGAATAGTAACTTTTAAGTTCTTAATCGCGATTAGAGGTAATTAGTGTAGTTTAAGGTACAAATAATGTTATAATAATATGAGATGAGCATGACACTTGTCCTACTCCTATTGTATGAGTCATGGCCGACCCAGAAAACCCATGGGTCAACTTGGGGACCCCATGGAGCCACTTTAGTTAGAAAATGACATAAATACCTTTTATTTAATGTTAAAGTAAAAAATGACACAGACATAAAATGTTTTACTAAAACAATTTTTACGTGGGGATACACAAGTCCAAATTTTGATTATAAATATTCATTAGAAAGATAAAAAGATTTCCTACATCATAGTATTTGTTTTATAATTTTTAGACATTAAATAAATTAAATTATTTATGACATCATTATGATGTGGCGATGACCTCATTATTTAATGATTTAAATAAAATGAGAAGATAATGAAATATCCATGGCTTACACTTGTCCAAAGCCTATTGGATGAAGATATTTCGAAACCTTATCACCTTAGCCTCGAATTATATAAGTTTGGGACCTTTAGAATCCGAAAAGCATTGTGAAATAATGTAACATTTCAATCTTTCCAAAAGTGCCCCTCCTCTCCACTTATAAAAGGCCCCCACCACTCCCACCTTATTCACACCTTCAAGCCATTTGGCTCAGCCAAAATCTGCCCGAATACTCTCCCATCATCCCTCTATTACTCATAGAAGCCTCAATTTGGGCAGAACTCTTCCCAAGGAAGCCTTTGGCTCAAATCAAAAAGAGTTACCCGATTTTGAGGTAATGTATTCTCTAATGTTGTTTTGGTTTATTTTTCTTCTCCAACTCCCTAAACTCTTTTTATTCAATTCTTTTGTAACAACACCAGTATCCTCAATATACTAGGATGTTTTTATAAGAAAGATTCGAGCTACACTTACACACACCTACATCTAATGGTTAAAGAACATACGGTTTCTGTGGATGGTGAATTTCTGCCTCACGAAACGATGATTGTTCAACACTCATATAACACCTTCAAAGATGGCCATTAAGATGTCACTATTTTTATATATGATATATAATATGTTTATGTTTTACTTATTCTTCTGTATTTCTCATTTATGGCATACTTTAGGATTTTTATTATGGGTAAAACGCGATAATTTCATTTTAGAAAGTGCGGACTACCGCCCCCTCAAAGTGATTTGAATCGTTAATGCCATATGTGGGATGTATAAAGGATCGAGTAAATGGTATTATACACTATATTATACTGGAATTATATTATACATTTATATCATTATGATTTCGTTCCATTAAATATGAAATTGAAATGAAAGTAGCGTTCATGCGTACGTACGGCTTACCATCTCCATGAACGGTGCATTTCATTTCTTACCTCTAAATGTTACGTAATATTATAAATGAATGTATATACTGGATATATAAGATATATATGACATCTAAATCATGAATATAATTCTAGAGATAATGGATATTCTACCACATAAACAACTTGTAATTATAAGAAGTTTATTGTTGACTCAAGTACCAAAGATCGACAAAACGACCGTTATTAACTTAAATAATTACATAATGTTCATATCATTGTAATAAGATATATAATAAGGATAATGAAATTGAAAATGGTTCTTAATAAGGTATATATTAACTCAAGTTTATTATTCAGGAGGTTAAAGAACGGTTGAGTCAAGTCAGACACGAGGTAAGGGAACTTCTTAACCCAATTTCCATTCTTTGGGTTAATCTCCTACTTTCAAATTATGTCATGATATTATTATGTCTTATTCTGTATTTTTACTTTCTTTATGTGTACCTATTGTGAATACACATAATAGATCTATTTTATTTTAAAAATAATCTTTTTAAGGACTTCGTCTCAATCTCCTTTCATTGAGGCATATTTTGTTTTATACACAACTTTATTTTATACGGTGTATAAACCCCTTTGACTTTTACGTTTATTCAAAAGGAATCTTTTTTATATGAAGCGTTTACTAAACGACAAAAGGAAATATTTTCCTTTCCGTACTTATTCGGCGACAACGACTTCTCCGCCGCCGTGACCATTATTTGAGTTTCGGCTTCCTCTACAAGCCATCACTTTTTTTAATGAAAAATAAATACAAAGTTTTAACTTGCTTTTATTTTGGTATTGAAAATGGTTTTGAAAGCGTTTTTATTATATCAATGTGTTGTATTGACATCTTGTGATTGAAATATGGAAATGTTATGTTTCCTTTATGCATGTTTTATGTGATACGATTATGTTATGGTTTATGATATGTTTAAACCTATTCATATGAGGAATGTATTGGACATAATAAGTGATGGGTGGAGCCCGCTATAGCTCCTCGATGCATCGGTAGGTCTCATGAGACAACTAGACGTGGAATTGGACGAGGCCCTTTCCCAATTTGATTTATGGTTTTGGCCGAGGCCTTAATCATTTTAGACGTCTTGGCCGAGGCCTTGACAAAATGTTTCAGAATGTCTGGCATTATACATTCCCTCATTATGAAAGTGGTTATTGATATTGTATGTGATTATTCGACTAGTATAATATCCATGTGAAGAAGTAAATGGCATTATCTCATTTTACTTTTTCCATATTATGTTGAAGTTCAAGTTTAAAAGGCTTTTGTTTTAGTTATACATTGCCTTAAATGTTAATGTTTATTTATGAAAGCTTCCGCTATATTGTTAACCTTACTGAGCATCTGAGCTCACCCCTTTCAATGTTTTAATATTTTTTCCAGGATGTGAAGAGGTAATTTATGAGTGACCTGCAGGGGTAGTCAGAAAGGGATATGATTGTGGAATATGAAGACCTTGTTATTGTAGTTTGTTTACTTTTTGATGTAATGAAAGACTTATGAATGTATCTAGTGTTTCCAAGGCTACTAAACTAATCGGTCTTTCGAGACTTCATCTTTTGTGATCATGCCAATGTTACGAAGTAATGCACCGACTCTGGGTAGCTGGGGTCGGGGCGTTACATTTCCAGCCCGATTCTTTAACAAATATTTTGTATAATGAGGTGAAAAATTCCTTTGGTTATGTATAAGTATATTCCTAATCATTGGTAATAAATATGGGAAAACAAGATTCTGAATCTCGAACTCTAGAGGACATCAATGGGGTTTGGCATAGGATTTCTCTCTAGACTGAGCACTAGTCATATGCTTTCGGACCAGGTGAACATACTCTGATATCTCCTACATGAGAGAATGACCTAGTAGGGAAACCATACCTTTCATTACCCAGCACATGGGTGAATGGAATAGACTACCATATATGGTCTCAAAAGGATCCATCTAAATTGTTTCTTAAATGTTGTTATTATAGCTGAAATAAACAATTGTGATACTATTCTCCTAGGTACCACCAAAATAAAGTCCACATTCGTAGATTGTTTCCTCCATAACTTTTATTATCTATTTTAACTTCCCATTGTTCTAAGAGTGAACATATGGGATCAAAAACACGTGTGTACCCATATACTTCAGCATGAACTTCCATAACTAGGATGTGAAATGAGGATCCATATATGAAATGGTTGTACGATGGTCCCCATGTAGTCTCATGATTTAGCAGACGTGTAGTCTTCCCACCTCATCAACAAATAATGTATCACAAATTGTAATGATGTTGGATGCTTTCATTAGTTAGTCAATAACTACACATAATGAGTCACTACCACTCATTATCCTAGGTAATCCAACTACAAAATACATAGAATATCTATCCATTTCCATTTCGAGACAGGAAGAATTTGTACCAAACCTTATGATATCTTGTGATTCACCTTCACCTGCTGATAGGTGGATCACCTAATGATAAATCCTTATATCCATCATTTCATCCAATGACACAAACATTGGAATAGAATATCTTGATACATTTTGGAGATGCCTGGATGAACATCCCATTAAGATGAATAAGAATCATGAATTTAGTCCAATATCATATCAATAAGAACCCAGAAAATCCCACTGATAAAAAATATGTCATCTCTATCGATACAAAAATTTGGAGGAGGGTCATATCCTGATATACTCTTATAGAGAACTAGGACATCAAGATTTGAAAATTGACTACCCTTCAAAATATCAATGAAGGAAGAGGGAACATTCAATGCTGATAGGTAATACTTCTTTTGACTATCATGAAACTCCAAATGCTTCTCCAAATAGATGGACATTAACTTGCATTCATCATTGGATTCATATATGTCCAACACCTAATTTTTCTAACATAGCGCGTTAGCAACTATTTTTCCATTTACGAGCACATAAGTAATCTCAAAATAAAAGGACTGAATATATTTGATCCATCATAACTTTTTAATATTGAATTTAGGTTGTGATAGGATATATTTGAGGATACTGTGTTATGTGTACACCACAAAGCGCTCAAAAAACATATTGTTTCATCATAATCTTAAGGCATAGAAAAAAATTTTAGCTTAAGGCTATGCATTAGTTAATTTATTTCTTGACTTCTCAACAACCAAGATCTACATACAATGACCATGTCCCCCTGCATCATGAAATCTCTTAGGTCAATGCTTGATGTATCTCATAAAATGATATAACCTCTTATAGGTTCTAGAATAATTAGAATATTTTCAATGAAAATCCTCCCATTTAGCTATTTAATGGATTTCTTGTAGGCTTATTACGACAGGAACATAACTCCCTTCATTATAAGGATAGTAAAAGGTAAAACAGGGAACGATATGTCATTTATGAAATGTGTATAATATCCACCCATCCTTATGAAACTCCATATATCTAAAATTAATTTTGGGTTCTCCTAGGACACCACCACACTCACTTTTATAGGTAAATGTAGAATCTTGATTATGACTTAATATAACCCAAGAAATGAACTTCGTCGTTCCAAAACTAGCAATTAGCAGGCTTTGCCTAAATTTTATTATCTCTCTATGAAATCCGAATGATCTCAAGGTGTTTGTAATGGTCGCAATGAGTGTGAGAAAACACTAAGATGACATCCACAAAGACTAGAACAAAAGACTACAAATTGGGGAGGAACACCCTATTAAAAAATTCCATGAAAATAGAGTGAACATTCATAAGACTGAATTAAATAACTAGGTAGTTATACAACATATACCTTCTCAAGAAACATGAATAAAGTTTTTATGATGGTTAGACTCACACCTGATGATAGGAGGATCTCATATCCAGCATGGAGAAGACCCTAACTCATCATATCTGGTCAAAGAGATCATCTATTCAATGTATTTGATACCAATTTATGACCGTAATATGGTACAACTATCTATAATTTAAACATAGACATAGGGTCCCATCCTTCTTTAGGCTGAAATGTATTGGAGACCCCCCATGTTGATGTTTTGTTCATATGAAACATTTGGAATCCCTAACTTCTAACTAATTCTTGATCTACTAGAGCTCAAAAGGATCAATTATATATGGTGGATTGTACACTGTAGATGATCCTAGAATAAGATAATTTTTAAAATATACCACCCTCTCAGGAGGAAATCCAAAAAAAATTCAGGAAGAACGTCACTGATATGATATAATTCTAGAGGGATTTCAATCAGGCCTAAACCTTGATCCTCTATGATGATATTGGAAATATGGGTGGTCACCCCACCTATCCCATAAAGATATAGTCTAGCTCCGCTAGCCTGGAAATCCCACTCAACCTTATATGGATAAATTATACTTTATGTTGATGTAAACCATACCCTGCTATGATGTAATTATACTATACTTTGATACAGAACCAAGATATCCATCCCATGAATGACATTAAACCCGTTGATCATGAAGAAAAAGTGGTCCCCCAAGAACAGGTAACTATCGAACTCAAGGGGGAAGTCCCTATAATGGTGTATCACCTCTAATACTAACCCTATTTTGGAATCAAGGGATATTACACCGTAGTATCATTACATTTCCATCCCATGGATTTCCATGATAGATAAAGAGATAAATGAGTATGAAGAACCAATATAAAATAATGTGGATAATATTGTATAGGCTACTAGAATAGAACCATGTATTGGAGATGGTTCCATGGAATGATCCTTTGGTATTAACTGTACTACCAAGATTAAAACTATTTTTCTTGAGATGGTGGTGATCTGGGGTCTAGCTACTACATCCACGAACTTCTCCTCGAAAACACCTATCAGTTCTACTCCAACTCCCCACCTGACACGACATAAATGAACCTTCCCATTAAGGTCGAATAGGTGTGGCTCCTCTTTTACTTTAAGATAATGGAATGGTCTGATATAAATCTTGAAGATTCTTTATAAGGCTGGAAGCCCGAAACTCCATTGGGTATCTATCAAACTAATGATTTAAATTCCCCACACAGTCACACTAGTGACACACTATAGATCTACCTACATAGGTATATTGGATTCCACTTCCATTACAATAAACATCAGGGAATGCTTCCAGAAACAGGAAGAACCACTGACCTAACATTGCACTAGTCCTCTATGGAAGGAACAATCATTGTCTCTCAAGTTGCGCTGAGATATAAGAGCCTGATTGACTATATTAGAAAAAATATTTAGGAAAAAATCACCTAATTATGAATGGAATAACATATCCTTTACTCAAATAATCTATCACATGAAAGCTAATCACTAACTAAATGGAGTGGAAATAACAGGAACTATGTGAAATGCATTGAATACACCACAACTGACATTGAATACTGCTCGAGATGCCTGAACACTCTATCTATATTATCTATCAGCATCTAAGGGAAGAAAATATTGTAGAAGGTAGTTGTTTCGCACGGAATTCGGGGATGACCTCCTAGATGGGAGATTCAAACGTTCCGATCGGTTTCTAGCAGGTTTGTTCGTAGAACCCGAAACATCCAATGATTCCACATCCGTTTGGACCTACATTCCAAAGGTAGGCGCCCATTAGCTTGTGGACTGATGAGGCTTAGGAATTTTCATTGGTCGAGAGGATGGGAGGTCGGACTCATCACACCTTTTTGAGGGAAATTATTGTCTACTCCGGGACTCTGTTTATAGATTTAAGTTATGTTCGTGAATCCTTATTACATTACCAAGTATAAAATGTGCTTTCCTTTAGTTTTAACAATCAATGATTAAATATGCAATAAATTTAGAGAATATTTTATATGTATTCGAGGTTCTTCATCAATAGAGAATCATCTATATCTTTTTAGAGATTCTTGGTCAATGGTATCCTTCAAAACATTTATATAAAAGTCTCTTGGTCATTATGATGACCAGGCTGGTTTTAAAGCCACTCAGTGGGGCACTTGAAGTTTATCGTCATTCAGAAGGACATGGATTATTTCAATGTTGGGATCGAACCCATAAATGGGATACCTACGTATCCTTTGTCTTGGAAAAGGAATCAAAACCCACGTAGTTCGAGTAAGGGAGTATTTTTATGATTGATGGCTCAAAGAAGGATGTCATAATTACTTTTACACTCTAAGCTCACGTGAGTCATGATCGGTGTGAGAAACAAGAGGTATTGGTAAAAACTTAGAAAATTGTGCCATGAAAGATGAAATCATAAGAAATGGTTTGGGGCTTATGATTGTATGACTGCCCAGATAGATGAAGGTTTAGGATTCACTTTTAGAGAGAAAATCCATCAACAGGGTCCATAAAGGTATATGTGCTTCATGGAGATTTTAATACTCTAATCTTGGGGCTTACTCCTAAGGAGGATGCGCAAGTTAGGAGGGGATTTATTATTGGGTTTTACTCCTGAAAAGGAAACCCAAAATTATGACTGAGTCTTATTCCTGAAAAAGAGACCCAGGTTAGGGATTAAGGTTTGGGGCTTACTTCTAAGAAGGATACCCAGGTTAAGGATTCTCTCATCTTAATGGATGAGGTTGAATGAATGAATTCTCCATATTTAGTGACATAAGGATTTTTAAATCACTAGGTTTTGAGAGATATTCCACAGAATTCCTTTCAGATAAGGAAGTCAAATCAAGAAATCATGGAATAAATAGCTTTGAAGAGTTTCTTGAAGACAGAATCTTGAAAAGGAAAGGTGTGATGGCTTAAGAGGGGTTAAATGGGAAAGATGGGAACCCAAAAAGGTAGGGGTGCACATGTCTTGAAAGGCGCGCAAGTATTGCGGCGGCACGCAAGTATTGGTTGCGCAAGTGTACTTGCGTGACATGAGGAGTACTTGCGCGATTTCTCAATCGGAATTAAAATATTTGAGAGACTTATTTTTAATCACTTTAGAATCCTCTTGAGGTTCTTCCAGAAAAGGGACGCGTAAGTTATATTGAAGGAAATAAGTCGGCGCGCAAGTGTTGATAAGTTTCAACACTTAGGCCTTCCTTCTTATCTTTAGATCTTCCGTTCTAGGTAAGAAATTACCTTAGAAGTGTTCCGGAAGCTTTGAGAAGAGACTTGGGCGTCGGGAGCTTCAATCCGAGTTTCTGGAAAAAGATCCTCTCGAATGGGGGCCCACAAGGTCTATTTATAGGCAAAAGAAGGCCCTGGGCGGTTACCGGGCGGTTAGCACTTAGGTCGCGCAGGTCATTTTCACGACCATAAGGCATTGCGCAAGTACTTGCACGACCACTAGGCGGCGCGCAAGTGTACTTGCACGACCATGAGGGAACTTGCGCGACCTATGGGCAATGTTCTCCTTGTTCATCCCTTTGTCGATTTTTGATGTTTCTTCAAAGGATGAATCACTTTTTGCTTTGATATTCCCCTTTTCCGATCTTTAGATTCTGTGACGAAAGGAGCGTCAACAAAAGTCCCCCCCTTAGAGTTGGATCCAGAGAGAAATGAGGATTTGACTCTGAGGAAATCAAAGACATCCAAAGGAAAAGGTGGTTTCCAAGTCTTCAGTGCGCAGAAGGCAGCGCACAAGTGTGCAGGAACTTGACTTTTATTCAGATTTCCTTTGTCTTTTGTGGCCAGTTTAAAGTCATGCATTCCGGACATAAAGGGGCTAATGTTTAAGGTCGAAATAGCTTTGACCAAAATGGATTAGAATTGACACAATTCCTTGAATGTTCATCTGAAAACATACTACCATACTCATGTATGAGGGAAAATATGTAAACTATGTCTTAAGAATATTTGAATATGAGGAATGATATAAAAAAGAGCTAAAAGGCATTAGAAAAGTAGTTTCCAAGAATGAAGTTACTATTATTTAACAAAACCCGTTAGGGGGTTGAAATATGCAGGGCCACCTAAGGGCATTGGCTGCATGGTTAAATAAATAGCATCTTTCGGCTGACAAGTCTGTTATGTGGACTGTTTATGCATGGCCACCTATGGGCACGTGCTGCATAGTCAGGCAAAAGAACTCCCAGAAATTTACATTCCTAGTGCTAAAAGCCAGTGAAAGTTTATGGAGATTCAAATTTTCTAAATTATAGAGTTTGTTGTATGGAAATAGGTACTTGAATATAGAGAAAACATTTCCACATAAGATTATTTAGGAACTGGATGAATATCACTCCTACGAAGGTCTGACCCAAACGTAGGGAAGAAGAATAAACCCTAGACTTGAATAGTTTCAGATCATGAAAAAGGATATGGGACAAATATGTTAAGGATGGCTATTTTTTGCAGATCCCTACATACTGTCGTTTAAGACAAATAAGGACAAAAGAGGCATTTTTCCGAAGAATGAAGTTACCATCATTTAACAAACCCGTTAGGGGGTTGAAATATGCAGGGCCACCTAAGGGAATTGGCTGCATGGTCAAATAAATGGCATCTTTCAGCTGACAAGTCTGTTATGTGGACTGTTTATGCAAGGCCACCTATGGGCACGTGCTGCATAGTCAGGCAAAAGATTTCTCAGAAGTTTGACATTTTTGTGACTAGAAGTCATGAAAAGGGTTATGAAGATCTTAAAATAGTTAAGGTTAGGATTATAACACATAAATATGGGTATTTTCAAATGTATATAGAGATACATAGGTCAATGAAAACCATAATCATGTTGTGGATGGGTCCTGAATTAAAATTTTGGACTTCACTACGTATCTCATAAGAATGAGAATCAAGCCATACATAGTTCTTGAAATGCAGTTTAACATCGTGCAGGACGAAAGTATGAGTGATCTTAGTTTAGGGTCATAGAATTCAGACCATAATAATGAATACACAGTGTGTGTTTTCATGAGGACTTTTCAGCCAAGGGACTGAAAGTGAAATTTGGGGTTAGGCCCAAAAGACTTGGGACTGGATTCGAGGGACACTCGAATGTTCCTACGTATCCCATAAGGATGGGAATCAAGTCCACGTAGTTCTAGAATTACCCTTTGTACAAATTTGGTTCGTACATGTGAAGGGTGAAAGGGGACTTTAGTTAAATGATGGTTTAACCTAAGATAAAAAGTTCAGGCATTACCATGTAAGCACGTAGTCTTTTGAAAATGAAACATGATTTAAAAAAAATCAATGTCAATAATAGGTCTCTCTCCAGTGAGGAGATCAAAGAATATTGTAGTTTGTTGTCGTACCGGACAAAAGTGTTGTATAGTTTAACGTTGTATAACAAGGACGAAAGTGAATCAATGTAAAGATATTGATTCTAGGTGCGGTTTCATGAATCAACATCATATGAGATGGTGGTGAACCGATGTGAAGAGATTGTTTTTGGGCTTGAACCCTGGGAGGTTGCCTACATACCCAGCCTGGAGGGCAAGGATCAAAGTCCGTGTAGTTCAATTAAAGAATGAATTAATGATCATGTTGTTCTTGGGGACAATGATCTAATTAAAATGTTGTTGGGACTTACACATGATTAGTGGCCCAAAGGGAGTGTTATGGTTGATGTTCGCTCTAAGCTCGCGTGAGTCATACTCGGTGTGAGAAACAAGAGGTAACAATAACCTTAACGATGCACAGTTTAGTGTCATGTAGTAGGGACAAAATACAGTTTAATGTCATGTAGGACATATCAAGGATTTTTTGTACAGTTTAGCGTCATGTAGTTAGGACGATGGGGATAAAATAGTTTAAGGTCATATTGGACGAAAGGGGGATGGTGCAGTTTAATGTCATGCTGGACCTTTGATGATTATATAGTTTAACGTCTTTCCGGACGTGAGGGACTTTTATACAGTTTAGCGTCATGTAGTTAGGACGTCATAGTTTAACGTCTTTCTGGACATAAGGGATTTGCAAATAGTTTATGGTCATATACATGGACCAGGGATGATGCAGTTTAAGGTCAATGCTGGACGGTTTAGGGAACTTTTTCACAGTTTAATGTCGTGTGGGACGAAGTTGCAGTTTAAAGTTATACTGGACCATTGCTGTATAGTTTAACATCATATAGCAAGGACGAACTGGTACTGTACAGTTTAAAGTCTTGTAGCTAGGACTAAGGTGAACCAATATGAGGATATCAGTTTTGGGGACTTTTTACAGTTTATCGTCATGCTGGACGTTTGAAGTGCCACACAGTTTAATGTCATGTTGCTAGGACACAATATAGTTTAATGTCATCTCGGACAAAATATAGTTTAATTTCATCTCGGACAAAATATAGTTTAATGTCATCTCGGACATAATAGTAACCAATGTGACAGTTTAACGCCATGTTGGACGATAAGGGAACTGACACAGTTTAACGTCATGCTGGACGATGAAAGTGCCACACAATTTAATGTCATGTTGCTAGGACACAATATAGTTTAATGTCATCTCGGACAAAATATAGTTTAATGTCATCTCGGACAAATAAGGAACTTCTGTACAGTTTAATGTCATGTAGATAGGACATAATATAGTTTAATGTCATCTCGGACATAATATGAACCAATGTGACTGTTTTGGCTCTGGGAACAATATTTTATGTTTATACAAAATACTTCTTCAGAAATCTGGCATTAGTTGGAGTTGTGATATGTTCTCCATCCATTGAGATTAGAGAATACGCTCCATTAGAGTATACCTTATGTATTGAATAAGGTCCTTCCCATTTTGGTTCAAGCTTGGGAGGCTTCTTTCTTGGTATCATTGGTGCTCTGAGAACCAATAGCAATTCTCCCTGAATGAATGAACGAAGACGAACTTTTTTGTTAAAATCTCGTGCTATTCGATTCTGATAGATTTCCGAGTGGTGCAAAGTGCACAATCTTTTCTCATCTAACTGTTCCAATTCATTCAACCGCTTTTGGGATTTCTCATCTGTAGATAACTGATCACAAATGGCTATTCTGAGTGAGGGAAATTGAACTTCAATTGGCAAGACTGCTTCTGTTCCATATACCAATGAATATGGAGTTGACCGCGTCGCATTGCGAGTGGTAGTCCGATAAGCCCATAAAGCATGAAAGAGTTTATCAGGCCATGACCTCTTATCTTTATCCACCATCTTTTGTAGTATATTTGAAAGAGTCTTGTTTAAGGCTTCTATCTGGGCATTAACCGCCGCATGATATCGAGACGAATGGTTGGACTTAATGTTGTATTCTTGATACAATTTCTTTACCTCAGAAGAACAGAAGTTGGTACCGTTGTCCGTCAATATGGTATGAGGGACACCAAATCTAGTAATGATGTTAGACTTGATGAAGCTAACAATGCATTTAGAACTGACTTCTTTGAGAGGTATTGCCTCTGCCCATTTGGAAAAGAAATTAGTAGCAGTAAGAATGTACTTAAACTGCTTGGCCGTAGCTGAAGGGTAAGGTCCCACCACATCCATTCCCCATGTGGAAAATGGCCACGAGTATTTAGCTGTATGAAGCAACTCTGGAGGTTGATGAATGAAGTTGGCATATACTTGGCATGAATGACAATTCTTTGTGAAATTAACAAAATCTTGTATCATTGAAGGCCAAAAGTATCCAATCCTTCGAATTTGATCAGACAGTCTATGTCCAGACTGGTGGGCACCACAGACTCCTGCATGCACTTCTTTTATGACAGCCATTGTCTATTCACCATCAATACATATGAAGAGAACTCCATCAAAACCATGTTTGTAGAGAATTTTATCGAGGTGGTTTGGGCTATCATAAAGAGTAAAAGTGACCACATGTCGCCGGATTTCTTCTTTCTCGGCTCTATCAGGTGGAAGTGTTCCATTTTGAAGGTATTCCCTAATAGGTGACATCCATCCTATAGTATGACCATATGATTCAGGAATGGGACTAATTTCATTAATTTCCTCTGTTCTGACTTGAACATAAGGTGAAATTGCATGACGGTGGGCAATACAGATGGTTGTCTCGTCCCGATTTGGATCTGCTAAAGCTGTGGCTATATTAGCCAGTGCATCAGCTTGAGCATTTTGTGATCTTGGGACATAAGAAAATGTCGGTTCTGAAGGGAATTCCGACATTAACTCTCTGATGTAATCATACAAAGGGATTAATTATTCTTTTCTGATGGCATAATCCCCATTGATTTGTTTGATTACCAGGTCTGAATCACCTTTCACCTTTAAGTGATTCACTTGTGCTTGAAGCGCTAACTCCAAGCCTGTGATAAGAGCTTGGTATTCGGCTTCATTATTGGTACCACCTTCCCACAATAAAAAGGAATAAGGTAACACTGCCTTATCAGGAGAAATGAGCACAATTCCTAAACCAACTTTGTTGAATATAGGATTTTCCATTTTCTTCCCTGTTGGACTTCTGGAAGCACCATCAAAATACATTTCCCATGTTTGAGGACTCTCTTGAATAGAGAAAATTTCCTCATCAGGGAGTTCAATATCTGAAGACGTGTCTTCCACTGAAGGATGTTCAGCCAGGAAGTCAGCCAGAGCTTGGCCCTTAATTGCCTTTTGAGATACATATTGAATGTCGAACTGCTGCAAAATAACTGCCCACCTTGCTAGACGTCCTGTAAGCATTGGACGACTAAGGATGAATTTGAGCGGATTATTGCGAGATACCAATTGGACCTCGTGATGTTGCAGGTAGTGTCTCAGTTTCTGAACTGCAAAGATTAATGCCAGGCAACACTTCTCAATACTTGAATACCAGGTTTCTGCTTCAAGCATAGTTCTACTGAGATAGTAGAGGCTATTTTCATTCCCAGCATAATTCTTTTGAGCGAGAAAGGCACCCAATGATCGTTCTAAAGCTGTCACATAGAGGATAAGCGGTCTACCCTCAATAGGTGGCATGAGTACTGGTGGACTCAAGAGGTATTTCTTGATAACATCAAATGCTTCTTGACATTCTTCAGTCCACTGGTAAGTGACTCCTTTCTTCAATAATTTGGTAAAGGGTAAACTTTTGCCTGCCAAATTGGCAATGAAACACCGAATATAGGCTAAGTGTCCTTGAAGTCCTCGTAATTCTTTCAAATTATGAGGAGGTGACATACCAAGGATTGATTTGGTCTTCTCAGGATCGACTTCAATACCACGATGGCGTACAACAAAGCCGAGGAATTTTCCTGAGGATACCCAAAAATCAAATTTTAAGGGGTTCATCTTCAAATTATGTTGTCGAAGCTTGTGGAATATGACTTCCAAATCAGCCAAGTGATTAGAACGTTGTTTGGATTTAACCACCAAATCATCTACATAGCATTCAACAAACTTCCCTAAAAGAGATTTGAAGATACGTTGCATGGCGCGTTGATATGTTGCACCTGCATTCTTTAAACCAAAGGGCATCACCCGGTAACAAAACACACCTTGAGGAGCTCTGAAGGCTATATATTCCTCATCTTCTGGGGCCATTCGGATCTGATTATATCCGGAATATCCATCCATGAAAGAAAGTACTTCATAGCCAGCCGTCGCATCAATTAAGAGTTTTGTAATCGGAACTGGGAAATCATCTTTAGGACAATACCGATTAAGATCTCTGAAATCGATGCAAACCCTAATTTTTCCGTTCTTTTTCTTTACAAGGACAATATTAGCCAACCACTTGGGATATTGAACTTCTCTGACGAAGTTGACTTTGATCAGCTTATCCACTTCAGCTTCAATTTTGGAAGAATAGGTTGGGTGTGTTCTTCTCGCGGCTTGCTTAAAACCTCGATGTTCTTTTGGTAAACCCAAATGATGAGTAGCAATATCAGGATCAAGCCCAGGAATTTCTGTATAATTCCAAGCAAAAATATCTTTATTTTACTTTAGAAAAGAAATATACATCTCTTGATCTTCAAGGGTCATGGCCGCACTAATTAAAGTGGGTCGTGGATCTTTCTCTGTACCCAGATTTACTTCTCTGAGTTCATCCACAGTGGTAGAGATACCCTCTTCAAATGCTGGAGGAGCATCTCTAAGATCTTCCTCTTCCTCTTCATCATGTGTTATTTCGTCCGTTTCTACTTGCAAAGTAGATGAAAAAACGAAATTCTCATGATCATAAGAGATGTCAAAATTTTCACATTTTGAAGAAGAAGCTTCCATTTCCGACCCTATTGATGATAAAGGGTCTTCTTTGGGAAATAAAGAGGAGATGATGGATTGATAATCGACATCATTATTCACCTCTGGTGTCGCTATAACTTCTTCTGGCCTAATTAGCGAAGTATAGACTTGTTTGACTTCAGCAGATGAAATGAAAACGTCACCACTTATGCTTTCATCACTGCTTGGTAGGTTACCAATTTCTCCCATGTTGTCTGGCTCGATCGCCGTAATTGACATTATGGATCCTTCCATAAGAGTATTTTGATTTGGGCCTATTTTGTCAGTTTGACTGATAGTTAACACATAATCTGTACTCACATGTAAAAATGGATTTATTGGAATTTTCTCCAAACCATATGGAGCATTAACTTTGTTAATTTCCTTCATTATAGATTTTTCTCTTCCCTTCATGTGATAAAATTCTGCCTCAATGTATTGAGACTCACATGTCTTGAACGGGGCCTTATCACCATACAATGTTCCAACTTGACCATCGAAATAGTATTTGAGACATTGACGGTATGATGAAGGAATAGCTGCATGCTGATGTAGCCAGGGTCTTCCATGCAAGATATTGAAAGCTGAGTCTTGATCAACAATCATGAAATCCGAATTGGATACAAGATCTCCAAACTGAGTTCTGAGTGTGACTTCTCCCAGTGGTTCTTGTTCATTTTTATCATATCCTTGTAACATCATGGTAGAAGGAGATAAATCAGATTCCGTGAGGCCCAATCGACGAATTGTACGAATGGGCATGAGGTTGACTCCTGAACCATTGTCAATGAATGCTCTTCGAACATCTACACCATTGAATTTTCCAGATAAGTACAAAGGTTTTATGTGCCCATACACAACATCATCTTCATCTTTATCAGTAAAAGATATCACTGCATGGCATTCTGCAGGATTATTCTCTATGTGATAGATTTCAGCTGCAGCAATTTCAGCTTCAAACTCTTGAGGACTTCACAAAGCTTCGATGAGTGCTTCCCGAAGATCTTTTGACAGATTAAAAGCATCAAAAATTGATAACTTGGCTGGTACTTGGGCCAAGTGTTTCAATAGATCATACTTTTGATCTAGAGGTATGCGTTTCCCAATAGGAATATGCGGGTTAGCAGGTACCTTGGAAGCAGATGCTTTGGAAGCTGATGCATCTTGTATTGAAGTTGGCAACATCCTTGGTTTTGGCAGATTAGACTGATTAGATCCATTTACTTGCTGATATAAAGAAGATGGAATCTTTAATCGGTCTTCCAAAATAACTGTGCCAAAACTGAGTTGGTCATTGGCAGAAGAACTTGCTTGTTCTTTTTGAGCTCACTGAAGGGCTCTACCACGAGTTTCTGCTGCATATACAGTGCTAGCAGGGGTAAAATTAGAGTAGTGGCTTCGGAAAGATCCATGTCTTCCCCTGTATCCTGAACCTCTAGAACTTCCTTGGATTCCCTTATTTGATACAGGGAATTCGGGCTCATCAAGACTGGAATATGGATATGTTAATTGAATCATATTAACAGAAGCAAAGATTAACTCTTCATCTGATAAAGACTCTGCCTGGTTAGCATGTTTAGGTTGTGCCGTTTGGTTGGGCAGTGCCCGTGGCTTTGAAGTAGATGGCATGAAATCTGCCAGAGTCAAAGACAATTTAGGCTTTGACACATACTCATCTTCTCCTGATTCTTCTTTCTTCTTTGAATTGCGCTGCCCTTTTGAGGATTTGTCTTTTGATGGAGGCTTTACTGCAGCTTTTGTAGGAGACACAATTGGCTTCTTCAACTGTGTTCGCAAAATGGAATGGGTCCGATCGATTGTCTTTCTGACCATCCAATCATCACATTTTTTCGCAGTTTTGCTTTTGACTTCCTGCCACTCGCCTCCTTCCTCTGTATCTGTAGCGGTAATACACGCTACATGAGCTGAAGAACCCTTCAACTTGACTTGTCCCAAGTCGACCATCTTTTGCAGGAGGTCTTTAAAGACAAAACACTCCTGGATGGGATGCCCCAACATTTGATGAAAGGGACAATAATTGGGACGGTCTTCATCTCCTTCCTTGTTTGGCCTCTTGGGCACTGGTAATTGAACCAAATTATTTTCCAGAGCTGAAATGAAGTAACCAGGAACTTGCTCACTTCGGAAAGAGTATGTTTTACTCTTCAAATCCTCAAATTGTTTTTGTCGTTGATCTCTTTGATCATTTGGATGAAACAGCCTTTGTTGTTGGCGTTCAGGAGGTGGAGCCCTTCGAGAAGATAAAGGTTTTGAAGTAGAAATAGGTACAGGTGCTTGTTTAAGCATAACTGTAGCAGTTTCCGCTTTACCCATTCTCCTTCCTGGAGCTAATGGAATTATACGAGATTTAACCTTAGCCTGTATAAGGGAATCTTCAATCTGTTGAGCGATTGAAGTAAGGTCTCGAAACCCTCCGGTGTATTTCACATGGATCAATGGCGTGCGTAATTCGTCACGCAAATTTTCCACACAGATTGGCAACAATTCCTCCTGAGGGAGTGCTAAACTCAGGGAATATGTTAATCCCTTCCAACGAGCCATGAAATCAGAGACTCTTTCATTATCCCTTTGCTTGCAGTTTGTAAGATCGAAAACTGTCGTTTTTGGCAAAGTTGAGTTGAACTGAAGAAGGAATTTTTGACGAAGATCCTCCCATCCGATGATTGACCGGGATTGCAAGCTTGTATACGAGACAAAATATGGTCCTTGCAAGGTTCGCACGAAGCATCTGAGTTTCACTGCTTCTTGCTGCTCTGGAGTTCCCATCATAAGATCACAAAAAGACACATAATGCGTCAAATGTTGTTCAGGGTCACCTGATCCACTGAAAGTAGGGAAAACCGGGTTTCCAAAACTAGATGGAGGAGAAATTGAATCTACCCATTCAGGGTAAACTTTCTTTTCAGGTTGAACTTGCACCCGTTTCCCTTCCATAGTTTCTAACCGAGCTATTAATGACTCAATAGTAGTTATTAACTTTTGAGAAACATCAGGTTGAACTTGGTTTTTGGTAGGTGCAATGAATAGAGCTTGGACAGACGTGGTGGTTGGTGCTGCAACTGATGGTAGTGCTGCCAAACTTTGTTGCGTTTGACCCGGAGGATTAGACCTCTGAGGGTGTACTGATAAAGGAGGATATTCCTGATCCATCTCAGTAGTTACAACAAATTCCTTCAGCTGTCGGACTTCAGCATTCTTAAGAAGAAGACTACTCTGAAGTAGTTCTGCATTCAACCTTCTTAATTCTTTCATTTCTTCCTCCTGTTTTGCAAACCGTTGCTCTAATGAGAGCGATTGACCTCATTCAGAGGAAGGGTGAGAAGTAACCTGATTCTTTCCTTTCCCCTTATTGGATCCTTTTCGGAGAGGGGGAAGTGGGTTACTTGAAGGAATACCCAGATTTTGGGTAAGCCTTTGATTACGTGTGCGCACACCTTCTTCATTTAGGTCTGTGTGCGCAACTTCTTGAGCAGGAACCTCTTCGTCTGATCCCTCTGAATGAGCCTCATCTGGTGAATCAGCAGCAATGAAATTGATGACATTAATGGATGCCTATTGCATGGAATTATTTCTATCAACATTTCTGTGATATTGTCTTCTTCCATGTCCATGATGAGACATGGCATTCCGTTGACTTGATCCCTCATGAACTTCTTGGAAAACCGTCACTTGGAGAGAATCTCATGATAGCTTGGCTCTTCGTTCCTCCTGAGGCTTATTCCCTAATCGAGAAAATACTGACTTTCTCTGAGGGAGGGATTGAGGACTTGAAAAAGTCCCCAGTCCGGTGGACTAGGGATGTTCCTGTTGCTTCCGCTCAACTCCTCGAATCCCATTTGTTGACTCTGAGGGTTGGGTTAGAGAAGTCCCCAGTCTGAAAAGCTGGGCTGTCTCTTGACATGCTATGTCTGAGATCTTCTTAAAATCTCTCTTGATCTTGCGAATCATAGTTCGGAAATTAACTGGATGCATTAACCTGTATCCACTTTTATCACCTGGTTCAACAGACCGTTGGATGATTTCCGAAACTTCTGTCATTTGATGACATGTTTGCTCCAGATGAGAGGCTTGTGCAATATTCTCACCTGCTTGATGTAGGAGCAATTCAACAACTTGTTCTCTATATACTTGATTTTTAGAGGAACTAGTTGAAGCCTGTTCTTGAGCAAGCTTTTGATTATGAACAAAGCCCATTGACTGTGGCCGGCCATGGGAAATAACATTGCATTAGACCATTTTCGGTGGGCTTTGCTAACTAGATAGCACTGTGAAATGTAGTGCTCCATGAACACCCCATCCTCTGATATGAACAACAGATGGAGCATTGGAAATTAACTGACGCAATTTTCTTAGTGCGCCAAGGCATGAACGTTGAAGGGTTCTCTATTGCTTTTCAGCCTTCGGATACCGAGAGACTGATAGAGATGCCAAATCAATCTGACGTTGTAGCCCTTCTATTATCTTAAGATGATTTTCATATTCATCATAAGATAATACCTTCTTCTTTAATTGACAAAGAGTTTTCCACATATTGAGACGAATATCATGGATTCCATCATCCGTCAACATCTTTGGAATGTCGTACTGGGAGTCAGCCAAAGGCCAAAACATGACTGGTACATCACCTTTTGCCAATTTTTTCCTCATGTCCAGCATTTCCTCTTTATCATTAAATGAAGATTCTTCTACCTGTTTTGACCAGAGTTGGTGTTTCCTTGTTTCTTCATCGGATTCAACAAGATTGGTAGAGAGATCACTATTCATGCTGGAAGATGAATGACCTGGGGATGGTTCGGAGAATAACCTGAACCCCAGGCTATCCTCTGATGGAGAAAGAGTTTCACCTGCCGATAGTAAAGCATCAGACATGACTGGCTTTACGTTTGCAAGTGCCTCGATATAGGAGGGATTTCTCGTCACTACATTTCCTTCTGAAGAATTTTCGAGACAACGTGAATCACTACTACGGAGAGGACTTTCACAGCGAAGTTCATCATCATGGGGAGGACCACCATAATGGGTTACAACAAAAGATGAGATCTATTTCTCCTTGGTCTTCTGACCACACAGAGGGTTCCTGTGGCTCTCATCTGAAGAAGAAACTTCAATATTGACCGAATTTTCATTAAGCAAGCCTTCATGAGGAAGTGTCTGTTGAAGACCTTCAGAATTAATGTTCCTGTTATTGGGAACTAAGGGAGTAGAATCTTGAATTCCGACAGATAAATGTCTGAGGGCTTCAAGAACTCCAGCATCGATCAAGGCCTTGTTGCAGATTGGCCTTTGATCTCCTGACTGTGCTGGGCGGATCTTTTTCTTAGATGCCTTCTTACTCACTTTAGAAACCACTTGTTGACGAAAGTGGTTACTCTGAGCAGGTGTATGTGCCTGATCAGGAATGATGGCCAGGTTAGGCTGACGATCTCCACTCAAATCAGGTGTATGTGCCTGACTTGGTTGTCCGTATGATATGGGGGAGTATGCCCCATAACCCTCTTGGACTGGAACATATGTGTGTGTCTGTTC
The DNA here is from genome assembly GCA_963277665.1 of Viscum album. Classification (NCBI taxonomy): domain Eukaryota; kingdom Viridiplantae; phylum Streptophyta; class Magnoliopsida; order Santalales; family Viscaceae; genus Viscum; species Viscum album. The sequence goes on along the minus strand of OY728131.1, from coordinate 1,095,221,243 downwards.
CGGAGTGAATTGTTGATGTGTCACTCCACTGCTAGGGATAGATTTATGTGTCTGTCCCTGAGATGATGCCGAAGCTGTTATGATATCCTGGCAAGCATCCAGAATATGAGCAGGAATTTGTTTCTGCTCTTTCACCACTGACAAAATATGTTTGGTGACTTCAGCCGCCGGAACGGGGATATACGTCCATTCCGGGCTTGGAGTAGGTGTATGTGCCTGCTCCTGTCCTCCTTTTCCTGTCAGTGAATCCTGACAGTACTCAAGTGTGGAGGCAGAGAGTTGAGTCTGCCTCCTGTTTGTCGTCGGGGCTTTCCGACTGACTTCTCCGTGCGCTACCAAGAGAGACTGTTGGTAGGCTTGATTAATATTAGTAGGTTTATGTGCCTGCTGATTACACTTCGCCAAACGCAGTTGACGAGATCCATCATATGTAGTCAGACGAGCCTGCTGACTAACTAATGATGCATAAGCAGGTGTATGTTCCTGCCTATAGTACTCCGTCGGAATTGCCTGGCGGGATTGGCGTGATGCTGCCAGACGAGTCTGCTGGACAGCTGAATTAAAACGGACAGGTGATTGTGCCTGCTCGTTATTTGCCACCAAGTTAGGTTGGTGGACATCTCCGTAGATGGCAGGGATGACAACCTGCCTATTGTTAACCGGATTCCGTCTCTGGCGGTTCATCTTGCCTGCTCGGGTTCGAGGAACCTGAGCTGAATGCCTGGAGTCGGTACCCTCATCATGTTTAGGGCGCACTACCGCACGAGTCTGGCGGCGATTGTTGATGGGAGCCCTCGAGAAGGACTCCTGCCTTTTGGAATTAAGGCCCTGCGGGACCTGCTCATTCACTTCCTCAGAGTAAGGGAGTGAATGGAAATTGCGTTCCGGGGATAAAGACCCGAAACGGTTGGAGACGGTAGTCAGCACCGCCTACTCCTTGATCGCTGGCCGCCGTTTTCCGGACGACCAGGTAGAGTTGTTAACTTGGAGGTCTTGACGAGCGCCCTCCAGAGTTGGGATAGTACTGTTGCGATGATACTCCTTAACTAGTGCATTAGAAACCCAGTGTTGAAGACGCTGAGTTGGTGATGTCATCCTCAGAGCGGACGGCGTTCTAGCAGGAGTAGCAGCATTGGTTTTCACAGCAGCAGACCTCACAGTAGAGGTGTTCACAACAGCAGTATTCACAGAGGTGAATTTAAGAAAAGCCATTTTGCAGAAGATCTTGAGAAAAGAGTGCCTGTTCCATATAACAGACATAATCAAGATGAATTCGGCCACTGCATCTTTTGGATGAGCACATGTCAATGATTGCTTTGTTGTCCCAAGGGGCCTAACAAATAAGAAAAACATCACTTTAACTTGGTTAAGGATTCACGTCGGGTTCACTATTTTTTGTTTCGCACGGAATTCGGGGATGACGTCCTGGACGGGAGATTCAAATGTTCCGATCGGTTTCTAGCGGGTTTGTTCGTAGAACCGGAAACATCCAATGATTCCACATCCGTTTGGACCAACTTTCCAAAGGTAGGAGCTCATTAGCTTGTGGACTGATGAGGCTTAGGAATTTGCATTGGTCGAGAGGATGGGAGGTCGGACTCATCACAGCTTTTTGAGGGGAATTATTGTCTACTACGGGACTCTCTTTAAAGATTTAAGTTATGTTCATGAATCCTTATTACATTAACAAGTATAAAATGTGCTTTCCTTTAGTTTTAACAATCAATGATTAAATATGCAAGAAATTTAGAGAATCTTTTATATGTATTCGAGGTTCTTCATCAATAGAGAATCATCTATATCTGTTTAGAGATTCTTGGTCAATGGTATCCTTCAAAACATTTATATAAAAGTCTCTTGGTCATTATGATGACCAGGCTGGTTTTAAAGCCACTCAGTGGGGCACTTGAAGTTTATTGTCATTCAGAAGGACAGGGATTATTTCAATGTTGGGATCGAACCCATAAATGGGCTACCTACGTATCCTTTGTCTTGGAAAAGGAATCAGAACCCACGTAGTTCAAGTAAGGGAGTATTTTTATGATTGATGGTTCAAAGAAGGATGTCATAATTACTTTTACACTCTAAGCTCACGTGAGTCATGCTCGGTGTGAGAAACAAGAGCTATTGGTAAAAACTTAGACAATTGTGCCATGAAAGATGCAATCATAAGAAATGGTTTGGGGCTTATGTATGTATGACTGCCCAGATAGATGAAGGTTTAGGATTCACTTTTAGGGAGAAAATCCATGAACATGGTGCATAAAGTTATATGTGCTTCAGGGAGATTTGAATACTCTAATCTTGGGGCTTACTCCTAAGGAGGATGCCCAAGTTAGGAGGGGATTTATGATTGGGTTTACTCCTGAAAAGGAATCCCAAGATTATGACTGAGTCTTATTCCTGAAAAAGAGACCCAGGTTAGGGATTAAGGTTTTGGGCTTACTCCTAAGAAGGATGCCCAGGGTAAGGATTCTCTCATCTTAAAGGATGAGGTTGAATGAATGAATTCTCCATATTTAGTGACATAAGGATTTTTAAAACACTAGGTTTTGAGAGATATTCCACAGAATTCCTTTCAGATAAGGAAGTCAAATCAAGAAATCATGCCATAAATGGCATTGAAGAGTGTCTTGAAGACTGAATCTTGAAAAAGAAAGCTGTGATGGATTACGAGTGGTGAAAAGGGAAATATGGGCACCCAAAAAGGTAGGGGCGCGCAAGTCTTGAAAGGCGCGCAAGTATTGCGGCGGCATGCAAGTATAGGTCGCGCAAGTGTACTTGCGCGACATGAGGAGTACTTGCGCGATTTCTCAATCGGAATTAAAATATTTGAGCGACTTCTTTTTAATCACTTTAGAATCCTCTTGAGGTTATTCCAGAAAAGGGACGCGCAAGTTATATTGAAGGAAATAAGTCGGCGCACAAGTTTTGATAAGTTTCAACACTTAGGCCTTCCTTCTTCTCTTTAGATCTTCCGTTCTAGGTAATAAATTACCTTAGAAGTGTTCCGGAATCTTTGAGAAGAGACTTGGGCGTCGGGAGCTTCAATCCGAGTTTCTGGAAAAAGATCCTCTCGAATGGGGGGCCCACAGGGTCTATTTATTGGAAAAAGAAGGCCCTAGGCGGTTACCGGGCGGTTACCACTTAGGTTGCGCAAGTCATTTGCATGACCATAAGGCGTCGCGCAAGTACTTGCACGACCACTAGGCGGCGTGCAAGTGTACTTGCGCGACCATGAGGGAACTTGCGCAACCAATGGGCAATGTTCTCCTTGTTCATCCCTTTGTCGATTTTTGATGTTTCTTCAAAGGATGAATCACTTTTTGCTTAGATATTCCCCTTTTCCGATCTTTAGATTCTGTGACGAAAGGAGCGTCAACAGTAGTCTATAAGTAAATCCATAAGATAACCTTATGGAGACCAGGATACATTATTACATCCCACCAGTTCTTGGATGAATCAAGTAACTTGTTTTACCCTCCTATTTAGAGGCCTATATAAATGTTCAAAGATAGACATGGTAATGTAGCACTCCTTGTGGTGTGAATTTAGAGTCAGGGTCCACCACATCTAGATCATGTTCGTCTCCACTTTCCTAGCATATGACATTTGGATGTCATGGTAGAATTTGTCTACAATTTTTCCAACAACAATCCTCATAACAATATTTAAGCATATAGATTGGAATTCTTATGAAAGTTAAATATAATAAAGGGCGCAATACCTAAGGTATGATACCCCAAGTTCCCACTTAGTGTACCTGGTACCAGTAAGTGCTTATATATTAGTTTTAGGGGTTCCAATATATGAAGGGTTAATATTAAATTTCCTCATCATTTACTGGAATGTTTTTCATTTCATTTAACATTTAATTACCAGGTTGAATACTTTACCTTACATAAACATGATAATTTGGGATAAAGTTGGGCAACCATTTCACTTATATATTTTCATTTTTATAAAACATATATCAATGTTATTTTGATATGTAATGTAGTAAAAGTTATTTATAGCCCATACTCCGTATCAATTAAAACGAAACCACTTTTTATTTTTACTTAAAGGATTAGTTCAGAAAATTACTCATTACAATCCATGGGGGACCATAAAAACTCATGAATTGAAACATATAATCACTCCATCACATCCCCAAAAGAAGAAAAAGAATACAATAACTACCACATCATCACTCAACAATCACATGCATATCAAGAAATGTAGAGAAGTGAAATTAACTTATATGACATGGAAATATGCATGAATTGTGAATTGTAGGTGCCTATAATGGTGTATGTAATAATGTTCCTTGACCTCATATAATTAAGAAAATGATTAAAGTAAATCTTCATTAAAAATAATAATCAACAACACCAAAAAGCATGTGCGTCACACAATGGTGATATGATATCAACTATAAGAGGAAGAATAATAACAAAAATTATAATTAAGGAAACTAAAACTTTATCTCGAATATGGGTTCACAACTCCCAAGCATATCTTATGACCAAATTTGAAGAATTCAAAATATCATGATTATTATCTCCAAATAGTAATGTAAGAATGAAAAACCCCCTATGATACCACTTTGTGATGACCCAGAACTAGATTTCACATATGAGGTGCTCTGACCATGGTGGACCAGACAGTCTCAAGCGCATATCCCTAAATTCTAGAAGCCTTCGACTAGAATCAAGGACCAAGGGAGTGTCCATGGTGGGACTATTCCCTAATTACGATAGTGTAGAATATAATATACTTATAAATAAAGATAAATAGTGGAAGAAAAAGAAAAAAAAGAATATTGGAAAGGGAGAATGATAACAATTACTAAAATTACTGGAATAACATGAAATAACTGATACTGATATATTTCATGTCACTAGAAAGCTGGAAAACATATACGCAAAGTTGCATACATACTTGAATAAAATAATGTAGAATATATATATATATATATATTATCCTAATCATTCGACTTGACATGTCAGTCATATATTACAAGCTACATCATAGAAAATCATGAAATCAAGTGTCTAATGTATTACACTTCACTTTATCCACAATTGCATAGATGTAATCTACCCAGGGTACAAATAATCATTTGGAGGGGGTGTGAGATAAATCTCAGTGGTCCACCACCAATGGTTTATATAACATCTATCCCATTTAATGTAAATGTAACAATGTGATGGTATATATATATAAATTAATGAAATAAAATGTTACTAAATACCCAAGTACCGGATTCATCCCTTGAATGGTGTATGAACATTTAAACATGTTGATAGTTAAAAAATTCCCAATTTATTTTAATAGGTCACATGAGGCATAGACTGCAATGACTTCACCCCATGATAATATAAATAATGAATCATCCACAATGCCTTAAAGAAACCTTAATTAATTATTAATACAAAGTGGGTCAAATATATTCACCAAGTTAACCTAGACCTCATGGGTAGCTAACTTAGTAGTAACTAATTCCTACAACATCTTAAGAGTGTAATGCAAGGATCATCATATGATGAATTCCCACATTAATTTTTCTCTCTGATTCTAATGAATTTATCCTTAGTATAATTGAAGACACAAAGTTATTGGCGCCAGGGATCTAACCAAGGCACATTTTTTCACACTAGATAAAAGGATTTTATTTGTTTTATATTATCATAATAATTAAGGGATCCTATAGTTTCATAACAGACATCCAAATGATTAAATGTATTAGGTTACGTGTTGGTATCACCCAGGGAATCTAGAATAGTTTAATTGGAATGATGTTATCAAGTAACCATTGAATTATCTCAGTAATCCAAGAGATAACAAGAGTCAAACCTTCTTATAAGGATGTAAATATGCATGTGGATAAAGAGTCACGATAAATTTAATTCACTATAATTAATTTGGAAATATGATAAATATTCCATTAACAAATTCACTTGATTCATGACTTTACTTTAATGTGTTTGATAAGGCCAAGTAACATGAAACCATTTAATTAAAACCATGAAATTCATGTTTAAATAATAAGGTCCTCTCCACCAACTTCCATCTACAAGGAACTATTTACTACATATGTGCAAAAAAACATTCCGTCACATTTAATAAAGTTATATCATATAATTAAGTATGATATTCCATATTATCATTTCAATTAATTATATAAATTTAGGTATATATCATAGGTAGATCAATTGGAAGTGAAAAGGTACAATATATACACAATTTCATGATTTAACATGAAATAAATATAGGACGTTGATAATTAGGGTGTTCATGCTCGAAACACAACCGAACGGTGGCTCAAGAGTTCCAAAACACTAAAAACACAATTATGGAATATTACAATACATGTCGTGCTAGGATTTGTGGATGTAACAACCAAAAAATCACATTTATGGAATGATAATAAGTTTATAGTTATAGTGAGTAGAATCATGTAATATTAATTCATCAAATGTTTCTTGATGAAATCTTGAGGCCCCACACGTAAATTCCAAATCAACGAACATGAGGGATGGGTTATAGAACACCCACCTATAAATCTTACAACTAGACTCATCCAGAATTAGCCTTTAATTCGGCATGAATCAGATTTGATGTATGAAAATAAAAAATACTCTTACACCTAGATAACTAGGTCAAGAAAAAGATATATGAAGGACGACTCAAAAAGACTTTATGACATACCATTGCACATCCAAAATGATGAATTAAAGATAAAAAGGTTACAATGTGAAGGATATCTCTTGATTCATAGTTTGGGATTTCAAAATCTCCAAAATGGGAGAAAAATTAGGTTCATCCCACTGCAAAATAGATTATGGAATAAGGATTGGGTTAATTAGATCCTTAATGGTAGAAAATTAATATTATCCAAAAAATTTCATTTGTAGAGTTTGGCCGCATAGTTTTTGGAACCATGCGTAATCCATGAATGGGTTCCTTGAGAAAAGGGGAAATCCAATAATCCACCTACACAGTTTGAGACACCTTGTGCAAACCATGCGATATGGATCTTCCCAAAAATGATGGCCAGCCACATTGTTTAAAATAACTATACTCTTCCCCACATATTTTACTTGACCCATGAAACATTGCTATTTTCACAAAGTATTGGGTTTCTTGATACAAAATATCCTTCAAACACCTTTGAGGGCTTCAACAATCCATTAGTCATCCATATTCAACACTAAAAAATGAATTAGACTGAAATTTAAAGTATCTGTACTTGATTCAAAACTAGGTTCTTTCACATGGTCTATAAGAATGTTTTTTTATATTCGAAATATAAGAGGTATTTAGTTAATAATTTTAATAGGGGCATTAAGTCAAAAAAAATCTTCTAAAGGGATGTTATTTAATTCCAAATTATAATTCTCATCAAGGGACTCCAAACATTAGTTAATATTTATAATTTTTTTCATAGACTTATTTTATCATAATAACATTATTTGTAATTTCATTTGTACTATGATGGAATATTCTTTATATAATCCTATTATCATAAAATGATAATTTTTTTTCTAATATTTATTAAATTTATTTAAAATTAGATGTGACCCCTTTTCCAATATTCCTATAATTTTCTTCATAAGTTGGTGTGTTTTCTCATGATAAGTTTATGTGTGATGAGTTAATTCCATACATTTATTATCTCATTTAGTTTATTAGAATACATAAAATCATCACAAAAAAATAATCTCAGGGATAAAAGAATCCTTCCATTTTCTTGAGTCATAATTTGTGAAATGATTGTGATGGCAGATAGTCATGTTTTTTTTGAAAATTACAGTGTTATTATTAATTATATATTTAGTGGGATAATATCATATATATTTATTTATGTGATTTACTTCGATTATTTAAAAAAATTACCCAACTATTTCTTAATAATAAATTTTTTTGGAACTATTACAGATTCTAATCTACACCATAGTTGGGAGTTGTGTTAATTTCAAAACATGATGTTTCTAAAATAAATCATATAGGGATATGGAATTTAATATTTTGTGAAACATTTTTACTATGAAGGATATAATAATCCCTAGATATATAATAGTATCATAAAACTGATTAATAAAAGTTTAATTAATTGAACATCATTTAGCAGCCTATAATTTATGGAATTACAAATACACCCACCCACCACACCAATTGTAAAAAATGATAATAATCTATTTAAAAAAAGGGGGAACTGTCACTGAGGATTCAACTAGAATGATATCATACATGTCATAATATTGAAGCGGACCTTTTAATGTTCATAAGAACTACTTTTTTTCTATTGATATGATTAGTTTGTCGAGGGTGGTGTAATAAAGAATCAATTGTTCAACATTTTCATATAAAAAAAATTAACAAAATAACAAATGACTAAATTCCTAATAATATAAAAACTGCAGTCCATTAAAAAATAATATGTTATTCACATAAATTATTAAAACACTAGTTCAAAAATAATATTGTTTTGTGATCCCATATAACCAACTAGATAGTATTAATTATTTGACCATAAAATTTAATATTTCATAAATCATATTATAATGTCATCTTACTGTAACAAAAATTGAATGTCCTCAAAAAAATTTAATATATATATTGTAGAATGGTAAATAATATAGAACATATCCAAAAAGAAATTAGAACCATTGATATGAATTACCAAATACCTATTTGTCAGTATCCAATCATCAATATTGATTTGGAACTAAATTCGGGTTTTATTTATCTTCTACCCCTTATCAATGGCCTATCTGACGAGGATTCTGATCTTCACCATATATGTTTTTTAATATAATACATTACAATGAAACCACATAGAGTTTATGATGAACATACCAAATTGATAATATTTCATTCATAATTGGTTTATGATTCAAAATATTCTATTCAATACATCCCTCCTAGTTCTATGATTTTATGGAATGACATGAAGATATTATTCATTGAACAATTCTTCAACACTACTTGAACTAGCCACACAAAAAATATTATTCCTGGATTTTTTTCTCTCCAAAATGAATCACTCCATGAATACAGTGGGTGGTTCAAAATATATATTTAAAATTATCCACACCAAAAAATCCCTTTTGAATTCCTAAAATTATTATTTTATAAAGGTTAATTGAAATGGATTGAATAATCTTTGATGATAAATGATTTAGTTTTAAGGAACTCAAAATGATAGAAACTCTATTGAGTCAAATTAGAAACATGGATGAAAACATGAATCAATTATATACATGAACACATTATCATGAAATATATCCTATGATACTTAAACTATAAAACAATAAAATGACAGATTTGGTTAGTCATCTTATGATGAACAAAAGACTGCTGGTAGTGCCTACCATATTACATATAACAAAATTAAACTGTTGTGGTTAACAATTTTTTTTGGGTTATCTTCACTATTAAGATATCATAGAGTTTTATTTCATCTTATATGATGTCCCGATGAATTATAGGGCTAGGATATAGTAGGTTGTGTTGTGACCATGTATGGACACACCGTAGATGCTTCCAATGATCCACCATTATTTTCTTTTTATTATCCAAAAAAACACTTTTATGGAAAAAGTGATAAACCCCCATAAAATACATAGTTATTAAAAGACAACTTAAGCCAATTGGCCTACTTATCCTTAAAAATTACCTAGGAGAAATAATTTACCGATGTTTCTAGATCATCCTTTATAAGGTCTTCAAATCGACGCGCCAGTCTGTCCCAAGCTTGCATGTACTCTTCTTGGTTGATTTTCCCCTCATTAAAACCTATTACCAGGATAAGATTCTGCTTGTAAATCCAATCACTCTGTTATCTATTGGTGCCCACTCGAATGGTCCTTTCCATAATTTTATCACCATCTTCAGCTGAAGCATTAATCACAAGGGATTCCTCCTCCATTTCTTCTCCAGAATGCAGTAGTAGCTCCAATGGTTGCACAAACGTCATGCCTGTCTTCTGCGGGACATTCATTATGGGATCAGCCCCGTAGTCTGCAGCCTCTACTTGAACAACATTTCCATTAATGTTAAGAACACCTCCCATCACATGGGCCTTCAACTTCCTAGTAGATCATGTCTCCATTGGTGAAGGCATATATGAATAATCTTTTCGGCCTTTCGTACCGCCTCGACGACCCTTCCTCCTCCTTGGATTGTAGACATCACTACCGTGAAAATCTTGAGCATTATCTCCTGAAAACTGACTAGATGAATCATCACCAAACTCCTTCCTCAGAGTACGCTGCTCCCCAATGAATATTTCTTGCCGGTTTACCTCCTGGGCAGGCCCTTCATTCTCCAATCTCTCGAAGCGGTTACTCAGTTTAATAGATGGAAAATCTCTTCTCGAGCATGGCCTGATCATTGGCTCATCCCCCTTACATCCAGTGTTATCAAGCCCTGAAAGAAAAACCTCCACATAAGAAGAATCCTTGAGGGCCTTTGAACATTCCTCCGCAGCCATTCTAGTTTCTACAGCCCTATTTGTACAATTAGCAGGGGCCAAAACATCTACATCATCAATATTTTCCAGACCAGTTTCCACTTGTCCCAAAGGACGGTGCACTACAGGTGTGGGAGTACCCATGTCTCTCCTCAAGTGGTTGAAAACTTCAACAACCAAGGGATTACTCTCTGGAGACTTTTGTTGAACAACCTTTGTCGAAGCTGAGTCAGAACCAGCATCCAAATGGCTCTTCCCAGTCGAACCTTCTATAGGCCCTTGTCCCTTGCCTCTATCTTCCTAAGACACCCCCACCTGGCCATCACGTTGCTTGGCTCCACGTCTACAAGACTCCGATGTATGACCGATTTTCTTACAAGCAGAGCAGAACTCGATCCAAGTCTCAAACTCCATGAACTGTTTCCAATGAAACTCTTCCCCAACGCAAATCCACACATACTCGGTTGGCAATTTTGAGAGATCAACTTCGACGCATATTCGAGGAGCCACTGGATGACAAACTGAACATGTTCTACTGTTCGAGCACAAGTACCTTCCAACTAGATTACCTATCATACGCAAGATAGTAGGGTTTTGAAACGGTATGGGAAGTTCAGGGAAACTTACCCAGATCGCCACAGATGGGGAGTCCCGTTTCATGTGAAAGTCGAAAGACCATCGGATGAGATAGAAGAGAAGGTCGTTGCAGCTGTGGGGGGGCACCAGACCATGCCCTAATTAGGTCATCCTCGGAAGCAAACGAAATCATCAGATTTCTCTTATAAATAAGACCGACCGTAGCCTGGTCCTGCAGACCCCAAGTCCCGAAGATCCATCGATCGAAGGCCTCCACCGAAGGGTGGTGTTGCTTAAAGCAAGAAACCAACGTAAAATGAAGAAGAGCTGAAGCCTCGGTGAACTCTGAAGAAGACATCGGCAGCTGAGGAAAACCAATATTGTTGTTTTTGATGAGGGTAAAAGGCTATGCCCTAAATAGGTGGGTTGTTCATCAGTCACTATCATATATGTATATTCCTAATTTTTATGGTATAATTCCACAATTTAGATTATAATTGAACCATTGAGGGTCATGGTATCCTAGTGAGGAGGGGGTTTATTCCTTTTGAAATTTCCCCAATGGTATGGGGAACACATGATTGCAAAGGAGTGTCGTATTATGGTGAGGGGTCTACGAATATGCCTATGATGTGGAGATGTTGGGCGAGGACTTTGTGTCTTAGAGAACCAATAGTAGTTTCCTTAACTAACGAACAACCTATACTACAATCACCACATCTTTTATAAATGAAATTCTCTTATAAATACATTCTTTACTAATAAATGTAGTTATATAAAAAGCAATATATTTCATTTTATATTGTGTGCTGATATAAAAATACCAGGAATCATAAAAAATGTTGATAATATATAAATTTTACATTGATTGTTGAAATTAGTGAATAATATTTGTTATGATAATATCTATTTGGAATAGAAGGAAGAAACGATGAACTCTTTAGTCAAATCATTCACTATAAAAGAAATTTATCATAAATCCCAAGGGATATGAAATATCTAGGTTTTCAAATTGATTGATTCTGATATAATATTAAACCAATAAAAATGCATACCATTTATAAGGGAAGATCAAGGTTATTTATTTATATAATGATATGGGTACAGAAGAAACCCAAATTTTGTTATAATGTGATGATTTCCATGGATGTGGCCGCATTTGTTTAAAACTATGGACCATGGAAAACCTAATATGATATATATATATATATATATTACAATCACTATATATTTTGTTTTATTTCCATGAATAATATATCATAATTATGGAACAGGGGATTAGAACGTGTAAATATGAATCAAATTATATTCATATAAGGAAAATCTCCAAATATAGCCTAACTATATTATAATTAGAATATTATAAATAATAATTATATTAATTATTATTCATTATTTTATATAGTAATACCATTAATATTTTTTCACTACAAAAAATCATAATTATTAATAAATGTTCATGTTTTGATCAAATAAATTCATGTAAATCATTTTTTAATTTCGTCCACTTAATATACAGTTATATATATTGATAATTAAATACATAATTACAATTCAAGTTATACATTTCCTAGTTTTTAGGATTCATGGTTCATTTTACTAAAATTAATTCAAAATTATCTCTAACATCCCAGGTAAATAAAGAACATAAAATATTCATATTTATTAATATTTTTGAATTTAATATTAATTTTACTTTAAAGGGGATTATATGTTTAATGGCGTACCTGATACTCAACAATGGTTTTCTTTGAAATTTTATGTTGCACACAATGTTGAGTTATACTGAATAATAATATAATATTATTATTATTTTAAATGGTATTCAACACATAGACATTGTATTAGCATGAATGAATACATATAAATAAATAATGATTATATATTTTTGTAAATTATTTTACATTTATTTAATAAAATTTAGGGGCTAAAATGTGATTGAATCTGATTTGTAGAAAAAATACTCTAATATTCATAAAATAGTCGATTTACTACCTTTTGATGGAAAACCATATTTAAATCTAGTTTAAGTCACATTTATATGTTATATTTCCCAATATAAAATTATTCTTTAGAATCAGGACATCAAAATATACATTGGGTAAATTTTTTGTATTTTTATGATAAAAATCATTTTTAATGAATAGTGAAAAATAATGTATTTTAATTCAAAACATCCTTTTAATCAAATTTATTTATAAAGTGAGGTTATATTTTAATTGGTTTTAAAGTGTAATAATATTATGTTTTTAATATTTAATCCAATTTTTGTCATTGTAAGTAATTTCACTTTGAAAACGGACATAAATAAGTGTCAATCTTTTGGTAGTTATTATTTCTTAAAAACTCACTTTTTTTTTGACAACAACAATTAATATTAAATTATTTTCTACTACTTATATGTTTTGAATTTGGAAAAATGAATTCCATATTTGGAATCAGGAGGTCTAAATTGTTTAAATAGGTATCTTTTATTTTTATACATTATGAATATTTACTTCAGTAAAAATATTATTTATCATGGTAAAAGGGTAAATCTGAAAAATAAGGGTAACAAAAAATAATAATAATAATAATATTAAATTACACTAACATGTGTCCTAATCATATTTTGTGATACATTTAGAACCATTTTCATCACTTTGTGAATTTTAGGACCCCATGGAGCCACTTGGCAGTGATAATGACACTTTATATTAATTAATTTATATTTAAGACAAAAATGTGTTAAACATATATCTTATAATAAATCAATTATTATATTGGGTTATATACGTTATCACATTGATATAAAAATTAATTTTAAATTTAAAAATATTTTCTAAATCAAATTATATTTTTAATAATTTTTAGGCTTCAAATAAATGAAAATATTTATGGCACAATAATGATGCAGTGTTTACCTCATTAATGATTGATTTAAATAAATAAGATTATAATGATTAAAACAATGTATAAAACCTATAAAATTCATATTGGATTACTTTATTGTGAATACTAGTCATTTTATATTCTACTTTAAAATGATTTTGACCTTTGGAAAACGAAAATAATTATATAATAAAATAATATTTTTAAACATTCTTAATGATCCCCTCCTCCCCTTATAAATAACCCTCACTTCTAACCCATTCCTCACACTTCTCAAGCCGCTTTTCATGTAAAAAATCTTCTCAATTATGATTTATACATCCCTCTCCTCCTCTTATTATCATTCCACTAGGAATAAGGAAATTCAAGTAAACCTTTTGGTCAAACCAAAGGGAGACACCTGATTTAATGGTAACGTCTTTTCTTATGTTATTTTGTTTTATTTTACTTCTCCCACCCCATAAACTCTCTTTATTACTCTATTTTATAATAAAATAGTATCCTAAATAAAAAAGGTTGTTGTTATGATAAGTATTCTATCTACACTTACACACACCTCCATCTAATGTGTAATAAACATACTATTTTTGTGGAAGACAAACTAATGCCACACGAAACGATGATTATTCAATTTTCTCCAACCACCTATTAAGATGGCTATTATGATTGAAATTTATTTATATATGATATATATTATGTTTATTTTTTATATATTATTCTATTATTTTTATTTACAAATATACATTTATGATTTCCAATATGTGTAAATATTATAATTTCATTTGAGGAAGTGTGGACAATCGACTCTCAAGGTGACATGATTCGTTCATGACATACATGGAACATATAATGGATGGAGTTAATGTAATTATGTAGCGTATATATAATAAGATATTATAATGGAATTATAATATACCTATGTATCATTAAGTTTTCATTATATTAAATATGAAATTGAAATGAATGTAGCCTTCATGCGTACGTATGACTTACTGTCTCCATGTATAGTGCATTTAGTTTCTTATCTTAAAATGTTATATAATACTATATATACATACATATACTGGATATATATGATATATATGATATATAACTCATAAATATCATTCTGTAGGTAATGGAAGTTTGACCGCATGAACCACTTGTAATTATAAGAAGTTCATTTTTGACTCAAGTACCAAATATCCACAAATGACAATTATTGACATAAATGATTGCATAATGTTTATAACATGGAAATAAGTGATATAAAAGGAACAATAAACTTGAAAAAATTTCTTAATCAATTAGAAATTAACTTGAGTGTATTATATAGGATATTAAAGAACGAATGGGTCAAGTCAGACATGAGGTAAGGGGTTTCGTATCTCACTTTCAATTCTGTGAGATTTACATTGTTCGCCACTTATTTATTGCAAGTGGTGTATTTTGTAATAATATTTGATATATAATATCATGATTTTGTTTATATTCATGGTATTCTTGTAACACCCCAAGCTTCTATGGTACGTTTCCCTTCGAATAATGCAATAGCGTGTGTTGTACGCAACCTCGAGTTCTAACACACACCACAACTAATTAAACTAGTCGTTGTGAATAGTAATACCTACTTTTTGAAATCATATATATTCTATATTTCAAAATGGACTTCATTTTTGGATTCGGAATATCAAAATTAGCCTAGGGTGAAATTTTGGTACATTTCGGATAACTTTCATATTTTGATGAATAGTGAAAATTTCTAAATTTTAATTAAAAACAACTTTTTTAATCAAAATAATTAATAGTGATAAATTATGAATTTGAGTGGTTTTAAAGTATATTTAGAATATATTTTTACCATTCAATTTAATGTTTATCATTGGACATAATTTTACAATTAAACCGAACATAAACAAGTGTCAATCTTTTGATAGTTATTATCTCTTAAAAACACGCTTTTTGTTTTGACAGCGGGAATTAATTTTAAATTAATTTCTGCCACTTCTGTGTTTTGAATTTAGAAAAATGGATTCCATATTTGGAATCAGTATGTTCAAATTGTGTAAATAGGTAACTTTTATTTTTACACATTTTGAATAATTACTGCGGTAAATATTTTATTTACCATGGTTAAAGGGTAAATCCGGTAAATAAGGGTTAAAAAAATAATAATATTATAATAATACTAAATTACCCTAAAACGTGTCTTAACCCTATCGGTTGATACATGGTCGACCATGGGCATCTTTGGGTCTATTTTGGGACCCCATGGATCCACTTGTAAGTGATAATGACACTTTATTTTAATTAAGTCAAAATGAATACAAAAATGACACAAGCATATATCTTTTAGAACAACAATTTTTACATAGGGTTATACATGTTGGATTTTCGATTATAAATATTCATTAGAAAGATAAAAAGATTTCCTACATAATGATATTTTATTTATAATTTTTAGACATTAAATAAGTTATTTTATTTATGACACAATGATGATGCAGTAATTAATATAATAGTGAAAAATTAAAATAATTGATATTATAAATACCCAAATAAATATAATATGAAACTTTTAATGAATTAAACTAATTTTCTAGGCTAATATGATATATTAGGATTGATTTAATGGACTTTGTTCGAAGTAATAAATCTGTTATGAGTTTCACAAAAATCAACTATTGAATAGTGTAAAAATTGACATAAAAGAGTTCTTAAAACAAATATTATATTATTAATTGATATTAAATTCCTAAAAATCTAAGGTTCAGCCAAGAGACTTATATTATGATAGGTTAATCATTAATGGACCACTTGGGTGTCGCTTGGATGTATATAGTAAGTTTATTAACCATAATATATAAAATACAAAGAGACATTGTAAAAGTGAAACTAATTAACTTAGAGTTAATACTTAAAGATAAGGTTAATATAAGTACCCAAACCTGTATAAATTCTATTGGATGAGTTGTTTTCGACCTATCCCCACCTCATCCTTTGAATAGTCAACTTTGGAGCCTTTAGAAACCGAATATGAATTTATTATAAATTAATATTTCTAGCTTTTCCAAAGGTGCCCCTCACCCCTCTTATAAAAAGGCACTCCTCCTTCTCATTTCTTCACACCTCTAAAGCCTTTTGGTTCGGCCAAACTCTGCCCAAATACTCTCCCAACATCCCTCAATACAACCTAGAGGCCTTAGTGTGATCAGAAAGCCAACATAAGGAGCCCTTTTGATCAAATCAAAAGGAAGAACCCGAAGAAGAGGTAATGATTTCACCACCCTTTTCTAAGTTCATTTCTTCTTCCACTTCTTCTTCCTTTGTTCTTACCATTCTGAAATAATAACTCCAGTATCTCACATATACTGTGATGTTATTATAAATATGGTACAATCATATTCAGTATTCTATCCACCCTTTGAATAACATGTCACCATACGTGCGTACGTACGGCTTACCGTCTCCACGTCGTGGTGTAATTGTTATTCAATATAATATTATTTGGATGGGTATAATAATGATGTGTAACTCATGTAAATAGTAAATATAACATGTTAATTATTCTGTATATATGATATACCATCCATTTATATATTATTTTAATATCAAAAGAATGATATTGTCGCTCGTGCGTACGTACGGACTACCGTCTCCACGAACGCGATGAGATTCATTCTCCATCGTATCCATTCAAGTATAATTATCATTTGATGATTTAAAAATGATGTTTAAGGACTGTATATCATTCTGGATATGAATAAGATACAACAACCATGGCTTATGTAACAAAACATATAAAAGAAAATGAGTAAGTTAACTCCCGAAACGACGATAATTCTAAGATATTATTAACAAATCAATGTTAAAAGATCATATATGATATCATATTAATATATATGATTCTTGTATAATTTAATAACAACTATTTCACCATTATACAGGAGGTTAACCTACCCCAACCAAGGAAAAGTACAAGGTAAGGGTTATTTCACAATCTCTTCATTATCCGAGGTTGTTTATATGTAATAATCTACTGGGATCTCTTTATCATCCACATCCATGTTTCTTAAAAATGTATTTCAAAACATTTTTACTATTTACAAGAATATGGGTTAAATTCATTTATACCTTTTTTTGACTTTTTATAAGAGGTTTATAAAGGAATCTTTCCGTCGTTTTCAAAACAAGGTCCTTTTTAACCTTTTCGACAGAATTGAGGTAAGAATGTTTTTTTTTAACTTATACGGCGGGTGCGGTTATTTTACGCCGTTATAAAATCTTCAAAGCTTTCCTTACAAGCTTATAAGAATATTTTCAAAGAAAATGTTTTATTTTATATGGATCTTAAATGATTTCAAAATAAAAGGAGATATTTCTTTAAAAAGAATTTTGATTTCATCTATGTCAACATCCTTTGATGGATTTTAAGATTATTTGAAGTTGATTTATTATGATACAAAACTTCTATATTGTATTGAAGGTTTTGTGATATGTTTGACTGTGGATGTGCTATTTTTATACCATTCATAGTTTATTGTGAAAGTATTGACATTTCGTATACTAGTTTTAATACGAATGTTTATGTTATGTTTAAACCTTTTCATATGGGAATGCATTGGACTTAATAAGTGACGGGTGGAGCCCGCTATAGCTCCTCGATGCATCGGTAGGTCTCATGAGACAAACTAGTGTCTTGGCACAAGGCCTTGACAAAATCTTATTTGTAGTCTTGGCACGAGGCCTTGGCTATGTGGTTATGATAGTCTGGCATTATGCATTCCAACATTATGAAAGTGGTTATTTATTTTTGCATGTGATTATTCGATTAGTGGAATATCCATGTGAATAAGTAAATGGCATTATCTCATTTTATTTATGCCATACCATGTTGAAAGTTCATGTTTAAAAGGCTTTTGTTTTAGTTATACATTGCCTTAAATGATTATTCTTATTGATGAAAGTTTCCGCTATATTGTTATCCTTACTGGGCATTTGAGATCACCCCTTTTCTATGTTTTATTTTTCCCAGGAAGTGAAGATGTAAGTTATGAATGACCTGCAGGGATATTATGAGGGGATTGTAGTGTGGACTGTGGAAACATTATGTTGTTGTAGTAGTTTTTGATTTTATGATGTAATGTAAAACTTATGAATATATCTAGTGTTTCCAAGGCTACTAAACCAATCGGTCTTTCGAGATTTGATCTTTCTTGTGATCATGCCAATGTTATGTAATAATGCACCGACTCTGGGTAGCTGGGGTCGGGGCGTTACAGTTGGTATCAGAGGGAGGTTTAGTACAAACCTTGGAAGCTAGATTTAGATAAACTCTGATTAGAGCACATAGACCTAAGATGAACTTAGAGGATTAGTATAGAAGAACCTCCTAGAATTTTGGTATTGTAGAGACTTTGTGAGTTTTCCGAGCAATACATCCCTGTCTGGATACGAGCAGGTAGAGGCGGCTCTGGCACAGATGTACCTAGGGGTAAAACCCGAAAACACCGCTTTGAGCTAGACTCGAACGGGAACTGGTGCACGACAACGGGCCTTGCTGCACTCTTGGTTACGACACTCCCGGGGGATATGCTTAGGATAACTCTCACTTTCTTTACAAATCATTATGAAGGGTTTATGAGTATATACTTCCTCAAAGAAAACATATTTATGATTATGGATTATATCCATAGATAGTTAAATTTATGTTAAGTGTTTTATAAGTATGGGATTATGTATTTTGATTCATAAACTGATCTAGTTTATGCCATTGTTTAGAAATGGCGCCTAGTGGAAGAAATGGAAACCGTATCAATGCACGCACTCCATGTAGGGATTGCCCTCCTGCTCAAGATAATTATAGTGGGGCTGGTGATGCAACTGGTGCTGATCAGCTAATCACCGTACTGGGACAACTTACTCAGGTTATGAATAATAACCTTACCCGTATGGAGAACCCTGATCCGCAGCGTGGAGGATCAATGTTAGATCGATTCATGAGACAACAACCACCAACGTTCAATGGAAGTACAAATCCCTTAGTAGCTGAGCAATGGATATTTTCCCTAGAGAAAATATTTCAGGCTTTGGGGAGTAGTGAAAGGGAAAAAGTTACCATGGCAGTTTACCGCCTCACTGGAGATGCTGATCAATGGTGGTCATTGATTCAAAACATGAAGGAAGATGATGAAGTATCAAACATGGAATGGAGGGAGTTCAAAGATCTGTTTTTAGAAAAATACTTTCCTCGCGACCATCGAGCAGATATGGAAAGGCAATTTCTGAGTCTGAGACAAAAGGAGGATGAGAATGTCACAAAGTATGAGGCTAACTTTACAAGGTTAGCGAGGTATGATGGAGATTATATTCGCAACCCAAGAAGTAAGATTGATCGTTTCTTTGATGGGTTAAAACCATTTCTCCGTCGAGCATTAGTCTCACAATCCTTTTCATCGTACGAAGACATTGTCTCATGTGCTATCAAGACCGAAAAGGAATTCTCTAAGTCTTATGACTTTAAAGCAAAGCAAGAGAAGAAGAGACCTGCTGATCAATCTGGGAATGGAAATAAGGGGAAGAAGGGAAAGGTTGAATATCCATCTTGTGGTAAGTGCGGGAAGAAACACCCCGGTGCTTGCCTGAAGGGAATGGGAGTCTGTTACAAGTGTGGTGAAAAAGGCCACCAAGCTCATGATTGCAAGGGGAAGAAGGAAGCTACCAACGTTCAGTGCTACAATTGCAGGGAGATGGGGCATTATGAAAATGCATGTCCTAAGCGTCAGGAGAACTTACCTCAGAAAAGGCCAAGGGATCAAGGCCAGGCTTATGCTATCACTACTGCTGAGGTAGAAACTCCGAAAGACGTGGTGGCAGGTAATTTAATGGTTTCCTCAAGTTTAGCAAATGCATTATTTGATTCTGGATCATCGCATTGTTTCATATCTTCCCAGTTTGCTAAGAAAATTAGATATTTCCAATTTGATTTAATAAGGGAGTTGTCAGTTAAAACTCCTAAGGGAAGTATCGTTGCAACAAAGTTTTGTGAATCAGTCCCCATTAGAGCACATAAATTTTCTTTATCTGCTGATTTCATCGTCATACCTATGATTGAGTTTGATATAATCCTCGGTATGGACTGGCTTTCGGACTATGATGCGAAGATTTATTGTAAGAAGAAAGAGGTTACGATTCTTGATGATAATGATAAGGAACACCTTATTTTTAGAGCAGAATCGTCACCACCTAATTCTTATTTAGACCCACCCCCAGTAGCTCAACTTAATTCAATTATTGGGGAGGAAGAGAATGAAATAACTGTCGGTGAGGAAAGGAATGTTCAAATAGAGGATGTACCTGTTGTGAAAGAATTTGTAGATGTATTTCCGGAAGATTTACCTGGACATCCTCCAGAATGAGAAGTTGAGTTTTCTATTGATTTGATTCCTGGATCAAGGCCTATATCGAAGACCCCTTATAGAATGGCCACTGTAGAGTTAGTCTAACTAAAGAAACAACTAGAGGAATTGAGTAATAAGGGATTTATTCGCCCTAGTGTTTCTCCATGGGGAGCCCCTGTTCTTTTTGTTAAAAAGAAAGATGGATCTATGAGGTTATGTATCGACTACAGGGAGATCAATGCTATAACGATAAAGAACAAGTATCCCCTACCTCGTATTGATGATTTATTTGACCAACTGCATGGAGCTCAATACTTTTCAAAGATTGACCTTCGATCTGGATACCATCAGTTGTGTGTAAAGAAGGAAGACATTCCGAAAACAGCATTTCGAACCAGGTACGGGCATTACGAGTTTACTGTAATGCCGTTTGGATTGACTAATGCACCCTCTGTATTCATGGATCTGATGAATAGAGTTTTCAAGGAGTATCTCGATGAATTTTTGGTGGTATTTATTGATGATATCTTGGTATACTCCAAAACCTACAAAGATCATGAAAATCACTTGCGCATTATCTTGAAGACTCTGAGGAGGCATGAATTATATGGAAAGTTTAGCAAGTGTGAATTCTGGCTTCAGGAGATTTCTTTTCTTGGTCATATTGTCTCTAAAGATGGAATCTCTGTTGATCCTTCTAAGACCAAGGCAATCCAAGAATGGCCAGCACCTACGAGTATAACTGAGGTACGTAGTTTTATTGGTTTGGCAGGTTATTATCGACGTTTCGTCCAGAATTTTGCCCGATTGGATAACCCATTAACGAAGCTCACACGTAAAGGGGTTAAATTTGTTTGGACAAAAGAGTGTGAAGAATGTTTCGAAGAACTGAAGAGAAGATTAGTCAATGCTCCTATATTGACTCTACCATCGGGGAATGATGGGTTCGTTATTTATAGTGATGCATCAAAGAAAGGACTTGGCTGTGTCCTTATGCAGAATGATAGAGTTATTGCCTATGCATCACGACAGTTGAAAATTCATGAACAAAACTATCCTACTCATGATCTTGAGTTAGCAGCTGTGATCTTTGCTTTGAAGATATGGAGGCACTACCTCTATGGTGAAAAATGTGAGATTTATACTGATCACAAGAGTTTGAAGTATATTTTCTCACAAAAAGAACTCAACATGAGGCAAAGGAGATGGCTTGAATTACTCAAGGATTATGATTGTACGATACACTACCACCCGGGGAAGGCAAACAAGGTGGCAGATGCTTTGAGTAGAAAAGACCATGGAATTTTGAACAATATGAGAATTGAAAGGGATCCAATTTTCATGGATCTAGTGAAAATGGACATGGGAATAACCAGGGAAGGTGAAACATCAATGCTTTTTCAAATGGTTGCCAAACCATCTTTACTAGAAAGGATTAAGAGTTCTCAGACCGATGATGACGAATTCCAAAAGAAGATTAAAGCTGTGAATGATGGGAGATTGAGAGACTTTGTGTATGAAGATGGAATTTTGAAATTCGGGAAGAGACTTTGTGTTCCCAATATACCTGATCTAAAAAGGGAATTGCTGGATGATGCTCATAGTTCCAATTTTTCTATACACCCTGGGAGCACCAAAATGTATAGAGATTTGAAGGAACATTTTTGGTGGGACAACATGAAGAGGGAGATTGCTGATTTTGTGTCAAGATGTATGGTTTGTCAACAAGTGAAAGCTGGAAGGCAACAGCCTGGAGGAGTCATGCAACCTCTTCCCATACCGGAGTGGAAATGGGACAATATTACAATGGACTTTGTCATGGGGCTACCAAAGACTCCTAGAAGGAACGATGCAATATGGGTTATTGTTGATCGTCTTACCAAGTCAGCACATTTTCTTGCTATAAGAGAAGATCTACCCCTGGAACGTCTAGCAAGACTATATATTAATGAAGTTGTGAGACTTCATGGAGTACCCCTATCGATTGTTTCTGATCGTGATCCCCGTTTTACTTCAAGATTTTGGAAAAGTCTTCAGAAATCCCTGGATACTGAACTTCATTTGAGCACTGTTACCACCCTCAGACAGACGGACAATCAGAACGGACTATTCAAACCTTAGAAGACATGTTGAGATCTTGCTCACTTGACTTTCAGGGTATGTGGGATCAATATTTACCACTAGTAGAATTTTCCTATAACAATAGCTTCCATTCGAGTATTCAGATGGCACCATATGAAGCATTATACGGAAAGAGATGTCGTACACCAACCTGTTGGGATGACGTCGGTGAAAAAAAACTTGTAGGTCTAGAACTGGTGGAGGAAACGATGGAAAAGGTAAAGGTAATCCAAAATCACATCAAAGCAGCTCAAAGTAGGCAGAAGAGCTATGCCGATAATCGAAGGAAGGATTTGGAATTTCAAGTCGGTGATCATGTTTTCCTAAAGGTATCTCCGTGGAAGGGAGTCATACGTTTTGGTAAGAAAGGTAAATTGAGTCCCAGGTACATCGGACCTTTCGAAATTCTAGAACGAATTGGGGTTGTAGCTTACCGATTGGCAATGCCGCCAAGTCTCTCCAAAGTTCACGATGTGTTCCACGTATCTCTGTTGAGAAAATACATGCCTGACCCAACGCATGTACTCACCTATGAGGAATTAGAACTGGAACCCGATCTGTCTTATTGCGAAGAGCCCGTCAGGATTCTTGATACAAGAGAACAAGTACTGAGAAACCGGACGACGCGTCTGGTAAAAGTTTTGTGGAGAAATCATAAGATGGAAGAGGCAACGTGGGAACCCGAGGAACTTATGATGAAGAACCACCCGAGTCTTTTTATGCAGTAATACCCTAGAAATTGCGAGGACGCAATTATTTGAAGGAGGGGAGAATGTAACACCCCAAGCTTCTATGGTACGTTTCCCTTCGAATAATGCGATAGCGTGTGTTGTACGCAACCTCGAGTTCTAACACACACCACAACTAATTAAACTAGCCGTTGTGAATAGTAATACCTACTTTTTGAAATCATATATATTCTATATTTCAAAATGGACTTCATTTTTGGATTCGGAATATCAAAATTAGCCTAGGGTGAAATTTTGGTACATTTCGGATAACTTTCATATTTTGATGAATAGTGAAAATTTCAAAATTTTAATTAAAAACAACTTTTTTAATCAAAATAATTAATAGTGATAAATTATGAATTTGAGTGGTTTTAAAGTATATTTAGAATATATTTTTACCATTAAATTTAATGTTTATCATTGGACATAATTTTACAATTAAACCGAACATAAACAAGTGTCAATCTTTTGATAGTTATTATCTCTTAAAAACACGCTTTTTGTTTTGACAGCGGGAATTAATTTTAAATTAATTTCTGCCACTTCTGTGTTTTGAATTTAGGAAAATGGATTCCATATTTGGAATCAGGATGTTCAAATTGTGTAAATAGGTAACTTTTATTTTTACACATTTTGAATAATTACTGCGGTAAATATTTTATTTACCATGGTTAAAGGGTAAATCCGGTAAATAAGGGTTAAAAAAAATAATATTATAATAATACTAAATTACCCTAAAACGTGTCTTAACCCTATTGGTTGATACATGGTCGACCATGGGCATCTTTGGGTCTATTTTGGGACCCCATGGATCCACTTGTAAGTGATAATGACACTTTATTTTAATTAAGTCAAAATGAATACAAAAATGACACAAGCATATATCTTTTAGAACAACAATTTTTACATAGGGTTATACATGTTGGATTTTCGATTATAAATATTCATTAGAAAGATAAAAAGATTTCCTACATAATGATATTTTATTTATAATTTTTAGACATTAAATAAGTTATTTTATTTATGACACAATGATGATGCAGTAATTAATATAATAGTGAACAATTAAAATAATTGATATTATAAATACCCAAATAAATATAATATGAAACTTTTAATGAATTAAACTAATTTTCTAGGCTAATATGATATATTAGGATTGATTTAATGGACTTTGTTCGAAGTAATCAATCTGTTATGAGTTTCACAAAAATCAACTATTGAATAGTGTCAAAATTGACATAAAAGAGTTCTTAAAACAAATATTATATTATTAATTGATATTAAATTCCTAAAAATCTAAGGTTCGGCCAAGAGACTTATATTATGATAGGTTAATCATTAATGGACCACTTGGGGGTCGCTTGGATGTATATAGTAAGTTTATTAACCATAATATATAAAATACAAAGAGACATTGTAAAAGTGAAACTAATTAACTTAGAGTTAATACTTAAAGATAAGGTTAATATAAGTACCCAAACCTGTCTAAATTCTATTGGATGAGTTGTTTTCGACCTATCCCCACCTCATCCTTTGAATAGTCAACTTTGGAGCCTTTAGAAACCGAATATGAATTTATTATAAATTAATATTTCTAGCTTTTCCAAAGGTGCCCCTCACCCCTCTTATAAAAAGGCACTCCTCCTTCTCATTTCTTCACACCTCTAAAGCCTTTTGGTTCGGCCAAACTCTGCCCAAATACTCTCCCAACATCCCTCAATACAACCTAGAGGCCTTAGTGTGATCAGAAATCCAACATAAGGAGCCCTTTTGATCAAATCAAAAGGAAGAACCCGAAGAAGAGGTAATGATTTCACCACCCTTTTCTAAGTTCATTTCTTCTTCCACTTCTTCTTCCTTTGTTCTTACCATTCTGAAATAATAACTCCAGTATCTCACATATACTGTGATGTTATTATAAATATGGTACAATCATATTCAGTATTCTATCCACCCTTTGAATAACATGTCACCATACGTGCGTACGTACGGCTTACCGTCTCCACGTCGTGGTGTAATTGTTATTCAATATAATATTATTTGGATGGGTATAATAATGATGTGTAACTCATGTAAATAATAAATATAACATGTTAGTGATTCTGTATATATGATATACCATCCATTTATATATTATTTTAATATCAAAAGAATGATATTGTCGCTCGTGCGTACGTACGGACTACCGTCTCCACGAACGCGATGAGATTCATTCTCCATCGTATCCATTCAAGTATAATTATCATTTGATGATTTAAAAATGATGTTTAAGGACTGTATATCATTCTGGATATGAATAAGATACAACAACCATGGCTTATGTAACAAAACATATAAAAGAAAATGAGTAAGTTAACTCCCGAAACGACGATAATTCTAAGATATTATTAACAAATCAATGTTAAAAGATCATATATGATATCATATTAATATATATGATTCTTGTATAATTTAATAACAACTATTTCACCATTATACAGGAGGTTAACCTACCCCAACCAAGGAAAAGTACAAGGTAAGGGTTATTTCACAATCTCTTCATTATCCGAGGTTGTTTATATGTAATAATCTACTGGGATCTCTTTATCATCCACATCCATGTTTCTTAAAAATGTATTTCAAAACATTTTTACTATTTACAAGAATATGGGTTAAAGTCATTTATACCTTTTTTTGACTTTTTATAAGAGGTTTATAAAGGAATCTTTCCGTCGTTTTCAAAACAAGGTCCTTTTTAACCTTTTCGACAGAATTGAGGTAAGAATGTTTTTTTTAACTTATACGGCGGGTGCGGTTATTTTACGCCGTTATAAAATCTTCAAAGCATTCCTTACAAGCTTATAAGAATATTTTCAAAGAAAATGTTTTATTTTATATGGATCTTAAATGATTTCAAAATAAAAGGAGATATTTCTTTAAAAAGAATTTTGATTTCATCTATGTCAACATCCTTTGATGGATTTTAAGATTTTTTGAAGTTGATTTATTATGATACAAAACTTCTATATTGTATTGAAGGTTTTGTGATATGTTTGACTGTGGATGTGCTATTTTTATACCATTCATAGTTTATTGTGAAAGTATTGACATTTCGTATGCTAGTTTTAATACGAATGTTTATGTTATGTTTAAACCTTTTCATATGGGAATGCATTGGACTTAATAAGTGACGGGTGGAGCCCGCTATAGCTCCTCGATGCATCGGTAGGTCTCATGAGACAAACTAGTGTCTTAGAACAAGGCCTTGACAAAATCTTATTTGTAGTCTTGGCACGAGGCCTTGGCTATGTGGTTATGATAGTCTGGCATTATGCATTCCAACATTATGAAAGTGGTTATTTATTTTTGCATGTGATTATTCGATTAGTGGAATATCCATGTGAATAAGTAAATGGCATTATTTCATTTTATTTATGCCATACCATGTTGAAAGTTCATGTTTAAAAGGCTTTTGTTTTAGTTATACATTGCCTTAAATGTTTATTCTTATTGATGAAAGTTTCCGCTATATTGTTATCCTTACTGGGCATTTGAGCTCACCCCTTTTCTATGTTTTATTTTTCCCAGGAAGTGAAGATGTATGTTATGAATGACCTGCAGGGATATTATGAGGGGATTGTAGTGTGGACTGTGGAAACATTATGTTGTTGTAGTAGTTTTTGATTTTATGATGTAATGTAAAACTTATGAATATATCTAGTGTTTCCAAGGCTACTAAACCAATCGGTCTTTCGAGATTTGATCTTTCTTGTGATCATGCCAATGTTATGTAATAATGCACCGACTCTGGGTAGCTGGGGTCGGGGCGTTACAATTCTGTGATTAATTTTGTGTTTATTACCTTTTGGCCATACGACTCAATTGATTACAACGTGGTAAGGGGTTTTCACCAGATTTTTTATTCCCTGGAGATTCATTCTATTTTTGCCAATATTTTTTTCGTGTGGTGTATGTACTAACAATGATTGTATTTTTGTATAATATAATTAAATTTATGGGTATTTACATCTTCATTGTATTATGCTTCTTTCATGTGGTGTATCTTTTGTATGTTACCAAATCGGTAAGGGTACATTTTAACCCAATTTCCATTCCTTGGGATAATATTTTAATTCATAATTATGTCATGTTATTATTATGTGTGGAATCATTGTTTAATTAATTATTTTCTAATATTAACTCCCCTTTGTCTGGATATACTTTTGATACACATAATCAATCCATAGATAAAGTATTAAGTCATCGATATGAACTTGTTAAGAGTAATTTTAACTCAATTTACATTCATTGAATTAAACATCCTTGTCATTAGTGTTGTTTTTACAAAAATTTGTGTGATTGTTCTCTGATTTATTTACACTGAATATAAAATAATATTGAGTTTATTTATATTTTTTACACATTTTTATGTAATTGATTTATCCTTAATATAAGGACACAGTTTTTATAAGGGATTTAATCTCAATTAACATTCCTTTGAGACATCATTGTTTTTATGCACCAATTCACTTTTATATGGTGTATATACCATCCTTTGGCATATTATATCATGAATACCTCTATTCTCTTGATATTATAAAGTTTTGATTAAATGTTATTCCTCAATTATTTTTATTCAAGCATCTCTCATTTGGTAATGAACTCCTTAACAAAAATATTGTTTTAAAGAAATTTTATTATAAATCTTTTTCATTAATGTCCATGTTTTATAAATGGGTTTACATATTTATTTTTATGGACATTAATGTTTTAAAATTTTAATTCCTTCAAAATATTCGATGTGGTATTGGACACTTGGATTAAAAAATATATTTATTAAATGTTTTAAATGGATTTGAAAATGGTTTGATAAAGAAATGATTATGTCAAAATCATGAAATGATATATAGTGATTAAAATGAGGAAATGTTATCATTACTTTATGCTTGTTTTATGTGTTATGAATATATTATGGTTATTGGGAATTTTTTACGTTTATGGGTTGTTCCGTGATAAACCTAGGGTGGGTGAGCTCGAGATAGCTCTGAAATGCACTGGGTGACAGGATGGAGGTAAACATTAATGTATGTCCAAAGAGATTTAGGGAATATACTATTATGGGTATTCCAATGTAACTCTATACGTAGCTGTGATAGCTAAAATGTATATATGATATGGATTCCACAAGTTACCTTTATTATTTATGATTTCTTTGTGTTATTCATAAATCTTATGATTTCATGAGGTATGTTATGATTGAAAAGTTTGGTTTCATTGATTTGTATTTATTGATGGGTTGATGTTTCCTTTCCTTATTTTTTAACCCTTAAGGAACTTTTTATGTTCATACCATGTTTTTTAAATGTTTTTCAAAGTATATAATGTAGAATAGGGTCATAGTTGAGATCAAGGAAAAGTCATGTTGTCTAAAAAATGGAACTAGACATGTTTTTTTAATATTTTTTATTTAAAAAAAATATACTAAGTAGTATTGTATACATGTAATTTTCAAGTTCATATGTAATAGTTATGTCCTAATTTTCTAAAACTCTAAACCTGAAAAGATCCTCAATGTGAATTATTCAGTTAATTCAATATTATGTATTTTTTTTCGACCAGGTCCTTACAGTTTGTATCATAGGTTGGTTTAGACAACTTTAGGGATTAAGAGTTTTCATTAAACTCTTGGTTATTCCATTTTTCTATTATTTTAGTTAAATCCTTGTTTTATAAATTTTTCATCTCAAGAAAATAAATTATAAATGGAAGGAGGAGGATCTCTAATGTCATTCCTTTCTCTTCCTAATGAAATGCTTGCAATAATTATTGCAATGTCTTGTTTAGATGATTGTGAAACATTTTCTAGCATACAACACACATGGAAATAGTTGTTTGAGATATCAAACGCCTACAATATACCTCGATATCATCGTGGATCATGGATTGTATTTAATCAAATTCTTTTTTCTCAATATTCTGATATTTTCAAGAAAGGTAAATATTATCAAGCCATTTTCAAATATTTTTCCTTATCAAAATATTTTGAAACATATTTTGATTTTAAAAAAGGTTCTGAAGAAGGAGACCATTTCACAACCTATTTATATTTTATTATACAATATAATCTCTCAACACATACTTATGGTATTTTAAAAGGAACATTGATTGAATGTATAAACTCATTTCGGTCTGAAGGATTTATAAAAATCATGTTTTATCAGATGTTTTGAAACCTCATTTCATACATGATTATTTCCAAAACTGTTTTTCTACAAACACCCATATGACCCAAGTTGTACAAGGTTTATTTGGATGAAGTATGAAAATGATTTTGAAGGATCTCTAAATCATTTCTACCATCTTAAACAAGATGATGATGAAACCATATGGACACCATGATCATAGTATGATGTTTTTTCTCTTGGGAATAGTTTTATTTTATCATATAGAGGTGAAAAAACGACAACATATAATATGTAGAGGTAATAATGTATTTGGATGAAAATGAAAGGTACCAGAAAACCATTCGGGATAAAATATGTTAAGGTTATTTTTGAGTTTTATTAAAAGGACAACCCGTAACAATGGGGACAACTCATCACATCCGTAAAGGCCGCATGAATCAATCCCACAACCGAAGTGCGAAAAGGGGGAATCGCCAACCACTGTCCTACATGAATTCCCTAGTTAGCATGACTTATTATTTTATGTTAAAAGATTTTGTGGATCAAGAATAATTTGATTTTGGGAACTTATGTTTTATCAAATTAACATCCTTAGTATTGGAAAATTATTTGGTGATTAAGTAATAAAGGTTAGTTTGGAAGACATTCTCTATTTTTGGAAAACTATATGCTTAAAAAAATACAATGGGATTTTATTTTTAGAGGAATGGTTGAAATATTATTCTGGAATAATCTATTTTTTAATGTGGAAATATGGTGATTTTGTTTATTTTTTTAAATGATTAATATATCATAATGAATATGTGTTTAGGTTAATTACACTTCAGTATGTGACTTTAAGAGTAGTCGATGTTTTTGAAGAAAAATGTTAAGATTTACTGTGGAAGACTATGTATCTTTTTGAGTTTTGGGTCTCAATCACAGTTTGGATTATTTTGAATAATTTTTAGGACAATTATATATTGAATGGACTTTCTTGGACTTTGGGTTCTTTTTATTAAATTTCGTAGATTAAGAGTAATATTTCTTTTTATAAAGTATTATCCTTTTGGGGATTATCTGATCCTTGTACTAACAAATTTAGCTTATGGTTGATATCTCAAGCTAGGGGAAATATATAGTTATTCCTTTGTAGGTTATTTGATACTCTAGAAGTTTATTCTATCACGTTAGGTGTGACCATTTCATCTTGAATACTTATAGTATGGGGAAAGGATGAGTTTATGGTAGAGTTTTATTAAAGGATGACACTCTACATGACATGTATGTATATTTACTTGTGATATTAGTATAGTTATTAATAAAATTATTCCACTCTAGGAAATGGATCTTGAAGAAAAAATGTTATAAGCTCTCTTTTATCATCATACATTTACCCACCCATAAATTAATGGCATTGTGATGGTTATGTTTCTGTGATAGAGTTCTATATCACTCTATATTATTATATGAGGGTTAGTTTGTCTTCCATATCCATGTTTTCATGGAATCCTAGTATATGTTATCCCAGGTGACCTTTATACTTCTCTTACTTTATTTTAAAGTGATATTTTTATTGAATCTTTTTTGGAAGTGGGAATTTCAATGATTTTTTTAGAGGTGGAGCCTCGATCAAAGACCAAGGTAGTATTTATTACTCAAATAAAGGAGTTACCAAAGTCTGAAAGACGGAATCTTATTACAATCCTTATCATAAAAGGGGAGCGAAACATCAGGCAGCTCATCAAGCCAGGTAACATCCTGATTGACCCCTTTGTTGGAAATACAATTAGCAACCATGTTTGCTTCACAGAACACATGTGTGGCAATGTAATTGAGGTGCATGAGCAAAGCAAGGAATTTCATCCATTGAGGGGTAAGTGGCCATGCGAGGTGCACCACCCCTTTCCAAATAGCTTGAACAACAGTGGTTGAATCAAATTCAATCAATAGTTTGTGCCAACCATTTTGTTTGGAAAAGTCCACCACATGAATAACACCCATAATTTCTGCTTCCAAAGCTGAGGTCGTGCCAAATCCACCGAAGAAGCATCCAAGGCATCTGCCAAGGGAGTCTCTAAAAATGGCACCACAACCTTCCGGACCCAAGTTTCCTCTAGAGGCGCCGTCGACATTCACTTTGATCCATCCTGGAAGTGGAGCTTGCCAGAAGACCTCAATGGTGCGTCGAGGTTTCCTATAAGATCCCGCAATCCGAAGGTGGCGAAGAATCTCAAAATCTCCAACAGATTTGTCACAATTTTCTTTCAAAATAGAATCAGAATCCTTGATGGCAATGAGAATACACGTTTTACCTTCATTGAAACTGAAAGCGCAATTATTATGAATGAAGTCATTTCTGTCATACCAGATCGCATGCATGTGTTCCGCCACTAAAGTCAGAAAAAGGTTCTTGATTTCCTTCGAAGAGTCCCAATTAACACAGATCTGCAAATGGGAGTTGATAGTAGCGGAAATACCCCATCTGCAACCAAAAATGTCAAAATAGAAATTCCAAAGAGCTACAGCTGTAGCACAAGACAAAAACAAATGGTAAGAATCCTCATGATGTTGATTGCAAATATGACATCTAGAGAAAAGAGGAATCCCAAAGGATTGATGGCACACATCGGTGGTGACCCTATTATGGGAAACACGCCAAAAAAGAGTAAGTCTAGAGGGATTGATCCAAGGTTTAATAAAGGCTTTCAACCAAACAAAATTAGAAACAGAATTGTTGAAATTATTTTTATAGAAACTTTTGGAGTCAAGGACTCCATTAAAAGCAGGTTCCCAAATGAGGAAATCTTCCGTTTTAGAGAAAGGATAGTTGTCAATGATGTGACTGATGTGATTTAGAAGGTAGATGTTTTGGGAGTTAATAACATCCCTGATAGTGTAGTTGGTGTTGCCAGGAGAAGTGGTGGACGTCAAAATTGAGATTAAGGGGACACCAGTCCAGTTCTCTATCCAAAAATTCAAAGAGGAATTAACACTAACCATCTATCTATAGTTATCCATGATATTAAGAAAAGAATTTCTAATGGAGGGACATATGGAAGAGTTGATGTGACCAAATTTTCAATTTTGATGCTTGGTAACAAATCTTTTCTTGAGTAAGTCTAGAGAATCAGAGTTGTTATGAATCAGATTCCAAGTCATCTTCGCTTGAAGAGATTCATTGAAAAGCTTAAGGTTCCTGATACGAAGACCACCCTTGTCCAAAGGTTTGCAACAAGTGACCCAAGGAATTGTGACAAGTTTTCTTTCAATCGTACTACCAGACCAAACAAAATTTTTAATATAGGCATTTATTTTCTTGAGAAGGCTGGAAGGCCAATTGTACACCATCATTGAGTAAACCATCTTCGATACCATTATAGATTTAACAAGACAAATTCTGCCAGCCATAGAAATAGATTTACCCTTCCAAGCTGAAAGTTGATTGGTAATTTGATCAAAAATGTTGTGAAAATAGTTGGATTTTGGTCTTACCCAACAGATGGGAACACCTAGGCATGCGAAAGGAAAAAAGCCTTCTTTGATTCCTAGATAATTAATGATGTGACTTTTTCTAGTGGGGGAAAAGTTCTTCCCAAATAAAACAAAGGATTTGTTTCAACTTATTACTTGACCTGAAATGTATTCATAATGTGCCAGAGCACTTTTGAGGTTTTGGATGTTCCTTTTATCACCCTTTAAAAATAAAATAATATCGTCAGCATATAAAAGATGTGTATGAACATTTAAATTTCTAGAAGCCTGAATGGGATTAATCTTGTTTTGATTCACAAGGCTCGTAAGAATTCTACTTAGATAGTCTTCAGAAATAGCAAAAAGGATGGCAGAAAGAGGATCACCTTGCCTAACTCCCTTGGTGTATTTAAAGAAGCCTTTCGGGGTCCCATTGACAAGAACAGAAATTGAAGCTGAATTATGTAAGGTGCGGATCATGGAAATAATAGTATCATTGAACCCAAATCCTTCGAGCACTTTTAAAATAAAACCCCAATCCATGGTGTCAAAAGCTTTCCAAAAGCGGGGAAGGATGTAACATCTCAGGTAAATAAAGAATATAACATTTTAATATTTATTAATATTTGTGAATTAAATATTAATTTTAATTTAAAAGGGATTCTATTTTTCATGGCATACCTGATACGAAACAACGGGTTTCTATGAAATCATATGTTGCACACAATGAAGAGTTATATTGAAAAATAATAGAAAAAATGTTATTATTTTAAATAGTTTTTAACACATAGTCGTTGTATTGGTACGAATGAATATAACTAACTAAAATATTATTATATATGTTTGTTAAATGTTTTCACATTTATTCAAATAAATTAAGAGGCCTAAAATTTGAATACATCTAATTTTAAGAAAAAATAGGCTAATTTTCATTAAAAGGTAGATTTATCATCTTTTGAGGGAGAACCCTCCATTAATCTAGTTATGGTAACTTTTATATGTTTTATTTTACAAAA
Source organism: Viscum album (assembly GCA_963277665.1). Lineage (NCBI taxonomy): Eukaryota > Viridiplantae > Streptophyta > Magnoliopsida > Santalales > Viscaceae > Viscum > Viscum album. Next base: position 1,095,186,470 of record OY728131.1, on the reverse strand, counting down.
TAAAATTAATATTTAGAATTGGGACATCAAAATTTTCATTGGGTATATTTTTGTTAATTTTTAGATAAAATTTAATTTTTAATGAATAGTGAAAAATACTGTATTTTATTTCAAAAATTCCTTTTAATATAATTAATATATAAGGATATCTTATAATTTTAATTGGTTTTAAAGTGTTATTATATTATGTTTTTACTAATTAATCCAATGTTGGTCATATGAAGTAATTTCACTTTGAAATTGGACATAAATAAGTATCAATCTTTTGATATTTATTATTTCTTAAAAGAAATCTTTTTTGTTTTGTCAATGAAAATTAATTTTAAATTAATTCCTTCCACTTATGTGTTTTGAATTGGAAATAAATATTCCATATTTGGAATCCCAAGGTTCAAATTGTGTAAATAGGTATCTTTTTTAAGACATTATGTATATTTACTTCAGTAAATATTATATTTACCATGGTTAAAGGGTAAATATGGTAAATAAGGGTAACAAAATATTATAATAATATTATTAAATTACGATAACAAATATTCTAATCCTATTGGTTGATACATTTCCAACCATGTTCATCCATGGGGCAATTATGTGACCTCATAGAGCCACAAGGGATTGATAATGACACTTTATATTAATTAATAAAATGTAAAGACAAAAATGGTTGAAACATACATATTTTAGTAAATCAATTCTTACATGGGGTTATATAAGTTATACCTTCGACTATAAATTTTAATTTGAAATATAAAAATATTTAATACATTATGATATGTTTCTAATAATTTTTAGACATTAAATAAATAATAATATTTATGAAAAAATAATGATGGAGTGTTTACCTCAATAATTAATGATTTAAATAAATTAAATTATAAAGATTAAAACAATATCCAAAACCTATCCAATTCTTATGGGATGATTTTATTCAAAACATGAGTCTTCTTATATTATATTTTAAAAATTTTTGGACCTTTATTATCTGAAAAAAAATTATGTAATGAAATAATATTATTAAACATTCCTAAAGAGCCTCTCCTCCCCCTTATAAAAAGCCCTCACTTCTAACCCATTACTCACACTTCTCAAGCCCCTTTTCTCATCCAACCTCAGATAAATGAATATCTATAAATCCATTTCATAATCATAGAATCCCTTCCCTAGGTATAAGGAAATTCAAGTAATCCTTTTGGTTCAAACCAAAGGAAGCTACCCGATTTAAAGGTAATGTCTTCTCTTAAGATCTTTTATTTTATTTTACTTCTCCATCCCCAAAAAAACTTTTTATTACATTATTTTATAATAACTCCAGTATCCTAAATATATTGGGTTATTTTTCTGAGAAGGATTCGAACAACACTTACACACACCTCCATCTAATGGGTAAATAACATAATGTTTATGTGGACGGTGAACTATTGCCACAAGAAATGATGATTGTTAAATTTCTTCCTAACACCTCTCATAGTGGCCATAATAGTGGCATTTTATTTATATATGATATATATTATGTTAATGTTTTCTCTATAATTCTGTAATTTTTATTAACATACACAACTTTATTCTTTCCAATATGTGTAAATACGATAATTTTAGTTGAGGAAGTGCAGACTACTGCCCCCACAAGGTGATATGATTCATTCATGATATACATGGAATGTATAAAGGATGGTGTTAATGAAATTATGTAACATATATATCATATTATATTATAATGATATTATAATATAACTACGTATCATAATGTTTTCATTCCTTTAAATATTAAATAGAAATAAAAGTAGCGTTCATATGCACGTACAACTTACCATCTCCATGAATGGTGCATTTCATTTCTTACCTCAAAATATTTTGTAATATTATAAATAAAGAAATATACTAGATATATATGATATATATTATATATAAATCATGAATTTAATTCTGTAGATAAAGGAATTTTGACCACATGAACAACATGTATTTATAAGAAGATCATTTTTCACTTAAGTACCAAATATCGAAGAAATGACCATTATTAATATAAATGATTGAATAATGTTTATAACATGGTAATAAGTGAAATAAAAGGAATAATTATATTTAAAATTTTCTTATGCAAGTAGAAATTAACATTAGATTTTTATTCAGGAGATTAAGAAATCGGGTCAAGTCGGACACGACGTAAGGGGTTTCTTATCTAACTTTTAATTCCGTGAGATTTATATTATTACGCACTTATTTATTTCCTGGGGTGTATTTTGTAGAGAATTTTTTATATATTTTAATGATTATATTTATATTCATGGTATTCTGTGATTCATTTTGTGGTTATTAACTTTTGGTCATACATCTCGATTGATTTCAACGTGATAATGTGTTTCCATATCACTTTTTATTCCCGTGAGATTCATGCTATGTTCGCCACTATTTCCTTTTGTGTGGTGTATGTACTGCACGTGATTGTATTATTTGTATAATATAATCTAATTTATCATTATTCACATATTCATTGTATGCTCCTTCTTTCATGTGTTCTATTTTTCCAGTGTTACCAAATCTGTAAGCGAACTCTTTAACCCAATTTCTATTCCTTAGTTTAATCATCCTATTCATAATAATGTCATGAGATGATTATGTATGGAATCACTAGTTATTTATTTAAGTTGTAATTTCAACTCCCCTTTGTGTGGATATAACTTTGATACACATAGTCACTCCATTGATAAATTCCCAAGTCATTGATATGAATATGATTCGAGTAATTTTAACTCAATTTCCATTCACTGAGTTAAACATCCAAGTCATTGGTGTAGTTTTTACAAAAATATGTGTGATTGTCTGATGATTGATTTAAACTGAATATACAATCATATTTAGTGTATTTATATTTGTCAAAAATTATTATTTAATTTATTCATTCTTAATCTAGGGATACAGTTTTTATAAGGTATTTCATCTCAATTTGCATTCCATTGAGACATAATTGTTGTAATGAATCAATTCACTTTTATATAGTGTATATAATATCCTTTGGTATGTTATTTCATGAAGACCTTTATTCTCTTAAAATTATACAATTTTGATTAAATTTTATTCCTCAATTATTTTTATTCAGGCATCTTTCATTTGGTCAAGAACTCCTTAACTAAAATATTGTTTTAAAGACTTATTCTTCCAAATATTTCTCATTAATGTCCATGTTTTAAAAATGGATTAAAGGATTTATTTAAATGGACATTAATGTTTTAAAATGATAATTCCTTTGAATGCTTCAAAGTGGAATTGAACAATTTGATTCAAAATTCATTTTATTAAATGTTTTAAATGGTTTTAAAAATCGGTTGATAAAGCATTGATCATATCAATATCTAGAAATGATAAATTGTGATTACAATGTGTAAATTTTATCTTTATTTTATGCTTGTTTTTTTATTATGAATATTTTATGGTTATTGGGAATTGTTTACATATATGGTTGGTTCTCTGATAAACATAGGGTGGGTGAGCCAGAGATAGCTCTCCAATGCATTGGGTAACATGACAAAGGTAAATATTAATGTTTCTCCTAAGATATTTAAGGAATATACTATGAAGTGTATTCCAACGTGACTCCCTACATAGAATTTATAACAACAGTGTAAGTATGATATGGATTCAACATGTTACCTTGGTGATTTATGATTTCTATGTGTTATTTATAAATCGGATGATTTCATTACGTATGTTATGATCGAAAAGTATGGTTTCATTGATTTTCTTAATTGACGGTTTAATGTTTACTTTCATTATTTTACAACCCTTAATGAGCTTTTTAGGCTCATCCCATGTTTCTAAAAATTTTTTGACATGACATAATGTGTAATAGGTCATTAAATGGATCATGGATAAGTCATGTTGTCTTAAACATTGAGCTAGACATGTTTATTTTTAAGAGTTTTTATTTTAAAAAATATATATTAATTAGTAGTGTCTACATGTAATTTTCAAGATGATATGTAACAGTTGTGGCCTAATTCTCAAAAACTCTAAACCTGAATAGATCCTAAATGTGAATAATTTATTTAAATCAAAATTATGTATAGTTTTAAGGTTGGTCCTTTACATTATCCTTTAATAGACTTCACATTTGAAGGTACATTTGGATAAAAAAATTGGGACAACTATGATAACCTCAAAAACTAATATTGGAATGTGTTATATTTTTGAGAAAAATCCTAATGTACAAACAAAATTAATTTTAACAATATGTTAAATAAATTATCCACATGTACATATGTCAATAATTCATATCCCAAAGTATCCATCATGTGTACAAATATATTTAAGAAATGAAGACATTCAATTATGCCCAATTATTTATTACCACACAATATCTTAACTATATATACAAAAACAATTTTTCAAAGGCTCTCCCTTTATGTAAGATAAAAATATTTATTTTTTAAGAGAAGATATTATTCAATAATTTTTTTTTCACATTTTCATATCCACATATGCTTTCACATTTTTTACACAAATAATTTCATGATAATCCATAATATCAACACATGGTTTACAAAAAAAAAACAAATATATTTGAATAACAAATAATATTTGATTGATATTTTTTGAATGTAATTAAAAGATATATATCAATAAAATTAAATATTTTTTATTTTTCCTATTATATTAATCTATTTATTTTTAAATTGGAATGTTGACGTGGGTGATAAATCTAGAGGTAAATATCGCACTTACATGGTACGACATCCCAGACCCAAATTCCACTTTCGGGGTTCCTTGAGCCTTGTGGGATTAATAGACACAAGCACAACTCCCCAAACCCTAGAGGATACCAACTAGAAGAGAGGGCCTAGGGTGTGTCTGTGGGGATACTATGCCCACATTACCAAAATATAGAATAGTGGATACATATAAATAGAGGTAAATATAGAATGAAATAAGTAAAAATAATTCACAGAAGAAAGAGACAATGAGAACAATAAATAAAATAACTGAAATAACATAAAATAGCTGATGATTATATATGTAATGTCACTAGAAAGCTATAACACATGTATACAACATAAGAGGTATACATGAAAAACACAATGTAGCAAAAAGGATATACCTAATCTATCCCATGAACCCCAAGTTACTACTCGACCATCTGCTACCAACATTATCCTAACACAGAAAGAATTAAACTATATGAAGAATTACCCCAAAACATACCTACATACATGTAATCTACCCCAAGAACAAAATGATGCCCATACAGGGTCTGAGATAAATCATAGCTGACCACCACCAATGATGTCTATAACATTTGGCCTGTGTAATGCATTGTAATAATTTACAACTATTTATATAAACAGAAAGGAAGTAAAATGTAACTAAATACCCAACTACCTTATTCATACCTCGGCTGGTCTCTAAATATGTAGCTAGTTCTTTAATTATGAAACTTCCAATTTTTATTAATAGGCCATGTATGACATTTCCAGCACTAACATCACCAAATGATAGTATAAATAGTGAAAATACTATATGAAATAAAGAAACCATAATTGATTATTAATATGATGTGATTTAATAAGACTCATCAAGGAAACTTGCACCTAAGTAACCACTAACTCAGTAGTATCTATGTTTAGATAAGTGGTAAGAGTGTAATATAAGGAGAATCTTCCATGTAATTCCAAAATAATGAATCTAACCGAGTCCAAAGGATTCATCCAAGGTAAAGAAGAGATAATTAGTGGTCGTGCCCAACGATGTAACCACAAAACCTTATGTCATGCTGGATCCATGTAGTACATCCATGAAATCCTATAATAATTATGAAGAGCTTCCATGATGTCACACTGAGCATCCAAATGTACACATGAATTAGTTTACCTGGTAGGTCTCACCCAAGAAAACCGATTTCCTTGAATTGGAATAACCTCCTCGAGTACCCAAGGTATTCTCTCAGAAATCCAAGAGCTAACACAAGTAAATCCTTCTTATAAAGATATCATTTTACATGTTCAGAATGGTTCACCTTCCATTTAGTTCAGTAAAATTAATTTTGTCATATAATAACTAATCCATTAAAAAAATCACATGGTTCAAGCCCTACCAATAATTTTTTTACAAGACCATGTAGAATTCAAAATATTTATTAAAATATTGTAAGTCAACTTCAATTAATATGTTTCCCTCTACTACCTTCCATGAAAATGGAATGATGTGATAAAGACATGAAACCAAACACTCCTTTAAATTTAATAAGGGAAAAAATATGCTTAATTATGTTCTCCATGATAACATTTTAATGAGTTAATTACATTTAGTCACTTACCTTAGGCAGATAAAATTATAGTTCCATGGTTCAAGCTAGTAAAAATTTCATGATTTAATATCCAATTAATATAAAGAGACTTTCCATTTGTTTTATCTAGCTCAAACCCACAAGAATGGTGGCTCTAAAGTATCAATATAGTAAAAACCAAATTATGACATATTACCCTAGATGTGATGTTATGAGTTATCTATGTAACCACTAATAACTATTCAAATATAACAAAGTAGAATATTTATATGGTTTTAATAAATTTAATACTAGAATATAAATTCATAAAATGACAATCGATGTAATTGGAAGACCCGACACATTAATTCTAAAATCAGAAATCTTGAAGTATGAGTTATGGATCACCCACATTGAACTCATATGACTCCCCTATTATTGTATTAGCATATAATTCGACTCATACAAGAGTAGATCTATAAATGGAGTAAAAAATATTACATCTTGATAACTAGGTCAAGAGAAAGAGAGACAAATTACAGCTCAAAAAATCTCATGTACACACCATTATGAATCCAACGTGAAAAAATATATACAAAAATTAATCCTAGATGAATTAGATCTCTATTCTACATGATTGGGCCTTAAAAATCACCAAAATGGAAGAAAAAGATTGTTCATCCCACCAGAAATTGGATTACAGAAAAATGGTTGGGATGATTAGATCATTACGGTAAAAATACTAATTATGATCGAAATAAAGATATAGATGATCAATATACAAGAAGGGGGGGGTTAATTGTATACTTTAAAAATTACTTCGGAACCATTAATGTTAACTTTAACAAAGTTAAACAAACATATAAAACACTTCTAGAAGAATCATTTTCATAATATAAATATTCTACCTTAAAGCGTATAGAATATGTAATATAAGCAGAGTAATAGAATTAGATTGTATAAGAAAGTTATACATTCGAACATTAACAATGTTAAGATTACAACGGAAATAAAAAACTTGTAATAGGAAACAAGTAACATCAAGATTGTTTTATCCCAAAGATAAGGGTATCCAACAACCATGGATATTGGTTCCTTGATTTACACATTCAAGAAATTCTGCCTTATACAAAACCAGGTAAGCCCTCAATCGGAATATCACTATATGTCTTGATATCCCCACTAGCCTTCGATTTAGAAGGAAATCAGAACCTCTATCTTCCAAACCCGGAAGCCCATGATTTATAAGGAATCAAAATCTCTATCTTCCAAACCTGGAAGCTCGCGATTTTGAAGGAAATTGGAACCTCTGTCTTCCAAACCCGAAAGCCCATGATTAGCATGATCGAAGTCTGCACAAAGCATGTGTGAACAAATTTTTCACACCATTACATGATGTTCACGACATCAACATGATGAACTGAGAGTTGAAAGAGCCTCTCTCCCTAGAAAACACTTCACATAATTTATCAAGTTCATCCAATATCTACAAAGTAGTCGATGTGTCTCTGTTTTAGAGCTATTTCTAATAAACTTGTATTTATTGGCAAAGCATTCCAATGGTTGGCTCATCTCCAACAGTCATGTTTTCCTAAAATTTTGGAGGGAACTGGACACGTGTCCAATATAAAATGGCTAGTTTGTAAAAGATTGCACTTCATTGTTTCAATTAAGAAACGATGATAAGTTAAAGATAAATGTTAAGTATATGAAAACATGCAATATGATAATATTGGAATGATACATTAAACAAATATAACATTATTATGAAAAATGGATTCTTAAAAAACATTATCAAGAAAATTGATTTATAAGGAAAAGTAAATCGGATTGAGAAACCTGTATCCCATTTGTTTCGGAATCGGAATAATAAAATTGGAATGACATATACTTTAGAATCAGAATTAGAAAAAAAATGACTTATACACTGGAATCAGAATCACATAATAGAATCTCTTTTGCACCGGATTCGGAATCAAAAAACAAAATCCATTTTTCACAGGATTCAGAATCACAGAAATCACATTTTCACCAGATTCAGAATAATAAAGACGATATAACCTATACACCGGATTCGGTATCACAAAGACGATATCACCTATACACCAGCATTAGTAGCATACAAAATGATTTAAAAAATATGTAAATCTAATAGAATGCAAAAAATGTAATGATACACTTGTAAGTATAACAAAATGAAAAATAGTTTTGATATATCTGTAAGTATAACAGAATGACAATTCCAGATCTTATGAAAAAAACAGAACTTAAGAAAAAGGCCAAAACTAAAGATAATGTGTTTTTGATTTTCAAAACCTGAAATCATAAGGAAAGGAGAAGTAATAAGATATCCATATTGACTCAACAATCTCACCCTTTTTGGAATGTACAAAAAACTTTGCTAAAGAAGAATATATTGACTTGTATAAATAAGTTTGGAAAAATTATCTCCCCCATTGAATGATATTTATGATGAATACAACTAACCCCCCCTTCAGTTATGTTTCCCAAGGATCATATTCTTAATATTTAGTTTCCTTTCATATGGAAACATATCCCCCTTAAATAAACATCTCTTCTTAATAAAAAATCACCATTACATGGAAGTTATCCTTTCATACCATACTCTCCCTTAAAAGATTCTCTTCTTTTGATATATTCATTAAAATTATCCCTTTGAATGAATTATACCCCTTTGTGATTTTTAAAAAGAGGCAAAGGAATAGAGAAGTATAAGATGTACATGTAAGGATATGCAAGCCTAAATTCAAAAAACACAAGAAATATTTTCATGTAGATTCATAATGAAATTTTGGAAATAAAAAGGTTTAGATTATGACAAAACATCAGAATGTAAGGAAAAATCATCCATCCTTCTTTTTCTCGGAAAACATTTTCTTTATTAAGGCTTTGAGTTTCTTCAATTTATTATGATAATCTTCTAAAATTATTCAACAAGATCCCCTCATCGTGATTCATCTTTCATAAAGACAATATTATTTCATCTTGAGCATACACCTTTCTCTCTAATTCGGCTCTGAATTCATTCTCACTACTAACAGACTGGGAAACAGAATTGAGTTGACTAGATTTCACAGATATTGATGCGTTGACCTTGTTGAACTCAGTTTTACAAGTATTGAAAGCTTAATTTGTGGAATCCATGAAGTCACCGAACTGTCACAGATCTTAATTGATAGTCTGGGTGTGGTTGAAGACTTTATTACAAGTCACCTTTTGGGACTTGTAATCCATCAAAATATTACTATAGTCTGCTTCTTGCTTAACCACCATGTCCATAAGAATATTGGTCAATTCTATCTTTTTATTTAGAGATCTTACGTCATTTAACTTCAAGAATCTATATTTGAAAGAATTGGAATGGTGCTGACCAACTTTCCTAAAGGTATCTTGACAAAGTCATTTTCAATAGATGAAGAGGATTCAGAACCTGAGAAAACTTTTTCTTTATGAGATCCTCTTGGAGTTAATGAAACAGATTTTTTTATTCTCTTAGAGGAATTCTGAGGTGTTTTCTTTTTAGATGAGGAAACCAAAACAATTTTTCAATTTATTGGATTTCTAACCGGATATTTTTAATCTAAAACTTGGATAACATTTAGATCTCTCATTTCATTTCTCTAGAAACTCATCTTCTTCACCACCTTGATAATGAAACTCTTATTTTTCTTCTTCTTCCACTTCAATTTCTACTTCTTCTTGTTCTTAAACATCTACTTCTTCCTCAACTTCTACTCTTCCTCAACGTCTTCTTCAACTTGTTCTTCTAAAATGAATTTAGATAGTTAAGTCGAAGGAGTTCCAATGTAGTCTTCCACTTCCCTTAAAACACCATCAAAGTCTTCTTGAACTATATAACCTTCTATTTGTTGAAAACGTTCTGATAAAGATAGAACTTTCTTGGATTTATCAATTTCTGGAGTGGCAACTAGTTTCTTATGAATAACTTTAGATATATGTACTTATTGTTACTTCTTTTCAATTGCTTTTAGAAGAGATAGACAAACTTGCGCTTCCAAGGATTTCTTCTTTATCTTCTTCTCCTTATTTTATTTTTCAAGATTTTCAGCTTGCTTCATTTTCAAGGCCTTAGACTCTACCAGACTTAAGCCAATGGAAGGATCATATTCCTTTCTGGTAGATTCCATTTCTCTCCAATTTTCCACTACTGCATCGGAATAGGCTTTCAGTTTCTTTGCATGAGGATGTGCTGATTCCGGGACATCAGGAACTGGTACATGCATGCTAGGTTCTTCAAGTTTCCTTTTATTGGGTAACGATTTTGAAGACTCAATAACATCACCTTTTTTTTGAATAACCATTTCATCAAAACTCTTGTATTTCTGTAAGAATTATACCTTCATCCTTCTTAGAGTGTCATCACTTAGCAACAAAATCTTGAGAGGCTTCGAGACTGATCGGCTTGGTACATTCAACTCTTGAAGGAACATGAAAATTATATTGGGGATAGTTGGTGGATATATAATTATATGAGATCTAATTGATCCACCTTTTATTTACTTTATGGTGAGAAAGAAGTACCTCAAAAAGTTGATCTTTTTTAAGTTGGTTAGAATATCTAAAATAAAGATATCACGTATCTTTAGAGAGTCTTCATATCATTTTATTTGTATAAGAAATCCTTGCATCCATAGAGCTACCATCTTGTTGTTTGTTGAGAGATTCATAATCTTAAGATTCTTTACATACTTGAGACTAAGATAATCTAGGTCATTGACCTTCTCAAAATAACCTTCTTTCTCAGAGAGTTTTTGAGAGCAAAGAATAGCTTCCCCTTCATAAACAATGTAAAGAACGTTTTCGGCCTTCTTATAGGGGACTGTATATGTATTATCATAACACTTGAACTTAAATAGATCCTTACTATCCTTTTGGAAGAATGTAACAGATTCATAGAACTGAATAACTAGGTCAGGATAAATTGGATCCTGACTTTTCTCTTTAGCCACACAAACACTTTCCCATCCATTTTTTCTTATCAACTTAGTGATAAGGGAGTCGTATTTTGCAAAGAAGTTAGGGAAAATAATCCTTTCCATAAAGATTGACCAATTTTTTATTTCCGTACTTGTTGACATGTGGTGAGTTGAGGATTTAGAAGTCATTCATGGTGAAAAAGAATCGGAAAAAAAACTTTGTTGGCAACAGAGCTTCGACACAGAGATCAGAAAGGATGGTGTGTCCCTAATAAATGAGGCACCCCATATATATATGAGGCTATAACCTTTAAACTTCCATACGATAATCAAATGGCTGAAAATAACCTGATTTTATCTAACAATTGAGGATGATTAAAAAATATGCATTCCGATCATTTGTAGTATGCTAAACCAGAATTTAAAATATTGAAAAACCAACAACTAAATTTTATGATAAGGAAATAAAGGGTAAGAAAATTTGCATTTTAGAATACTCAGAAGAGTTTATTGACATTATAAGTATTTTCTTTGATGTTTTAGAATCTGTGATTTCAATATCGAAATATCCAATACTGAAATTTCCAATACTAAAATTTCTGAAACCAAAAGGTAAAATTTTAAGATAGGAAAAAAATATTAAAAAATGTTAAAATTTTAAGCAAGGAAAAATTTCATATGGAAAGAAAAAATTTTAAGAAAGGAAAAATTTATTATGGAAAGATAAAACATTAAGAAAGGAAAATTTTCTTAAACAAGGATAAAATTTTAATAATGGAAAAATTTCTTAAATAAAGATAAAATGTTAAGAAAGAAAAATATCCTAAGGAAAGATAAAATTTTAAGAAAGAAAAATTCCTTAAGGAAAGAAAAAATATTATGAAAGAAAAATTTCCTAAGGAAAGATTCAATTTTAAGAAAGAATATTTTCCTATGGAAATATAAAATTTTATGAACGAAAAATTTCTTAAGGAAAGTATAAGAAGGAAAAAAATATATACTCCCCCAAAAAATAAAGAGTAATGCTTAAATCCATTTTCAAAATGAAAATTTGAAATAAAATATTTTCCAAGAAGAATAATGTTACCTATATCAACAATTTATTTTTGAGAGTTATCTCCAAAGGTTAATTTTCCACAATTACTCTAAAAATCCATTAGAAATAGTCTTTGTTTCCAGTCATGTGCCGAAAACATCCACTATCTATGTAACATATGATGTTGGTACTTGCTTTATTGACCCTAGCCATAAGACATTGATTTTGAAATGGAGTTCGAGCTACGAAACCAATATACTTTTTCTCAGAAGATTCATAATATAAATAATCATCAGAAGAATTTCCACCACTGGAAATCCAAGTGTCATTGGCTTTTAAGACTTTATTATACTTTTATCTATAGAACTTCATCTTGTTTGTCTCAGAATTCCTGTCCTTCTTGTCAATTTTAATAAGTAAGGGACGACCAGGTCTGATATGAGAAACTCTTCTACATTCATAACATGTCACTTAACCATATCTCTTATATTTTCCATATTTCTTCTTGAATCTATATTGAATGTTCTTCTTCCCAACAATATTTTTCATCCTCTGAGTAATATTGGCTAACTCATTTTCTGAAGTTTCACTTTCCCTAGACTCATATTGAACAACAACCTTCTTAGATTTTGATCTTGTAAATCTCTCAGGAGTCTTGGAATTCATATGATTTGATGTAGTTTTAAAAGAAACAACACCATTCCCATTCTTCTTTTTAATATCATCAGTATCTCTCTTCATTCTACTTTCATGTTGGAGAAGGGTTCCAAATAGTTCAATAGGAGAAATTTGTCTTAATTTTTTATTTTCATCTATAGAAGTTATCTCGAATTCCCACTCATTAGGTATGATGTCTATAATCTAATCTATAAGAGATTCATCATACAAACCTTTCTCACCCATTGATTGTAAGATGTTGAAAATATTCATGAATCTTTGTTATACCTTGCATATGGGTTCTCCATAAAAAAAGCAGAAACCATGATACACAGCTCTGAGAATAGATATTCTAGTTTTTATAACTTAGGAAGTTCCAAAGTGAGTTACTTCAAACTTCTTCCAAATACTATTTGTATCTTCACAGGATGAAATTTGGCTATATATATTTCTAGTCAAGGAATAAATCAACGTATTACATACCTTAAAGTTCACCTGATATTTCTCCTTTTCTGGATTAGTAAAGGTTCTAAGTTCCTTATTAGGAATCTTATAATATCCAGTTAACACAATGTAGTTTTCTACATCTATGTTGATCACAAAGCTCTACATTCTGTCAATCCAGTACTCATTGGCATTTGCAACAAAGATTAGTGGTCTTGTATGATTGATATTATCTATAGATCCAACATGAATGCCTACCATACTAAATAGAATTTATTTCTACAGAACATACTAGAAGTAATAGTTTATAATCAAGTTAGAAAATGAAAACTTGAGCAATACAACTTATATGTGGATATAAGTATTTTAGAGACCTCATATGATACCAATTGTAGGATCGAATAATGATGTAGATGCTCAATATAAAAGAGGGGGGTGAATTGTATACATCAAAAATACCTTTTTAACATTTAAATATATGTGTAACAAAGTTATACAAACATACACAACACCACTAAAAGAAAATGTTTCTTAAAAAAAATATTCTACCTTAAAGCGTATAGAATCTATAATATAATCAAAATAACAGAATTAGAAAGTTTAAGAATGTAATACTTTTTAACTGAAACAAAGTTAAGATTATAGTGGAAATAAAACAACTTGCAATTGAAAAAAAGTAACAAATGATTCATTTAACCCAAAGAGAAAGGTATCCAACAACCTTGGAAAAAGTTTCCTTTATGTATACATTCAATAAAGTATGTCTTACCCAAACCCAGGTAAGCCCTCAATTAGAAGATTGGTATCTATCTTGCTATCCCCGGAAGCCCTTGATTTAGATTGAAATTGGAACCCTTATCTTCCAAACCCAAAAGCCCATGATTTAGAAGGAAATCAGATCCTCTGTCTTCTAAACCCAGAAGACCATGATTTAGAAGGAAATTAGAACCTCTCTCTACCAAACCCGGAAGCCCACGTTTAACACAACCAGAGTCTGCACAAAGAAAGTCTAAACAAGTTGTTCCCACCCAAACAAGTTGTTCACTACATCCACATGAATCACTAAGAGTTGAAAGAGAATCTCTCTCTAGAAAACACTTCATAGAATTTATCAAGTTCATCCACTCTCTAAAATGTAGTCGATGTGTCTCTGATTTTGAGCTCATTAAAATAAACTTGTATTTATTGGCAAAGCTTCCCAACAGTCGACTCCTCACCAATGGTCATATTTTCCATAAATTTCATAGGGACCTAGACATGTGTCAAACATACAATGGTCAGTTTGTAACATATTGTACGACATAGTTTCAAGTAAGAAACAATGTTAAGTTAAAGATAAATGTTAAGTATAAGATAACATGGAATCCGATAATATTGGAATGATACATTATAAAACACTAATAATATTACTAAAAATGGATTCTTAAGAAAAACATTATCAAGAAAATAGATTCAAATGTAAAAGAATATCGGATTGAAAAATCAGTATCACATTTATTCTGGAATAGGAATCATAAAATAGGAATGACTTATACAACAGAATCAGAATTAAAAAACAGAATGAATTATACAACGGAATCAGAATCACAAAACAGAATAACGTTTTCACAAGATTTGGAATCACAAAATAGAATCAATTTTGCACTAGATTCATAATCACATAAAATAATCACATTTTCACCGAATTCAGAATTACAAAGACAGTATCACTTATACACCAGATTCAATATCCCAAAGACGTATCACATATACCCCAGATTCTGTATCATAAAAATGGTATTAATAATATGTAAATATAATATAATGGAAAAAAATAATGAAACATCTGTAAGTATAACAGAATGAAAAATCGTAATGAAAAATCTGTAAGTATAACATAATGACAATTCCAAATATTAATAAAAAACCGAACTTAGAAAAAAGAATAGAACATAAGAAAACATGTTTGTGATTTTTAAAACAGAAAACCATAAGGAATGGAGATATCATAAGATAACCTTATTGAATCAACATACTATTTTTAACCAATAAATTATATTGTACATGGCTTGGAAACATTTTTTGAGAAACCATGTTAAAACTATGTTATATGCATCTTCTTAAAAATGTCATCCATTCACATGATTTAGACTAATCATGTGTCCTCCCCGCATGGTTTACTATAACCGTGAGACAAGAACATTTTTTTTCAAAAATTTGGTTTCCAAGATTAGAATGTGCCCCAGAAACCCCTAATACATTTACTAAAACATTAGAAATCGATATTACGTTCCACATAATAACCAAGGATAAAATTTAAAGGATCCAAAACTGGTAAAAAATAAGTATCTTACGGTTTCATCCCTTAATGGATATCATTCGGAGTTCACCTTACAAGGGTGGTGAAACACAATATATCAAACATTCTAGCCACTGGGAATATACGTAGGCCTCCAAATCACAAGTCTCATCTAGAACACGGTCGTTCTACCATATGGCTCGTACCAGAGGGACAAACATGCCTCAGAGAGCCTTTAATCCCCTATCAATGATGCCTATAGGATACTCCTAAAAAGAACAATTAGAATCATTATCATCATCCTTGGGATCAAAAGTTTGGGATGGGTTGACATGATAATGTAGAAGTTGTGAAATGTGGAAGAACAATTTCATAGCACAATACCACTGACGTAGTAACAACTGATAGGTTTCCAGCCCGATTCTTTAAAGAATTTCATGTATAATGAGGAGAAAAATTCCCTTGGTTATGTATCAGTATATTCCCAATCATTGGTAATACATATGGGAAAACAAGATTCCTAACCTCGAACTCTAGATGAAGTTAATGGATATTGGCATAAGATTTATGTGTAGACTGAACACTAGTCATATGCTTCTGGACTAGGTGAACATACTCTAATATCTCCGACACGAGAAAATAACCTTGTAGGGAAACCATACCTTTCTTTATCCAGAATATGGGTGAATGGAATGGAAAACCATATATGGTCTCAAAAGGATCCGTCTAAATTGTTGCATAAATGTTGTTATTATAGCTGAAATAAATAAGTGTGATATAGTTCTCCCAAGTACCACCAAAATAAAGTACACATTCTTTGATTATCTCCCCTATAACTTGTATCATCTATTCTAACATCTAATTGATCTAATGGTGAAAATATGGGATCTGAAACACGGGTGTAACCATATATTTCAGAAAGCACTGCTAGAACTAGGATGTGAAATGAGGATCCCTATATGAAATGATAGTACGATGGTCCCCATGTAGTCTCATGATTTAGCAGACATGTAGTCTTCCCACCTCATCAACAAATAATGTTTCAAAAATTGTAATGAAGTTGGATTCTTTCATTAGATAGGCAATAACTACACATACCGAGTCACTACCACTCATTGTCCTAGGTAAGCCAACTACGAAATACATAGAAATATCTCTCCATTTACATTTCGGGACAAGAATTTTTTTTACCTAACCTTAAGACCTCTTGTGCTTCACCTTCACCTACTGATAGGTGGATCACCTAATGATAAATCCTTCTATATAACTCTTCATCCCATGACACCAACATTGGAATATCATATATTGATAAATTTTTGGAGATTATTGGATGATCATCCCACTAAAATGCATAAGAATCATGCATTAACTCTTGTCTTATATCTATAATAACCCGGATAATCCCACTGATAAACCATATTTCATATCTATAGATACAGAAATTTGGAGGAGGGTTATCTCCTGATATACTCTTAAAGAGAACTAGGACCTCAAGATTTGAAAATTGAATACCCTTCACAATATCAAGGAAAGAATAGGGAACTTTCAAAACATATAGGTAATACTTATTATGACTATCATAAAACCCCAAATATATCTCAAAATAGATGGACATTAAATTTAATTCAAAACTGGCTTCCCATACGTCCAACTCATAATTTTTTTGACTCATCACGTTAGCAACTATTTTTCAATTTACGAGCACATAAGTAATCTCAAAATAAAATGACGGAATATATTTGATCCATCATAACTGTGTAATATTGAATTCAGGTTGTGGTAGGATATACTTGAGGATATTATATTATGTCTACATCAAAAATCGCTCACCAAACAGACTATGTCATCATAAACTTAAGGCATTGAAAAAAGTTTATAGCTCAAGGCTATGCATCAGTTAATTTATTTCATGACTTTTCAACTAACATGATCCATATGCAATAACCATGTCCTCCTACATCATGAAATCTCTTAGTTCAATGCTTGATGTATCTCATAAAATTATATAACCTCTTACAGGTTCTAGAAGAATTAGGATATTTTCAAGGAAAATCCTCCCATATATCTCTGTAATGGCAATCTTGTAGGCTTATTACGACAGGAACATAACTACCTTCATTATAAGGATAATAAAAGGTTAAACACTGAATGATAAGTCCTTTATGAAATGTGTATAATATCCACCCATCCCTATGAAACTCCATATATCTAAAATTATTTTAGGGTTCTCCTAGGACACAACCACACTCACTTTTATAGGTAAATATAGACTCTTGAATATGACTTTATATAACCCAAGAAATGATCTTTGTCGATCCAGAACTAGCAATTAGTAGGCTTTGCCTAAATTTGATTATCTCTCTATGAAATCTGAATGATCTGAAGGTGCTTTTAATGGTTGCAATGAGTGTGAGAATACACCGAGATGACATCCACAAAGACTAGAAGAAAATAATACATATTTGGGAGGAATACCCTATTCAAAAATTCCAGGAAAATAGAGGGAGCATTCATAAGACTGAAGCAAATAACTTGGTACTTATATGACATATACCTGCTACTGAAAGATGAATAAGGTTTTTATAATGGTGAGACGCACACCTGAAGACAGGATGATCTCATATCCCCCATGGTGAAGACCCTAACTCATCATATCTGGTCAAAGAGATCATCTATTCGATGTAGTTGATACCAATTTATGACCGTAATATGGGAATAACTATCTATAATCCAAACATCGACATAGGGTCACATCCTTCTTATAGCTGAAATGTATTGGAGACCCCCCATGATGAGGTGCTAGATCATATGAAACCTTTGGAATCCCTAACATCTAACTAATGTTTGATCTCATAGAGCTCAGAAGGATCCATTATATACGGTGGATTGTACACTGCAGATGATCCTAGAATAAGATAAATATTAAAATCTACAACCCTCTCAGGAAGAAATCTGGAAATTTTATTAGGAAGAACATCATTGATATGATATAATTCTATAGGTATTTCAATCTGGCCAAAACCTTGATCATCTATGATGATATTGGAAATCTAGGTGGTCACCCCACCTATCCCAAAATGATATGTTTTAGCTCTGCTATCCTAGAAATCCCACTCAACCATATATGGATAAATTATAATTTATGTTGATATAAACCGTACACTTATATAATATAATTATACTATAGTTTGAATTAGAACAAAGATATCCATCCCATGAATGACATTGAACCCTGTGATCATGAAGAAAAAGTGGTCCCATAAGAATAGGTAACTACCCAACTCAATGGGGAAGTCCCTATAATGGTGTATCACCTGTAATACTAAACCTATTTTGGCATCATGGGTCATTACACCATAGTATCATTACATTTCCATACCAAGGATTTCAATGATAGATAAAGAGATAAATGAGTGTGAAGAATCAATATAAAATAATGTGGATAATATAGTGTAGGCTACCAGAATAGAACCATGTATTGTAGATGGTTCCACGACATGATCCTTAGGTATTAACTGTACTACCAAGATTAAAACTATTTTTCTAGAGATGGTGGTAATCTTGGGTCTAGCTACTACATCCACGACCATCTCCTCAACAACACCTATCTGTGCTACTCAAACTAACCACCTAACACGACATAAAATAACCGTCCCATTAAGGTGGAATATGTATGGATCCTCTTTTACTTTAAGATAATGGAATGGTCTGATATAAATGCTAATGATTCTTCATAAGGATGGAAGCCCAAAACTCCATTGGGTATCTATCAAACTAATGATTTTAATTCCCTATACAGTCACACTAGTGATACACTATAGTTCTACCAACATTGGTATATTGGATTCCACTTCTTTGACTAGAATCATCGGGGAATGCTTCCAGACACCAGAAGAACCACTGACCTGACACAACACTAGTCCTCTATGGCTGGTACTATCACTGTCCCTCAAGTTGTACTGAGAGATAAGAGCCTGATTTACTATATTAGAAGAAACATGTAGAAAAAAATCACCTCAGTATTAATGGAATAACAGAGCCCATACTCAAAAAATCTATCACATGAAAGGTAACCACCAACTAAAAGGAGTGGAAATAACGGGAACTATGAGTAATGAACTGAATAAAACATAACTGAAATAGAATACATCTCGAGATGCCTGAACACTCTATCTATATTATCTATCAACATCTAAGGGATGAAATTATTATAAAAGGTAGTCTAGAAATAAGTCCATAACATAACCCTATGGAGACCAGGATAAATTATCACATCCCACCAGTGCTTGGCCGAATCAAGTAGTATGTTTTACCATCCTATTTAGAGGTGTATATAAATGATCAAATATAGACCTGGTAATATAGCAATCGTTGTGGTATGAATTTTGAGTTAGGGTCTGCCACATCTAGATCATGTTCATCTCCACCTTCCTGTCATATGACATTAGGACGTCATGGTGGAATTTGTCTATAATTTGTCCAAGAACACTCCTCATATCACGATTTAAGCATATAGATTGGAATGCTTATGAAAGTTAAACATAATAAATGGCTCACTACCTAAGGTATGATACCCCATATTCCCACTTAGATTACTAGATACCAGTGTGTGATTATATATTAGTTTTACGGGTTCCAATATATGAAGGGTTAATAGAAAATTTCCTCATCATTTACTAGAATGTTTTTCCGTTCATTTAACAATTAATTACTAGGTTGAATCCTTTGCCTTACATAAACATGAAAATTTGGGATAAAGATGTGAAACCATTTCACTTTTATATTTTCATTTTCATAAAACATATATCAATGTTATTTTGATATGGAATGTAGGTGCCTATGATGGTGTATGTAATAATGATCTCTACCGTCATATAATTTAGAAAAGGATTAAATGAAATATTCATTAAAAATGATAATCAAAAACACCAAAAAGTGTGTGCGTCACACAATGGTGATATGATATCAACTGTTAGAGGAAAAATAAGAAAAAAAATTATAATTAAGGAAACTAAGACTTTAACCCTAACATGGGTTCATAACTCCCAAGCATATTTTATGGCCAAATATGAAGAATTCAAAATATCTTGATTATTGTCTCCAAATAGTAATGTAAGAATGAAAAAACCCCTATGATACAACTTTGTGATAACCCAGAACTAGATTTCACATAAGAGGTTCTCTGAGCATGGTGGACCACATGGTCTCAAGCGCAAATCCCTGAATTCTAAAGGCTTTCGACAAGAATAAAGGACCAAGGGAGTGTCCATGGAGGGAATTTTCAATAATTAAAATAGTGTACAATATAATATACTTATAAACAAAGATAAATAGTGGAATAAAATAGAAAATGCAAAGAACATTGGAATGGGAGAATGATAACAATTACTAAAATAACTGGAATAACATGAAATAACTGATAATTATATATGTCATGTCAATAGAAAACTGGAAAACATGTATGAAAAGTAGCAGACATACATGAATAAAATAATGTAGAATATATATATATAGATATATATTATCCCAATCATCTGAATTTACATGTCAGTCATTTATTACGAGCTCCGTCATAGAAAATCAATAAATCAAGTGTCTGATGCATTACACTTCACTTTATCCACACCTGCGTAGATGTAATCTAGCCAGGGTACGAATCAACATCTGGAGAGGGTGTGAGATAAATCTCACTGGTCCACCACCAATGGATTCTATAACATCTATCCCATTTAATGTAAATGTAACAATGTGATGGTATCTATATATAAATTAATGAAAAAAATTTCACTAAATTCCCAAGTACCTTATTCTTCCCTTGAATGGAGTCTAAACTTTTAAACATATGGATAGATAAAAAATTTCCAATTTATATTAATAGGTCTCAAGAGGCATAGCCAGAACTGACATCACCCCATGATAATATAAATAATGAAGCATCCACAATGTTATAAAGAAACCTTAATTAATTATTAATACAAAGTGGTTCCACTATATTCACCAAGGAAACCTAGACCTCATGGTTAGCTAACATAGTAGTAACGAATTCCTACAATTTCTTAAGAGTGAAATAAAAGGATTATCATCTATTATATTCCCACATTAACTTTTCTCTCTAATTATAATGAATTTATTCAAGGTAAAATAGGAGACACAATGTTATTGAGCCCAAGGATCTATCAAAGGCACATTTTTTCAAACTAGATACAAGGATTTTATATGAGTCATATTATAATAATAATTATGGGATCCTATATTTTCATAATAGACATCCAAATGATGAAATGTATTAGGTTATGGGTTGGTCTGACCCCGAAGAATCTAGAATAATTGAATTATAATGATGTTATCATGTACCCATTTAATTCTCTCAAAAATCCATGACCTAACACATGTCAAACAAGACTATAATGATGTAAATATTCACTTGGATAAAGAGTCACCATAAATTTAATTCAGTATAATTAATTTGGTAATATGATAAATATTCCATTCACAAATTCACTTGATTCATTACATTACATTAATTAGTTTGACAAGGCCAAGTAATAAGAAATATTTTAATTAAAACCATGAAATTCATGTTTAGTTAATAAGGTTCTCTCCACCAACTTCCATATACATGGAACAATTTAGTAAATATGACCAAAAAAACATTCCACCACATTTAATAATGTTATATAATATAATTAAGTACGATTTCCATATTATCATTCAATTAATTAAATAAATTTAGTTACATACCATAGGTAGATTAATTGGAAGTGAAAAGGTACAATATATTCAAAATTTCATGATTCAACATGAAATTAATATAAGGACGCTGACCATTAGTGTGGTCAAGCTCAAAACAAAACTGAACGGTGGCTCAAAAGTGCCAAAAGAATAAAAATACAATTATGGAATATTACCATATATGTGGTGTTAGGATTTTTGGATGTATCCACAAAAAATCACATTTATGGAAAGATAATAAGTTTATAGTTCAAGTGAGTAGAATCATGTAATATTAATTCATAAAATGGCTCTTGCTAAAATCTACAGGACCCACATGTAAATTCCAAATCAACGAACAAGAGGGATGGGATATAAAACACCCACCTAGTACTCTTATAACTAGACTCATCCAATATTAGCCTCTTATTCAACTTGATTCAGATTGGATGTATGAAAATTTTAAAAACTCTTACACCAAGATAACTAGTTCATGAAAAAGATATATGAAGGATGACTCAAACAGACTCGTTTACATTCCATTGCACATCCAAAATGATGAATAAAAGAAAAAAATGTTACAATGTGAAGGATATCCCTTGATTTATAGTTTGGGGTTTCAAAATATCCAAAATGGGAGAAAAATGATGTTCATCCTGCTGCAGAATAGATTAGGGAATAAGGATTGGGTTAGTTAGATCATTAGTGGTAAAAAATTAATATTACCCAAAAATTTTCATTGGTAGGGTTTGGCCGAATAGTTTTTAGAACCATGCGTTATCCATGAATGGGTACCTTGAGAATTGGGGAAATCCAATAATCCACCTACATGGTTTGAGACACCATGTGCCAACCATGCGATATGGATCTTCCTGAAAATGCAGGCCTGCCACATTGTTTAGAATAACTATTCTCTTCCCCACATAGTTTACTAGAACTATGACACATTACTAGTTTTCACAATGTATTGGATTTTTGGATACAAAATATCCTTCAAACACCTTTATGGTATTCAAAAATCCATTAGGCATCCATATTCAACACTAAAAAACGAACTAGACTGAAATTTAAAGGGTCTGTACTTGATTCGTAAACTAAGTTCTTAAACATGGTCTATAAGAATGTTTTTTATATTCCAAATATAATAGGTACTTAGTTAATAATTCTAATAGGGGAATTAAGTCAAAAAAATTCTTCTAAAGGGAAGTTATGGAATTCCAAATTATAGTCTCATCAAACGACTCTACACATTAGTTAATATTTATAAAATTTTTCATGGACTTATTTTATCATTATATCTTATTTGGTAATTTCATTTGTATGACGAGGGAATATTATTTATATAATCCTATTATCATAAAACAATAACTTTTTTTCTAATATTTTTTAAATTTATTTATAATTAGATGTGACCCCTTTCCCAATATTCCTATAATTTTCTTCATAAGTGGGTGTGTTTTCTCATCATAAGTTTATGTGTGATGAGTTAATTCCATACCATTATTATCTCATTTAGTTTATTTGAATGTATAAAATCATCACAAAAGAAATAATCATCTCAGTGATAAGGGAATACTTTCATTTTCTTGAGTCATAACTTGTGAAATGATTATGATGGGATATATTCATGTTTTTTTTGAAAATTACTATGTGATAATTAGTTATATATATAGTGGGATAATATCATATATAGTTATTTATGTGGGTTACTTGGATTATTTAATCAAATTACCCAAATATTCCTAAATAATAATTTTTTTGGAACTATTACAGATTCAAATCAACACCATAGTTGGGATTCGTATTAATTTCTAAACATGACATGTCTGAAATAAATCATACAGGGAAATATATTTTCATATTTTGTGAATAATTTTAACTATGAAGGATATAATACTACCTGGATATATAATAGTAACATAAAATTTATTAATAAAAGTTTAATTAATTTAACATCATTTATCAGCCTATAATTTTTGGAATTACAAATACCCCCTGCCACACCAATTGTAAATAAATTATAATAATCTATTTAAAAAAAGGGGGAACTGTCACAAAGGATTCAACTTGAATGATATCATAAATTTCATAATATTGAAGTTTACCTTTTAATGTTGATAAGAACTAATTTTTTTCTATTGATATGATTCGGTTGTTAAGGGTGGTTTAATAAAGAATCAGTTGTTCAATATTTTCATATAAAAAACAAAATTAACAAAATAACAAATGACTAAATTCATACTAATATAAAAACCACAGTCCATTAAAAAATAATATATTTTTCAAATTAATTATTAAAACAGTAGTTCAAAAATAATATTGTTTTCTGATCCCATATAACCAACATGATAGTCTAAATTATTTGACCATAAAATTTAATATTTCATAAATCATATTATAATGTCATCTTAGTGTAACCAAAAATGAATGTGCTCAAAAAAGTTTAATATATATATTGTCGAATGGTAAATAATATGGAACAAATACTAAAAGAAATTATAACCCTTGATATGAATTACCAAACCCCTATTTCTCAATATCCAATCACCAATATTGATTTTGAACTAAACTTGGGTTTTATTTATCTTCTTCCCCATATCAATGGCCTATCTGATGAGGATTGTGATCTTCACCATATATGTTTTTTTAGTATAATTCATTACAATGAAACATCATGGATTTTATGATGAACTTACCAAGTTGATAATATTTCATTCATAATTGGTTTATGCCTCAAAATATGGTATTTAATACATCCTCATAGTTCTATGAATTTATGGAATGACATGAAGATATTATTCATTGAATAATTCTTCAACACTTCTTGAACATGCCACACAAATAATATTATTCTTAGATTTTATTGTCTCCAAAATGAATCACTCCATGAATACAGTGGTAGGTTCAAAAAATTTATTGAAAATTATCCTCACACAAAAATCCCTTATGAATTCAAAAAATTATTCTTCTATAATGGTTATTTGAAATAGATTGAATAATCGTTGATGATAAATGATTTCGTTATGAGGAAGTCAATATGATAGAAAATATAATGAATCTAATTAGAAACATGGATGAAAACATGAATCAATTCTATACATGAACACATTATCATGAAAAAAATCCTATGATAGTTAAACTATAAAACTAAAAAATGATAGATTTGGTTACTCATATTACAATGAACAAAAGACTGCTGGTAGTGCCTACCATATTCCATATAACAAAATGGAACTATTGTGGTTAATAATTTTTTTGGGTTATCTTCAATATTTAGATATCATAGAGTTTAATTTCATCTTCTATGATGTCCCAATGAATTTTTGGAGTAAGATATAGTAGGTTGTGTAGTGACAATGTATGGACACACCGTAGATGCTTCCAATGACATTTTTGTTTTTGATGAGGGTAAAAGGCTTTTCCCTAGATTGGTGGGTTGTTCATTAGTCACTATCATATATGGATGTTCCTAATTTTTTTGGTATAAATCCATAATGTAGATTATAATTGAACCATTTAGGGTCATGGTGTCCTATTGAGGAGGGGGTTCATTCCGTTTAAAATTCCACAATGGTATGGGGACCACATGATAGCTAAGGAGTGTCATATTATGGTGAGGGGTCCATGAATATGCATATGATGTGGAGATGTTGTGCTATGTCTTTGTTTCTTAGAGAACCAATAGTAGCTTCCTTAATTTATGAACATCCTATACTATAATCTCCAAATCTTTTATAAATGAGATTCCCCTATAAATACATTCTTTACTAATAAATGTAGTTATATAAAAAAGCACTATATTTCATTTTATATTGTGTGCTGATATTACAAGACCAAGAATCATAAAAAATGTTGATAGTATATAAATTTCACATTGATTGTTGATATTAGTGAATACTATGTGTAATGATAATATCTAATTGGAATAGAAGAAGAAATGATGGACTCTATTAGTTGGATCATTCAATATAAAAGAAATTTATCAGAAATCCCAAGGGATATGAAATCTCTAGGTTTTCCAATTGATTGATTCTGATAAAATATTAAACTAATAAAAATGTATACCACTTATAAGGGAAGATCACAGTTATTAAGATCAAAACCCAAACCAAATTCCCTAAACCACCCCAAGATACTTCCACCATTACAGACCTTACCTATAGGGAATACCATATGGTAAAATTGGGTTATGTATATAGAAAATATTATAAATTAAAATAAATGATTTTTAATAAAATAATAATAATATTTTACACAATTATGTTATTATGTCATATATATATATGATTAAATTATGAGTTTGAAAAAAACAACTGACATGGGGAAACTGAAATTTTATTTTTGGTATGTATATATTTTCTACTAAACGCCTCTTTTTTTAAAAATTTCTAAACCTATAAATTGATGTTATTTTAACAAAATATTCTTAATAAACAAAATTTAATTATTATTTTATTATATTAAAATTTTATAATATCTAATGATAATATTATAAGGGTGGGAAATATATCTGTAAAGTAAAAACTAATAATCTAAAGTAAATAATTATATTTACATAATTATATAAATTTTTATATTTGGAAAATTAATTTTTTAAAATTATAATTATTTTTGATATCATGATGTTGTAATTATCCAATGGTTATATTTTAATAATTTTCACCTATAGTTTAATTATATAGTAAATATTCTCTACTGTATAAATATACGATATGTATTATGAAAACATAATAGCCTAAAATGATATAATAAAAACAATAAATGCAAAAAATTGAAATATATATACTTATTATTAAAATAATTTGTATTTTAAGTTATTTGATTAATTTTTCCATCCAATAATGAATACAACATATACAATGTTATGTGTTATGTCTGTAAACACATTTCTTCATGAACGTGACTCATCTCATCATAAAAAATCTAATTTTCTTAAATATTTTCATTAAATAATAATATATTACAGATAATATCTCTTTGGAAGAATACTAGGTATGTTTAGAGGTTATTAAAATTTTATTATATATATTCAAATATAAATTCATAATTAATAAAAACATCCCTTTATTATCCTATGAATTCCCAGCCATCCCTTGAGTACACTGTACTAAAATCCCATTAATCATGAATTCCATCTATATATACCTATATTAATCCATGTCAATTTTTTTATCATTTTCTTAAGAATCACCTTAAAATATTTTATGAGAAGCCCTTCAAGATAAGGGATCCTAATCCACGACCATTTTTAAATTTAATAATTTAGTATTCATAATATTGATTTCATATTTTTCATTCCTTGATTTGTTTTTTCACATCAATATTCTATCATTATTAATCTAATTTAATCAGAGGCCACCATTCTATCTCATAAAAATTACACATATCCTAATGTACACACTTTATTCTACTAAAATTATCCGATTAATTTTCATTCTCAAAATTTTAATTCGGAATACCCATTCTCATTTTAAATAAAGAAGATTCACTTAGTTGTAATTATCCTACATTGTTTGGGTACGTAATTGTATGTGAACGAAACTCCATAATTTTGGGCTTAAAAGTGATGAATTTAAAGACTGAATTATGATCTATATCGATAAAAAAATGCATTTAACTAATCCCAATATTAGTGGAGTTCCTAGGATTATATTTCCCTCAAATTAATTGTGTAATTTTTCATCTCATGTGGTACCATGTATAGTGAATATTTCATTAGTATAATAACACTATGTTATTATATGTCAAATGTTATACTTGGATTATGTTTATGATATCATGATTTATATTCTTATACATTCCTATAAGGCCTTGATGTTATCATCGTATATCTTTATTTGATGTTAATGTTTTTAATTTTAACCATATTATTTCTACATTATATACAAATTAACACACATATAACACACTTATCATTTCATTCCTTGAGTATTCCCATGATGTAAATTATAGATCATATATTTCCAATGTACTCCCCCCACGTTAACCCATTCAATTTAATAAGATCAATATAATTTTATTTATTTTATGGAGTTTTTTTAAAAAATTAATCATATCAGTATTTTTGAGAATTATGATATGTATCTACCGGCCTAATAAATATTTTCCAGTAAATTATTATACATTTAATGGAGTGTAAAATTTTGTGAAAAATCATTAAATAAAGAATATAAAAGATTTGGTTTGTCGTGGTTGGTGTCAGGGGATGGTATAATTATTTTTTGGGATTCAGATTACAAAATGAAAGATAAAAATATTCAAATAAATCAAAACATAGGAAAAATTCTTTAAATTTTTAGAAAATATAGTGTGATAGGATTCAATGAAACCAAATTATTGGTTGAATACTAAATAACGATGTGACTTTTGAATAGATATTCTTTGGAGTAACAGACCTTAAAAGAGTGAATGTGTAATTACCCAAATTTTCACCTACTGTATATCATTGAATCCTTACTAAAAATATATATTTACATACCTGATGGATATGATTTAGTGAATTCATAATCTTGTTATGAGCCATTATGCAGAAAACAAAGTGACTATGAAATTTAATTTTAGGAAATATGTCATTGATAATGTAGATTGAACCCAATAAATTAATATGTTAATGAATATATATAATCTATATGTCAACCATTTAACATTAATATATTATCATTAATATGTTGAAATAGTTTTAAAAATATCATATATATATATGTCTATTTTCATTGAAACAAATTACTATAAGTATAATAAAATAGTGAATTGTTGCCTTATTTTCAATGTTTCCTTGAAATCATTCATTTCTGGAAAATTGAGTACATATATTCCAAAACCATGTCAAAAATGGAAGAATAATTATCTATTCTAATGTATATTGGTATACTTATTCCATTTCAAGATTATATTTTCTCCAATAAAAAAAACTCTATGTTGAAATTCACACCCAAACATGTTTTACTCCTTTTATTATAATTTTATTATGTAATAGTTATGGATAAAAAATAAATATATATAGAAAAAATAAATTTATAAGGGAATTAAATCAATATATGTGTCATGAATCCCTCCTAATATAATAATTGTGCATGGAGGATAATTAATAACCATTTTAATAATGATGCCATGAATGGATATTATTTCCTAATTAGTATGTTTATCATGATCAAATGATTAATATTTAGGAAAACCTCAACCTTGATGAAATACCCAGTATATGGGAATATAATGATGAGTTTCTTGAATAAATGATGTTTTTCCTCCAATATAAGTTTATGTGTCTCAATCAAACATATATCTATGGATTTTCCAATATCATAGACTCTATATAGAATATTTCCTAGAAAAAATCAATTTCTAAGGAAGAAACTATGAGATAATATTGATAGAGGGTTAATATTCAATATTGCTTCTCCATAGGGGGTGTCATTACTTTTCAAGATGAATAATGGTTGGTTAATGAACCACTTTATTGATTATCTTGATCACAAAAAAGTCCTGATAAATAAAAAGTATACTTTTCTCTATTTTGAAAAATAGTTCGACAAGCAATGTTGATACTAGTACCTCTCTACTATTAATCCATGGTAGAATTTTTTTCTTATAAAGGAATATAATTAGGTTATAACAATTAATTATCTTCATATAAGTTAAATTCACATTGAGTTAAATGTGATTCCATTTAGGCACCAAAATTCATAAGACTTAATACAATAATTAATGAATATAGTATTTAGGGATTACCTTACTGAATTTATGGTATTATTTATAGATGATACTATAATAAACACTAAAATCACTTGTGGGAATAATTATAATTCTAATGTGGTGTTGAATTCCTTATAGAATGAAAATTTCTATGAAAATTTTAGAATATGCATGTTTTGGATGGATATAGTAAAATTCAAAGGCATGTTAAATGTAGTAATCAGATAAGTGGATAATTAAATGAAATAGGTTATTGAATGATGTCGTATACCTATATTTCTGATGGAGATATATTGTTTCCTTTTACTGGATGTGTTACACTATGAAATTTGGAGGATCTTATTATGTTTACAAATCTTACTAGCAAATATAACATGATTGTGAGTGATATTTTCCATGATTAATGAACATGAGGAAAGAATTAATGATTAAAATAAACGTTTGATCATTTCCCATGTGTTATCATTACCCATAAATAGTGAATTATTTTTTATCTATAGGGATTTATTCAAATGAATTTTTCTTACACATGAAAATTTTAATATATTATTCCTCATACAATTTAATGATCCTTGAGAACAAATAACAACCACATTACATGGAAGTTTATTTAGTAATCTTTTCATTGAAGATTTGGTGACCTTATTTCTATGTGGAAAAGTTTCTAATATATAAATAACATAAAATCCATAATTATATATTTAAATTTTTTTTATAAGTGATAATTATGATGGTTAGATTTGATCAATGATTATTATTGTTGAATCCATTACCATCGGGGGATGGTGAAACATGTGGAAGTTTATATGAGTAGAAAGGACCTCATAATCCTATACATGATGTGGAATGAAATATATGCAATCATAAATAACATGAAATGCATTGAAACATGAATTAATAAAATAAATTCATCATACATTTCCCAATTAACATATTTTCCATTATCTCCAGAGAGGATCATGGAGTCCCCAAAATCAACGAGATGAAACAGATGAATGTAGAGAATATTATGAAGTAAAAATTTTCAATATATGAAGGTATATTGGATGGATTATGGACATGTGTATCACCAAAACCATAATATAAGAGTTAATGTAAATATTTTATTTATATGTCATTATTATCAATTCATCTAGGAATTAATAATATCTATAGAGACCTAATGAAAATCGCTTTATGGGCTTACATGAAATGGGATATTGTAGAACTTGTATCTCAATGTATAGCATCCCAACATGTGAATGTATAATTAGGGAAGTATAATGGTAAAATTAACATTTACCCATTCTATTATAGATAAGGGAGAACATAACCATATATTTCATCGTAGGTAACCTTAGGATATATGAGGAAAATAATTTCATATGGGTGATATTTGATATCATTACAAGGATAGAGATTATCATTCAAATCATGTATGATTTCTCTCTTGACCAACTCAAAATTATATAAAAAAGATATATGGAATGATTTAATGAAGTACTACAATACTTTATATATGATTTAGATCTATGATTTACACATAGGTTATGTCCAAGAAATCAGTAATAATTTGGTTTAATATAGTGTTTCATTAATGATTACCAATATCCGATGGATGGTCAATATGAGAGAATATTTGTACTCTATTATATATAGTATGACCAAGTGCATTGACCTAATGGCCCGAAGTCCTTCTTCTTTACTTCATTATATATAATTCCCCTTTTAAGGGTTGAAGGGGAACCCGTACATGACCCATAGGCCCAAGGCATAAGGCCCGACTGACTCGCATTACATGACCCGAAGGCCTAGAGGCATACCATGCCCAATACATGACCCATAGGCCCAGACCACTTGAACTGGGCCTCCCTAGATTCTGTGTCATTTGATCACCTATCTCCCCACCTTGCATTGCTGATCAGCTAGCATTTCCCTGTACAAAGTTGCACGGTGCCTAGTCCCGATGAAGGCTGCCATACCCTATCATTCATCCAATCTAGTTTGCTGTGCATCTGGTGGATGCTACTCTTGTTGCTCTGATCTACTTGTGGGGATTATATGACCATGTGCATTGGATTTTAAATTATTTTCACATCATAACCATCCCTTAGTGGAGTTCCCAAGCAACAAATTTTTTTATTATTACATTAAAATGATACATTTTTAAAATAACTATGAGAAGATGAGTTTTATTGAACTATTCTAGGGTTAAATTTGTATAGTTGAATATGATAGTAAATATACATATACATGATTTAATAGAGCTATTCAGAACAATTTATAACTAAATTAAATCTAATAAAAGTTAACAAAAAATATTCAATCCTTGATGAGACAATGAGTGTGTGGTTGGAGAAAAAGTGTTCATTTTAATATCTCTATTTTGAAAAATAATGTTGTTTAAAAAGAATGGAAAACTTATTCTAAGATATATTATCCCCTATGAGATCCATAATCACGTCATATATATATATATATATATCATATTTTATATCACTCCCACCCAACTTATTCAAGTATGTGGTATGTTATTATTTACCTCTTTAAAAATTACATACCATACTCCTCAATTATTTTGAATATAGTCTTTCTATACCAGCCCTTTGGATTATTATATATTAAGGGTTATGATATTTTCTAATTGACATATAAGGATGATGTGATGGCCATAGAATGTAGGATAATACACAATGAATCTAATTCATCAGGCAAACCCATGGTTTTGAAATTTATAAGAATTTACCCTGAATAAAACCACAACAATAATAAATATCTATAACATGTGTGAAACCATTTATGAGTGATTTTCAATCCTATAAAAATCACATGCCATACCATGTTCCTTGAAAAACCCAATAAACATCATGAAATACACACCAAGCACATTGGGCATACTATTTCTTGATAAGGGATTATGTATTTATACCCTAATAGTATAAAATGTTATATTTTATTTTAATTAACATACTAATTATAATTTTTCCATTTTCATTTATTCATCATATTTATATATGTGATTAAAATATTAGTTTGATAAAATTTAGTTTTTGATATGAATAAACTGAAACATTATTATATATATATATTCAATTAAATGATTATTTATGACAAATATCATTAACTTTTAAATAAATATTATTTCTATGAAGCATTATTTTAAATAAAATTTATTTAAATAGATATTAAAATATAATTTAAATTCTTTGAATGTAATTTTTATAAGGTTGAGGAAGTCGTTGGTGTGATAAAAACTAGTATTTTAAGTAAATATGTATTTTTATTTGAACGTATTCATTTTATATTTAGAAGATTTTTCTGGTTAAAAATATTATATTTATTATAATAATGATTTAATTATACAATTGTAAAATTTTCATTTTTCTCATATAACTGATATATTTGTTATATATTAATTGTGTTATAAATAGAATGAATGTATTATAATATCACAATACCCAATAAGTGATTTAATAAATAATAAAACTGTAATACATTTAAAAATAATGAATAACAAATTAAAATTATTTTTTTGAGTTGATTTAATTAGTTTTACAAAAAAATTGAATCATAAAAAACATATATTATATTATAGATTTTGGAAATAAATTCGTTATGAACATGACTCACACACACAACATTCAAAAAAATTAATTTATATAGTTTTGTTAATAGGGTAATAAATTAAAAAATAATTATTCTATGGGTGAAATAATGATCAAAGACCATGGTAAGGGTTTTGGTTTTGATTATTTTAATACAGTGATTTGAGAACATAATTTTAGAAATAAATATATATTTCCCCTCTCTTTAGGTATAAATTCCTTCCCAACCACCCACTATTCTTCCCAAAAAACCTATTGACCATGATTTTCTTCTCTGAATACCTCTATAATGACCTTCATAGGTGTTCCCATGATCTTAATATTCTCACTATTTCTTTTAGAAGAAAAACATCATGACAAGGGATCCACATCCCCTTCCTTTATATTGAAGTATATTCGTTATATTGTGTCTTCTGATTTTCAATTTTTCATCTGCTATTGTTTTATTAGGCACTCATTTACTATCATTGGGATTCCCATATTTGTGGATACTACCTTTTCATCTCATTAATCCCTTATATAAGCCTTTATGAACCATCTTTTTATTGAAAGAATTACGCTTTCATATTCCTCTACCAACCTTTATATTGTGAATAATCCAAACTATTATTTATAAAAGGTATTCATCTATTTATATTTAACATTCATTGATTAGGTATATCCATGGATATAAGCTGTGCTCAAACATATTGAGATTAAATGTGATTAATAGAATTGTTATGGTGTATGATATACGTTGAACACAAATTCATGTACATGATTTAGATAAGAAAGGTGCCCAGAAATGATATATCCCCCAAATACATTTGGTAATGCTTCCATTTTTTGAGATACCATTTATAGTGTATAATATTTCCTTCCAAACACTCTATGTTATGATGTATTAGGGGTCATTCATGATTTGTTTTGTTTTCATATTTTATGTAGTTCCCGCATTCCATTGATTCCATGATTTTCTCATTTTATATCATTAAATGATGTTCATGAATATGATTCTAACCCAAATATATTTGAATTACATTTCTC
Source organism: Viscum album (assembly GCA_963277665.1). Classification (NCBI taxonomy): domain Eukaryota; kingdom Viridiplantae; phylum Streptophyta; class Magnoliopsida; order Santalales; family Viscaceae; genus Viscum; species Viscum album. The sequence goes on along the minus strand of OY728131.1, from coordinate 1,095,151,828 downwards.
TTGGCTCACATGTATTTCATTCATCATGTCATGAATTGATTATTTCATTACACTACTGTATAGTTTACTAATTTCTTATATATTTCACCATATTATAATGTGCTGTTTTAGAAGATCAATGGGATTTGAGGGAATTTTGTAAAATATTTTAAAATATTTTTGTTGTATACATTATTCTAGTTATTATATTATGTATCTAAATACTAAAATAAATTAATCTTATTTATACATTGGAATTGTATTTAGTGTATACTCATTTAATAAAAAATAAAATAGTTTTTTATAAATGATATCTGAATTCATTTCCAAACCACATTTATAGTGTCTATTAAATATAGGATCATACTAAGGGGGATTATATAGTGGTCCACAAGGGCATGTTGTAAGGTAGTCCTTCAGAATTTAGAATTTTCACAAAAACATCCTATATAAATATCATACTAAATATATAATGGGATATATTTATTCTTAATTCATGTGTACCAATGTTGAGAGTTTAAGTAACGACCCTCACTACCAATATATTATATTTTTGTCTATTTATCCTTCATTTTACTATGATTCTCCATGAAAATATTACCATTTTCATCCAATCATTATTAACATATACAATGTACTCCAAAATCCCTTGGATTACTTACATTATTAAATAGTAATGTCTAATGGGCTCAAAAATAATATATTAGATAGATATATTCCAATGGATTCAGTTGAATAATTATAATAAAGGGAATTTCAACTCATGGTTGTATATTCTTCATTGGAGGTGAAGTGTTGTTTGATATTAATGCTTTTTAGATGAATGTATTCCTATAAAACATACCTTATAGTTAAATTCATTTAATTGATTTATTTTTAAATGTTTTCAATAAAATTATATATATCATGAATACAAATAATAGTTTGAAACCATTTTTAATTAATTTTACCCATAGAAAATGGGTGATATTGATTGTTTAATATAATGTCAATGTGTGTTTGGTTTCATTTTATTTCAAAATATAAATATGTGTTTGTAGATAATGTTAGTGGAGAAATGACGTTGGAGGTTTTTATAAAATATTCATTATATATTATTTTTATGTTTCCTTTTATTGTTTAATAATTGTTCTTTATTATGATTCAGAATGATTCCATGCAAATTTGGTTGATGATTTTTTGTTTTAGATGTTCTAAACGTTATGAATATATTCATGATTAAATATTTATTTCAAAGAGGGATATAAAGACTAGAATAATTGTGGTAATTAAAAAAGATAACAAGAAACATATCACCATACATTTGTGATCAAATATATTTTCAACATAATGTAAATAGATGTAGAGTCGTAAGATATTGGAATTTATTAAATTGGTTGGGTATATAAAAAGGGTGATGATGAGAATATTTTTTGAAATAATTATAAATGGGAATGAGTACTATGTGTGTTAGTTTCATGACCTAGTAATATTATGATATTATTTGATTGAAAAAATACATTTTATCAAATGGATATGTTTGTTGTTTGACTCAAAATGATTTAGTTGAAGCTACATGTTGTTCGATCCATGAAGTCAAAAAATTTGGCGATATAATGTTCACAAGAGAGAGGATAAAAAATATATTCTATTAAATAGTAGAAACTAATACATAGCATCTAATTATGTCATATACAAAGTTCAAAAAAATAATGTACGATTGGATAGATACATGAAATATCCAATGGATAGAAAAATGTGATGTCATCCGATAGAGGTATGTGAAGGCACTCCATGTAATGATGCGTACACAAAGGTTAAGATAATGATAAATGTAATTAGAATGACGATCATCTAATTGAATTACTAATTTTCATTGGATTGAAAAAACGATGATGATGTACCAACCTAAGCTGTTTAGATATAATGACTAAATAGAGGATTTTGAAGTCATTTATAAGTGGGTTTTTATGAGATAAATAGGTCAAAGATCAGTTTAATGATCCATCAAATAGAGGTAGTATATGTCATCATTTTTTTTTGAATTTATATGATAGAGTAATCATATCACTGGGAAACTAAATGGAGTCCCATTGTATTATTATTGTTTTTGGGTACATATAGTAAGTAATTCTGATGGTGTATCTATAAACAAAAAATTCATAATGAACTAAACCGACATACACTAGACAGTTGAGTTCTACATTTCTTAGCATAAACTATGAATAATCTTAATCAATGGCATTTTTTAGGACATCATTCAATTTTCTCTATCTTTTCATGGTTAATTATTCTTTTTAAAGTTCCCTAACACCGTGTTTGATGAATTTTGAATAAAGCGTATCTCAAAAGAAACTTTCAATTTTTACAATAATGTTCCATAATAATTTAGAATCTTCTAATTATATTTATTTGATATGGAAGATTCCAAATATAATTTTTATTGGTTGGGGATATAAATTTTGGTTCCTACTAAAACATATATAAGAACACCAATATAATGTGATATAATTGTAAAATGAATATTAGGAACACAGTTCATGGGATGATGAACATAATTATATAATATTCATTATTGGAGTTTCACATATTTTCCAACATTATTTGAAAATGAATATTAGAATGAAGAGATTTTAATATAAGATCATTTGATTGTGTTATGTCGATTAAATAGGATTAATTCTATGAGTTGATGATTGAGTTACAAATCTATTAAAGAAGTATAATCAAACTAAATCTTCATAATATTGTGATGGAGGTGAATCATACTAAACTAGCATTATGAGACAAATAATAATATGATGGATTTATCTTATGAAGTTGTCTGAATTAGATAATTCCATAATAAATCACACTAGATATAGGATAATTGTATAGAGACCCATCAGATATGGGGAATATTATATGAAATTGATTGAATGAAAGCTATTATAGATGTTTTCATGTAAAAATAAAGGAAATATCAGATTTCACAAATATATGGATTCAAAATATCTAGAGGATATTTTTTTAAAATAAATTGACTATTGAGAAAGTAATTTAATATAATGAAGATTGATCATAGGTGATGGAACATCAACATTATTTTGAAGAAAGAGAATATCATTTTCTTTAATTGTTTAGAAAATAATAATTAAATAGTATGTAATTGGAGTATATAAATAGTAACTAAATTTCATTGTGGCTATGCATATAACTAGATATAATGAAAAAGAATACAGTTAGTACATTTTGGGGTATAATTTTTTTATAAGATAATATTATTTGGGGTAGAACAAGGGTTAGTTGGATGAACAATTTATGAGGGGTAATTGCTTTCCATGGCTTTGTAAATGTGATCACATAGTTACCAAATAATTGTTTGGTGAATATGAATTATGGAAATATGTGTGTCCTAGTAAATAATCATTTAAATATTGTATAATGACCTCTATTAATAATTAATACACATTAATTGTGAGTTTGATATTTATATCTTAGTTCTTCATAACTCTAACTAGTTTAATAGGTAAGTAATATTTCTATAAGATTTTAAGTCGTGTTATAGTAAAATAAATGTTATCCCTAATTACCCCCCCCCAACCGAGTGAACACACATTGATCAAGAGAATATTAATTTATATTAGGGGTGGTCCTTATTAATGAACAAAATTCCTGAAATGTTGGAGAAAAAAATTTTAATCTTAGGGATAATATTCTTGGGTTATATTACGAGATATATGTAATCAATAAGACATGATATGAAATGATGTTGAAGAGGATTCCAAATATAAATAGTGAAACACCACAAACTAAAAGATATCAGAATGGTATGTGTTGAAAAAAATATTTTTATTATTCTTCTTCTAATGAAACCTTCTAAATATTTTATGAATATTTCATACATATTAATCATTATTTTGTACTCAAATATCATTTATATAATGTTCCTCATGAAGAGAAAAATTCTGTTTTTTTTTTGAAATTTATGAGGTGATTAGAATGAATGATTACAAGTGTAAGAAGAGGTTATTTATATGGAAAAGTCATTAACTAAAATGGATAATGTCTGAATGACTCCACAAAAATTTAATATGAAATATATTAAATTTTTTTTTTTTAAATTAATGAAATTGTAATTCTAGAAAAATGTATGATGATCAAATATAAAATATGAATGGGGATTAGGACAACAAGACGTGATCAGTTGGGGATGATAATAACTGCCTTAACATGATGTTTTTAGATCTGTATGTGATATTGAAGAATCAATAATCATAATAATTTATAACATCCCACATTATTAAAAAAATTGACTTCTCACAATTGTTTTCATTAAGAGTCATGATTGTAAAAAAGGCCCATTTCAATTAAAATAATGGCATTTGGTCATACTCTATCATGAGGATAGAAATGTATCCAACAACTCAAAAACTATTTCCTAAATTATTTTTTCTAAAAAAGTTTTTATAGGTTTTAAAAAATTGTAATAATTTATGCATGATGAAAAAATTAGGATTAACCAACCGCATCAGGGATGGATAATAAAAATTGAGGATGAATTATTCCTCAAGAAGTGTATAAAATGGAAAGGAAATAAAAAAATATAAAGGTATGATATATGTAAAATATTTTTAGAACATGATATTGGTGTGGATAAGAGGATTCATAGGACTCCACTGTTTTCATGTAGTCATCAAGAAAAGTGCCTTCTTTTTTTAATATAAAATCTCTACATAAATAATATGGAATGAAAATAAGGGATACATGATGAGTATATAATAATTAAAATCTCAATTAGTGTATGATGTTGAAGGAAGTAAATTTTAGATGGTGAATAGTTTTAGACATTCATGACAGAAAAATGTAATGCTTAAAAAATATGATAAAAGAAAGTTGTTCTTAAAAGGTGAATGGGAAAGTAATGTTGGGTAGGTAATGAAAGAGGGATCATTTATTTTGGAATATAAAATGGCTATGAAAATAAATATCTGGGAATTAAAAATGTATAATAAAGGAAAAATATAAAAAACCCAATTCAAAATATAATAACATAGTTGATTACTAGTTATAAATAGATAGAATGATAATGATTCTAAAAAAATGCAATTTGTGTGAGAAAGAAAACCCTTTAAAAATATTGTAGAAAATAGAATTTAACCATGCATAAATAATTAATATGTTTTCCCATAAATTTGTATAATGTATACTATAAAATCAATTTTTTTGTTAGTTTCATCTGGATTTATATATTTTAGAATAAATAATGTGCATCCTGTGGTAAATATTAAAAAATTATTTATATGTTGAGAAATATAATAGATTCTCACTCCAAAGTATACTTCTAATGAATAATGAGTTCATATATGATTCTTAGTATACATGTTTATTTTAACTAACTTAGTGAAATTTAAGGATAAGTAGTAGAAAAACTGAAAGATTAATGTATTTTTTGTAAAATAAGTTGAGATTTTTATCATGGATAATTGTTTTCAACAGGATGATTGATTCAAAGATACACTTGAAAAGATGAATCTGAGTTATCGTTATTAAAAATTTATAAACATTTGATGGAGGTATTATGAATTATGATATATTGAGGGAATTGTGTTTCTGAACAAAAACTATTTTCATATGTTATATAATATTGATGTTCATTTTCCTTAATTTTTTTAAGAAATAACTTAATATTAAAATTAAAAATAAAAATAAGTAATATATTACATGTAACAATTATTATACAATATATTTATACCCATTCATATAAAATCATAGTATCAACCTCAATATCTACCATGTATATTTTTACACCATTTTCCTATTGTGAAATATTTTCAAGCTTATAAGTTTGATGTAGATGAGTTAAATGATTTTTTTTAAACATTTCCATTTTATTTATAATATGATGGATACATAACGTAGGGTGAAAATAAGATAAAAATATCATTTTCAAAGAAGGTATCAAACAAAAATATTCACATCATATATTTTTTAGTTTTAATGTTAATATTTAAAAGAAACATAATGAGGAATGTTTTTCAAAGTCAATTTGAATTAACTTATCTTAATATTGCTAATATGTTTTTGTAGAGTATGCTAATACAGAACTTTTTCTATATTTTCTATGTAATATATACTTATTGAATGTATAAATATTTCATAATGAGGTGTAGGAAAGAATAGTAATAGAGTGTAACAAAGCTTCAATAAAAATATATATGATGCAACATTATTCATCATGTTCCCAGCATCAGGATGATATTAAAAATTCCATCCAAATTCCAATACGAGATCAAGGATAATTGATTGATGGTAATATATTAATGCAACCAAGTGAAGACCACTAGATAGATGTGTTGGGATTGAGTTTCAAAAAAAAATTAATAGGAGTATAGTTTTAATTAGATGATACTTATTGGATTGTTTGAGAAATTAAAAAATGGAGAAGGTGAAAACGCCTTTTGGAGAGTATAGAATAAAGAAATAGTAAATGGTTTTGGTTTTGAATTTCCCAGAAGATGTTTATAGTAATTTTATGGACATAGCCTACACTATTAAAAAAGTCTATTGACATTGTTTTGGAAATTTTAATGGCTTCGGTCACCCATAATGAAATAAAAAACACTTAAAGGACCTGTACTCAATGTTTTTTAAAACTATGTGTGTTGTCCACCCCTATTCCCTTGGTCTATAGAGAACCATGGGTATTGGATTCCCCTGGAATAAAATTTTTTTATGGGAAGGACCTATACCCATTGTTGTCTAAAAACATAGGTATTTGTCACCCTTATACCCATGGTTTGTTGTAAGCCTTGGTAATAAATCTCATGGGGAAATTTTGTCTAGGGAACAAATATACAAACGGTGTGACCAAACCATTGGTTTATGAAATTTTTCTAAGCACCTACACAAATGGTTCAGGTAAAACATTGGTATATGTCATATATACCCACAGTTTGACCATATGTTGGGTATAGTTTGGCCAACTTTTTCCAATAATAATAACAGTAATAATAAATAGTATATATGTATATAAATATCTCAATATAAGAACAAAAAATGTGTTATCAGATAGTGGTATTGTAGTTGGAGAATAAGAAGATGGTTTTGGGATCAACTCTTAATGGATGATTTTTTTGATAATGGAACTATACACATAGTTTGAAAAAACCATGGTTAAAGTTTAGACATTTTTTCATAATAATAGTAAATATATTAATATATATATATATATATATATATTTGAATATAATAATTCTAAATATGCTATAAGATAATTCTAATGTCATTGGAATCTCCACGGAAGGTGGTGGGATGAAATCCAAATTAACGGTTTTTTGAAAAACGGACATATACCCACAGTTTGACCAAATAATGGGTATATATTATTTCCATTTAAATTTAATACATTAATAGTTTAATAAATCTTGGTATAGGTCTATCCCGACGTAAAATACAATTTTTTTATAAGTGTGAAGTCCGTTTTGAAAGATAAAATTTATAAATTTTCAAAATTTTGGTATTACTATTCATAATGGCTAGTTTGATTGGTTGTAGTGTGTTAGAATCTCGAAATTGAAAACAATGAAAGCTATTTCATTATTCAAAAATTTACCATTGAAGCATAGGGTGTTAATAATAGAATACCAATATCAGTATTTAAATATTTAAAATGGATCATTATTTCTAATTCTATTAGTACTATTATTACATCATTAAGAAAATATTATTGTATAAACTATCTCAAATAATAACCTGAGTGCTTTAAAAACCGAAATAATTTCTAGATTTATATGTTTTCTTATGAAATACCCATTCATAAAATTTGTAGTTTTATTAAATGGTTTTCGGATCAATTAAAATTAAAAGTGTCCTGTAAATTTTTCAATTGATACAACAAAAATTAAAAATTATTTTAAATTGTGAGGAGGCACTACAATTCAATCCAAAAAAACCATTAATTCAATTTTTACACTGATTAACTTATATTCTTATTGTATGGTAGTGTGCCTCTAAATATTTAAATCAAAATTGGTAGATAAGGCATCCATTAATTGATAAACAAAACAATATAACTGTTATAAAATAATGATTTTTATAATGAAAATACATTTAATGGTGTTTTGTGGATTTAATATAAAAATAATATTTGGATTGATTATTAGTTCCCTTTTTACAAAGAAACACAACAAAAAATACCACGATACCATCAGAATAATTATTTTTTGAAATGAAATGCATCATAAAATTTATTTATATGTGCATCCTATCACTATAAATGTTCTTTATTTTATTAAAATGGGAATAAATTTATCCAAAAGTATCTGACAACATTTTGATTATATTATCCCATTTCTTATTCAAGTTCATATTAAAAGTATTCTTCAACAAAATTATTTTAGTGTTTCCACCACCAATAACTCTACACATTGATGTATTTATATTAGTCAAATATTTTATAAAATTACTATTATTAGATATAGAATGTTATTACACACATATGCCTCACAAGAAACAGTAATAAACGCCATTCCTATTTATGATAATTTATTATAACATATTAATGTGACATGATTTCTATCAGCCCATACATCAATAAATTATCTATTGACAAATTAATACATTTCATGGTGATTGGGTTCAAATATCTGAAATATATTTCTTCAGTATTAATATCACATCAAAATTACCAATAAAATTAAAACAATTGAATAATGATAGCAAAAAGACTCAAATTTTTTTACTAGCACACTGATTAAATTCATTGGAAGCATCATATTATATGTAAAAATATCTTCATGTCAAAAAAATTAATCAAATAACAAAATTGAACTATTATTTCATTATATTATTTTATAAAATAGAACCATTCATTTTATGTTCATGTAGAAATAAATCACCGGACATAGCTGTATATCTGGTAGAACCCCAAAAAATATGTGCACGATAAGGTTAAAAATTTCAAGGAATCATCTCCAACATATAAAATTTAGCCTTTATTTATCAATATAAATTGTTCACCAATGATCACTCACATTGATTAAAAAATTGATTCCAAATATCATATAATGAACATTATCAATATGAAGTCTATTAATACATTAATTAAATGGAGTGATGTGGATACCCAATGATAATGAATCATTCAAAACCTAATTAACCAAATTTTATCACAATAAGAATACGTCATTTAATTTTTTTATTTCCCATGCCCAGATTTTGATATTCTGGAAGCTAAATCCTATCCAAAATGATGTAAATCAGGGTATTGAAACATAAACATCTAAAATGTACTAAAATTTTTTGCATCCCTCTTCTAATTAAAATCAATTTTAATTACACTTTTCATCAATTTCGATGTAAAAAAATAATTGTTGAGTTCCTACTAAAAATAACATTTTTTACATTGAGATTTCCAATTATATAAATAAAGTCGTTGTAAAGACCCGTAAAATTCAAGGGAAATTTTTTCTTAATTTTCTTTAAAATTTTACAAGAGCGCGGTTTCTGACGGCACCTGATTCCGAGGCTCGGAGTGCCCGGAATTAATTTCCGAAGTTTGGCTCGGGTACGTTCAGTGAACGAACGAGCGGGAATTCCTAACTTTTGATCCGGTGCTCGGAATTGAAATCCGAGGGCACCGATGAACTCGCAGCGCCGATATTCGCTTAAGGAGACCTTTCCCGAAGTTGCGTTTACACGTGGGGAGTTGTAAAAATAAAATTGTGAATGTTAAAATAAAAATTTAACTTCAATTTTTATTTTTATCTTCCTTAAGTGTTTTTATCCTTTGGGTGGAAGTTGGGTGACAACCCAACTTCCCTTGGGAGGTTAAGAGGGTGGTGGGGCCCACACGAACCCCACCCCTTCATATCCTCTAACTCCCCCCCAACTCACAATTAATGATGTAAACTTAGGTTATAACTTATGTCATTAATAAGTGAGTTTAATTAAAGTTTTGAAATTCAAACTCTTGAATTTCAAAGGTTGGTGTTGTGTTAATAAATTAAGTATGAGCTTAATTTATTATTTTGGTTAGTCCCTTTGTTCCTTGAGAGCTTTTGAGAGCTTCTTCTTCATCTTCAAGATCTGAAGAAGAACACGAAGAACGCTCAAGCTCCGACGAAGAACGACGCCTCTCTTCTTCATCCTCCGTGTCAACGAGAGGGAACGCCGCTTCTTCCTCGGACCTTCTTCGTCGGCATACAAAGATTCGCCAACGACGTGTCTCTTCGAACGCATCCCTTCGTCATCGGATTTGACGAACGGCTACCGTGACGCCCGACCTCCGCGACGTCGTCTTCCGCGGAACGATCACAATCTTCGATCTTTTACCCGAGGTAGGGGTTGTTGAATTTTGTTAATTTATTCCATCTCTTGCTCGCGGATCGCATGTCTACGTGAGGCTTTTGAATTTTTTATACAAGGGTTTTTGTTTAATGTGAGGGGGGCCGGACCGCATGAACACGACCGAACCCCCCTCCATCGTTCTTGTTTATTCTTGCGTGTGGAAGCAAGTGGCGTGGTGTCGTCGCACCACGCGGGTGATCGTGCAAATATTTTTACGCGGTGCCGTCGCGCCGCACCGAAGTAGAATCTTCAAGAACGCGACGTCGTCGCGCCGAGTTGAAAGGAATTAAAGCACGGCGAAGGGGCGCGGTGCCGTCGCACCGCGCCGGACGACGAACACCGCGGCCGGTTCCGGGCCGCGGCGGGACGAGGAGACCGCGGCCGGTTCCGGGCCGCGGCGGAAGAGAAGACCGGCGGCCGGGCCGCCGGCGTCGGAAGCCGAAGGGGGGACCGGAATTTCCGGTCCCGTTGGAGAAAACCGGCCGGCCAGCGGGCCGGCCGGAAGGCATTAAACCGGGGGAATTAATTCCCCCGGCCATCACCCAAAACCCCCTCTTTATGAGGGGGGCGTTTTTTTTAAAGGGAAGGGGGCAGCCGGCCACCCCTCCCCGGTTCCGTTCAAATCAGGCCCCCCACGTGTGGGGGGGGGGGGGGGGGGGCGTTTAAAAAAAATTTGGGCGCGGCACAAAGGCCGCGCCGCCCCTCAAACAAACCGCGGGGGTTTGTTTCCCCGCGTGCCGCCACCTCGCGGCGCCTGGCCGCCGCGGCTCCCCGCGCCGCCGCACCGCCGCGCGTCGCCGCCGGCCGCCGCCCAGGGGGGGGGGGGGGGTCGGGCCGGGTCGGCCCGGACCCGGACCCCCCCGTTTCGAACCAGAATTGGTTTTTGGCCCATAACTTGAGCCTCGGACCTCCGATCGACGAACCGTCAGCGGCAACGCGATCCTTGGATCGAGACGGTCGTTTCGGTATATCGCACTCAAGGTTTCGGATTACTTTGAGTTCGGCCAGGTTGGTTCGTTCACGAAACCAACCGGGCCCTCGGAGCGGAAACGCTCATATCTTGAGCTACGGACGTCCGAACGGCGTGCCGTCAGTTCTGATAAGTTTCTCTTATTGAGACGGATCTTTTGGTATACTCCGCCCGAGGTTTGGACGCAGGTGGAGTACGGCCGGGTTGGTTCGTTCACGAAACCAACCGGGCCCTCGGAGCGGAAACGCTCATATCTTGAGTTCCGGACGTCCGATTGACGTGCCGTCGACTTTGATGGAATCCTCTAAGTGAGACAGATCTTTTGGCATACTCCGCCCGAGGTTTGGATGCATGTGGAGTACGGTCGGGTTGGTTTTGCCTTAAAAACCAACCGGGCCCCGGAAACGAAAATGCCAATAACTCTCAGACCGGACGTCCGATCGACGCGCCGTCTGTTGCGTTGAGTTCCTGTTGACGATACGAAACTTTTGGATACATCAGCTCTGGTCATTGTGACAGTTGATGTATCAGCCTCTCAGCTCGTGGAGCGGATCCTCCGAACGAGCGTTCTGTGTGCGGGAACCCTAGTGCTGGCTGCGACTGCTACAACTGCTACTACTGCTTCGACAGCTACTGTGACTGCGACGACGACAGTATAGAGATCCTGTGTGGTTTCGACGACGACGACTACAGCACTCAGTGATCCTACGTGGAACAGTGCTACCGAACCTGTGTGAGCTGAATCTTCTTTTTACCTAGAGCGGTGGAGCGCTTTGGTGTAGCGGCGGACCCGTGGTACTTGACAGTGGTGGTGCGCTTGGATGCAGCAGCAGACCCTTGGCGGTGGAGCGCTTGGTTGTAGCGGCGGAACCGCGATACTCTACGGAGTGTGTGCGCTTGGTTGTAGCGACAGACCCGCGACGGTGGAGACGTGCGTGCGGAGTACGGAGACCGTGTGGCCGGCTGAGACCTGAAGACTGCTTGACCGACTCGACTTGGAGTGAGTCGACTAGCCCAGTGGACGGAGCGCCCAGTATTTGGCGGCAGACCCACGGCGGACGGAGCGCCTGGTAGTTGGCAGCAAACCCGCGGTACTCGACAGGAGGAGTACCTCAGTAGGCTATTTGGGTGAGCGCCCGGTATTTGGCGACAGACCCTCAGCGGACGAAGCGCCCGGTAGTTGGCCGCAAACCCGCAGTACTCGACAGGAGGAGTACCTCAGCAGTCTTAGGTTAGTGAGCGGCGGCCTCGGAGTCGTGACAGGACCACTGTACACTCTAGAGACGGAGCTCTTCAGCAGTTCGGTTTCGATAATGAAAATCCTGGTTTGAGCTGAGTCAAGGATCTTTGTGTTTCCTCATGATTGAGATGGGTCGCTTGATAACTTAGGTATATGTATGGGAATATACCTGGGTAATAGTTATCCGTTGAATTCATAAACTTGTAATAAACTGTGTGAACTTGTACTGTTATCCTGTGTGGATTTACTGTTTACTCTTCTTGTGGATTGGGTTGTTCTTGGGCTCGGTGTTGGAGCCGAACGGAAATTGGTGACATAGGTATATGTATGGGCATATACCTAATCAATACTGGATGTTACTTTGTGATTGTATCTTCTTGTGGTTTATCCTTTGTGGATTTCAGGAGACCCTCGGGGGGTCTCAGGGTCCCTACTGAGTATCTTATACTCACCCCTGCACGGGCTATGCCCGCACTTCGTTGTGTTGGTTGCAGACGACGGACAGCGTTGACTGCGGTCGAGGCTTACGGAGTAGGTCGGTACCCGGAGGAGGACCACTGAGCGGGACGTGCTCGGAGCGGACAGTTGGACCCGAGGAGTTGTGGAGCTATCTGTACCTACCCTTCAGGTAGGATCCGTGGTGGACGATCCAGGAGCTGAGCCATCTGTACCTACCCTTCAGGTAGGAATCGAGGAGGACGTCCCAGGAGCCGCTTGTACTTTCAGTTGCTGTTTTTCCCTTTCGAGTTGTACTTTACTTTACAGTTGGGCTTGTATTTCCGGCCCCTTTACTTCAGCACAGTTGTTCTAATTTTGTGTACTGCTTTACTTCCGCTTGTTACTCTGAGGTGCTTGTTTACTTTATTAAGGCAATGCCTTCCATTTTTAATGGGATTTTACGCCTTGGTGCTAGTCGCCAGCCCCTGGCCTATGGAAGGCGGGCTTGGGGTAGTCACGACACGGGCCCCGAGGGCGGGTCGTGACAAATTGGTATCAAAGGAGTTCGGTTCTACCGCAAACTCTGATCTTTCTGCTATGTGAAGCAATAGTGTTTAGTGTATTGAGTGTGGTTATCAGTCCAGGGAGTCCAGTGTTGGTGCGGCGGCCGACGTATCCGTACACCAGGACCCTGACTTCTGATTTCCGACTTAATGCACGAAAACACTGATTGCGTGTGTGTTTCCCAAAAGGTTTAAGTCAGCTCAAACCAGGTCAGCTCACCAGGTATAAATCGTTGACCGTGACACATCTGTTCAGGATGTCACCATGCAGATAGTTAGCTGGAGTTCCGAGAGAGTTCTCGATGATGGCCCACCGAGCAGCGAGACTCCGGTGCAGGCCCCTTTTTCAGTGTTGGCACCTTCGGGTGGTGTACCAGCAGCACCACCACCCGTTAGGCAGAGGATGCCACTAGCTGACGTTGCACGCTAGCAGAGCGCGATGCACGAGTTCCAGCAGTAGAGGCCTCTGAGGATACGAGGCGAGACAGATTTCCCAGGCAACAGTGGACTGGATGGAGGCGGTTGCTAGAGTTCTACGCCTAGCTTGGATACTAGTGGAGCGGATGATGATCTTAGCTCCTGGTGTTTCCAGTGAGTGACCATGAGGTTGGTCCTTATAGTAATGAGGCTTCGGTACGCGAACCGATACCTGGGATAGTACCTACGGGTAGAGCGCCAGCTATGTCACTACCTGTTGGTCAGCAGACACTACCAGCGGTACCGGTAGCGGAGACTCACAGGCTTAGTGCCTTTCATATGTTTTAGCATCAGATATCCCTCAAGTTTCGAGGTGAGCCTGACTCGTAGGCGGCTGAGGACTGGCTTGAGGAGGTGGTTGTGAGTTTTCTGGAGCTAATACAGCTTCGACAGTACGACATGTCGGAAGCAGAGCACTCAACGTGGCTTACCAATCAATCTTGGTACTCGTTGGTTACGTTGTGATCATTTCTTTAGACTCGAACTTCTGAGCGAAGTGTGTCTAAAGGACATCCGAACCATTTCTTTTCCTCTATGCATTCCTACCTATGTTAGGATGCTAGAGAGAACCTTTGTGGTTGTGAACGTTAGCAGTGAAAGGCAAGAAACTAGCGCTAGTCTCAGAGACTCGGGCGTGTAAAATGTTTCAGGAGGAGGAAGTGCTAAGGACAGATGAATCTGCAGGGTAGCAGACGTGGAATCGGAGCTTGGAGAGCAGCATGTGGTGGTGTACATTTCGACATGTTACGACCACCCGACTTAGAAGTCCCCGCCAGGCTCAGGGAGCAGGAGGGATGGGGAGGAGAGTAGCTGCATTGCGGTCAAGGAGTGTGACCCAGGAGCTCTAAGAATGATTCGGGGTACGAATTATGTCTACTACGTGCTGCCATATCTATAGACATAAGAACCAATCATTCTACCCTTCCACGAATCATGTCCCAGACCGAGAGGTTCCGGGTAAGCCGTAGACTTGACCCTCACGCCTGGAGATACCTTTGGGAGGAGACTCGATAATCACGCTTACCCCGACGGTGTGATTTGACCTCGAGGCGAGAGTTTCGGTTGGAATCTCTTGGTGGCAGCGTAGAGGCCTTACGACGTTGATCTGGGTATGGTTTTGATTCACAAATCATATTCTGGTTGACTGTTTTAGGAAAACGTCGGAATGGGTTTTCCTTGGTCGGCGAAAAAGGAAACCCTGGGCAGCACATGTTAAACTCAGGCATAAGAGGGTGTGACCGATCACTCTTGAGTTGGTCAACCCTACCCTTGTGGCAGCAGGAGTTATGAGTTTCAGTTCTAACCTAAAAAGGGAAACCTCTTGAGTTCGAGGGTGACGAACACGTTCTTATACGGTCTCACCCCGATGAGGTTTCAGAGATGTGGCCGAGGTGGCATGTTATCTCCAAAGTTCGATGGACCCTTTTGATCTTCAGCAGGGTAGGCGAGGAGGTTTACCGCTTGACCCTACCACCTCAGTCGCACCGGGTGCATAATGTCCACCACGTGTCTCAGCTGTGGAGATACGTGTAAGTTTCTTCACACGTCATCGACCCCGGGGAGTTGGACGTCGATGACAGGGCGACAAGCACAGAGGTTCTTGTAGAGATCGAGGATCGACAGGAGCAGGTTCTACGTGAACAGTTGCTTACTCTAGGGTGCTTCCCGGGTAGCACGAGATCTTCAGGTGAGCATATGGGAGCGTAAAGCTCAGTTGCGTGCTCAGTACTACCTTGTTTCCCTTAAGTGTGAGTTGAAGCTTTACGGGGACGTAAAGCCCTGAGGTGGGAGTAATGTAAAGACCCGTAAAATTCAAGGGAAATTTTTTCTTAATTTTCTTTAGAATTTTACAAGAGCGCAGTTTCTGACGGCACCTGATTCCGAGGCCCGGAGTGCCCGGAATTAATTTCCGAAGTTTGGCTCGGGTACGTTCAGTGAACGAACGAGCGGGAATTCCTAACTTTTGATCCGGTGCTCGGAATTGAAATCCGAGGGCACCGATGAAATCGCAGCGCCAATATTCGCTTAAGGAGACCTTTCCCGAAGTTGCGTTTACACGTGGGGAGTTGTAAAAATAAAATTGTGAATGTTAAAATAAAAATTTAACTTCAATTTTTATTTTTATCTTCCTTAAGTGTTTTTATCCTTTGGGTGGAAGTTGGGTGACAACCCAACTTCCCTTGGGAGGTTAAGAGGGTGGTGGGGCCCACACGAACCCCACCCCTTCATATCCTCTAACTCCCCCCCAACTCACAATTAATGATGTAAACTTAGGTTATAACTTATGTCATTAATAAGTGAGTTTAATTAATGTTTTGAAATTCAAACTCTTGAATTTCAAAGGTTGGTGTTGTGTTAATAAATTAAGTATGAGCTTAATTTATTATTTTGGTTAGTCCCTTTGTTCCTTGAGATCTTTTGAGAGCTTCTTCTTCATCTTCAAGATCTGACGAAGAACACGAAGAACGCTCAAGCTCCGACGAAGAACGACGCCTCTCTTCTTCATCCTCCGTGTCAACGAGAGGGAACACCGCTTCTTCCTCGGACCTTCTTCGTCGGCATACAAAGATTCGCCAACGACGTGTCTCTTCGAACGCATCCCTTCGTCATCGGATTTGACGAACGGCTACCGTGACGCCCGACCTCCGCGACGTCGTCTTCCGCGGAATGATCACAATCTTCGATCTTTTACCCGAGGTAGGGGTTGTTGAATTTTGTTAATTTATTCCATCTCTTGCTCGCGGATCGCATGTCTACGTGAGGCTTTTGAATTTTTTATACAAGGGTTATTGTTTAACGTGAGGGGGGCCGGACCGCATGAACACGGCCGAACCCCCCTCCATCGTTCTTGTTTATTCTTGCGTGTGGAAGCAAGTGGCGTGGTGTCGTCGCACCACGCGGGTGATCGTGCAAATATTTTTACGCGGTGCCGTCGCGCCGCACCGAAGTAGAATCTTCAAGAACGCGACGTCGTCGCGCCGAGTTGAAAGGAATTAAAGCACGGCGAAGGGGCGCGGTGCCGTCGCACCGCGCCGGACGACGAACACCGCGGCCGGTTCCGGGCCGCGGCGGGACGAGGAGACCGCGGCCGGTTCCGGGCCGCGGCGGAAGAGAAGACCGGCGGCCGGGCCGCCGGCGTCGGAAGCCGAAGGGGGGACCGGAATTTCCGGTCCCGTTGGAGAAAACCGGCCGGCCAGCGGGCCGGCCGGAAGGCATTAAACCGGGGGAATTAATTCCTCCGGCCATCACCCAAAACCCCCTCTTTATGAGGGGGGCGTTTTTTTTAAGGGAAGGGGGCAGCCGGCCACCCCTCCCCGGTTCCGTTCAAATCAGGCCCCCCACGTGTGGGGGGGCGTTTAAAAAAAATTTGGGCGCGGCACAAAGGCCGCGCCGCCCCTCAAACAAACCGCGGGGGTTTGTTTCCCCGCGTGCCGCCACCTCGCGGCGCCTGGCCGCCGCGGCTCCCCGCGCCGCCGCACCGCCGCGCGTCGCCGCCGGCCGCCACGCCGCCGCCGGCCACCGCGCCGCCCAGGGGGGGGGGGGGGTCGGGCCGGGTCGGCCCGGACCCGGACCCCCCCGTTTCGAACCAGAATTGGTTTTTGGCCCATAACTTGAGCCTCGGAACTCCGATCGACGAACCGTCAGCGGAAACGTGATCCTTGGATCGAGACGGTCGTTTCGGTATATCGCACTCAAGGTTTCAGATTACTTTGAGTTCGGCCAGGTTGGTTCGTTCACGAAACCAACCGGGCCCTCGGAGCGGAAACGCTCATATCTTGAGCTACGGACGTCCGAACGACGTGCCGTCAGTTCTGATAAGTTCCTCTTAGTGAGACGGATCTTTTGGTATACTCCGCCCGAGGTTTGGACGCAGGTGGAGTACGGCCGGGTTGGTTCGTTCACGAAACCAACCGGGCCCTCGGAGCGGAAACGCTCATATCTTGAGTTCCGGACGTCCGATTGACGTGCCGTCGACTTTGATGGAATCCTCTAAGTGAGACGGGTCTTTTGGCATACTCCGCCCGAGGTTTGGATGCAGGTGGAGTATGGTCGGGTTGGTTTTTCCTTAAAAACCAACCGGGCCCCGGAAACGAAAATGCCAATAACTCTCAGACCGGACGTCCGATCGACGCGCCGTCTGTTGCGTTGAGTTCCTGTTGACGATACGGAACTTTTGGATACATCAGCTCTGGTCTTTGTGAAAGTTGATGTATCAGCCTCTCAGCTCGTGGAGCGGATCCTCCGAACGAGCTTTCTGTGTGCGGGAACCCTAGTGCTGGCTGCGACTGCTACAACTGCTACTACTGCTTCGACAGCTACTGTGACTGCGACGACGACAGTACAGAGATCCTGTGTGGTTTCGACGACGACGACTACAGCACTCAGTGATCCTACGTGGAACAGTGCTACCGAACCTGTGTGAGCTGAATCTTCTTTTTACCTAGAGCGGTGGAGCGCTTTGGTGTAGCGGCGGACCCGTGGTACTTGACAGTGGTGGTGCGCTTGGATGCAGCAGCAGACCCATGGCGGTGGAGCGCTTGGTTGTAGCGGCGGAACCGCGATACTCTAC
The DNA here is from genome assembly GCA_963277665.1 of Viscum album. NCBI lineage: Eukaryota > Viridiplantae > Streptophyta > Magnoliopsida > Santalales > Viscaceae > Viscum > Viscum album. The sequence goes on along the minus strand of OY728131.1, from coordinate 1,095,133,283 downwards.
GGAGTGTGTGCGCTTGGTTGTAGCGACAGACCCGCGACGGTGGAGACGTGCGTGCGGAGTACGGAGACCGTGTGGCCGGCTGAGACCTGACGACTGCTTGACCGACTCGACTTGGAGTGAGTCGACTAGCCCAGTGGACGGAGCGCCCGGTATTTGGCGGCAGACCCACGGCAGACGGAGCACCTGGTAGTTGGCAGCAAACCCGCGGTACTCGACAGGAGGAGTACCTCAGTAGGCTATTTGGGTGAGCGCCCGGTATTTGGCGACAGACCCTCAGCGGACGGAGCGCCCGGTAGTTGGCCGCAAACCCGCAGTACTCGACAGGAGGAGTACCTCAGCAGTCTTAGGTTAGTGAGCGGCGGCCTCGGAGTCGTGACAGGACCACTGTACACTCTAGAGACGGAGCTCTTCAGCAGTTCGGTTTCGATAATGAAAATCCTGGTTTGAGCTGAGTCAATGATCTTTGTGTTTCCTCATGATTGAGATGGGTCGCTTGATAACTTAGGTATATGTATGGGCATATACCTGGGTAATAGTTATCCGTTGAATTCATAAACTTGTAATAAACTGTGTGAACTTGTACTGTTATCCTGTGTGGATTTACTGTTTACTCTTCTTGTGGATTGGGTTGTTCTTGGGCTCGGTGTTGGAGCCGAACGGAAATTGGTGACATAGGTATATGTATGGGCATATACCTAATCAATACTGGATGTTACTTTGTGATTGTATCTTCTTGTGGTTTATCCTTTGTCGATTTCAGGAGACCCTCGGGGGGTCTCGGGGTCCCTACTGAGTATCTTATACTCACCCCTGCACGGGCTATGCCCGCACTTCGTTGTGTTGGTTGCAGACGACGGACAGCACTGACTGCGGTCGAGGCTTACGGAGTAGGTCGGTACCCGGAGGAGGACCACTGAGCGGGACGTGATCGGAGCGGACATTTGGACCCGAGGAGTTGTGGAGCTATCTGTACCTACCCTTCAGGTAGGATCCGTGGTGGACGATCCAGGAGCTGAGCCATCTGTACCTACCCTTCAGGTAGGAATCGAGGAGGACGTCCCAGGAGCCGCTTGTACTTTCAGTTGCTGTTTTTCCCTTTCGAGTTGTACTTTACTTTACAGTTGGGCTTTTATTTCCGGCCCCTTTACTTCAGCACAGTTGTTCTAGTTTTGTGTACTGCTTTACATCCGCTTGTTACTCTGAGGTGCTTGTTTACTTTATTAAGGCAATGCCTTCCCTTTTTAATGGGATTTTACGCCTTGGTTCTAGTCGCCAGCCCCTGGCCTATGGAAGGCGGGCTTGGGGTAGTCACGGCATGGGCCCCGAGGGCGGGTCGTGACAGTCGTAGTTCATGTAATATTATGCACATGAAAAAAATTATTATACAAATGAGATAAAAAAAATTGGATTCATCATATAACTATCCTTCCCTAAAAATCTCTCAAGGATGATTCAAACCCAAAAAGACACCAAAAGTCATGTAATTCTTAGTAGTACTTAATGTGGCGTAAACAAATAGCATCTCACAGGAACATATAATATATATTAATTATCCTATAATCCAAAATATGATTTCTAATTTTCCCATTCAACTAAAACTATATAATATTAATAATTCTGGATTTTTAAAACTTTTCCCTTTCATTTACTATAACATGAAACCTTAATCACTATAAACCAAATCCCATTACTTATTTAGACCATAAAATACCCACCTTATCCACATGATAATTAAAATTAACATAATTGCCCCCTAAAATTGCTTCCACTAAGGAGGAGAAATCATTTTGTCTAATAAATATTAAAGCATTAAAATTTCACACATTTTCTTATGATTATGTAATTTATCATTAGGATCTCATCATATGAAATGATTTAGGATTTTTCTACTAATGATTATTTTATTCAACATAAAAATTATAGGAATATTTCCCTCGATAAGAAAAACCAACCCTCATTCTGTAAAGACGCGGAAATTTCATGGAAATCTTGTTTCCCATGTGTAGTTAAGTGGGGAGGTGGGGCCCACACAATCCCCAACCTTTCACATTCCCTTAACTAACTTTTAACTCTCATAAACTCCCCCCATAATCACCCCTTGTATTAATTTGTAACTCTTCTTCATTTATGTAACCTTTCCACTTCTCCCATCTCACTCCTTTTGATTTTCCAACCTATCAAAATTAATGAAACAAACTCTTTAATTAATAGATTAAAGAGTTTGAATTAATTTTGAATACTTGGAATGTCTTTTAAAGTTGAGGAAGTCTCTTCTTAAGATGGGTTGGGAAAATCTTATGGTGGAACCTCTGGACGGGAAGAGAGCTTGATCCATCATTGAAGAACATCTTCCTCTCGCGAAGAAAGACGCCTCTTCGTCGAAGAATACTGAGGTTCCATCTTCTGCGATGATACACCAGCGAACGAGCAGGGATCGGTAGCGTGGTGCGGGCGCAATGAACTATGTTGAATCTGATGCCTTCCTCACGTCAGATCCGATGAACGACAAACGACACAAGGTAGGGGTCCGTTTTCTTGTTCAAAACATTATCATTGTTCTTCGTTGCTTAAGGAAATGGCCACTTGATATCATCGTAACAGGAGGAGATCAGACCGCAATAACATGGCCGATTCTGCTCCCCTCTTCTTGGTTAAGCCACGTTTATGTTAGAAGTGGAGGCGCACAGTGTCATTGCACCATGCGGTGATTGGCAGGGAACCGCGGCCTTGTAAGGCCGTGGCGAAGGCGGCGCGGTTCCGTTGCACCGCGCGGGGATGAAGAGGACCACGGCTGGAGCGGGCCGCGGCAGTGGTTCACGGTGCCTTCACACCGCGCCGGTGAGACGAGCCGCGGCCGAAGGCCATGCCGGACCAGCAGGGGCGGCTGGCCAAGTAGGCCACTAGCGAATGGAGGAGGTGGGACCCCATCTGGGTCCCGCGACGCCTCAAAAACCGGCCTGCCGTAATGGACAGCTGTTACCAGGAAAACAGGGGGCGCAACCCCCCCGACCTACTGCTAGGGTGGACCCCACTGGGTCCTACGTTTCCTGAAAAGGGGGCCGCTCCCCTTGCATCCTGCCCGGCCGGCGCCGCACTGCGGCTGACTTCCTAGCCGGGCCGTGCGACGCTGCGCTGACCCGGCCAAACCCAGAACCGGGTCGGGTCGACCCAGTTCAGGCCGACCTAGGGGGTATTGGGCCGGGTCGGACTAGGCCCAGACCCCATATTTTCGCACTATTTTCGGTTAAAAGGATATATCTTTAGTTATGGACCTCCGATCGATGCACTGTTAGTTGCGTAGGATTCCATGGATTGAGTCGGTTTTTTTGGTATGTTACACTCAAGGTTTCTGAGAAGTTTGGATATGGCCGGGATGGTTCGAACACGAACCTAACTGGGCCCTTGGAACGGAAACACTCATAACATAATGACCGGACGTACGATTGACATGTCATTGACTATGTTATATTACTTTTGATGAGAAGGATATTTTGGCATAATTCACCTGAGATTTGGATAGAATTGGAATACAGTTGGGTTGGTTTTCTCTTAGAAACCAACTGCGCTCCAGGAACGGGAAAGATGATAACTTTCAGACCGGACATCCATTTGACGAACCGTTAGTGGAGTTGGTAATCTCGTTGAGAAACTGTCCCTTTGATTATACCCTAATAGAGTTCGGGGTACAGTTGTGATATAGTCGGTTTGGTTCGTACATGAAACCAACCGGGCACCCGGTATGAAAAGACTAATAACTCATAGACTGGGCATCCGATAGACGCGTCTTCTGTTGCATTGAGACCCCTGTGACGAGGCTGTCCTTTGTGATACTTCATTGTCGGTATTTGTGATACTTAGAGTGTCGACCAGTAGCTCGTGGAGCGGATCCTCTAGTAGATGAGCGTATAGAGTGCGGAGACCTAGTAGTTGTGGACCTGATGACTGTTTGACCGATTCCACTAGGAGTAAGTTGACAGGCCCAGTGGATGGAGCGCCAGGTATTTGGCGGCAGACCCACAACAGACAGAGCGCCTAGTAGTTAGAAACATACCCACGGTACTCGACAAGTTGAGTACCTCTACAGGATATTAGGGGAATTGCTACTATGTTTGGGTTGCAGACCCCTGCGGGGAGCACTACTGTGTTTGGGTGTGGACCTGCGGTACTTGATAGGAGGAGTAGCTCAGTAGTCTAAGGTTAGAGAGTAGCAACTCGGAGTCATGACAGGACCACTGTACTCGACAGAGGAGGATTTCTCCCCCAGTCGTGGTTTTGTCATCATGAAAAAAATCCTGGTTTGAGCTGAGTCAATGACCTTGGTGTTTCCTCATGATTGAGATGGGTTACTTGATAACATAGGTATATATTTGGGCATATACCAGAGTAGTGGTTATCCATTGATTTCATAACCTTTGTGATTTCACATGATTGAGATGGGTTACTTGATAACATAGGTATAATTAAGGGCTTATACCTAAGTAAGGGTTATCTTTTCAGATCCTTCTTTATGGTTATCCTTGTTGGATTTAGTGAGACGTTGAGGGTCTCGGGGTCCCTACTGAGTGTCGTTATACTCACCCCTGCTCGGGCTATGCCCACACCTCGTTGTGTTGGTTGCAGACGACGGACAACGCTGACATAGACCGATTGTACGAGGACTAGATGGTGCTCAGAGGTGGACCTCACGATGAGTCATTACCCGGAGGTGGACTTCACGATGAGACGGTACTCGAAGGAGGTTGGCTGGCGAGAGCGTTGAGGAGGCTATCTCTACCTACCCTTCTGGTAGGATCCGTGGTGGATGATCCACGAGCTGCTTCTATCTTCTAGCTGCTTTCCATTTCTGTTGTAATTTCATTCAGTTGTAGCTGTACTTTTTTGTTGGGTTTTTATTCTGGCATATTTACCTTTCATCACATTTGTTACACTACTTTACTTATTGTTTTCTTCCGCTTGTTCCCTGGTTGTGTGAGTTTACGATTTATAAAGGCAATGCCTTCCAAATTATTGGGATTTACCCCTCTGGTACTAGTCGCCATCCCCTGGCCTATGGAAGGTGGGCTTGAGGTTGTTATGACTCTGGCCCCGGGGGACAGGTCGTGACAAATTGGTCTCATAGGGAGGTTCTAACCCAGAACTCAGGACTCTGATAATTCTTTTCTGTGAAGTAACAGTGTTAAGGGTACTGAGTGTGGTCTTTAGTTCAGGGAGTCCGGTGTTGGTGCGGCGACCGACGTATCCATACACCATGACCATGAATTCTTATTTCTGACTTAGTGCATGAAAACACTGATTACATGTGCGTTTCCAATGTTTTAAAGTTAGCTCAAACTAGGTCATCTCACCAGGATTAAATCATTTGATCGTGTCGCATCTGTTCAGGATACCTCCTTACAGATAGTTAGTTGGAGTTCTGAGAGGATACTCAATGACGGCCCACGGAGCGATGATACTCTGGTGCAGGGCCCTCATTATATGTTGGCACCTTTGGGTGGTGTACCAGCAGCACCACCACCCATTAGGTAAAAAATTCCACCGACCATATTAGTGGATGGTGCATGCTGATAGAGCGCGTTTCACGAGTCCCATCAATAGTGGCCTCCAATGTTACGAGGCGAGACAGATTCTCAAGCAGCAGTGGACTGTATGGAGGCAATTGAAAGAGTTCTACAACTAGTTTAGACACTAGTAGAGCATGTGGTGATCTTGGCTACCGGTGTTTCCCAGGGAGTGACCATGAGTTTGGTCCGTATAGTAACGAGGCTTTGGTATGTTAGTCGATGCCTGGGATAGTACCTTCGGGTAGTGTGCCAGCTATATCACTACATGTTGGTCTACAGTTACAACCGATGGTACCGGTAGATGAAACGTGTAGGCTCAGTGCCTTACACGTGTTCCAACATCAGATACCCCTCAGGTTCCAAGGCGATCCTGACTCAAAGGTGGCTGAGGGTAGGCTTGAGAAGGTGGATGAGATTTCTCTAGAGCTTATTCAGATTCGGCATGACAACATGTTAGAATTTGAGTATTCATCGGGGCATACCAATCATTCAGGGTACTCAATGAATACTATTTGATTAGTTATTTAGAGCATGGACCTCTAAGAAAGGTGTGTTTAAAGGATATCTGAGACTGCATCCTTTCCTCTATGCATTCCTAGTTATGTTAGGGTGCTAGAGAGATCCTTTGTGGTTGAATGTTCTTTGGATGAACGAATACATCTAGTGAAAGTTAACAGCACGAAACTGGCGCCAGTCTCAGAGACTTGGACGTGTAAAATGTCTTGAAGAAGAAGTGTTAAGGATAGATGAATCTACAGAGTAGCAGATGTGGAAGCATAGTTAGGAGAGCAACATGAGGTGATGTACATTTCGACATGTTACAACCACCCACTCTTGTAGTCCCCTCTAGGCTCAGGGAGATGGAGGGAAGGGAAAAATAATAGCTGCATGCAGTCAGGGAGTGTGACCCAAGGGCTTTAGGAATGATTTGAGGTACGGTCTGTGTCTACTACTAGCTATCGTAATAATAGACATAGATACCAATCATTCCTACCTTCAACGAATCTTTACCCAGACCTGGAGTTTTTAATTAATCTGTTGACTAGACCCTCACATCTTGAGATACCTTTGGGAGGTGACTCCATAATCACACATACGCCGATGGTGTGATCTGACCCTTTAGGTGAGAGTTATGGTTGGAACCTCTCAGTGGCAGCGTTGAGGCCTTACGACGTTAATTTGGGTATGGACTGGGCAACCATAGCTCATACACATATTGAATGCATTAAGCAAAAAATTTGTGGTTTACCTACAATGTTGGGATGTGTTTTTCCTTGGTCGGAAAAAAGGAAACATCAGGCATCATAGGATGTAATCATGAATAAGTGGGTCTAGTCGATCACTCATGAGTCGGCCAGAATTATATTTGAGCCAGACTTTTTCTTGAGTTGTTGCACCACTTTTAGCTTTGACGAAAAAGGGAAAAAACCTTCGTGTGGTCAGGGATATGCCAACTGAGCGTTTCAAGAGATGAGGTAGAGGTTGACCAGTGTGCTCATTTTGAGGCTACCAGAGAAGGTGAAAATCATCCAAGAGTGGATGGAGACTGCACAGAGTAGGCAGAAATCCTATGTTGATAGGAGACGGAGACCACTAGAGTTTGAGGATGGTGACCAAGTTTTCTTACGGGTCTCACCTCGATGGGGTCTACAGAGATGTGGCAGAGGCGGCAAGTTATATCCAATGTTCAATGGACCTTTATAGGTCCTCAGCAGGGTAGGAGAGGTGGTTTACCGCTTGACATTTACATCTCAGTTGCACTGGGTGCACGGTGTCATCCACGTATCTCAGCTGAGGATATGTGTGCACGACCTATCAGTCATCATCGACCACAGAGAGCTGGACATCAATGATGGGGCGACTTTCACGGGGTTCCAGCAGAAGTTGAGGATCAATAAGATAAGGTCCTATGGGGATGATCGATTCCTCTTGTGCGCTTTCATTGGTAGCACAGAAACCTCCAGGAGAGCACATGAGAGTAGGAGCGTCAGATGTGTGCTCAGTACCCTCTTTTATTTCCCTAGTTTAAGTTGTAGCATTATGGGGACCTAAAGCCCTGAGGTGGGAGTGATGTAAAAACCCGAAAATTTCAAAGAAAGTTTTTTCCCATGGATGGTTAAGTGGGGAGGTGGGGCCTACATGAGCCCCGACCTTTCACATTCCCTTAACTCACTTTTAACTCTCATAAACTCCCTCCATAATCACCCCTTGTATTTACTTGTAACTATTATTCATTTATGTAACCTTTCCACTTCTCCCCTCCCACTCCTTTTGATTTTCCAACCTATCAAATTTAATGAAACAAACTCTTTAATTAATATATTAAAGATTTTGAATTATTTTGAATACTTGGCATGCCTATTAATGTTGTGGAAGTCTCATCGTAAGATGGGTTAGGAAAATCTTATCATGGAACCTCTGGACTGGAAGAGAGCTTGATGCATCATTGAATAACATATTCCTCCTATGAAGAAAGGTGCCTCTTCATCGAAGAATACTGAGGTTCCATCATTTTCGATGAGACACCGACGAACGAGCAGGGATCGGTAGTGTGGTGCAGGCGCAACAAACAATGTTTACTCCGACACCCTCCTCGCGTCAGATACGACGAACGACGAACGACACGAGGAAGGGGTTATTTTACTTGTTCGAGACTTTATTATCATTTTTCATTGCTTATGGAATTTGCTGCATGATATCGTCGTAATGGGAGGAGATCAGACCACACGAACACTGGCGATTCTCCTCCCCTCTTCTTTGTTAATCCTTGTTGATGTTAGAGGTGTAGCGGCACGGTGCCGTTGCACCGTGCGGTGATCTGCAGGGAACCGCGGCCGTGCAAGGCCGCGAAGAAGGCGGTGCAGCGTCCTTGCACCATTCGGGGACAAAGAGGATAATGGAGGTGGTGCGCGGCACTTTCACGCCACTCCGGTGAGACGAGCCGCGACCTAAGGCCGTGACAGACCAACATGGGCAGCCAGCCAAGCCGGTCACCGGTGACTCCAAGAGGCAGGACCCCCTCTGGGTCACGCGGCGCCTCACAAACCGGCTATCCATTACCCGAAAAAACGAAGGGGGGGGGGGGTGTAACCCCCCCCCCCCCCCCCACAGACCAGCTACTAGGGAGAACTACACTCGGTCCGCCATTTTCTGAAAAGGGGGTCACACCCCTTGCGTCCCGCTCGGCCAGCGCCGAGCCGCGACCGGCTTCTGAATCGGGCTTTCGGCCGCACGGTCTGGGCCGGTCGGGCTGGGCCGCCCTTTCCGCGGGCCGGGCGGTGCCAGCCAGGCCAACCCAGGGGGTATTGGGCCTCTTCGGAACGGGCCCAGACCCTCTATTTTCAGACCGTTTTTGGTTAAACGGATGTATCATGAGCTATGGACCTCTGATCGACGCACTGTCAGTTTCGTAGGATTCTTTGGATCGAGACAACCATTTTGATATATTTCAATCAAGTTTTTGGTGAAGTTTGGATATGCCCGGGTTGGTTTGAACCTGATACTAACCGGGCCCTCGGAGCGGAAACACTCATAACTTAAGGACCGGACGTTCGATTGATGTTCTGTTGACTATATTAGACTCCTTTTGATGAGACTGATCTTTTGGAATACTTCACCTGATATTTGGATGCACTTGGAATATGGTCGGATTGGTTTTATCTTAGAAACCAACTGGGCTCCTAGAACAGGAAAGCCGATAACTTTCAGACCGGACGTCCGTTTGACATACCGTCGGTGGCATTGGTAATCTCGTTGAGAAACGGTCCCTTTGAGTATACCCTAAGATAGTTCAGGGTGGAGTTGTGTTATGGTCAGTTTGGTTCATACAAGAAACCAACCGGGCCCCCAGGACAAAAAGGCTAATAACTCATAGAACAAGCATCCGATAGACGCGTCGTCTGTTGCGTTGAGACCCCTGTGACAAGGCGGTCCTTTGTGATACTTGTTTGTGGGAATTCATGATCCTTCGAGTATCAAACGTTAGCTCATGGAGCGGATCCTCCAAGAGACGAGCATACGGAGTGCAGAGACCTAGTTGTTGTGGACCTTACGACTGCTTGAACGATTCGACTTGGTGTGAGTGGACTAGCCTAGTGGACAGAGTTCCCGGTATTTGGAGGCAGACCCATGGCGAACAGAGTGCCTATTTGTTGGCAGTAGACCCATGGTACTCGACCAGAGGAGTACCTCTTTAGGCTATTAGGGGAACCGCTACTGTGTTTGGGTGGCAGACCCCTGGCGGGGAGCATTACTATTTTTGGGTGTGGAGCCGCAACACTTGATTGGACGAGTACCTCAGTAGTCTAAAGTTAGAGAGTAGCACCTCAGAGTCATGACAAGACCACTTTACTCGACAGAGGTGGAGTTCTCTAGCAGCCATGGTTTCGACATCATGAATATAATCCTGCTTTGAGCTTAGTCAATGAACTTTGTGTTTCCTCATGATTGAGATGGGTTACATGAGAACTTAGGTATATGTATGGGAATATACCTGAGTAGTGGTTATCTGTTGATCTCATAACCTTTGTGATTCCTCATGATTGAGATGGGTTACTTGATAACTTTGGTATAAGTAAGGGCTTATACCTGATTATGGGTTATCTGTTGATATCCTTCGTTGTGGTTATCCTTGTTGGATTTAGTGAGACCTTGAGGGTGTCGGGGTCCCTACTGAGTATCATTATACTCACCACTGTACATGCTATTCCCGCACCTCGTCGTGTTGGAGGCAGATGATGAATAACGCTAACAGAGACCGAGTATAGGAGGACTAGATGGTGCCTAGAGGTGGACCTTATGACGAGTTAGTACCTGGAGGTGGACTTCACAATGAGACGGTAATCAGAGGAGGTTGGCGGGTGAGAGCATTGAGGAGGCCATCGGTACCTACCCTTTAGGTAGGATCTGTGGTGGACGACCCAGGAGCTCCTTCTATCTTCCAGCGTGTTGTATTTTCTGTTGTACTTTCGTTCAGTTGTAGCTGTACATTTTAGTTGGGTTTGTATTCTAGCCCATTTACCATTCAGCACGTTTGTTACACTTCTTTACTTAGTGTTTTCTTTCGCTTGTTCTCTGGTTGTGTGAGTTTACGTTTTATAAAGGAAATGCCTTCCCAGTTATAGGGATTTATGCCTTTGGTGCTAGTCGCCAGCCCCTGGCCAAAGGAAGGCGGGCTTGGGGTAGTTACAACATGGGCCCCAGGGGACGGGTCGTGGCACATTCAATTAATGAAATTTGTATGTGTCTCTGCGTAAGTAAATGTCACCAAGCCTTCTTAATTGTAAATCATCCAATGAATTTATTTGGAACATATATAAATGATGGATTTTGTGATTGATTTTTCATTTCCCCTTTTATTTTACTATTTTCGAATTCATGAACCGATTTACTCCTCTATACATAACAAGGAATCATTGTTTATCTTAAAATGATATGAATATTATCCAAAAAACATTGTTAATTGATGACGTTGAAATATCAACATCATCAATGTTGGATCAACCTTCAATATAAATTCATTAGTTCAATTAAGTTACATAACATCACATATAAAAAATTATATATTTATTAAAAAATTATTTTAAATATAATTTATAAAAACTCTCGTAGAGATTTCAGAAAATGATTAATTGAATGATTTCCTTTAACTGCATGTCAACGTTCCATTAAAAATCCTGTTAAACAAGTATTTATTTATATGAATAAAAATGAAAATAAAATTTATATATTAGGAAAATATATTAAATATAAAATTATTTATTAAATTATATCTAAATGTAAATTTATAATAAAATTGAAATATATTGTTTTAAAAAATCTATAAATATAAAAACTATTAGAGAATTATTTTTTAACATGGATGTTCAAGGGGTTACACTATTGAAAGTTCAAATAACTAATGTGGTGCATGATCTATTGAAAGTTCTTATGGATGTTCCCATGTAAGTATAAAAATAAAAAATAAATAAATAATTATAAAAATAAATAATATATAAACAATATTTAAATTTATATAAATATATTTATAATAATTTTTTATATTCATATTTACATATTTTTAGTTAATATAATATGACTTAATATCTACAATGTTATATACTATATGTTAGAGTGGATGTTCAAGTTCATTTTTCAGTGGATGTTTCACAAAAATTTAAATTAAATATTTATATACTATATTTTATATTAATAAATTTTCTTTTATAAATACAATAACAATAATTGAAATTGAATACATTTTTTATTTTTTTTAAAATAATACAAAATAATATTTAAAAATGTATATAATATATGAATAAAAACTAAAATAAAATATTTCAAATGATGAAAATAAATATTTAAAAATATGACAAATATGTATGTATTTCAAAAATTAAAAATAAAAATATATTTTTAATAAAATAGAAATATATTTTCTAAAAATATTTTATATATAACAATTATTATTCCATTAAGTATTACTGTATATGTTCTAGTGTATGTTTCAGTAGAAAAATCCACTAGATGTTATATAATAAGACAATGAGTTATTTATTTAAAACTATATTATATAGAAATAATGACTAGATTTTAGGAAATATATTATGATAAATGAAATTGTATATAGTTATTGAATTACTTTTATAAAAATTTGATTTAATTTGCATATTTTTTATTATATGAATAGAAAATTTAATATAATTTATATATTTCGTAAAATATATATTTTACAATTATTAAAATTGAAATATCTTTTTGTAATTGTTAATAAAACTAAAATCCTAAGAAAATAGATATATAATTTTTATGAATTCTTTATAAGTTTAAATTATATATTTGTTATGTGTTGTAGTAGAAGATTCTGTGGAAGTTGTTGTAGGTGTTCTAGTTGATGTTCTAGTAGATGTCCGAGTTTATATTCTAGTAGAATATTCAATATATATATATAACATAAAAATATATTAATAAAAATAAATTTTAATTATTTAATTTATAATATGTTTAATTATATAAAATAGATAGATAAATTTTATACAGATAATATAATTTAAAATTGTAATATTTATATATATTATGAATAAAAAAGTAAATCAAATTCATATATTTTTGAAAAAAATATTTAAGAATTTATAAAATTGAAATATATTAATGAAATTATGAATTAAAAAAATTATAACAATTATAATTATAAGATATATATATATAATTTTTAAATATATGTATACATATCAATTATGAAACCATTAGGGGTTGTAGTAGATATTACAGTGCATGCTTCAATGGATATCCAAGTGGTAGTTGTTCTCTATAATCAAATCGAATAAAAATACATAGGAAGATTCACATAAAATTCAACTAAATTTTTTTGAGTTAAAAAATAATATATAATTATAAAAATAAACTATATAATTACAAATATTTAAGTTGTAAAAAACATAATTTTTTATAAATGTATATAAAAAATATTTGTTTTATTTTATAAAAATCATTATAAATATTATTAATTTTCTACTGAGTGTTTAGGTTATAGTTTTTATTAAATTTTATCTGATAGTTTCAATTCATGTTTTAGTTTATCGGATCATTTCATATAAATATTCACTAAATTATATATGTAATCATCTACAATAGTATAATTTATATATTTTAATCATGTTATTAGATAATTATATAGGTTATGATCAATTATTTATTTCCCTAGAATTTCCTATAAAATTCACTACATTAATAAAATTTAGAATATGGTGTTGTGAATAAAATATTTCAATCCTAACTAAAAATATAAAAAGTAAAAAAAAATTTAATAAAATTTTCTAACACCATAATCCATATAAGTTAGAAAAATATAAAAAAAGACAACCCCAAAATGAAGGAAATTTCTTAGTACATCCCCCCCAAAATTGTAAAACCCTTCCAAATGAACCAAATAATGTAAACAAGATATTGATAATGTCTAGAGAATATGAGCTACATAGTTATGGTATAAATACCATACAAAATTTTACTCCACAATTTTGGACACAAAACGATTCACATATTACGTAATATGGAAAAAAATTACAAAAAATTACTATGGAAACATAGTAAATTTTCATTTCACATTCATGGGAAGATTTCCTAAACAAATTTATTTCATGAATCATGATAATCTGATGATTCATGCTATTAATTTTGTGGGATTCATATGCCACAAGATGAAACTTTCCACCATGAATCTATTGAATATACATCATTCTATTTTAAAAAATAACTATATTTCATCATCTTACCAAAAAACAGGAATATACTACAAAATATGGTATAAGAGATGATTCATTGTTTCATCCAACACACCACTACTCCTGCCATGAAATCCAAAGATTATTTTCATAGCGGATGGTAAATAAAAAATCCTCATCACCCAATGAATTAATTATCACCATCATCTCCCCCAATACCACAAGGACTAATATCTCCTTCCTTGACTTGAATATCATATAATCATAGAAACCCAACAATATAATATTGAGGAACATCGATGAACTCAGAACTCGAACCCAAACCAGGACTAATTTTGAAAATAAATAAAAACCTGAAACTAGAATATGACACACTAGAGGTAGGGCCAATAGTGAAATAGGATAAAAGAAGGACGCGACTCAAGGAACATCATTGACCACTCAACCATTACATCCCAATAAATTCTGGTAAACCAGCAAACTAGACCATTAGAAGTGAACTAATGCATAATGGCTAGTTGTTGAAGTTGAAAAATCCTCACCACCATTACATGAAAATTACTTATACCATAATCTACTTCCATTATAACCAGACCATCCGGAATGAACCCATATTCCTTGTATGGTTATATCCAAAAATACCTATACATGAATTGATTTACATATAATAATAATCATTTTTACATAAAAATTGATGACCGATGAAGCAATGAGATATACCCACATACATTCCCTCTCACCACGGGATAAAATCCATCAAGAAGATTATAAATATTTCCACACACAAGGGGATAATCCCATTTATTGATACAAATGTTTTATGTATATTAAATTAAATTCAATTCTACTTGGGGAATGAATGACCAACTACAAATAATATATTTTTCACCAAATAATGAAAGTTAGTGAATAAAAAATAGAAATATCACACTACACTTCAATAATATATGTCAATATATTTATGGGACACCAAAATAGAGGTTTTTATTATTAATTGGAAACTATTTATTCATCATAAGGTAGATGGGGGAAATAAATGTTATGATCTTTCCATCGGTAACTATATTCAACATAATTACAAGAAAATTGAAAGTCCATAAACATAAAATAAAAAAATATAAATAGGAATCTAATAAAAAACTAATCCAAATGAATGGAAGCCATAAAAAAGGAGGTAATTAATTCTAATTAGAATGGATGAGAATATAGTGTGGTGGGTCGCTTATATTGAAAAAGGTAATGTATGATATCATCCCCAAGAGTCTTCAAACAAGATTAACTATAGGGATGAGAGAGGATAAAAGATATGTTTCAAAAAAACTGAATAAATAATGAAATATTTCTTAAATCATGTTTTATGT
Source organism: Viscum album (assembly GCA_963277665.1). Taxonomy (NCBI): domain Eukaryota; kingdom Viridiplantae; phylum Streptophyta; class Magnoliopsida; order Santalales; family Viscaceae; genus Viscum; species Viscum album. The sequence goes on along the minus strand of OY728131.1, from coordinate 1,095,118,163 downwards.
AAGAGAAAATATTTGTAATAACAAACTGCATTACCAAACACCAAAAAATTTTTATCTCTTGAAAATCATTAAAAATTTTAATTTTCTGAAAAACAATTAAATTCTCCATTTACTAAAAATCACTCAGGTGACGAGAAAAAGGTATTAACCACATCATGATATAAATTATTAACCTATAATATTGTGTGTGATATAAACCTAGATCATAATATAAATTTAAGTCAAAAAATTCTATTATCATAACAAGAAACTAGTTTTCACCATGTAGTCATTGTTTTGTTAACAAACACTCTATATGATAACCTTTTTACCATGTATATTCTTTAGAGTTTAAACAACATGTCTAATGAAATCCATTTTTCACCCATACACAATTAAATAGTGGAAATATAAATTAAATTTTACCTAATTATTTTATTAAAATACTCACTTTTAATGTAGAAATTTAATAGATGTAGTTTATCTTAAATTCATATTTAAAAAAAATTATTACAACACTCATATAATCTAATCATTTCAATTTCATATTCAGTATATAAATATAAAATACATTACCTTATCTCAAAAAATGTAAAAATTTCACCAACCATGATAGGGTTTCATAAATTCTACACAAATTTTCAAATCAATTGTATTTTCTATATATACCACCATGCCCAATAATTAATATTTTCTTAAAATATTTATTCATAAAAAATAATTCATAAATTTCAATTTTAGACTCACTTGGTAGGGATAATTCAGTATTGGTGTTTCCCGTGGATATAATATATACAGTAGTGTGTGACCCCTTGTCTAATTCCCAACCCTCATCCTATTTTTCATAAAATCATTTAATGGTTTTTTTATATTTTATAAAAAGTTTACAATTAGAGAAAAAAATAGAAATGTTTTTTTATAATACTTTTTCTGATATGTAATTAACCATTCTAAATTTAATATATTCCCCTTTAAGAACCTTCTTCATGAAAATATAACAATTAAGGATTTAAATAATATTAGAACCTTAAAATACATAAAAAACAAAATGAAATATATTTACAAACATAATCTACATACCTTAATTATTTGACTTATATCAAATACTAAAATAACCATTAATCTAATAATATTTCCTAGATTACATATCCAAAATGTACATAATAAATTTATATCAAAATTAGAAAATAAATTTATATCCTTCATGTTTTTGTAACATCTTAGAAAATTCCCATTAACCTTCCATAAAAATACCATTTACTAATTCATATTTAACTTTAATGAAATCAAACAATTTCCCTTATCAACTCCACTCTAATATCATATATATATATATATATCTCAAATTAATTACTTTTATTTCAATTTTTCATTACACATGGAAACCTTCCACAATACAATTAATGGTTGACTTATATAATTCAATGATATATAAATAATTAAACAACATATATTCCCATAATTCCCTATTTCCTATAAAATGGAAATATGAAAATTCAACAACGTTTTTCAATATGATTAATTCAACAATTTCGCCTGATTGGGAAAAAATAAAACATACCAAAATCAATCACTACGAAACACAAAGGCCATAACAAAATCATGGTTTATGTTACTATATAAATCAAAAAATAAATATATCGTTGAATTAATGAACTATTTTACATTATTTATCCTTTAAAACATAAAATCAGCTACATAATATATTTAAAAATAATTTTTTTACTTATTTTTCCAAATTATGAACACTTCTATATATAAATAAAATATAAATACTAATAAATTTATTAATCTAAAAATCATCAGTGTCATATTACTTCCCATAATTTTACTTTTTCTACGACAAAAAGACACTAGTTATGTTTTCTATTTCAATAATAATTCCACTCTTAATATATTACATATTCTCTCTCCCATTTCTCTTCATAAATTGAGTAATATTAATATAAAACTCTTATTTTTTTAATATTATTCCCTATGAGAATATTTTATCAGTCTTATATAGTTGAAATCAATCATTAATCATAAGTCATATAATGATTTATTTTAATTCAATTGAATTTCATTAAAAGAAAATCATTAACTAATATATTTTGAAAATTTAAATATGGAAACAATTATGAAATTTTATCATATGTTTGTGTATTTTTAAAAATAATACACTTCACAATTTTTCCCAATAATAATAAAATGCCTCGTATATGAGTCCATTTTGTACTAGAAGTCTATAATCTATCATAAAACTATCAAATAAAATGGTGAAAAAGGAAATATTTTATTATGACTTACAGTGGTCCATCTTAGTCAATGGTTAGAAGTTTTTAATTTATTTTTTCGCATCAAGATCGAAATTCATATCATATAATCCACATATATATAACATGAAATCCTTTAGAATATCCTCAAGTATCATGATCTTTCTCATAGACTCCCTGACTATTAATGGGTGATATAATATACATAATTTCATGTGAGAATCCTTATCAATTTATATTCCCTAGAGGAATATGAATTTAATGTGGGTATCATAGAATAATATTATACTCAAGAGACATCCATTACACCTTAAATTATCCCGATAATACTACATTAAATGATCATATACTAAAAATGTCTCCCATATAGTAAATAATTATAATTTATTTTTTTCTAATCCACTAGTACCCACATTACCTCATAAACAATCATTAACCCAGGCAGACCTATGTTGGAATCCAAGAACACCTCATCCCACAGCAATACTGGGAGAGGAAGGGGTTAATGTAACCCTTCCAATATCTAGATCTCTATGATTATCATATGATAGGTTTGATAATAGTACAGGAAACCATGATGCCTTTATTTAATCCTAGAAAACAAATGGATTATAATATCTTTGTACATCTTGGTTAACATTTAGAAAATATTCCAATAAGATGCATGTTATCCAATCATCAACTTTTCCCTCATAGAAATAAAGAAAATATCCAAAACATATGCCTAATTCACGCCATATTCATCCTATGTTTATCATATATATGTGTTATTGGTCATTGTAAATTTCCCATATCGCAAGACAACCAAAATCGTAATCTTATATTGAAATCACGTGATCTAGTATTTAGGATGTAAAAACCAATACAGAAATAATATTGATCATAGATCCTTATTAATATGCCACCAAAATTTTGTAAAATTCACATAAATATCAATGGAGAACTATATTTTTATTCAACATGGTCTTAATTATTACAAATCAGATCTTATTCCACAATATTTCCCTTCCCAATGGAATATTCTATCTCAATGTTTCATTTCATCACAATCTAATCCAAATAACTATATTCATGTAGTACATCTAAAATTTGTATCCAAAGTTCATATGGTTTGTATAGATGACTAAACCCCCCCAAAGAGGTAGTGTTTCTAATATATTAAGGAAACAACTTATAATTCATTCTCTAGATCATTCATTGTGAAATTATCCCCATGGGGCCATAGCTTATGAAACATGAAACTGACTAAAAATCCTCTTTCATCTACACCAATCATAGATCAACCCAGGATAAATTTTAATACAGAATATAAACCATACATTATTTAAATAATCATAATTTGAGCGTTTTTTTCAATCATATAAACTATTGAAAGGATATATCACACCGAGAAATCCACTAATACTCACATGTTTCATTCTTAGGACCAGCATAGGTTTTTCTAGATGAGTAATGATTATAATAAAGCATTTTCAGTTACCCGTACAAGAAAATAAAACTATGAATATAATATAAATTAAACATCCAAGGCTAAGGAATCATAACCTCAACATTCTGTGAGTCGAATTAAATTCCATCCCACAATACAAAATTTTGATGGAATAGAAACACGTGAATAACATTATAACTTTTGTTACATAGAATTCATAAGATGTTCCACCTGTTTTATTAGCATGATCTCAACATTCCTAAAATGAAATTCATTTTTCTAATAATATATCATAATATAATCAATTAAAACCTGGATTAATATTCTATGTAGGGATACAAAATATAGTATATGAGTTATATGAATTCATTCTGACCATTCAACAGACTGAATAGAATCCCCAAATACTCAAATATTAGATACCTAATTATAATTAAATCATACATATATCTCCTTCCTAACCTAAATCTAACGAGATCTCAAAATTATACCGATCTTAGAAAACACTCAAGAACCTCTCAACTAATTATAATTTGTACTAATTTGTTTTAGTGGATATGTATTATTCATTGTATCCTTTTTAAATTTTTTGAAATCTACACATATAATCTTGTTTTTATCACCCTTCATTGTGATAAAATTGAATAACCCTTGGAATAGGTATTCATATAAATAATATCCATAACATCAATGAAATAAAAAAACATTCTTCTATCTTATTACTATGGGATCCAAAGGATATAAATCTATAGATAAAGGATCATAATCCCACATGAGCTCAATTGTGAACAAAACCCCCTCCATGGAAGTATACATGAGAAGCCATTGACTAATAAATCCTATAAATAGTGTACTATAGTTGAAATATAAATTAAGCTATTACATACCTGGATATAGAAAAAATTTCATCCACTTGTATTATAAAATTCTCTAACTGACTGAGGCCATTTCCTTATCCACCTACATAGATATCTCATTTACCCATGAGAAATTTCTCATTCCGTATATGAGAATAAAGGATACCAATTTCCGATTGAATATTATAGGAGACCAAATGTTTGTCAATTTATTTATCATACATATTATTTAAAAATTATCTATAAAAATGAATAGAAATCCCACAAGTTTCAATACCCTAAAACCCTCATAGAATACCATGAGAATCTTAAAAACAAATTTTATTCATAGTAAGTGGTGTATCATGAGATAATATATCCAATAAAAAATATATTTCCACCCCAAAAAATACAATATCAGTAATTATTATATAATAGTAATATCCAATGATACAAAAATAAACATAATAAAAACAAGAAATAAACCTTACCTATGATGGTAGAAGGACCCTCATATCTATCATCTATAACCTAGTCCAAATCATAATGTATTTCAATGATGAATAATTTTTACTATCACCAATATCCTAAACGATTATGATGAACTGAACTATAATGTTTTAATGTTTTTCCCATATGTCAACTGGATTTCTCAATTTTTTAACCTTCTATCCAAATTAATTGAATCGTTTTGATGTCAAACAAATGAATGATGAAAATAATATATCAACACAAATTCCCCCCAAGATCATTGATTATAAAAACACATATAGATACACTACATGTTCTTAATCCCACGACATATATGGAACCCACTCAATTCAATAACACATTGACTAAGGTAGTGATAAGACCACCCAAAATGATGTAGACCATCAATGGACCCCTGAAAGGGGGAACTGAGGGACCTCTACTATTGCATAATATATTCTCACCAAAATAGATTATATCTAATGAAATCCTTTTCATTACACTATAAACGACCACACTACCAACACATTCACACCCTATGATAGGGCCACCAAGGAATTGGATTGACATGAAATAGTATTCTTGGTCAATATTTTCATAACTATATGATCATTGACATCCAGTCAATAATGAGAAGTAATTATTATCATCAATTCAAGAATCTAAATTTAAAATAATAGTATAATCCAAAATATTAATCCTTTTCAGCTTGATTTATGTAAATATGTGGTGAAAACTAAAACATATACAAAAAAAGTGTTGAATAGTATATCACTAATACTTCATGTTTTAAAAATACATAATATAATTTTCTATACTTGGAAGGATAAAATATTAGAATAAATATTTGAGAAATCTTCCTTATATTCCATTCATTTCATTCCCTTATGACTCATTACATGACCCATAACTCCATGACATATTTTCTTATATTACTATGACTAATAATTTTCCAAATTCACCCTTATCTCATTGAGTATATTTCCCAACTCAAAGATACCCTATATTTTCTTAATATAGTGAATAATATTCTATTAACTGACATTTCTATAAAATATATATAATGAAACTTTTATAATCAATGGAATTATATACCATAATTAACACACTATTCTTCACACCTCTGGAACCCACATGCATGATACACAACACCCCTATCAAAACATGAACAAATAATTAATCATGTAGAGATACATTAGGAACATTCTTTGCTTTACCCTCAAAGTCATCATTATGTATGGATATAGAATTATAAACACCATATATATCTTTATGTGGTTCCCTGAGTGGTAAACCATTATGTAGTCAAGATATATTTTTTTAAATAATATTCATAGCCATAGAAATGTTTTATCATCTTAAATATTAACTAAATATATTTTATAACTAGAACAATTGTTAAAAAAATCACATGAGATACAAAAAGAGACAGTAGAGAATCACCTCCCACTATTAACCCTATACATAAACTCATATTAACAACATATTCACATATTCACATAATATGTGATAATCATTTCAATACATTGAAATAATTATTAATATTCCATATTTAATGAATTTTGAAAAACAATGAATTTATCAGCATTCAAACATAGTTAATATTAGTCATTAACAATAAAATAAAATTAATAACATGTCATATGTGTTATGTTTCTAAGAATTAATTCCCATTTAAAAAAATAGTGTAAAAATTAGATAACCTTAATCCCTTGTTGTACCATATATAAAATGGATCCCTTAAAACCCAAATATATTTATATAGTGATTAACACGATGTGTGTAACTTACATAAAAAATTGTTTTGCAATTGTATTTTATAATGTGGTTGATGGAGAGAAATAAGGCATTTTTTTAAGGAATCTCCCCAATATAGTTTATCTATAGGTTAATGATAAATCAATTATAATATGTGAAAGACCCTCTTAAAACAATGATATTCAATGATCTAATTGAAGAGATAAATATAGTAATAATATAACATAGAGTAATAATGTATAGAATACATCACAACACTGATATCTTTGTCTTTATTCAATTTATATTTTTTTAGGGACACTCTATGACACACATTCATTTATTCATGATTACTAATTAATGAGTAAATTTATTTATCCATTCATTCATTCTTCTCAATAATGAATAAATTTTGTCAACATTTTAATCTAATGAAATATTCAATAATGAAAACGAATATAGTATGATTGAAATGTTATACATTCTTATTAAAAATCAATTCATTGGAATTGGAATGTAATTAAATAAAAGGAATGATTATATCCCCCAAAATTGGTGTATCATATACCTTAATTTTCATAAATGTTGTACACTAGCACATAAACATGTCCTATAATAAGATATACCCAATAGGAAAGTAAATACGTTTTCTTACGAACATTTACATTCTTTAGTGTGTTTTTATTATTTTAGTATCCCTCACATTGATTAATAATTTTACTATTATTATTTATTATAAACAATTTTTATATTATAGTTTTAGTGGTTTCACGAGTAATAAAAAAAGGAATGGTGTTGACTCTATATTTAATAGTTTCTTATTCAAAAAATAATATGTATTAGAATAAGATATTTTTCAATAGTGACAAGAATAAAGAATTTCAAAATTTAATATAACATATAAAAATTCATATGTATGGTTTGAAAATACGAATAAAATCAGACATATGATCAATATGTAAATTTTAAAAAAATTAACGGTATTTTATATATAGTAAAATATTATATATATATATATTATCAATAATTAAGAAGGTTTCATTGTATTCAGGTAATTTATTATATATATAATCATATCAGAGTCTAAAGCCTTATACATGGATGAACATTACACAATATGGGGGAGAACATAATATAGGATTATGTATTGGGAGTTAATAAGTAAATGTAAAGTAGCTTATAATTATATATATATGGATATATGTTTGAATACATTTACATATGACACTCAAATATTTATTTACTATTATATAATCATATCTGTTTTTAATGATACATTTATAAGTTTTCTAGATATTAATTTTAGAATGATTTGGATGTTAGAGATTGAAAAATTGAATTAAATATTTATCGGAGAAATATCATACATATTAATATGTCTCATAGGAAATTATCTATATCTAATTATGAATGGATTATTTATATATCCTATGAAAACTATTTGAAGACTATGATACTGAAATTTAAATTGATTGGATTTTCAATTTTTTTGTCTCTCATGGATATGAGGATTACCCAAAATATTTTTCGAAATTATTATGAATGTATATGACACTTATTTATATTTCAATATTATTTTTTACAATAATGTGTAATAAGGGATATTAATATAATTATGAAATTCCAATTTGAAACAATCATTTATTCTAATAGGATGATTGTGGATATTATAATTGATGGAATTTATATATAAAGTGGATGAATATATTAAAATGTAATGTTATTTAGGAAATAATTATTTGATAATTATTTTTCAAACAATATGGTCTTCATTGATTTTTTCTGCATTAATGGAATTCATGAGTTTCATTATTACATAATCCCCATAAATAGAAAAGCAATGCTTTTCCATTCCAACAACACATGTAAAACAACTAGTGGTATCATTATTTTATATACATTTTCATGAATATTTCTATATTATAAAGGCTTTGTTGTGTGTCTCACATACATGTTATAAAAAACAATTTTTTAATTTTTAATTCAACTGACTATACCAAAATGATGTTACATATATTTTTTGTGAAATTGATAAAACTGTTGGTATTGATTTGGGATACTCCTATAAATTAAAAGGTTTGTTGTAATACTTGGTAATTTATTTGGTTTCATATAATCTCATTTAAAACAATGAATTTGGTTGATTCCCATGTAATAATATATATATTGCATATCCATACTCATTGGTTGAGATTTGTTTGAGTAAATATAGGGTTTGTTTGATCTGATGTACAATAAATAAAATTTTCTATCTTTTTATATTTTATCCTTTCACTTATTGGAAATTAATTATTCTCATCCTATCTTATTTATATATATTTTATTCATTTTAAACCCCATATTCTTCATTATTACTTATGTTATTAGGATTTTTATGGATAAAAATCCACCCCAATATATGTTGATATACAACTGTAGGATATAATTTTTTTTATGTGATTAATCATTTTAATGTTTTTCACTGTTATGATTACTCATAAAAAATAACATTTAGTATTATACATGAATCATTTATAGAAATATTTTTATTTTATTAAATATATTTTTTTTGAAAATCTTAAATTTTGATAAAATTTGAATGATAATCCACAACAGGACTAAGAGAAATATAAATTTGATGTTATAAAAAATAAGGTGGTTTTAAATTCAAATAATTTTTTCCTAACGTATAATAATAAAAAATTAATTTTAGGTCATGATGTTACACTAATCCTATTAGTGTCAAAATACAATAATGATTAAACTCTTACTATTGATATAATCATAAACATATTAAAACAAAAACTAATTATACAATCCTCGAGGATTGAATAAGAAAAATATTTATATATAATGTTTCAGATTATATGTATCATATAATCATACAGTGTAGGAAAATTAATATATGATAACGAACCGTAGTGTACCAAATGCATTGTTGACGAAATTATATGCGGAAGAGTTCATTGTTCATTTACTACATAAAAAATATTGTGTGAAAAATGAGAAATATATATATATATATATGAATAGAATGTTAATTAATTAAAAATTATAGTTTTAATTTTATTTATTATTATAATTTTTATATCCTTAAAAATATTTATGAAAACATGAAATCCCTATATATAACTATGTTTCAAACAAATCACATATGTTAAACTTATATATCATCCTAATTTTCACTCCATATTCAGCGGTTTATTAATTTTAGTACACCTCAATGTAAATCCTAAATCATCATTCCATGACCAATAAATAGATATTATACCTAATATATTTAAATAGAATCAATTATGAGGATATATAATTTTAAAAACTATAATATATCCATATAATATTTGAAATTCTAAACTCATTGAAAAAAAAAATCAAACTCAATTACTTTGCAGTACCAAAATTATTGATGTTAATACCTTATATATTTCAATAGTGATTTTGTAACACCCCAAGCTTCTACGGAACGCTTCTCTTTGAATAATGTGATAGCGTGTGTTGTACGCAACATCGAGTTCTAACACACCACAACCAATCAAACTAGCCATTATTAATTGTAATACCAAATTATTGAAATTATATATATTTTATATTTCAAAATGAACTTCATTTTTGGATTTGGAATATCGAAATTATCCTAAGTTAAATTTTTGGTATTTTTCTGAGAACTTCCAATTTTTATTAATAGTAGAAAACACTTAAAAACAACTTTTTTTAATCAAAATAATTTATAGTGATAAATTATATTATTGAGTGGTCTTAAAGTATAATTAGAATATATTTTTACCATTTTGTCCAATGGTGTTCATTATAATTAATTTCACTTTGAAATTGGACATAAACAATTATCAATCTTTTGATATATATTGTTTCTTAAAAACACGCTATTTGTTGTAACAGCTGGAATTAATTATAAAATTAATTAATACAACTTATATTTTTGGAATTTTGTAAAATAAACATCATTTTTGAATTCGGAATATCAATTATAGCTTAGGGTAAAATTTTGGAATTGTTCTGAAAAACATCAATTTTTGATGAATAGTGAAACTACTAAGTGGTAGTTAAAAAACAGAATTTTTCATAAAACATAATTTTACCGCTTCTGTGAATGGAATTTCGAAAATCAAAGAGACACAGTTAATATGATTAAGTAAAATGTGGTTCAATGAGATGAAAATAATTTTTGGTGAATAGTAACTTTTTATTTTTATTTACCACGATTAAAAGTAAATAGGGTAATTAAGGGTAAAAATGATATTAATATTACCCTAACACATGTCTTAATTCTATTGGACAAGTGTATCCTGACCAAAAACAACCTTAGGAATAAAATATTATCATTTATGTCCACTTGGATTAGATTAGGACATTTATTATTATTTAATTCAAAGAAGAGTTAAAAGAGTTAAAATCAAAGTTTATTTACTAAAACATTTTTAATATAGTGTTATACATAAGATAAATTCTATTTTAAATATTAATTATAAATATAATAAGATTTCCTACATAATTATATTTTATTTATAATTTTTAGACTTTATATAATTTAATTTATTTATGACACAATGATGATGCAGTAATTACCATAATAGTGAAAAATTTAAATAATTGATATTATAAATACCCAAATAAATATAATTTTAGACTCTTAATGAAATTAAATAATTTTATAGGCTAATATGATATGTTAGGATTGATTTAATTAACTTCGGTCGAAGTAATCATTCTGTTATGAGATTCACAAAAATCAACTATTGAATAGTGTCAAAATTGACATAAAAGTGTTTTTGAAACAAATATTATATTATTAATTGATATTAAATTCCTAAAAATCTAAGGATCGGACAAGTGACTTATATCATGATAGGTGTATCATTAATGGACCACTTGGGGGTTAGTTGGATGTATATAGTATGTTTATTAACTATATATTATAAAAATACAAAGTGACATGGTAAATGTCAAACTAATTAACTATGAGTTAAAACTAAAAGATAAGGATAATATTGTAACCCAAACCTGTCTAAATTATAATGGTTGAATGGTTTCCGACCTATCCCCACCTTAAACTTTGAATAATCAACATTGGAGCCATTAGAAACCGAATATGAATTTATTATAAATTAATATTTCTAGCTTTTCAAAAGGTGCCCCTCACCCCTCTTATAAAAGGGCACTCCCCCTTCTCATTACTTAACACCTTAAAAGCCTTTTGGATCGGCCAAACCCTGCCCAAATACTCTCCCAACTTCCCTCACTACAACCTAGAGGCCTTATATTGATCAAAAATCCAACCTAAGGATCCATTTTGATCAAATCAAAAGGAAGAACCCGAAGAAGAGGTAATGTTTTCACCACCCTTTTTCAAGTTCTTTTCCTCTTCCACTTCTTATTCCTTTGTTGTTACCATTATAAAATAATTAATATAGTATCATATATATACTGTGATGTTATTATAAATATGTTACAACCATATTCACTGTTCTATCCATCCTTTGAATAACATGTCACCATACATGCGTACGTACGACTTACCGTCTCCACGTCGTGGTGTAATTATTATTCAATAAATTATAATTTGGATGGGTATAATAATGATGTGTAACTCGGGTAAATAAAAAATATAACATGATAATGATTCTGTATATATGATATAATATCCAATTATATATTATTTTAATATCAAAAGAATGATATTATCGCTTGTGCGTACGTACGGACTACCGTCTCCACGAACGCGATAAGATTCATTCTCCATCGTATCCATAAAAGTATAATTATCATTTGATGATTTAATAATAATGTTTAAGGACTAGATATCATTCTGGATATGATTAGTATACAACCTATCCATGACAAACATGGCTTACTTAACAAAACATATAAAATAAAACGAGTAAGTTAACACCTGAAACGACGATAATTCTAAGATATTATTAACAAATCAATGTTAAAAGATCATATATGATATCATATTAATATATATGATTCGTGTATAATTTAATAAAAATTATTTAACCATTATAAAGGAGTTTAACCTACCCTCAACCAAGGAGAAGTGCAAGGTAAGGGTTATTTCACAATCTTTTCTTTATCCGAGGTTGTTTATACGTAATAATCTACTGGGATATCTTTATCATCCACGTCCATGTTTATTAAAAAAGTATTTCAAAATATTTTTACTATTTACAAGAATATGGGTTAAAGTCATTTATAGCCTTGTTTGACTTTTTATAAAAGGTTTATAAAGGAATCTTTCCGTCGTTTTCCAAACAAGGTGCTTTTAACCTTTTCAACACAATTAAGGTAAGAATGTTTTTTAACTTATACAGCGGGTGAGGTTATTTTCCGCCGTTATAAAATCATCGAAGCTTCCTTTACAAGCTTATAAGAATATTTTCAATGAAAATGTTTTATTTTATAAATATATGTCTCTCAAATTATTTCAAAAATAGAAAGAGATATTTCCTTGAAAAGAGTTTTGATTTCATCTATGTCAACATCCTTGATGGATTTTATGCTTATTTGTAGTTTATTTATTATGATACAAAACATCTATATTGTATTGAAGGTTTTTTGATATGTTTGACTGTGGATGTGCTATTTTTATACCATTCATAGTTTATGGTGAAAGTATTGACATTTCGTATGCTAGTTTTCATACGAATGTTTATGTTATGTTTAAACCTTTTCATATGGGAATTCATTAGACTTAATATGTGACGGGTGGAGCCCGCTATAGCTCCTCAATGCATCGGTAGGTCTCATGAGACAAACTAGTGTCTTGGAACAAGGCCTTGACAAAATCTTATTTGTAGTCTTGGCACGAGGCCTTAGCTATGTGGTTATGATAGTCTGGTATTATGCATTCAACATTATGAAAGTGGTTATTGATATTGAATGTGATTATTCGATTAGTAGAATATCCATGTGAATAAGTATACGGAATTATTTCATTTTACTTTTTCCACACTATGTTTATGTTCAAGTTTAAAAGGCTTTTGTTTTAGTTATACATTGCCTTAAATGTTTATGCTTATTTTTGAAAGTTTCCGCTATATTGTTATCCTTACTGGGCATTTGATCTCACCCCTTTTCAATGTTTTATTTTTCCTAGGAAGTGTAGAAGTAAGTTACGAATGACCCACCGGGATAGTATGTGGGGATATGAGTTTGGAATATGGAGACTATGTTGTTGTAGTAGTTTTTCACTTTATGATGTAATTTAAAACTTTATGATTATATCTAGTGTTTCCAAGGCTATTAAACCAATCAGTCATTCAATATTTGATCTTTCTTGTGATCATGCCAATGTAATGTAATAATGCACTGACTCTGGGTAACTAGGTTCGTGGCGTTATAGTTGGTATCATAGGAAGTTTAGTACAAACCTTGGAAGCTAGATTTAGATAAACTCTGATTAGTGCACATATACCTAAGATGAACTTTGAGGATTAGTATAGAAGAACTTCCTAGAAATTTGTTATTGTAGATATTTTGTGAGTTTTTCAAGTAATACATCCCTGTCTTGATATGAGCAGGTAGAAGAGGCTCTGGCACAGATGTACCTAGGGGTAAAACCCGAAAACACCGCTTTGAGCTAGACTCGAATGGGAACTGGGGCACGACAACGGGCCTTGCTGCACTCTTGGTTACGACACTCCCGGGGAATATGATTAGGATAACTCTCATTTTCATTACAAATCATTATGAAGGGTTTATGAGTATATAATTTCTCAAAGAAAACATTTTTATTATTATGGATTATATCCATAAAAAGTTCAATTTATGTTAAGTGTCTTATAAGTATGAGATTATGTATTTTGATTCATAAACTGATCTAGTTTATGCCATTGTTTAAAAATGTTGCCTAGTGGAAGAAATGGAAACTGTATCAATGCACGCACTCCTTGTAAGGATTTCCCTCCTGCTCAAGATAATTATAGTGTAGCTGGTGATGCAACTAGTGCCGATCAGCTAATCACCATCCTGGGACAACTCACTCAGGTTATGAATAATAACCTTACCCATATGGAGCACCCTGATCCGCAGCATGGAGGATCAATGTTAGATCGATTCATGAGGCAACAACCACCAACTTTAAATGGGAATACAAATCCCTTAGTGGCTAATCAATGGATATTTTTCCTAGAGAAAATATTTCCGGCTTTGGGGAATAGTGAAAGGGAAAAAGTTATCATGGCAGTTTACTGCCTCACAGGAGATGCTGATCAATGGTGGTCATTGATTCAAAATACGAAGGAAGATGATGAAGTATCAAATATGGAATGGAGGGAGTTCAAAGATCTGTTTTTTGAAAAATATTTTCCTCATGACCATCGAGCAGATATGGAAAGGCAATTTCTGAGTCTGAGATAAAAGGAGGATGGGAATGTCACAAAGTAGGGGGCTAACTTTAAAAGGTTAGCAAGGTATGCTGGAGATTATATACGTAACCCAAGAAGTAGGATTGATCATTTCTTTGATTGGTTAAAACCATTTCTCCATCGAGAATTAGTCTCACAATCCTTTTCAACGTACGAAGACATTATCTCATGTGCTGTCAAGACCGAAAAGGAATTCTCTAAGTCTTATGACTTTAATGAAAAGAAAGAGAAGAAGAGACCTACTGATCAATCTGGGAAGGAAAATAAGGGTAAGAAGGGAAAGGTTGAATATCCATCCTGTGGTAAATGTGGTAAGAAACACCACGGTACTTTCTTTAAGGGAACGGGAGTCTGTTACAAGTGTGGGGAAAAATGCCACCAAGCTAATGATTGCAAGGGGAAGAAGGAAGATACCAATGTTCAGTGCTAAAATTGCAGGGAGATGGGGCATTACGCAAATGAATGTCCTAAGCGTTAGGAGAACTTACCTCAGAAAAGGCCAAGGGATCAAGGCCAATCATATGCTATCACTACTGCTGAGGTAGAAGCACCGAAAGACATGGTGGCAGGTAATTTAATTGTTTCCTCAAGTTTAGAAAATGCATTATTTGATTCTGGATCATCGCATTATTTCATATCTTCTCAGTTTGCTAAGAAAATTAGATATTTCCAATTTGATTTAACAAGGGAGTTGTCAGTTAAAACTCCTAAGGGAATTATCATTGCAACAAAGTTTTGTGAATCAGTCCCCATTAGAGCACATAAATGTTTTTTATCTGCTGATCTCATTGTCATTCCTATGATTGTGTTTGATATATTCCTCGGTATGGACTGGATTTCGGACAATGATGCAAAGATTTTTTGTATGAATAAAGAGGTTTCAATTCTTGATGATAATGATAAGGAACACCTTATCTTTAGAGAAGAATAATCACCACCTAATTCTTATTTAGATCCACCCCTAGTAGATCAACTAAATTCAATTATTTGGGAGGAAGAGAATGAAAAGACCGTGGGTGAGGAAAGGAATGTTCAAATAGAGGATGTACCTATTGTGAAAGAATTTGTAGATGTATTTCTGGAAGATTTACCTGGACATCCTCCAGAATGAGAAGTTGAGTTTTCCATTGATTTAATTCCTGGATCAAGGCCTATATCAAAGACCCCTTATAGAATGGCCACTTTAGAATTAGTTAAACTAAAGAAAAAACGAGAGGAATTGAGTAATAAGGGGTTTATTCACCCTAGTGTTTCTCCATGGGGATCCCCTGTTCTTTTTGTTAAAAAAAGACGGATCTATGAGGTTATGTATCGAATACAGGGAGATATATGCTATAACAATAAAGAACAAGTATCCCCTACCTCGTATTGATGATTTATTTGACCAACTGCATGGAGCTCAATACTTTTCAAAGATTGACCTTCGATCTGGATACCATCAGTTATGTGTGAAGAAGGAAGACATTCCAATGACAGCATTTCGAACCAGGTACGGGCATTACGAGTTTACTGTAATGCCTTTTGGATTGACTAATGCACCCTCTGTATTCATGGATCTGATGAATAGTGTTTTCAAGGAGTATCTCGATGAATTTTTGGTGTTATTTATTGATGATATATTGGTATACTCAAAAATCTATGAAGATCAAGAAAATCACTTTCGCATTATCCTGAAGACTCTGAGAAGACATGAATTATATGGGAAGTTTAGCAAGTGTGAATTCTTGCTTCAGGAGATTTCTTTTCTTGGCCATATTGTCTCTAAAGATGGAATATCTATTGATCCTTCTTAGACCAAGGCAATCCAAAATGGCCAGCACCTACGAGTATAATTGAGGTACGTAGTTTTATTGGTTTAGAAGGTTATTATCGACGTTTCGTCCAGAATTTTTCCCGATTGGCTAACCCATTAACGAAGCTCACACGTAAAGGGGTTAAATTTGTTTGGACAAAAGAGTGTGAATAATGTTTCGAAGAACTTAAGAAAATATTATTCAATGCTCTTATATTGACTCTACCATCGGGGAATGATGGGTTCGTTATTTATAGTGATGCATCGAAGAAAGGACTTGGTTGTGTCCTTATGAAAAATGATAGAGTTATTGCCTATGCATCACGACAGTTGAAAATTAATGAACAAAACTATCCTACTCATGATCTCGAGTTAGTAGCTGTGATCTTTTCTTTGAAGATATGTAGGCACTACCTCTATGGTGAAAAATGTGAGATTTATACTGATCACAAGAGTTTGAAGTGTATTTTCTCACAAAAAGAACTCAACATGAGGCAAAAGAGATGGCTTGAATTACTCAAGGATTATGATTGCACGATACACTACCACCCGAGGAAGGCAAACATGGTGGAAGATGCTTTGAGAAGAAAATACCATGGAGTCTTGAACAATATGAGAATTGAAAGGGATCCAATTTTCATGGATCTAGTGAAGATAGACATGGGAATAACCAGGGAAGGTGAAACATCAATTATTTTTCAAATGGTTTCCAAACCATCTTTACTAGAAAGGATTAAGAGTTCTCAGACCGATGATGAATAATTTCAAAAGAAGATTAAAGCTGTGAATGATGGGAGATTGAGAGACTTTGTGTATGAACATGGAATTTTGAAATTCGGGAAAAGACTTTGTGTTCCCGATATACCTGATCTAAAAAGGGAATTGCTGGATGATGCTCATAGTTCCAATTTCTCTACACACCCTGGGAGCACCAAAATGTATAGAGATTTGAAGGAACATTTTTGGTGGGACAATATGAAGAGGGAGATTACAGATTTTGTGTCAAGATGTATGGTTTGTCAATAAGTGAAAGCTGGAAGGCAACACCCTGGAGGAGTCATGCAACCTCTTCCCATACCGGAGTGGAAATGTGACAATATTACGATGGACTTTGTCATGCGACTACCAAAGACTCCTAGAAGGAACGATGCAACATGGGTTATTATTGATTATCTTACCAAGTCAGCACATTTTCTTTCTATTAGACAAGATATACCACTGGAACGTCTAGAAAGACAATATATTAATGAAGTTGTGAGACTTCATGAAATACCCCTATCGATTATTTCTGATCGTGATCCCCGTTTTACTTCAAGATTCTGGAAGTGTGTTCAGAAATCCCTAGATACTGAACTTCATTTGAGCACTGTTTACCACCCTCAAACAGACGGACAATAAGAACAAACTATTCAAAACTTAGAAGACATGTTGAGATCCTGGTCACTTGACTATCAGGGTATGTGGGATCAATATTTACCTCTAGTAGAATTTTCCTATAACAATAGCTTCCATTCGAGTATTCATATGGCACCATATGAAGTGTT
Source organism: Viscum album (assembly GCA_963277665.1). Lineage (NCBI taxonomy): Eukaryota > Viridiplantae > Streptophyta > Magnoliopsida > Santalales > Viscaceae > Viscum > Viscum album. Next base: position 1,095,099,754 of record OY728131.1, on the reverse strand, counting down.
ATATAGAAAGAGATGTCGTACACCAACCTGTTGGGATGACGTTGGTGAAAGAAAACTTTTAGGCCCAGAACTGGTGGAGGAAACGATAGAAAAGGTGAAGGTAATCCAAAATCACATCAAAGCAGCTCAAAGTAGGCCGAAGAGCTATGTCGATATTCGAAGGAAGGATTTGGATTTTCAAGTCGGTGATCATGTTTTTCTGAAGGTATCACCATATAAGGGAGTCATACGTTTTGGTAAGAAAGGTAAATTGAGTCCCAGGTACGTCGGACCTTTCGAAATTCTAGAACGAATTTGGGCTGTAGCTTACCGATTGGCAATGCCGCCAAGTCTCTCCAAAGTTCACGATTTGTTCCACATATCTCTATTGAGGAGATACATGCCTGACCCAACGCATGTACTCACCTATGAGGAATTGGAATTGGAACCCAATCTGTCTTATTGCGAAGAACCCGTCAAGGTTATTGATACGAGAGAACAGGTACAGATAAACAGGAAGATGCGTCTGGTAAAAGTTTTGTGGAGAAACCATAAGATGGAAGAGGCAACGTGGGAACCCGAGGAACATATGATGAAGAACCATCTGAGTCTTTTCATTCAGTAGTATTCTAGAAATTTCGACGACAAAATTATTTGAAGTAGGGGAGAATGTAACACCCCAAGCTTCTATGGTAAACTTCTCTTTGAATAATGTGATAGCAAGTGTTGTACGCTACATCGAGTTCTAACACACCACAACCAATCAATCTAGCCATTATGAATAGTAATACCTACTTTTTTAAATTATATATATTTTATTTATCAAAATGGACTTCATTTTTAGATTCGGAATATTGAAATTATCCTAAGTTGAATTTTTGGTATTTTTTTGAGAACATCCAATTTTTATGAATAGTGAAAAATACCTAAAAACAACTTTTTTTAATCAAAATAATTTATAGTGAAAAATTATATTATTGAGTGGTTTTAAAGTATAATTAGAATATATTTTTACCATTTTATCCAATGGTGTTTATTAGAATTAATTTCACTTTGAAATTTGACATAAACAATTATCAATGTTTTGATATATATTGTTTCTTAAAAACACGCTATTTGTTGTGACATCGGAAATTAATTATAAAATTAATTAATGCAACTTATATGTTTGTAATTTTGTAAAATAGACATCATTTTTGAATTTGGAATATCAATTATAGCTTATGGTGAAATTTTGGCATTGTTCTGAAAAACGTCAATTTTTTATTAATAGTGAAACTACTATGTGGTAGTTAAAAAACTGAATTTTTCATAAAACAT